>JAQPPZ010002230.1:4800000-6235000 GCA_028583015.1 Wollemia nobilis | reverse complement strand
TCCACATCATGTATATATTTCAACAAGCGTTTGTCACTCTACAGATGCTGGTTAGCATTTCAATGTGCTTGTGAACACTCATGGGTGTTTTAGTACGCAAAAAACAACTATAAATAGTTTATAGAGGGAAAATCAGATTCATTCTTGTGCTTACAAATTTTAGAAACTACGTTTAAAGGAGAGTGAGTGAGTGAAGAAGTGAGGTGGAGTGGAGTGTGGTAGAGTGGAGGCTATGGCGATGGAGGGTGTGGATGTGGTAGTAGAAGAAGAGGTGCATGTTGTTGAGGTAAGTGCCATTGACACTTCTTGTTTGGATTTTATGCATTTTTTTTTATTTATGCAAGTGAATAGACATTAATGTTTATGTATTGTACATGTGTTGTGCTATAGTTGAGGGTCTTGGAGGCTCGACATTGATTTTTATCCCTCATTCCTGGGGTGAGAAAGGCACTACAAAAGGAACATTAGGATTGAATGGAGGATGTGGGGTTGGCTAGTGCAACTCGGATTGATATGGTGAGGGTAGATGAGGGGTATCTCTCTACATTGGAAGATAGATGGGATCCAAATAGGGGGGATATTTCAGCTCCCTACTAGTGAGGTGACGATGACACTCAAGTATGTATATCGCATCCTTAAAGTGTCGATGGAGGGGTTACGTGTCGAGGTTGGACATGATAAGAGGTATGAGATTAGATGGATATTTAGAGATTGATGGTGGGATGTGCATGTGAGGGGTGGAGGGATAAGGTACTTGGTGATGTATGCCAAGAAAAAATTGGAGGTGTTGCCCACTTTGGTCATGTTCATGTTGGTCAACATAGTGGTGTCAAACAATACTGGTTGTTGGTTTCCTTAGAACATGACCAGGCTATTGTACGATATGATCGATGGGACTTGTGTGTATACATAACTACCTACTCTACTAGCTCAAATGTACTTGAAGTTGCACGAGGTGAGGAGGCAAGGGTAAAAAGGGTTGGGATGCAGTGTGCTACTATAGTGTTGGGGTTGAGAGCACTTTAGTATGGCTTGACCTATGGACTTACCTATTAAGGTGTGGGATGGGGAGTAACCCTATTCTCTTAGATGGAAGGTGATAAAGGAGGTGCAACTGAGTCATACTATCTAGAATAGCCAAGAGTATAAATATTTGTAGGCAGGACTGACACCTGGTCAGGTGTAGTGGAGACCATGGTGAGGTGCCAATTGGAGTAGTGATAGGGAGCAACTATGAAGGGTTTGACAGACTATATGAGTGGTTGGATGGCATAGGAGTGAGGTGGAGCTAATCTAGTTCTCATAGGTGCTATTGTAGTTTGGGATACAATAGGAAGTTCCTAAGGTGCCAGTGTTGTATAGGCATTATCGGTATGAGATAGGTTTACCTTGTGCGAAGGCATGATAGGTGACCTATGAGGATGATGAGGAGATAGATCTCCCTGATGTGGATGATGTAGATACTAGAATAGATTGCGATGCATGGTTCACTACACAACCATCATGGGTACCTAGTCTAGTAGTGGATGAGGGTAGCAGGGATGAGGGTGAGGTAGATGTCGAGGAGGAGGAGGTAGATGAGGCTCCCAAATATCGAAGACATATTTGATCTAGAAGTTAAGGGAGACAAGTGAGGGATGCAACAGAGCAACCTCCCTAGATTGGTCATGGCATCTACACTTGGCAAAAACCCCTTTCTCTATTGAGGCAAAAATAGAGTTCATCACATGCATCTTTCACCAATCCCCTTTCACCGTTGGGACAAAACTGGTATCACATTTACATAATTCATATTGTCCGTAATCACATCATTCTTTTACACAAAAAATTGCACTCATTTTTCAATTGGCTTGTGAGATTCATCCTCAAACTCATTTTCCAATTGAGGGGATAAGCTATGCAATCAAAATTATTTTATCTCCAAGCTCATGTCCACATCTCAACAAAGCTGCTTTACCATCTAGCCAAAATAGGTGTATCGTATTTTTGCACCGCATTGTGTTTCATGCAATGCGGTACAAAAAGGGGTATCTGTAGACACCAAATCCTAGCCACTTGTCGCTCATCTAGGTATTCCCACCATTTTTACCCATTATTTACATATATATATATTTATTTAATATATATTTAAATATTAATATTTTATATTATATTTATATATATATTTAATAAATATGTATATATATATATAAATAAATCTCAACCATCCATCTTGGTCTAATCCTAGCCATTCATCCGCCTTAATCCATGCCACCTGCCTAGATTTAATCTCCACCCTCCGTCACATTTTAATCTTGACCACACAAATTGTGTCGTTGAAATCCTAACGTGCCCTAGGGAAGATTATAAATAGGAATATTTTTGATGGCTCAACCCCTAAGTTTTTTTGAAGTCTAAGCCTAGGCAATTTGTGCCCTTGAATTCTAAGTTTTCCTGAGTCCCTTGCATCCTCACCTTCATTTTTGCTCACCGTAGCCTCTGCATCCACTGTTGTCTATTTTTTTGCACCAGATATGCTTCTATAGATTTTTATCCTAGTTCCAAAACACCTCGGGGTTTTCCTTATCACTACTGAGCACATCTAGGTGCTTCGCTCCATCTTCGAGTGCCTTTGGGTACCTTCCATCCATCATCGAGCACCCCTAGAAACTTCTTGCTACTGCTGAGAACCTGCGAACGTCTCAAACCACAGTTCTACTAACTAGTGAACCCTCGGGTGTCACTAGGGCATGAACACATATTTCCTGCAATGATGACAATAACCAAATAAAAAAGTGATAAGTTCACAAGGTAAATCTTTTATTATTATATTAATTTTTATTATTTCCATATTTGCATGAAATTAATCATTTGGCATTTAGAGTTTTTATTTATTTTTGAGGATCTCACATAGTGGAGCCCTCACTGTTACTACTAATCCTCTTTTGTAATTTTCAATGTGCAGATTTGGAGATATACAGGTTTTGAGCAACTATTTAAGTTGGAGTGGCCTGATCAAAGGATATCTAAAACCCACTCACTTTTTTTGGGATCGATCGAGCATGAAGACACTACCCTGATTTGTTGGATAGGGTTTCGGAGAACCCTAGCATATTGAGATTATTGTATTGAGAAATAAAGCTTTGTAATAATCCCAATATGGGGCACATTTGGTTGTAATATCATAAATACACCTGGTAATAAAGATCAAATTTATTTCTATACAACCACATGTGTTCATATTGCTTTAGTTGTTCATTTATTTAAGTTGAGTTATCTGGTGTTGTTCGATTTCGTATCTATAGTTAGAATATATCTTGGCATGGTTCGAGTGAGTGATCGATAGTATGAAAGAAAGGTTGGTAGTATTGATATGATTTTACTATCATACACAATGAACACCAGACTAAGAAGATGAAGACACGATAATAAATGGCATCTGATGATATCGTGTCACTTGGCATGGACAGTCGAAATAGCAGTGCAAGTTTTGATCCAAAAGATTCATCGAAGAGAGTATTTGCATGGGGTTTCCTTGGTCTTCTGTGAGGAATCCAACAATTTTAATTAGTTTTTGCATACCCTATTACCAATCACCAGAGGTCATGATCAACAAGGGTAAAGTGAGCAATATTAGGGAGTTCAACCCACATTTGCCACCATCAATGGTTTCAACATGATACCAGATGCTCATTACTATGTATTGCAGTGCAATGTATATGGGAATGCAGCCAGTTATGAGATGACACACCAATATACACATTACAACAATACCTCCACTCTCATAGTGTCCATATCTAAAGTCAAACACCCATTCCCCATGGCAATTACACATCCAACATTGTTCATCAGAGTACAAAATCTATAGTCCAAAATACTATCTATAGCCCCCATGGAAGTCGCTGTAATGACCAATGAATGATGTAGATATGTTAAATAATTGAGCCAAGGAATTGTAGGTAGGGATGTCAAATACGTGCAACATAGTCAGGCTCATTGAATTTATGATTTTTGTCAAAGACATCTTCAGACTATCTAGATGTGTGGCTCACCATAATCTACTATAAACAAAATATTTCTTATCGAGTGACATTGAGTAGGTCCTCAAATTACAATAGCTAAAGCACGATGACTATTTTATTGATATTAAATTGATATCCATGGGGTAGGTAGTACGTGTTGGCAGTGAAGAGGTTGCACATATCACGGGGAGGTTCGTTAGTGTAAGGAAAATGGTGAAGACTTCATCCAATTGATATTTTGGCTATTACCCCACTATAGATGCCATGTTATAAATCTTAATAGTTACACATAAAATGAATGGGCCATTATGCATAAGACCAGGATAAATATCACAAATGTCATAATATCTACATTTATGAAAGGTGGTTAGAAATTAAATCCATTAATTGCAAGATGAAGATAAACACGTAATGGGAGCACTGTGAGATTCTACATAATGACCCAACATAGTAGTATTCAGAGTGGTGTACTTGAAAATCATAGAATGTAGGGAGTGTACTCATCATATTGGTATGGTACAAGTGTCACCTGAAGTGTGATGTAAAGATTTTTTGGCCAAATTCACTATTTGGTACCATGGAGATTGCAAGGGTAGATATACCCATGGGTGTGTGACTCGTGAAATAGGCCATGGTCAATGAGGTAGACCAATAACGTCATTGATTAATTGGGCTACACACACCTGGCCATACGTTAAATATTTCCACAATGGTAACTGAGGACATATGTGGATAACACGGTTGTTTGTTTTTGTAGGACACGCCATCATAAAATGGTGGACGTTTCATTGAAAGAAAATGTTACAAAAGCCTGGAAAAGGGTTGTAAATCAAAATGGATGAAGAGAGAAACAAATAGTTCATTGAAAATGTTAAAAATATATTGAAACTCATGAATCAAGGCTGGACATTTTGGGAAATATTAGGAGGCTGAAAATCTACTGTAACAGGAAAAATTTCTTTCTATTTTTAATGCAAAATGCTACAGAAATTTGTACCTTGTTAAAAAAATTGGAGGAGATTTCTTCCTGAATTTCTTGAGTTAATTTCTATCTTTCCCTTCTATTTTTTAGACTTATAGGTAATGTTTTATGTAGTTTAATGATAACATTGTCGAATGTTTAGAAATATGGAGTTCATATTGTTTTCCTTAGAATATTGCACCTAATTCATTTTGGACTGTGCAAATGAATCTCTAGATGAATTAGGTTACATTAAAAAATTCTCATATCTCTGGTTTTGCAGGATAGGGTAGCATCATACTGGTAGTAGTTTGTTTTTAGTGTTTTCAGCATTTTTGTCCATTTTCCAAATTTTATTTATTTATTTTTTATTTTTCTAACCTTACCCTTTTTGTAGTTTTTTTTTTAAAACTTTGACAAATAAAATAAAAATTGAAAAAAATTAAAACTCCAAAAATAAATGCACGGATGTGAAGAACAAGCTTTAACGCTTCATTTAGAACAATTTCGATTCCATTTTGAAGCAAATTCGAAATTATAAAATTATTCAAAGTTGTTTTTAAAAGAATTTTGTAATTTCAGATTTTGCATATTTTCACATTTTTAAGGTAAATCAAAGTTCAAGCTTTGCATTTTTGTTTGTAAGCAATAAATTAACTTTACTTTATGAAAATTACAATTTCATTAAAGGGGGGTAATTTATATGGCATTTCAAAAACTATTGTATTTAAAACAACAAATTAACTTCTCTTTATGAAAATAATGATTTCATCAAAGAGAGGTAATTTATATGATATGTTAAAGGCTATTACATTTACCAATTTATTCATGTAGATTTTTTTATTTTCATGCTCAAAGCAACATTAAATGAATCTAATCATTACTCAAACTTTGCATTTCAAAAGATAGATTTTAGTCTTCACTTTTATGCTCAAAGTAAGGTTTAATAATGCAAGATAAAACTTGTTTAATATCTGTTTAACCAAAAGAAGATAAAATCTACCTAAAATACTTCAAGATAAAATGAATTAAGGCTTTTACATCGTGGTCATATGAGGGCCAATCACATTTTCTTTTATTTTTTTAAGTTTCATGAACAATAACTAGTATAGCAATAAAATAATACCAACAAAGGCCTCTTGTTAACAATTATTTGCAAATCACTAATGTATTCCTATCACTTATTTGATACATCTTCACAAGATTACAAACACACATTAAGTAAAAGGAAACTTGGAGAAATTTATATTTCATTGCAAGAGAGGGTTTTCTAATCAAAATCATGACTATGATGAGGATTTTGCAATTGGGCAAAATTTCCACTCAATAGAATTGGTGCTAGAAGGAGGGCATGAATTGGTATTTATTGATTTAATGCTTTTGAATTGTTCATGAAGTGAATAATGTGATTTTGTGTAACCTTGAGAGCTCTGAATTGCTGAATGTTTCATGTCCTATTGACTATTATCTTTGGCCTCCTTTAGCACTCAACATAATTGGTGCTAGAAGGAGGGCATGAATTGGTATTTATTGATTTAATGCTTTTGAATTGTTCATGAAGTGAATTATTTGATTTTGTGTAACCTTGAGAGCTCTGAATTGCTGAATGTTCATATCCTATTGACTATTATCTTTGGTCTCCTTTAGCACTCAACAAAATTGGTGCTAGAAGGAGGGTATGAATTGGTTTACTTTATTGCTATTTAAATGCTAAATTGTTCATGTTATTTGAAAGGTTATTTGAAGGCATTGGTCTTGATTAATGAGGTTTTTTTTACATGTAATAACATCCATTAATTGGAAAGTCTCTTAATTTATGATGCATTGATACTAACCTTTTACAAATCAAAGAATTTTCTTTATGCTATGGTTTAATTCATGCATTTTAGTTAATGAATGTGATGATTTATTCATTTGAGGATTGTTAGTCATTTCATGCTTCTTTGCAAGATATTTATTTGACTAACAAAATTGGTATTAAAGTTGTATTCTTTAATGTACACTAATGGCCATGTTTACACCATGGATGATAGGCAACCCATTGAACATACCTTGAGTTCAACATAGTTTACCCATCAATTTTGAGAGATATCTTCCTCGATTTGTGTCTAATGTGACAAGGCCTACAGAAGATCATATTCAAGCATTCAAAAGCTACGTGATTCATTTAACAGGGTGGTATGATGATGTTGCTTGTAAAATATTCCCTTACACCTTGGGACAAGTTTACATATGATTGGTTTAATGGTCTACCTTTAGGGTCTATCACTTCTTGGACTCAATTAGAGGTAATGTTTCTTAATCAATTTAACAAAAGGTTAGTTGACCCAATCCTCATGTATAATCATTTTATCACTACTCGTAGAGAACCAAATAAAAATTTGAAGTCATTTATTGAAATATTCCGTGGGCTATACAGTCAACTGGTGGTACCTTATGTCCTTCCAAAGGGAGTGGCTATCCAAGTATACCTCAATGCTCTTGACCCATTCACTTCCACATATTTGTGAGGGATGCCTCAAATCACATCTTTATCCCAAGCTTATACTCAAGCAATGGCAATTGAACAACAATTGAGTTATCAAAATTATGGTGTGGATTTTGGATCATATAATCTTCAACCATTTAATACCTCCCTTACCCACCCAAAAATTTGTGTACCTCAACCTACCATTCAAAATCAACCATCATTCTTAAGTGCAAATCAATTTCAAGATACTCATCTTGATCATCTTTTGAATGATGGTCCTAAGATAAATTTCAATGATTTTCACAATAATATGATTTTAGGCAAGGGAGGAGTCCTATATCTAACTAGTATTGAAACATGTGATAGGTCAGGACCTTCCATAGAATTAATGAAATGGTTGAAGTGGTTGAGCAAGGAATCCAACATATTCCAAATAATAACCCTTTAGAAATAAAAGGTTTTGTGTCATTATTCACAAAAGAGGATTAGGACATTCAGAAAGAGCAGAATACAAGAATTGATCCCACTAAAGAAACCCTTGATCCACAAAAAGATGAATTTTTTGAAATTGAGGAAGATGAATATGAGGAAGATAAATTTTTTGAAATTGAGTCCTCAAAGGTGGATAAAGGAGAAAAATAATTGATAGATGAATCTGAATATCATGCTAAAGATACAATAGAGTTTCATCCTACGAATTTAGATGAAAATTTTTATAATGGTTGGGGAAGATATGAAAAAATAATTGGTTTTTCACACCCCTATTGATGAAATTTCTATTGACATGTAGGATGCAAAAAATGCTATCTCACATGAAGATCTTGTAATTCCTGTACAAGCAAAAAATGACATGCCCATTTCAAAAATAGAGAAGGTTCCAAAATTTGATCATTTTGAATATGAGTTTATGGAACACCTGGCTGAAATAGAAGAGGAAGAAATGGTAAATGTTTCTTATGATTCAGTTATTTGGGATCAAGAAGAAGTACAACCTCCTCTTTCATTCTGGAATATTGAAAACTTGGGTGCAAATTCTCATGATTATCTTGAAGATTCTAAGGAAGAAATATCATGGATGGTAAACAAGGAATGGGAACAAAATGATAAAAATATTGCTTTATTTGAAGCAATTCAAGTAATTGATCATGGAGATGTGTTATTTGACACATCCCTTGATCAAAAAAAGGTATGTTTTGAAAAGGATGGACATGTTTTTGATTGGGTACCTAATTTTGGTGTTTTTGATGAACATGCAATTGATGAAGAATAAGCGCTGCAAGAGGATGATGAAGATAAAGACCATGAGGAAAAAGAGGAAATCACAAAGGTTCACCAAGTCTTGGTAAATGAAAGTGCACAAAAGGTAGAATCTCACCTTTTATGTTCAACCATGTGAACTCCAGGTGAAAACTTACCTAATTGTCTATGGGATTCAAATTTTATTTATGATGAAATACCATTTGAGGTGAATGAAGAACTAGAGTTGATTTCTACTCACACCACTAATGATATTGCTTTGTTGAATGAAAGAGAATTTGATGTGCTTGAATTTTTGAATCAAGTTCATCAACAATTAACAATTGAATCTAGGATAAAAACTTATAATGATCCTCATTTAGTAGATATCCTAGATGCTTACAAATTGTTGCATGAATATGATCAGCCTAAAGACATAAATGATGATTTGGTTTCAAATTTTTAGAAATAGGCTCTTACTTGCAAAACCTCATTTTTGAAAAGGAAATCCTAATTCTACATCATGAAATAAATTGTGAAATCAATATTGTAAGGAATAGACAAGAAAGAATTGAAAATCAATTATTGTCTTATCAATTTAATGATTTGAAGCTTCAATATGAAATTGCTAATACCATGGAATCAAATTGGTGGGATAAAAGAGGTAAAATGAGAAGTATTGTATTGTGGGGCTTAATCTTGTCTTGGTTTGATTGTTGCAAAACTTCACACGCATATCATGATAAATATTTAAAGTGTGCAAATCATGTCTGGGATCCAAAAAAGTGATAGCTTAAATTTTGCACCATCTTGTACCATAGTGCATATTATTGTATATAGCCTTTGGTTTTCATGTTTTTGTTTTAGTTTTGTTGTTTTTATGCTTTGTCCTTAATTTTTGGTTTGATGAGTTTTGTGTTTACTTTCTTGTCAAGTTTGCATTAGGTTAGGTGTTGATTTATTTCCAAGTTTTGGTTTATGAGTTTTGTGTTTTGGGTTGGTCCCTCTATTTGAGATGATGTTTCGTGGTTGCTACTAATGGAATTTTAATCATTTTTGAGTTCCTTTGTCATGAAGGGTGAATTGCCTGTCAAGAGGATCAAGGAAAAGGGGATAAAATTGTTTAATAATCACTCCTAGATTTTGGGACTAAGATAGTGGATTTTGGTATATTGAATCATTTTGCTAAATCTACACATGAACACATCATATTAAGGGGAATGCATTTAAATATTGAAGGATAAAATCATTATGGTATGCAGATTAAGGTAAAAATCTAATTCACCCCATCTCTAGCTTCAAATACCTATGTGTTGCATAAATTTTTGCAAAGCCATACAAAAATCAAGCAAAATAAAACTCGCTAAAAATGAATCACTAAGTTTAGATAAAATCTACCAGGGCTATGGACGCTTGACTAGCAGTAGGGCTCTGTCTAGACAAATCTTGTTAAAAAAAGCATTGTAAAATATCATTCAAACACAAGGGTAATTTAGATAAACTCTATCAGGGCTATAGATGTCTGATTGGTAGTAGGGCTTTGTCTATAAGAATTATTTTTGTGAGCAATATATCTATAGCCTAAATGTAGGTCAGGTGATGGAATCCAAATGGTTTTCAAGCATGCAAAATGAAATCACTTTTCACACATTTTAAGCCAAATAAAATGCTCACGTGTTTCCATTTGAAGTTATCTACCCCACCTTCTTGGAAGTTGCTATATGTTTTATCCTTCTGATATTTGGTTTATTTATTTTTAGAATTGGGTTCTTTATCTGAAATGCTCAGGAGCATTTCCCAGTAGAGTTGCCATTTGGTGTGGCCATTGCACAACTTACTCCAAAATTGGGGACCCACCTTGAATTTTAGATTTTTAGAGAATTTTGGTTTTCTTTGGAGTGATAATTTTCATAAGACCTTCCCCTTAGGGTTGTAGTGTGGTTCGTTGGTTTCATATCTTAGTTTCTTTTGTTTTGTGTGGTTGGAAATGGTTTAATTAATTTTAATACTTTGGATCAAATCAATTCAAGTAGTTAAAGTTAGTTAAACTTGTATATAAATAATAAAAAAAAAAACTAAAAACTAAAATAAAATAATTATATATATACTAAATAAATGGAAGTGAATAAAACAAAATAAAATATTAGTGTTTATTTTTTGCTCCACATTTTAGTTTGGTGTTAGTATATATTATGATGTAATGGTTTTTTAATGGTTATTTGAATTAATATATTTACATTAATGTGTGCAAGTTATGAAAGGATCAAAGGCATCGACGTAGACATCGTTTGACCCCAGACGACACGTAGGAGGAACCAACACCATGGCAAACATGGAGTGGATTTCGAGGATGAACGAGGTTCGAGGCTGTTAAAGCAGGACCAAGCGGTGAATAGACCTACAAATGTATATTTACTCTGTAAATTGGAGGTAACATGGTATACTTATGGACTTATAGATCGTAGTCAGAGATGAGATGTCAAGTTTAGGCATCTGTAAAATGGCATAGTGATTGGAAGATATCGATGTGATGGTCACATATGGCAATGATTTGGTAGAGCAATGAATTTGACAAGGATGATGATGAGCTCCTTGATTTTGATATGAGGTAGGAATTAATTATGTTATACTATGCCTCACCCGGATACATACATGGAAATACCATACTATCATGGAGTGTAGGTTATTCACAACTCACACTTGTTCGTGGGGAAGAAGCCCAAGTCTATGGAGGTCATGTCTGCTCCAATTGTGAGCTCCTCGATGATAAGCAATATAGATAAACATCTACATGGAGGGTACGCTAACATGGTCACCGTGGTAGATGAAAGTAGAATGTTGAAAAAGGTAGGTGAGATCCAGAGAAACATGCAGTGGGAGTACTGCAAGATGCTGTGTAAGGGTCCATATAGTAAAATAAAGACATGAGTGATGTAACAATACCGAAGCATCACTAGGATTGGAGAGCTATCGCGTGCATTGATTATGGAGGGGAAGTGAAACAACATCAATAACAGCTAAGAATGTGAAGGAAGATATGATGTAGGTGCAAATAATCTTGCTATCGAAGCATTATTGTCGGTGAGGTTTTCATCATGCAAGAACCGCAAGACAATGTGGAATAATATGTTAGAATATCTCTTGGCACAATTCAAGTGAGTGATCTATGGTATGAAAGAAAATATGGCAGTGTTGACATGATTTCAATGTCATACGCAATGAACATCGAATTGAGAAGATGAAGACATGACAACAAATGGGGTCTGATGATATCGTGTCACTTGGCATGGGTAATCGAAATAGCAGTGCGAGTTTTGATCCAAAAGATTCACCAAAGAGAGCATCTATGTGGGAGTTTCCTTGGATGTCTACGAGGAATCAGATAATTTTAACTAGTTTTTGCATATCCCATTACTGATCACTAGAGGTCATGGTCAACAAGGGTAAAACAGGCAGTATTAGAGAGTTCGATGCACATTTGCCACCATCAGTAGTTTCAACATGAGACCAAACATTCATTACTACATATTGCAGTGCAATATATATGGGGGAATGCACCCAATTATGAGAGGATGCACCAGTATACATGTTACAACAATACCTCCACTCTTGCAATATCCACAACCAAATTCAGATACCCATTCCCCACAACAATTACACATTCGATATTTTTTGAAGGAGTACAAAATCTATAGTTTGAAATACTATCTATAGCCCCGTGGAAGTCACTGTAACATCCAATGAATGACGTAGGTATGTCAAATGATCAAGCTAAGGAACTGTAGGCAGGGATGTCGAATATGCACAACATAGTCAGGCTTGTTAAATTTATTATTTTTTTCAAAGATGTCTTCAAACTATCTAGATGTGTGGCTCACCATAATCCACTATAAAAAAATATTTCTTATCAAGCGATGTTGAGTAGGTCCCCAAATTACAATAGGTAAAGCATGACGACTATTTTATTGATAATAAATCGATGCCCATGGGGTAGGTAGTACATTATGGTAGTGAAGGGGTTGCACATATCATGGGGAGATCCTTTAGTGTAAGGAAAATGGTGAAGACTTCATCCAATTGATATTTTGGTTGCTAACCCAATATAGATGCCATATTATAAAGCTCAACAGTTACACATAAAACGAATGGGCCATTATGCATAAGGCCAGGATAAATATCACAAATATCATAATGTTCGCATTTATGAAATGAGGTTAGAAATTAAATCTATTGGTCACAAGATGAAGAGAAACATGCAGTGGGAGCATCGCGAGATGTTGCATAATGACTCGACATAGTAGTCTTCAAAGTGGTGTACCTGACGATCATAGAATCTAGGGAGTGCACTCATCATCCTAGTATGGTACAAGTGTTACCCGAAGTGTGGCGTGAAGAGTTTTTGGTTGAATTCAGTATTTGGCACCATGGATATTGCAAGGGTGGATATACCCATGGGTGTGTGACTCTTTTGAAATAGGCCATGGTCAATGAGGTAGACCAATAACATCATTGATTAATTGGGCTACACACACACCTGGTCATACGTTAAATATTTCCACAACAGTTACTAAGGACATACACATATAGCACGATTGTCTAATTTTCAAGACATGCCATCATAAAAAAGTGGACATTTCGTTAAATGAAAACATTACAAAAGCCTGGAAAAGGGTTGGAAATCGAAACAAAGGAGGAAGAGAAACGAAAGGTTCATCGAAAATGTAAAAACAGATTGAAACTCATGAATCAGTGCTGGATATTTTGGGAAATATTAGGAGGCTAGAAATCTACTGTATCAAAAACATTTTATTTCTATTTTAAATGTAAAATGCTATAGAAATTTGCACCTTGTTAAAAAAATTGGAGAAGATTTCTTTCTAAATATCTTGAGTTAATATTTATCTTTCCCATTCATTTTTTTAGACTAATAGGTAATGTTTTATGCAGTTTAATGATAGCATTGTCGAATGTTTAGAAATATGGACTTCATGTTGTTTTCCTTAGAAGATTACACCTAATTCATTTTGGACTATGCAAATGCAACTCTGAATGAATTAGGTTACATTAAAAAATTCTCACATCTTCGGTTTTGCAGGATATGGTAGCATTATATTGGCAGTAGTTTATTTTTAGTGATTTTAGCAATCTGGCCCATTTTCCAAATTTTATTTATTTATTTTTCTAACCTTACCATTTTTGTAGATTGTTTTTTAAAACTTCGAAAAATAAAAAAATGAAAGAAATTAAAACTCCAAAAATAAATGCACGGATGCGAAGAACAAGCTTTAACACTTCATTTAGAACAATTTGATTCCATTTTGAAGCAAATTCGAAATTATAAAATTATTCAAAGTTGTTTTTTTTAAAAGAATTTTGTAATTTTAGATTTTGCATGTTTTCACATTTTGAAGGCAAATCAAATTTCAAGCTTTGCATTTTTTTTGTAAGCAATAAATTAACTTTACTTTATGAAAATTCCAATTTCATTAAATGGGGGTAATTTATATGGTATTTCAAAAGTTATTGTATTTAAAGTAATAGATTAACTTCTATTTATGAAAATTATGATTTCATCAAAGAGGGGTAATTTATATGATATGTCAAAGGCTATTACATTTACCAAGTTATTCATGTAGATTATTTTTTTTTTGGTAAGTTAGATTTTATATACAAAAGAGGGTTTTTTAAGAGGATCCCAAAACCTTATGACAGTAAATGTCGTAGCATGTAAAAACAAGAAAAGGCCCATTGGGCTACATTATCCATCAAAACCAGATACCTTAACATTCTAGCAAACCCAAGACCAGATAGATGCCGGTGGAAGCCCCAAAATAGATAACATTCCAAAAAAACCAATGCAGTCGAGGCTACAAAAAACCACACCCAGGCACAACTACACACTCCGTCAGACTTTCTCTGGCTCCTCCTGCTCGTCCTAGCCCTCACGGCCCTTGTTGCTAAGTTGCTTCAGGATCTTGATCATTGCGTTAGTTGAGCTGGCGATGTTAGCCGCCATGTCCAGGAGAAGCTAGTGAGACAACCCCTCTGCCTCGCTTTCGATGTCAAAACTGATGTGCTGAGGTGGGGTAGACTTCTCCACCTTAACCTTCTTTAGATGCTTGGAAGATCTAGGAGGAGGTGGATTTTCCAAGAGTTGCCCCCGCTTTCTAGGCTGACTACGGGAGGATCCTTTGAAAGGAGACTCCTTGACAGGGCTAGGTGGACTGGTTCGAACTAGGCTAGGCGACTGCTCTTCAGGGGCAATAGATGGACTAGCCGAAGGTTGGGAAGCCAGAGGTGGCACTGGTTGGGGGGGAGGGTGGTTGGCAATGACATGGTGGTAAATAATAGCCATAAGCCCTTGGTGGATGGGTTTGCAGTGGGTCTTCTTGCATTTTTCGATAGAGAGGGTGAGAGAATACACAAGGTAGTTGGGAATACAGACTTGTTTGGCATCCCTAAGGTGGTTGACAAAGCTAATGTGGAAGCTTCTCAGGGGCTTATCGGGATCATCACATGTGATGTACTGCATCATAGGGATCATGGCCAAATTCCAAGGTTCAGGGAGGGCGGTGCGAAGCAGGGCCAACTTGTCCCAACCCAGATTTTTGCCTTTCTCAGGAAACTGCTCCAATTCCTCCTCCCAATTATGTTTATCTCTCCTTATGTTGCGCCCAACCACCTGTAGGCCCGTAATTTTGCACAGAAGTTCCACCATCACTTTGAAATGAACCCCACGGACACGAACCTCCCCTCTATTCCATGTCTCAACGAAAGCATTGGTGATGTCTTCTTCGACTCCCTGGAACTTTTGGAGGAAGGGGAACAAGCCTTTGGCTTTCATGAAAGTTAGGGCATCATTGCACATGGAAAGCTCAACAGGCTCGATGTAGGAACATGCCATGGATGACAGTGGGAAAAGAACAGGGCTTTGGGTAATCTTAAGACACTCCTCTCGCAACGAGACAGACAGACTTGAGGAAGAAACCACCAAATGAATGGTCGACCTTGGGGAGCCTGGTTTAAAATAGGCATCACAAGGGGGGAGCGGAAACATCACTCGAGTGCATGCATGGGAAATCATCATCGTCGAGAGTGGCATTATTGCTGGTAGGGTGGTGAAAGATGAGGTTGAGGTGGACAACCCGACTCCAAGGGTGCCACGCGTGGCCTTGGTACCAAGTTGCCTTGAAATCGCCAGGATTCAAGATGCCGAGGGAAGAAGATTGGGGTGGCCTCTTGGGATGGTTAGTGATGATGGAAATGA
The DNA here is from genome assembly GCA_028583015.1 of Wollemia nobilis. Classification (NCBI taxonomy): domain Eukaryota; kingdom Viridiplantae; phylum Streptophyta; class Pinopsida; order Araucariales; family Araucariaceae; genus Wollemia; species Wollemia nobilis. Next base: position 6,219,065 of record JAQPPZ010002230.1, on the reverse strand, counting down.
GCCCAATCAAAATCTTTCCTTGGGCGTGACTATGATGATTAGCTAGCCGCACCGTGATGGCAATCGTCCCTAAGTCACCTCTATGGTTTCCAAGGCTAACGAAACTCCTAACCACCTTGCTAGGATGATCCATAAAGGACGTTGTAACTGCCTGCCGTTGATATATCCAATCATGTTGCTTGTCATGAAAATCTAGGAAAAAAAGGAATGGACACGTGGGCAAGACACCCCACTATCTTCTTACCTCTTACGGGGCACTGAAAGGGCATTATTTCTCCTCATGATTGGAAGCCTCTTCATTGTCCTGATTGGCTACCTTCTCAACGTCAGCAGGGAAGTTGTGGCGCCAAACCACCAACCGATTGGACAGGAGTCCTTTGCTTGCCATGTGGTCCACCAGACTATTGCCTTCTCTATAAGTATGCTGAACCTGGGTGGGGTTCCTCTGATGGAGTAGATTCCTAGCCTCATTGATGGTGTTGCTCACTCTCCAGGCAGGGAGTTTGGAATTCAGCATGTAGTTGATGACATTCATGGAATCCCCTTCGACGATGGCCGGTCTGGGATCCTCTGAAAGGAGGTCGAGCCCTCTCCATAGAGCTCTAGCCTCGATGACATGGTTAGTTTGGGTGCCCAAGCTTTCACAAAATGCTAGAATAAGCTTGTCATTATGGTCGCGTACCACTCCTCCTACTCTAGCCGGACCCGGATTACCTTTAGACGCCCCATCAAAGTTGAGCTTTATCCACCCTTCAGGAGGATGCTTCCACTTGACTTTCTCTCTTGCAAGGTTGGGAGCAGGCCGCTGGCCGCTCCCATAGGGGATGTTCAAGGTCTTGAATATGGCCTCTTCAAGGGTCTTTTGGGGCCTAGAAGGACAGGGGACGAGATTGGCATTTTGTATAGTGAAGGATATGGTTCTGGAAGCTACAGAGGGAGGATCCCTGGGGGAATTGCCAAAGACTCTACTATTGCGCTCTAGCCAAATCTGCCAGATAAAGTGATGAAGACTAATGTTCCATAGGAAATGGAGTTTAGGATTGCGAAAAGGGTTAGTCCACTGAATGAAGACATCCTTGGTAGACCTAGGGAGGATCCACAGAATCTGAAAGGTGGAGAGGATGATGCCTAGGACCGAGAAGGAGAAATCACAGTGCACAAACAAGTGGTCTGAGGACTCCCAATTTGCTTCACAGAGGTAGCACCTATTAGGAATAGAGAAGCCACGTTTGTGGAGATTATCAATCGTGAGGGCTCTATTTTGAAAGGCTATCCATGAGAAGAAATTGACCTTAGGGATCAGGAGTTTCCTCCAAACCATGTTGTAGGGAAAGTCTGACTCTTGGCCTTGGCTCTGAATGTCGTAGGTTGACTTGACTGAAAAATCATCGCTATCTGAGCCTCTCCAAATGGGCTTGTCTGGGCCTCTTCTAGTAGGGATGGTAGTCGATCGGAGCATGGAGGAGAGGATGTCAATCACCTCCTCAAGGTTGATGGCCTCGATGGTCTTCCACTGGGGGGATCCATTCTGCCAGGTAATGAAGTCAGCCACCTTCTACCCCACATTATCATCCAGCATGGTCTTAAGATGTGCCAACTCAGGTCGCTCAATAAAAGGTTCCTCCTGGACCCACCTGTCCCTCCAAAATTCTATGCTTCTGCCATCCCCGAGGATCCACCTCAGCCCATCTTGAATCAGCTGGCGGGTCTGAATGATGGCTTTCCAAAGGCCGATCCAACGGTGGGGATCCCTTCATCAAGAACAGAGTGGTTAGTAAGATATTTCCTTTTGACTATTTGAATCCACTCAACCGGGTCATTGATCAGGATCCTCCAAGTGTGTTTCGCCACTAGAGCCATGTTCATTTTAGCCATCCTCCTGAAGCCTAGACCTCCTTGCTTCTTGCTTCTACACACCGTGTCCCAAGCTACTAGGGGGATCCTTGTCTTGTCATCGTTGCCTGACCACAGGAAACTTCTCTACATCTGTTCAATCTTGCGATGCACAGTCATGGGAATCCTGAAGACTGACATAAAGTAGATCAAAATTCCTTGGAGGTAGGCCATGGTGAGGGTAGCCTTAGCTGCTTGAGATAAAAATTTGCCCTTCCAGGCTGTCAGCTTTTTTTGGATTCTTTCGAGCACATTGTTCCACATGGCCTCCTTGGATCTGCCATAGAAAAGGGGAAGGCCCAGATAGGAGGATGGGAGGGCATTGATGGAGCACCCTAATATTTTGGTGATCCTGGCTTGCTGCCCTACAGGGGTGTTAAGAAAGAAGATCTTGCTTTTGATGTAGTTGACTTTCTGGCCTACAACTTTTTTGTACAAGGAGAGAATGTGCTTGATGGACTTGGCCTGGGCCATAGAGGCTTGGGTGGATAGGATGGTATCATCCACAAATTGTTGATGAGTGACTGCCCCTGTCCCAGAGGCTGCTAGAATGCCTATCACCTTCCTCCTCAATTGGGCTTCCTTGAGAGCCCTACCCAAAGCTTCAGCTAGAATGATAAAGAGAATGGGAGACAACGGGTCACCTTGGCGGAGGCCTCTGACACTCGGGAAGAACCCCACAGGGGATCCATTGACCAGGATGGAGAACCAGGGAGAGGAGGAGCAGCCATGAATGAGATCAACCCACAAGGGATGGAACCCAAACTTAAGGAGGACAACACGGAGGAAGTCCCTATCGACCCTATCAAAGGCTTTGTTCATGTCAAGTTTGATGAAGAGGGCAGCCTTCTTGGCCAGGGAGGCTGAGTGAAGGGTCTCATGGACAGTGATAACTCCATCTAGGATGTTCCTCCCTTTCACTGAGCTACCTTGGCAGGGGTCAATGATGAGAGGGAGGATGGGTTTCATTCTATTGGCCATAGTCTTGGTGAGGATTTTGTAGAGGACGTTGCATAGGCTAATGGGTCTATAATCTGACAGAGTTCTGCAAGTTGGGGACTTTGGGATGAGAGCTATGAAAGTGGAATTGATGCTCTGGGGAATGACCTTGGAAGTTTGAAGCTCTCTAATAGCCTTACATACGTCAACCCCAATGACATCCCAGAAGGTTTGATAGAAGCAGGGAGGAAACCCATCGGGCCCAGGGGCTTTGTCGGGTTGCATGGAGAAGAGGGCCTCTTTGATTTCTTCTGAGGTGAAAGGTCTGATCAGCATGAGATTGACATCCTGGGAAACAACAGCCAGGATATTGGCAAGGAGTTCAGATTTGGCTTGGTTATCACTCTCTGGATGGTTTCCAAGGAGGTTCTGGAAAAAGGAGACCGCTTCAGACCTTATCTCAACAATATCCCTGGTGGTGGATCCGTCACTGCAGGTGACCTCTCAAATTTTGTTGGATCCTCTATGTCTCATGGTGGAGGCATGAAAGAACCTGGTGTTTGAGTCACCCTCTTTGACCCAGAGGTCCTGGGATTTCTATCTCCAAAAGGTTTCCTCCCTAGCAAGGATGTTGTGGTATTCTGCCAGGAGTTTCCTTTCGTTCTCTCTAGTGGTGCTACTGTGGTCCCCTGCCTCGATCTGTCTTTCTATCTCCTGGAGTCTTTTTGTGATGGATTTTTTGCTGGCAAATATATTTCCAAAGACCTCTCTGTTCCACACTTTCAGTTTTTCCTTGACCATTTTGAGTTTCTGAGCAACTTGCATGGTGGGGGATCCCGAGAAATTTTGCTGCCACCAGGACGTAACCTCAGCTCTGAGATCCTTATGGTGAATCCACATGGATTCGAATCTGAAGGGGGTCTTGAAAGTAGGTGACTTGCCTACTTCTAGGATGAGGGGACTATGGTCTAAGCCAATCCTCGAGAGGGCAAGAAGGGAGGCATCCTCGAAAGTGGGAATGGCTTCTTGGGAGATGAGGAATCTGTCAAGCTTCACCTGGATGAGCCCACTGCCTATTCTTCTATTGCTCCAAGTGAAACTGGACCCTTTGAGTTGGATATCAAGAAGTTCATTGAGGTTGACAAAGTCCCTGAAATCCTCCATGCTCCTGCTAGGGGTATCGAGACCTCCTCTCTTCTCGAAAGGGTACAAAGGGTTGTTGAAATCTCCTCCAATAATCCATGGCATGGTGTTGAAGGCAATCCTCATATGGCTGATAGTTTTCCACATTTTTGCTCTCTCGATGGGAGAGTTTGGGGCGTATATGTTGGTCAGAATCTAGGAATGGTTGTTAGTCTTGGAGTGGAACAGGATGTTGAGGATTCTGCTAGAGGACGACAACAACCTCCCTTCAACTAGGGTTGGGTCCCATAAGCACATGAGACCTCCCGAGGATCCTTGGGCGGGGTTGAACAGGGTTTCCCCTTTGTTCCAGATGATGTTAGCCGATTTTTGGGAGGAAGTTTCATCATTTTTGGTTTCTTGGATGATGAAAATAGAGGGATTGATTTTTTTCCTAATGTCAGCAACCAGGCACTGCTTGGCTGCTCCATTTAGGCCTCTCACATTCCAGGAGAGGATCTTCATTTCAAATGCTTAGGGTTTTTTGGCCTCCCTTTACCTACTGAAGGGGAGGTTTGGATCCTCGCGGGTCATCTTTCTGGGAGTCGGGTTCTTCGGAGAAGAGAGTCAGCTGAGTCCCATTGGCAATGTCCTCTACTGTTTCTTTATTTCTCTGATCGTTGCTTGACGACCTTCCTCTTTTTTTTTGCTACCGAAATCGATAGCCTACTTTTTGCTCCTGGTGTTTTTGGGACTAACTTTCCCAGCTGGAAGGGGAAAGCTTTCTTCTTCTTCAAGAACAGGGGAGTGAGAACCCTCACCCCTGATCGACTGAGAAAGAGGAATTCCTGTTGGCAGCAAGATACTCATCTATATAGGGATTAGGGGTGATGATGGGAGTGAGGGAATGTACCTGAGTTATAGGATCCTCTAAGCGAGGTTCTTCTATTGCCATTACGCTCGATGGGAGCCCTGGATCCTCCTGAGTTGACTAGGATCCTCCCTCATTCTCTTGCTCTTCCTGAGTTGGTGGTCCTCCTTGCTCCTTGGATCGAATCCTGATAGGGAGGTAGTGGATTACGGCCTAGAGCTGGAGGGTTGTGCCTCCCTTGCGATGGGATTCCCTGTCTTTGGTTTACCCCTTTGATTGGTCCCTTAGGGCCTTGGTTTTGAGCCTTCAGAGTAGGACATTGGAAGTGAAGGTGACCTTGGGTGCTACAATGAGTACAAAACTGGGTTTGTTCTCATACTCGATTGGTTGCCGTTTAATGAGGGTTGGTCCCCGATAGAGATTCACGTGGGTAGGGAGCTCTGTTTCTAGATTGGCATTTATGCAGATGCGAGCTTGGACCATCCGGGATCGGATCTTGGTGGAAGAGTCGACAACGATCAACTCATCGATGGTTCTGGATATCCCTCTGAGGACATCCTCGTGCCAACACTGGAAGGGTAGATTCAGCAGTCTGACCCATATCGAAGTGACGTTTATGTTTTGGGTTTCAGGATCAAAGTCCTCACCCCATTTGTGGAGGAAGAGGCTCCTGCACCCTAGGAACCATGGTCCCCCAGAGAGGATGTTGCAAAAATCCTCCTGAGTATTTAGCCTGATGGCGAAAAAGCCTCTGGAGAGGGCTATAATCTCCATATTGCCACTGGTTTTCCACTTAGAGTACGCCCATTTTTGGATGGTCTCCATGTCCGGGCACCCTCCAATGAACTTGCCAACCAGGGTGAACTTTTCCAGCTCAAGGTAGTTGTCCATTAGGTCTTCAAGGATGACCAGATCGGCTCCTGTAGGGATCAGCTCCTGGGTAGGGGCTTTGGCCAGGGTTTTCCAGCTGACAACGTCGACGTAGGTTCCCTTTAGGGTTTTAGCCGCATTGGTTGTCCCGCTCGTGGGACCCCCTTTGTCGAGGGGATCTTTCCTAGGGCCGAAAAACCCATCCATTGGAACCTTACCTGGTGGGATGGGGGCCCCCTCTGCCTCGAAACCTCCACTACAAAAATTGCCATTGCTGGTTCCTCCTTCTCCTTGCTATATCCTTCCAATATCCGTCCTTCCACTCTCTGCTTTCCTCTCTCCCGATCTCTCGCCCTCCATCACTACACACATATTTGATCCTCATTCATGTAGATTATTTTATTTTCATGCTCAAAGCAACATTAAATGAATCCAATTATTATTCAAACTTTGCATTTCAAAAGATAGAGTTTAGTCTTCCTTTTTATGCTCAAAGCGGGGTTTAATAATGCAAGATAAAACTTGTTTAAAATATGCTTAACCAAAATAAGATAAAATCTACCTAAAATACTTCAAGATAAAATGAATTAAAGATTTTACATCGTGGTCATATGAGGGCCAATCATATTTTCTTTTCTTTTAAGTTTCATGAACAATCACTAGTATAACAATAAAATAATACCAACAAAGGCCCCTTGTTAATAGTTATTTGCAAATCACTAAGGTATTCATATCACTTATTTGATACATATTCACAAGATTACAAGTACACACTAAGTAAAAGGAACCTTGGAGAAATTTCTATTTCATTGCAAGATAGTGTTTTCTAATCAAAATCTTGACTATGATGGTGATTTTGCAAATTGGGCAAAATTTCCACTCAATGGAGTCTTTACATAGAGTTGCAAGAAAACTTATGAATACTAGGACTTAGCATTGATTCCATTAGATTAACAAATCAACTAGTGAAGATTTAGAATCTCTAGATTTAGAGATTTATCATTTTCTAGTTTCTAACACTTTGTTGCAGGAAAAGGAGATTCAAATAAAGTTGGGAAGCTTCCTACAAGAAAGCTAGGAAGAATATATTCATTAGAATCAATCCAGTACCTGAAGCAACAAGTTAGAGATTGAATATTTTTAGGCCTAAGGAAAAGGTCCCATTGCAAGAGTTGCAGACCCGTAGATTGCAAAATAGAGAAAAAGGTGAGAGGAGTCTTATTGCAGATTGAAAAAGAAGAGACTCAAGAAAAGAGTCCACAAGAATATTGGAGGTTGGTGATATCCATTGAATATTCAAGACTATAAATTGTAGAAGAGAGAAAGCTCAAAGGAGCCCTACTATAGATTGAGGAAGAAGAGACTCTAGAGAATATTCTAAGAGAAGACTAGAGTTTGGTGATCTCCATTGAATATTGTAGATTATAGATTGAAGGAGTAGGAGAAAATAGCTCAATAATATGAAGAGACCCACAAGAGGTCCCATTGAAGAACTTCTAGTTTAGAAATATAGAATATTGAAGAAGGACTAGCAAGGTCCTATTTTAGATTTTAGAAGCAACAAATTTTAGAGATCTAAGAGGGAGATCTCATTGCAATACTTCTATAGAAGAATACTAAAGAAAATGTCTCATTGAGAAGACTAGAGAAGCTGCAAGATTGAATACCCTAGAGAAGTGGTATCAAGGAGAAAGAAGGAGATGTCTAGGAAAGCCTTATTACAGAGTTTAAGAAGGTCATTGAAGTAGATTTTATAGAAGGCCATTGAAGAAGTTCCTATGAGAACTCATTGGAAATATTTACTAGGAAGGAGAAGTTTCAGATAGAGTAAAATTTGGGACAATTGTTGCAATCCAAAAACAAGACTAAAAGGAGAAGAATTTGGTAAGGAGTTTGCCAAAATTTAGGGGAGAATAGTGAAGACCTCAAGACAGTCAAAATCTTGAGAAGAAGGCCACTAGATAGGCCAAGATTGAAGCCAAAATTTGATAAGGAGGTTGAAGGAAAAAGGATATAGAGAAGCCACCAAATATAAGAGATTTGAAGATTACCATTGAAGGATAGAAGGCTCATTTTGAGAAAGAAACTTTTTGAATTTACAATAGAAGATAGAAGGTCTCTAGGAGATAAATCTCAACTACAATTTGAGGGAGTTTCCTACCAAATTTGGAGAATCAAGGATAACATTTCAAAGGAGAAATTGATTGTAAAAGGGTAGCAATTTGGGCAGCATTACTAGCTGCTAATTTACAAATTTCAAGGGAGCATTCTAAAGGAAAATTAAAGCCACCAAACTACACTTTTGGATAGCAAGTTAGAGGATTTTCAAAGCTACAAATAGGTGAGCTAGAGAGCTATTTCGGATAGCAAGTAAGAGATACGATTTCATCTATTACAAGGTAACAATTAGGTGATTCAAATCATCAAAATTTCCATCATCTACAAAGGTATTAAAGGTAAGAAACTAAACCAATAACCATCAAGAACGTAACCCCCAAAGTGCAACATGGCTAGAGTCTCAAGAAGCATCAAAGCCTATTTAAGTGCCCAACATTGAAGGAGAGAATAAAAAATTGAACGCACACAGTCAAGCTTTAAGCACAAAGTCAAAGTGTAATTAAGGAGGAGGAGAAGGTGCCCATGAGCATAAAATAATCTCTACCATACATAGGAGACCAAGAAATACAACACTTGGATTAAAGAGTCACTCCATAGACCAATCAACACACAAATTACACTTTGCAAGGAAGGTAAAAGACTTATATTATTTAATATTATTTAATATTTGCATTCCTTAAGTTTAAGGAGTTATAAGGTGCTTACTATAAGGTTGAAAGTTATTTATTAATGCATTGGAATATCAACCTCAAAGAGTTAGAAGGTAATTTTAGCAAAAAGAGTATATCTTAGAAGATATTACCAAATTGCATGAGATTCAAACATTAAATATTTGTAAATAATTAATTAGGAGATATAAGATTTTCGACATTGGAAAATTGAAATATTAATTGCAAATATTATTATTTTCTAAAATTCCAAATTAGGGAGTTATAAGGCATACTACATCAAACTTTAGTTTCTTGGAATTTAGAAAAATTAAACCATTGAAAATTGAAGGAGCAAAATCATTAATTTCTTGAAAGTTAGATAATCGCAATCTACATTAGTCTCTTATATTAATTTATGAGACATTATTCCAACTAAAATGTCTTGAAGGGAAAAAACCTTATTAAAACTTGAAGGTGCATCATCATTTATCTTTAGATTTCTACAAAAGGAACATTGAGGAGACAAAAGGAATTCAACTCAAACTAGGAAAGCTAAGTATACTATCAAGGTTCATAGTACATTTAAACACTTGCTAGATAGAAGATATTTTTACAAAACTTGCAAAAATTGGAAAGTTCTTAGCAAGGTTGAACAACTCATAAAATCAACCATGAACTATTTGCTTAACATTCCTTTGACATCTACTTAGTGTTACTTTGACATCAATGACAAAAAATTATGCTCATATTTCCAATATTCACACTTACATAAAAGCGAAAATATAACTCACACTCTAAACTATGACTCAACCCTAGTCTAATATTTACATATGTACCATGAAGGTACCATTGGGGTACATTAGCATGTACTAAATAATGCAATATACTCTAACACCCCTCGTATTACATTATTTGGTTATTTAAGACTTTAGTCTTCAATCATGGTCTTCATCTTGATATTCAATCTTCAAGTGATCTTAAAACTTGTGCTTGCTTTATTCTCTTTTGCTTTAGCTTCATCAGGTTCATCTATTTGTTTGAATTTGAGCTTTGACTTTGGCATTGCTACTATTTTTCTTCTAAATCTATTGTTGAAGTTCATACCTTTCTTGTGCCCATATCTAAATTTTGAAAAATATTTATGAGGAAATCCATTAAGATATTTTCTTGTCATTGTGTATATCCATTCAAAAATATTATTTTCTTTGTACCAACAATGTCTTTGAGAATGATTGGTACCTCCACAAATTTTGCAACAATGAAGATTCCAACATATTTTGATCTTGTGTCCATGCCTGCCACAATAATAACATTTATTTTTTGAATGCTTGAAGTATTCATTACAATATTATTTGTCACACACACTGTCTGCACACTCTTTGTCTTCATGAATTATGTTTAAATTTTTTGCAACATCTGTTCTTGGATCAAGTTCTTTTGTCTTTGTTATAAATCCCAAGTTAGAAGTATATCACAATTTTCCTTTTCATTTTTTTGAAGATCATTAGTATCACAACATGCATCTATCATCATGGGATTTAATATATTTGTTATCATAACTCTTAAATTATTTGCTTCACTGGTAATATCAATAAGCTTATTCTTCAAATCTTTAATCATTTCCTCTTGTTTTCTATTCTTGTCTTTAAGGACTTCATTAGAAATTAATGCCATATACATTATCTTTCCTATATCATTAGGTAATGTAAAATCATCTTTAGAGTCTTCAATTGCTTCATCAAGCTTTGAACTTAGATAATTTCTAAGCATTGAAAAAATTTCATCTTTGGCTTCTCTCATAATTGATTGTAAGACTCTCTTTACCTTTATTGATGTATCCTTTTGTCCTTCAATTTTTCTATCATGTACTATGTACAACATTTTAAGTCTTACAACGTTTTCTTAGTTTTTTCTAGTGAGACATCCTGAATGTATATTTGTTCTTCTTGAAAATATAAGTTTTCTTCATTTTTTTGACAACTCATGTAATTCCAAATTTTGATCATTTATTTTCCTTTTTGCTTGCTTTTTCTTTGCCATGTTCCTTTTGAAGTTGACAACCTTATAACTCATAGCTTTAAATAATTCATTTTTTTTGAAAGTTTCTAATTTAATTCTTATGACATAGTAAACCTTGTCTCCCTAATTTTAGAAACTAAAAAATGAATTTTGCAAATTTATGTTTTCCTAAGTTTTGATGTAGAAAACCTTTTATCTCCCAAACTAGTTAAATTTGCAAAACTTCAAATTTTCAATTTTCTCAAAATAAAATTAAATATTCTTCAAAAATTTCAAATACTAAAAAGAACTTTAAATTTTTATTTTATTTCTATCAAACTATTTTAATTCCTTATCACTCCAACCTTCTAGTTTCATTAATAATTCTATTAACCAAAAAATTAAGTAGGCATCCTTATTACTCCATATCTAAAAATAAACAAAATACTCATTAAACATTAATAATCCTATAAACCTTATATCTCTTTATAAACCTTTTAAGCCTTTAATTGTTAATAATAATCAAAGTGCTTTAGAATACCTTCTAAAAAAATTTGATTTTACACTTGACTTTGTATCACGTATATGGTCTAACTTCTACGTTCGGTACTGCTACTAGAGTAACTTAGAATTGCTCTTGCATCACCTTGAAATTTATTTGTAGACTACTCCCTATTGATTAAATATTGCCGAGTGTTGAGATACATGCCAAAACATTTTACTCTCGAACTAAAGGAACATTTTCAAAAAATACTCGAATGTTTCATTTCAATTTGAAACATTTGAGTTTTATTATGCTTTATAGTGCTTTAACATATCATTGAAAATGCAATGTTCCAATAGGTGTAATCAATGTCTCCTCTAATAGGGTGTAATTATTGTTTTCTTCAACAAGGTGTAAACATTTTGTATTCTCCTTTGGAATACTACTTCTAATGTACCTAGGTGAAATCCCTAGATACTAATATGGAGGCGAGCAACTCGTAAAGCTTGTATTCACTACTGGGTTGAGGTGAGTGGGTCATATAGCTTCATTGTTGCACAACATATTATGCTATTCCTAGCTAAAGCGATTTCATTTACTTGCTATTCTTGAGTGCTGGTCACTCTATAAACACCTTCTATTTGCTTAAGTAGTATTTGTGTATGTTCCTTTATTGTAGGTGCAAGTATAGGTACAAAATATTTCTTATTTACATTACTAGATCCTCTTTAACCTTTAGCCTTGCTCTTCATCCATGCTTATCACTTCTACTCTCAGTTAAAAAAACTCGACAGTCTGCATTGTTCTTTCAATGTTGTGAATCTTGCCCTTATTGCTATGTATCTTGCTTACTACACTATCTTGGTCTTCGTGCTTTATATTCTTAATTTTTCCTTAGATAATGCTTCTTTATGAAGCCTCTAAAATATTTCTTCTCTATATGCAATTCAACCTCTTACCTTATTCTCTATAAGACCTTTTTCTCTATTCTATAATGACTCCTTTTAATATATCTCAGACTCTTCTATATATATCTTGGGCCTTCTTCTCTTATATGACTGAGGATTATTTCTAACCTATTCTCTTATTATCCTTCTTTGTATCTCCTTTTATATTGGCTTCTTGGGCCAATATCAAGATTAATGTGGCTGAACCTTTTCTTGAATCAATGTCAAGGTCTATATGACTTGAATCTCTTCTCTTGAATCAATGTCAAGGTCTATATGACTTGAATATCTTCTCTTCTTACATTTATTTTCTATAATATCCTTATAGACCAATGTCAAGGTTTGGATGATCTATAACTGCTTCTATTATCAAGGTCAATATTGAATATGACCCAAATCTTCTTCTGGTATCAAGGTCTATCTCTTTGAGATCCGAATATTCTTTGCAACTCTTTAGCAACTGTAGATACTAAACCAATGTTTGAAGTAAGCTTACTTTATATATCTTCTTCAAGACTAATATATCTATCTCAAGACTGATGTATCTTTCTCAAGACCTAATATATCTTTCTTCTTTCCTTTTTTTTTTTGCTTTCTTTGAAATAGAACTTTATTAAGCTCTAGTGATTATGCTCTTATGCTTGAGCTTTATTAGGCTGAGCGATTTTATTCTATAAATACTTCATCATTTTAATAGTGATTTATTTATATTAAGAAGCTTTGAATGCTTCTCAATCTGATGTAACCTTTATCTATCTACACTTAGAAGCTAAAACTCTTCTCTATATATTGTAGGAAACTTCTCACACTTTTGCTGGTTAATATTTGCTACAATGTTTCTTCTATACCGTCAAGGCGACTTGAACGTCCTTGTATCTTCAAATTTATTTTGGGTTGGCAATAATTAATGTCAAGGGATATCTATGTCCTTTAATCCTCTATTAGTATCAAGGTGACATTGAATGTCCTTGAATCCTTTATCAATTTCAAGCTAACATTGAATGTCCCTGTATCTTTTATCAATGTCAAGGTGACTTTGAATGTCCCTGTATCTTCTATAAATGTTAAGGGTTAGCAATGAACCTAATCCTCTATTAATGTCAAGGATTGTAAATGACCTCGAATGATCAACTATCTCAAAGTTGATTCACATTTCAATCTACAATGTCAAGTGTTGGTAATATCCTTGAATCTAGTTGAATATTGGTCTTCACTAGTTATTATTCAACCGTAGAAAGAATCTATAGCTAAGTCTTGGTATTCGCTGGTTATTATTAAATAGTAGAAAGAATCTAGCCTTTCTACTCAATATGACATTATAATAGAGTCCGAGTCTCACTGCCTTCAAAGTGGATAAATTCTTAATCAACTTTATCAAATTGGATAAAATCAATTTTGTAATAGTGGCTAAAATATACTCTATCAATTTAGACAGAGTTTGGTGGTAGCTTTGATACCATTGATGGATTTTTAAGCCTTAATACTACCACAAATATCATAGGATCAAATATAATATAGCCACAATATAATAAGGTCAAGATAATGATAAGAGTAGAATAATATGAGAAAATTAATATGTATATCAAGGCTTATAATATATCAAATAACATTCAATAATAAGAAACAATATGAATGTAAATAGCTTGAATAATTCATGTACTATGCATGAAGAACAACTTACAATATTATTATTTTTTAATTAGCACAACTTACAATATTATTTGCTCAAAATGTATGCAATCTTTATTACTCCTCTTTCTCTTACAAATATGATAGTAATGACCGTGACTGTTTATGATAATTGTTTATGGAGTATTATCTCCATAATATAGCTATAGTAATATGACTCTTTGGATACTTGACTATTCCTTTCCATATGCCAAGTCTCATGACTCTTGGCTTCTCTACTTGACACTTGCATACTTGATAAACACTTGACTTTATATTGTATGCACACCTATACATGACTCTTGAATTTATATAGCTTGCACACTCTAACCTACGACACTTATGCACATATTTATATTACATATTTGCACTCTTACATATAAGACAATTGTGCACATAGACTCAACTTACATTTGCACTCTAACTCATATGACACTTGTTAATTTCCTGCACATTACAACTTTACATGACACTTGTGCATTTTCTATACATTCACACTTACATGAAAGGGGAAATATAAGTCACACTCTAAACTATGACTCAAACCTAGTCTAATATTTACATATGTACCATAAAGGTACCATAGGGGTATATTAGCATGTACCAAATAATGTAATATACTCCAACACATCCTTGCAGGTAACTGCTTTCGTGCGTTGATTCTCCCACATAAATTATGAAGGTGAATGCATAGGATAAAAAACATAGGTATAGTCACAAGTATTTATACATCCCCAAAATAAAAAAATAATTAGGATATTAAGGATACCACAAAATTGTAAGTTATTGGTCAATATTATAAGTCCATATATATAATTATAGTAGACTTATGAGGGTTCTTAAAAATTGAGCTTACCAAATACAATTATATTCTAATATTTCCCCTTAAATCAAACACGAGGTATATATCAGTGTGATCCATTCTCTATTAATAAACTAAGCACGTCTTTGAGATTTACAAATGAATCTTTAAAATGAAATTATAAAGATATTACCAATTTGCTCATATGCACTACAAAACATAAACTCTATCTCCATTTTGAATCAACTCCTACATATAATGGTTTTGGGCCTCAATTTGCTTGGTCTTGGTAGTTAATATTGGATTGTGTTAATATGGTAAGGCAACACCAATAATACTCCATAAGGAAGAAAACAACCCATAGTATTTCCTAAGATGAGAGGGCCACTATGTGAGCAAAAACAATTATGAGAATAATTGATGAATTACAATTACAAGATCCCTTGTTTATATAACCATTATCTAATGCTACTTTAGGCAGGGTATAATCCTAACCCCAAAAAAACCTTAACTCATTATTATAATATAATATACCATTATCTAATTCTACTTTAGTCAAGGTATAACCCTAACTCATTATTATAATATAATATTCTAATGATAAACCTTAGGTTATGTGTGATCCATGCCAAATATCCTTATATAATACAATGTAATATCCTTGGATACCACCTCTAAGTACTACAACATTCCTCCCATATTAAAAATGCTTGTTCAAAAAGTATGAAATAAAACCAAATGATATGATTTTCAAATCATTATTGACATCTGGTACCAACCTTGATCATCTATCCATCCAAGTGAAATCTTAATGCTTGGTACTTGATGCCATTATACTTTGGTACTTGATGCCCTTATGATTCCTTGTAGGTCCATAATAGTTATTATGATGTTCTATTCCGTGCTTCCATGATTGTTACCTCTCATGGAGTTATGATGGTGATATGCTACAACCTTGTCTAGATGTTCTACTTCCTTTGAATCTTCAAACTTTTGTTCCTATAATATCTTTTGCATGGTTATTTGATTCATGCCCTTATTTTTAATTCCTTTATTTTGGTTCTTATTTGTGCCTTTATTTTGATTCTTCTATATACTCTACTACTACTTCTTCCTTAGACTTTACTTTTGATTCTTCAATCAGTTCCTCTACAATAATTTCTTCTTTCTTCCTCCTAGATCCTTACATCTTAAGCTACTAAATTTTATATAGTGCTATCTTCTTTTTCGTATACCATAGCTTTATAAAATTTTACATATTAGTCTTAACAATACCCATTGAGTCCAACCAAGGACAACCAAGAATAACATCCACATATTTCATATCTATGCCATAAAAATTTAAATATAAAACATATTTATCCATAATGATATTTTAATATTTGAAAATCTAACCACTCTCACCCTGAACATTTATGTTCTTAATATTATTTGTAATCAATATTGAATGAAATTATACCTAAGGCTAGGGTTTATGGAAATGAAATCCTTTCTTTTTGAATGTGTCAATGAACCTACAAAGTAAAGTTTTTATTTGGAAATAAACCCTTCTGACCATTATGATGATTATTTTATGTCAATCATATTGTTCCTTAATTTAACTCAAGCCTTTTGATTTCTTGTTCATAGGTTTTGAAGGTATCCTACAAAGTATCTTATTCTCATTTATCTCAAGTTCCCATTTGTTCAGGAATACTTGCTCCATTTTTCCTTAGTGTGATGATTATTCCTTTACATTGCTAATAAATTCCAAGATTCATCTTTAAAAAATTACAAAGATGATCTTTTCAAATAGAGTTGCCAAAATATAAAGATTTAAATTTTATCTATCATTCTCTATCATCAATATCATTGTCTATAGTGAATTTTGGCAACTCCATGAGCTTCTCCCAAAAAGCACAATGAAAACTAGGGTTTCATACCAAAATACTTGATAAAATTTCTCCTTGCCAAATCCAACCCAAATATCACATAAGTAAAAATATATAAAAAAGACCTTAAAACATAAAAAATTGTAGTTGATTTGCTTACTTGTACTAAAAGATATAATTTTTTCTTTGTCCAATAAATCTTCATGTAGTTTTAAAAAAACTTTGATAGCCCAATTTTAAATGACCATAACTCCCCTAATAATCCTTAAAATTTAGTATAAAACTAGTTGATTTTATAGTTTTCAAAGAGATATATACAATGGCATAGTAACCATTTGAATTTGACACCTTTGTGTAAAGATATGATGTGATATTTGCCTATGGATTGAGATGAAAATATGAGACCCAAGATCTAGGTGAAGTAAGCAAGTTACAATAGCAATTGCATAAGCAAAATGATTAGCTATTCTAGTTAAGAAGGAAAATACAAATATGTAGAATAATAATATGATAATATTCCACAAGTGCAAAATTACAAATGAAAACTATGTACATTATCCCATTCTTCCATTGCTCAAGTGTAAGCATGAGATGGGTATATATAGGAAATACCCAATAATGAATCTAGCCAATGGGTAATAACGAGTCACGGATTTATGAGATATTTACTCAAGGAGTCCTAATTAGTGAGTCAATAGCATAGAAGTGATTTATTCAAGTAAAATAACTTGAAAAAATATAAGATTATTCTCAACAACATGACACATATGTGTGAGAGAACAAGTCAATACCTACCTAAGCAAGCTTATACTAAGTGCTTCAATAAATAAATAACCAACGCAAAAAATAATAAAATGCACTAACACCCCCCGTAAGAATAACTTAGGTGGGTAGTGATAGATGGATTTCAATAAATGTGTAGCCATAGTAGGTACCCATGTACAAAATTATCCCTCATAAGTGGGAAAATGAGAAAAATCGTAGAAAAAAACTCCCTCCTAAAAGATAAAAAAATACTAAGAGACTATTCTCAATGGAAGAGTATCTCACACCCTTAATAAAGATCATAAATGTAGAAACTTGCTTTTTGTGAAGGATTTGGTGAATTTTTTTGCTAACTTCTTTGATGTAGGACAATACTGCAAATCAAGAACCTACTCCTAGATGAGCTCCCTAATATAGTGCATATGTATCTCAATGTGTTTGGTCCTTTGATGATGGACTAGATTCTTTGAGATCTAGATAACACTTTGATTATCACAAAATATGACTATGGGCCTCTGAAAAGGTATGCCAAACTTAGTAAGGATATTATAAATCTAGATAACCTCAATGATAACATTCATAGCTCCTCAATACTCAACCTCTATGGATGAAAAATAAATAGCATATTTTTACTTTACCAAAAAATGAGGTATGAACCAAGGTGAAAACTCTAGGTAGAAGTAGACTTGTAATCATCAAGATTGCTTTCTCAATCAACATCTATGTATCCGACCAAGTTGAAAGTAATAGTTTCAGAATAGTGAATACAAAGCTATAAGTTCCCTAAACATATTGAAGGATGCATCTAGCAACTTTCCAATTAAGCTCATGGGATTCTTGCATAAATCTTAAAACCATACCAACTGCATAATATATGTCAGGATGGGTACAATTCAAATAAATAAGGCTATTGACAAGCTAACAATACAAAGTGACATCAACATATGGAGTGGAACACTAGGTCATTAGTTTGATTCCAAATAGAAAAGGAGTTGGTACAAATTTCTAGTCAACCATGTGAAACCTATCAAGTAGATCAAGAGCATACTTGGATTGTGTAAGAGTAATCCTATAATGTGAATGTGTGATCTAGATTCTAAGAAAGTAGTGAAATAAGACCAAATATGTTATAGCATATTTGTTTTGTAGAGAATATTTGGCTCTGCAAATACTAGATGAGGAACCCCTTGTAATGATCAGGTCATCAACATAGAGAACCAAAAGAAGTGGTACATCATCTTACCTCAAAATATAGACATTTGGATCTAAGTGGCATCTCACAAATTAGTGAGAGAGAAGAAAGGTGTCCATCTTGCCATACCAAGCATGAGGGGCCTATTTGAGGCCATATATAGATTTCCACAAATTACATAACAATGATGAATCCTGAATGAACCCTTGTGGCTGCTCCATCTATACATCCTACTAAAGATCATCGTAAAGAAATGTATTCTTCACATCCATATAATGTACATCCCAACCATGAGTTGAAACAATATCAAGAGCCAAGAGAATGAAGTTTATTTTTATGACTGAGGCAAAGGTATCAATTTAGTCAATGCCAGACACCTATGAAAAACTTTTACAAGTCATTCTTTAAACTTATCAATAGTTCCATTCATAACATATTTTTTTGATAGATCCACTTTCATCTAACTAGTTTCCTTACCTTAATAAGGAGGGTCAAGTCCCATGTATTATTCCTTATCAAGGAATTGTATTCTTACTCCATTATTAAATCCCACTTAAAAATACCAATTGCGTCATAAAAATATTATGGATTGAAAGCTAAGGAAATATAGACATGAGGAAGGTGTTGATGCTATGATCAAATTTGCTTAGAGTTAGTAGGATATCTAATAGAAGTACCTACCACATGAAGAGTCTTGTGGTAATTACGAGGCATTTAAGTGGAAGAGGATGGAGCCTTTGAATGCTGACTTGAAGATGAAGGTGGTGAAGCTTGAGAATATTCCTTTGAATTACTATCATCAAAAATTATGTGTGAGGAAAGGCAAAATGTGGGAACCAAGTTGAGAAAAATTTCCTTGAATTAGATACTCCTCTCAATGAAGAGCTTATGAGTCTCTAGATGTAGTGGTAAATACCCTTTGACACCATAAATTTAGGCAATGAAGATACAAGGTTAGATTTGAGGTTCCATTGCCTTGTGTTTTTATGAAGGAATATATGCCCATTCAAGAGATCCAAAAACTCTAAAATATTTCACCATGGGATTTCAAATATTCCAAGATTCAAAAGAAATTAACCCTTTCAAGGATTTGTTAAAGCTATAGTTGTAAATATAAGTGACACAATTTTTGGCTTTGGCCCAATATTATGGTGTGAGAGACTATGAGTAAATCATGCAACTTTCCATTTATTTCAAGGATTGGTTCTTCTACTTAACAACTCCATTTTGCTATAGATTATATGGAATTGAATGCTAAAAATATATCTCTTCAAGAGAATATAACCACTCAAATCTATGATTCATATTTTCTATGCCATTGTCTATACAGAGAATTTTGATGTGTTTTCTCAATTGTTTTTCAACAAGGACCTTAAAGTCTTGAAAGTGTTCAAAGGATTCACATTTTTTATGAAGGAAATAAACCCACGTGTAGTGGGAAATATCATCAATGAAAGTTAGTACATAATGAGATTTGTTGAAATACAAGGTTGGAAAGAGACCAAATAAGTCATTATGAATCAATTCCAAAATTTGTGAAGCTCACCATGAATTCCCTTTGTCAAATTTTTCTATAGGATGTTTTCCCGTGGTACATCTAAGGCATGTCCCATTTGAGAAATTGATGTGATGGAGTCCTGTAACCATATCCTATTGTGCAGACTTCTATAAATAGCCATAGTTGATATGGATAAATTTCTTGTGCTATAACTTAATATTTGTGTTAGAGTGAGTAAGTACTGTGGAGGATGGTGAATTAGGTACAAAATGAGAGAAGGCATACAAACTAGTTTGATGATCAACCTTCCCAATTGCTATAGGTGTCTCATCCTCTATCTCATGAATTACTAGTGAATATGGAGTGAACTCAATTTTCTTGTCCTTTCTAATGTGAGTGATTTGATAGATTGAAAGTAGGTTAGGAGATAATCCATGTACATAAAGTACATTATGGAATACGCCATCCCCTATATCAACTAAATATTTCCCAATGACATCTATTGTTGTATCATCACCAATGAAAATATGAGGAGTAGAACATGGCTCTAAAGTTAAGAAATGATATCTATCACAACATATATGGTGTGAAGCACCTGAATCAAGTATCCATGGTTTGGAATATTCAACCACAATGACTACAACCTTTCCTTTCCATTTTCTAGAATTTGAAGAAGAAGAGGGACTTGGTGATATATATGATGGTAGATTGATGTTTTCCTATAGAATATTATTTAAATCTTATATCTATTTTGTATGAAACTAAGGTTCCTCATGACCCAACATTTTACAATATGCACAAGAGGATTTTTCTTTCTTCTATGAAACCTGTAAAGCTCTAAAAAGCATACATATAGGCTAATTGGAACATGATATCAAATTTAAAGCTATAAAGCATGTATAACCAAATAAATTGACAAAAAGAAATACCTCCTTTGTATTAATCAATTTCAAAGCTCGGTTACATATTCGTACCTCTTAGGGATACCAAATTTGATACATGATTACAATATTTTTGAGCCCCAAAATGGGGGAGACATATTCTAAAAGCTCTCTAGATCTCCACTACTTTACTTATAAGAGGGCTTATTAGCTGCCTTCTTATTTTATGCCAAGGAAGATGATATCGATGATACTTTTGGATCCTTGATTATTCCTGTAATCTATACACAAAGAAATTAGAAGATGCATCAATAGCACATGATGCCTCTCAAGATGAGGCTAATTTATTTAAATACGCAAATAGGAAAGGAATGTATGAAATGATAAAGAATGTTTGAAAACTTGAAATAAATCTTGAAATAGTGAATATAAAGAATTGAAATACTACTACACTAGATTAGAAATCCAATGAAAAAATTGCTAATCTAACTAATGGCTAAAAATAGGGGAAAAGAGATATCAGATCATGGCCACTGTCAACCAAAGCAACTAGCTCTGCTAACCACTATCAAATTTAATGGCTAAACCTATGAGCTACTATTGAAAATAGTGGCTACACGACAAGGATTCTACTATCTGAATCTCAGGCCTGGTGGCAATCAATTCCATTGTAAAGGGGTTTGATGTTCTTGGTGCATTCTCTTAGAATGACTTTGAGTGAGAAATTGGATAAAATCATCTTGAATTGAGTGCTTAAACAATGGTTGTTTTTCTAAAAATGTTGCAGTCTCCATTGGTGAATTTGTACTTGTCATTTATTAATTGAACAAAACTTCATTACTCCTCAAGGGTATGTGAAATAACTCTCCAATCTGACAAGGCTTCAATGCAATGCATTCAAGATAAAAACCTAGGGTTTGCTTGATAAATTTGGGGCCTTAAGTAGACTCCCAAATTCCTTGGTCTAGCTTCTTCAGGAAGTCAAGATCAAAATCCTTCTAAGTTGGAATGGTTAGGCAAAGCTTTTGGAGGCTTCTAGAACCCAAACCATTTCTAATTTGTTAGACACAACTGGTTTTTCTTGGCTCAACGAGCTAGAGTTGGTTATAGGGCTAGCCACTCTCACTCAATGTGGCTAGGGATAAGCTTCCTGTAGCTACTATCGATCGGTGCAACTAGCTCTTAATAACTCTATTCATCAATAGTTGGGATCTTAGCTACTATAGACACCAGAAACTAGAGTTGCATAGGACTAGATTGCCCTATATGAGTGGTTAAAACCATTGCTTAGTCTTGGAAAGGTCCCAAGTCATTCATATGGTCTTCAAAGGTGCCCATATGAGTAGTCTCCTAAACATGACGTGATTTAGGTGTCTACAAAACCTTCCTTAGAGGATTATTTATCTACTTTAGAAATAGATTGTGTTCCTTATTTTTGTGTCTTATTTGCTTTCTTTTGTATTTTTTTTTATATTACTAGTATTTTTGTGTCCATTGGCTTGATTAGCCACAAGTGCATGTGACTTGGAGACTTTCAAGAGGTCCATTTGAATCAAATTTTCTTGCTCTCAAATGAGAAGTTCAGAAAATGAGTCAAATGATGGCATTGTCCATGTAGAACTTGTAGAAAGTTAGTGTGTGTGGAAACCAGAAACAAAGACAAAATACTTAGGACCTAGTTTAGACAACACGTTCAAAACTAGTTGAGTATCCTTTTTATCTATGCCACATTCTTTGAGTTATATTTTGAACTGATTAATTTTGGTGATATAATCTTGTATATTATCAAAAGCATTTGGATCAAGATATATTAACTCATCATGTATTTGGTAACTCATTGTCTAGTTGGAGAATACAACTTAGCAAGTGTATCCTAGGTCTCTTTAGTTGTATAATTTTTAACATGAAAGAGAATATCTAAAGAAACAAATGTATATATTACACCAAGTGCTTGCTCATTATTATTAGTCCATTTATTCTTTCCTTTGTATCAATTGGTTTAGATTCCATGTCTAATACATGCTTTGTATAGCTCCTACACCTTAAGTAATTCCAAATTAATTATTTCTAGGTAGTATAATTGTAAGAAGTAAGAAGCAAAATATATGGTTTACCCATAGCAGAAATAAAAATAAATAATAAAATATTGTAGTAAGAACAAGGAAGAGAATAAATCCTTCCTAAATTACTCAATAAACCCCCCTAGTGAAAATATTATCACTTTATAAATAGTTTGATTACAATTTATGACCAATTTTTTAACAAGTGGATGTACCCAAAAAATTTTCCCGATCCAATAAATGCAACAAGGAAATTTCAAATGAAATCACAATTATTTTGTAAAAAAAAAATATAATAAAACCAATTATTTAAAAAAACAAGGTTTTATGGGTGACATTAATGGTCGCTTTGGTCTGCAATAATGGAGGCATGGGGCTTGCAAGTTAAGTGTAGGGGTCTGCGAGGATCGGGTGGAAAAATTGATTGCATGGTATGAGATGGTTGTGGGAGTTTGCAACTGGGTAGCATCTAAGTCTACATGTAGGGACATGAGGGACTACAACATACGTCGGATCCAAGTCTACAAAAGAGATCATTTTTGCAAAAAAAAGAGACAAACTCTATAAATTTAAAAGAAGCTTTTAAAAATGTAACCCTTGAACCTATGATAAATTAGCTAAAAATGAACAAGATCCTTCTCTCCTAATGATTTGATACCACATGATATTTACCTAAGAAAGTTACAATAGCAATTGCATAAGAAAAAATATTAGCTATTCCAATTAAGAAGGCAAACAAAAATATGTAGAATAATGATATGATAATTTCCACAATTGTAGAATTACATATGAAAACTATGTATATTATCCCATTCTTTTATTGCTCAAGTGTAAACATGATATTGGTATATATAGGAAATACCCAACAAGGAATGTAATCAATGACTACTAGTGAGTCACTAATTTAGGAGAGATTTACTCAAGGAGGAGTTCGAATTAGTGGGTCACCATGGTAGGAGTGATTTAATCAAGTAAACAACTTGCAAAAATAAAAGATGCTTCTCAATAATATGAAATATATATGTGAGAGAAGAACAAGTCAACACCTACCTAAGCAAGCTTATCCTAAGTGCTAGGATAAATAAATAAGGCATACAATAATAAAATGCACTAACATATGGATCCTAGAAAAATGATATAGTTTTTGATTTTTTTTGGAAACTCTACAAATATGGAAACAATCCCCACTTTGCCAAAAGCATTCCTTTAGTGCCAAATAATAAGATTCCTTATTCTCATAAACATCAATCATCCATTAATATTTTGGAACATGAACTTAAACATCTATAATATAGTAATCCATATACCCTTAAGGTAGATCAACACCAATAATATTCCTTAAGGAAGGAATAACTCTAAAATATCTTCTAAGAGGCCATTATATGAGCAAAGAAGCTTACATGAATAAGTGATATGAATGATGATTTTTAATTACTAGATCCCTTCTTTATATAATCATCATTTAATGCTATTTTGGGAGGGTATAAACCTAACCTTATCCAACATTTGACTCATGATTATAGTATAATATTCCAATTATAAACCTAGGGTTGTGCATAGCCCATGGTAACTATCTATTTACAACACAATATTATATCCTTAGATACCCACCCGTAGGTACCATAACTATCTTAAATTCTATACTTTGGTATAAAAACATGTTCTTTGACAAAATTATTATTGAAAGTGATCAAGTATCATAAAAGAGAGACTAGTAGGTATTCTTTATGGATTGAATAATACTCTTAGCTAATAGAATGTGAAATTTCTTAGGTCCTACATGTAATTGAAGTTAGGACAAACTTTAACTACAATGTCATGACTATTGTGAGTTAGATAAGACATCTCGTTAACTAGTTATATAGTGTAACATCAATATAAGATGAATTAAGATACATATAAAGCTTTATCAAGGTAGTAGCATCATTTATTTTTTTCTATGCATTTACTGATATGTCCACTTTGCTTCTTAATCTATGCCTTAAATTTCTTGAATGTATCAAATACCATCTCCTTTCCCTTGATGGTATAAATTCATGTTCTCCTAGAAGAATCATTGATTAATATGATGATATATCCATTTTAAACAAGTGAGGGTTTATTTAGTTTGCATATATTAGTAGGAATAAGGTCTAATGTTTTATTATCTCTCCAACTTGTTCTTTATTTAAACTCATCACTTTTATGAATTTTGAGTACATATCCTTTACAAAAAGTATATAAGTAAATAATTCCAAAGATAGCAACAATAGCAGTAAAACTTGGAAATACAAAAAATAGAAAATATTCAATATAATAGAGTTCAAATTCCACAATAGTAAATTGAATATAACAAGTAATAAATCTCTATTCTAAATCACCAACAATAGCAGTAATAAGGGCTGACTATCTTAACGAAAGGCTTGAGATAAAAATAATAATTATAGATTATGTGGCTATATTAGTGCTATTACATGGATCACCCAATATAAAGCTTTGTCCTTAAATTTAAAAATTATTGGATAATACTTGTTGCCTCTTACATCACATATTTATCTGGTAGATAGATTATACCACTCAATGAGAAACTCCTGCACATGGTAAAACCAAATATTATGGACTTAAGACTACAAGACTACTTTTGGCTAAAGGTTTATTTATCATTATTTATAGGATATTGGAAGCTTTGTCTAGGCCTATACCTTTTGACTAATAATCTATTTAAGACATAAAACATGAAATACAAGAGGTATTTTAGATGTAGGAGTAATATCCAACAAATGTTCTCCTTCTCCAATTCAACAAACCACCTTGTAAGGATCAAATAACCAAGGACTCAACTTCTAAATTAAATATTTCTTCAAGGTTGGAGTCACAAAAATACCATATTACTGACTATATATTGCCCCAAATCTTACCATTTCTTTGTATGGTTTTATTCTAGATAAATATTTTCCTTGAGGAGCTACTAAAGTAAATCATCTAATTGGGACACCTTGAAGTATCTTGAGATAAACTATTTACAATACCTCAAATAGGGACATATTGGAGAGAAAATGATAAGTATTATTCCACCATGTCACCAATGAAAACCATTTAAGCCAATGCTATGTTTGAGTATATTAAGTTATTTGGTACATGCTAATATACCCCCATGGTACCTTCATGGTATATTTGTATATAATAGATTAGATTTGAGTCATAGTTTAGCATGTGAGTTATATTTCCCATTTTATATAAGTGTGAATGTGCAGGAAATGCACAAGTATCATGTAAAGTTGTAATATGCAAGAAATGCACAAGTGTCATGTGAGTTAGTGTGCAAGTGTAATTTGAGTCTATGTGCACAAGTGTCTTGTATGTATGAGAACAAATATGTAATGTAAATATGTGCATAAGTATCTTAGATTAGAGTGTGCAAGTTATAGAAGTGTAAGATTCATGTATAGGTGTGCATATGATATAGTGTTAAGTGTTCATCAAGTATGCAAGTGGCAAGTAGATAAGCCAAGAGTCACGAGACTTGGTATATGGATAGAAATATTCAAGTATCCAAAGAGTCACACTACTATGACTATATTATGGAGACAATACTCTATAGATTAGATACAACAATCATCATAAACTACAATTCATATATCTTGTAAGAGAAAGAGGAGTAATAAAACTTGTATACATTTTGAGCAATTAATATTGTAAGTTGTATTACATGCTTTGTACATGTTGATTAATGCTATTTACATTCATATTTATACATATTATTAAATATTATTTGATATATTATAAGACTCATTTTACACATTAATTAGCTCATATTATTCTACTCTGATCATTATCTTAAACTTAATATATTATGGCTATATTATATTCGATCCTGTGGTACATAACCTCTGATATTTGTGGTAGTATTAAGGATTAAAAAGCCATCATGCTACTATTTTTCTTAGGAAAAATATCTGAGGTGAGTGCCTAAACATTTTTTTATAATCTCTATTTTTACATCTCACTAAGGGTGATAAGAAGTCATATTCAACTGAGTACCACTAAGAATAAAAAATTCCTTCTAATAGTTGTTGGTAAAATTTTTATCATGATCATTGACAATAAACTTAGGCATACAATGTAATTTAAAAACAAAGCCAAGAAATACTTTGGCTACCTCATTGGTGGTGAAGGGGTGTTGTAAGGCATGAAAATAAACATAATTTGAAAGGTGACCCCATAATAAAATTCATAGTTTTGCCATTTTATTTGGGAGAAACCTCATTGAAATTCATAGAGATATGCTTCCATTGGTGATTAGGGATAGAAAAGGGTTGCAAAAACCAAGAGATTTAATTATTTTCCTTGATTTCTTTAGCATACCTTGCATTTAACCATAATATTCTCTTTGCCTTTATTGTATTTAATGAAAAGTCAATCCAATAAATTGATGAACCATTCATTTTGTTTTGGGAAAGAGATATGTTCTAAGAAATTCTTGAGGCTATTATGGTTAGTTTTAAGAAGAATGTGATTACCCAAAAAATAAGGCTTTGACTTCTCTATGGCATGGAAGATGGATAACATATCCCGTTCATAAGTGGAATGACCCAAAATATTATTAGAGAGCTGATTAATTTCAAAGGATAGAGGGTGGTCTTGCATAAAAACAACCACAATACCTATTTCTAAAGCACCACACTCAATCACAAACAACTTGATGAAGTTAGGAGTAATTAAAATAAATATGGTGTAGATAGCCTCCTTTATGGTATTAATGACCTTCGTAGTTATGCTAGACCAAACAAAGATCCTTCCTAGTGAGGTCCATAAGGGGAGCTATAATATTCCTATAATTCCTAATTATTTTTCTATATTACCTTGTAAGACCCAAAAATCCTCAAATCTACTTGACATATTTAGGTAGAGGCCAATCCTACATGACCTTGACATTGTTGGGGTCTATGTTGACTCCAAAAGATACAATATGATCCAAGTATTCCATTTCAAATACTCCAAAAGAATATTTGGACCTCTTGACATATAACTATATATTTTGTAAAATATGGAGGACTCTATTAACATGTACTAAAGAGGATTCCTAGGATTTACAATAAACCAAGTTATCATTATTGAAGACCAACATAAACTTGCAAAGCAGAGGATGAAAGACCAAATCCTTTAGGTTTTGGAAAGTGTAAGAGGTATTAGTAATACCAAAAGGATTTGTGTAAATCTAGCTACAAGAGGTTAAAACAAGAACCTCCAATCATATAAAAAATACGATAAATAGAAATAAAGCGGTAAATCCCTCAATCACATAAGAGCTACAATGGAAATAAACTGAAACATGCTTTATTTTTTCATTTTTGGATTTCACCCCTTTTACAATGTGATACCAAGGGAATATATATCCCAAAATAAACTCTAAAATGAAACCCTAAAGATAAGAAATTACTATTTTTTGGGCAATTTGTCCTTTTTAGACAAAAAATACCTTTTTTTAGGAAATCATAAAAAAAGCTTGGATAGCCCTCTAAATTAATACACATCATTATATCACCCATATTAATCCTCCTAGAAAATCTCAACACCTACCCATGTCTAAGAAGTTATTAAATTCCAAATATATTTTCTTCCAGTTTTCTAAAAAAATACTAAATT
Source organism: Wollemia nobilis (assembly GCA_028583015.1). Taxonomy (NCBI): domain Eukaryota; kingdom Viridiplantae; phylum Streptophyta; class Pinopsida; order Araucariales; family Araucariaceae; genus Wollemia; species Wollemia nobilis. Next base: position 6,190,811 of record JAQPPZ010002230.1, on the reverse strand, counting down.
CCATTTTTGGGGTACTAGATGAAGGACCTAGGGCTTGATAATATCCTAAACAATAATCTAGACCATAGAGACCTAGCCATGCTACTATCCTCCCCTTTATCTATCTCCACATAAAATTTCAAGCCAATACAATGGTCAAATCAAAAGTTATGCCCTTCGAAAGATAGACTCCTACATCAAGGCTTGACCAAGAATGCATAATGACCCTCAAGTGTATGAATGGTAGTCTTGAGAATATTATATTATTTAATCCTTTGATGAAACCCAAAATGTAAGTCAAGCTTAGTAAAGTATTCAGCATCATGTAATTCATTTGACAAATAAGTAATATCATGGATAGAGAACTTATCTTTAATTCTAATCTTGCTTAGAGAAAAAAAATTAGGACACATGCATAAAAAATTGTCCTTGCACTACAACATGACCATTAGGGAGGAATAAGAACTAGTGTAGTATGGATAATACCCTACTACATCATTTCTTAAATGATCTTCTGTATCTCTTACTTTTAGGGTTTAGGATAGAAGTAAGGAAAAACATTGGATGGTTAACTTCTTGGGACAAGGTGGATGACATGAAAATACATCCACTTAGGTGTAAGACCAATGGTTTCACCAAATAATGCAACATATTTATCAATAAGAGACAATATGTTAGAAGGAATATTTGAATAGGACTATTTGATGGGCTATACTAATGTAGTTAATTTTGAAAAAAATCTTCTACTGGCCTTCTTTAGGATCTTTTGAATTTGGTGGGAGTTTACTGTATTTTTAAAAAGGGCACTAACAACTGACTTTGTGGGTGTTGGAGATATTGGCAATTCTGCTAGATTATTTCATAGGTCAATATCTCAAAATATTTGTATAAAGGTTTAGAGGTCCTTTAAAAACTCCTTCATCCATCTTATATAAAAAAAAAATCTTAGGATCTTAATATCAATCACATAAAATGCATTCACATAATAACATCAATATTTCACAATAAGAAATTTTACTATTATTCATAAATAATCAAATATTACATCAAGATAAATTATAAAATTTTATAATTTTTGGGGCATGTGGAGCTTGTGGCTCAACATGGAGAATGTCTTTTTGAGACATACATGAAGATATTGTACCACACCATCTTCAATGAATACCTCCTACAGGTTTTTGTTACTTGACAGATGGTCAAATAGAACCATCTATTATTTTACCCAGACACATGAGTAGGCTCTATGTGAGCCTGTTGAGGCTTCCTCTTTTAATCCTATGAGGGTTTCTCTATTTATTTTTATATTTCTTCTTGGTTGTTTTGAAGAAGGTGCTTCCTTTTTGTTTTAGATGGTTGGGAGCATTTTTCCTAACTAGAACTTTTCTATAAAAGGTTATGGGATCCTTTCAAAACCCCTCTTACCAATAAAAAACAAATTATAAACTTCTATTACAATGCATGGAGCTTTGTCTCCATTATATAATCTTAAAAAATGTCTCTCTTGACTATTGCTCTCCTCAAACATCCAAAAGATACAACCTTTCACATTCCTCACTTATGACAAAACTTTCATGACTCTTCAATTTACATCTTAACACATATTTCATGACTCTTCATTTTCATAATTGACACCTAACATCTATGAATCATAACTCATACCTCACACTTTGCACATATTGATACTTGCACACTTCACACTTGCACACCTTACATACTTTATTACATAACACATGGACATTAGAAAAATATAGACTTATTGCTAAACTAATATTTACAAATGTACAAAGGTACTTTAATGTTATCAAATAATTTAATATCTCCAACACACCCCTAGATTACATTATTTGATGTGAATATTTTTAATATTCAATCTTTAATTTTGGTCTTTGTACTTCAGTTTTGGCTCTCGCACTACTTGGTGTATATACTAATTTGTAGTATGGCCTTCTATATGGTATATGTGATAATATATCTATCTCAATTCGGTTTGAGATTGTGATGACACTACAATGTTATATGATGCATTTTTATTTGATATAAAAGCATTATTAGTCATTTAATATCTAACTAGATTTTCCACTTCATATTCTTGAAGAACGTTGACTAACTCATCAAAGGTTATAGTTTTATTTAGCACATGGAGAGAAGTGACTAAATTTTTAAATATCTATGGGAGTGCTCTTAATGTAACTTGGACAAGAAATTTATCTTTCACTTTTTCTCCTAAAGGTAGTAACCTAGATTTTAATTCTAAAATCCTTTGAAGAAAGAGTTCTATATTTGTTTGTTTTGCTTAACTATCTCAAAATATCACAGGTCCCAATGTAAATAAGCCAACAATATTATAGGTCAAAAATATCAATAATCAAGAGTAGAATAATATATGAGCAATCAAATATATATCAAGGCCAATATAATAATTAAAATAACATTCACTTATAATATCAAATATGAATGTAAATGGCCAAAATCATTCATGTACACATAAAGAATACTTACAGTATGAATTGATCAATATATGTATACAAGATTTATTATCAATGCTTTATGATAATCGTTACATACTATTTCTCCTTTTTCTCATATTACATTGTATGGAGATTTGTCTCCATAATATAGACATAGTAATGTGACTCTTCAATAATTGTCTATTACACTCCTCACATATCTAGGAGATGTGACCTTTCCTATTCTTGACCTTTGGCTTCTCATCTTGCCACTTGTATACTAGACTCTTCACTCTCTTCTTATATGCATACTTGAATCTATGACACTTGCACACTTCTACATGACTCTTACTCTCCTACATGCACTCCTAATACAAGATACTTGTGCACATCCTCACTTTACATATTTGCACACTTACATACATGACACTTGTGCACATTCTCTCAATACACACTTGCACTCTTACTTACATGAAACTTGTGTATTTCCTATACATTGACACTTACATGACACTTATGCATATCCTTGACATTGAAACTATAGGTAGAAAATCCACCTCTTAGAAGAAGAATTAAACATTGGATTTGCACAATTTTTCTAATTATCAAATTTGTTAGATTTACGGTTTTCAAAATGTAAAACACGTGAGGTATTGTATAATTGTACAAATTAGAAGTTAGAAATTATAAAATTGTATGTAATTGTACAAAGTTATAAAATGTGCAATTAGAAATTAAATTCAAATTAGGTGAAATGTGCATTTAAGGTGAATTTGATAATAATCAAATTAGACTTAGGAAGATCTTAATGCAAGTTGATTGCTACGGGGATGGTAGTTTTAAATGGTGGTTGTCTCAAGAAACACTTTGGAACGGCCTGGGAAAACATTATAAGGACCCCCCATTTCAATTTTGATGGTTGTTCATTGATGGTTCATCATAGTTTAATTGTTGTTGTTCATACTTGAGAGAAGATTATTCATTGTTGATCTAATATGTTCAATGTTACCTGATGTTGATGAATATATTGTACATAATTATTCCATGTCTCTTTGGTTATGTGTATTATGAATTCCATTGCATGTATTTATGTTTATTACAGACTGTGGATCTTGTGCAAGTATGGTCAGGATATTGTGAAGACTTGTTGGAATTACAATGGAAATGACTGTTGATGATCCTGTGTACTGGTTATGAGAGTTGGGAATGATTTTAGGTGAAATTATTGCTATAAAAAAATATATTATGGTAGTTTTAAGTGTTTTGGAATTACTAAATATGATAATAATTCAATGGCACCAAATTAGGGTTTGCATGTTGGAGGAAAAGTTGGCAATTGCAATAGGAAAGCATCCCCAAATTTATCTTGAAGAAATCTGTGGTATAAATTAGCAAATATGTGACTGAAGAGTTCAGCAAGGTTTTGGTGAAATCGTACTTCTTGACCACCAAACCGTACAACCAATCATTTTCCTAATTTGGGAATAAAATTGCATAGTTAAACTTGCCAAATATGGAAAACTAGTGTTTCGAAGAAATCGATTAAAAAAATGATCAATTCGGGTTACAAAACCACTTCCATCGAATAGAATAAGTGTTAAATAATATAGGTTGTAGTGTTGTATGATTTGGATAATACAAATATACAATTTTATTAACATACAACTAGTTTTTTAGCCTTTTGGAAACCGTACAAAGCAAACTATACAAGCTATATGCTTTGGGTAAAAGTTACAAAAAAATAGGAATCATTTCCAAACCTCCAAAACCACCTCCCTTTTGGAAATAATATCTCATATACTACGTACACTTACATAAAAGAGAAATATAAATAATTCACCTAAACTAAAGACTCAACCATAATCTATTACATATTTACATTTGTACCGTGAAGGTACAATGGGGGTACATTTGCATGTACCAAATCATGTAATATTCTCCAACAATATTTTATCCACTATTAACCATTAATAAATACAATTGTGACTGCAAATGCAAAATGATTGCTTTAGTATTTCCTTCAAATATTTTACATAATTTTTCCCAAGCAATGTTTGAAATATCTGCTTCACTTACATATGGCTGAATTTCATCTATTATACCAAATGTGGTTAGCATAAGGGATTTTGCATCATATTCCTTAAATTTTTTTCTCCTTCATCTTCTAGTTTTTTCTTTGTTCCATTTACTATATCCCAAAGCTTTTTCACAATGAAAATTTATTTCATTTTATTTTTTCACAATGCAAAGTTTGGTCTTCAAAGGTTGTGATTTAGAAAGGAAATTTTACTATTTTCCATAATGGAACCAATTCAATAATATTCTTAAAATCATTCATCAAATTTCAAATTCATAAAATTCTAATAATCTCCTTTTTTCTCCCAAATTATCAAATCTTAATTTCATAAATTCTTTGAATAATCAACCAATCTTCAATTCATCCATTCATCATTTAATCATTAATCAAATTCAATTCTTAAATTTCTCAATTCAATTCACAATTTAATTTCAACTTCAATTTAATCAACACTCCACTTAATCCAATATTCAATGCAATATTCAAATGTTTTGTTACCTTATATCTCCCAATCATTAATTCATTTAGTCAAACATTCAATTGTTAAATTCCTTCTTATATCTCCCAAAGAAGATTTTATTTCTCTCCTTCAAATTCCATTCATTCATGTAATTAATCCTCTCCTTATCTCTTCCAAAAAATAAATTCAATAATATAATACCTTATATCTCCAAGCAATATAAATTTGAGCACCTTAAATATTCCAACCTTCCAAATTAAACCTTACCTGATTGTAACTAATTTCTAAAATATATTAAATTGTAATGAAGGCACAACTAATGGCTCCTTTGTATCTCTCAGCCTGGAATCTCAGTCAACATACAAATAATCATCTTCATAATGAATGTTTAAACTCAAGTTAAAAACCAGTCTCCTCAAAGTGCTTCATGAATCTTCCTCCAATCCTTCTCTTGTTCACTGTTCACTAGAGAAATTTCAACTCAAACGCCACTCTTTGCTTCTATTCCTAAAATAAGACTCAATATATTCACATAGGAATCATTCTTTGGCATCCACTTTCAATTTCTAGCATGTCCAAACTTGCCAATCTTCCTCCAAAAATGATTGTCTTTCCTCCATAAAATCAAATGTTACTTTGTCAAGATTTCTCTACTCCATCAATCTACTTTTACTCCAGTTCATTCATAATATTTTCTTCTCTCCTTCATGTTCAATGACTCATGTCCTTCATCCTTGTTTTGGTCTTCTCTTCTTTACTTTTCTTCTTTTACAATCTATTCTTCATGTCCTTCTTCTTCCCTCTAATAAAAAACAAGTCTCTAGTAATTGGCCAATCAAAATTTGGGGCACCATCTCTTCAACTCAGACCACCAATTCATTTCTTAAAATACCTTCAAATTTCTCAAACTTTCTTACTCTCTAATAAGCTTAAGTGTCTAGAATTAAGCTTTTATACCACTATTAGCAATTGTACCATATTATCTCACAGGTCAATATCCCAAGATATCATTTATAACAAATATTCACATAATAATATAAATATTTCATAATGAGAAAGCTCACTATTATTCATATATCTCTTGGGTTCCTCCTAACTTTTTGAGTCACCTTTTCACCCAATGGTCTGATCCATTCAAAAATCTCATATTATCTTATTTATGGAAAGTGAGCCTTCATTATATCTTATGGAAATTATGGAAGAAACAATAGTGTTTTCTCTTCATCCTCCAAGGATCCCATATCTATAGCCAACAAATCTATTGCCTTTGCTATTAATAATTCCTAGCTCTTCCCTTTTCCCAAACCACCTAATTCTTGATTGGAGTCTATTCTATTATATTCTTTAAATATTCCCTATAACTCCAGTTCTAGTTTACCAGTCCCCCATCCCAGAGTGGATGCCCATTGGATTCCTCCCCCAAGTGACTGGCTGAAACTTAATTTTTATGGTGCCTCCAAAGGAAACCCAAGGGATGCTGGTGCAGGTGGCCTAGTCAAATATAATAATGGTCAAGTTATTATAGCTTATGCTGAGTGTCTGGGGTGCCAAACAAATCATTTTGCTAAAGGTTGTGCATTGTGGAGAGGGTTAGATCTTCTCAAGGATTATAAAGGCAACCTTTTTATTGAGGGAGATTATTTGAACATTATAAATTCTATTAAAAACAACAAGGTGTCCTCTTGGAATGTTAGAACTATTGTTTAGGAAGCTAAGAAGCTATCCCAAAATTTTAATGATATCTCTATCATACATGTGTACCACAAAGCTAACAGACCTTTAGATATTCTTGCCAATTGGAGAGTTACCCATAAATATCTATCCATTTGGAAAGAAATATTTCCCCAAGAAGTTTTAAATGCCACTAATAATGATTTTGTTTGAAATTTGTGGTCACAGGTTTTTGTGGGTCAGCTTCTTCAATGCTAACTCTACCCTTTTCAGCATGATGTGTTTCTTTGGTTCTAATTCTTATGGCAAAAGTTTTCTGATTAGCGTGAATATCTGCTTTACTATTAGTGCTGGCATTTGGTTCTCCCATTTCCCTTATGTGAAGTATGCAATGTCCCAAGATAGGCCCTGTTAGTGGGTTTACCTCATGGCTCTCTTATCTAAGCATGTCAAGTCCTTGAGTAGGTCTAGGCTATGTAATCAAATGTTATAAAACAATATCAATATGCATCAAGTCTTGAGATGCTTAATTTTATGTCTTGTAAATTTTAAAATTCATTATTTTAGTCATTTGGCACTCCCAATACTATCCCAACCCTATCATGTGTGAATTATGTCCTGTGCCATGTCTATTTTTTTGGTGTCTGTTCCCTATGGAGAAATATTACGTGGTCTGCCAATCACACCAACTCAACTTATATTTACATCCTTGGTCTGTGTTAGTCCATTATCATATGATTTTGTTCATCGTTGTGTGTCCTAGGTAGTAAGAAGCTTCTATGGTCTTCATTTATCCTTAGTCTTGCCAATATGGCCTTGCTTAAGCCATATACCCTTCAACTTGATCCCTTGTCTCACACATTTATGGAATATCATAGTCTCATTCTACTTCTAAGCAAATTAAAAGGGGTTGAGCAAGATATCACTGAAGCCTTTATCATTTCATGGAATAATGGTTATATTGTTGTGTGTAATATCCATTTCAGAGTTATTGTTAAGCTGATGATTGAGGTAATAGAACTTCTGATGAAAGGGTGAGCGGTGTGAAGAGATTATCATAATTGGGAACTTGAGCTCCAAGGTTTCCCAAATTATTGAAAGATTTTCAAGTGGAAGGGTGCTGCTGTTGATCCTGAGTCATTGCCTACGCCTTGGCCCATGGTATCTATTATAGATTTTATGAATCTTATATGAGATTCCCCTGTGCAGGTTTTTGTCATAGCTCCTTTACCCAAATAGTTACTTCTCTTAAGAAACCCTTGCATGGGTATTTCTCGGACTACATTTTTTTTTTTTTTGACATTAGATGTCCATACAACCTTCTCTTCTATTGTTTGGACCTTTTTCTTTAGGTTATTGCTAGCCAATATGCAGGTCTATGTCATATTATGCTATTGGTTTAGCTACCAGTTTATGTACTTGGGTTTGGGGCCCATTTAAACCCCACACTTAATAAATTTTACCTACCAAAAAAATAAATCATAAAATATTATATCAAGATCAATTACAAAATTCTATTACAATGCATGGATATTTGTATTCATTATTTAACTTTACAAAATGTCTCTTCAATACTCTTGACTATTGCTCTTCTCAGACATTCAAAAGATGCAACCTTTCTCATTCCTCACTTATGAAAAACTCTCATGACTCTTCACTTTACATCTTGACACATATTTAATTACTCTTCACTTTCATACTTGACACCTAACATCTATGACCCTTCACTTAATTGACACTTTAAACTCTTATAACTCACACCTCATGATTTGGACACGTTGACACTTGCATACTTCACACTTGCACACCTTACATACTTTATTACATAACACATGGACACTCCTCACACTTTGACACATACATTAGACAAATATAAAACTTACTCCTAAACTAATATTTATAAATATACACCAAGGTAATTTGAAATTACCAAATAATATATCTCCAATAAGAGAGTTTCGGAGATATTACATTATTTGGTACATTGAAGTACCATGGAGTACTATTGTAAATATTAGTTTAGGAGTGAGTTTAATATTTGTCTAAAGTATGTGTCAAAGTGTGGAGAGTGTTATGTGTTATGTAATAAAGTGTGAAAGGTGTCAAAAGTGCAAGTGTAAGGTGTAAAAATATGAGTGTGCAATGTGACAAGTATGCAAGTGAAGAGTCATAGGTGATAGGTGTCAAGTGTGAAAGTGAAGAGTCATAAATGTTAGGTGTCAAGTATGGAAGTGAAGAGTCATATGAGATGTGTCAATATATAAAGTGAGAGGTTATGTAATTATGAGAGTTTTGTTATAATGTGAGGCATGTGAAAGGTTGCATCTCCTAGGAGTTTGAGGAGAGCAATAGTTAGGAATATAGAAGAGTTTATGTAAAGTTATATATTGGAGATAATGCTCCATGCTATGTAATATCTTTTGAAAGAAATTAAATACATTTTTTATTGTGAGTAATACTTGTGTTAATTTTAGATGTGATTTTATGAGTGATATTTAATCCTAGAGAAATTGATGTGTGAGATAATTAGGCATAATTGCCAACAATGATATCAGAGCCTTCTTAGTTCAGAGAGCCACATTGAGTGGAGAGGAAAAATATTTATTTAAGGAAATATTGTAGGAGAGATTGTAGAGAAGAAGAGAGTGGGTAAGGATATTGTGAAGAGGAAGAATTTGAAGAAGAGTTTCTAGAAGACTTAATAGAAGATTGAAGAGAGTAGAACATGGAAGATTTTCTAGACTATGAAGGAGAGGAAGAAGATATTGCTGTAGAAGAAAAGAATTTCGAGAATGTTGGAGGAGGATGACTACTAAAGGAGGCTAAGATTTCTTTTGAATGTTTCTTGAGTAGAAGAGATTGTATATATGGAGATGAAGGATTTAGGGAAGTTAAAATATTGGATGACATGGCTGGAAGACTTAGAGAGAAATATAACAAGAACATGGATTGGTTATGTGCTGAATACTAAAGAAAGTTACTATAAGAGAACGTGATGCTGGAATATTGAAGGAAGTTCCTATGAGGAGACATTGATTTTGTGAGGAGATGCTAAGACTATGAGGATGAAGAACATGACTTGTGAGGAGATGTTGAGCCTAAGAACAAGAGAACATTGGATAAAGAACATGAAGCTATGACAAAGTGCTAGAAGAGCCTATGAGAAAGTGAAGCAATTGAAACAAAGGCATCATGATTTGAGTAAGGAGAAGCCATGACCTACTAGAGGAGAAGTCATGACTAGAGGATAGAGTTAATTCAAGAAATATGAAGCCTAATTAAATAGATTTGATGTGGATTAGTTGGGTAACACCTACTGACAACAAATAGAGCGCATAACACTATTTCAGATGTCCTAAATTTGAATAACATGAGATATGGAAAAAATAAAGGTAAATATTTAATTTCTTAAAGGGGCATATTTGGTTATATGTTATTTAGGGTGCTTTATTTATTGACTTGATTAAGTTTTGGATTTATAAGAGTTTGAAAATAAAGTCGGAAATTGATTATTATAATATTAAATTTAGGACTTAAAAGAAATGAATAAATGAATGTGAGATATAAGGAAAATAAACATTTGAAATTTATATTGAAGTTTGAAAGTAAAATTGTGAAATTGCCTTGGGAGACATAAGAAGAAATTTAAAAATTGTAATTTTGAATGAATAGTGAATTGATTGTGAAAACTAAATTTCAAAATTTGGGAAATAAAAGGAAAATTTGAATTTGAAATTTAATAAATTTGAATAAAGATGAATGATTTGAAATTTGAAGAGGTAAGAATTTAAAAATTAAAACTTTGGGAGTTATAAGAAATAAATTGAACTAAAGGAATTGATTTGAGAGCAATTGAGAGAAAATAAAAAAATTAACTTATGGAAAATCATCATGGAAGAAATTATTTTAAATATATTATGAGAGAATTGTGAAGAAATGTTGGAAAAGCTAAAATGTTACACACAATATTGGACATATAATTTTTATGAACAAAGAGATTATATTTATTCTCGAAGATGCCAAAAATAAAAAAGTTTATAACATTTGGAAATTATCTTCATGAAGAACTTTTTGAAGCAAAAGAAAATTCTGCAGATGCTATTATACTTCCTACTGATATAGGCATAATAATGTATATGACATTGCTTACTTTTGAAATCTATCAAGATAAAAGATAAAAAAAAAAACTTGAAATAAAGGATTTCAGTTGCAATAAAAATGATTTATGGAATGATCATATTCAAGAAACACATTTGAATGCAACTAAAAAATGTACAACGATTGAACAAAATAATATGTTAACTTCAATACAAAATCATTGAATTGTAATATTCATGGAATATATTATTGTGATGACTTACTTGTGTTGAGTGATAATTGTGCCCAATTGCAAAATCACCGTTACAGTCAGGGTATATTATCAAAAAACCCTCTCTTGCAAAGAAATTTAAAACTTCTCCAAGGTTCTTGTTTGCTTAATTACTTAAAATGTGTCTGATTGCTTGTGAAAATATAAAAAATGTGTTGAATACCTTAGAGGTGCAAGTAACTGTTAACAAGGGGCCTGTGGTTTGGTATTGATTTAATTTACAATGTTCTTTGTTGTTCATGAAATTTGTGAAAAATGTAACATTATTGATCATCTATCTACTTTGAAATGACAATCCTTGAACGATGATTTAATCCATTTTATCTTCTTTTGTTAACAAAATTTATCTTCTTTTGTTAAGGAATTTTATCTTCTTTTGTTAACAAATTTTTATCTTCTTTGGTTAACAAATTTTATCTTCTTTTGCTAAGGAATTTTATCTTCTTTTGTTAACCAATTATCTTCTTTTGTTAAATTTTTTTTATCTTCTTTGGTTAACAAATTTTATCCTCCTTTGTTAAAATTTGCTTGAGAATGAAAAATAAAAAAATGTCTAAAATCTAACTTTGCAATGTAGGAGCTTTGGAATGTCACCTTAATTATTCATTTTAATGAAAATTTGAAATTTATTAAAATTTCCATCTTTTACATCAAATGAAATTAATTTGATTGTTTGAAAAATGTGCAAAGTTTGAAATTTAGAATTCCCTTTAAAATGTGAATTTGTGTAGAATTTGAAATTGCAAATTTCCTTTAAAAATGTGAACTTGTATAGAACTTGAAATTGTAAAATGCTTTTTTTTTTTGAATTTACATGGTGCAATTGGTAGCTGCCACGAATCCGGGTAGGTTGTCCAGCTTTTATGGCCACCACAGTATTCTGCGCTGTCCACCCTAGAAGCCGCCACACAGATCTTCGCGCAGTCCACCCCTATAACCACCATGCCACAATCATTTTTTGTAAAATGCCTTTTAAAAATGTGAACTTGTGTGAAATTTGGAATTTGGAATTTCCTTTAAAAAAATGTGAATTTGTGTGAAATTTGAAATTTCGAATTTCCTTAAAAAAAATGTGTGAAATTGTGTAACATGAGAATTTGAAGCTTAATATTGGAATTCATGTATCTCTTTTTGGGGTTTTAATTTTTTTATATTTGATGAAGTTAAAGAAAAATGTAAAAGGGCTAGGGTTAGAAAAAAATAAATGAAAAAAACAAGTTACCAAAACCCTTAAAATTTCAAACTGAACCTGCAAACATCAATATCCTGCATTAAACCAACATTAGTTTGACCCGTATTAACACAATACAAAGTTAATGTGGTGCAATATTCTACAAAAAAACATAATATATCAAGAAACGTAAATGAGTCTACCATTCACATGCATAAAACTCACTAAGATTCCAATATATTGCCAAGAGAAAGATTTTTACATGAAATGCATGTGCAGAATATCATGTTCCAATGGCTTCCAATGGTGAAATTGGTGCAAATCCAACAACTTGGGAGGAGAAATTTCTTCCACAACTCTGATTTCCAACCTGCAATTCTGCCCAAAAGTCTCCGACCCTTTTCCTGTGCATTCCATTGGATATTTAAAATTTCCAAAAATAAGAAAAAACTCTTCATTTCCCCTTCCGCTCGTTTGGATTTCTAGCGCTTCCTTCCATAACGCTTTTGCCAACAATAAATTAAATAATGCTTGCACTCCTTCCATAACGCTTTCCTTTCATTGGCATGATTCATAACATTTTCTTTTCTTGAGTGTTGCCACTTTTTTTTTCTTTCATTTTTTTTAATAGTAGCCTACAATAAAGAACACATAAATTAAAATTTCTAAAACAAAACCATTAATAAAATTAAATTAAAATAAAACTATAGATAAAATTAAATTAAACTTTCCCAAAACAAAACCATTAATAAAATTAAATTAAACTTTTCAAAAAACACATTGATGGATTTATCTTGATATATATATATATATATATATATATATATATATATATATATATATATATATATATATATATATATATATATATATATATTTGAAAGCACGAGATTCCGAAGCAAAAGGAAAACTATAACTATGCAATATAAGACGAAATGTAACGCTTTAATCCTATGCACAAAAACAAGGAAAGGAGATAAATTGGAGACGAAAGAAAAGATGTAAGGAAATCACAGCCCTCTTTATTCAAATTTCTTATCCTCGGTTACATAGACGTCTCCTCCCTTTTTAGGGGCTAGGAGCGTTAAATTGGTCTTTGTTACAATTTGTGACTTAGTCTTCCTCCTTCCGCATGCCCACGTTTGGAATGGGCGGGCCAAATGTTGCCGCCGCTTGCGTTGGTAAGGTAGACTCCTCGCCGCTCCTCTAATGCCGCAACTCGCACTCAAAGAAACAAACAAGAAAGTCAGTAGCACTTGTGTATGAAAAATAAAAGATGAATCTAACGATGGTTGAAATGAATCTAAATGAAATGAAAAACTTGACAAAAGCATAAACATGAAACTAAAAGAAATACCACGATTATGAAAGCACAAATCGCCCGTAAGTGAACTAGCAAAGACTTCGTCGCTCAAAATGCTCCTTCTCTGTATATTTTTTTGGGTGAGAAAACTCACCGTTTTTATAGACCCAAGGGGTCTTTTTGAATTAACATGCAAAAGTGTTTCTTTGCATGAATGCTTTTGTTTGTGAAGAGAAGACTTCTTCTTGATCAAGGGCTTCTTAATTGCCTCTGTGCATGTCTTTGCATGTTTTAGCAAAGCTCACTTGCACTCCCATGCAATGAAGGGATAGCTAAGTGGCAAATCCGAGTTGTCTTAAAAAGCTTACTCTCCTTCCCATGCAGGGAAGGGAAAGTCAATTGGCAGATGTGTGTTGTCAAAAGAACTCACTCGCACTCCTATGTCATGCATGAAAAGCTGAGTGGTAGTTCTGAGTTGTTATATGTCGAGATTTGACTTTTTGCCGATCAAACCTGACAATCGTCCCACCCCGAAGCGAGCGCTGGTAATCGTCCCTGGGTGAGACGAGTATAAGCCAACACTCGTCTCTAGGTAAGACGAGTAAAACCTTCACTCGTCCCTGGGAAGGACGAGTAAAAACTGCACTCGTCCCTCGGTAGGACGAATAAGTAATAAAGTGTCTAAAAGGTGCCAAATTGGTTTCTGACTTGCAAAACTGTTGTGCGAGTGGTTAGAACCACTGTTTTAACCTCTGAGGGCTGCCCTGGGAACTATGTGTGTTAGTGCGATCAGTGCTTGTAATCACATAATCGGATTGGTGCTATTTTGGTGTCTACAGATGCCCCTTTTTGGGAAGCGTTGTGCAAGGCGCAACGCTGAGCAAAAATATAACCAAAGCACTAATGATTAAGGTTTTCAATAACCTAAACAACTCTTGATGCCCCAAGTATGGAAAGGGCACGCATTCTTGAATCCTTGCTTCTGACGAGCTAAGGAACTTAAATCAAGCATTAACCTGGTTCGGTGAGGTATTACTTGAACTTAGACATTGATCAATCATGAATAGGCAAAGGGCGCAACCTTTTGTTGTGGGAACCTTGAGTTCATGATTCACGAATGCCAAGTATTTGATCAGCTTGTGATGATTGCTTGTTTGCTCGCCCCTAGCAGAGCGCGATTGTCATTTGCAATGATCCTTTGAATGCGTGTCATTTCCCGCACCGGGTATAATGGTGTTGATTGGCAACTAAGTGTGACTACCCCCTCAAGCGACGAATCGATGAGGGAATGACCGACATGAGAAAAGCGACGAGTCGCTTGACCCAAGAGGACGTGTGCAAGGGTGCCGTTAGATGGTTTACCGCTAAGCATGCTCGAACAGTTCCCCGACTGTTTTGACCTATTTTTTTTATTTTGTTGGCATTTGTCATTTTTATGTTGTGGTTGTTTTTTATGTGTTTTTTTTTTTTGGTATTCATCCCGTGGTGGGACGATTGCAGTGATAGCACTCGTCCTGGGGTAAGACGAGTGCGCCGCGCCGGTAGTCGTCCTGGGGTGGGACGAGCGCGCCGAAGAGCGCTCGTCCCTTTAAAGGACGATTACCGAACGACAAAAAGTATAAATAGGCAAAAATGACGGATTTGGTTCATTTGCACTGTTCAGCGATTGCGATTTGGAGCTCTGGGAGGAGGAGGTAGATTTCTGACATGAAGCGCTACCGGATTATCTAGCCACCATGAGTGCACAGACCGGGTCGTCGAGTGGAGGAGCCGAGGCGAGACCAGTAAGTGCACTGTCTCCTCAATTGTGAATTTGAAAAATGCAAATATGTTTTTATTGTTTTTCGTTTATTGAAACATGAAACCCTAATTAATTAAATTAAAAGGTAAATGAATGGAAAACCATGAAACCAAAGACTACGCGGATGCAAACCGATGAAAACTTAGATGGAAAACCGTAGGATAAACCCAAAATGAAACTTAGAGTAACACTTAGGGTAACCATGGTTAAAAAAAATGCTTTGTTTTTTATGTGAATGGGAAAACTTAGGTCGAAACCATAGGTAAACCATGCCCATATTTTTGTGTTATGTTTATGAAATTAAAAAATGGAAAATGAATGAATTTGTTTTTTGTATTGAAATGGTAAACTTAGGTCGAAACCATAGGTAAACCATGTCGATTTTTTGTCTACCTAGTACCTTCATTTTTTTATTGTTTTTGATGAAATTAAAGATAAATTTGTTTGGTTGAAATGGTAAACTTAGGTAAAACCGTAGGTAAACCATGTCAATTTTTTTTTTGTTTTTTTTTTATGAAATTAAAAATGAAATTTTTTGGTTGAAATGGTAAACTTTAAACCTAGGTAAACCATGTCAAAATGTTTCCTGTTTTATGAAATGAAAGATAAATTTGTTTGGTTGAAATGGTAAACTTAGGTAAAACCGTAGGTAAACCATGTCAAAATTTTTTTTTTTTTTTTTATGAAATTAAAAATGAATTTTTTTGGTTGAAATGGTAAACTTAGGTAAAACCGTAGGTAAACCATGTCAAATTTTTTAATTTTTTGGATGTAAACTTAGTAAAACCGTAGTAACCATTCAAAATTTTTTTCCGTGTTTTATGAAATTAAAGATAATTTTTTGGTTGAAATGGTAAACTTAGGTAAAACCGTAGGTAAACCATGTCAAAATTTTTTTTCGTGTTTTATGAAATTAAAGATAAATTTGTTTGGTTGAAATGGTAAACTTAGGTAAAACCGTAGGTAAACCATGTCAAATTTTTTTTTTTTTTTTTTTATGAAATTAAAAATGAATTTTTTTTGGTTGAAATGGTAAACTTAGGTAAAACCGTAGGTAAACCATGTCAAATTTTTTTCCGTGTTTTATGAAATGAAAGATAAATTTGTTTGGTTGAAATGGTAAACTTAGGTAAAACCGTAGGTAAACCATGTCAAATTTTTTTGTTTTTTATGAAATTAAAAATGAATTTTTTTGGTTGAAATGGTAAACTTAGGTAAAACCGTAGGTAAACCATGTCAAATTTTTGTCATATTTGTTTTTTTTTGATGAAATTAAAGATGCAAAATTGATGAATTTTTTTTTTTTTTTTGGATGTACATGTGAATGAAAGATGTTACTGTACAGTTAGGCATTTTTGTACATGTGATGGTAATTTGGATGCATGTTTTTGATGTTTGTTGTTTTTTTTTTTGTGATGTGCAGGTGGTGAAGAGTCGACATCGAGTACCGACCATTTTTTCTAATGCCCGCGAGGCATTGACTGATGATGACTGGGAGTGGCTTGATGCCCTAGGGCTCAAGCATGTGGCTCGGTTGGATGCAGTTGTGGCAGACCGGCGTACCTTACAAAGACTGATTGGCCTATGGGATGTTCGGACGAACACCTTCCATCTTCCGACAGGGGAGATGACTGTCACCTTGGAGGACGTGTATCGGATTCTTCGGATTCTGATAGACGGGGTTCCCATTCGGACGACACCACGGGGCCAGAGGACAGCGGTACTGACGCGGTACTTTGGATATGGGGAGGATGATGATGGGATGACCTCATTGGAGAGGGCAGAGCTAGATTGCCACATTGGGGGGATCTTGGTGCGATACTGGTACGCGAGGGGAATGTTGGGAGTGAGGCATGCAGTGCTCATGAGCCTCATTTCCAACATACTCCTGCCAGACTCTTCAGGAGCAAGGTTCCCATGGAACCTATTGGAGGTGGTGTGGCAGTTGGTGGGTTGCCCGATGACAGAGTCGGTCATCATGAGGTGGGGTCAGACGCTTTTGGCATAGCTGTATGATGAGCTGTATGAGGTCTGCTGCCCGAGGTGAAAGGGGATGGGGTGCAATTTCTTGTTGCAGTGCTGGGCATGGCAGCACATAGCCATAGAGCGACCACGAGGGTTGCCCTGGACTACCCGAGCTGAGATGGTGGACAGGGATATTGGGTATGGTGCCTTATGGTACCGATCAGAGGAGCGGGGGCATAGTCGACGGTTCACGGGAGACGTCGACCATTACAGAGATGCACTGTCACGACTGACTCCCGAAGATGTGAGATGGAGGCCATATCGGGATTGCCCCGCATGGCCAGAGGCAGATGATTGGCTTCGACGGGTTCGGAGGGGGAGATGGGTTATTGGACGGCATGGGACAGAGCAGGAGTACTTCCATTACCTCCGAGTGACGCGACAGTTTGGGGTACGCCAGGGGTTGCCTGGGGAGCCCGTAGCCTACCGACGTCGGAGTGATGAGAGGACCCTAGCTGCGTCGATCCTCGAGCCGCTGGGGGAGGAGTCTGATACCGTTTTGGACATTCCGGACGTCGATGACGTCGGAGTGACAGCCGAGTACCAGGAGTGGTGGACGCTGCGGCGCAGTGGCGAGGGGAGGGACCCTTGGGAGGAGAGGAGGCAGTGGGAGGCGAAGAGGGTGCAGAGGCACCAGGAGAGGGTTGGGGAGCTCCTACGGATGTGGAGATGGTGGAGGTGGCAGAGGCAGGAGATGATGTTGAGGAGGAGGAGCAGCCGGAGATGCAGGATGCTCCAGAGCAGGCTGGCTCAGGGGAGACAGAGGCAGGGTTGCACGTTGAGGTAGCGCATTTGACGGAGTTGCTACGGAGGCGGGATGGAGAGCTTGCAGAGATGACGTAGGAGAGGGATCTCCTGCTGACCCAGCTGGCAGGGCAAGGGAGCGCAGGGGCTACGACTCACCAGTAGGCGGGGGATACGGATGCTGCATGGGAGAGGGATCTCCTACGGGTGCAGCTAGCACAGCACGATGACGCCATCGCATACTACCGTAGGCGGGAGGCAGAGTGGAGGCTACGAGAGGCAGATTTGAGACGACGAGAGGAAGCTTGGGGGCGGCATCGGGCAGAGATGGAGGGTGAGATTATCCGCCTTGGTGGGCGAATACCAGAGCCTCCGGCCAGTGGCTCGTCGCACAGGACGAGAGATAGCGGGACGGAGCAGTCAGCATCATCCCGGCGCAGGCGACGAGAGGAGGGCGGAGTGAGTGGTCGGGATGCAGGGGCGAGCAGTCGCCCTGAGAGGTCTCAGAGGACGGATACCACAGGGGGTAGCTCTCGTCGCACCGATCCTGCATGATCATGGTGGCCGACGCCCTAGGCTCGGGGGTTTTTGAGATTTTGGAGTGTGCGGGGTCAGATGACTGGTTACTGTAGCCTACGGGCATTTTGGATGATATATATATATAGATGATTCTTTTTGGTGTTTATCTTTTTGGCATGATTTATTTTTATGTACATATTTTTACATTGATGTATGCATATGCTATTATGAATGTGATGATTCTAATTTGTAGGATGTATGCTTATGGAATGAATGAAATGAATTGTTGATGGTTTGTCGATGCACCATAGACTGTACAAGATTTGACTGACTTGCGATACTAATGGGATGACTTTGTGGAACGACTTTGCATGTGAAAACTTTGTTTTTGTATTTTGCATATATTTTGATGGTGATGTACATAATAAAATGTGACAGTTGTTTTTAAAATGTAATTAAGCTTTTCTGAGATTTAGATATTTTAACTAACTAGCCAAGACTATACATTTATCTCACAAGACTTTTGATCAAGGTATAAATTCGACTTGAATTTAACCAAGTTATTTCACATCCCTGTGTGTGCAATTGAGTTCGTTTATGTGTTATTTATCAAGATACCGCCAGTGCCAAATGGGCTTTCAACCGAACTCGTACTGAGGATCACCTAATTAGCTCCACTAACTCCTTTATTGTATTTAGTCAGATTTGTCTGCGATGTTATCTAGGATACCATAAACTAGCTCATCCACATGCAAACATTGATCTGCACACAAGTTAATGTGACAGATATATCGTCATGCGGGAGGTTTATCGCCAGTGATCGATAGGCTATCAACCAAACCGGTACTAAAGCTTGCCTCATGACCTGTCGAAATGCTGAGAATTCCAAGGATTCAAGGTCGACTCCCTTTTTTTTTTTTTTTTTAATGGTATTGGGATACTTGCTCTTTATAGTGATGAAATCACTGTTTATTTTTATGATAGTACTCGTTTTGTTTTTTTTTTTTTTTTTTGAGCAAGGGATTTGAATATGGAGTGATGATAATCACTATTATTTGTGCCTTTTGATGTGTGCACTGTAGGATGTCAAATTTTAGTGTTTTGACGTTTGCAAATGTTTGATGTTTTTTTGCAACTTTGAGAACTTGGGATTCATGGGGAATTGGGTAGGGAGGAAGCTTGTCCTTTTGCCAACTCTCAGCATTTCTAGGGTCATTCGCACAAGGGGATAAGCAAGATAGCCGTTTTGTTTATGGTAACCGGGATTACGGTGTAGGTTTCATCTTTCGTCCACACAACTTAGGAATTATTTTATGTGTGTTAATTTGTGTTGGGATGCTACGTACCAAGGTGTGATCCAAGTAAAACTTTTCCATGTAAAATCTGCTTAACTGTGTACAATTTTTGGCTAGAAATTTAAAGACATCTGAATGATGAAAACCCTATATACATTAGGCGACACTGACAATGCTAAAATAAAAGGGTGATATGTGGGATGTATGCGTTTATGAAAATGGGTTTGAGGTGGAAATGATGGAATTGCCAAATAATGACAGCCTATGGTGCTTTTGACTTGTATGACCTAGCGAAGTATGCAATGTATGTATGCAATGCTTAATGCCACCTATATTTTTGTATTTTTATTTTTATGAGAATGCATGGAGTTGAAATGCAATTGTTTTTGTAATTTTGATGTTTATGAAAATGCATGGAAGTGAAATGCAAATGTTTTTGTACTTTTGATTTTCGTGTTGTTTTTGTTGATTTTTTTTTTTTTTTTATGTTGACCAAGCAGTGATGGTCACGCTTGGAGCTTTTGGGTTGACCAAGCGATTGTGGTAATCCTTGGAGCTTTTTGGGTTGACCAAGTGATTGTGGTAATCCTTGGAGCTTTTTGTTGGACTATGGCTCTTCAGCTGTGGAATGACCTCAAATGAATGATATTCAAAGGTTCTGTTTCCTTGATGCCTTCAAGAGAGGCAAGCTCGGTATGTTCCGGGTCCTATTCTACTGTCAATGATGTAAGGACCTAACCAGTTTTCTGCAAACTTATCCCAAAGATGGGACGGCAAATTAGAATTCTGTTGGTTCTCTTTTAAGACCAAGTCACCAACCTGAAATTCCCTGAAGTGGACTTTCATGTTGTATGCTTTCTTAAGTCGCTCTTGATAGATACGCAAATGCTCGAGAGCATTAACGCGTCGTTCATCAAGCAACGTCGCTGATCTAACCGGGCTCTACCGTGCAGGTGTCATCATCGATGAACTCTTGCATTGAAATGCGCAGGGAAGGAATCTCCAACTCAAAAGGCATGACTGCCTCGGAGCCATACACCAACGAAAATGGAGTTGCCCCGTGGGCGTCCGAATGCTGGTGCGATAAGCCCATAGGGCAAGTGGGATCTGAATGTGCCAATCTTTATGATTATCTGCAACTGTCTTTTTGAGAATGGTGACTAGCATTTTGTTGGACGCCTCTGCTTGCCCATTTGCCTACGGATAATAGGGTGTTGAAAAGCTATGTCGAATCTTGTACTTTGTGGTCAAAGCACGCACATATTTATTCTTGAATGGCGTCCCATTATCCGAGACAATTTTGGATGGAATACCAAAATGACATATGATGTTATGCAAAATAAACTCCGCAATGCGGGCTCCGACCGTAGTGGTCGGCTGAAATTGCTTCCACCCATTTGGTAAAGTACTTTGTGGCCGTTAAAATGAACGTGTGACGACCAGACGATGCAGGGGAGATCTTGCCAATTAGATCAAAGCCCCACTGCAAAAAAGGCCAAACCGATTGGATCGACTGTAAAGCCTGAGAAGGTACGTGTGTCAAATTAGCATGGTGCTGACACTTCACGCACTTCTTCACATATGCGCAACAATCTCGCTCTAAAGATGGCCAATAATAACCCATGCGAAGAATGCGCTTTGTGATGGCCATACCGTTGAAGTGGCCACCACATGTACCATCGTGAGCTTGGGTGATCGCCCAAGCGGACTCTTGCTGGTCCAAACAACGAAGGAGGATTCCTTCATAATTTTGACGATACAAAATGTCTCCTACCAAGACATGCTTTGCCGCTTTCTATTTGAATGATCTTTTCGCGGCTTGGGTCAATCCAAGTGGGAGATTACCTAGCTTGAGGTAATCCCGAATGGGTGTATACCAGTCTTGCTGATCAGAAACCTCGATAGTATGAACGACCAATCCCTCTTGAAGTTTATCCCGAACAAAAGCTGAGCAAGAAAGAACTTGTAAAAACAACGTGGTGTTGCTAGTAAGAGGGGTCGAGGAGAACAAGGACCCCCAGTTGGCTTTAGTCAAACAATCTCTAATTTGAGAGAACTTATCCGGAGATGGTTCAATCTGAATCATGTGGATTCCTGGCATCAGATCAGAGCTTGCACGCTCCATCGCAGGTTGCGATAATGTTTTAACCTGAATGGTTGTCATTTCACCAGACGGGTCTTGCGGAATAAGTGACCCCAAGGAGGCCATAGTATCCACAAAATGATTTGATGATCGAGGGAGCACCTCGATGTCATACCATTCAAGTTGTGCCAAGAATTTATCCACAAGGGCTTTATAAGACTTCAAAAGTGGACATTTACATTGGTATATCCCTTTTACTTGATTGACAATTAACAACGAATCACCAAAGATATTCAATCGTTTAATGTTCATGGTGATTGTTGTCTAAAGACCTATGAGCAAGGCTTCATATTCTGCATTGTTGTTGGTGCACGGGAAGTCTAATTTAAATGACAAGGGCATTGGAGCACCTTGTGGAGTGAAGAATACAATTCCCGCACCACCCCCTTGCTCACATTTAGAACCATCGAAGAAAAGGGTTATGTCAGCCTGGGACTCAAGCTCATCAAAATCTGGCGACTCTGAAACATGGAAGACCCCATCATCGTGTAGTTCAAAAGTCAGAGGCTGATCGTCTTCAAGAGGAGCCTCAACTAGTTGATCGGCGATGACTTGACCTTTTATAGATTTTTGTCCAATGAACTCTATGTCAAACTCCGTCAACAACATGATCCATTTCGCCATGCGGCTACTATGATAAGTACGACTCATCATGTATCACAATGGATTCTCCTTAGACACAACATACGTCTTATTACTAAGCATGTAATGGCGTAGCTTTTTGGTAGCAAACACCACTGCCAAATAGAGTTTTTCAACATATGCATAGTTAAGTTCATAACTGACCAGGGTGCGGCTAAGATAGTATGTAGCCTGTTCTCTGTGAAGTTCATTTTTCTGGGACAGCATGGCGCCCAGTGCCACCTCGTTGGTCGAGATGTATAAATAGAACGACACTCCCGGTCCGGGTGGTGCCAACACCGGCGGCGAATCCAAGTACTCGTTTAATGTCATCAAAGGCTCGATCGGCACTCGTCATCCCAATGAAATGTGACCCCTTTATGCAATAATTTATTCATGGGTCGGCATTTGTCAGATAACTCGCGCTATGAAGCGCTTGATCGACGCAACCTTTCCTCGCGACTCTTGAGCTGCTTGATGGTGGTTGGGGGACGCATTTCAAGGATTGCCTTGACTTTGTTTGGATCAACCTCAATTCCTCATTTGGAGACTATGAAACCCAAGAGCTTTCCAGAGGTGACGCCAAAGACGCACTTCTTGGGGTTTAGTCTGACTTTATGCTCAATGAGGCGATCAAGGACCTGACTCAAGTCACCGATGTGATCTGGGCGCAAAAGAGATTTGGCCAACAAATCATCCATGTAATCTTCCAAAGTTTTGTGCATGTAATCATGAAAGATGTATGTCATGGCACGTTGGTAGGTGGCTCCGGCATTTTTAAGGCCAAAAGGCATGACCTTATAGCAAAATGTCCCCCAAGGCGTTGTGAATGCCGTTTTTAGTTGGTCTTCAGGATTAATACGAATCTGATTGTATCCTGAGAAACCATCCATAAGGGAAAGCATTTCGTGGCTCGTCGTAGCGTCTACCAACGCGTCGATGCTCAGCAAAGGAAAATCATCCTTAGGACTCGCTTTGTTAAGATCTCGAAAATCAGTGCATATGCGAATCCTCCCGTCGGGTTTCTTGACAGGCACCATGTTAGACAACCATGGCGGATAATCCACACAGATGACAAACTGGGCATCCAACAACTTTTGTAACTCATATTTTACCATTAAGGCTACTGTTGGATGCATCTTGCGTAGTTTTTGCTTTACTGGCTTGATTTTTGGATCAAGCGCTAAATTGTGCGTGACTAGCTGTGGGTCTAGTCCCGGCATATCCTTGTATGACCATGCAAAAACCTCCTTCTTTTCCTTAAGAAGGGCAACATAATCGGTGCGATCTTTAGGGGAAAGACTTACCCCCATCTTGAGAATCTGTGGATTCATTGGATCTGTGTCGATGTCTACATCAGTCGTTGCTTCAACTGACATATGGGATCCGTCTTCCAACTGGTGTGGAATGGGGATCAAATAGATATCATTCGCTGAATTAAGATCGTCATTTGGAACATCAAGTTCCTCCTCAGCTTGAAAGACATCCTGAGTCTTTCTTGGAGTGAAATGAAACATCCCATCACAAGGCCAATACTCTGATGGAGATGGTGGTGTGTCAGCGTGATCCCAATCAATAGCTTCTATGTCTAGATGCAATAATCATGTTGGATTGGCTGGATCATGGATGGGGGCGGTCAAGTCAATGGAGACCATGTTGATGAAATGATTGTAATCTCCATAACCGCAAATGTGACAACTGTGACATTCTGGATGTTCTTGGTGCTTTGGATCTGGCTCTGTGGGCACTGGCACAAAGGGATCAACCCTATACGCAGTCCTACAAACAGGGTCTACCCTAGGCACTGATGAGTTGATAGGGTCTCCAGGCGGAAGATGTTCGTTGTATGCCTAGAGTGGGGGGTGCAGTAATTGCTATAATCGCGCAGGGTGAAATGCCTCCTAGGTCTTGGATCTATGTGTAAGTGTTCCAACCTCGTCATCTATGTCTAAAGGATCTTGCAACCTATGCTCACTAGGATCATTCAATGGGAACATCCTCGTGAAGCTTTCCTGATCATCATTCATTTGATATTCATGCGAATGATCGTCCTTCGACTCATCTTCAGAAGACCCTTCGTGGTCTTGTCCATCTTCCCCTTGTGGGTGAGTCCGTGAGGTTTCTCCTTGTTCAACCGTAGGGAAAGGGTTGTTGAGGTCAACAAGGTTATTTGTGTGCAATGGGAAATAGTCCCCAAGTGTATAAGTCGTATTTGGATTGGCATATGGATCCGATGCCAACCCATCCTTGTTGCCTATCCCTAGGCCTTGCATGTTTTCAACCAAGATGTCGAGGGGCAAAGGGTGGTTAAACCCTACTCCTGACTTGTCATAAGGCATTTGGTATCTTGGTTGACACAAAACATGCATTCCTTGTTCATACCGGCCTAACTCGTATCCATGCCAATTGCATTGGCTAAGATAACGTAATGCGAAGTCTGGGTTAGCCGGATAGTTGACATCTTCCACAAAGGGATCTTCATCTTCTTCTTTTCGGGAAGGTTCAATGCCATGATCCAGGCCCCCAAAAATAAAATTTGTCTGATTAGGTGGGTAGCCTAAAGGAACCACGAAGCCTATGGGGAGTCGAGGTCGCCCCATGTCTTGCATAGACTGAAGTGTGGGCATTGCAACAACATTTCGCACTATGTACTCCCCCATGCCTGTGTTAGACATCTCAAAAGTAATCGTTGGCGATTGAGGGGAAGTGAATGGGAGTTCTCCTTGAGTCCACTCCATGTGGGGTGCACTAGGCGTCTCAACTTCCATTCGATTAGGCGTCTCTCCTGTAGAGATGTTGGAGACTAGAGGTGGTTCCGCTTCCAGGGGCTTCTTTCCTTTGTCCGTTGGTGTGGCCATCGTAGGTGGCGTCGTTGTGGGAGGACTGGATGAAGAAGATGATCCCACCTGAGAACTTGATTGATTTGGCAAGGGAGATTCTTGCTTAGTCGAACCCCGTTTAGATGGATTTAACTCGGAAATCCACGTGCGTTGAAGGAAGGGTCGATCGCGGCATGATTTGCACCGAATTGCAGTACTTAAAAGGTTCCAAATCTGCAGGGACCACGTGCACTTGTCCTTCAAATGTATATTTCAAACATTGATGAGCAATTGAAGGGACACACTTCATATCCCGGATCCAAGGCCGTCCAAGCAAGATATTGTAAGCCATTTCCCCTTCTAAAATGTGGCACAACGTAGGAATGATCTTTTGTCCCACTTGTATGGGCAGGACAATTATGCCAACTGTCGAGCATATCGTATCATTAAATGCTCGAAGGGTATAAGTGGAAGGTGCAATGTGAGAGGCTGGTAGTTTCAAATGTTTTAGTGCAGCGGTTGTAATAAGGTTACTAGAAGAACCAGTATCTATCAACACCCGTTTGTACGGAGTCCCGTTGACCCGCGCAATAACGTGCAGGGGCAGATCCGGTACATCTCCAGTCATCGTTTTTAGCTCATCTTCCCTAAAGGTAATAACTGGTTCAGTACACTGTTTAACATGCCCCACAAAATTGTTGAACGAATCCGCTTCGTGGGGTTGCAACTCAATTGCCTTTAATATCTCCATAAGAGCTTCCCGATGGGGCGCTGGATTGTTGAATAAGCTCATAAATGGAGAGCCTAGCCGAGTGGTCCATAGACTTTGAGTAAGTCTAGATCGAATCGTGACCACCGGTCTAGGTGGGGGCAACTGTGTAGGATTCGGTTGATGTTGTGACATGGATGAAGCTTCCCTAGTGGTTGTCACGGGGACAACTCCTGGGTGTCTCTTGTTTCTTGTCACAATACTTATCATTCCAACATACCCGTCCATGGGGTAACTCTGTTGCACTTCATTGACATGCAAAGGTTTTGTTTGTGCATCATGTGTGGGTAAAGGATCTTTGAAAACACCCATTTGTTGGTTGTTGGGTGCGATGGGGTTATCCACTACCAATGTGTGATTATCAATAAGATCTTGCACTAAACCTTTAAACGTCCAACGGACATTAAGGTCATGCCCTCTCCTCCCGTGGAATCTACAAAAAGATCCTCTCTGTAGCCCTTAGACTTCGGCGCATTAGGATCGATTGTTGGAATATCTGGCAGATTAATCAAGTTTGCCACTGACAAACGGTCAAACAAGGAATCCCTAGACTCGAGTGTATGGAGTAAATTGTCGCTTAGGGCGACGTTGCTGATTTTGATCCTATTTTTTGTTATCTTTCTCATAATTAGTATGAGGCACCGCTCGATAATTAGCCTTTGAAGGCCGTGTTGCTTGGGCAGCGTAGGGGCATTAATAGCAACTTGATTGACCGCGACGGGTTTTCGTTGCGTATTCCCTGTTTTGGTGCTCTTGTTCCACTCTTTTTTCTTAGGCTTGGCAATTTCACCATCCTGTATCTTGATCTCTTCGATAGGTCTAGCTTGTGCCAGAGCTTCTTCTAAAGTGGTGTATTGCTGCAACTGCAATAGCACAGAGATCGATCGCAAACAACTCTTTGCGAACATTTGAGTTAGGTCGGACATAGGAGGGAGATAGGACAACTTTGAAAGCACCGTCCTCCATCGATTCCCATATGCGACCATGGACTCTTCCTCATACTGTTTGAGGCTAGCTAGATCACCGAGTGATGCCTTTTTCTTTGTATTGAAAGCAAAACGTTCTAGGAACGCGTCCACTAGTTGATCCAAGTTGTAGATGCTATGCTTTGGTAGATGGGTAAACCAATCCGAGGCAGATCCTGCGAATGTGGTTATGAATGTTCTCAATAATAATGCATCATTGTCTTGTATACCAAAGCACTGACTCAAAAATCGAGTCACATGTTCTTGAGCATCTTCATCCCCTTTAAAGAGTGCCAACTGGGGCAGCTTGAAATGTTCGGGGTATGGAGGTGCTGGCACTGACGGATGTATTGGATGACTACGGAGTTGGCGCAAGGTAGGCTTTTGAGGCCCACCAGTCTTAAGTTCCATATTCTCCAAGCGTTCTAACAACACTTTGTAGGCATCGGAGGATATAATTTCCTCCTCCTTAGCTTGTTCCCGTTGTGGGTTGTGGGGAACTTGAGGCCTTTGAATGACTAAATGGTTAGCATTCCTTCCGCCTTGATAGGGTGTTTCAACCCGCTCTTCTTCTTGGTAATAATCCTCATAATCTTCATGAGGAGTGTTTGGCCTAGGCCTATAAATATGGATGGGTGCCCGTGGAGGATACCCATCATGGTCACAGGGAATGGCCTCCCGCTCAGGTCTAAAAGGTCTTGGAGGCAGTGCTTGTTGAAGTCGCGGAGACCTGTCATGCACTAAGGGGTTATGCCTCACATACATCTCAGATTGCTGTGCGCGAGGTACTGGGGCCTTCTCAGGCACATAGTTATAAGACCTTTCAGCAGTCTGACGCTGAATGCGCTCTTGATCAAGGTGACACAAATGTTCTAATTCCTGTTGTTCTTGCTTAAGCCGCATGATTTGCGCTTGGCGGGCGGCTAGTTGTGTAAATGCCAAGTTACTTTGTGCTGTTGTCTCTTGTTTGATAGGCCGAGATGTCTCTCCTACATATCTGTTTCGATCATAGTACTCTGAGACCCCTACATGTTGCTTCCCTCTATCGAGGTTGGCCGCATTAACTTGAAACTCGGTCTCAATAAGCGATCTGGATATAATGCAAGTGCAGACGTGCATCTTTTTGGCACTGGACACTGGACTGGAGGGATGTAGTGATCCTCCTCTCTTTGTCCGTGATATGCATAAAAGGTGCGGGTAGAATTGCCTTGCCCCGTCTGGGAGGACTTGTTGTTCTGGATGTGGTCTACTGTTTTCGACATTAATTGGGGGTAAATTAGGAACCACAACATTATGTAGTTCTTCATTTTGGACCCTTTGTTGTTCCATAGCGTTACACAATGCTTCATCACTAGGCCATCCATAAAGAACTTCCATAGGAGGCCTCGTGTCTAGACCAGGTGGTATATATACGTTATTTTCTTGAAAAGATTCTTGTTGCTCATGAGCTCCCCTTAGAGAGGGGGTTCTAAAGTCTCGTCTATTGAAGGCCTGATTTGGAGAGCCACTCCTTGAGACACCTCTAGAACCTTGTTCTATGACTGTATGGGTTGGAGTGCCCCGCCATGATGGGGCTCTAGAACCATGTTCTGCATGATGTGAACTAACTGTTGTATCCCGTCGGTGAGGCGGAATGACTAAGTCTTCAAGGCTATATCGGAGACGATTTGTCTCTCTTGGTGCATGTTCTACAGCTTCTGCCCGTGATTGGGCTTGGCTACGAGTATTCACCATGGTAATGCTATCCTAAAAATGCAAAAATTATTTTTATGATTTTTTTTTTTTTTTTTGTCTAAAACAGAAAATAGCATACACACTCACAAGCAATGCTTATCTCTTTTAAAGATTAATAGTGTGCCCTAGATCTGGTTTAGTGTGTTTTTGTTGTTTGTTTTGTTTTTGAAAATTTTTGTGAAACGTTTAAATGCAAGTATGAAGGCTCTTATAACTCCCAAAATGGTCGCCCCTTCAATATACCAGCCAGGCCGATATACCAACCTCTCTATATACCCGCCCTTACGAGAGGGAGACTATAAGTACGTGAGAGCAGATGGTACATGGTACGTAGGCGGTACGAAAGGGGGATTGTCCTGTTAATGGCACCTACCATAGAAGACTTATCCTCGCGCGCATGGGAATCACCCCAGCAACACTCGGTCAGCTTTTGTCAGGATTTACGCCTAACAACAGTTGACAATCGGGGAATGGATGCAAAGCTAAGCCAAGGTGGTGATGAACCCACCGTTGGTCTTGCTCAAGGGTTGGGGTCTTACGACCAACGCCTTGGTTTAAAATGTAACGTGATGTGTGGGGTTCATTTTAATTTTGCAAAATTGAAACAAGCAAACGAAAAGAAATCTTTCCCTAAGCCATTCAAACTGAAAACCAAAAAACAGAAAAAAAAACAAAAATTTGATAGAAGCTGTAAAAACCCCTACCTCTTCTCTGCCTAATCGAAAATTTTTGATTTGCTCTAAAAATTTGCACAGATCTATAATCGTCCCTGGGTGAGGCGAATAACAGAACCGTAATCGTCACAGGGTGGAACGAATAATTTATTCGTCCCGAGGTGAGACGAGTAACAATTCTGTAATCGTCA
Organism: Wollemia nobilis; assembly: GCA_028583015.1. Classification (NCBI taxonomy): domain Eukaryota; kingdom Viridiplantae; phylum Streptophyta; class Pinopsida; order Araucariales; family Araucariaceae; genus Wollemia; species Wollemia nobilis. The sequence continues at coordinate 6,161,034 of JAQPPZ010002230.1, read as the reverse complement.
CTTGCAGAGACGAATAACAGTCCGATTGTTGAAAAACAGGTACCTGTAAAAAAACAAGCAATTTTAGATCAGTAATTTAACCTAAACAAAAATAGAGGACAGAAGTCCCACCGTGATCGCCATTGAAAGCACGAGATTCCGAAAGCAAAAGGAAAACTATAACTATGCAATATAAGACGAAATGTAACGCTTTAATCCTATGCACAAAAACAAGGAAAGGAGATAAATTGGAGACGAAAGAAAAGATGTAAGGAAATCACAGCCCTCTTTATTCAAATTTCTTATCCTCGGTTACATAGACGTCTCCTCCCTTTTTAGGGGCTAGGAGCGTTAAATTGGTCTTTGTTACAATTTGTGACTTAGTCTTCCTCCTTCCGCATGCCCACGTTTGGAATGGGCGGGCCAAATGTTGCCGCCGCTTGCGTTGGTAAGGTAGACTCCTCGCCGCTCCTCTAATGCCGCAACTCGCACTCAAAGAAACAAACAAGAAAGTCAGTAGCACTCGTGTATGAAAAATAAAAGATGAATCTAACGATGGTTGAAATGAATCTAAATGAAATGAAAAACTTGACAAAAGCATAAACATGAAACTAAAAGAAATACCACGATTATGAAAGCACAAATCGCCCGTAAGTGAACTAGCAACACTTCGTCGCTCAAAATGCTCCTTCTCTGTATATTTTTTTGGGTGAGAAAACTCACTATTTTTATAGACCCAAGGGGTCTTTTTGAATTAACATGCAAAAGTGTTTCTTTGCATGAATGCTTTTGTTTGTGAAGAGAAGACTTCTTCTTGATCAAGGGCTTCTTAACTGCCTCTGTGCATGTCTTTGCATGTTTTAGCAAAGCTCACTTGCACTCCCATGCAATGAAGGGATAGCTAAGTGGCAAATCTGAGTTGTCTTAAAAAGCTTACTCTCCTTCCCATGCAGGGAAGGGAAAGTCAATTGGCCGATGTGTGTTGTCAAAAGAACTCACTCGCACTCCTATGTCATGCATGAAAAGCTGAGTGGTAGTTCTGAGTTGTTATATGTCGAGATTTGACTTTTTGTCGGTCAAACCTGACAATCGTCCCACCCCGAAGCGAGCGCTGGTAATCGTCCCTGGGTGAGACGAGTATCAGTCAACACTCGTCTCTAGGTAAGACGAGTAAAACCTTCACTCGTCCCTGGGCAGGACGAGTAAAAATTGCACTCGTCCCTGGGTAGGACGAATAAGTAATAAAGTGTCTAAAAGGTGCCAAATTGGTTTTTGACTTGCAAAACTGCTATGCGAGTGGTTAGAACCACTGTTTTAACCTCTGAGGGCTCCCCTGGGAACTATGTGTGTTAGTGCGATCAGTGCTTGTAATCACATAATCGGATTGGTGCTATTTTGGTGTCTATAGATTCATAACATTTTCTTTTCTTGAGTGCTGCCACTTTTTTTTTCTTTCATTTTTTTTAATAGTAGCCTACAATAAAGAACACAAATTAAACTTTCTAAAACAAAACCATTAATAAAATTAAATTAAAATAAAACTATAGATAAAATTAAATTAAACTTTCCCAAAACAAAACCATTAATAAAATTAAATTAAACTTTTCAAAAAACACATTGATGGCTTTATTTTGATATATATATATATATAAATTATTATTATTATTTTTCTTTTTAAATCATTAAGGAGACAATCAACATTTAAAATCATTTATATGAATTAAATCAATATTAAAATATTTTGAAATAAATTCAATATTAATTGATCCATATTATTTAAAAGGCTAAATTCAAGGTTAATTAATCCATATTATTTAAATGAAAATAAATTCAATATTAATTTAAAAGTTTCATACCAGCATATAATAAAAGTATAGCACTATGTCGGATTTGTCAAAAAATTTAAAGTTTGAGCATTGGCTTCTTTTATTTTTTGTGAAAGGATTTTCTACAAGACCTTGAACTTAGGCACACTTTAACACTTGACCCTTAACGACAAATCATTGGATGCAAACAAAACTTCAAATAAACCACAAAATTTTAAAGTGGGTCCCCAAATTGGGGTGTGTTGTGCGACAGACACAACAACTTGTAAGAATGACACAATTCAAGCTAGAAGAACATATTCCAAACATAAAGGAGTACCAAAGCTAGCATCAACAAGATAAAGATAAAATATGAAGATTTAAGACTAAAATTCTTTATACCAAATAATGTAATATGGGGGTGTTGAAGGTATTACATTATTTGGTACATTGAAGTACCATTGTAGATATTAGTTTAGGAGTGAGTTTAATATTTTTCTAAAGTATGTGTTAAAGTGTGGAGAGTGTTATGTATTATGTAATAAAGTGTGAAAGGTTTCAAGAGTGCAAGTATGAGGTGTAAAAATGTGAGTGTGCGAGATGTCAAGTATGCAAGTGAAGAGTCATAAGTGATAGGTGTCAAGTGTAGAAGTGAAGAGTCATAAGTGTTAGGTATCAAGTATGGAAGTGAAGAGTCATATGAGATGTGTCAAGATGTAAAGTGAGAGGTTATGTAATCATGAGAGTTTTTTTCATAATGTAAGGCATGTGAAAGGTTGCATCTCCCAAGAGTTTGAGGAGAGCAATAGTCAAGAATATGAAAGAGTTTATGTAAAGTTATATCTTGAAGATAATGTTCCATGCCATGTAATCTCTTTTGAAAGTAACGAAATGAGTTTTGTATTGTGAGTGATAATTGTGTTATTTTTGGATGTGATTTTATATGAGTGATATTTGATCCTTGAGAAATTTACCCATGAGATAATAAGACATAATTACCAATGCAGAGTCCTATCCTCCTATATATGGGATAGGAATTAATAAACTTTAATAGTCCTTGGATAGTATGATGATGAGCCATGCTGGATGATGGTTTTGGTTCCCTTATTCATTCCATTGTCATCTTAATTCCATATGTTCTTATCATTTCTACTTATCAATAATTTCAAAACCCTAAAATAAGGATAGAGTTATTATTAAGGGACATATTCACCCATGTCCCCTAAAGCATGCATCCTTAAAATCAATGGTACCAAGATCACTAATTCAAGAGGAAATCATGGTCCTTTTGATTTTTTTTTAGGGGTTTTGATGTATGTTCACAATCCTTGCATGTTTTTATACCTAGGGTTAATATGATGTGTCTTTTGGGCTAATGGTTATGATTTTATAGCTCCAAAAGAGTATAATTTAGCTATCAGCTTCCAAATACAAAGTTATTATTTTCATATACTATAAATACTCATTTCATATTCTTATTTTATCACTTTATATTAAATTTCTATTAATTACTACTAACATTGCTCTCAATCTTTCTACATCTATTGCTACCATGATATGCAACTTTCTTACTCTCTTTATTTCTCTTGTCCTTATATGTACAACCAAATACATTGATTGATAGTTCGATGTCTTCCATGAAGGAGGAGGGGATATTGTTCTAGGATTTACAATCAAAGATAAAAAACTGCTACTTGAGGACCTATTTCCAAGGCACATCGAATCCTTCACATTCATTTCAGGTGTGATATCTTCTTTGTATTATGGTGATATTGAAAGTAATATAGAATAAAAGCGAGTTATTTATTATGCTTATTTACAAATTGTATGGTCCTTGATGCCCTAGGTGTCAAGTATTTTATTTTATTATATTGGAACTTACCCTAGATTACACTTTTTGTGGATGATCTTAGTGTAGCATGTTCTTGAATGCTATCTCTCCATTTCTATTTAGATAATGATAGTTTTAGCTTTATTATTAGATGATTATTTAGTTGTTGTCTTGATTTAATAATTTTGGTATATCTTATAGTAATTCATGTAATTGTATGAGATAGCCCTTTTTTCCACAAACATTTTGGTGAACCGGACATGAAATCTACCTTCTAAGGCTTTTATTTTTCATTTTTAGCCTCTAGAATTTTATAAAGTTGTTGCCATAGGTTTTGTATTGGTTGCTACTGTGTGTTGAAAGATAAATAGTCATGTTGTAGATTTCCTCTTTCTCTTATGGATGCCTTGAAAATATCTTTTTTATTTTACTATGAGGGTTTTTGGTAGTTATCTTGCTTAAAGATATAAACTTTGTCAAAATCCTAGTTGCCCTTGAGTAAGTTTTTTACTTTTCCTTATGGTTCCTTCCACTTATTTTAATAGCTTTATAATGAATATTAGGTCTAAGAAGAAGCAAATTATAGAATTATTAGAAGTAGAAGAGGATCTCACTCAATCCTTTGCTCATGAAAATTGTACTATCCATCCTTTAACTATTAATCATGGTCATGAACTCCAAATTAGAGACTAGATAGATGGATATTCTGATTATGAGAAAGAAAGAGATTCAAATAAGGACTATGATAAACCCTATAGGTCTACCATAGGGTCCCAAAGGGTCTTAGGAGTATATATGTTTGGAAACAACAACAAACATTATGTGGGACTAAGATAACCACTTAATGGATATCATGATAAACTAAGTGTGAACAAAAATGATAAACGTGACATATGTCTCTCTGAGATCCCATACCCATTACAAGCCTCATGATAAAAATCTAGCTACATATGACAACCCTTAGTTTGGACTATTAGCTAGATAGTCATAAGCATGATACTAAGAAGTAGATGGAGGCCTCTAGGAAAGAAACATCTAAACAAATGTAGGATATGATGACCAATACGACTAAGCATTTGAGTGTTAATAAAAATCCTAAAGTAAAATCTATTACCCATCATTTAATATTTCACCCCAATGCTCCTCCTCCACTTCCCTAGCTAACCTTGAGGTCACTTTGTCTATATAAAATGATCCCACTTTGATAAATTAAAAAAGCCAATCTATATTCCTTGATGTGGAAGCTATAGACTTATCTGGGCTTGTTCTTAAATTCTTCTATGATGGGATAAATAAATCCAATATATTCATTGATAAGTTTATTACTTACTATAGGGATTGATTACACAATAAAAAATATTTATTAAAATTAATGACTAGGGATTTGGTAGGAAAATCTCTTGATGGATGTTAGGTACCTAAGGATATGAATATGGGGATATAATATAATATTATATTATGACATGGGTCACATATAAAATTATAATAATATAACATAGTACCATATGTGAAGACAAGAACACGACACTTAAATAAAATAAGGAAATCAAATAACACAATGAGATACAAGATTGCACAAATGGATATATTCAATAATACGAGGGGAGCCAATAAACTCCTTTTGATACAATCTATCCTCAATGAGGGTATTTGATACAATGATTTACAAAAATGCTAGGGTTCTCCAAAACCCTAGCTATAACAATGAAGTGTCTTCAGATTGATGTGTTCTTGCTTCCAACGGGGTGAGTGGGCTTTGGATATCCTATGGCGGGCCACTCCAGCTTCAACAGTCATTCAACAATATGTGAAATCTACAGATCTGCATACACAAAAATAGAGAAAGGGGTTAATAACACCTGTGAGGGCTCCACAGTGTGAGGCCCTCAGACATCAGTAAACCCTAACTAAAAATGGATCAAATGGCATGCAAAATCTACAAATCATGTAACAGAATAAAACCAATAAAGATATACCTTGCTTTCATTTCGTTGTTGCAGTTGGTGTGATGTAGCAGGCTCTAATTCATGTTTTTGTGGTTGCAGAAGGCTCGGATGTGCACTTGGCAGGCTCTGACGTGAGCTTCATAGGCTCTAGTGTGCACCTATGGGATACATCAAGCTCTGGTGAGCACTTCACAGGCTTTGCCAGTGAGCCTCGCAAGCTCGAGAGGGCACCTATGGGTTAGGGTAGAATCTGTAGAAGTAGATCTAGGGGGTGGTGATGAATGCGATGGATGGATGGGGGTTGCGACGATGAGGGAGGATGAATGGGGGATGACTAGAATAACATAAGTCTTGTTGGCTTAGCTAGGGCTTTAGATCTTCAAACTCTATCTCTCTCTGCTTCGCTAGGGCTTCAACAATGACTCCTCTAGGGTGCAACTTCTAATCTCAAGGTTCCAGGGTTTGAGCATTTGCAAATGCCCTTATTTTATAATCCAACCTAGGGTTTTCTTAGGGTTTTAGCCTTACACTTTTAATCGTGTGGCTAAGATTAAATTAGATCCTAAGGTTGAGATTACTTTTTAGATGTGGCATGGATTAATGAAGATGGACGGTGGAGATTAGATTGGATCGGACGGTTGTGGTTAATTGAGTTTATAAATATATATTTTATAATAAATATATTATAATATAATATAAAATATTATATTAAATATAAAATAATATTAAAATAATCTCAATTGGGTTAGGAAATGGCGGGAAAGGTGGAATTGGGCCAAATAATTGGTGGGAAAGGTGTATGGTGGACAAGTGGGTGGTGGAATGGTTAGGATGGAGGATTAGTGGCTGTAATTTGGTGTCTATAGATGCCCCTTTTTGTACCATGTTGCGTGAAACACAATATGGTGCAAAAACATGAGACACTTGTTTGGGCTATGGGCACAGAAGCAACTTCTCTCTGTCGTTGGATTTGAGCACTCAATGTTGAAGACAAAAGAATAAAGAATTTTTGGAATTTTGCGTAGCTTACCCCCTCAATTGGCGAATGAGTTACGAATGTATCTCACAAGCCAATTGAAAATTTTTGTGCAAATAATTAATGATGTAGTGAATTTGTGCAATTGATGAATGAATGGTGTGAAATGCAATGTGATTGTGGATGATATGAATGATGTAAGATGGCATGTGATTGTGGATGATATGAATGATGTAAGATGTGATACCATTTTTTCCCCAATGGTGGAAAGGGGTTTTTGCCAAGTGTAGATTGTCATGATCATGTAAGATGTTATCCCATTGTGGGAGAATCATAATGTAATGTGGTTGCCCCAAACTTTGGGATGATTTGATGTTGTTGAAAAAGTTGCCGCAATGGCGTCATTGAGTATGCAAAATATGAAGATGCATGCTGACTAAGTCAATGTAGGGGTGGGGTAGTGATTGTGGAAATTTCTTCACCAATTCCATGATGGAACCAGTCAGTCTACCGGTATGTCCTGTATTTTGACTGTTGTCAAATGAATGAGTGTTTGTGAATTTGATTATCCATGTTTTCGTGCCCCACGAAAAAGGACATCAATGACTGCTTGTGAGCAAATTGTTCTTGGCAAGGTTTTCCCTAAAATGTGAGGTACCCAATGTGATTGTGATCTGTGACAATGAGATAATGATGATGATCATGTTGAAGTGTCCTTATTGTAGGTTATTCATCTTACCGAATTGCATGGATTACTATCACTGCAATCACCAAGTTGATAGGATAACCCACTAGGTACAAGGTTCACTTATTATTGACTTAACAAGACAAAATATGCTATATGATGAGTGTTATATGAAAGATGATGATGGAAGAATGTGTGATGAAGTCATGCAATGATTTGGCTGATTGTGGAGTTGATTGATTTGTGCTTTAGCATTTTGTTGGTATTTGTTGCGCTTTGTGGTAAAAATGAGTGATTTAGTGGTTAAATCAACTCCAACATGCATGAAATTGGATGGGATGATGAAGTATATGATGAAGAATTATGGAATGTTGATTTTGTGAAAATTTGACCTTGATTGTCATGTTTTGTAATGTGATATGTTTTTTGAATAATTTGGCCTATTCTCACAAAATATGCATGCAAAACTATTTGTGTTTTCACAAAATCAAATTTTATGATGTGCATGATGTGTGGATGAAATTTTGTGCAAATTGGATGAGGGGAGCTACTATTTTGAGGGCTTTTGTCTTCATGGTTTTTTGTTGCAGGTGTGCGGCTGCACCTGGCGTATTCTGTAGGTGCCTACGCATGCCTGAGTGCGCCTATAGATGCACAGCCATGCCTACGGTTTGCAGGTGTAGGTCTATGCCTGAATGCACTAAGGAAAGCTATAAAGAGCTTTCTGAGTGAATATTTAGGCTCATTCGTGCGTTGTTGACTTTGAGGAGCTGCGTTTGAGGAGTGGAGTGGATTTGTGAGCTTTGTGAGGCTAGTGAGTGTTTTGTGTGTGGAGGCTATGGTGGCGGAGGGCCTTGGTGTTGCTGGTGGAGTGGAGGCACCCTTTGTCCTGGTAAGACAGTTTGTTCCTTGTGCAAAATTTATCTTTCTTTTGTTTTTTTTTAATATAGGATGAATACTAAAAGAAATGTGATTGTTGTTGCAGCTGAGGGATATTGAGCCTCGACATCACTTCTCTCCTCTTGTTCCGGGGATGAGGAAGAAGCTGACGATGGATGAGTGGGAGTTGTTGGGTAGGGTGGGTTTGGAGGGTGTGGCGAGACTTGATGTGGTGAGGGTCAATGAGGGGTATCTCTCGGCCTTGATAGAGAGATGGGACCGGATAGGGGGACGTTCCAGCTACCGACTAGGGAGGCTACCATCATGCTTGAGGATGTGTATCGCATTCTCAAGGTGTCGGTAGAAGGGGAGAAGGTGGTGGTTGGTCGGGATAAGAAGGTCGAGATGGAGAGGATGTTTGGGGATCGATGGGGGAGGCCCGGATGGGTGATGGGGGTATATGCTACCTGAGCATGTACAAGGTGAAGGAGTTGGATGCACTCCCAACCTTGATCATGTTCATGTTAGTGAACATAGTGCTACCCAATAGCACTGGTTGTAGGTTCCCATGGAACCTATTGGGGTTGGTGAGGGATCTGTTGATAGACCCTCGGGAGTATGCCTGGGTGCCTGCCTTATTGGTGTAGTTGTATCGAGAGTTGTATGAGGTGATTCAGAGGGAGAGGAAGGGGATTGGGTGCAGCTTCCTCCTTCAGTGTTGGGCATGGGAGAATTTTGTGGTAGCTCGGCTCAGGGGTTGCCATGCGAGTCATGGTAGATGGGGGAGCCTTATGCTAGGCATTGGGTAGTGGTTGAGGAGGTTCAGTCGAGTTGAGAGGTGCACACTGGTCAGTGGTACCATGATATATGGTTGGGATTGACTCGAGAAGATGTTATATGGAGGTCATGGTGAGGAGCTAGGTGGGATGGTGATAGGAGGCAGCTGTATCGGGTGAGGCAGGCTTGGTGGGTGGTTGGGTGGAGGGATGAGGAGGTGGAGTACTTCTAGTACTCATGGGTGTTGAGGTAGTTCGGCCTGCCTCAGGGTGTGCCAGATGAGTCGGTGCTATATCAGCATCGATGAGATGAGGGGATCTATGTGGAGCCATGGTGGGTGCAGTTGGAGGATGATGAGTAGCTAGAGGTTTTGGGTGTGGATGGGATAGTTGGGGTAGGGCTACCTCGAAGAGGACTAGGCCTCAACGAGTGGCTAGTCGGAGATGGTCGAGGGGGTTGAGCCGACTCGAAGATGGGGTTGGTGGATGAGGGGAGGGGGATGATGAGGAGATGGGTGAGATCTTTGAGTTGGTGAGGTTGTGGGCTGAGTTGGAGCAGCTTTGAGGAGCGTGAGACTATGCTCGAGACTCAGAGGGAGTCGAGGGCCACTATAGCATGGTTAGAGGTAGAGCGGTAGCTTGTGGCTGGTGATCAGGCGATGATCATGAGGCTTCAGGTAGAGATGTTGGTGAAGGAGCGTCGACATCAGATGGACTTGTGATGTCTGCGGGCTAGTGAGGCATACATACATTCTTTGGAGGATGTGTGTATGCAACACCATATTACATTATTGGATCCTCCCTCTTCTTCTATGGTCGAGTCATCTAGGCATACATAGTCTAGGTAGAGTACTAGGCCTAGGGCTCCTACTAGGTCTCAGGAGTCCTCTCATGGACATTAGGCTTAGTGCTTAGATGCACTATTTTGTATATGTGAGCCTTGGTGCTCCCTTTTGTAGCCTTTTGGCATTTATTGTATATTCGACACTTATATATACATGGATTTTATTTGTGTGTTATATTTTGTGTGAATGCAATGTTTATTTTATTAATGTTTGATGCATGTTTATGAATAATGTTTGAATATTATGGATGTTTAATGCAAGCTAATAATGATGTATATGCCTAATGTTTATATGGATGATGTATGCAAGCTATGTGCTATGGATGATTAATGCAAGTAAATGTATGATGAATCTAAAATGCAAGCTATGTGATGTGTTATTAATGATGATGTATTATGGATGATTAATGCAAGTAAATGAATCTAAACTATATGAGAGGAATGCATGTTGTTCAAATGATCTTTTATAGTTCAGAAATTTTATTGACCATTTTTGTTGTCCATTGTTTGGCAATCGGGGGTACCAAATTTGGTGGTGTTCTGCAACTTGACTCACTATGAAGACATTGTTGTTTATATGGAGGAAGATATGGATGTTGATATGGAAGAAGATATGGATGTTGATATGGAAGAAGATATGGATGTTGATATGGAATGAGTACTGCAAAATTTTCAAAGACTCAATCATACTAGTATTATCAAGCAAACTCACTTGGGTTGTCTAACTTTCTTTAGGACCAATGTGTGTGCAAGTGAGGTTCATATACCAAATCTTGAGTGTGACAATGACCCTATCCAATCATGGACCAGTGTGTGTGCATGTGAAGTTCATTGACCCATTATGAGTAAATTGGGTATGACCTATTATGGAGATGACCCTGAAGCTAGCCTGTCCTTATGTGCGGTCAGAGGTCTCCCTGTTTGCCAAGTAGACATGTCACCCCGCATGAGCTTACTCCACTACCAGTCAGGCATCTATAGCCCCGGTGGAGATTCACTCCATAGTCCAATGAGATTGATCTTTCAGGTCTTGGGGATGACTACCCATCCTTCTCAAGGACGTGTAGTACGATCCTTACAACTTTAGGGATCAGGGGTGTTTTGGATTTAATTTGTTAATTTTGTATAGAGCTTTGGGGAATCGGATTCTCAACCGAAGTGTGATGAGAATGTTGACCCTATCCTTACTACTCTATGCTTTTATGTTTATGTTTGGAGCAATGTTGGTAGTGGTGAAAACCACTATTTTTTTGGACTATGTTGCATAATGGGACAAGCGAGGGATATCTCCTTTTCTCCTCTTTGAGGTACTACCCAAGTATGGTACTAACCCTCTTTGTCTCATAATGTTTTTAAAATGGGATGGAATGTGATTGGTCCAAGATTGTATTTGGGATCAATCGGCAATGCTCAAGACTTTCTTAGTGTGAAAAGTGTGTTTTGGTCCTAAAGAAAATCGGACATCCATTTGGAGGTTGTTTGCTACCCTAGTAATGGCTGAGTGACTGAAAATCTATGTTTTTGTGACACGTGATGTGGTTGACATATGAATTTTGTTAAAGTTGCATAAATGTTTCAAACTAGGTACCCCCAATCGTTATAACTTGACTCTTTGTTTTATGGTCATATCATCATTACTTTGCCAGATCATTGAACATGGGATGGGATGAATGCAAATGTATATGCCTAATGCAATGGAATATGTATGATTTAATGAAACCATGCATGAATGCAAAAAGTGAAGATGTATGTTAAATGCCTAAATGTAAATGGAATGTATGCAATGTAGATATGCCTATGTGGATGATGATTTTTTTTATGTAAAAGCCATGTATATAGACATATAATGTGTCACTTTTAACAATGAAATGCCTTTAAATGAAGAACATTAAGTGGTTCGGGGTCCTCTATTCCCTCTAAATCGGCAAGCCTATAAGTACCATTACCCACTTTTTGAGTGATTATGTATGGACCTAACCAATTTGCTATGAATTTGTCATGAAGATGTGGCAAAGCATTGGTGTTTTGTTGGTTCTCTTTGAGTACTAGATCCCCTACTTGAAATTCCTGAAGATGGACTTTAGCATTGTAAGCACGCTTGAGGCGGTCTTGATAAACTCGTAAATGTTCTAATGCATTGACTCACCTTTCATCTAGGAGCGTGAGTTGGTCCAGTCGTGCTTGTCTAGTTGTATCATCATCTATGAATTCTTGCAAGGAAACTCGTAAGGAGGGAATCTCGAGCTCAAGAGGCATAATAGCTTCAGCTCCATAGACCAGGGAGAATGGTGTTGCTCCTATTGGCATTCGGATGCTTGTTCGATAAGCCCAAAGTGCCAACAAAATTTGTGTATGCCAATATTTATGATTTTCTTTGACGAGTTTCTTAAGAATGGCAATCAAGGTCTTATTGGTAGCTTCAGCTTGTCCATTTGCTTGTGGGTAATAAGGAGTTGAGAAACTATGTTGGATATTATACTTCTCGTAGAGTGCTCGAACATCCTTGTTCTTGAAAGACTTACCATTATCTAAAATGATTTTAGAGGGAATGCCAAAGCGACAGATGATATGATGGAGTATGAAATCCATAATTCGAGGTCCTATCATACTGGTTAGAGGTATTGCCTCAACCCACTTTGTGAAGTATTCCATGGTGGTTATGATGAATGTGTGTTGTCCCAAAGAAGAGGGTGAGATATTGCCAATTAGGTCCAGGCCCCATTGTGAAAAGGGCCAGAGACTTTGTATCGGTTGTAAAGCTTGTGATGGTACGTGAGTTAAATTGGCATGTGTTTGACATTGTTTGCAATTTTTGACATATGTGCAACAATCATGTTCCATTGTGGGCCAATAATAACCCATGCATAATAGGCACTTTGCAATGGCCATTCCACTAAAATGACCACCACAAGTACCATCATGGGCTTCCTCTATGGCCCTTTGGGCCTCCCTAGGTTCGAGGCATCGAAGCAGAATTCCATCATAACCTCGTTTATACAACACGTCACCCAAGAGAATGAAACGGGCTACCCTTTGCTTGAAAGCACGTTTGGCAGACCGAGACATGTCCGATGGGAGTGTTCCAAATTTTAAGAAGGCTACAATGGGGCTTGTCCAAGACTCACATGATTTCGTGTGGATAAAGCAAACATCTTTTCCATATTTTGGGTCAGTGCGAACAACGACCGCTTTAGAGATTGTTGAGATTATTAGGGGTTGAACCTCTCCTAAGTCGTTCTTTGGAATCAAGGATCCAAGAGAGGCCATTGCATCTGCAAATCTATTAGTCGAATGAGGTAAGTTATTGATTTCATACCATTCGAATGTTGAGAGCAATTTCATTGCTACTTCATGATAAAGCTTAATGGTAGGTTCTTTGCATTGGTATTCTCTAGTTACTTGTTTGACCACAAGTTGAGAATCCCCAAATATTCGAATACGCTTAATACCCATAGCTATAGCTGATTGAAGACCTAAGATTAAGGCTTCGTACTCTGCTGTGTTGTTTGTACATGAGAAGTCTAACTTGAATGATAAGGGGATAGGAATCCCCTGTGGTGTATGAAAGACAACTCCCGCACCTTGACCTTTCTCGCACTTAGATCCATCAAAGAATAATGTGATATCGACATCTTCCTCAGGAATGACATCGTTGTCTACTTCAGTGACTGAAAATACCGAATCATCTGGGAGCTCAATAATCAAAGGATGATCACTAGGTTGTGGAGCTTCCGCAAGTTGATCAACGATAACCTGACCTTTAATGGATTTTTGGCTAATAAATTCGAGATCAAATTCTATGAGTAGCATTATCCATTTAGCGGTATGGGTGTTGTTATAAGTGCGAGACATCATATAACGCAGAGGATTTTCTCTAGCTATGACATAGGTTGTTTGACTTAGCATATAATGTCGAAGTTTCTTAGTGGCTAAAACCACCGCTAAGCATAGTTTTTCTACATAAGCGTATCGTGTTTCATAGCTTACCAATGTTTGACTAATGTAATAGATTGCTTGCTCTTGATTTTGTTCATTTTTCTATGCAAGCATTGTCCCTAAAGCAACCTCTGTAGCTGAGACATAAAGATGAAAAGGGACCCCCAACCTAGGAGGAGTTAAGACTGGTGGTGAAGTTAGATAGCGCTTGACATCATCAAATGCTTTTTGACATTCATCTATCCATACGAATGCTACCCCCTTTTGTAGCAAGTGATTAAATGGCCTACATTTATCGAAAAGTTGTGCAATGAAGCATTTGATCGATTGAATTTTACCTTGCAAGCTATGCAATTCCTTGAGGTTAGTTGGGGGTGGCATTTCTATGATGGCCTTAACCTTATTTGGGTCCACTTCAATGCCTCTTTTGGAGACAATGAATCCTAAAAGTTTACCAGAGGTAACGCCAAAGACACACTTTTTGGGATTTAACCTCACCTTATACTCTAGAAGTCGGTCAAAAATATTTTCCAAGACATCAACATGTTCTTGTCGGGTTTTAGATTTAGCCAAGAGATCATCTACATAGTCTTCAATGATTTTGTGCATGTAATCATGAAAGATGTAAGTCATGGCTCTTTGATAAGTAGCTCCTACATTTTTGAGGCCAAAGGGCATAACCCTGAAACAAAATGTTCCCCAAGGTGTTGTGAATGTTGTTTTATGTTGGTCATCAGGATTTATTCGAATTTGGTTGTATCCTGAAAAACCGTCCATGAAGGAAAGCATTTCGTGGCCTGCACAGGTATCGACAAGAGTATCAATGTTTGGTAGAGGGAAGTCATCCTTAGGACACACTTTATTTAGATCTCGAAAGTCATTGCAAATGTGTATCACTCCGTTAGGCTTGCGAATGGGTACCATGTTTGACAACCACTCAGGATAGTCAATAGGAATGATAAAATGTACGTCTAACAGTTTTTGTATTTCCTCTTTGACTATGAGGGCTATGGTAGGATGCATTCTCCTAAGTTTTTGTTTGACCGGCTTGGCGTCAGGATGCAAGGTGATATTGTGGACAACAAGGTCAGGATCAAGGCCAGGCATATCCTTGTAGGACCATGCAAACACTTCTTTCTTTTTCTTGAGGAGAGCAATAAATTGCTCTTGTTCATCGGGTGTTAAACTTTTGCCAAGCTTGACAATTTATGGGTTGTCAGGATCTGAACTAAGGTTCACATCGATGGTATCTTCAATGGACATATGTGAACCTTCCTCAAGTTGATGTGGTGTTGGGATCAGATTAAAGTCATCTAAGATGTTTTCTAATTTTTCTTGCTTATCGTTGTCTAACTCTGCCTGAAAGACCTCGGGACCATTGGTAAAAAGTGATGGAGGTGAAGGTGGTGGTGAAGGAGGAATGTAGTGGGCCGAAGCCTTTAGCAATTCCTCGGATAGGGTGAACTCCGAAGAGGAGGGTGTGGAGGAAATCCGGTTCAAGTCAATAAGGCTAATGTCAATTGGAATTGGCCTAGCCAAATCGTATGGATTATGGAGTGGGGTAAATAAGTCAATAGGATTCATATTGACCTAGCGGAAGGTAGGATGGTTTGGCCGAATGGGTAGATGGAACAATTGAATCGGAACCGATGTCGAGGCATGGTATCCCTGTAATAGTGAATGTGAAAACATCAGAGCAACATTTTTTTTTTGAAATGTTTTGTTGATTTTGATTTTTTTTTGAAATATGTACATATGTTACAATTCTTGGCTTATGTGGGTGGCTCAAGGCAGATTACCAGGTGGATCATCTTGTTCTTGTGGAAGAAGCAAGTGGAATATGGGATGATGGATGGGGAACATTCGGAGGTAAAACTCTTCTTGTTGGGTGATGGGGACAATGGGTTGTGACTCCTCTTCAAAATCATTAGAAGCATTTGACATGACCTCAAATTCTTCATAACTTTCATCGTCGGAATCAAAGATAGGATAGGTGAAGTTGATGGGATCATCTTCGTTTACTTCATCCATGCAAAGTTCTTGAAGGGCTTGTTCAAGAGAAGATGTTGAGGGTAATGGGTGGATGGGGTGATCTTCATCATTGAGTGTAAGCTTTTTAAAGGCTTGCTCAAGAGAAGCGGTGGAAGACAACGGGGTATAGCCTAAACCAGAATGATCATGGGCACCTCTATATGGGACCTCTAAGATATCATGCATTCCTTGCTCATGGGAACCTAGACCTTGACCTTGCCAATGGAACATATTAAAGTATCGAGCTGGAAACTCCTCTATGTTAGGTATGTTGGCACGCCTAGGCTCGTGTGGTTCTTCGGGTGGGTTTGCCCTAGTTGAGCAATCCAACCCTCCATAAACAAATTTAATGTTGTTTGGAGTGGCACTCATGTCGTAAATAGTGCCTATGGATAAAGAATGGTCTCGAGGACATCCAAAATCCTTAGCTATGGGAATGGCTAGGGGTGTAATGGTGACGTCTTGGACCATGTACTCACCAATGCTCGGATTAGTGATGTGGACTATGACTTGGGTTGATGAGGTGGATGGTGAAGGCTCAGGTGGCTCTGGATTGGTTGTGGATGGTGGTGAGTTAAATATGTCACAATATGAAAGTTTGACTTGTGACACATCGGTTGATGGAGTGGGATTGGATGGCGGTGTGGAATTAGAATATGGAGGATGGGATAATGATGAAATAGAAGAAGTGGTTGTAGAAGAAGGGGTAGATGTGATGTACGATGTGCTAATAGTAGACTTACTGTGACCACATGTACAAGAAGAAATGGATGTTTGAGGAGGTGATGTGATGGGTAGCTCCTCTATGATGGGAGCCTTAGAAGAAGATGGAGATGGATTAGAAGAAGGTGGATTAAAAGATGATGTGGGTGGATTTGATGATGGCACCAAGAATAGATGGGTGGAAGGTAACATGGATTCATAAGGATTTGAAATGAAATTACAATACTTAAAAGGTTCGACATCCATGGGGATGCAATGGACTTGTCCATCATGAACATATTTCAAGCATTGGTGGAGAATTGAAGGAACACATTTCATTTCCCTCATCCAAGGTCTACCAAGGAGTATATTATATGCCATGGCTCCTTCCAAGATATGAAACATTGTGTGCAATGTTCTGGCCCCTACTTCTATAGGTAAAACAATAGTGCCAACTATGGTACACAAAGCATCGTTAAATGCTTTGAGGGTGAATGATGATTTGGAAATGTGGGATGGAGGTAATTTGAGGTGGATAAGGGCAGTGGTAGTAATGATATTGATTGATGAGCCGGTATCAATTAATACTCTTTTGAATGGCTTTCTATCTATTAATGCCATTATGTGCAATGGAGGGTCCACCGATTCTGAACTCATTGATTTTATCTCAAAGTCGTAGAAGGTAATTGATGGTTCCATGCATGTTCTAACACTCCCTACAAAGTTGTTGAAGGCATTAGAGTCTTGGGATTCTAACTCAATTGACTTGAGTATTTCCATTAAAGCTTCTCTATGCCTAGGGGATTGTTGGATAAGCTCATACACAGAAAGCTTGGCTGATGCCATTTTCAAACTAGTGGTTAACCGACTGGTTAAGGTTACCACTGGCCTTATTGGATGAAGGATGGGTGGATTGGATGGGTTGGATAGATTGATTGGTGGAGATGGATTTGGTGATGTTTGGATGGGAGGTGGGTTCGAAGGTTGTTGAGTATTTTTTTGATTTTGCCTTTGCCCTCTAGTGACCACATGGACTGCTCCTACAAAGTTTTGGTATTGTTGGACATGATTTACTTGATTAGGAGGTGGTTGTTGATTGTTACCTCCTATATTATGTTGGACCTCCCCATGGTTAGGTAGAGGTGTCTGATATATGCCCAAATTTTGATTTTGTGGAGCTAAGGGGTTATCCACGTTAATGGCCCCTAAGTCTATGAGGTCTTGCACTATGTTTTTGAACACATGGCAGGAATTGATATCATGCCCATTTTGTCGATGGTATGGGCAAAACAAGTGCTCTCTATAACTTTTAGGCCTTTTGGTGGGATCATCGGGCCTAATGTCTGGCAAGGCTAATTTGTTGGTCTCATACAACCTTCGAAATATGGATGAATATGATTCCGCTAAGGGAGTGTATTGACGTTGGGGTCGATTGAATTGGCGGTGGGTAGGTTGTTCCACAGTTGGCGTTGTGTTTTGTACCGTTGGTGCTTGGGTTACTGATGGGACCGCATGATAGGAAATTTGTTGTTGCACTAGTTTTTGAGCCATTACGGGCTGGCTCATGACCACTTGATTGACTTGATTAGTTGTGTTAGCCATTGAGGCTTGTGTGGATTTGGTTTGGCCAGATTGATTATTTCGGTATTGGCCCCTATTTTGCCATTCTTTCTTCTTAGGCTTAATGACACCCTCTTGGATTTTTATCTCCTCAATGACACTAGCTTGTGCTAAAGCCTCCTCAAATGTTCTATAAGTATTGAGTTGTAGCATCCAAGAGATGGGTTTTAAGCAACTCTTGGTAAAAAGTTTGATAATTTCTTCCATTGGGAGGGAGAATGGCAACTTTGTTATGACTGCCCTCCAACGGTTTCCAAAATCATAGATAGGTTCCTCATCCCATTGTTTCAAATAATATATATCCGATAAGGACACCTTCTTTTTAATATTAAGGGTGAAGCATTCCAAGAATAGATCTATCAATTGATCAAAAGTATAAATACTATGTGTAGGCAATTGATTGTACCATTCAATGGCATCTCCCCTAATGTTTGAGGAAATGTTCGGAGCATAAGAGCATTATCATCGCTAATCCAAAAACATATATGGACAAATGAACTCACATGCTCCTTAGGATCCTCAGTTCCCTTGAACTTGTCAAATTTTGGTATCATAAAATCTGCTGGATATGGTGGTGATGGTACCGATGGATGGATTGGTTGATGGATCAGTTGGCTTAATGTAAGCTTTTGGCTCGTTATCCCTGGTGAGTTTTGCATCAACTGATCGATTTGCTTTTGCATTGCCTGGAATCTAAGATCTTCTACTAGAATATGAGGACCTTGGATTATGTGATGGTTGGTTGATGGGTTGGATGGTAGATGTTGGGGTGTGACCAACATGGTGTTGTGGAATGGATTGGGTTGGGTATGTGGAGAAGATTGATGGTTGAAATATGGGGATGATTGATGAGGATGATGATGGAGAAATGGATTGTGTTGTTGGTTAGTGGTAATGTTGATTGGTATGGTGGATGTGTGGAGTGGTGGTGGATTGGGGATGGATACTATGGAAGATTGAGGGACCCATGCTGAATTTTGATTGGTGAGCGAAGGTTGATTTGGAACTCCTTGGGTCATAGGGTCTATGTAAGCTGACTGTTTTCCTTTTGTTCATTGTGAAAGTAATCTATTGATGAGCCCTAATGTATCCATAAGTTCTTGATTTGACCATGTGTCGAATGATGGGGTTGTGGTTGGATGAGATGATGGATGGGTTGATGATGATGGATGATTAGACACAGTCATGTTGATTAGGTGAGATGATGGAGATGTGGATGACATGGTCATGTTGGCTAAGTGAGATGATGGAGGTGTGGATGATATGGTCATGTTGGCTAAGTGAGATGATGGAGGTGTGGATGATGATGGATGAGAGGACATGGGTATGGTGCAAGTTGCATTTGATGTTACAACTTGGAGGCTAGGGACTTGTGAGGCAGCATTGACATACTCCTCATACAAGGGGTTGGTATAGGTGGATGTGAGATAAGTGTTTGGAACACTTGGGCTTTGTGGTGGTTGGCTCATGGAGGAAGGCATACCATATTCATAACTCGAATTAGGATATCCTTGGGCAAGGTAGGTGGTAGCCAATTCGGATTCTTCAAAACCTTCTTGGCTAAGGGGTTCTAAGACATAGTTAGAAGCCTTGTAAAGGGCCTGCACTCTATCCATGTCTATGTAGGTGGTGGTTGTCTCCACATTGTGTGAATGTGTCTCTACTTGAGAGTGGGGTGGATGGGATGATCCAGACAAAGTAGTCTGAACCATATTGGATGGGGCTACCGAAGTAGCGGGCTCATGGGAACTATTTTCCATTAAACTACTTTGGTTTATTATTTTCTTTTGTTGTCATGTTAGCACCATAAAGTAGTTAAACCAAAGATTCAAAGCTTATCTAAATCACACAAATTAACAACTTTTCCAAAATTTAAAGCAAAGAAAACAATCAGTCCTAGGTTTCACCATGTGTGGCTTACCTTGTTCATTAATTATTTTCTTTCATTAATGTGAAGTTCCTTTTAGAATTGTTGGCTTGTGTGTTTTGATGTAACTTAATCTTGTTTAATGAAAAACAAAGGTAAAAACTAAGGCTGGCTAGGGCAACGAGATTCTTGTTGGTAATGACCTCCAACAAGTTTGCTCAGGGGTAGTCCTATGGTTTCTAGGGCATAGATTGGTGGATGGAAATCACGGCCACCGTCACCAAATCTCAAGCAATGGTTGGTGATGAAATCCAGCCACTACTATTAAAAATGTGAATCGTGCAAGTGTGTGTGATTTATTTTATTAGATTTCTTATTCTCTATGGTGTGCAAACAATATTAAATATTACTAACTTCACTAATCTAAATCAGAAGCCAACACAAAGATGCAAATTTCACCTAAAGAGTGTAGAGTACACCCTTAAAATCCCTTGCCTACAAGTGATTAAAATCACAAGAGCAACTAGAGGGTTCGTCCACCTCTCTACCAAAGGGGCCAGCCTAGGGCAGGATTACTTTATGCATCAAGATGTTGTTCCTATTTAGATATGCAAAATTAAAGTGATCTTTAACCCTAAAATGCAAAATCTAGGATGCGTTTCTATTTCATATGCACTCAAAAATGCAAACAATCACCTAGATCTACAAATTTTAGGACAAGAAATGAATTTGATATAATGAAACACACACAAACCCTAGATGTAACTTGCTACCGATTCTTTCCCAAATTGCTTAATGTTAAACCCAAAAATAATGAAAAATAGCAGTAGAATGCAGAATACGTAAATCGCTAAATGGCAACCTAGGGTTATGAAACTTACTTGGAAGCCTTAGCTCTGCTCCAAATCACTACCAAGTGTAGTCGAGCACCTACGTAGGCACAATGAGAGCACCTGTGTAGTAATAGTAGAGCACCTACGGTTGTCTACAGACACGCTCAAACTCTCGTGGATGCTCTCGAATGCCTACGTAATCTCTAAAAATGTTGCAGACTGCTTCAGAAAACCCTAGCGATGAAATCGATGATCTCTACGCTTCTAAAAATTCCTGTAACAAATAGAAATAAAATTAAGTTAGCAAGGTAGATCTATTAAATAATGAAACCCTTGTGGGGTCCCACCATGATCACCATTTGTGAAGACAAGAACACGACACTTAAATAAAATAAGGAAATCAAATAACACAATGAGATACAAGATTGCACAAATGGATATATTCAATAATACGGGGGAGCCAATAAACTCCTTTTGATACAATCTATCCTCAATGAGGGTATTTGATACAATGATTTACAAAAATGCTAGGGTTCTCCGAAACCCTAGCTATAACAATGAAGTGTCTTCAGATTGATGTGTTCTTGCTTCCAATGGGGTGAGTGGGCTTTGGATATCCTATGGCGGGCCACTCCAGCTTCAACAATCATTCAAAAATATGTGAAATCTATAGATCTACATACACAAAAATAGAGAAAGGGGTTAATAACACCTATGAGGGCTCCACAGTGTGAGGCCCTCAGACATCAATAAACCCTAACTAAAAATGGATCAAATGGCATGCAAAATCTACAAATCATGTAACATAATAAAACCAATAAAGATATACCTTGCTTTCATTTTATTGTTGTAGTTTGATAGCATATGGCATGATGCAACAGGCTCTGATTCACATTTTATGGTTGCAGTAGGCTCGGACGCGCACTTGGTAGGCTCTGACATGAGCTTCATAGGCTCTAGTGTGCACCTACGAGATACAATAGGCTCTGAAGAGCACCTATAAAATACAATAGGCTCTAGTGAGCGCTTCGTAGGCTCTACAACGAGCCTCACAAGCTCTGGAGGGCGCCTACGGGTTAGGGTAGAATCTATAGAAGCAGATCTAGGGGGTGGCGATGAATGCGGTGGATGGATGGGGGTTATGATGGTGATGGAGGATGAATGGGGGATGGCTAGAACAATAGAAGTCTTGTTGGCTTAGCTAGGGCTTTAGATCTTCAAACTCTATCTCTCTCTGCTTCGCTAGGGCTTCAACAATGACTCCTCCAGGGTGTAACTTCTAATCTCAAGGTTCTAGGGTTTGGGCATTTGCAAATGCCCTTATTTATAATCCAACCTAGGGTTTTCTTAGGGTTTTAGCCTTACACTTTTGATCGTGTGGCTAAGATTAAATTAGATCCTAAGGTTGAGATTACTTTTTAGATGTGGCATGGATTAATGAAGATGGACGGTGGGGATTAGATTGGATCGGACGGTTGTGGTTAATTGAGTTTATAAATATATATTTTATAATAAATATATTATAATATAATATAAAATATTATATTAAATATAAAATAATATAAAATAATATTAAAATAATCTCAATTGGGTTAGGAAATGGCGGGAAAGGTGGAATTGGGCCAAATAATTGGTGGGAAAGGTGTATGGTGGACAAGTGGGTGGTGGAATGGTTAGGATGGAGGATTAGTGGTTGTAATTTGGTGTCTACACCATATTATAATATTATGCACTTTGTAACTCATGGAAGGTGAATCAACACATGGATGAGCTTCTAACTCATGGAAGGTGAACCATCACATTCTTGTATAAATAAAGATGTACCCCCAATTGTAAAAAACAATTCATAGGAAGTATTCTTTGTAAGCGTCTTGGCTCATGGAGTTGGAGATCTTGTGGGGTGATTCATTCCTTAAGCAGTATTCTTGGTGTTACCCTACCTCAAGGGTATTATCTATCTTTATTTTATTGTGTGGATTGTTGTGGAATTTATTGTGGATCCATGTTTAATATTTTTGCATATTGGTGAATGATTTCTGATAATAAGAATAGAGGTTCATAACAATTGGTATTAGAGTAGTAATTTTGGCAAAGTGGGTTTGTCTTTGTAGAGATAGGGAAATTTTTTCTAGAAAAATATCCCATATTGCAAAGGCCTTATCTTTTTTTCTAGCTATATTTTTTAGAAGATTATTAGTCAAGCATGTAAATCATTTCAAGTACTGCAAAAATAACCGCCCATTTGTTAAATTTTGATAAGTATTGAGAAATTAATGGTTATTTGAAGTTGGAACCATTTATGCTATTTTTTAGCTATGCAAATATATATATATATATTTTTTGTATTTACATGGTGGAATCGGTAGCCGCCACGAATCCGGGCAGGTTGTCTAGATTTTTATGGCCACCATAGTATTCTACGCTGTTCGCTCCAAAATCCGCCACACAGATCTTCTTGCAGTCCACCCCTATAACCACCATGCCACAATCATTTTAAACCTTTTACGCCACTGAAAGCACCAAGAAAGGGATAAGCGTTCAGTCCGACGAGGCTCGAGATTTGAACCTTGGACCTCTGCCCCCCTTATGGGGTTTGGATGAACCAATTGGTCTACACCTTAGACCTATGCAAATGTTTTTTAAAAGAAAAAAATCATATCAATTTTCATAGCATTAATTATCAAAATATTTTTGCACCATTGTGTACATCATTCATTTTTATACCATTGTGTACATCATTTTGAGTACTACAAAAATAACTACTCCTTTGTTACATTCTATTAAGTATTGAGAAAGTAATGACTATTTGAAGTTGGGATATTTATGCTATTTTTTGGCTACACGATTTTTTTTTTAAAGAAAAAAATTCATATTAATTTTTTAGTATCATTTTTAGAATATTTTTGCATCATTATGTAGTTATTCTTGAATACTATAAAAATGGATGATCACTTGTTAAATTTTGATAAGTATTTAGGGAGCTATAACTATTTGAAGTTAAGTTTTTGATGTTGCTTTTTGGCTGCGTAGGCAATTCATACAAAGGGAAAAATTCATATTTCTCAATTCGAGTAAGCAAATCAATTGTTGTTTAATTTAGTGTGAAGAAAATTTATAGATTTAAGTGTTTAGAGAAGGGAATAGAAGAGATTTTAAAAGAAATTATTTTAGAGAATTTGTGGTTATTTAAAACCCTAGTTGCTTTGAGATTTTTTTTGGGTTGAATTTATGGAGTTACCAATATTCCTTGGAAGGAATTATAGTGATACTAGGGAATGGTTGATGAAGTGGAAAATTTTTTCTTTAAATTTTTTGCGATAGAATGGAAATGTAAGATTTGCAAATGTGTGCAAGGGGAGTTTATAAACTTTAAATGTGACCAAAATTTTTCATGCACATGGAAAAAATTGAGAATTCATTTTTAAGTAAATAGGGACTGGAGGAAATGATAATAATGTGCAAGCTAAGTAAACCACACCTTTTGTGTTAGATAGGCCAAATGGTGGTTAGAAAAATTTATTTTCATTAACCCTAGTAGAAAATATAATTTTATCAATATGTTTTTGGCTAAGAGGTTACACGTTCAAACACAAAAAGTCAAAGACACAAAGCTTGAGGGTAAGAATATTTAAATTTATAAATATTTGAAGATAGCTATGGATATGTTTTACATTAATATTTTTATGCTCTTGAGATGGATGATGCTGACGTTGTTCTTGGTTATCCAAGGTTGCATTCTTTGGGTACTATTAACATTAATGTGTGAAAGAAGTTTATGAAGTTATGGCACAAAAAAATAAGATAGTACTACAACATATTTCTCAAATTAAGGAGCATAGATCAGGGGAAAAACATGAAGCTATTGCAAGAGAAGCAAATTAACTTGAAACACAGTTTAAAGAGGAGGTAGCGAAAAATATCATAGAAGAAGTGTTAGTATCCTATATCCTAACCCTAATTATTAATAATAATATATATTTCATATCCTATGGTTAGTATAGTAAATAATATAATAATTAATTATAAATTAATTATTATATTATAATATTAGGGTTAGGCTTAGCATTGTGTCTTTTCACTCACAACCCTAGAATGGGTATAAAGCATTGTACAATTCTATCATTTAAAGGCATCCATGAATAAAATGTAAAATATATAGAAACTATTGGAGGGTCTCCCCTATCAATGCAACATCAATTCCATTAAAAGTGATTCATTTTAATCTTATTTTATTTGTTATTTTTTAATTTCTAAGTTATAACCTTCAGGGTTCCTACAAATTGGTATCAGAGCCATGTGGGACCCAGAGTGGTGGGAATGGTGGGAAGCACACTGACAACATTTAAACAAAATTTTTAGTAAGTATCTAATGGAAGTGGAAGCAGAGGAAAATGAAGAAATTACACATGAAGATGTTAGAGTAATATTCCATTCTTTGGGATATTTACCCTTTTACTCGACTAGGTAAAATAGGTAGTATATTGCATTATACTACATAGGTTATTACATTTACTTTTTACCATAGGAGATATTTACTATTTTATAAATATCTTGTGGTTAACTTAGGTTAGTAACTAAAATATCCTATGTTAAGATATTTTAGTCAGGTTGTTAGCATAATTCTATTTCAAAACTCTGTTAGCGCTACCTAAGCTAATTGGTTATTAAACCTATTTTGTAACCTATATTAAGCTACGAAATTCCTAAGTCTAGATAATGTTGAATTGATAATATTTTATTTATCATTGTGCAACTATTTTCTACATTGACATCAGAGCCGAGAGGGTAGGCGAGGCGAAGGGCGTAACTTTTTATGAGGCAATATTTCCCTAGTTTCACCTACCAAGGTTAATGATGCCCAATCCAAGGAGGCGCCAAGATGTCCATGCTGAGTCCACGCTAGAGGAGGCACCATACTGGGAGAGAAGACAAGAATATTCGTTGATTTTTTTTTTGCGAGTAGCAGATGGCACCGCCCATTCGAGGTGCTTGACTGGCCAGGTCAACAAACCTGTCAGGGCGCTCATACAAGGTGGATCGGCCACATAGGGCTGCGACCTGATCCCTCAGGTCACAGGCCTAATAGGTCATGACTCGAGCTAGTGCTGGCCCAATGGGCCAAAATTGGCCACTAAGTCCACATCGGCCCATCGGGCCTGAGCTCCCATAGAGCCGCTAGCGGGAGCGCATCGAGGGTAGGAATGCCCTCATGCTCCCACATGGCCTCTGTTGACTAGAAGTGCCACGAGGGTAGGAGTGCCCTCTCACTTCCAATAGGCC
Organism: Wollemia nobilis; assembly: GCA_028583015.1. Taxonomy (NCBI): domain Eukaryota; kingdom Viridiplantae; phylum Streptophyta; class Pinopsida; order Araucariales; family Araucariaceae; genus Wollemia; species Wollemia nobilis. The sequence continues at coordinate 6,135,044 of JAQPPZ010002230.1, read as the reverse complement.
GCAATCAACACTATCGAACACGTGGACCAATCTGCACCTGCCAACTAGACCTCAGATGTTGGACATCAAGCACGACACATGGCGGTTCTAGACACGACTATCGAGATTGACATGGTAGATCTGTTAGTGGATGGCACATGATTTGAGGTGATGACATGGACCCTACATTATTTATTGGACCAAACTGAACACATGGTAGACAACCACAGGATGCTGACTTGGACACGACACGTGGGCAACATGTGGCGGACAAGCTACGCGTCACCCGACCGGACCTCACCGCCACGTGGTGGCGACCAAAAGAATGACAAGGACGAATCAGATTGCCTGAAGGCAATCAAAAGCCTTCTTGAGCTTTTTGTTTTTAAAGATCCCATAAACATCCGTAGGGTGGATATGGGATTAAAAATCCCAAACTTTTTTGTTTCCTCCGCTTTGAAGCGGAGGACGAAAACAAAGGGGAAAAGGTTCCCCTTTGTCCTCATCTCGAGTGGTAGCCGGGTTGGTGAACCAACTGCCGCTAGGGCGCTGTCTTGCGACATATCCAGGATCAAACCCCGTCGGGGCCTGAAAACTTCTTTTTACAAAGGCGCCATGGCATTAAAAAAAAAGGTAAAAAAAAACTAGTTTTTTTTATTTATTTTGAAATTTGTTTTTTTATTTTAAATTAAAATTTTTATATCTATTTTTATATTTTAATACAGTAAAATATAAAGTATAATTAAAAGAAATTATTTTTTGATAAACTGATTTCTTTAACAATTATATTTTTATTTTTCCTATTAAAATTTTAAAATTTATATTTAATTTTTTTTTTAAGATTTTGCAAATTTCAGAATTTAAAATTAAAATTAAAAACACCTATTCTTTTTGCAATCTCAAAAAGACAATAGTGCATTTTGTTTTCTCTCAAGGAGGGATATAACACAATTTTTTTTTTGCACTTCTTTTGCAAAATTGGGAGACCTAATTGTTTTGAAATTTCTAAAATGACAAGAGTGTTTTTGTTTTCTCCACATAAGAGATTTAAGACAAAGCAAGACACCATTTTATTTGCAAAACTAGGTGACCAAAATTCTTCTCAACCTTGTTAATTTTGCACACTTAAAGGGATACAATCAAAAATAAACTTTGATTCTTTCTTGCAAATTTGGAAAACAAGGAGACTGAAAATTTTGTAAATTTCAAAGGTAAAAGTGTGCATTTGTTTTCTCCAAGGGGGGATATAAGACATAACATTGCACATTATTTTTTGCAAAATTGAGAAGAATTTGAGACCTTGGGTCCATAAAAACCAAGTCGTTTGTCGACTGGTTCTGGAAGCCTTTCAAAAGCGGGTCGTGTGTCGACTTGTCTTGAAAGGAGTGCTATTTGTTAAATTTGCAAAACAAAGGGGGGAAGACAAGAAATTGTATTTCTTTTGCAAATTTGTAACACAAAAGTGAGGAGCACTTAAAACAAATCAAACTTGTTTATTTTGCAAAATAAAAAAAAAAGATAGGCAATTGTTTATTGCCACATTATTTGCAAAATTGTAAGACAAGGAGGAGACAAAAACATATCAATTTTTTTTTGCACAACACAAATTCAAATTTTGTTGCAAAAATTAAAAGGTGCATTTTCTATTTTACTCGACACCTTCATTGGCAAATTAGGTGCATTTTCGGTTGCATCCGACACCTAGGTGATAAGAATTTTGAGGGCATTCTTGTTTGATTATTGCATTATTTCTTTTTGCAATTATAAGTCATAGAATCAAGAACACTCCATACCCCAAAATTTCACTAATAATTTGTGTAAATCCTTGCACAGATTTAAAGCCAATATTCACTTGATATTCTCTCCTACAAACAAAAACCCCTAATTCACTCTATTTGTTTGGCTTAATTTCCTCAAACTGATTATCCCTCTTCAAGAGGATTTTTAGGCAGGTGCCATTAAATATATTTTTGAGTGAATTATCTTTCATCTCTTATTTGTTTGGCTTAATTTCCTCCAACTGATTATCTCTCTTCAAGAGAATTTTCAGGAAGGTGCCATTAAATATCACTTAAGAGTGAAAGAAAGATCATCTTAGTTCAAATTGTAGGACCTTCATCATGGCAACTATCAATAAATACTTAAGTGATACACAATTGCTAAAGGGTCCTAACTATTCAACATGGAAAACTAAGATGAAAGCCATCTTGACTATAGAGGACATGTGGGATTTAGTTGATGGCACTAAAACAAGACCCGCATCACCAGGAGTAGATCAAAAAGCATGGGACAAAAAGAACAATCGTCTTCTCATGTTGATACTCCTTGCAACTACTGATGAGATCCAACCTCACATAAGTGAAGCTAAAACTGGTAAAGCTGCATGGGATGCACTTAGTACCATTTTTGAAGGCAAGAATCAATCAACTGTTCTAAACCTTCAAACACAACTTCATACACTCCATATGAAGTCAGGTGAATCAGTAGAACTATTCCTCTGTAGAGTGGCAGATCTGAAGTCTAAGCTTAATGCTTTAGGGGCCAAAGTAGAAGACACCATTTTGACTTCAGTAATTTTGAGAGCTCTTCCCGAATCCTACAAAATGTTGATTACATCCCTTAATGTTTCACAAAGAGTTGTCACCTTTGTGGAGTTAGTCAATTTGCTTCAAACTGAGGAAGCAAACCAACTCCAAAATGATGAAGTGTCGAACAATGCACTTTATTCAAACTATAAGGGTGATAAGAAGAAAGAAAAATTTCAAAAGGGGGGATCATCTTCAAAATGTAAGGGAAAGAAATCTCAAAAGAGGTTTTGCTCGTATTGTAAAAAGGACAACCATGACACCAATCGGTGTTGGTTCAAAAACAAGCAAAACAAGAAAGATAAAGGCACAACACAAAAGCAAAACAAAGGCAATATTGCTAGTGAAGTGTCTAGTTTCGATTCTGATTCTGGTTCAGAAAAAGCACACAGAGTGCTCATTGCTAAGACAATATTGTAGAGGGAAAACACATTTGTCACCTTGAGCAAACACCATTTCCTCTCTCTTTTTTTTAGGCTTCATAAATAGCATAAGTTTTTGTTTGAAGTACTTGTAATAAAGGGGTGTTTGTACCTCTTTTAGGCTTCATAAATAGCAAACTCTCATTGTTTGAAGTTCTTGTAACAAAAGGAGGGAATTTTTCTGGTGTAAAATTGCCTAGGAGGCAATATTTGTAAAATCCTTCACAAAGCTTCTTGAGTTGCACATATTTTGCAATTAAGGGGGATATACTTTTCTTTTTCTTCACAAATTTTTGTAAAAAGAGAAGAAGACTTATAAGGGTGCATTTTCGACAGTGACCGACACCTTAGTCATACTTCTTTCAGAAATTAATTACAACATGTTTTGCAACAAGAAGGGGGAACTTATAAGGGTGCATTTTTGGCAGCGACCGACACCTTAGCTACCTTATCTTTTGCAAACTCATATTGTAAACTGAATGAACCTCGTATGAAGTGATCTATTCTACTACACCTAGCGATTGCAATGGTTGGTTACCCATGCAATTCGGTTGGATGACATGATTACTATAAGGACATTCGTTGGTGTGAAGACAAAGTGAGGAATGACCCACTTTTTGCTTAGGAGCATCTAGAGCATTGTGACAAAGCAAGAACCAACAGATCAACATATTTTTCACTATATTGGGGCAGTTATATACTTTACCCAAATATTGTTGTATAGGAGGATGTATATGTATTACCCAAATAATGTAATAAGGGGGGATGTTAGAGTAATATTCCATCATTTGGGATATTTACCCTTTTACTCCACTAGGTAAAATAGGTAGTATATTGCATTATACTACATAGGTTATTACATTTACTTTTTACCATAGGAGATATTTACTATTTTATAAATATCTTGTGGTTAACTTAGGTTAGTGTAGAACCCTAAAATTGGCGCAGTAAAATTACAATAATTACATTCACCTTAGTAAATAATTTAAAATTCAAATTTAACCTCCCAAACCGCCCGTTAACCGTCGAGAAATCCGTTTCCCCCTTTTTCGTGCCATTTTTAGAGGTTGTTTTGACCGTTTGACGATATCGTCGCCGATCAGACGATATCGCCCCAGATTTGACGATTTCGTCTGGACTAGGACGTCCAGACGATCTTGTCGCAAAACTGATTTTGCAAAGTTGGAATCTGTTCCAACGGGTCTCCAATATGGGCGAGAAGCGTGTCTGCGCCGTTGGGACCCTCCCCCGTTGGAGATCTCCCAAATTGGGATGATCTCCAACCTCCTAACTACTCCCCTAAGCCTATTTAGTCTCTAGGATTTTCCCTTCCCAACCCCTGGCCGAAATTCTCTGCAAGTTAACTCCATTCACGTTAAAACATCCCTATTTTCCATTTGCACTAGTTCCATATCAATTTTGTTGCAGGTACATCACTGTTCTTCAGTCGGAGCCAGCACCTATCGTCATCGACGAACCTGTTCAGATCGGAGGCGAACCTGTCGAATTCGAGGCGATTTCGTACTGATGCGAGACGATCTCGACTGCAGTCCATATTAAGGCAATCAGTGCCTGAAGTTTGCATTTCTCAACCTTTTCTCTGTCATTTTATTCTGCAAATTAGATAGTCTATTCAGTGTTTTATGTTATTTTGCATTTGGAGTTCACCCATTTAGATTAAGTGCATAATTAAATCCTAATTATCATCTAATTAGCACGATTCATTTCTGTCTCTATGTTTAAGTTTCAGTTTGATAACATTGCTGCCATTTTATATCATTTCCCTCTGTTAGCACTGTAGTACTTTTTGTATTTTGCATCTATTTTCGGTTTTGCAGGTCTCTGACGAATTCGTCGAGAATTCGTCAGATCTCAGACGATCTTGTCCGATTGCAGACGATTCTGTCGAATCTCAGACGATCCAGACTGCTTCAACATCGAGAATCTTCTTGGGACATCCGGATCAGGTATTCATCATTTGCATTCTGTAATCTCTCTATTTTTTGTCTTTAAATCTGTTTTTTGTATTCATTGAACTTGCATTTTCATATAGATTAATCTAGATTCATTCGGCCAAACCTAGGATATGAATGCTTAAGGTTAAAAACGAACACATTTAAACACATTCCAAAACCTAGGCGTGGAAGCTGCCGTTAAATGTTTCCTGGTGAACCCACCATCCGTCGAAAAATCATCAAAATACACCTCCCTTGAGAGGCGGGACCTTCGCAAAGTCCTCTCAGTCCGAGGTACCGCGACATCCTTTTCCCATCCTCCTTTCGGGCACGGATCCAATAGCCTGAAGGTAGGGATGCGAAAAATTTGGAGCGATACATTTTGGTGAACCCGACGTGAATGCATCATAACCTTTTGAAAAACAAAAACAAAAACAAAAACATATATAGAACAACTAAAACATAGATGCATTTTAAAACATTTAAGTTTGAAAACATGTTTAGATGGTAGCTCCTAAGAAAAGGTTAGCGGTTACTATAAACGTAGAAAATCAATTGGCAGCTATAGAAGTCAATTCTGTCCTTAGTGTGCCTGAAACAAGTAGAAATCAATTCTTGTGGAACGAACTTGATAGAAGACTTAGTCTCATCTCATCTAGGTCCACACAACTTAAGCAAATCAAGAGGCTAGTCCTAGATAGAATCCTGGATCCTCATCAACTAGTTTTTTATCATGAACTTGAGAGAGCTTGCCATAGATGGTTAGCCTATAGGAGAGCTCTAGTATCTTCAAAGTTGTTCACCTTCGAGGAATACCTCGAGAACATAGCCATTGTGCACCAGTTCCTAGGTTGTGTAGAAGACCAAGAGGTTGTTCTTACAGATAGGGAAATATGGAATAGAGTTCCGCGAGCTGTGCTATATCGAGAGTATTGCCATGAGCTTTACTTTTATCAACCAGCATCTGAAACAGACAACATCACTATAGCTCTTTTCATCAAATTTTTAAAAGAAAACTTTCAATTTGAAGAAGAACACTTCATGACTCCTGAACAACTCGAACCTATTAATGATATTCATAAATTGTTTATAGAAAACTAGATTATTACTTCAGTATTATTTCTTGCATTTATTGTGTTATTTGCTGTCTTTATTATATTGTTTCAAAAAAAAAAAACTAAAAAACTAAAAAATCAAAAAACTTAGCAAAAACTTAAACATTTCATTTTCAAATATTGTAGTAGGTATATAGTAAATATATACCTCTTAATTTGTTGCATATATATATATATATATATATATATATATATATATATATATATATATATATATATATATATATATATATATATTTGCTGAAATCAAAACTTAGCACCATGCCTAAACTTAGGAATGGTAAAGAAACTTTAGGAGAAGGAGAAGATTGGTTACAAGATACAACTAAAGACCCAAATGTCCTTCTTGGAGATTCAAATCCGGAAGGAGAAACTCTAGGTCAATCAGACGAAGACTTAGGTGAAGATAAGGAACAAGAAGGAAGTGTTAAAGAGGATGGATCCTCATCCCCTAGAGTAGCTCCAAATGGAACTATTGCCTTTGACAATGCAGAGCATTTCAAGAAATTTCTCATGGATAACATTGATGACCTTAATGTGGCAATTCGCCTTGATAAAGGGCAAATCAGTAACACTCAAGCGGCCATGGAATATATGTGCAATATGCGCACTAATCCCTTGTCTTTCATTGATCAAGAAAGTGACAAGGCTGGGCCATCCAATACGGATATGGTCACTATGGCTCAAAACATGTCAAAACAACAGGTTACCCAACCTCCTAAGGAACCTGTTATTCAACCTAAAATCACTCCCATACAAAAGAAACCTTCCTTCACTACTTTGTTCCGCCAAACTATTGAGCAATATGCTTCAAGTAAACAAAAACCTAAAACAAAGCCAAATACAAACTTTCAACAATCCGGAATACAACATAATCCAACTTCAAAATTCCTCCATAATACTTTTCCTACCAATACTTTACACAATAGTAACATGGCATCTAATCTTCATGTTCCTCCATCATATGCCCATAACACTCATGTCAATGCCCTACCGAACCAATATGGGGGGCAAACTAGTAATCTGGAAGCCATGGTGAAACAATTAGCTTCACGTATGGACCAGATAGATCCCTACCGTCCCTCGTATAATTATCGAGAGATCTGTAGTCAACCTTTGGATCCCATAGTTGTAGCTCAACCATACCCTAAGCATTTTCCCATGCCCGTCCTGCCTATATATAAAGGAACCGAAGATCCCATAGAGCATCTTCGCATGTTTAGGATAGCATGTCACGACATATCGCATGACGACTTGCTATTACTAAAAATGTTCCCCAAAAGTTTAGGTGGAATGGCATTAGAGTGGTACTATCAATTGCCCACTCATTCTTTGAGAAACTTCGAAGAAACAACGGAATCATTTGTCCATCAATTTAGTGCCTACATCGAGAGGCATGTAACTATTAAAGACCTATACAATTTAAAACAAGACAAGGATGAATGCTTTGCCGATTTCTTAGCTAGATGGAGGCAATTGATAGGAAAACTGCACTTTGTGCTGCCTTATAGGGAAATGTTGGACATTTTCATCAACAATTTACAAGAACAGAGATATCTTATGAGCTATCGACTGCTACTTTAACTACCTTCGATCAAGCTATAGATTTAGCTCGAAGAGTAGAAGATGCCCTCATTAGGAGAGGCCAACTTAGGAAGAAGGATGATGAGAAAACATCCAGAAATCAATATAAAAACAAACAAGTTGTCGGTGATGGAGTCAGCGACGGCAAAAATGTTGCTAATATCAATGCAACGAAGACAACAAAAAAATTCATATTGAAACCTCTGACAAGCCTCCTCGAGAATTCACTAGATTAAACCAACCCTTATCAACTATTTTACCTCAATTACTCGAAAGAGGTTTGATCCAATTACCAGCCATCCAGGAACCTGACCCAACTATACCCGGATACAGAGCTGACTTGCACTGTGATTTCCATAGAGGACCTGGACATTCTACCAACGCTTGTAAAAGGTTGAAACATAAAATACAAGATTTGATTGACAATAATGAAATGGAAGTGCAAGCCTTCCAACCTAAACAAAACCCTCCTAATAATACTCAAAAGACCATTCCCCAAAATCAAAATCAAAATGCCAATCAAACTCTAGACATATTTCAACACCCTTTACCAAGACATGGTAAAGAGGTAGCCAATCAAATCGAACATCATAATGTTCCCCCTCCTACCCGATATGTAGGAACCATTAGCGGACAATTACCTATTCGGGATCCTCAAATATTTGACACGACCTTATCCCTGGTTACGACCAGGCCCTTACATAATTTTCAAACTTCTGATTCTAGTGATATAGAATCAGATAGTGAAAGTGAACTAGACATTACTTCAAACCAATCGAATAGTTCTGAAAATGAATCGGATCCTATTCAACCTGTCACAGATGCTATGGTTCCGGAAGAACCATTTCCTAGAAGAGTCACTACTCGACCTTCTTCTAATATATTCCTTTCTAATGAACAAGCCATTAATGCTCAACCGAGACCGGTTCAACGTCTTCACTATAACATTGTAGGTACCATTGGAGTCGTTACTCGACAACAAGCTCAAAACTCTCAACAAGAACCAAACCAGAATGATGGATCAGCTCCATTCGTTTTGAAAAACCCCAATAAAGGGAATCATGTTCCTACTGTTCAATCTAAACCCCCTTACAATATTAATGAGCAATTGTCCAATACTACGGCCAGAATTTCCCTCTTAGATTTATTAAGATCCTCTCCCACCCATAGGGATGAGTTGATGCTTACATTGAGCCAAATGATGGTACCTCAAAACATTCAACTCTGAAGCTATGGCCAATACTATCATCACTCGAGAGATTGATTGTATTGACTTTCGGGATAAAGATATCCCACAACACGGTTTACATAAGGACAATCCCTTATACATTACTGCTTTAATTGGAGATGTAGCCGTCAAAAGAGTTTTGATTGATAATGGCTCATCTCTAAACATTTGCACCTTTGACTTCTACCAACGATTTGGCTTTAGAAGTGATGAAATGAAGAAAATTGATATGATTATCAAAGCTTTTAATGACGAAACACAAGAAACATGTGGAGTTATTACCCTCCCATTGCAAGTTGGCCCTAGAACCCTAGAAACAACCGTGTTTATTGTACATTGCCCGACATCGTACAATATACTTTTGGGTCGCCCTTGGATCAACGCCATGCGAGCGGTCCCCTCAACTTTACACCAATGTGTTAAATTTGAGTTTAAAAATCAGTTGGTCACTATTCATGGTGACCCTAGACCTTTTGATATGTGTGCTTTGGCAGAACCCGTTGGAGTGCAATTTTGCCCTTCTGTCATCCACACATCCTAGTTCTTATTTTTCATCTAAAACTGTGAAACATAAACCCATAACTTCACCTATTTCCCCTCCATTAATTTCATCCTCCTATATAGACCAACAACCCTCTAAACAAATCATTTTAGAACCTCAAAAAGATCTTAAGTCTACAACCAATCCTTCAAGTTCTATCCCTATAAATTCAAAACCTATAGACACATCTATCATACCTTCCACATCTAAAGATATAGGTAATAAGCCTTCTACATCTTATGCCCTTTTTGATGAACTCTTACCAGATTTATCTACAACCTTAATATCAGAAAAAATGAATGCTTTCATGCAAGATTCAAACCTTTTAAATAACTTACCGCCATCTCCTCGTACTTTGGGCCTCCCACAACCTATGGGAAGTACTTACCAAGTCGGGAGTTGTGCCTTCATTTATAAAGGATATGGCTGGGGAAGAATCCCTCGGAATATCAAAACTCATCATGAAGGATATGCTCGGTGTTATTTTACCAATGATTATATTAAAGCTAAACCCATGATGCTTAAAATGGGATATGAAGGGAAAGGCTTGGGACCTTTCCAAAATGGCATGAAAGAACCTTTCGAGGTAGAACCGTGGCCTGCCCGCTGTGGTGTGGGCCTATTTCCTAGTAAGGGTCAACCCTTTCCTTTTGAGGATGATGATCATCTCATATGCTATCAAGATTATTTGGATAGGCATGTTGATTTGCCTCTTAAAAATCAGTCGTTTTCATGCAACATGCTGTCCATAGCATACCCTGAAATGATTGCTGACCCCGATGAAGAGTTGGAAGGAGATATCTTCCATGATGTCTCTGTTGAAGAGATGTTACACAATGGATTTTATTTTGATGGTTCTATACCAACTATAGCCCAACTTGAGGCCACTAATCCTCAGAATGAATTATCTAAATTAACCTTACAAGAATTACAAGAATTGGGCGTTTCACCCGCCCCACCTAATTTTGAAAGAGATCTACACATGGAGGTAGAAAACGTCATTAAAATTAATATTGGAGCCGAGGATAATCCTCACATAATCAATATTGGATCAGAATTAAGTCAAGAAAAACAAGAACAATACATTGCATTCCTTAAAGAGTATGAAGATGTCTTCGCTTGGACATATGAAGATATGCGAGGTCTAGACCCTTATGTAGTCATGCATCATCTAGTGGTCCATCCGGATGCTAAACCTGTTAAACAAAAACTTAGAAAAATGCATCCCAAAGTGGCTCTGCTAGTCAAAGGGGAGTTAGAAAAACTCCTGAATGTTATCTTTATACAAGCTATTGATTATCCTGAATGGATCTCAAATGTAGTTCCAGTCACCAAGAAAGAAGCTACCAAAGTTAGGGTTTGCACAGATTTTAGAGATATTAACGTTGCATGCCCTAAAGATGACTTTCCTCTTCCAAACATGGATCAAATCATTGACTTCACTGCCGAAAGTGGGATGATGTCCTTAATGGATGGATTCTCCGGTTATAATCAGATCAGGATAGCTCCTGAAGACAAGGCTAAAACAGCCTTTATTACCCCCTAGGGTACCTTTTCTTTGGAAAGTGATGCCATTTGGCTTAAAGAACGTCGGTGCAACTTATCAACGAGCTATGACCTACATTTTTCATGATATGATGCATGATATCCTACATGATTATGTGGATGATATTATAGCTCGCTCTATTATTGAAAATAATCATTTAGATGATTTAAGGAAAGTCTTTAATCGATTACGAGAATATCTCATTCGATTAAATCCAGCAAAATGCATATTCGAAGTTAAATCCGGCAAACTATTAGGGGTTTTAGTTTCTTTACGTGGTATTGAAATCGACCCTCTCAAGATTGCGGCCATCACTGATATGCCCGCACCTACTAATATATCTGAGTTACGAAGTTTACAAGGTAAGCTTCAAGCCATCCGTCGCTTCATCGATAAGCTGGCAGATAAAACCGGTCCCTTTCTTAAACTCCTTAAGAAGGATGTCCCCTTTAATTGGGATACGAGAATGTAGAGAAGCTTTTGAACTTCTCAAACAATACCTCCTTAATCCACCTGTGCTTTCACCACCTAAATCCGATCGCCCATTTCTCCTATATATTTCAGCTTTAGATTCTGCCTTAGGGGCTATGTTAGCTCAACTTGATGATGAAAAGCGAGAACGTGCTAATTATTATATTAGCCGAACCTTCATCAGTTATGAAACCCGCTACACAGCATTGGAAAAACTATGTCTAGCAGTCGTGTTTGCTACGCAAAAATTACGACATTATATGCTTAGTCAAAAAACTTATGTCATTGCTAAATATGATCCCTTAAGGTATCTCATGAGTCGACCTTATTTATCGGGTCGCACAGCCAAGTGGGTTCTTGCTCTAAGCGAGTTTGATCTCACATTCATAGGACAGAAGTCTATTAAGGGTCAAATCATAGCGAGATCAATTAGTCTGCTGCACCCTTAGAGTCTACCCATCCCCTCATCATCGAGTTTCAAGATGAATGCCTTCAATTAGAGGGAGACCATATTGAACAATGGTCCTTATACTTTGATGGAGCCCGATGCATGAGTGGGGATGGTGCGGGTATTATTTTAATATCTCCGCAAAAACATCTTATTCCTCTGTCCTTCAAATTGACATTTGCTTGCACCAACAATACTGCTGAGTATGAAGCTCTAATCCTTGGATTACGAGCTGCCCTAGCGCTAAAAATTAAACACCTTTTAGTTTTTGGTGATTCCCAACTAGTTATAAACCAAATTAATGAAGTTTATCAAACCAGAGATGATAAACTGCGCCCATATAAGGCCTATGTTTTACAATTAATGTCTTTATTTGATCAAGTTACCTTGGAAGCTATTCCTCGAACTAGCAACCGTGCAGCTGATGCTATGGCCGCAGCTGCATCTCTCCTGCCCTTGGAGTTAGATGACGAATATGCCACTATCATTATTCGTCGACTCCGGGAACCCACTTCAAATAAGTCATGCTTAGAGCCTTTGGATGTGTTTCTAATCAATGAAACTACTCCCGAACCTTGGTATATGAGACATATTTGATTTTCTTCAAAATGGGACTTTCCCTGCCAATTCTAATAGAAACCGAGCGTCGGTTATTACGTCGACGAGCAAGTCGATTCGTAATAATTGGCAATACTTTATATAGGAGATCTTTTGAAGGTATCCTATTAAGATGTTTAAACTTAGAAGAGTCTAAATCAGCCTTGAGTGAAGCCCACGATGGATCTTGTGGAGGACACTTTAGTGGTAGTGTTATTGCTAAAAAGCTCCTTCGGATAGGATACTTTTGGCCTACCATGGAAACGGATGCACATGAGTATGTGCGCCATTGCGACAAGTGTCAAAAACATGCTGACCTTGTCCATGCGCCTGCACAAGAGCTGCAGGCTATTTCATCTCCATGGCCCTTTTCTAAATGGGGCTTGGATATTATTGGCAAAATCAATCCTGTGTCATCTGATGGACACAAGTTCATCATAACCGCCACTGAGTATTTCACGAAGTGGGTCAAAGCTATGCCTTTAGCTTCCTGCATTGGCACACAAGTTTCTAAATTTATTTTTAATCAAATCATTTGCAGGTTCGGAATTCCTGCCAATCTCATCTCTGACAATGGAACTTGCTTCAAAAATAAAGATGTTAAAAAATTATGTCAAAAATATAAGATTCAACATCGTTGGTCCACTCCCTATTATCCTCGGGGTAATGGTCAAGCAGAAGCATCTAACAAAACCTTAATCAAAATTCTCAAAATATTGGTCAATAAAGCTGGTCGTGACTTGCACATTCAATTATATCCGACCTTGTGGGCCTATCGAACTAGTGTTCGAACCCCCACTGGAACTTCACCATTTGTTTTGGTATATGGTGCTGAAGAAGTTTTTCCATTTGAATTGGAAGTTCCTTCTTTGGCTCTGCTACTTCAAGATACCAAAGTAGGAGATGAATATCGTTCTGGCAGACTCAGTCAGTTGGAACTCCTAGATGAAAAATGCATCAATGCTTTGGAGCATCTCCGTGCTTACCAAAACAAGCTTAAAAGATCATATGCTAAAAAAGTTCGTCATCGATCCTTTGAGATCGGCGACCTTGTTTTAAAAGAAAATCAAAAAAATACAAATGCAACTAAGGAACTTAAAGGTAAATTCGAGCCCAATTGGCTTGGACCATACATTATTACTACTAAATTTGAATCAGGAGCATACAAATTATCTACCTTAGATGGTAAAGAACTTAAAGAACCCATGAATATTTTGCATCTTAAACGTTACTATGCATAAATTTGGTCATTCTTCATCCTTGTATATATTTGTTTTCAAAATTTTTTATATTTCTTTCAAATTTATAAAAATCCAAAAACATCAAAAATATTCATAATCATCCAAAATCTTCAAAACTATCTATTGCATTTATTTAAAGCACTTGTTAAATTTTTTCTGCTCAAAATCAAAAAAATAAAACCAAAAATCAAAATAATGATAAAAATATAATAACAACTATATGCTTGACTCTTTCGAAACCCAAATAAAATAAAGAAGAAAGAGAGAGTCAACATTCTCAAAACTTCTCAAAAGTGTTTATATATATTTTTCTTACAATTATTGCAGTTATATGTTTCAAATTATTTTTGGATAAATTAGCATTTATTTGGCATCCCTCACTTGCACACTCACAACAATAAATATCTTGATTTTATCTGGCATGATTACTAATCTCTCTTATATCAAAGTTCACAAAATTCAATTAAATAAAGTTTGAGCATAGAGAATTGATCTTGTTATTTACTTAAACCAAGCACATCTTTTCACAATAAAATGATTATATTTGTAATTTCCATGTTTTGCTACATAGTAGAACTGATTTCTTGAGCGAAAAGTTTCCCCTGCTATCCTATCATGCACATGGTCTAGAATCTTTGAGAATTGGAAAAAGGACAAGCTCACCCCTACCCAGAATAAAAATCCCTTGCTCTACAGCTAATCCGAGCAAGTATCCCTAGCAAAGAAAAAGAAAAGAAAAGTTCAAGAAAAAGAAAAGAGAAAAGAAAAATGTTATTCTATATCATTTCAGCAATATTTCAAGCACTATCTCAAAAATCAAGCAAAAGAAAAATAAGCAAAGTTCAAAAGAAAGCAAGAAAGCAATAAAATCCCTTTCCCTACCCTTTGAAAAGAAAAGAAGGGTTGATGAGCTTGAATCCCTGGAATTCTCAATTATTCGAAAACTGTGAGGTAAGCCCCATAACAGGTGGTTTGTGCCCAACTTGCTTGGCCTTGGGTAACTCCTAGCGTGGTGATATGTCTGTCACATTAGCGACCTTCTTTTGTACAGACCTATGTCTACTTATGGATTAGCTAGCTCTTGATAATCCGACCTACATAGTAGCCTAGTATGGTTATATGCATCTACATCATGGTTAATGAACACTTATTTGGTTTCTTCAAATCACTTGTATCATATTATCTTGCTCAAAACTAGTAAATGAACAATGCAATTGCACACACATTTGTATTTGAGAGATTTTGTGTATCATTATGATAAATCAAGATCGAAAATGAATTCACATATGCACATGGGATTCCTTATAAATCTAACTTTTGTCTTCAAAATAATTTGAAATATTATTTTTGCAACTTGTTTGGAATAAATCAAGTACAGTTGTTTACCATAAAGACAACTATATAATAGAAAAATCAAAAATTTCTTTCAAAATCTACAATCAAAACATATATATCTGGTTGACTTTCGCGACGATGGTATAGTTCCAAAACCAAAATTGGAATTTTATGCCTAGCGCAAGTCCTCATTTTCATATTTTATGTTCATCAAAAATCAACCATGCAATAAAACTATCTTTTTTGGATTTCCATGATGATGGTATAAGTCTATACCTACCTATTCTATGCCTAGCACAAACCATTGTAACAATTTTATTCCCCATTTATTAAAAATCATGAAAACCATATGACTTAATTCATTATGTTACACAAATTATGCTTTTCAAAAGCAAACACATTTTCATTATTTCATGTCATTATGTCAACCTTTTGCAATGATGGTATAATTCCTAAAGAATTATCCAAAAATTTTATCACACTTAGGAATTTATGCCTAGCAAAAATCATTTTAAAACATTATTTCATGCACAAATATTTTTTATAAAAATCTGAAAACAAACCATCATCATCATCATCATTTGCACTATTGCACCAAAGTCTTAAGACAATTTCTTAAGCACTCTTTTACTTTTTAAAAATATTTCTATAAATGGGACTAGCTTGACGACCGAGTGAGCAACGACTCCATGAAATGGTCTATAATAGCGACAATGTCCTTTGAAATTATTGTTAGAAGACTCTTTTTATTTTTACATTTCATTACAACAAATCAAATTGTTACATCAGATTATTTCATTTAAAATATTACACACATGACCTTCAAATTATATTTCCAAAGACATAATTACATCCAATTATCAAATCAATCAATCAAAACATTAAAAGCATCATAAAAATACATAAGACAAGTCATATGATCAAAAGTATCTCATCTATATATATCACAAATATATGTACATCATCAAAACTGGATTGGTATGCCACAATATGTACCTTGGCATACTCAATCCTCTATCAAAAAAAACAAATATAATACAATGTCAGTGTCTAGCCCTCTAGCCTCGAGAGCCCCTCGAGCTCTCTACCTCATCTCCTCCCTCGCCCTGAGGTGGACGAGGTGGCCCCATCGCAGTCTGTGTAGTCCTTGTCCTCGATTGGGACGTGGTCCTCGATGACCCGATCCTGATCGGATCTACGATGTTAGTTGGCAGGGGTAGTCTATCTGCCTCTGGCACCAACTAAAAGTATAGTGTCTGATAAAAAGTCAGTTGGGCGATAGCCTGTGTCAAATCCCCAGAGCTCACCCCTCCGCCCCGTGCCTTGAGGCGTGCAATCTCATCCTGTAGCTATGACACCTTAGCCCAATGTCGTGCAGTCACATCCTGTAGCGTCTGCACCTGAGCCTGTAGATGATCTCTCTCCGCCCGGAGAGTAGCCATCTCGCTACTCTCTCCTGTGTCGACACCCTTGCCCTTATCGAGCGATGGTGGCCTCTGTGGAGATGGGGGTCTCGCCTCCCTCCTCTTCCTCTCTCTCTTCCGTGGCTGCTCCTGTGCCTGTGGCCTCCTCGCCTCTCTCCCGTCGTGACCCTGGGCTACCTCCATTGCTGCCTAGCATTGCCTCCCTATCCAATGCACAACTACATAGATCGGACCCTGTGCCCTCATCATACGAGGAGGGCGGATGCCTGCATACCAGGCATCGTAGCCATCGACTACTCCTGCGTCATCCCCATCCACTGGCTGGATGGGGGCATCATCTGTGTCCTGGCTCTAGAATCACTGCATGTCAGGAGCCCCACTAACTATAGTGTTATCCTGAATAGTTTGAGAAAACTCATAATCTCTGAGAGATGGGATCCCCTGCTGCAGACTGAACTGTCTCAAAACTTGATCGTATCTGTGGAGCTCCACCTCTCTCCTCTCC
This sequence comes from Wollemia nobilis, assembly GCA_028583015.1. NCBI lineage: Eukaryota > Viridiplantae > Streptophyta > Pinopsida > Araucariales > Araucariaceae > Wollemia > Wollemia nobilis. Next base: position 6,118,068 of record JAQPPZ010002230.1, on the reverse strand, counting down.
ATCCTCAGCCAGCAAACTCGCCTAACATGAGCCAACTCCTATCCGTCCTCTGCCCACCCTGGATGCTCCCTCCACGGCCTCCAGGTGATCTGGTCTGGGACTGAGTCATCCAATAGCCTTCGGGACATCGACAGGTTGATCCATCGCTATGCCCCTCTTCGGAGCCACCAGTAGAAGACTCGAGACCTCTTCCCGTCAACCCCTATCAGAGGAAGCCCTATCGGCCTCCACATCGCAATGTGCTCCTAGCACCAAACCTGTAGTAGCGATGTCATAACTAGACATCGGTCGTCCTTGTACACGACCCCATATAGGATCCTGTACAACCGGCATAGAACAAAACTACCCCATGAGAACCTGTACCCGTGGTCCTGCATATCGTAGATCATATCTACGAGCATCCATGGCACCCTACACCCGCTCTGGTGGCATAGTAGAAGTCCACCAACTACTCTAGCCAGAACCCATGTGAGTGTAGATGCCCCAGGCATCTAGCATAGTGCCTCGATGTTAAATTCACCCTTCTCCAGGGCGAAGCTCGGTTCATCGCACAGCCGTCCCATAGCGCAACCCTGATTGGCCATAGGAGTAATGAGCCGTCCTTGTATGGGGATTCTCAGAATCCTCTATACATCCTCCAAAGTGGGAGTCATCTCCCCTGTAGGTAGCCAGAAATAGGAAGAGCCCGGATACCACCTCTCTACTAGGGCCGTCAGTAGCCCCATGTCTATAGAAACTTGTGGCATTTCTGCCACATGCAGTAAGCCGACCTGTTCTAGTTGATCTCGCTCTGCCTGTGTAAGAGCGGCCAAGTCATCTCTCAACCCGCTGTATTTCCATTCTATGCTCTTTAGTAATCCTCTTTGCAAACATAAACAAAAAAACAACAAACAATCATTAATAACAATTCCAGTAATCAATAATGCAAGTTAAAAGTTCAATTTTGTGCAATTGATGATATTGCCCACTATTGGACGATATCGTCCCAAATTTGAGCATAATCGTCTCCGATTTCGTAGTTCAAAATTGTCCCTAATTTGACGAAATCATCCCCCTTTCGACGATTTCGCCCTCGGGCAAAATTGCCCAAATTGGGATGATTTCGTCGAAATCGGGACGATTTCGTCCTGACGATGCCGACAGCCCAAAAATGGCCGCGATGCTCAAAATTCATCTAAAAATTACCTACAAAGCATGTAAAATTAAATTAAAGCATTCTAGTTCAGTCTAGACTCTTACCCGTAGACCGCGTCGGACCTTTGTCGATCTGTGCGTCGTCTCCACCATTTTTGCTTTAGAGCTCCAAAAACCAAAAAATGAACAGTAAAAATGAATTAGGGTTTTACCCTATTTTTCTTAATTTTATTCAAAAATAATTTTTGCTTTTCGCGTTTTTACCTCAAACGTTCGATTTGGGTAAAAACACGGAGGGGGCACCATAGTAAGCTGTCGTACGATTCGACCAAGAATTGTCGCCTAAAAATGGGAATAATTTTTGCTTTCTCATAGATCAAGAACTCATCTTTAACGCATTTTCTTCGAAAAATTTGCTAAAGAGGGGGCAAAATGTAGCACCCTAAAATTGGCACAGTAAAATTACAATAATTACATTCACCTTAGTAAATAATTTAAAATTCAAATTTAACCTCCCAAACCGCCCGTTAACCACTGGGAAATCCGTTTCCCCCTTTTCCGCACCATTTTTAGAGGTTGTTTTGACCGTTTGACGATATTGTCGTCGATCAGACGATATCACCCCAGATTTGACGATTTCGTCTGGACTAGGACGTCCAGACGATCTTGTCGCAAAACTGATTTTGGAAAGTTGGAATCTGTTCCAACGGGTCTCCAATCTGGGCAGAAGCATGTCTGCGTCGTTGGGACCCTCCCCCCATTGGAGATCTCCCAAATTGGGATGATCTCCAACCTCCTAACTACTCCCCTAAGCCTATTTAGTCTCTAGGATTTTCCCTTCCCAACCCCTGGCCGAAATTCTCTGCAAGTTAACTCCATTCATGTTAAAACATCCCTATTTTCCATTTGCACTAGTTCCATATCAATTTTGTTGCAGGTACATCACTGTTCTTCAGCTGAAGCCAACACCTATCATCGTCGACGAACCTATTCAGATCAGAGGCAAACCTATCGAATTCGAGGCGATTTCGTACTGATGTGAGATGATCTCGACTGCAGTCCGTATTAAGGCAATCAGTGCCTGAAGTTTGCATTTCTCAACATTTTCTTTGTCATTTTATTCTGCAAATTAGATAGTCTATTCAGTGTTTTATGTTATTTTGCATTTGGAGTTCACCCATTTAGATTAAGTGCATAATTAAATCCTGATTATCATCTAATTAGCATGATTCATTTCTGTCTCTGTGTTTAAGTTTTAGTTTGATAACATTGCTGCCATTTTATATCATTTCCCTCTGTTAGCACTGTAGTACTTTTCGTATTTTGCATCTGTTTTTAGTTTTGCAGGTCTCTGAAGAATTCGTCAGATCTCAAACGATTCTGTCAAATCTCAGACGATCCAGTCAAATCTCAGATGATCTAGACTGCTTCAACATCAGAATCTTCTTCAGACATCCGAATCAGGTATTCCTCATTTGCATTCTGTAATCTCTCTATTTTTTGTCTTTAAATTTGTTTTCTGTATTCATGGAATTCGCATTTTCATATAGATTAATCTAGATTCATTCGGCCAAACCTAGGATATGAATTCTTAAGGTTAAAAACGAACACATTTAAACACATTCCAAAACCTAGGCGTGGAAGCTGCCGTTAAATGTTTCCTGGTGAACCCACCATCCGTCAAAAAATCATCAAAATGCACCTCCCTTGAGAGGCGGGACCTTCGCAAAGTCCTCTCAGTCTGAGGTACCGCGACATCCTTTTCCCATCCTCCTTCCAGGTGCAGATCCAATAGCCTGAAGGTAGGGATGCGAAAAATTTGGAGCGATACAGTTAGTAACTAAAATATCCTATGTTAAGATATTTTAGTCAGGTTGTTAGCATAATTCTATTTTCAAAACTCCGTTAGTGCTACCTAAGCTAATTGGTTATTAAACCTATTTTGTAACCTATATTAAGCTACGACATTCCTAAGTCTAGCTATTGTTGAATTGATAATATTTCATTTATTATTGTGCAACTATTTGCTATAGAAGAGAAAAAAATAAGAAAAATATAAATGAAGAATTTACTCCTCAACCCTAATTTTTTTTGTTGGAGGAGCCCGTAACCATGGAAACCCAAATGGTACCCATTGCACTTCCCAAGAAAGTAGATTTTTTTTATCAAAACCCTAAAAATACATTTTTTTAAAGAGAAGTGAATGATGAAAAGGATTTTTTGGATAAAAATGCACATATTTTTGGGTTTACAAGAATGCAGCCAATAAAATTTGTAAACTGGTATTTATGAAGATCAACATAAATACTATTTAAAGGGAAGGAGTGCATTTTCAAATTTAGCATATGCTCAATTGGGTACCAGCAAAGGGAACTTACATGATGTCTCAAAAATTTCAAAATCTATGTTACACACTCATCCTATACCTTGGCCTCCTCCCGAGATCAAAAATGATAGATCTGACCTGGCTTGAAAATAATGGAAGCCTCTACTACTACCCTTTCTCTAGCCAACAATAATGGATGAGATAACTTACAGAAGCAACAATGTAATAGTCCTACTGACTTCTAATACGAAAATTAAACCATTAAAATACCATTGTCATGATAAATCTAACCTGATCATCAACAATAAAAAAAATACTTAAAAGAGTAGAACCACGGATGGATGGATCCCAACAAAGATAGATCAAAAATCCACAATCAGATTAAGTACCAATATTTAGCAAACAATTGGTAACATTTACCACAAACTAACTAAGGCAATGAAAACTTCTTTCCATCACCAATGATTGAAATCCGATTTCATTTATTACCAGCTAACCATATCATAACAACCTCTACTCGTACACCGCTTAATTCCAACATAGATCTACCTAATGTTATCTTTAGATGCCTTACTTGACATGGAAGCGATTTCACGTCTCTTTCAATTATGTAAATTAACTTGTTCATTAGGTCAAAATATTTACAGGTGTAATCCATCTCACCATCCTTACCTTCTATGGAGGGCTCACAATATTCATTCTTGGGAAACGCTTGGCCATGCACAAGACTACAGATAATATACCCAGTGTAGTAACTAAGCTTGTCATCCAACGTATAATCTATGCATAAAATTTCATTGAAAGACATTCCACCCACTTAGGAAGTTCATAATTTAGAACTCAAAATATCTGAAGGATGTACAAGGCATCCTTCATGGAACAAGAGCTTCTACAAAAATAAGATGTAAGTTCACACATCAATTAACTTATTTAACATCATGAGGAGACCTTGTGTTCACATGGGTTATTAAGGGCACAAAACTGGATAAAATCATCAAAGATTTGTAATTGCATAGTCGAGACTTCGGGCCCGCCTATGAAAAGAGTCTCCAGAGATTGAAGACCTGTTAAGCAGTTTCAAAGTGTGGCATAGGAGATATTTGGGCATCCCCGCAAATCCAATCTGGTTAAACTTTGCAAAGACTCCAAACCAGGCAAGTCTTGTAGCAGATGCGAATTCCTTGCATCCAATCTCCTCAACCTTGTCAGTTTCAATAGGTGGCATAATCTATGCAACGATGTACAATCATGGATGTAGAGAAGTTTCAGCAATGGTGGAAGCACATGAAACTAAAAAAACTCCTTGCAACAATCTAAATAAAGTTCCAAAAGATGACTCAAATGTTTTAGGGCCTCATGGAGCCTACACAATTTGTTGTGTTCAAGATGCATTATTTTTAACTGATATAATTCGAGTATTCCTGGTGGAAGTCCATCTTCTCATAATCCAAAATAATTTGTGGCTATCTCAATTTGAGCTATTGGACCAAACAAGTATCTAGAGTGGAGTCAGTAAGACCAGTGTTGTTGAAGTTGTAAAGCCTATCTCTAAATGATGAACAGTAGAAAATGAAATCCAGTATAGTGCTTACTTACCCTTACAAAATAATTGTGAAAATGCATCCTTATAAGAGGAGCTGCTAAAGAATAATCTACTGCTTAAGCCTTGGATACAATTGCATTTATAATAGATTCATCTTTGGGACATGTATGGTGGTAATAGCATCATTCTTCAATCCAAATTTCTACATGAAGATGGCTGTAGAATACTCAAACATCTCACAAAAGATCCAAACGACAAGATAATTCAGAAGAGGTTGTCAATGCTTAATGCTCAGGATCCTTGCTCTTGCTGTTATCCCACTCCTCAGTCTTACCATGAAAGATAGTGGATGTTGCCCATTAGGCATTTATCTACTAATAGTTTTTTTGGATACTATTTCTTTAATGAAGGATCATCACAATAATGAACTAGACAAGCCAGGTGTTGCGTAAAATGAGAATCGCCACCACTAATATTTTGAACACCATAGATGATATACTTAATACATATCCAAAAGATATTGGAAAATTCTAAGTTTGGTTACCTATTTATGCGAGTGGAGTAGATGGAGCTCATAATTAGAGAGTTTGATCTTGCGTTTCTTCCAAGAGAGTTGCAATAGCATTCAAAGCCAAATTATCTAATATTATAGGTGTCAACATGTATGTGAGATATGCGGTAAAACACTACAACATAGTGTAAGGTATATGGGGTGGTGCAAATTGACTCCTACACTAATTTTACTATTATCACATTGGAATATTCTTCTGAGTGGAGAGCAATCTTGAATGGGCATACATGAATTTAAAGCTTGTGCAAATGTTTTTTACCAAAATAATGTAATATTCGAAGGCATGTTGATAGCCATATAAACAACACATGTTTTTCAATCTCATTCATCTACTACGGATAATGCAAGCCGTGCAGTATCAAGAGAGAGCACATTGGGGCATAATAAATATACCTTAGTAGCAGCAACGAGATCCATATTTTTTTAGTTGTTGGTCAAAGAGAGAAGACCATTGGGAAGAACCATTGGCCATTTTTCAAGTCATGCACATCGAGAGCCTAAGGAGGTAAACTTTATAATTGTAAGTGTTTTTAAATAATATTTAAGGTTTATTAAAAGGACTAGGAGATATAAGGTCTTTTATCTTGGAAAAAAGAAAAATTAGCTTGCAAACATTATCAAACCATTTTTTATTTTTCTATTTTCTACTTCGTAGGGAGATAAAAGGAATTCAAATTAAGGCAACTAAGAAAGATAAGATTACATTCAAAACATATTAAAATCAATTGGGAGATTCAAATATTAAAAAAAAAACTTGACGAATTCGAAAGATCTTGTCAAACTTGATCTTTTACTAAATTACTTGGGAGCTAAAAAGTATTCTACCTAAAAGTATTACAAGTTTGGTAGTCAATCAATTGGGTTTTGTAAATCAGATTCAATATTTGCAAAGTTAATCATATTGGAGAGATAAGGTCTACTACATAAAATTAGGATATTGAATTTTACAAATATAGTTTACAAAACTCTAAATATATTAACTAGGGAGTCATCAGGTTGTCTACATGCACGCAAGAGCATAATTTTCCATATTTTTAAGCTTTGCAGACAAAGTTGTTTCCAAGAGGGGTGGATTGTTAGGATCCTATATCCTAACCCTAATTATTAATAATAATATATATTTCATATCCTATGGTTCTATAGTAAATAATATAATAATTAATTATAAATTAATTATTATATTATAATATAAGGGTTAGCTTAGCATCGTGTCTTTTCACTCACAACCCTAGAATAGGTATAAAGAATTGTACAATTCTATCATTTTAGGGCATCCATGAATAAATTATAAAATATATATTGAAACTATTGGAGGGTCCTCCTATCAATGCAACAATTATTCTATTAAAAGCGATTCATTTTAATCTTATTTTATTTGTTATTTTTTAATTTCTAAGTTATAACCTTCAAGGTTCCTACCAAGAAGCTAAAATAAAGTTCAAGAATGAACCAAAAGAAGGGAGTAAGAGGGAAGAGCATAAACTAGAGGTACAAAATATGGAAGCATATCGCCATCCACATCACCATAAGAGATAAAAATTATGGAGATAAGGCATAGAGCAATAGAGAAGTTATGATGGATATAAATGGAATCCAAGGATTAATAATGGATATTCAAGTGGCATAAGGGCATATCAACATCAACAAAGATACCAATCAAATTTTAACTAGGATAAATGGATGATAAATATCGGTACCATTTCTCACCTTTGCTATGAAAGTCATATTATTTAGTTTCTTCATATGTTTCGAGAATGATATATTTTTGTAAGGGGGGTGGAATTTTAGGTACCTAAGGATATGAATGTGGGGATATAATATAATATTGTCCTATGGCATGGGTCACACATAAAATTATAATAATATATAACATAGTTTCATATTATAATATTATACACTTTGTAACTTAAAGAAGGTGAATCAACACATGGATAACCTTCTAACGCATGGAAGGTGAACCATCACATTCTTGTATAAAGAAAGATGCATACCCAATTGTAAAAAAAAGTTTTAAGAAGTATTATTTGTAAGAGTATTGGCTCATGGAGCTGGAGATCTTATGGAGTGATTCATTTCTTAAGGGGTATTCTTGGTATTGCTTTACCTCAAGGGTATTATCTATCTTATTTTATTATGTGGATTGTTATTGTGGATGTATGCTTAGTTTTTTTTGCATATTGGTGAATGATTTCTAATAATAAGAATGGAGGTTCATAACAATGTTAATTAGGATATGAATGTGGGTGTATAATATAATATTGTATTATGGCATGGGTCACACATAAAATTATAATAATATATAACATAGTGGCATATTATAATATTATACACTTTGTAACTCATGGAAGGTGAATCAACACATGGATGACCTTCTAACTCATGGAAGGTGAACCATCACATTCTTGTATAAAGAAATATGTACCCAAAATTGTAAAAATAATTCATAGAAAGTATTCTTTGTAAGATTCTTGGCTCATGGAGCTGGAGATCTTGTGGAGTGATATCTTCCTTAAGGTGTATTCTTGGTGTTGCCCTACCTCAAGGGTATTATTTATTTCTATTTTATTGTGTAGATTATTATTGTAGATGAATGTTTGATATTTGTACATATTGGTAAATGAATTCTCATAATAATAATAGTTGTTTGTAACAATGGATTTGCATTCTTTCCCAAATACTCTATTTAATACCTAGAAAACTTTGTTAAAAAAATTGAAATAAGAGTTTAATGAGGATATGATGGAAACAATGGACATTCTTATGAATGTTAAACAAATTCCTAATGAATATGTTACTAATTTTCATCAAAGGTGGAAAATAATTAAATGTCATGCTAATGTGAGCTTAATTGAAGAGGAAATAACAATTTTTTTTGTAAATAAGCTTAGACCACCTTTTGAAGCTATAATATCTAATAACACAACCCTTGTGGTTTACCCTCCCTAGACAAGGTTATATAATTTGTTAAAATCTTTGAATATTGGGAAAAGAAGGAAGGCCATACATCCTTGAAACTTAAAAACCTTAATAAGAATATTATAGTGGATGGGATTTATAATATAGTTGTTTAAGATATCTTTCATGAGATAGAGATATCTAGAGCTCAAGTTCATATGAGCATAATCACCCTCACAAATGGAAATTAGGTATCTATAATACTCCATTCTCTAACCATGGAAACAAATCTCCCAATAAACAATAAGGAGTAAATCAAAATAAAGATAAATGGTTTAATAAAAAAAGACCTCAAAAATATTAAAATCAAGAATACAATCACAACCAAGGCAACCAAGGATAAAATTAAAGAGGGGGTCAAAATAACCAAAATCAGAATGGTCACTTCCCATAAATCAAAACCTTGGATCTAGCACTTCTCAAAATGCCTTCTAAGTTAACCAAGTATTTGACCAACCTAGCCTAAATGGAGAATATGTTTGTAATAAACCAAAGTTGGCTCATTATATCAACATATTGGAGGTGCAAAGAGATATTATTGTATCATTGGAACAACAAATTATTTCCATTACTAGGAGTGTCCCTAAAAAAAAAAGGAGCAACTTGCTAAAGAGGATAAAAAAATAAGGATAAGGGTAAGGAACTGTTGAGTGATAATTTTACCCTATTGCAAAACCACACTCACAGTTAGGATTTTGTTTGATAAACCCTCTCTTGCAAGATAATTGAGATTTCTCCAAGGTTCCTTTTACTTTATGTGTGATTGTATGCTTGTGAAAATATGTTAAAATAAGTGCTTAGAATACCTTAGTGATTTGCAAGAAACTATTAACAAGGGGCATGTGTTGGTATTACTTTTATTCTACCATACCTTTTATTGTTAATAAAACTTAAAATAAAATAAAATGTGATGCGATTGGCCTTCATATGACCCTCCTAAAATGGTGATTTAATTCATTTTATCTTGGAGTGTCTTAGGAATATTTTACCTTCTTTTGTTAAGAAAATTTCAACAAATTTTATCTTCTTTGTGTTGGCAGTATGCCATAATGAGTTTTTGATAGAATTTTGATTATAATGTGACAAAATATATTAATTTGATAACATAATATTTTTACCGATTTAATATATTGCAGTTATTTTTTATTTTTCCTCCTTTGTTTTCATGCATCTTTTGACTTGGAAATAATGGGTGTTCTAAGAAAAATGGTTGGGAGAATGGATCGATGGCTTTTGTTCAAATCGCCTATGAAATATTTTTAAAATAAAGCTTAAAATATTAAGTGCATAAAAAAAGGAGCTTCACCAAAAATTAAAGTGTGTTCATCCCAACTGAGGGGTGAAAGCCTCACGCGCCCCTTGTTGGAGCAAAAGAAGAGAAAAGGAAATGAAAAAACAATGAAGTTTCAAAATTACTTAAGTAACAACGACACCCAAATTTGAGTTTTTGGAGAATTGCGTTCACCCCAAATTTGGGATGGAAGATTCGTTCGACCCATTTTGGGGTGAATATCCTTGAAAAACTAAGAAATACACCCACCCATTGTGATGAAAATAGGTTCGATGAAAGTCTTGGGTTGAAATAGACTTAGGAAAATTTTGGCTTGAAAAGGGTGTGTTCACCCCAATTTTGGATGAATTTCATTGAAATATGTGCATTGAAAAATCAATGTCACATTCACCCTGGTTAAGGGGTGAAAGCTCCATTTGCCCCTCCTGAGGGTGAATGCACCATAAAAAGTTGAAGTTGGGTGAACATGCTGCGAAGGTGAGAAGTCAGGCAAACATGCTATAGAAGTTGAAGTCAAGAGAAAGCTATAAATGTCAAAGTGATATTGAAAAATAAAAGTCACGTTCACCCCAAGAGGAAGGTGATGGCTCCCTTCACCTCTTTTTGTGGTGAATGCAAATTTAGAGGAGAACAAGGTGGTTGTTAGAAGTATTTTCACCCAAGAAAATAAGGATGATTGTTGTCATGATCAAGGAAGATATGTGATCCATTAAATTGATTAAGGTATTCCCCCCCACCAATGCATGTAATGGAAAGAGTAAATGTGTGTTCAGTTTGGATGAATTACACTATTGGTGTCATCACATGTTTTCAAGAAGTGCCCAAAATAGGTGAATGGAGAGTATTAAATGATAGGGGTAAGGCACAGTCCAAGTTGTGGATCTCAAGAAAAAGGGTAGCAACAATATTAAAAGTGTTAGGCTATTTTCATGATTTCCAAATTAGAAGTACATTTTTGATATGGTGAATGCATCCAGTCAATGACCAAGCCTTACAATTTTACGTGCACCGATACTAGGAGATGTTGATTTTTTGGAGGAGTTTCCTTAGAAGCTGGATCACTATTTTGAGGGGATGGATTTTTAATATTTCCAAGAAGGAATTTTCTCATTATGGTTCCTGATCTATAAATATTTTATCTCCATGTGCATTTAATGAAAGAGGTAAAATCCTCTATAAATACTAATCAATTTCTATTGTACAGGGGAGGTTAGACATTTTATGAGAAAACTATTCAAATTTTTTGCATCAATAGAAGATAAAGGGCTTATGAATTTGTAAGTGATCTTGTGTGTGATTTTCTTTTGTTTGTATGCATTTCTGTCTTACACTCATATTTTTTATCTACTGTTTGGTTTAAATTTTGCGTCTAAATTTGAACATTGCTGGTGAGGGAGTGAGTACTGGAGTGCAATCCTGGAGGTTGTTTATGCAAGTTTATAAGTAAATTATACTAATTTTATTTTATTACATGCTATTTCATGCTTGGGTGAATTTCCTATTGCTAGTCTATCCCCAATCCTACACTTTCAGCCTATGGCCATATTTCCTATCTCTTTCTGTTATTTCCAATTTCTTTCCTGCAAATCTAATATTAAATCTATGTAGGATTTAGTAAGGGAGCCAAACCTCTATAGATATTAGCATAGAGGAAATTCATATCCTCCAGACTTTCAATGTTGGCCATGTCTAGGGCACACAAATGTTAGTTTTGTTAATTAGGCAGATATTTCACCAACATTTTTTGGCATGCCCAGTGGGACCTCAAAAGTTCCACTTTCAAATGGTATTAAGGTCTAATGTTTGCCTTCATGCTATATAGTTAGAATATATGGCAACTCGATTGTACCTAAAAACCTCCAAACATGAAGGTAGTGAAATTTGTGCTTCATGATTACAAGATCGAAGGCTAAAAATCTCAAAAATTCCATTGAGTTCTACAAACTTGATACCCAAAGGTTAGGAGAGAATCATAAACTAGTTACCTTACACCATACACCATAGTTATCTCATACATCTCATACAACATCCATAACATCCTCATGATTAGTTGGTGTATTTTATGCTCCTACAAGTCTAGCTAGTACTACCACTAGCGTTCCCCAAGCTCAACCACACACCAGTTCATATGGCTCAGAACCCATTGCCACAACAACAATAGCCTCCAAGGCAATTACCAGTATGGAATAGCTCAGGAGTATTGAAATTACAAGCTCAAAACCTAGTTCCCCAAGCAACTTTGAAGGCTTTGCTTACCTATGATGGTATTGGTAAAACCACTTATGAGCATATTCAGGATGTGGCTTCTTTGGCTACAATCCACGACATTACAGATGAAGATATTATGGTATGATTGCTAGTGTTTTCGCTAAGACGAAAGTTGTTGTACTGGTACCAATCCTTGCCACCCAACACTATCGCTACATGCGATCAGTTGATGGAACTATTAATCAAGAATTTTCATGAGCAAGCTAAACCATTCTCATTGTTACAGTAGTTTACAATGATTCAAAGACATCCACAAGCGGAGATAGTTGATTTCAACGTCAGGTTCATCCAAAGATGGCAAATATTTCCTGATGGTCTTTGGACTACGCATGAAAAATCTATGTTCTACTACCTTAGAGCATTCAAATCTGACATTGGCATGGCTATTCAGATTATCAATGTGAATACATTCCTAAAATTGTATACATAGGACCAGAAGGTCAAATTATATTTGATTACCATAGGTAAGCTTACCCTAAAAATGACCATGCCTATCCTTCTCGACCTTCCCTAGAATTTGTATTCAAGTACGTTTTCATAGCCCATGCCTTCTATGTACCTAGTTCCCTCATGGAGCTTGGATCCACCTCAAGTCACTTTGATTCCCATCCCACAACTTCTTGCTCCAAGTTTTCCATAGTTACTTGCTCCTGCAACATCACAATTGCCAGTATTATTTCCTTTTATAGCATTGCCAACACCACCAGTTCCATTGCCATTACTTGCACCACCAGTACCTCTACCTTTATCGGTACCTTCTACATCCTTAAATATTGATCCTTATATGGCACTGTTACAAGAGGTGAAGTCAGCTAATTTAGCCAATGTAAAATGAACTTATAGTAGTAGAAAGAAGTAAGCTGAGGCTGATTTTTGGACAAGAAGATTTCAAACACTACCAATCACTCGAGAGAAAGTGACCACTAGCAAGGGACCTAAAAGCAACACACAAGTGTTAACAAATGAAGAAAATAATACATCCAAAAAGGTGTATTATTGCTCAGCGTACAATGATCCTCATGAAGAAGATATGTGTATGGTGCATTTGAACTATGTACAAACACTAGCAAAAAGTTTGGTCGATGACCACATTAACATGATAATGGAAGCTGATCATAATTTTATAGTCCCATATTTGGAGCAAGTTTCAGTTCTTACGAGATCTAGAAAGAAGTTGGTTACAATAGATCTAGTGGAGTTAGAGACTTTGAAGGTTCCTGTAGAACCAAAGGTGCAAAATGAAAAGATGCAACCTCCAATGAAAGCACCTGGTGCAATGTCTAAGTAGCAGGATTCTATCTTGTTGAAATATCTACTACCTAAGCAAGCTCAAGAGAAGCTATAGACAAAGGCATCAACTTCACAACATACATCAGCTCGATAACAATATGAAATGAAAGAGCAGGCCAAAGAGTACCTCAAGTATCCATCATTGAAAAAGAGATAAATGGTGGAAGCTACTCAAAAATATTAGGAAAAGTATGAGCGGGTGATAGAAAAAAGGCTTCTAGGATGTTTGATTATAACATTGTGGAAGAAATGAAGATACTTGCAAAAGTGAGCTTGTATGATGCACTACAGTTACTGGATAAGTTGAATTATTGTAAGAATCTCTCAAGACTATAAAGGAGCAAAAGAAAAGTCATTCTCAAATAGTGTTGGCTCAAAAAATAACTACACCCACCACTGGGAAGAATAGGCCACCCCTATTCTATTTGTCACTTAGAATGGAGGGATGGGTTGTGCACAACTGTATGATCGATTCTGGTGTTGCAACTACTATCATGCCAAAGGCAGTATGCGAAGTCATGGGGATGGAATACACAAGAAGTAGTCTCGGGGTATTGTAGTTGTATGGGACTCTAGTCAAAATCATAGGAGTAATCAAGGATATTCCTATAATTCTACATAGAATGCCACAAATCACTATTATCCAAGAAGTAGTGGTGGTTGACTTGGATCCATACTTTAGCATGTGTCTTTCAAGAGAATTCATGGTAAATATGGGAGATTACCTTTTCTTGGACTATTCCAATTTGGAGATTCCATTCAAGGGAAGAAGAATCCACATTTATAATGAGAAGTGTTCTACTTTTCATATAGAGAATCTGGAAGAAGAAGAAGGAAAATATCCAGGCGTACTCAACATGATGACTGAAGTACTACAAGAAGTTGACTTGATGGAAGAAGCACTCAGTGAACTCTGTATTTAAGACGAATTTTATCTCATGGATTTCAATGCGATGGTTGAAATTGATATCGGTTGTTATACTATAACCAAACCTAAGCAAGTTGAAGAAAAGGTTCCTGATTCCCCCGACCCTGTGATAGATTAGTTATGGAAGTTATATTTTGATGGTGCCAAGTGCAAGAATGGTGTAGGGGCTGGTATTTTCTTGGTCTCTCCTACAAGGCTATAGAAGACCTATTCATATAGGATAACTTGGAGTTGCACAAATAATGCAACCGAGTATAAAGCGCCGTGTCTTGGTTTGAAAAAGGCTGAGAAGTTGGACATAAAATAGCTACAAATTTTTGGAGACTCTGAGCTTATTGTGAATCAGACCATGAATAAAGGTGTGTCAAAACAACACTAATTGAAATCCTATCGCAACAGAGTATGGGATTTGTTCGAGTCCTTTATAGCCTTGAATATTTAGGCAATTTCATGGGAGTAGAACAAAAATGCTAATATTTTGGCCTCTCTTGGAGAAAATTACTCTCCCTTGGAGTAAGTAGTCAGAAAACCTAAAAAATTTAGGATAATCTATAGACCCTCAGTCCCTGATAAGAACCTTTATTGACAAGTGTTCAACAATGATGAACAAATAGTTAATTTTATGATTAAAGAAGCTATAAGCACGAATGATAGAGTACTTGTCGAAGAGGAGATGGAAGGAATGATTTAGTTGAAGAATAATAACATTCCTATGGGGTTTATTTCATTGGAAAATATATTTGACCAAAATGATATGGCTGAGAAGCATAAAATCAAGGTAGATGCAAAGGAGTATAAGGAGTTACAGTTGGACCCAGAGAATATCATCAAGATCAGGACCGATTATACATCAAAAAAATTAGAAGATATCAAGAACCTGTGTTATGAATTCCCTGATATTGTTGCATGGAGCTATTAGGATTTGAAGGGATATTACAAGAATGTGACCCAACATACCATTGAGCTGTAGGAGGGAGTAAAACCTTTTCGGTAGAAACAACCCGTAAATCCCAAGATCGAGGTGCTCATAAAGGTAAAATTATTAAAGATGCTAGAAGCAAAGATAATATATTTAAGAACTTGAACCTGGTGCTAGTACGAAAGAAGAATGGAGATATATAGATGTGCATCAATTTTTAGAACCTAAACCAGGAGTCACTAAAATATCATTACCCTCTATCATAGATTGATCAAATCCTTCATGTAGTTGCCGAAGCACAAATATTTTTATTGTTGGATGGTTTCTTTAGTTTTAACCAAATTTTGGGTGAAGGATGCAGACCAACATAAAATGGTGTTCACTACCAAATAGGGAATGTTTTCCTATCAAAGGATGTCGTTCGTCATTTCAAATGCCATCGCTACCTTTCATAGGGCCATGGACATCGCTTTCGATGAGTTATTACATAGAATTATTATAATCTATATTGATGACATGACCGTGTTTTCACATCACAGAGAAGAGAATGTTTCTCATTTAAGGCAAGTGTTCGATAAATACCAAGAGTTCAAGATTTCCATTAACTTGAAGAAGTCTATATTCATTGTCAAAGAAGGGAAATTGTTAGGTCATGTGATATCACAAGAAGGACTGGTGATTGATCCCACAAGGGCCGAGGCACTCTTGAAGCTACCACTGCTAGCTAACAAAAAGGATTTGCAATATTTCTTTGATCAGATAAATTTCATTCAAAATTTTATTTTTGATTTTGCTCAGGTAGTGAAATTAACGATCGAGCTCCCAAAAAAGAATGCTGATTTCAAACGGATCAAAGCAAGAAGAAAATATTTTTGAGATATCAAGGAGAGGATTACCCAAGATCTAGTATTAATCAACCCAGATTATTCCAAGGACTTCATTCTCTATGCAGTAGGTGAATAAGAGAGTTATGCTGCAATTCTTATGCAGAAGCAAGAAGACAGGGATGAAAAGCCGATTGCCTTTCTAAGCTAGATTCTTACACTCTACCTAGAGAAGTATAATTTCATCATGAAATAGGTGTACGTAGTGATAAAATCCCTAAATAAGTTCAAGCACTTTGTCTCACAAATCCAAATGATTATTTATGTTATACATCCAGATGTTGAAAACTTCATTCTCTTGGGGGAACTAGGCGACAAAAGAGTAGGATGGGTCTCAAAGGTTCAATAGTACGACGTGGATATCCGAACAAAAAAATTGGTTCATAGGTGAGCTCTTTTCCAGGAATTAGACAAAAGTGCAACATCTAAATCATTTACAATGGTAAAAAAGAGGATATTGATGAAAGCATTTGTGCAAATCATTCTATAATAGGTCATGACTGGACAAAAGACCTTGTTGAATTATTTAACACCAGTAAATTTCTAGTACGCCTTGATGTTTCACAATGTTGAAGGTTTAGGATGCAAGCACTCAAATATGTCCTATTTCCAGGTAGATTATTCTACAAGAATATCGATGGAGTTCTCCTCAGATGTGTGAAGGCATCAAAAAAGAAGAAAATATTGGAAGAATTCCTCTCTAGATTGTATGAGGGTCATTATGCTGGAAGGCTGATGGCTTTGAAAATTATCCAAGCTAGATATTATTGGCCTAATCTATTCGTAGATGCTCATAAAGTAAGTCAAAAGTGTGATAACTTTCAGTGATATGTTGGAAGAACTAGGAAAGGATCATTGCCTTTGCACCCAATCCAAGTTGAAGGACCATTTCAGTAGTGGGGCCTTAAATACATTGGAGTTATAGACCCACACTATTTCATAGAGCACAAACACATCTTGATGATAAAAAAATATTTCACCAGGTGAGCAGAGGCTATTCCTACCAAAAAAGCAGATCAAGCTACTGTCATATCTTTCTTGGAGGGTTTGATCACTCATTTTGGTATTTCAGATGCCATTGTAACAGATAACAGGACTCCATTTATTGGGACCAAGATCACCGAATTCACCAAAAAATACGAGATCTAACTTAAAGCATCATCCAAATATTATCCACAGGGAAATAGGTTGGTCGAATATACAAATAATAATTTGCTGCGAATCTTGAAAAGGACACTAGGTAGAAATAAAAAGAGTTGGCACTTGTTGAATGAGGCTCTATGGGCAGACCACATATATGTGAAAAATTCTATTAAAGCTTCCACTTACTCCCTATTATATGGAAAATAAGTAGTTATTCCTTCTCATATTGAGCTTCTAGTGCTCTAGACATTACAGTTGTTCAAAGATGAAGATGATGAATATGATATGATGAATTCAAGGTTTGCCTAGTTATTGTAGTTGGAAGAGGATAGGGAAAAGGCATATCAAGCTTTCACCAAACATATCAAAATGATGCGGAAGTGGTTCGAAAAGAAGACAACCGAGTGTATATTTCAGGTGGGAAACTTAGTTCTTAAATGGAACAAGAACAAGGCCAAGCTGGGGAAACACCACAAGTTTGATGAGATCTGGGAAGGACCATTTTAGATCTCTGTAGTAAATTTAGCAAATGCATACCATATTCGAGACATGGATGGATGGGATTTTACTATTCCAGTAAATGACCTTCATCTAAAGGCCTATATTCAATGATTATATTTTAAGAGGTACAATTTTGTAAATATGTAAATATTTTCTTTTTAGTATTGTATTTGATTTATATGGTAACAAAAAAAAAGGAAAAAAGAGAAAAAAATAAAGAAGTGTTCTTTTTTGAAAATTAGTTTTGCTCCAAATTCATTATTGCATTGAAAGACTTTGGGTAAAAGGGACATCATTACGAAATTCATAGCTAAGAAGTCTCCTTCGAAACAAACATGTTGTGCTTGGATGAATTTCCTTCTACTAGTCTATCCCCAATCCTATACTTTCGACTTGTGGCCATATTTCGTATATCTTTCCGTTATTTCCAATTTCTTTCCTACAACTCTAATATTAAACCCGTGTATGATTTAGTAAGGGAGCCAACCTCTCTAGAGATTGGCATAGAGGATATTCCTTTCCTTCATCCTTTCAATGTTGGACATGTCCAGGGTGCACAAATGTTAGTTTTGTTAATTAGACAGATATTTGACCAAAATTTTGTTAAATTTTACTTTGAGCATGAAAGAAAAGACTAAAATCTATCTTTGAAATGTGAACATTGAATGATAGGCGGATTCATTTTATCTTGCTTGGTGAATGGATTTTATATTGTATTATTAAACCTCAAGCATGAAAGAAAATAACCAAATGACTAATTTTAAAATGTATTAGCCTTTGAAATGCCATATAAATTAACCCCATTATTGTAAATTTGATCAAAAGTTGTTGTCATTGATGTCAAGAAGTTTGATGTCTAGTTTCGTCATCATTAATGTCATAAGGTGGTTTTTCCAAAAGGCAAGGAAGTGGTTAAAATAAATAGGATATAATATTTATTTTAAATATTATATGCCTAAAGAGACCTAAAATATTGAAGACCCAAGGAAAGAGAAGCAGGTTTAAAAAGAAATAATAATATTATAATATTTAATATTATAATATTTTGGGAAAAAGGATGAGGTGAAGAAAATGAGGTCCAAGGAATCATTAAAAATAATCTATCCTTGAAAAGACCCAGTGAGCAGATTATAAAGGATTTAATTTAACGCCAAAGTTTTCAAAGTTTAAAATTTAAATTTAAATTCAAAAATCAAATTTCAAAATAGGCCGATGTGTTAAGCGCAAAGGACAAAGTGTATAAAAAGGGAAAATGATTTTCATTTCCATCACCAATGCTATTCAAATGCTAATGTTGTTAAAATATTTCATGCGTTGCTTAGTTAAGGGAGAAGATAATATTCGTGTGTTTTAAAATTTAAAAAGGCAGACATTGGTTGAAGTACAAGTGATGCGGCTAAAACATTCCATAGCATTGGATAGCATAGATGGTGGTCAAAGACTTGCTAAGATTCCCACACAGCAGAGGTCGTGGTTTTGAATCCCACAATATCCATTTTGCAAAGGAGGGAGAAGCATTTTGGTTTTCACCGAATTTGTGTAGAGGTATTAGAGAGAGAGTGTAGATATTGATTCACATGTGGGCATGTAGCCCAGGTAGCAACTTAGGTGCAACCAAGACATGTGCAATAGTTTTTGATATGTGGGCCAAATATTATAAGGTAAGCATTTTTTATTTTTATTCACCGAAGTTTGGAAGGTGCAAGTATTATAAAGGCCACATGATAATTATAAAGTGCATTGGTTGAATGCATAGGGAGTCATAAGGTTAATTACAAATATTTTATATTTTTGTTGCTTAGAAAAATAAATAAAGAATTGGAGTTATAAGGGTTAACTAAGGAATTTGATTTTTATATGTTGAATGTTATTTTTGAAAAGGTTGGAGTTTATAAGGTGTTAATAAAGGAAATTCATTTTTATGTATATTTTGAGAAGTTTGGAGATTATAAGGTGTTAACAAAAGAACTTTGTTTGTATGTGTTGAATGTTATTTTGAGAGTATTGGAGATAATAAGGTGTACTTGAGACTTGATATTTTTGTATGGTAAATGTAGACACCTAAATCGTGTCATGCTTAGGGGGGCTACTCACATAGAAACATTCATAAGATCATAGGACATAATATTGGACTTTCCAAGCATCAACAGTGGTTCTCACCACTCATTTGGGGTCTTTTCAAGCCATCCAAGCCTAGCCGCTCAAGCCAAGAGTGGCTAGATCCTAGCCACTCAAGCCTAAAGCGGAAAAAACTTAGCCACTGCAGGTGACAACGACCAAATATTAGTTGTTGGTGATGACAATGGCTAAGCCATAGAAGCCGTTTTGCCGACAAACAGGCCTAATCACAAGCGAAAGTGGTAGTATGCATGCAATAAAGTGAGCAGGAGTAACTTTGCATTCCTTTTCATGACTAGTTCACATAGGAGACTTGAGTTTGCATTTAGAATTGAGTTAACTGACCTCAAAACATAAAAAAATGATAAAATATTTCCATGCTAATGTCCAGTTCGCATAGGAGACTCAAGTTGGCAGTTATATTTCAGTTAATTAGCTTCCAAACATAGAAAAGACAAGAAGCCTCTCATGCTAACTTACACTATGCATGAGAAATTCATTTCTAGGGCTTGTACATAGACCTAGGGTTTCACACTATAAAATGTGCAAGCCTAAGAGCACAAAAATACATATAGATAGAGAAAAAGAGAGATCTTTTATCAGAGAATTGATCTTTTATCAGTCTTGGTCATTGAGGAGAGCTTTCAAGACTTGGAGAGTTCCATTGGAGATCACATTTATGATGAAGCCCTGGCATATTGGAGAGCATAGCAACCATTATTTCAACATCGGATAAAAGATTTGATCCATAGCTTTAGAGCAAAGAGGACAAGAGTCACTTTAGCGACCGCTGTCTTGGACAGTGGCCTGCAGGTTTAGCTTAGGATTTTAGACATTAAATTCATTATTTTAGCATATCATTAGCATAAAATAATTTCCATTAATTTGCATCCATAGCATTAGTCTAACTTGCATTTGCTATATTTACTACTAACAACCTCATCCAAGGAGGCATTCTCAGACATTTAAGCGTGTGTTGTTGTTTCATTGCTTATAGGGCCACAGGTTCATCAAACGAAATCTGTGACATACGAGAGCAAAAGGGATACCTATAGGAAATATACCTAGAGAAGTATGCATATGTAAGCCCTCATACATTTTCATGTGTAGAACTGGGAAGATTTTCAAAAGTGCACCACATCTTCACGAAAGGGGCACTCTTTTCCTATTTGTAAACTTATTGTATCGAAATGGGTATCCCTAAGAGGGACCGACATGTAATCGAGTTTCAATACGAATAAAGAGATTCATATTTGTTATTTTTGTGTTATATGCTTTTTCATCGTCTTCCATTTCATATTGGGTTTTTAATAACATTGCAAGTAGATTAAAGAGCAGTGCGTGCATCCCGGGGTTGCTACATATGGCGATCACAATGGGACCTCCACTAATTTTTCATTTTCTATCAGAATACTAATTTAGTTTTATGTGCAAGCCTATCCAATCTAAGCTACAACAACTAGATATTAACTACTTTGAGCTACAATGACCAATAGAGCTTTAGCCACTCTGAGCTACAATGATCAAGAACCAGGCACTCTGGTCAACAACGACCAAAACTGGAGTGTAGCAGAGGTCAAAACACTGACTATCTAAGCTGGATCAAAGGTTGGTATAGCTTATTTGATATTTTACAACTTTTTGTCTACTTTTGTGTGTCTAAAATAGAGGATTTAAAACACATTTATGTTTGGAAATTGAAAGAATTAAAGGAGAAAAAATTAATCATTTAACATATCTTAGATCTTTTAATTTTCCACTAGGTGTTGCTAGGAACAATGACTTATGCCTAAAAAGTTCACCCTAGAATCCAATGTGCTACACATTGTATGCTGTTTGCTTGCTTTGAGGCCCTGCTAGAGGCCATAACAACATGAAATAAAGTGCGCTCATACAAATCATAGTAGTTCATACATCTTTCTGAATATTGAAAGGTATTTTTGCACCTAGGCATATAGGAAATATTCATTACTGCTATATGATGCACTTTATGTTATGCAAGCTTAAAATGAACACCACACACACACGTCTCATTTAAACATTAAGGATTTGGATTTCATCACCAACCCTCAATTCAACCCAATGACGTTGGAATTCATCTCCT
Source organism: Wollemia nobilis (assembly GCA_028583015.1). Lineage (NCBI taxonomy): Eukaryota > Viridiplantae > Streptophyta > Pinopsida > Araucariales > Araucariaceae > Wollemia > Wollemia nobilis. Next base: position 6,096,093 of record JAQPPZ010002230.1, on the reverse strand, counting down.
TCCACTGGTTTACCCCATAGAGCTTCCTATAAATGGATTGAGAAACATACTTATAGTGACACTAAGTTACTTGTGTTCAAACTATCTCCCACTATTGGAATAATCATTGGTTCAGAGTGGAAGAGCTAGGTGAACCCCCCACTAGGTCTTTAGCGATGTACCCTAGCTTATTTTGAGAAAATCATCTTTGGCATGGGTGTAATTGATTGTCACTATGGATGAGTCTTCTAATTCTTAATCCAAGAGCAAGAGCAAGAAATTGAAAGAACAACACATAAAAACACACCATATAGTTTAGGGCACACTTAAATCGATAATCAAGATAAACATTTGTTTGGTATTGTGTGGCTATTCCTAAATTGCAACTAAAAACATAAATTCATAGACAACATGGTCAAAACAAGAAGCAAACACCCTCGGTATGATACGGAGGGAGAGATTTAATCAACTCATACACATAGGTGGAGTAGTAACATTGAATGACCTACTCATAAGATCATGAGACATAGCTCTACGAGCCTAAGGGGTGATAACTCAACCCTTGGGGGATCTCCTCAAGAAAACCCAAGTAAGGAAGCACATCATAGAACAAAGTCACATAAACAAAAAGAGGCTTGACAACCATCCTCATCAAGGAGACATGAGGAGACCTCAGGGGCCTCATCTAAACACATAGAATCATCTCAAAGATGTAAGGAAGCTTCAAGGGCTTTGATGAGTGTCGTTGAGTCTCATCATTTAATCTCAATGATTTATCAATCCGGGGTGGTGTCCAAGGCTGTCTACGATAGAAGGCTAGGGCAGAGTACAATTCAAGCATTCAGATTTCAAGCATTTATTGGTGAAGCAGATTTTGGTTTAGCCTTTTGGTGTCACACTAAACCTAGTCTGAAGAATGGAAACTAAAATAAATTACAGGAATTGAAAACTAAATCTAAATTGCAGAATTTAACAATTAACTACAATTGCATGAATTGAAATTGCTAAATTGAAATCTAATCTACTTTTGCAGAATTGAAATTGCTAAATTGAAATGTTGCTGAAATGAAATCCTAAATTACACTTGCAAAATTGAAACCTATTTTACTCTTGCAGAATGGAAGTGATGCTTGGAAATGAAACACCTGTCAATGCCCTGCCACAAAAGGTCGTCAAGCTTCTACTACAGGAATTGACAGCAAAATGAAATATGCTGAAAATGGAAAGTTGCTAAAATAGAAAGCAGGGAAAACATGGAAAGCAAAGGAAAAATGCTTAATATAATTTATCAGCTGACATACACACAAATGTTGTACACAAACATAATAGAAACACATAAATCACTTAATACAAAATAAAAACAAGAAAATGAAATCTGGCAAGCAATCTATTAATTCTCATGCAGCAAAATTATAGATTAAAACCTGCCATAAAATCCCTCCTTCTAGATCTGAAAGTGGGCCCATACTTCCTGATCTAGAAGGAGGTGAAAAGCACTCCTTAACTAATTAACACTCAGAACAAAAAATGATAAAATAGCTGCACTTTTATTGATGACAGAACATGCTGAAAATTGTTACAGAAAATTGTTGTACAGTCCTAATTGCTGCTATTGAAAACTCTCCTCTATTCTAATTCCTAACTGGCTCAACCAAGGAGGGAGCTGTGTTATTTATATAAATATTTACAACATATCCCATGCTCAAATCAGCCTATGTGCTACTTTACATTGATTTGCCAATAATTCTGGATCTGAAATAAATGCAAATCTGGACAGTTTGTGTTGCAGTAGTAGTCATTGGCCCTTAGAAAGCATCTTCAGTGGTGGGAGTACGTGAGAGGAGTCTAGAAATATCTCACACATCTTTCTCCACTTCAGAATATGCCATTTCTATCTTGCAAACAACTTTCTATTATGCTGTAGTTTTTCTGGGTTTATCCTAGAAGAGAATCAAAATTGATCTTTTCCATGAATGGTGGCTTTGGACGACAAAGTCAGATGGGAGATATTTTCCTTTAATATTTTCAACCTTCTTTCCCTTTTTCCATCATCAAAAATAGTCAAAAATTCAAAAAGCACTTTTCTGTTCTCATTCCGAAGATAAGTGGCTCATTCCGAAGAGATTGTATTTCTCATTCCGAAGATGTCTTGTTCATTCCGAAGATCTTCGGAATGAACAACTGTGTGCTCTTCAAATGATTTTAGCTACATTTCTCAAGTGGATTAGCCCTCAGGATCAGATTGCAATAGCCTTCATTCCTCTCCATGTGTGAATTCCATGCCTTGCCATTCATTGGTAGCTTGTTGGAATTTACATGGTAAATTACTGCATTTTCCAGTTCTACTGCACAGTTGTAAAATATTGGCATTTCTTGCAAATTCAAACAAATTAGAACATGGAAAAATTATTCAAATATCAACATGAAGGAGTACATCAAGTTGCTACTGAATTTATACACTTCATTCACCAAGTAACCATGCTGAAATAGTGCAACAATGCTGCACAATTGCCCCTGCTCTGTTATACCCTGTTGTTGCCTATTTAGACCATGTGGGAATGCTTCTAAATAGGTCAGATGTCTTCTGTAGTCCTTCTGAACTCATTCCATCCATATCCTCATGCTTTGCTTGACAACTTCAAGGTGTTCCTATAAAGTAACAGCTTGCTGATTTTTATATGGCTATTTTTTCAGATTTTCAGATTTATGACAGTCCTAAACTTTTGGCTTCAATGTGGATTTGAAACAAGTTGAAGGGCAGGAAAACATTCAAAAACCATTGAGAAGTTAATGGATATCAGCATACCACATTTGGTTAATTGAAATGCATGTTCTTACTTGCTACTTAATCAAGCAAAATCAGTCACAAAATGCTGAAAATAGTCAAAAACAGAGATATAGTATTCCTAACATAAAATCATGTAAACACTTAACAAATAGTATATTTTAGTCAACTATTTGGCAATTAACTTATCATATGGTAGTCAAACATTGTGCAATAATGAGGCACTTTTGGGCCTCATCATCCCCCCAACTTGAACTGATGCATGCCCTCATGCATCTTAGTAGGCCATAGTAATATGCAGGTTTTATTCTTGTGAACAACATCCTTTGCTACCTGCTAACTGAGAAATTCCTCCTTGCTGCACTATATCAAGTATTTTGCAATTAAGCACATGTATGACTCTTTTTCTATCTTTCTACAAGTTTTAGTGTTGCAAGGTACCTCTTAAAGGCTTGATATCATATGATTCATCTTGCAATAGTCTTATTGTGGAACCATATTTGGCAGATGCACTACTACTAATGGAATTTTCTGTTCTTAACAATATTTCAGCCTGAATGCTTATTTCTGTTATTTGCACCTTTTGAACAAAATTGATAAAAATTTTGGATTTGAAATGCTTGAGGGATGTACTTACTTGTGGTAGAGCCTTATAAACCTCAATATTTGATGTACCCTACTCTTTTTGCTATTCTGTAGCATTTTCAACAATTCTGGTATAGTTTTTGCTCATTTCGAAGATATCCTGCTCATTTTGAAGAGACTGTATTTCTCATTCCAAAGATGTCTGCTCATTTCGAAGAGACTGTATTTCTCATTTCGAAGATGTCTGCTCATTTCGAAGAGACTGTATTTCTCATTTCGAAGATGTCTGCTCATTTCGAAGAGACTGTATTTCTCATTCTGAAGATGTCTGCTCATTTCAAAGAGACTGTATTTCTCATTTCGAAGATGTCTGCTCATTTCGAAGAGACTGTATTTCTCATTTCGAAGATGTCTGTTCATTTCGAAGATCTTCAAAAAAAATGCAGAAATGACCTCCTATGCAAAATTTAGCTACAGATTCTATTGTGGGTCCATCTCTAGAGTGTATAAGCCTTCCATAACATCAAAAATCCCTTCTTCATCCTTTTGTTTAGATGTTATTCTTTGTTTTGTATGTTGTTGTTTTATTCTAGTAGTACTAAAATAGAACCTTCGGGTGCATTTTTTTGATTATCCTCCTTCAATTTATCAGACAATTATGAGATATAAACTTGCAGTTCTCCTTCTAAAATTTGCCCTACAAATTGAAATAGAATTGCTGCCATGTCTGTCCCAAAATCAGGTTTTTGCATAGTTTTGGAATTTCCATGCAATTAAGGGCATAAGGGGGTGTTTCTTGACATCTTGAACATGTTCCTTTTTCAACTTGTCACTATTGTATGAATAGTTTATGCCAAATACCGACTATCATACACTAAATGCTAAATGTTTACTATGAATTAAATGCAAGAAACACATACCTTACTATCCTAAAAATTGGTCATGCACCTTACAAGCTGCTTTTGATGATTGTTAGCAAAGCTATCTGAAAACATAAACAAACATAACACATGTGCAGTGTGAGATTTGTACAATGGTGGAACAATGATGGGTAGATCAACAAGGCAATGCATGCCGAAAAATCGGTTTTCATGCAAGCCAACTCAGTAGCGCCTCCAAGAAGGTTTTCACTACTGAATTATTCATATATATATATATTTCTCTTTTTTTTTCATTTTTTTTTCATCTCTTTTTTTCATTTTTTTCATCAGAAGAGGCTGCCATTTCTGGTTTTCAACCAACTTCTGTCCTCTTTTTTTTTTTTCAAGTGCTTCAATGAGAGAGAACATCTCTCACTCTTATTTGGATAAGACCAATCCTTATTCTGCAAAAACATGTCAATTGTTGTATGAAAACACCATCTCTTTCTGTTGAAACCTGCAACATTGATGCAACCTTCCTTTCTAAATGAGTAGTAAGAATCTTCTTACATCATAATTGCCTCCTTATTGCTGGAAATGAAGTATTGGCTCCATTGTTCCTCTTCCTTGCTGAAATTGATGCTTGTCCTCATGTATCCCCATTTTGTGGGACATGCCTTTGCTGCAAATTTTTTCCTCTCTTTTTTTTTCAATTTTTCTTGTCTTGCTTGTACCCAAAAAGGAAGTTCACAAACAAGACTATTCTTCTTTTTGCTTTTCTTGTATTTTTTTCTTTTTTTTTTCTTTTTGTCAAACTTTTTATCATCACTCTGAATCTGATATTGAAGAGAAATTCTCTTCCATTATGTGTACATCCAATGGAATCTCCTTCAAGAACTCCTCCTTAGTTAATGGTGCATGGTATACCCGAAGGCAATGTCCATTCACCACTAACATCCTCCATGAATTACCAATGGGAGAAAGAAGCACTGCTCCATATCTGAAAACTTCTTCAATCAAGTGTTGTCCATGCCTCCTAGTCCGCAAAATCTTGTCAATCTATTCTTGAAACAATTAAATACCAATTCCCAAAAGATGTTAAGTGCTTACATCAAGATAAAATCTTGATATACCCTTGTAATTCCATGTAAAGGGATTGAAATATTGTTTCAAAATAGCAACAATTTTGCTTTTTGTTTATAAGTCAGCCAACTAATAATGTTCAAGAATTTTCTTGGCTGCACTTCAATTTGTTTCATTCCTAGGAGGACAGAATTTACCCCTTTGTAAAATGGAAGTAAATTTTCTATGTGCAGTTTTTCTAGTTTTTCTCCTTTATCCAAGGCTAATTTCTGTGTGTTTGGACTAAAGGTTTTCTGTGTATCTCCATTGATTTTTGTCTCTTCAAGCTCAGGTAAGTTCTTGTTTTAGCACAGTTGGATGTTGCTGCAGTCAATAACATTTCCTGCAGTTTTTTTTTTTATACCAGATTCAGCTACATAGACAGGGGTTGCCTATCCTGTATTATTCAGACTGATCACAGGTTGGGCTAAAAAAGAAATATTTTTGGTTTGCACAATAAGACAAGAAGTGTACAACTTTAGCAGATCAACTACTTGTCAGGTAGGATCACCTCTAACGAGATCAACTATTGTCTGTGTAGGCTAAGAATTGCTAGGTTGCGGTTTAGCACGGTAAAATCCTAACAATATTTAAGTAATAATGGAAAACTCTAGGATCACCGTTAAGTTGTAAACTCCTATTTTTATTGTGCAAAAGTTTTTGTGATTTTTTTTAGCTTACATAGACAGGGGTTGCCTGTCCTATATTATTCATATTGGCCACAGGTTGGGCTGAAGGTGGTGGTTGATTTACTTGCCCTGTTTGTTGTTGTTGGGATCTCTCTTTGAGAAGAATTCAGACTAGGCAACAGATTTTGCATCTCTGAGTTATGGAAGCAAATGGCATTCATCAATGATATGTCCCTGTGAACAAATGCTACAGGTAGCTGATATGGCTATTTTGTTCAAGGGATAGTCTTGTATATCTACCATGATGTCTTCCCAACACCTAATACAAATTTGTTTATACTACCCTGATGATATGGATATAAAAATGGCAGTACTAGTAGATGGCTCCTCTAAGAGATATTATGTTTCTTGATAATGAGGATGATGAATTCTTTCAATTTTTATCAAGAATTTCAAACATAAGCAATTTAACCCCTAGGTGTGAAGATCACCTCCCTGTGGTTGCTTGTTTTCTAAATGGACTGAAATGCAATTTACCAAAAACTATTACTAATACCAATCATTTATCCAGATTTTACTCTGAAGTTCACAATTTAGTATAATTAACAATTATTGGGCTACTTTTACCCTCTAACAACACCGTGTTCCCCGAAAACGGTGCCAAAATGATGAGTGTCGTTGAGTCTCATCATTTAATCTCAATGATTTATCAATCCGGGGTGGTGTCCAAGGCTATCTACGATAGAAGGCTAGGGCAGAGTACAATTTAGGCATTCAGATTTCAAGCATTTATTGGTGAAGCAGATTTTGGTTTAGCCTTTTGGTGTCACACTAAACCTAGTCTGAAGAATGGAAACTAAAATAAATTACAGGAATTGAAAACTAAATCTAAATTGCAGAATTTAACAATTAACTACAATTGCATGAATTGAAATTGCTAAATTGAAATCTAATCTACTTTTGCAGAATTGAAATGATAGAATTGAAATTGCTAAATTGAAATGTTGCTAAAATGAAATCCTAAATTACACTTGCAAAATTGAAACCTATTTTACTCTTGCAGAATGGAAGTGATGCTTGGAAATGAAACACCTGTCAATGCCCTGCCACAAAAGGTCGTCAAGCTTCTGCTACAGGAATTGACAACAAAATGAAATATGCTGAAAATGGAAAGTTGCTAAAATAGAAAGTAGGGAAAACATGGAAAGCAAAGGAAAAATGCTTAATATAATTTATCAGCTGACATACACACAAATGTTGTACACAAACATAATAGAAACACATAAATCACTTAATACAAAATAAAAACAAGAAAATGAAATCTGGCAAGCAATCTATTAATTCTGCTACAGCAAAATTATAGATTAAAACCTGCCATAAAATCCCTCCTTCTAGATCTGAAAGTGGGCCCATACTTCCTGATCTAGAAGGAGGTGAAAAGCACTCCTTAACTAATTAACACTCAGAACAGAAAATGATAAAATAGCTACACTTTTATTGATGATAGAACATGCTGAAAATTGTTACAAAAAATTGTTGTATAGTCCTAATTGCTGCTATTGAAAACTCTCCTCTATTCTAATTCCTAACTGGCTCAACCAAGGAGGGAGCTGTGTTATTTATATAAATATTTACAACATATCCCATGCTCAAATCAGCCTATGTGCTGCTTTACAGTGATTTGCCAATAATTTTGGATCTAAAATAAATGCAAATCTGGACAGTTTGTGTTGCAGTAGTAGTCATTGGCCCTTAGAAAGCATCTTCAGTGGTGGGAGTACATGAGAGGAGTCTAGAAATATCTCACACATCTTTCTCCACTTCAGAATATGCCATTTCTATCTTGCAAACAACTTTCTATTATGCTGTAGTTTTTCTGGGTTTATCCTAGAAGAGAATCAAAATTGATCTTTTCCATGAATGGTGGCTTTGGACGGAAAATTCAGATGGGAGATATTTTCCTTTAATATTTTCAACCTTCTTTCCCTTTTTCCACCATCAAAAATAGTCAAAAAGTCAAAAAGCACTTTTCTGTTCTCATTTCGAAGATAAGTGGCTCATTCCGAAGAGACTGTATTTCTCATTCCGAAGATGTCTTGTTCATTTCGAAGATCTTCGGAATGAACAACTGTGTGCTCTTCAAATGATTTTAGCTGCATTTCTCAAGTGGATTAGCCCTCAGGATCAGATTGCAATAGCCTTCATTCCTCTCCATGTGTGAATTCCATGCCTTGCCATTCATTGGTAGCTTGCTGGAATTTACATGGTAAATTACTGCATTTTCCAGTTCTGCTGCACAGTTGTAAAATATTGGCATTTCTTGCAAATTCAAACAAATTAGAACATGGAAAAATTATTCAAATATCAACATGAAGGAGTACATCAAGTTGCTACTGAATTTATACACTTCATTCACCAAGTAACCATGCTGAAATAGTGCAACAATTGTCTGCACAATTGCCCCCGCTCTTGTTATACCCTATTGCTGCCTATTTAGACCATGTGGGAATGCTTCTAAATAGGTCAGATGTCTTCTGTAGTCCTTCTGAACTCATTCCATCCATATCCTCATGCTTTGCTTGACAACTTCAAGGTGTTCCTATAAAGTAACAACTTGCTGATTTTTATATGGCTATTTTTTCAGATTTTCAGATTTATGACAGTCCTAAACTTTTGGCTTCAATGTGGATTTGAAACAAGTTGAAGGGCAGGAAAACATTCAAAAACCATTGAGAAGTTAATGGATATCAGCATACCACATTTGGTTAATTGAAATGCATGTTCTTACTTGCTACTTAATCAAGCAAAATCAGTCACAAAATGCTGAAAATAGTCAAAAACAGAGATATAGTATTCCTAACATAAAATCATGTAAACACTTAACAAATAGTATATTTTAGTCAACTATTTGGAAATTAACTTATCATATGGTAGTCAAACATTGTGCAATAATGAGGCACTTTTGGGCCTCATCAGGATTCCTCCTCACATGGACATAAAGAAGGTTCCAAAACTCATTCTTCACATAGGGATGACGAGACTGCTACATCTCCATCCACATGGAGAAAACATGTTACCACAAAGCCCTCTTCATCAAGAAGGCAAGCAATAATTGCAACAGCCAAAGATTTACATTTAAACCCACCAAAAACAAGTCAAAATTTTTAGAAACTGCTTTCACATTCAATGGTAAACAACTGAAGGCACCCTTACCTAAGTCATATTGGGTCAAGCAACTTGTCGCTTTTCTCATGTCTGTCATTCTCTCATCAATTCGTCACTTGAGGGGGTAGTCACACTTAGTCACCAATCAACAAATACACACCCAATCATGGAAATGACACACATTCAAAGGATCATTGACAAAGACAATCACGTCCCTGCTTGGGGTAGCAAACAAGGAACAATCACAAGCTGATCAAACACTTGGCATTCATAAATCATGAACTCAAGGTTCCCACAGACAAAATATTGCACCCTTTGCCTATTCATGACTGATCAATGTCCAAGTTCAAGTATCACCTCACTGAACAAGGTTAACACTTGAATTAAGTTCCTTAGCTCGTCAGAAGTAAGGATTCAAGAATGCGTGCCCTTTCCATAATTGGGCCATCAAAATTTGGTTAGGTTACTAAGAAATTGCAATAATTAGTGCTTTGGTTATCTATTTTTGTTCAGTGTTGTGCCTTGCACAGCGCTTCTCAAAAAGAGGCATTTGTAGACACCAAAATAGCACCAATCCAATTATGTGATGACAAGCACTAATCGCATTGACACACATAGCCCCTAGGGCAGCCCCCAGAGGTTAAAAAGTGGTTCTAACCACTCCCAAAAGCAGTTTTGGAAGGTCAGAAGTCAATTTGGCACCTTTTTGGCACTTTTTTCCCTATTCATCCCACCCTAGGACGAATTCAAACTGGCTTTCGTCCCACCTAGGGATGATTAAGAATTCACCCTAGGGTGGGGCGAATAGCAGGTTTGATTGGGAAAAAAATTCAAACCTCGGCAACTCCGCCAGTTAACTGAGGCTTCAGGCCATGCAATTGCGAGGAATAGATTTTATTCAAGAAGAGAGACTTTAGTCATGCATGTCTTTATTTTAGAGACCTCATGCAAGGAGATTCTAAATCAGGGAACTAGCTTTTCTCTAAAAATAAGACAATTAACTCAAGTTGCGCCCTCGCATGTGCAATTTAAATAAGAAGAACCTAAGGTCTATAAATTGGGGAGTTTTCCCACCCAAAAAATAGATAGAGAATGCATTTTAGCAACGAAGTGCTGCCAATTTACATACCTACTTGCGATTTGTGCCTTTCACATCCTTAATATCTCATTTGAAGGGGAGGTTATTGGGTGATTATTGGAAGCATAAATCTAAGCCCAAACCCAAACATTTGGCCACAATATTCTATAATATTTGTCTACAACACCCCATAACAGGTTTTGGACCCATCCCAAGTGGATTGGTGCTGAAACAAAGTCCCAAACGGTGGGAGTCCTGCCCCCGAGTGCTCCCCAAATTGTCGCAGCTCTAAATGCTCCACTCCAAAATGAATAGAAATCTATGGCATATTTCTCTGATTTTTTTTTTGCATCTTATTCTAGATTATTCAAATAGGCTATAGTTTAAATTTCATTTCATTCTGACAAGTTTTGACCAGGTTTTTGTCATTTCCTGCCTTTACTAACTTGTAGATGGCACCATCAAAATCTGGGTTATAGAGGCCAAATTGGAGAAATATGACCATCTGGGTCATCTCAAAATACCCCCAATTAGCTAACACCAAGTTTTCAGGTCTTTTGGAGCTTTCTAGACAGGACATTGAAGAGGATACTTTCTAACAATGTATTACAGGTTAATTCGTCCCACCCCGGAATGAATAGCAATATGTGGCAGGTTTCATTGTTTTTCTTTTTGCATCTTATTCTAGGTCATTTCAATAGACTGTAGTTTAAATTTCATTTCATTTGGAGCACTTTTGATTAGGTTTTTGCTATTTCCCGCCTTTACTAACTTGCAGATGCCATCATCAAAATTTGGGTGCTAGAGGAAAAATTGGAGAAATCTGACCATCCGGGTCTTCCCAAAACACCCAAAATTAGCTAACCCCAACTTTGTAGGTCATTTGGATATTTCTAAGCAGGACATTGAAGAGGGTGCTTTCTGACAAGTTATTATAGGTCTATTCGTCCCACCCTGGAGCGAATACAAATCTGTGAGGAATTTCTAGACTGTTCTTTTTGCAGTGGTCTTTTGATAACATATTTATGCTACTGTTAAATTTTTAGGTCGATCCAAGGTCATTTGATTATCGTTTTAATATTTTCATGCATTTACTAACAGTAGGCCTTGGGAAATACATGCTTTATTCTATCTACAGGTGCTACTAATATTTTCTGTTTCTTTGAACATAGGTTTCTAACATCAGAGGAGCAAGAAGGAGCAAAGAATCATATACACAAGTGGTGGTGACGTTTTGGTCCACCCATATTACATGTGGGCACGTGGAAGAAGGATGGTTATCCATGGTTGTGACAAGAAACACATTTGACGCTCCTATCCCCTAAAAAGGAAGGAGACGTATTGTAACACAATTTAAAAATCATATCAATAAAGAGATTACCATATTTCATATTGCTTTTATCTTGTGTCAATTTTTCTATGTTCTTTCTTGTGGCATATTCCTTTTTTTTCCGTATCCTCGTGCTTTCAGAATCCACAAAAGTTTTTAAGAAGATATGACATCATTGATATTTTTGTGCAAATTGATGAATGCTTTGCAGATGATGAGGAAACTTGAAGAATAAAGAGCAGATTCGATCCTTCGTAGCCTTCAAGGCATATCAAATTTGGATTGGTGTTCCACAATTTCTAAGATATAAAGGATAATGTCATCAATGTTTCAAAGTGGAATGGTGCTGTGTTCTCCCCATCATTATAATAAGTTTATATTAGAATGAATCATAGCCATACAATGGGGGAGATCAATGGTGGGAATTATGTTAAAGAATCCAAGGTATTTAAAGATATTTCTTTACCAGAGTTGTAATAGTCAATTGGAGAGGAAGCTAAAGCATCGAGGGTTTTCAAGAAGACAAACCAGACATGGTTACAGATCGACGGTGGTAGATGGCTTCCAAGAAGGATCAACAATAATGCATTATCTCCAACAGCCCAAAATTTTGTTTGTGCCAAGTGACCAGCAAGTTGCAGAGGCCCCAAGATGCCATGGCAGTCCACCTACAGTGGATTTCCTGGAGGGTGTACCAGTAAGCAAATACCGACAAGAAATCTCTGCTGCACTATCAAAAAATTGATCTTTGTAATGCTCTTGATAATTTTAATTTTGCAAAGCTATAACTAGAGGTCAAACCCTCATTTTTAAAGGGTCGAATCTAGCATGTTTTCTTGTGCTACTATAATTCCCAAGGGCTAATGGAAAGAAAATTACATTGATCTTCACCTCAAAATTTATATCTTCATGCTTGATATCAGAGGTTCAAATTCTTTAGCTGCATTTTTGTGAATAACTAAGTGGTTAGTTTGTGCCAAATAATGGATTACTAGCTATTAAAGTAATTGAAATATTCTTATAAGATTGATATTTATTGTTAGAAAGTGTATTTCTATAAAATCTAGATATTGGTGAATTCTGTTATTTGGATTATCATTGTTTGGATATTAAAATTGTTGTCTGCAATATTTCTCTACTGTGCATTAATGAATGGAGAATCATCCAACTTGAGATAATATTAGTCTGAGTTTTGTGTCTATTGGGTTATTTTTTTAGAGATTTTTATTGTGGTGCAATGTTGTTAGCCTATCCATCCATTATTGTTCACATTTCTCTAATCCTAACATTTTCTTACCCTAATATTCAAACCCCAAGTGAGCATAATGGTGTCAACATCCTATTTAAGTTGATAAGGAACCAACCTATTCTGGAGGTTGGATCGAAAACTCTGTTTTGGTCCATCCAATGTTGAGTGTTGAGTTGTAGCTATCAGGTGCAAGCCTGCATAGAAATTAGGAATATAGACAACCATAGTATTGAGTAAAACTCGATGTAATTCAGTTCCCAATAGTTTTTGGCATATCCAGTGGGACCAGTTCACAAGGAACACAAAACCCATAAAATGAGTTGTTATTATCTCAACTTGAAGGAATCAATATTTGGTGAATTGTATTGACCTTGTAACCAGAGAAGAGCAAGTTCACCTGGCGACTCCCTAGTATTTAGACTCAAAGAAAGAATTATTCCTGTAGACTAGTGTCCTTTCATGTATACCAGGTCTTTCAAAAGTAATAACCCTAACTTCTATTTTTATTGTGAGTTACCTTATAGAGGGGTTACTGTTGCCAAAAGTTTGAATCAAGATTTCCTCGTCGAGGAAGAGCTTCTGGAATAAAATCCTATAGTCCATCCAATAGTCCCCCCAATAAGATCTAAAACCAAAAATATGGCATAAAATGTAGCTCCTAATTAGCCATTACATAAGTACCCCAACTTGAACACAACCGGTCCTCTTACATTAGACCAAATGAATGCCATACCCCAAGTTGTATCTAAAGCTATCCCCACTTATGATGGATCTGGGAAAATAACTTATGAGTGCTGTCAAGATATCTTGAATCTGGCAAAAATCCACAACATAAAAGAAGAGGATATTATTGTAAGGATTCTAGCCCTATCCTTCAGAGGAAAGATATTGCATTGGTTTAGAAATCTGGAAGATAATATTATCACTTCATGGAAATCATTAGCTGAGCCATTCATAGAGGAATTTAATAAATATGTTGACCCTTTTTATCTGCTTAACTAGTTTACTTCCATGCATAAAACCCGACGAGAAATTGTCTTAGATTTTAATTTGATATTTAGTAGAACATGGAAAAGAATTCCCCCCACTACCAGACCAGCTACATGTTTAGCTTATATGTATTATATCTAAGCTCTTGGATCAAATTTAGGGCTGCAGACATAAAAATTAGGAGTAGAAACATTTCCCCAAGTTTATAATGCAATAGTTCCTGCTAAAAATATCCTAATTAATGTCGAAAGACTTCCCCCCAAAATTGTGCTACCTTACAACTCGAAAACCACTAGTAGCAAAATTCAATCCACGAACCCCTCTCAAATGGACCCCATTTCTTTATCATCTCCATATCCACAAATGAATGCTATCCCTCAACCAAAGCCTATACCCTCTACAACACCTTTTACTCCCCTTCCTTCTCAATCATATCAAGATTTTTTTGCTATCATGGATATAAAAAATACTCTAAAAAATCTGAGTAATAGAATGAATTCAATGGAAAAGAGAGATCAAGAAAGGTCACAATAGAGGAGATTTTCATATGTAAATAAATATCAGAGGCCTAGTCCTAGTAACAGTATTGGGATCAAGGTGAATGTGGTATATGAGAAGCTAGAATGTTCTTCAGATACTACTCTTGTGAATGTTTGGTGTTTAGTATGCAATGACCCTCACGAATCATAGTCTTATGTGATGTACCAACACCATGTTCAACAAGCTATGGATCAAGCTAAAAGGAATCAACATGGGAGAGTTAATACGTTATGGATAGGGTTATGCATAAGAGGTAGGACCCGAAAGGTACTTATAAAAAAATGGTGAAACTATTTCGAAACGACGACGAAATCTGTCGAACTGCATGTATGCTGGCATGGCGAATGATTTTAATTTTTCTCAAAAAATTGGCAAAAAAGGGTAAATTTTAAAGTTTTGCCGAACCAGGCCAAAAATATACCGGCTACGTTTAAAATCTTGGCAAAATCTTGGACGCGAATTGTGGTCCAGTCATGGAACAGGATGCATTATATGGTCCGGATCCAAAATGGATGCACAATATAGTCCGGCCTCGAACGTGTTGCAAAACATGAAACGGTCTCGAGTCGGGTGCATAATAAGTACCGGTCTCGGACCGGATGCATTTTTATGATTGACAACGTTCAAAATTTGGGTATTCGAGTAAGAGATATGATATGGCGTCTAGTAAAGATAAGGATTGTAGCACGACGCAACTTATCGCTATTGACGTTGTTAGGGGGAAAACACATGCAATATTGGCAAAGTTGATCCCACATAACTATCTATCCCACATAACTATTTATCCCACATGATTTAGTGTACTCTAATTTCAAAGCTTAAATAAGAAACTTCCTTCATAGTAAAGTAGGTGAAGATTCAAGACAAGAAGGGTGGCCTCTTTTTGATGGGTGTAGTAGGCAAGAAATCAACTACACTCGTCAGGAAGAAGACCAACGTGTCTTGTCCTGGATCTTGGCCTTTTACGACCACGGACCGGATGCAACGGATGGATGCATTTAATGTCACGATGGTAACATGTTCCTAGACACCGGACGAGTGCATTTATGCATCCAGGCATGGGATAGATGCATTTATGCATCTAGGCATCGGACGGTTGCATATTATGCAACCGGTTTAAAATGGAGTATATTATGCATCCGTGTTTTGAATGGATGCATATTATGCATTCGAGTTCTAGGTGGATGCAAACCATGCTCCGATGTTGAACCGGTTGCATAATATGCAACCGTCCGGTACCCGGATGCATAATATGCTCCGACGTTAAACCGGTTGCATATTATGCATCCGATCGTTACCCAAAACATAAAATGCATTCGGGATAATGCTCGACTTATGTTTTGCATCCGGGCGCTCTCTGGATACATAATATGTTTCGAGTAATGATCGGATGCATATTGTGTATCCGGTATATTATCGGGGCATATTATGCATCCGTCCGTTGGATGGATGCATACTTTATTTCGAAAGCATTGTTTGGGCCGAACCGGTTGCATAAAACGCTCCTATCTCGAACCGGTAGCATACTTTAGTCCGACCGCCATCGTATTGCCACGTGTCTAATACTGCATGTCCTGTCCTGCATGTCTAATACGATGTTGCCACGTGTCAAATATGTTTTAAGTCTATAAAAGGGCATCAACAGTCATTTTCCCATTTCATTTCTACAACTACAACCAGAGCTAACCTTTCTGATCGACCTTTCAGTTTCCATTCCCAATCCTTTTTCTTCCACTTCCAACTACTTCCAATGGATACCCCTTCCACAATCCAACCAAAATTCAAGAATTTTACGTGCACTTTGATATCAGATCTCATGACAATGCCAGGGATGAACTTTCAGTGGTTGTATAACGTAGGTTTATCAACCCTCATTTCCATGCCACATTTCAGAATAGACAAAGTGCTCCTGCAGCATATTATCTCTGGTTATGACCATGACAGGGGTACTGTAAGCATTAATCTACGATCTAAAAATATTGTTTTCAGCATCACCCCTGCAGATATTCACAGATTGATAGGTCTTCCATTTATTGGTTTTAATCAAGTGTCACCGAGGACACAACTTTCTCCAGATGACAAAGAACACCTCGATAACAATTACGGTCTTTCATCAAAAAATTTGGCAGGTATAAATCTTGTTAAATGTATTTTATTAATTTTCAATGTTTTAAATTTCTAAATTGACATCGAATTTTTTTATGCAGCTTCTAATGCCAAAACAAAAAGAGGTTTAACGATTAACGATGTTAACCATAAAACTCTGAAGGCCATTATCAAGTTTTTCCAGGCCAGGCTTATTCTATTGGGAAGACCAAAAATTCTATTTTGGGCACTGTATTATATTGTTCAGTCTGAAAAAAATCAAAAGTTTGATTGGTGTACCTATATTTCTGATCGAGTCAGGACTGAGTTGCACGCGGTCCAACTTGCAACCACCAAGACTCAGCCCCCCAAGACTCAGCCCATTGTGGGCAATGTAAATTATCTTTTAGCTTTATATTTTGAGTCTTTTCATAATTTGTCAACTGCTCCTGTACCAACTGTTATGCATTCAAAACTATTGTCTATTGCCATGACACCAGAGGAATTGAGGGTAATAACTACATCATTGTCTTTGACATACTATTTTATAGTTTACCATATTCCTTTTTTAAATTTTTTTCATCTATATGCAGGCGAAGGCAAAAATTTCAAGGACTAAATAGATTGCTTGCCAATAGGGGTCACAAGCCGGAGCAAACAGGTGATTCTGAAGATACGGGCTCTGAAGCAACACCTGTTACTATGCAGAGGTCACACAAACGTGCCAGGAAAGCAGCTACTCATGGGGTGTCTCGTACACCTAGGTTTGCACAAAATGTGCAAGCCGAATCTAGTGTGGCCAACCCCTCCCCCAATGCAGGACAATTGCATCACATTTCATCTGGTAAATCTATGATTCTATGTGTAGTTAATTAAAATTTAGATTTCTTTTTATTTTAAGCAGAATTGTAACAAATTTTTTTGACTATTTTTAGTTGATTCTCGTGATCAAGTAGTAACATCACAAGTTAGAGGGCATATGCCGCCACCACCTCCTCCACAAGCATCTCACTCACCGGTTACACGCAATCAGCAACATGGACAGTCACAGCCTCAGCCTATGCGAGGGCAAGTCATTGTTGGAAAACGTTTGTTTTCACAAGCCACTTCACGAAGTTCTGGGCATGGGATTTCACAACCACAGAGATCACAAAGACCAACAACAAGTTTGGCGGGAATTGGATTCTCTCAGTTTACATTTTCTACAAATTCACAGGCACCTGAATGTTCTGGACAGGGATTGGACAATATTCCACTTGATGATGATTACATGATGCAGGGCCAGATTGAAGGCTTCAGGGCAACAAATGTGCTTAAAGATAGAGCACGAGAAGAAGTCCCTTCAGCTCAGAAGACATCAGAACCACCCACCCAAGGAGACAACCCTCATCCTCAAGGTCCTCAAACTGAGGATGATGTTGTCAATTTTAATGAAAATATTTCATTGGCAGCAAGTACCGAGTCAACAATTCAGGAGTTTGTTTTGAAGGATTTGCAGGAGTTGAAAGAATGGGAATATCGGGCAAAGGTCCTTATTAGGGAAATTAATGCCCGATATAAAAATTATGAAAAAAGAGATTCTATTTATTCTTTAGTCAAATATGAACCTGAAAAACTTGATGGCTTGCTAAAACAGGCTACTTCAGGAATAGTTAAATCTGATTTTATTTATGAAGATGATGTCTTAAATGTTGTTGTTGGTAGATTGGAGAATGTTAATGCTGAAGCTCAAGCATTTTACAACTTATGGGCTTCTGATAAGGACAGGGTTGCAGTTGTTGAGGCTGCAAAAGAATTGGCTGAGGTAAAAAAGTTATATATATTCCAATTTTCTATTGCATTTAAATTTTTATATTTCTTGAAAATTTGTAATAATTTCAATATATCCCTTTTGAATTAAGTTTTCAATTTGTTTTGCAGTCAAACTTTGAAAACTTGAAAACACAAGTTAAGAGCATGGATGTCAATATTCTTACAACAAAATCATGTTTGATGAAATCAATGGAAATGAAAAAGAAAATGCAGTCAAAGATTTCAGAAAACAATCGTTTAAAAAAATACATCAGAGAGAAGTTGCATGAAGATCCAGAAAAGGTGCTTGATAAAATGATAGAAACGCTTCCAACAATACTTGAAGATCCAAACAAAGAAGAAGTTGCATGTGTGTCAAGTATTGTGAAAGTACGTGACAACCTTGTTAGAGTTGGAGCACTGCCAGAAGAAACAGAAGTTGATAAAGGAAAAGAAACGACAACTCCAAACACTAGTGAAGCATCCAAGCACCAATCAAAAGATTGAAATTTGAAAATGTTGACAATGTTTTTAAAAGACTGAAATATGTTATTTCTATTTGAAATTGGTATGTGATATTTGAGACTTGAGTTTGAAAATGTTTTCAAAATACTGCAATATATTAATTTTTGTTTGAAAATTTTATGTTATATTTGAGTTTACAAATGTTTGAACGATGTAATTTCTATTTGATAATGTTTTAAAAAGACTGGAATATTTATTTTTTATTTGAAAATGTTATGTAGTAGAGTTAGAAAATGGTATGTAATATTTGGGTTTAAAGTGTTTGAAAGATGTAATATATGTCTTTTTGAAATAGTTAATTTGTAGTTATGATGCACAAAATTTGGGTTTGAAAATGTTATGTAATATTTGAGTTTGAAAATGTTATCTAATATTTGGGAATTTCTGTTTGAAATTGGTATGTAAAATTTGAGATATGAGTTGGAAAATGTTTAAAAAAATATTGCAATATATTAATTTCTGTTTGAAAATGTTATGTTATATTTATGTTTACAAATGTTTGAATGATGTAATATGTTTCTTTTTGAACTAGTTGATATGAAACATTCTGTTTGAAAATGTAATGTAATTTCTGTTTGATAATGTTTTAAAAATATTGGAATATTTATTTTCGGTTTGAAAATGTTATGTAGTAGAGTTAGAAAATGGTATGTAATATTTGGGTTTAAAGTGTTTGAAAGATGTGATATATGTCTTTTTGAAATAGTTAATTTGTAGTTATGATGCACAAAATTTGGGTTTGAAAATGTTATGTAATATTTGAGTTTGAAAATGTTATCTAATATTTGGGAATTTTTGTTTGAAATTGGTATGTAAAATTTGAGATATGAGTTGGAAAATGTTTAAAAAAATATTGCAATATATTAATTTATGTTTGAGAATGTTATGTTATATTTATGTTTACAAATGTTTGAATGATGTAATATGTTTCTTTTTGAACTAGTTGATATGAAACATTCTGTTTGAAAATGTCATGTAATTTCTGTTTGATAATGTTTTAAAAAGATTGTAATATCTAATTTTGGTTTGAAAGTGTAATGTAATATTTGAATTTGAAAATATTATGTAATATTTGGGTTTCAAAATGTTTGAACGATGTAATATAAATCTTTTTGAACTAGTTAATTTGAAATTTTTTGTTTGAAAATGTTTTAAAAAGACTGCAATATCTAATGTCGGTTTGAAAAAGATATGATGCACATAATTTGGGTTTGAAAAAGACTGCAATATCTAATATCTAATTTGTAGTTATGATGCAATATCTAGTTTTGTTTGAAAACATTTTAAAAATACTGCAATAGCTTATTTCGGTTTGAAAAAGTTATGATGCACATGAAAGTTATGAAAAAAATAATTCATTTAAATAATATAAATCTGGAACAATATTCAGAAATCTGCTATCAAACCAATTTGTGTTTATCATTGTCAATGAAATGAGAGTTCAAAAACTAAGACCCAAACATAAAATTTTACAATCTACAAAAATGATTTAAGCCATGTAATTTTAAAGCAATAACGTGATTTAAAAAAACAATTCCTTGAAATAATATAAATCTGGAACAATATTCTAAAATCTGCTATCAAATCAATTCGTTATTATCATATTCCATGAAATGAGAGTTGAGACACTAAGACCCAAACATAAAATTTTACAATCTACAAAAAATGATTTAAGCCATGTAATTTTAAAACAATAATATGATTTAAAACAACAATTCATTGAAATCATATAAATCTGGAACAATATTGAGAAATTTGCTATCAAATCAGTTCGTGTCAATGAAATCATGGAAAATTATCACTATGGAAGTTGAAACATATCAGCTTGTCCAGAATCATTATGAAGCATAGCAAAAATCTGTGTCTCCACCATCTGATCACTGAAAGCATCATCATCGTCGTTATCAATCGTATTCAACGTTCCTCTTCTGTCTACCAAGGAACTCCAGTATTCCAATGCCCTATCATACGAAAATGTATCCAACTGATATGAGGACACATAAATTCGTAAACAATTTTCTAAATTCTTGTCAAGTCTATTGTGGATTTTAGATTTAACAAAAGCAAGTGCATTGAAAACTCTTTCATCTTCGACTGACCCCAAAATCATTGTTTCACATAATTCATATAAACGAAAGTATTCACTTATAGTATCTTTTAAGACTATGCTTGGATACAATTTTTGCCACAAACGTGTAGTGGAACCAATCTCATGGACACTTGTCATATGTGATGTTTGCAAAACCATTGTTCTTCCAAAATGCGATGATTGTTCTTTCAAAAGTTCACTATTGAGTATACCATTAATTTCAACACCATTGACTTCCACACTCTTACTGAAATGGTCAATGAGATTACCCATATATTTAATAAACAACTCATTTGCAGAACTGTATTCAGTACAAGGCCCCCAAAACATGGGGTTAACCACACCCATGGACTCAAGCAACTCATCTCTCTGAAACCGTTCTCTTATCTCACCTGTCAAAGTTTTTGCTATATTTGACAAATTACTCTTTGTTTTCTGTATTACAACATGAAATCTATTATGTGTTACAGGAACTTCTTCAAAATCTTCCACAACAATACTTGATTGCCTTTCAAAACAATAAACAAGTATCATATTTTCATGAACATTAATACAGAGATGATCATTGATGTCAAACTTCAAAAAGCTTTTTGGATTGTTCACGTTTATCAATGTATTCCAACTATCAAATACAGGTTCTATAAAATCTGCATTAGACACATATAATGAATCAAGAAGCATGCATATTTGTTTTCTCATCCTCATAAAATCAACGATATAGATAGATCTCTCTTGTGCAAGATTAATTAATCTGTTCATTTCTTTTAACATTGGAAGAATACCACATAATGTCAAAAGTGTTTCCAAGTCAGTCAAACGGAACAACATATCTTTTGCCTTATCAACTATTATGCGATTTGCATGCATAAACCCTATCAGTGATTGATATTCTGCCAAAACTCTCTGAGCAGGTTGAAACAGTGAAATCCATCTTGTATCCACATATTTTAACAATTTTTTCCCTTCCGTAACTCCTAGTGCAAATTGTTGAAACTCTGCAAATATTTTCGGACTTAATGAGAAATAAGAATGAATATCACGAACAAGGTTTTCAACTTTAGCAACATTTGAAAATGTGCTCACAATTTTATATGCAAGATTTACTCTATGAGCCATACAGTGAATGGGGATCATATATGGTGCAACTATGGTTTGGAGTCGAACACATAGACCAGACTTGTGACCTTGCATAATAGCAGCTCCATCAGCTCCAACACAAATTAACTTTGTTGCAATGTCTATATCATTCATTCCCGCAATATTCTTTAAACTTTTAACAACATTATAAATATTTTTTGCATTTGAACTTTCCAACATCTTATGTATTCCCAACAAAATAGGCCTTCTAACATGATTTTGAAATGTGTACACATGCATGCAAATCCAAGAAGTGTTATCCACAATTGTTACCTCATCAATAGAAAGTGAAATGAATTTGGCAAGTTTTACTTGCTGCCTTAGGTCTTCTTTCTCAACCAAAGATAAACATTTTGCCATTTCCCAACCACTTCGGTCTGACCAATGAGAACTAGGAAGGTTTTGCACATTAAAAAGGCATAATAGCTGCTTATAATCAATAAAATCGGACATTGGTCTACCTTTCTTGAGAATATTGTAAACAATGGCAAACTGCTTACTTTTTGAAGCTAAAACAGTCTTCTGTAATTTGTCAAATTGGGCTCCAATTGTTCCACCTTTCTCAACAAGAGATTGTTGTTGCTTTAAGTGATTGTCATATTCTATAGCATATCTTAAATGCATACATTCTGATGCATCCTTCCACTTAACTTCTTTACTAACTTCACCATTACTTTTTATAACTTTAACATAACATTTGCCAGCATGTTTTTCAATTGTATCAATCTTGTTTTGAAGCCTATGATCCTTACCAAGTCTCCAACTGCAAATTTTGCATCTACATTATTTTTCATCAATTTGGTTATCCTCAGTCATGACAGGCTCAAGCCAGGGAAATATTTCTGCCCATTCTTTCCTAAATCCCCTTCCAAGTATCCAGAGAGATGCTTTTCTTTTTTTGGAATTTTTGGTTGAAGATTCAATTGACGCTTGTAATGATTTTGATTTATCACTTTCATTTTCAATTGTGATGTCATTTTGCGTGTTGTCATCAGGTGTTTGTTGGATGTCATTTCTAAGGGGATTTTCAATGAAAGTCATCTCTTCTTGGGGAATATCTTCAAGTGGAGGCATATCAGGATCGACAGGGTATTCTGCATAGTAGGATACCATAATATTTTTTATCACTATTTGATGAAAAAATTTACAAAAAAATATACAAATCGTCAATCAAGCACATACTGGGAAGTAAAAAATCATTTGTACCTTGAATTTGCATAGATGTCGTTGGCTCGTCGCATTTCAAAGTTTGGCTAAAATATTTGAGGATACTCTTTTCAGCAGAAGATTTGGTGCCCTTCTTTCCATCACTGGGTGACAATTTACTAGTGACAAAATAAAGTTAAAGAGGGTGTATTTTCTGGAGGACTTTAGATATTATTGTAAATAGAATAAACAATTGTTGGGTAGTAAATTATACATACTTTTTTCCAGCCATTCTTTATTGTGAATTTATCAGTTTATGCCACTAGTTATTATTCTGGTGAAAGCACTCTAACGAGAGAAAAAGAGCATCAATATGTCAATAGAGAACCAAAGCATTTACTTATGTATAATCTTAGCAATAAAAAAAAATCTTAATTAAAACTAAGAATCAAAGCAAAACAGAGAAAACAAGGGAACAGACTCAACAGAGCAATGACAAAACAGAGAAAAAAAGGGAACACACTCAACAGAGCAATGACATTCAAAACGTGGAAAAATAACAAGCAGAACATGGCAATATAAAGAAAAGCAGAGAAGTGACAGAGAACCTGGTGCTAAAAGATATTTTGTCCGTATGCAAAGATACTGGTTTCGGTCACACGTAGACAATGATCCTGGTAAACACAGTCCGTTCGGTTGCACGAAAGTGTCCGGATTCAGAAATGGTTTCGTCCGATTGCACAGAAGTGTCCGGATTCAAAAATGGTTTCGTCTGGTTGCACGAAAGTGTACGGGTTCTGAAATGGTTCCGTCCGGCTGCATAAAATCCCGCCCGATTGCACGGTTGTATCCGAAAGCATAAAAAATCCGTCCGGTTGCATGGTAGTGGCCGAAAGCTAGGAAGGCACCGTCCGACTGCACAGTAGGTTATGGATACAAAAGTGTCCAGTCGGTTGCACAATAGGTTCCGTCCAGCTGTAGAGCAGGACAGTTTCGATCGGTTTCAGAATTAGTCCCGTCCGATTGCAGAGCAGGACACTATTCCGGTCGGTTGCAGAATTAGTTTCGTCCGACAGCAGAACAGGACATTGTTCCGTTCGGTTGTTGAATATGTTGCGGTCGGTAGCAGAAAAGGTTTCGATGTTGTGACGAATTGTGTAGGTATTTTCCCTAGGGTGTTAATTATATATAGAGGTATACTTGGCGAGTTTGGCGGGATAATTTTGAAATTCTAAAATTTTAGGGCTAAAAGGGTACTTTATTTAGGCGGGATTACTTGCGAATTTTTTAAAATATTCGTGATACTCTCATCAAAGGATGGCTAACCGACACCAAAAATTTATTTTTTCCCAAAAATTTTGGCTACATGGCCGACGTCCGGGTCTCAAAAATTTTGCGAATTTGAATTTTCGAAAATGGGTTTTTTCGCCCCAATGGCGAAGTTTCGCCGCTATGCATAACACTGGTTATGGCATCCTAACCAAATTATGGTTGGGAAAGAGCTAGCTGAGGAAATCCCAATTGTCATTATGAAAAGGTTTGGGAAGAAATATTTGCTAGTATATCCTAAAAAAAATGGGGCAATTTCAAGTCCCTTCCCAAAAGAGAGTTGATCCCCTCCCTTAAAGTAGTGACACTTTCCCTATTCCTCAAGCTAAGGTAAAAGAGAAGATAGATAGTCTTCCTAAGAGACCAAAAAAGGAAATGGGGGAGACCGAATGAGATCTAAAGATGAATATCAAGAAAGGCTTAGGTTCCCCTCTATTACTAAAAAACAAATATTAGAGGCCACCCAAAAATATAAAACAAGATATGGTGAGCTAGAAAGAAGGCTGGAAAAACTCTCCTTGACTAAGTTTGAATACAAAATTGTTGAAGAAATAAAAAATATTCCATCAAAAGCTAGCCTGTATGACACTCTATTCATTCCTGGTCAGATTGACCTACTTAAAGCTTCCATAAAAAAAATCCACAGAATAGGTTGGCCACTACAATCCTTAGTATGCCATAAGAAAAGAAAGAAATGATGCCTGCTATTCTAAAAAATAAGACTCATCCTTTCTATATATCCCTAATAATGGAAGGTTGGGTAGCCCAAAATTGTATGATTGATTCAGGAGCATCAACTACAATTATGCCTAAAGCAGTATGTGAGGATATGGGTATGAAGTATACCCGATCTTGTCCTAGAGTATTACAACTAGATGGGACATCGGTCAAGACAGTTGGAGTCATTAAGGATGTACTAATGAGGTTGCACAAAGCCCCTGAGGTAACAATAGTGCAAGAAATAGTTGTGGTTGACTTAGAACCCTATTTTGGATTATGTATTTCAAGAGAGTTTACTGCAAAGCTAGGGGGATGTATGTACATGGATTATTATAGCATGGTAATTCCTTTCAAAGGAAATAGAATAAGGATAACACCTGAAAAACCAGTATCTTATCACATTGAAAATATTGATGAGGATATGTGCAATCTTAATACCTTGGAAGAATTTGAGCTAGTGGAAAACATTAAAGAGTTGGACATTGAGGATGATTTGCCTTTTAGAGAAGATTATAGTCATTTCAGAACTGGTATGGGAACATATAGCATCTCAACTAAATCAAAAATGAAAATCCTTGATATATCCAACCAATATATAAGAGAGAAAGAAACATGGATTATGCACTTTTATGGTGCTAAATGCAGAAATGGTGTAGGAGCTGGTGTGGCCCTACAATCCCAATCATAAGGTACAAAGAATTTTGCATACAGACTGACATGGTCATGTACTAACAATGCTACAGAATATGAGGGCCTATGTCTCGGATTGATACAAGAAAAAAGCATGGGCATTAATATTTTGAACATATATGGTGATTATGAGTTATTAGTCCATAAAGTAAGAAATAGGTGCAACAATAAGCACCATTACTTAAAAGCTTATAGAAATAGGGTATGAGATTTAATGGAATCTTTTGATGCCTTGAATTTAAATTTTGTTCCCAGCGAAAAGAATACTCTGGCTAATTCATTAGAAACAAAGGGAGCTAACTTCAATACTTCTATAGACTTTTGAATCAAGAAGGCCAAGGGAATTAAAATGATTTTCAGAATTGCAATACCATACAAGCAAATATTCTGGCAAGTTTTTGAAAGTAATGAACAAATAGTTGACTTTCTAGTGAGAGAAGCATGTATCTCCACTATCCAAGAAGAAAATTTAGAAGAATTTGATAAACAAGATATTATCCAACTAAGAAATAATCATATCCCAAGAGGGTTGATCACCCTTGAGATTTTGTTTGATAATGAGGACAGAAAGAAGACCAAAACCATGAAGGTTAGCAAAAAAATATATAAATAAGTTGAAGTCGGTATAGAAAAGAATATCAATGTTAGAGTCTGATATTCACCAAAGGAAGTAGAAGATATCAAAGCTTTATGCTTAATATACCAAGACATTGTGGCTTGGTCATATGAGGACCTCAAGGTGTGTGACAAAAAGGTTATCCAACATACTATTGAGCTAGAGCCTGATGCAAAACCATTTAGGTAGAAGCAGATGTCAGTAAATTCAAGGATCGATGCCATTATGAGATAAGATATCTTAAAGTTGTTAAAGGCTCAGCTCATATAACCAATAAAACATTCTACTTATGTAGCCAACTTGGTACCCATAAGAAAAAAATTGGGGATATATGATTGTGTGTGGACTTTAAAAATTTGAACTAAGTATCCCTTAAGGATCACTACCCCCTCCCTCAAATTGATCAGATGTTGCAGGTAGTTTTAGGAGCAGAGATATTCTCACTACTGGATGGTTACTCTGGATACAACCAAATTTGGGTAAAAGATGAAGACCAGTATAAAACAACATTCACCACAAAATGGGGTACATTTACCTACCAAAGAATACCTTTTGGGTTATCCAATGCAGGAGATGCATTCCAGAGAACCATGGATTATGCCTTTGGTGCACTAATTAAAAAAGTCATTCTAATTTATTTGGATGATATGACTTTATTTTCCCATGATAAGAAAGATCACCTATCACACCTAGAGCAAGTTGTTCAAAAATGCAGAGAATTTGGTATTTTGCTCAATCCTAAGCAGTCATTCTTTACAGTCCATGAAGTAAAGCTGCTAGGGTATGTGGTCTCAAAAGAAGTCATGGCCATAGACCCATATAGAATCAGATCAATTCTTGCTATTTCTTTACCCACAAATAAGAAGACCTTGCAGTCTTTTCTAGGCTAGATTAATTTTGTTAGGAAATTCATTTCTGACTTTGTACAGAAGGTTTGGCCTATTTTCGAGTTACTCAAGAAGAATGTTGAGTTCAAATGGTCTTAAATTAGGAAACAAGATTTTGATATTATCAAACAGTCCATTGCAACATCACCATTGCAAAAATTATAGCTTGCCAAACAACAGATGAAGATCAGGTGGAAGAAGCACAAACTACAAATTCTAATTGGGTTGACTAGATGATTAGGTATTTTCAAATTGGAATATGCCCCCAAATCTAAATGCTTCCTAGAAGAGGAGATATAGGTTTCATGCTTTAAAATATGCATTACTATTAGAGGGACTGTATAAGAGAAATTTGGATGGAGTTCTTCTAAAGTGCTTAAAATATGATCAGTAAAAGAAGGTCATGGAAGAGTTCCATGGAGGATCAGCTGGTAGACATAGCTCAGGCAGAGTTACAACTTTGAAAATCATAATAGTAGGCTATTATTGACCTAATGTATTCACTGATGCTTTCAGGATCACCAAATCCTATGATAAATATCAAAGATATGTTGGAAGGACAAGGAATGCTGCATTTCCCCTCAAGCCAATACAAGTTGAAGAACCTTTTCAGCAATGGGGACTAGACTTCATTGGAGTCATCAACCTCAATTCCTTAGTAGAACACAAGTTCATCCTAACTACCACATATTATCTCAACAGATGGGTAGAGGCTATTCCTACCAAGAAATCAAATCAAGAAGTCATGATCAATTTTATGGAAAATTTGATTTCAAGGTTTGGGGTTCCAGAGTCCTTGGTAAGTGATAATGACCTAGCTTTCATAGGAGCCAAGTATATTGATTTTACTAGTAAATATGACATTACTATTAATAATACTTCAAATTACTATCCAAAGGGTAATGGACTGGCAGAATCTACCAATAAAAACTTGTTAAGGATTTTGAGAAAATCACTTGAAGGTAACAAAAGAATTTGGCACTAGTATATGGAAAGGAGGCAGTATTACCCATTCATTTGGAGATCCCATCACTTAAGCTTGCCAATACAGAGGAAGAGTTGAAAGAAGATCTGGTAAATACCAGGTTGACTCACTTGCTGCAATTGGAAGAGAATAGAGCTCAGTCATATGAAATTTTTCAAAGGAATTCCTTAGATATCAAAGCATGGTTCGATAATAAATCCAGATTAAAAAAATTCCAAGTTGGAGACTCAGTTTTCAGTGATGTGGCAGTGTAGTTTGAAATTTTGGCCAATGAAAAGGTAGAATGCCATCGGTGAGCCATCGAAGGGAATTATTAGAAGTTGGAAAGTGTGCCAATGGGGAGGTCGCACAACAACTACATTAATGGCAGAAGATATGCACACTCCAAAAAATAAGAGTGACAAAAAAGTATACACGAGGCTCATTTAGTAGTTATTTGCATTCACGAAGTAGTAAAGGGTAAAAGGACACTCCGAAGCTTTTTGCTATGAATTACAGAGAAAAAAGTCTACTATCAAAATGGCTCCTAAAAGGGTACTCACAGAGGCACAAAATATGGGAGCAAAATGACAAGCTCATGTGCGTCAGACCAGATGAGTCATGGATATAGCGATGACGAGAGTAAGGAGGACCCTCCTAAGGATGAGTTTTGAATTCCCATATTTTGGAGGAAATCCAATGTGTCAACAAGGTACCATAGCTATAAAATCTTTCTTGTTATCCTATATCTATGATTTTGTGCATCATTGTCCTGAATTAGTTTCTACTATGATCCAATTCTATGATTCTGAAAATAGATTCATAAAGACCTCTAAAGGCACCCCCCTATTTTTAATTACCAAATAATTTTTCCATGAACTATTTGTCATAGGAGTAGGTCCTCCTTCAAAGCCTAGACCATTTAACATAGCAGAGCTAGCAAGGGCTTATACCAAATTAGTGACATCAAAAAAGAAAAGAGCTATAGAAATATGGCTTCATCTTAACTTCAGAAGGATAAGGGAAGAGGATGAAATGCCTGAAGTTCCTATCCATATTGATGAATTTGCAAATCCCGAACTATTTTCTATGTTGGCTTGTATGGAGGGTTTAGACTCTGACAGAATGGTATATGGCTGGCAAATTACCGTAGCTTATTGTATTTCTAACAAAAGAATGTATGAGAAAGATGCAGGAGAAAAGGGGACTAGGGTGATTTATTTTTATTGGCCAGCTTTTCTCGCACAGAGGATACATGAGCAGCTAGTAAGTATGAAAAGGGGCTCTGATGCTCCTAGTTTTAGGCATTGCTCAAGTCTGGTGTGGATTTTTTATACCACCACTAAAGATAGAATACCTTGGATTTTGGTCAAGGATAAAACCAATGATGGGGAACCCTTTTCGGTTTATTACTAGACAAGTCATATGAGAAGCAGTGAGTCTTACTATAGATTCAATTTGGAATTTCTTGGACCTGCCCTAAGGATAATGTATGGAAAGTGCCCTAGATTACCACCCTTTGTTGAGTAGATACTGAGAACAAAGGGTGCAAAAGAAGGAGACTGGTATTTTTTGACCGAGGGCACAGTTATCAGATTGTATGGTTTCATGGGTAAACCTTTTCTCCTGCCCCACTTTGTCATGGAGAGGCTTTTTGCCTTAGAATATTTGAGGTAGGCAGAGTACATCGATGCAAACTATGGTTCTGGGAGAAAGAGAAATTCTTTGCTTACCCACCGCACTATGGAGGATATTACCATCACCAAGAAGGGGCAGAGCCAACTAATTGACCAATACCTTGATAGGTTAGGTCTATTTTATATCACCCAAAGATGGAGCTATGACCCTAATGGTATTTTTACTACAAGGAATATAGCCCTAAATGGAGAAAAGTCCTATAATTTTGAAAAGAGACCCAGAGCTCATTTTGAATAGGGCAAAAACAATTATGAGACTGCTATTTTAGAGTGGAATGTCTCAAATATGGTTCAGCTACCTCCATGGTTGGATTTTTATGAGAAAATTATTGATTTTGATCTTGAAAAGAAGCCAAGTCATCAGATTACAAAAGCTACAATTAGTAATATTGAAGGGGAGACTTCAAAGAAAAAGGATCCTCAGCCTAAGGGAGAAATTGCTGAAGAAGTTGAGGAAGAAGGACAATGGAATGTAGAAAAAATATCAGATTGGTGGAGAATGAGGATTGAAATTGGAAAACCTAAGTCCAAGTTCGGAATGAAAATTGATAAAGAGTTTTCAAAAAGATATAATGAAAATATTGGGACTTGGAGATAGAAGGATGTCAGAAACATAGTATTGATGGTTGAAAAATCCCAAAATGGCTCTAAATCCCTCCCTCCACCTACAGATCAATAAGCTCAACTAGAAGAGCCAGAAAATCCTTTGACAACACCCTAAGTATTGAAAAATTTTCATCCTACCATTGAGCAAGTGGAGAAATTTCCTAAGGGGGCTCAGTTGATGAGAAAAATGCAATATTCTAGAGAAAAGGCTGTCAATACTCTAGTTATTGAAATAGTATCTAGGCCTAAATTCTTAGCTCTGGGAGGTCAGCCTCCAGACACAGATATTGACTAGAATAAGAAAGATGAAAGTTTCAAGTTCAAACCCTTGTATTTTACCCCTATAGTGTTAGTATAATTACATCTTGTTTCTGAGCAACTTCTGATTTCTGGAGCTATGCAAGGAAATGAATTAGAAGAGGAATATGAGAGTGAGATGGCTGATTTCCAATTGGTTCATAGAAGGACTAAAAGAGTTCCAGAAAGAGAGGAAAGAGAAATTTCAAAGAAACAAAAATTGGATATGGAGGAGATTGCAAAAGAGGTAGATGATTTTGTTGTAGAAGAATTGATTCATCAGGAGCAACAACAAGAAATAGAGATAGAGCAAGAGCACCCTACATCTTGTAGGTGAAGGTATGGTTTCTAATCCCTCTTCTCCTCTACATTCTCATGAATCCCCAAAGAAATCTCCCTTCCTTTCTGACCAAGAATATATGACAAGAGTACCTCCTCCCTCTCGTAGTCCACCACATGTGTCATCTATAGCCATTGAGGTACAAGTCACTTCTATTTCATCATAGCCACCTCAAATTCCATTTTCAGCATCTGAGGTTCCCACTTCATCATCTCCTATCATTCCATCTTCACCATTTCTATCATCACCATCTATGGGACATGTTGTTCCAAGTACCACCATCCATCCAATTACTAGTCTTGCATCGGTTCCTATGAGTCTACCAATAACAACAACAATAGTAGTTATAGAGTCCACTATTGTCACAAAAGTTATTGTAACTATCTCTACACCCCCATCATTAGTAGTTCAATCTGCCCTTTTGTTTTTAGTATCTTCATATCCCTTGGCTACTGGTTTCTCAAGACCTATCACTATATAAAAATAACAGGCAACCACTCAAAGTATAAATGATTATTGAGTAAAGAAGCTTGCTAAGCCTTCCAGCAAGATGGTTGTACGAATAAGAAGCATGTATGTTGATCCTATTTCTAGATAGAGAGTATCAAGATCTATGAATCCACTGGTAAGCAAACCTAAAACTGAGATGATTGTTCAAGATTATCAAGTGGAGGAGGTCACAAGAGATATTAACAAGCTTCTTGAGGAATATGAGCTGATTATAGCCAAAGCCCACTTGGATACCTTCTATGTGAAAAATGATATAGTCAGAGAGAAGGTGGAAAAATTGGAGAAACAAGTTGAAAAACTCAAGAAGAGTCTGAGTAATCAAAAGGAAGTGGAAAAGGCTCTGAGAAAAGAGGCTAAGGGTTGGCAAGAGAAGTTTCAAGAAGCCAATAAACTAAAGGACCAATTAGAATAGCAAAAGAAGTTGAATGAAGATCAGGTGAAACAAATTCAGAATTTAAAGCATCAGCTTCAAGTTGAGAAAGCTAAGTCTTCAGGATTTTCTAAGAATGAGTTGAAAAATATTAGAAAAGAGTTGCTTTCTGAGGTCCAAGAGAAATGTTTAGGGCTTCAACTTGTTATTGATTATCTTGATGATGCCAGTCACCTACTCTCCAATATTAAGAAAGAGCTAGGTCAGATCATAGGAGAGTTTTAGCATATGGTGATTTTGGTAGAGAAAATGTATAGGTTGGTTGATAGCAGACTCAGTGATTCTGCTAAACCTATTCCTAATAAAGAATGGAATATCGCTAGAGTTACTACCAAGATAGTGATTAAAAAGCATAGGGTACTTTAGAAAGCCTAGTTATTGGTTGATAGGATTGAAAGGGTGATTAAGGATGTTGTTGAATTGAACAAAGAAATGATTCAAGTTGGCTTCAAAGGCCTATGGATGGAGGACCACAACTTGTTATCTATGGAAGAGATCCATAAAAGCATTAATGAGAATTTTTAGGATGAATCTGGAATAAATTCTCTGGAAGAGCCACTACCCCAAGAACAAGATGTCTAATTGATTATTGATTTTACTCAGTTGAGATATCTCATGGAAGATTTGGTAAATAGAGGGAATGCTACTAACTATGAGGACATTGGAGAGCTATAATATGTTTATAATTATCTCAAAGAAAAATCAAATCCCTCTAAAGTAGCCTGGGAACAGACTCTACAATCTTTAAAATTGATGGTTCAGTTGTTTGGTGATACTTCTGGAGGAAGGAGTCAAAAAACACCTGCTCCACAAGAAGAAGATGAAAAAGAGGTTGATGAAGAGGACCATGAAGAAGAAGAGCAGGACGGATGATTACAGGCCTAGAAGGGGCTCACACTTAGTTCATTTTTATTTTATACATATGCATGAGTTTTGTATTTTTGTTTTGACTCTAACAATTGTTAGAAATGAGCAATAAAGGCATGAAGCCTATAGAGGCAGAAGAGTAGTGGACTATGTGTAAAGGCATTTTGCAATGAGGCCTTATAAGAAGAGTAGAGTTATGCCTGATTTTTGAAGATAATGAAAGCAGGTCTATGTTTTTGGTATAGTCTCATTATAAATGGATGAGCCATGATGTTTTTGGCATGATTTCCATATGAACCTTTACCCTCTAAGCATATTGTTGAATTTTTAGAGGGTAGTGTTTATATGGAAGTTATTATTTAAAGCATATTTTTAGAGACAAGTATTTTTTTTGACTACCAAGGCCCAATGGATAAGATTTCGAGTTCATTGGATTTACAAGCAAATCCACCCGGGAGGCGCCAGAATGTAGGCCCAAAATGGCCACATACTTAGGAAAATTTTGCAAATTTTGCCTAAGTCATAAAGTCCTCATTTCACACACCTTACAGTGTATTTTGGAGCGGATCCACAACAGAAGCCACGAGCCCACCCAACACTTAGTAAATTTTCATGCTCAAAGCAGTTCCAAAAGACTTCTTTTGTTTTTGGCTATGGACTAGCAACGCATCCCAAATCCATAAAATATTTTGATAAAGGATGATGTCAGCTGAAAAAGGTGTGGATTTCTGACCACTTGATATTTTGAATATCCATGAGTGGCTAAGTGTTGGAGTGCATGATTTCGGAGAACACACAGAATATTTTTTCTCGAAATGGTGACGAGGTGGAATGCTGTAAACGTAGTAGAGGTGGATTGGCAACAATGGGTATTTTTGACTAACTCTTTTTTGGAATGGTGATAAGCAGTGTTTTACTCTAAAGATAACGTGGAATGGAAGAAGAGTCATTTTACATTGTGACGGGTCTAGAATGATGGTCATACACCAATGCACTTGCCTAGACCAAAATGGAATCCGCAAAAGTTTTTAAGAAGAGATGATGTCATCGATATTTTGTGTGGATTGACAAATGCTTTGCGGACGATGAGGAAACTTGAAGAATAAAGAGTGGATTTGATCCCGCTTAGCCTTCAAGGTATTTCAAAGCCGGATTGGCGTTCCATAGTTTTTAAGATATAAAGGATGATGTCATCAATGTTTCAAAGCGAAATGGTGTTGTGTTCTCCCTGCCATTATAATAAGCTTATATCAGAATGAATCATAGCCATACAATGAGGGAGATCAATGGTGGGAATTGTGTCAAATAATTTGAGGTATTTAAAGATATTTCTTCACCAGAGTTGTAACATCCAGTTGGAGAGGAAGCTGAAGTGTCAAGGGTTTTCAAGAAGACAAAACCAAAGGTGGTTATAGATCAATGGTGGTAGATGGCTTCCAAGAAGGATCAATGATAATGCATGATCTCCAATGGCTTGAACTCTAGTTTGCACCAAGCGACCAACAAGTTGTAGAGGCCTCGAGCTACCATGGTGGTCCACCTACAGTGGATTTCCTGGAGGGTATACCAGTAAGCAAATGCCAGCAAGAACTCTCTACTGCGCTATCAAAAAATTGATCTTTGTAATATTCTTGATAATTTTAATTTTGCAAAACTATGAGTAGAGGTCGAACCCTCATTTTTAAATGGGATCTAGTGTGTTTTCCTGTGCTACTATAAATATTCCCAAGAGCTAATGGAAGGAGCATTACATTGATCTTCGCCTCAAAATTTGTATCTTCATTCTTGATATCAGAGGTTCAAATTCTTTAGCTGCATTTCTATGAATACTTAAGTGGTTAGTTTGTGCCAAATAATGGATTACTAGTTGTTAAAGTAATTGAAATCTACTTCTAAGATTGATCTTTATTGTTAGAAAGTGTATTTCTATAAAATCTAGATATTGGTGAATTCTGTTATTTGGATTATCATTGTCTGGATATTAAAATCGCTTTCTGTAATATTTCTCTACTATGCATTAATGAATGGAGAATCATCCAATTTGAGATAATGTTGGTCTGAGTTTTGTGTATATTGGGTTAGTTTTTCAAAGATTTTTATTGTGGTGCAATGTTGTTAGCCTATCCATCCACTATTGTTCACATTTCTCTAACCCTAACCTTTTCTTACCCTAATATTCAAACCCTAAGTGAGCATAATGGTGTCAACATCCTATTTAAGTTGAAAAGGAACCAGCCTACTTTAGAGGTTGGATCAGAAACTCTGTTTTGGTCCATCCAATGATGAGTGCTGAGCTGTAGCTATCGGGTTCAAGCCTGGATAGAAAGTAGGAAGATATGAGTAAAAATCGATGCAATTTAGTGCCCAACAATTACATTCATTCAAGAATCATTGCTAACAACTATCATAAAGCTACATTTTTGATTGAGAAAAAGTAAAAATGAAAATCTAAACCTTTGTTAATTTGAACCTATGGTCCTTGTAGATTGACAACGCTACCCATATGCATACCAAATTTGTCAAAATTTTACTCAAATTAAGCCTACCTATTTTGTTGGAGGTAATGATTCAGAGGTGCATGCTATTTCCATGATTGGGATATCTAA
Source organism: Wollemia nobilis (assembly GCA_028583015.1). Taxonomy (NCBI): domain Eukaryota; kingdom Viridiplantae; phylum Streptophyta; class Pinopsida; order Araucariales; family Araucariaceae; genus Wollemia; species Wollemia nobilis. The sequence continues at coordinate 6,060,449 of JAQPPZ010002230.1, read as the reverse complement.
AGTTGACCAGATCAATGAACATCAATCAATCCAAAATTTGGCGTTAGGTTATCTATTTTTTCTCAATGTTGTGCTTTCACACAATGCATTTCAAAAGGGGCATCTGTAGACACCTAAAACATGTCACGTTTAGGAGGCTACTCATGTAGATACATTTTAAAGCTATATGACTCATATTGGGTCTTCTTAAGACCTAACAATGGTTCTAACCACTTAAAAAGGGTAACTTTACCCATTTCATCTTGAGCCATAATGTCCCTTGATGGCTCTAGCATCATTGTGATCGTTCATGATGGATATGACATTACTGTGATGGTCCTTTTATGTCTTTGGTATCATCATGATGGTCCACAACAACCCTATTACAACCATAGTGACTCAGGACAACCTCCAAGCCCACCATTCTAAATTGGGATTCCTGAGCCAAGTAAAATTGGTTACAATGCAACTATTCTTAGACGGTTATGTGCTAGAACCTTCTAGAAGTGATGCCTAGCCTGCTTGAACCTAACTGAATCTTGGTCTTGGCTTCTCCAAAAAGCTAGGATTTCAAGTTGGGAGGTCTATATAAGGCACCCAAAAAATTCATAAGAGAGATAATTGATCCCCAATTAAACACAATGAAGTGCTATAATTTTGTGATTAGAGAGTTCAATATCTCATAAGTGTCACGTTATTATCGAAATTACATCATAAAGCTTGCATTCACATCCATGGAGTGCATTGGAGTTTGAAGGTCTAGTCTCACCATTGATCATAATTAATTTACATGAATTTGAGTCAATTACCATGATCCAACTGTGTTTCAGAACATAACAAACCTTCAACATCAATTTGATAGTTGAATTGATCATCACACTGCACTGAGCATGAAGGAAAAGCTTGATTTTTTATGGTCACTGTGTCCCACAATGAACCATAAGCCGAGTTGTCAAACCTTATGATGGTTAGTAGAGCCCACCATTCTGATCCATGATGGCCTTGTGATGAGTGTCATTAATCACATCATTTAATCTCAATGATTTATCAATCCGGGGTGGTGTCCAAGGCTGTCTACGATAGAAGGTTAGGGTAGAGTACAATTCAGGCATTCATATTTCAAGCATTTATTGGGTGAAACAGATTTGGTTTAGCCTTTTGGTGTCACACTAAACCTAATCTATAGAATGGAAACTTGAAGGAATTGAAAACTTATTCTAAGTTCAGAAATATAAAGTTAACTACAAGTGCAGGAATTGAAATTGCTGAATTGAAATCTAATCTACTTTTGCAGAATTGAAATAACATAATTGAAATTGCTAAATTGAAATGTTACTGAAATGAAATCCTAAATTACACTTGCAGAATTGAAACCTAGTTTACTTTTGTAGAATTGAAATGATGCTTGGAAATAAAACTTATACTAAAAACACCTGTCAATGTCCTACCACAAAAGGTCGTCAAGCTTCTGCTACAGGAATTGACAACAAAATGAAATCTGCTGAAAATTAAAAGTTGTTGAAACATAAAAACAAGGAAACATGGAAAGCAGAGAAAACAAGGGAAATAAATGTCTAATCTAATTTGTCAGCTGACACACACACAAATTCTGCATATAAACATAATGGAAAATATAAATAACATCACACAAACTTAAAACAAGAAAATAAAATCTGACAAGCAATCTGTTAATTCTACTGCAGCAAAATTACAGATTAAAACCTGTCATAAAAATCCTCCTTCTAGATCTGAAAGTGGGCCCATACTTCCTGATCTAGAAGGAGGTGAAAAACACTCCTTAACTAATTAACAATCAGAATAGAATTTGACAAAATAACTGCACTTTTATTGTTGTCAAAACATGCTGAAAATTGTTACAAAGAATTGTTGTACAATCCTATTTGCTACTACTACTACTCTCCTCTATTCTACTTCCTCCTTAGCTCAACCAAGAAGGGAGCTATGTTATTTATAATAAAATATTACAATATATCTCATGCTCACATCAGCCTATTTGCTATTTTACAGTGATTTGCCAATAATTCTGGATCTGAAATAAGTGTAATTTTAGACAGTTTGTGTTGCAGCAGTAGTCATTGGCCCTTAGAAAGCATCTTCAGTGGTAGGAGTACGTTGGAGGAGTCTTAGAAATATCTTGCACACCTTTCTCCACTTCAAAATATGCCATTTCTATCTTGCAACTTATTTTCCTATTATGCTGCAACTATTTTGGGTCTATTTCAGGACAAAGTAAGTTGCATTAGTTGACTTCCTTGTGAGTTGTGTCTTTTGGTCAGCAAGGAATGGTGGGGACAGTTGTAGGATACTTTCCCTATCTTCCCTCAACCTTAAGTTACCTTTTCAACCTCTTGGAAACCATAGAAATTCAAACTGCAGCACTTTCCCCTATTATTCCGAAGATCTTCGAAATAACTGGTTGTAGATGCAACTTAAGCTCAGAACGTCCTCAAGATGTTGGTTTTGGTTGCTGCTTCCATGTAGGCCTATAAATCTAGCTCCCAGGAGGTAAATCCAACTGACTTCACCCTTTCTCCTTGGTAAATTCCATGCCTTCCTTCATAGTGATAGGTGGCTAGAATTTGTATGGACTGTCACCTATTTTTCCAGCTGTCAAAACATGCCCAACTGCCCTTTTGGAGTGCTCATAACTTGTGCCTCGTAACTCCAATGTATACCAAATTGTATCCACGTGTTCTTGGTTGTATGAAATACACTTGGTTCAATTTTTAGCTCTTAAATCTTCAGGAGTTGCTCCCAACATCGCTGTCAAGTTGGCCTCTAACACAGATTTTTCACCAGAATTTCCAGCTGTCAAAAAGTGTGAAACTATCATTTTGTGGGCCCCATAACTTCCATATTACTTGTCCATATGCCTTCAAATTCGGGTCATGTGTTCTCTCTACTATGAAGTACCATTGGTATGAATTTGGTACCTTAAATCACTTTGGATCATTCCCAGTAGATCCGCCAATGTTCCCCTTAACGCAGATTTGCACCTGTTAACAACTCTAGAAAAGACTAAGGCATGAACTTCTAGAATGATGTAACCTTCATAACTTTTTATCTACAGCTCGGATTGACTTGCTTCAAAAAGAAAAGTTGTAGTTCTTGATGAGAGGAATCTGTTCATGCCATCAGAATGTAATTTTACTATGGTATGACACCAGAATTGACATGATACTCATTTTTGACCTTTTACAAGTATACCTAGATTGTGTTGACAACAATGACAAAACATCATAGGGCCTCCTTTACTCAACATACAACATTTGGCTAATTGAAATACATATTTTATTTGCTATTTAATCAAGCAAAAACAGTCACAAAATGCTGAAAATAGTCAAAAATAGAGATATAATGTTCCTAACATAAAATCATGCAAACACTTAACAAATATATATTCTAATCAACTATTTGGCAATTAACTTTGTCATGTTTAGTAATATGGTAGTTTTTATATGTCAAACATAGTGTAAAAATGAGGCATTTCTAGGCCTCATCATCCCCCCTAGCTTGAACTGATGCATGCCCTCATGCATCCTAGTAGGCCATAGTAATATGCAGGTTTTACCCTTGTGAACAACATCCTTTTCCACCTACTACTTGAGAAATTTCTCCTTGCTGCACTATACCAAGCATTTTGCAATTTCTACAACCTTGCAATTTTTTCAATTTTTTTTTTTCTTCCTCTTTTTTTTATATATATTTTTTATTATATATTTTTTTATTTTCAACTTGCAACTCTTTGACTTCTGCACTTTCATCCTTCAATATTGCAATTTCTGCAATTCCTATAGTTTTGACTCTTTTTCTGTCCTTCTACAAGTTTTAGTGTTGCAAGGTACCTCTTAAAGGCTTGATATCATGTGATTCATCTTGCAATAGCCTTATTGTGGAACCATATTTGGTAGATGCACTACTACTGGTGGAATTTTCTATTCTTAACAACATTTCAGCCTGAATGCCTATTTTTGTTGTTTGCACCTTTTGAACAAAATTGATAAAATTTTGATTTTGAAATGCTTGAGGGATGTACTTACATGTGGTAGAGCCTTAGGAACCTCAATATTTGATGTACCCTACTCTTTTTGCTATTCTGCAACATTTTCAATAATTCTGCTATAGTTTTTGCTTATTCCGAAGATATCCTGCTTATTTCGAAGATATGCCTGTTTATTCCGAAGATGCATCAAAAAATGCAGAAATGACATATTTTTCAAAATTTTGCTACAGATTATGTTGTGGAACCATCTCTAGGGTGTGTAAGCATTCCATAATATCAAAAATTCCTTCTCCATCCTTTTGTTTACTCCATGTCTATTTTGCTATTTTTGCACCTTTGAAACAAAATTGACAAAAAAATTGAATTTGAATATTTTTGGAGGGATGTACTACTTGTGGTGGGATGATTTTGAGCTTTAGGAACCTCAATATTTGATGTGCCCTACTCTTTTTGCTATTCTGCAACATTTTCAACAATTTTGGTACAGTTTCTACTTATTTCGAAGATATCCTGCTTATTCGAAGATGCATCAGAAAATGCAGAAATGACCTCATATGCAAAAGTTAGCTGTAGATTCTGTTCTGGACCCATATCTAGGGTATGTAAGCCATCAAAAATCCCCTCTCTATGCTATTATTCATTTTGTATATTGCTATTTTATTGCAGTGGTAGTAAAACATAATCTTTAGGTGCATTTTCCATAGTTTTGAAGTTCCCATGCAACTAAGGGCAGAAGGGGGTGTTTCTTGACATTTTGAACATGTTCCATTTTTAACTTGCCAATATTGTATGAATAGTTTATGCCAAATACCGATTATCATATACTAAATTCTAAATGCTTACTATGACTTAAATGCAAGAAACACATACCTTGTTGTCCTAAAAATTGATCATGCACCTTACAAGTTGCTTCTGATGATTGTTAGCAAGCTATCTGAAAACATAAATATACACATGTGCAGTGTGAGATTTGTACAATGGTGGAACAATAATGGGTGGATCAACAAGGCAATGCACATCGAAAAACTAGTTTTCATGCAAGCCAACTCAACAGCGCCTCAAGGAGGTTTTCACTACTGAATTATTCATTTTTTTCTTTTCATTTTTTCATCTTTTTTTCATCAGAAGAGGCTGCCATTTCTGGTTTTCAACCAACTTCTATCATTTTTTTCAAGTGCCTCAATAAAAGAGAATGTCTCTCATGAGGCAACAATGAGAGAGAATGTCTCTCACTCTTATTTGGATAAGAACAATCCTTATTCTGCAAAAACATGTCAATCTTTGTATGAAAACACCATCTTTTTCTGCTGAAATCTGCAACAATGATGCAACCTTCCTTTCTAGATGAGCAGTAAGAATCTTCTTATGTCATCATTTAACTCCTTATTTCTAGAAATGAAGTACTGACTTCATTGTTCCTCCTCCATGCTGAAATTGATGCTTGTCCTCATGTATCCCCATTTTGTGGGACATGCCTTTTGCTGCAAATTTTTTCTCCTTCTCTTTTTCCTTTTTTTTTCTCTTTTTTTCAAATTTTTCTCTTGTCTTGCTTGTGCCCATGAAGTTCACAAACAAGATTATTCTCTTTTGCTTTTCTTGTATTTTTTTTTCTTTTTGTCAAACTTTTTATCATCAATCTGAATCTGACATGGAAGAGAAATTTTCTTCCATCTGTTGTACATCCAATTGTGGAATCTCCTTCAAGAACTCCTCCTTAGTTAATGGTGCATGGTATACCCAAAGGCAATATCCATTCACCACTAACTTCCTCCATGAATCACCAATGGAAGAAAGAAACATTGCTCCATATCTAAAAATTTCTTCAATCAAGTGTTGTCCATGCCTCCTAATCTACAAAATCTTGTCAATCTGTACTTGAAACAATTCAATACCAATTCTCAAAGATGTTAAGTGCATACATCAAGATGAAATCTTGACATACCCTTGTAATTCCATGCAAAGGGATTGAAATATTGTTTCAAAACAACAAACAATTTTTCTTTTTGTTCATAAGTCAGCCAACTAATAATGTTCAAGAATTTTCTTGGTTGTACTTCAATTTGTTTCATTCCTAGGAGGACAAAATTTACCCCTAATGGAAGTAAATTTTTCTATGTGCATATTTTCTAATTTTTCTCCTTTATCCAAGGTTGATTTTTATGTGTCTAGACTAAAGGGTTTTTGTGTATCTCCATTGACTTTTATCTCTTCAAGCTCAGGTAAGTTCTTGTTTGAGCATAGTTGGATGTTGTTGCAGTTAATAACATTTCCTATAGGTTTTTTACCAGATTCAGCTACATAGACAGGGGCTGCCTGTCTTGTATTATTCAGATTGGCCATAGGTTGGGCTGAAGGTGGTGGTTGATTTACTTGCCTTGTTTGTTGTTGTTGGGATCTCTCTTTGAGAAGAATTCAGACTAGGCAACAAATTTTGCATCTCTGAGTTGTGGAAGTAAATGGCATTCATTAGTGATATGTCCCTGTGAACAAATGCTACAGGTAGTTGATATGGTTGTTTTGTTCAAGGGATAGTCTTGTATATCTGCCATGATATCTTCCCAACACCTAGTACAAATTTGTTTATACTACCCTGATGATATGGATATAAAAAAATGTAGTACTAGCAGATGGCTCCTCTAATTTTTTCAAGAGATCTTATGTTTCCTGATAATGAGGATGATGAATTCTTTCAATTTTCATCAAGAATTTCAAACATAAGCAATTTTAACCCCCTAAGTGTGAAGATCACCTCCCTATGGTTTCTTGCTTGTTTTCTAAATGGACTGAAATGCAACTATCAATAATTATTATTTATACCAGTTATTATATTCAGATTTTACTCTAAACTTCACAACTTAGCACAATAATAATTATTTGACTACTTTTACCCTCTAACAACACTGTGATCCCCGAAAATGATGCCAAAATGATGAGTGTCATTAATCCCATCATTTAATCTCAATGATTTATCAATCTAGGGTGGTGTCCAAGGTTGTCTACGATAGAAGGTTAGGGCAGAGTACAATTCAGGCATTCATATTTCAAGCATTTATTGGGTGAAATAGATTGGTTTAGCCTTTTTGGTGTCACACTAAACCTAATCTGTAGAATGGAAACTTGAAGGAATTGAAAACTAATTCTAAGTTCAGAAATTTAAAGTTAACTACAAGTGCAAGAATTGAAATTGTTGAATTGAAATCTAATCTACTTTTGTAGAATTGAAATAATAGAATTGAAATTGCTAAATTGAAATGTTACTGAAATGAAATCCTAAATTACACTTGCAGAATTGAAACCTAGTTTACTTTTGTAGAATTGAAATGATGCTTGGAAATAAAAACACCTATCAATGTCCTACCACAAAAGGTCATCAAGCTTCTGCTACAGGAATTGACAACAAAATGAAATCTGCTGAAAATTAAAAGTTGTTGAAACATAAAAATAAGGAAACATGGAAAGCAGAGAAAACAAGGGAAACAAATGTCTAATCTAATTTGTCAGCTGACACACACACAAATGCTGCATAATGGAAAATATAAATAACATCACACAAACTTAAAACAAGAAAATAAAATCTGACAAGCAATCTGTTAATTCTGTTGTAGCAAAATTATAGATTAAAACCTATCATAAAAATCCTCCTTCTAGATCTGAAAGTGGGCCCATACTTCCTGATCTAGAAGGAGGTGAAAAACACTCCTTAACTAATTAACAATCAGAACAAAATTTGACAAAAGAACTACACTTTTATTGTTGTCAAAACATGCTGAAAATTATTACAGAGAATTGTTGTACAGTCCTATTTGCTGCTACTACTACTCTCCTCTATTCTACTTCCTCCTTAGCTCAACCAAGAAGGGAGCTGTGTTATTTATAATAAAATATTACAATATATCTCATGCTCACATCAGCCTATTTGCTATTTTACAGTGATTTGCCAATAATTCTGGATCTGAAATAAGTGTAATTTTAGACAGTTTGTGTTGCAGCAGTAGTCATTGGCCCTTAGAAAGCATCTTCAGTGGTAGGAGTACGTTGGAGGAGTCTTAGAAATATCTTGCACACCTTTCTCCACTTCAAAATATGCCATTTCTATCTTGCAACTTATTTGCCTATTATGTTGCAACTATTCTGGGTCTATTTCAGGACAAAGTAAGTTGCATTAGTTGACTTCCTTGTGAGTTGTGTCTTTTGGTCGGCAAGGAATGGTGGGGATAGTTGTAGGATACTTTCCCTATCTTCCCTCAACCTTAAGTTACCTTTTCAACTGCTTGGAAACCGTAGAAAGTCAAACTACAGCACTTTCCCCTATTATTCCGAAGATCTTCGGAATAACTGGTTGTAGATGCAACTTAAGCTCAAAACGTCCTCAAGATGTTGGTTTTGGTTGCTGCTTCCATGTAGGCCTATAAATCCAGCTCCCAGGAGGTAAATCCAACTGACTTCACCCTTTCTCCTTGGTAAATTCCATGCCTTCCTTCATAGTGACAAGTGGCTGGAATTTGTATGGACTGTCACCTATTTTTCCAGCTGTCAAAACATGCCCAACTGCCCTTTTGGAGTGCTCATAACTTGTGCCTCGTAACTCCAATGTATACCAAATTGTATCCACGTGTTCTTGGTTGTATGAAATACACTTGGTTCAATTTTTAGCTCTTAAATCTTCAGGAGTTGCTCCCAACATCGCTGTCAAGTTGGCCTCTAACACAGATTTTTCACCAGAATTTCCAGCTGTCAAAAAGTGTGAAACTATCATTTTGTGGGCCCCATAACTTCCAGATTACTTGTCCATATGCCTTAAAATTTGGGTCATGTGTTCTCTCTACTATGAAGTACCATTGGTATGAATTTGGTACCTTAACTCACTTTGGATCATTCCCAGTAGATCCACCAATGTTCCCCTTAACGCAGATTTGCACCTGTTAACAACTCCAGAAAAGACTAAGGCATGAACTTCCAGAATGATGTAACCTTCATAACTTTTTATCTACAGCTCGGATTGACTTGCTTCAAAAAGCAAAGTTGTAGTTCTTGATGAGAGGAATCTGTTCATGCCATCAGAATGTAATTTTACTATGGTATGACACCAAAATTGACATGATACTCATTTTTGACCTTTTACAAGTATACCTAGATTGTGTTGACAACAATGACAAAACATCATAGGGCCTCCTTTACTCAACATACAACATTTGGCTAATTGAAATACATATTTTATTTGCTATTTAATCAAGCAAAAATAGTCACAAAATGCTGAAAATAGTCAAAAACAGAGATATAATGTTCCTAACATAAAATCATGCAAACACTTAACAAATATATATTCTAATCAACTATTTGGCAATTAACTTTGTCATGTTTAGTAATATGGCAGTTTTTATATGTCAAACATAGTGTAAAAATGAGGCATTTCTAGGCCTCATCACCTTGTGGTGACTTTTCATTTTCTATCTTTTCTTAGTTTTATCAGTTTAGTAGTATTCAATTCAGTATTCTAACATAGTTTAGCCTTATTTCTTTTAATATTTTATGAATTTGTTTACAGTTTTACATAATTTCTTTCCATTTGCATTATCAAAAAATAGGCCTCATATTGAGAGGCTTTACATTTGCTATTAATGTTTTGTAGGTGCTTATGTGTGCAGGTTACAAGTCTTATCATGAGCATATCATCATCAATATCATGCTTCTTGGCATCATCAAGTGGAGATCACTAGGAAAAACCTTCATTATCAGTTCATGGGATTACCAAAGACCTTTTGAAGACATCTACTCTTTGAATTATTTATTGCAATTTAATATCAATTTGGTGAATCCCTAAGAGGGTTCTATTGTAGAATATTATAAAATGTTTCTTGAATATCAATGAGAATGGCTTTTTTATTTATTTATTTTCTTGTTATGATGGCTACATAGTTTTTGTTTGTCAAGTTGATTTCATTATTATAATTCTATAGATGTTGGATCTTTTGTCAATTCTTTAGATGGACTTATGGTAAGGTTAGGGAATAAGCATTCCCCTTTAAGTATTATGGGCCTTAAATGATAATACCTACATTATGGTCACATTGTCCTATATTGATGAGGTTATAGGAAAGGTGGGGGGACCACTTTGATATTATTCTAAACATTGAGGTTTAGTAAGGTGAACCCTAGAAAATATAGGATATTGGCCATTCCTATCCACTAAGGGTCATCTAAAATGACATTGAACTCAATGTGGTGAAGCTTTGAGAATGCTAAAAAATATATTGGAACTCTTGAGAACCAACCTTGTGCAAAAAAAGACTTCTCTCTATTGAATTGGTTTTATGGGTTGTTATAGGATGACCTGACTAAGCCTTTCATATCAATTTTTGATGATATTAGAGATCCATTCTTATTGCTCATCCATTTTTTCTTCATTCAAAGATAATACCATGAAAGCATTATCAATTTTAATATTGGTTCAAAAGATCCTAAAGAGGGGTTCCTAAAGAAATACGACCATCACATGCCCAAGCCTATATCTACTAAATACATGTTCTTGCCCCAAACTTAAGCCTTTTGATCTAGGAGTTCAATAAAAATGATTCTTGTAAATACTCTAAGTGGCTATCACAACAAAAGATGTACTCATATCCATAGAAAAAATCCCCCTAGAACCACCATGTGGGATATCCCTCAAACCCATCAAATGAATTTATAGATTGTTTTTATAACCCTACCTTCTCTACCACGTGATAGGTTGTCTAATTTGTATCTATCATATCCATGTTTGATAGAAAATAAGCCCACTATACCTATCTCAAAATCCTGGATAGTGCAATAATTAAGAGCTCTAATTTAGCACTTTACTAATGAGCTCAATGAGGTGGAGGGACAAGACACTAAGATAAATATTGAGACATATCCTTGAGATGTGTATTCCCATAGAGATCAAGTGATGTGTAGTAAAAAAAACTAGTGGAAGAGGTTAGGGAATAGAGGAATCCTCTGCTCTAGTTATGTGTAAGTGCTCAATGTTTAGCAGTTGTCACAATGGCAATAATTATCAAGGTTATCAATCTCACTCTACCCAAATATAAATCTAAGGAATTTGTTCCTTTAGTAAATCTAGTATAATATTTCATAAGAGAGGGATGTCCCACAACTTGTATAGTTGGTACAAATAAAGAATTTGGTCCTATTTCCTTTCCAATATATGATCAGAAGGTCAAAAACCCAAAAAACATGAGGCACAAGATGGAGTAGTGGGTGTAACAAGTTGAAGAAGAAGAGCTAGAACCAAAACTATGTCCATCAAAATGATGGAAAGAAAGAGGAATCTTAGAACTATGTGTTGGAATACTAATCTCAAAAATGTTGAGTTCATAAACAAGGTAGTTGAACCAACAAAGGATAGAGACTTAACAAAAGTTATATTTCTCACCCATAATTAGGAAATAGAGGGTAAAAATAGTTGAACAATATAAAAAATTGTTCAAGCCATTAGTCCAAGGATTGAAGCTATCAAAATAAGCCGGATATAGCATTGTAAAAGAAGTAAAATATCTAAAAGTTAATTTGTTGGTATCCAAAGAAGTGACTTTGGTCAAGTTGGATCTAAAATGATTAGAAGATAGAACTAGTTCCCAAAATCTAAAAATAATAAGCAAGCAACCATTGTTGGGCATGGATGTGTAGACACCCAAAAGTTGCACATTGCCACTTCTCCCATATTCATGGTTGATCAATTTGCAAAACCCATAAAATTTGCATATATTAGCCTCAAAATACTATTCATTTATCAAAATCACTATTCATGCACTATTCATAAGCCCCCTTTGGGCCACTTAAGCCCTTTCCTATGCTTAACTCTAGGTCCCCATGTGACCATCATCTTTGCCTAACCTTGGTTAATCTCTAACCTTGGTCAAGGTCACTTCATAGTCAAACTTCTAACCATGGTCAACCTAACTCATGGCCACCTCACCTAGTCTACTCTTTGACTAGCCTAGGTGCCACCTCACCCATTTGACCTTGGTCTAACCTAGGGTCAACCTAAGTAGGGTTAACCTTAACCCTTGCTCCACACATCTCCCCATGAGCATTTAAGGCCTTAAATAGATTTTGGAGACTTTTATGTCCCAAAGCATGGGTCAAGGGTGAGTCACCCTCCACCTCACCCAAAAATTCAACAACTAACCTAGGGTTAACCTAACCCTAGTCACAACTAACCCTTGCTCCATTTCAAATCCCCATGTGCATTTAAATCCATAAATGACATTTGAGGACTTTTGGGTTTCAAGGCATGGGTCAAGGGTGAGTCATCTTCCACCTCACCCAAGTCAACTCTTAACCCATGGTTAATCCTACTATAGTTAGGATTTAACCCTTACTCCACTCCACATCCCCATGCTCATTTATGATAGGTAGATGGGTGAGGGATTCTCTCACCCAAATGCACTTATGAGGCATGCCACATCAAGGGACACCTCATAGGGGACACCTCATGGGACACTCCCCCCTAACCTCTCCAAATTCTATAAATAGAGGGCATTTTCTTCTATTCTCATCCATCCACATTTTACATAACAAAACTCTACCAAAATCTAGATAGACCACATCACCTTCCATCATCCACTTTGCCATCAATCTCCATCAATCACCATAGCAAACATATTTTTGCACCCTTTTTGTGTCCCCATTTGACATGTTTTGCAGGTTCTGAAGGTGACCCAATGAAGATAGGAGCTTTGACAACTATAGGACATCATTTTGAATCACCCAAAAATTGGCCAGAGTGTTACAGTCAGAGTCACAAGGTACCCTGTGACCAAAATAAATAGTCACACCCTAGGGTGTGACCCTTTTCAAAAGTCAATTTTAAGCATCAGCAAGCTACAAAACCCTTCTAGGAGGTAAGTATTACTACAATTTTAGGTTTTGTAAACAATTTTATAGCTTTTGTAATCAATTAGTTCATTTTGAGTCTTTTTGTCTTCAAACATGAGGGGTCTGATCAAGACAGACCCCCAAATATTCTAACCCCTTTTTGTAGGTCCTACAGGTCTAGAGGATAGGTCGGATCGATAGTGGCACATGAGCAATAAGCCCACTCAACTTGAGGATATTTTGGAAGACTGATGTGGTGTTGTTGACCTCCTAATTGAAGAAGGGGTTTTCACCTCACAAAACCCCATTTTGTAGCCTTCAAAGGCACTTTTGTAAAAGGGACCCTCTTGTAACCCTTTTGATCATATATTGCAAATAACACTAGTTTCCCTTGAGTTCATTCTAGCACGCCCGATGGGACCCCCACCATATTGATTTTTTAGTTAAATTCTCAAATAGTTGACTTATTTCTATTGATTTTTTGTGCTACAAGTGATACAAAACCAACCAAAACTCTACAAAAACCCTAAAATACAACTCAAGTCCAAGACAGAAGTCTTTTTGGTCTACGAGCCAAGGTCGCAAGGTAGGGTGCAACCATTTTTTAGTCATAAGGTACCTTACGACTAAACCAAGCACTCCAAAAACTGGTTCAAAAACTAGGTTCTACATAGCCAACAATAACTCCATAGTTGCAGGTAAGTTTGGGGGATTGATCTACCCTCATAAGAGATTGCTATCTCCCTTGCCAAAACTAGCCTCCATAGGCCAAAACTACCTGAGAACAATGGCATCCACAAAGGTGTAATCAAGCACCTTTCTCTTGATTTTAGGGTTTTGCAAAACTTGGTATCACACCATCTTGCAAAGTTGTGTTTTATATTTCATGGTTCTTTGTTAGAGAATATTTTTGATTACAAAATTAATATTCTATCCTTTATTATTGTAGGTACCTATACACAAACTAGCTACCGTACCATAAAGACTATCAACAAGCCTAGATCTGGCAAAAATTTTAAGTTTTGAGTGAGTTGTAGGGTAGGGTGTGACCATTTTTAGTAGTAGGGTAGCCTACGACCTAAGCTGAGATACATTTCAACCCTAGGAATACATTCATAGGAACTTCCAAGAGCTAGAGACCATAGGTAAGTCTGAAAAACCTATTTTCCTAGTTCCAAAACAACAAGTTTTGATCAAATTTTTAACATCTTTTGCTTTCACAAAAAGCCTCAAAATTTCTTTGGGCCTCTTTACAAAATTTGGCAATTACTTAGAAAAGGCTCCAAAATTACTTTGGTCACATTTTCAAACACTTTTATTTCCTTCTATGCATGTTAAAAAGTTGAATAGTTGCATTATTTAGAGTTAAAGCATTTGCATAAGGTGCGAAGAGGCCTTCAAACTTCTTCATATCTCTATGAGTTGAGAGCAATATTTTGATATTTACCTCATACATAAAGCTCTAAGAGACATCTAGCCATAACCTTAATAAGCATATCTTGGCTAGTGTAAATAGATTTATGCTCAAACAAGTCTTAGAGTAGCTCACTAAAATCAAGTGACATTCATTGTCTCTCCTTTTGTGTAAGTTTTTGTTTCTATTTTTACAAAACATAATTTGCATTGTTTCTTTTGCATTTCTTTAATTCTCAAAAGGTATTTCACTTTCTAAAAATTCAAAAATTGAAAAATACAAGGCTTTACTTTCTAATCTAGCTTACTTTTCAAGAATTTCTAGCTTTCTTAAGTAGTGAACACACACACTTCATGTTTCTTTTACATTGGTAAGGTTGGATTTCATCACCAACCCCCAATCGAGACTAGCGATATTGGAATTCATCTCCTTCTACTAGCTCACCCCCTAAACACCATAGTAGCCCCTATGAGTGGTTTTCTAGACTTCATCACTAGAGAATCCCCTACTCTTGAGAGATCCTCGAGGTAGGTTAGGATTAGATGCCCCTACTCACAAGGCTTCATATAATTAGTGAGTGTGCAACTATTGTTTTTGACTAAGCTCATCCGAGGGTGAAGCGAAAGCCTGGTTGGGCTAGTAGCAGGTCTTAGATAGTGCCACCTCTTTCTTAAGAGGTTCTATATATCTCCCCTCTAGGTTTTCTGAGCCATTACCTTCATTAGAAGCCATTCACCTATTTATGCATAGTTACCCCTTGCATACATTTGGGTATAATAGGAAACTATGTATGAACATACCTTCATAGGTCACATATACCACCTCTTTCTCTATTTTAGGGTTTGTTCAAACATCTTAAACACATCTTTACAAAATTTGATTGTTCATTCTTTTTCTTGTTGCATAGGTTGATTTCTATTACAAAACATTCAAAATAGGTTACAAAACCTACAAAAACAAGTTTCTACACATCCTTGGGCATAGTTCTAGCACCTTCCCTATTTTTGTAACTAGTTTAAGAAAATTTGTAGGGTAGCCTGCAACCAAAAAAAATTCACAACCTAGCCTATGACCCAAACCTCTATTTTATAGAAAGATTTGGTAACTCTAGAAA
Source organism: Wollemia nobilis (assembly GCA_028583015.1). Taxonomy (NCBI): domain Eukaryota; kingdom Viridiplantae; phylum Streptophyta; class Pinopsida; order Araucariales; family Araucariaceae; genus Wollemia; species Wollemia nobilis. The sequence goes on along the minus strand of JAQPPZ010002230.1, from coordinate 6,045,062 downwards.
CACCATTCATACTATTTCCCCAACCTAAATTTGGTAAAAACTAAGCTTTTTAGCCTATTTTCTACCCAACAATGGTTGTCACCCATAGTCAAGCTCATGAGCAAGCTCATCTTGTGATGGAGGCTACTTGTGCAAATACTTCTCAATCTAGGGGTTCTTCTATAGAAGTTGGCACCATCATTATGCCCAATCTTGAAACCTGCACTCTTGATCAGTCTCAATTGATTCAAAATTCATCCGCTACACCAAATGTCACTCAAGATATCATTCAATGCCTAGTTGATACTTCATCATCTCAATCCTCCAAAGAATCAACTCATGAAGCAGTTTTATTCCCTTGAGTTGTTTACTTTCAGCCTGGTGACTTTGAACTTGAGATCACCTATGTGGAAGATCCTTCTCCACCTTCCACTCATTCCCCTTATCCATTTCTCCAATAATCATCACAACATATATTGGATGACGAGGGAGATCTCCTCCCTATTTACCTAGATGTTAAGGATACCATCCAAATAGTAGTTATGGTCTTCGCTACCACCACTCCACCTAATACTCAAGGGGCCTCTTCTTCAAATATGCTAGCTTCTTCCTCTACACTCATAGATTTGGATCTCTTCTTCAATCCACCGTCACAACCTCCTTATAGTTCCATATTTTTGACACCACCTTCTTCCTCCTATTTCACCAATCCACCTCTTGAAGCTTATTTGCTTAACGTCAATCAATATTGTTCTAATGTTCCACTCCAAAACTTGTATGACATTAGTATACTAGTTATACACATATACCTACATATTATCAAAATTCACAACTACTTCAAAATATTCCTACATACTCTTCCATTCCACAAACATCTACTCAAAGGCTTCAACAAAACATTCTTGCATCTTTGTAGGAGAATGTTTCCACTACTTACCCTTCATTGCAATTTCTCTCATCTACTTCCATACCTATTTCAAACCAAAGTAACTTCTTCACCTTGCCATCAATGTGGACTTCCATCGTGCCAACAACATCACACTTTAGATTCCTCCTTATATCCCAGTATGAGTGGCCTTCTACCTATCAGTAGGTGTCAACCCAAGTGCTTTTTCAATAGATCAATCAAGGCTATATTCAAAATCTATACCATCCACCTATCTAGGAGTCTGATCAAGGTCTCCAACAAGTGCCATCTCAAGCACAACAACAAGCTATTAATGATTTAAATCAACCTCCCATGGCTCCATCATATCAATAAAAACTTTAGCAACAACTTCATAAATATCAACTTCACCAACAATAGATCCAATAGGAGCAACACCATAAATAATAGCTCCATCATGGGCAACTCCATCAACAACAAATCCATCAAGAGCAACTCAATATATAACAACTCTAACAAAATATGCTATAACTGTAGCAACAACAACAACAATAGCTGCAACAACAATAACATCAACAACATCAACTATAATAGCAACAACAACAACAACAACTGCAACAACAACAACATAAGTTGTACTAACAATTTCAACAATAACAACAAAAAACACCTTCTTCATCATCTCAACATAATCCCACATCATTCACTACTCAGCCGTCTACTGCGGAGGTCATACAATCATTCCCACATCATTCTACAAGTGTTTGTAATTATTTTTCTCATCAACCACTTGAGGGATAAACTCTTTTCTCCACCCCTACATTGCAAGCACACCCAACTGAAATTCAACTCAAGAGGGAACAACTTAAAAACCTAGAGTTGCAAACTAGTGGCTATGGGCCACATAAACTGACTTATAGTCAAATCTACAATGATCCTATTCATCCATTTGTAGCCCTTCATCAATACCCTCAAAAATATAAAATACCTAAATTTGATAAGTTTAAAGGTAAAGAGGATCCTTAGGAGCACTTGTGCAATTATTGATATGCTTACCACCTACTTTAGGGTAGCGATGCACTTATGCTTCGCACATTTCCTCTATCCCTTGGTGGTCAGGCCCTTGATTGGTTCAACAACCTTCCTAAACACAACTTGTTTACATTTGAATAGGTGGCCAACCAATTTCTTGAGCATTTCTCCATCAATATAAAAAAGAAGATGTTGCTACCAGATATCTATAGTCTGTGACACTTTGATGATGAACCAATAAATGAGTATGTTGCTCAATGGTTAGGGGTCATACGTGATTTAACATTTTCAATTCTACCCCTAGAGTTGGTCAAAATATTATTAAAAAATTGTGCCAAATATATATCAGCTACACTCCAAATACAAGAACATAGATCTTTTGAGGGTGCGATTGCTCAAGCCAACATAATCAAGGATATAAAGGTGCAACAAGGTAAATTCAAACTTTGTAAAAAGGTTGATTATGCCCTTAATTCTCAGTTCAGTAGAGGTGGTCAAAATCCAAATCCTCCAAAAGTACCACAGGCCAATAAGGTTATGTTGGGCTCAATACCTACTCCACCCCACAACAAGCTCACCAACCCCAATAGGGGTATCAATAATCTAGGGCTCCTTACCCAACTAATCAAACCCAAAATCAACAAAAATATCAATAATGTTCACCATGAAATTAGACTCATTTGTTGGATCCATTACCAAATATCTTTCAAAATTTGTATGATGTTGGGGACATTGCTTTACTAGAAGTAAAACCTGAAGATCCAAATCAACCAATGACCAAGAACTATAATGACAATGAATTTTACAAGTATCATAGGCACAAAGGGTATAATATCCATAACTATCACACATTTTTCCATTTGGTGCAAGATCTTATTGATAACAAGGTTATCCACACCGAAAATCCATTGACCCCTTCAAATCAAAATTTGAGAATCTATAAGACACCTCTGCCAAAACATGGACAAATCCAAATGCAACTTAATGCTTCCACTTCTCAACCTACACCTTGATAGGTCAATTAGGTAAATTGAAATCCATCCTAGTAGGTATTTGTTGGCATGACAAATGTCATTACATGAAGTCAGTGCTACCCCACTCATCTTGATCATCAAAAAAATTGACCCACTGTCACCACTCATTCATTTATACCATCGATACAAAGCAATCCTCTATTGATATTGCATAATATTGTTACCATTTGTAACAGTCTCACTCCTCAACTTTTCATAGCTTTTGCTAGGTTTTCCATATACGACCTCTTACAACAATCAAAGTTCCATTGTGAGGCTTTAAATGATATTCTATGGTCAATCAATGTGGAAGCACATGACACCAATGCCTTTGTACAATTCATTGATAATGTGTAGATATGCATGCAACCTTCCATCATATTTTATGACCATGAAATTATAGTCCTTGAAGGTGAGGGTGTTGATCCTCCCATGCATATTCTAGCTAGTATAAATGATACCACCTATAAGCATGTCCTGATCGACACAAGCTCTTCTATAAGCATCATTTCTACTATTTCCTTGCAACATCTCAACATTCCACCTACCCATATCGATATGCCTACTTTGGATCTATGAGCATTCAATAGTTCCATGCATAAAATAGTCAGGTCCATTATCCTACTCATTCGAGTTAGTATTAAGATGATACCCACTCTATGTCATGTCATTGAGGGAGAAATGCAATACAATATCCTCCTTGGATACCCATGGATTTGGGATATGCAATGTGTCCCTTCCATGCTACATCACTACTTGAAGTATCTTCATGATGGCCAAGTCCATCGCATTGAGGTGAATGATGATCCCTTCCAATTTTGCAATGCAATCACCCCACCATCAACTTCACCTTTATCTTCTACTCAATTCACACCTATCATAGTACAACCCATTGCTCTATCTGACCATTCATCCACTTCATCTTCCATTAAATCAAATTTACCAATCCTACCTACTCCTTTTGCCAACACATTGGCAAACTCTTCTTGTCATCCTGATTCACATTTGTGACCCCCATCTCCTCCATCATCAAGACCTCCTTCTCCTTCATCTCTCCAACACTCTTCACCACCATCATCATACTCTACTCATCTTAGGCTACAACCTCTAGTGTTCTCTAATTCTATTCCTAACAGTCCCATCTTACCCATTCCAAACATTCTGCTCATTCACCCATAATGTTTTTGGATCTCCCTTGATCCGATATTCACTCTTATAGCTCATCATCCCCATCTACTTCACAATTTCCCCATGCCAATCATCTTATCTTATCTAATCCAACTAGGTGTCATTCATGGGAACAAAACATTGCTCAACTTGATGCCTAACTCAATAAATCCCCTTCGTCCATCGTACCTCTTCTTTTCATATTAATCCCTCTAGAATCACAACCATTATCTTCTTCATCACATCAGGGATCACCACCCCACTATGAGCATTATGGGATACCACATGTGTCTATACTCACAACCAATCTTGGTCTAGGAGAATATGATATACATAATACTTGTGTCTCTCCTCCCAACATCCAATCCATTCATGACTTCGGTCACCCTTGTAATGCTCCCTTCACAATCAAAGTTTTCATCCCTCTTGGCCCACCCATAAATCACACAAAATTCATCTATGGGGGTGTCAATACATCTTCCTCCATATCTAAGCCCAAATTATTTGAAGACAAGTTTTGTGGTAATCTTGATTATCTATCAAATCTTGATTTTGCTAGACGTTACTTCCAATGCTTCCACTGGCAAGGGTTTGGTTTGGGTCACTATGAATAGGGGTCTAGAACCTTTATCAACCCACTTTATCAACATGGAGATAAATTTGTCTTGGGTTATCAACATGCACCTCTCCATGTCTTAGAAGATGAGCTTCCTCACCTTTCTCTAAATTCAATAGTGGATGGGTATGACATCGAACTTGAATTAAATTTTCAAAGTGACTCCCCATCACCTCATTCTATCATTGATATTCTTGACCAACTATTTCAAGATTCTTCATAATACATCATTCCTTATTATTATACAATTGAGGATCTCATCAAGGATTTTGCATCATTATCACTTACATCATCCCCAATGGATGTTAATTCCACTCCCACCTTTTTCTTTTTTGCCTATCCATACTCTCACTCAAATAATAAACATCGAGTTCAATCGTCTCCCCACTATCCTCGCTCTTCGCCCATAATTTTTTGGCCTTGTTTAAATCAACCCATATCTTTGACCTCATATTATACTACTTTTACTAATTTGCCCTCTTGTCCTGCTTCCACCATATCGATGAACATGATCTTCGTAGATCTCTTCGCCCCACTTTGTTATGATTCCCATCCTGATCGGATTATCTGTACCAATCCAGATTATATCAATTTCAACCATATTTCTTTTGAACTTTCTTCGAAGGATTTCCTTCTATTCGAGCACTTACTACATTCTACTAATGCTCCATTTTCTTCCACCCCCTCTCAGGCTCATTGCATCCATAATACCAAAATCACTCACGATGATGAAATTCCTCTCCCCATGTTGTATAGGACTTACATCTCATCCCTATCCCAACTCAACTCAAGGATTGTTACCACATGCTTATGGAGAACGCTATTAATGTTGACATTGACAATGATACTTCTAACCTACATATTATCAAACTAGGCAAGGGCCTCTCCATTAAAGAAAGAAAAAGCTTTACAACACTTCTCAAAAAGTATAAGAAAGTTTTTGCATGGTCATACACTGACATGCCAGGTCTTGACCCCTCTATGGTTGTCCACAATATTACACTTGATAGTAGTGCAAAACCCATTAAATAGAAGCTTCGAAATATGCATCCTATGATTGCATTAATGGTCAAGGAGGAGTTGCAAAAAATCCTCAATGTGGGATTCATCCAACCAATTTATTAACTTGAATGGGTTTCCAACATGGTCCCCATTGTAAAACCTAAAGGAGGAATTTGGATATGCATAGACTTCATAGATCTTAATAAAGCATGTCCTATATATAACTCCCTCCTTCCCAACATTGACATACTGGTTGAATCCACAACAGGTCATGAAATGTTGCCTCTCTTGGATGGGTTTTCAGGATACAACCAAATCTGGGTTAATCCTGATGATCAACATAAAACATCTTTTACAACTTCTTAGATGACTTTCTATTACAAGGTCAAGTCATTTGGCCTTAAGAATGCAGGCACCACATATCAATGTGCCATGACTTATATATTTCATGATTACATACACAAAATCATGGACTATTATATGGATGATCTATTGGAAAAATCTAAAAAATATCATCAACATACTGATGACTTGCGCAAAGTTTTGATCGACTTCTTGAACACAATGTATGTCTAAATCTAATTTTTTTTGTCTTTGGTGTTACCTCAGACAAGCTTCTTGGATTCATTATTTCTCAGTGAGGAATCGAAGTCGACCCAAAGAAGGTCAAGGCTATCATCGCTATACCACCTCCTATCAATCTCAAATAATTGCACAACTTGCAAGGAAAAGTTCAAGCGATTCATCATTACATCACCCAACTATCAAATAAATACAAGTTTTTCAACCATCTATTACAGAAAGGAGTACCATTCAATTGGGATCATGAGTGTCAAACTACCTTTGATGACATCAAGACCTACCTCACTTCATCGCCTGTATTTTCTCTTCCTCACCCTGATTTTTCTTTCCATATATATATATCTTCTATAAATTTTGCATTGGGCATGTTGTTGGCTCAAAAAAATGAGGTCTACCAAGAGCATGCAATTTATTACATCAGCCGCACATTAGTAATCTATGAAACATGATATGCTTACATGGAGAAACTATACCTTGCATTAGTCTTTGCCACAAAGAAGTTGCATCACTACATGCTCAATCATACAACTTACGTTGTCGCCCACAACAATCCCATCAGATACATGATGGGTAGAAGTTATAACAATAGTCGGATAGCCAAATGGATCATGCTACTTACTGAATTAGATCTCGAATTTATTAGTCAAAAATCCATTAAAGGTCAGGTCATCATCAACCACCTCATGAAAGCCCCTTTACCTAATTATAAACCACTTTTCATCGAGCTTCTAGACAACTTAGTATTTCATATTTACGAAACTAAACATCAGGTGGAACATGAGACAAAAGCAGATCTAACCCTCTTCTTTGATGGCTCTCACTGAAGTGAAGGGTCAATACCGATATCATATTATTTATACCATAAGGGGTACCACTTCCATTTTCATTTAAATTAGGCTTTCATTGCATGAACAACAATGCCAAATATGAAGCGCTTATCCTCGACCTTAAGACAACACTTGCTATGTGCATCAAGAAATTACAAATCTAGGGTGATTCCCTACTCATTTTTAATCAGGTGAAGGGCATATTCCAATGCCAGTGCCTAGTGCTCAAGCAATATAAGCAGGCTGTTTATTAGCTCCTTGACCAATTCGAGTAGTGTAACATTGATGCTATTTTACGCTCAAGCAATCGTTTTGTAGATGCCATGGCTTCTCTTGGGTCTTTGATACCACAAAATGTACACAATGAAATCACTCATGTGCCTATATTAATGATCCATAAATCATCTATTGCTCTGCAAGCAAATTCCTCTGATACCGACATCATTTTTGTTCAAGCTAAACCCTAAAATCCTTGGTTTTCTTAGGTTAAGGATTATAACAAATTAGGTATTCTTCCACCTGATTTACCTCACATGATAAAGCATGCATTCAAACAAAGGGTAATTTGGTTCACTTTGCTAGGGGACATCCTAAAAAAATATGGTTATGATGACATTCTTCTAAATTATCTCGAACCACAAGAAGCTCACCATGTAATTACGACTGCCCATGATGGCACTTGTGGTGGCCACTTCAGTGGCATCACCATTACAAAGTGCATCCTTCGTATGGGCTATTATTGGCCTGTAGGTCAAAATGACTACACCAAGGGGAGAGAGGAGATTTCTTGTCTAAATTTTACTAAGTATGAAAAATAGTCACGATTTTACGATCAACCAGTTTTTCACTAGATGAGGACCCAAAAAGAGCACAAGGCAGAAAATAGTCATGATTTCATGATCAATCAAGTTTTCATTGTCCGAGGGCCCAAAAAGAGCCAAGGCAAAAAATAGTTATGATTTCACGATTGGTCAGGTTTTCACTGGCTAAGAGCTTGAAAAGAGCACAAGGCAAAAAATAGTCATGATTTTGCGATCGATTAAGTTTTCACTAGCTGAGGGCCCAAAAAGAGCACAAGGCATAAAATAGTCATGATTTCATGATCAGTCAGGTTTTCATTGGCTGAGGGCACGAATTGAGCAAAGGCAAAAAATAGTCATGATTTCAAGACCGGTCAGGTTTTCGCTAGTCGAGGGCCCAAAAAGAGAAAAGGTAAAAAATATTCATGATTTTACGACCAATAAAGTTTTTGTTGGTCGAGGGATCGAGGGCCCAAAAAGAGCATAAGGTAAAATTTATTCATGATTTTATGATCGATCAAGTTTTCACTGGCCGAGGGTCCAAAAAGATCATAAAGTAGAAAATAGTCACAATTTCATGACCGATCAGGTTTTTGTTGCCTGAGGGCCCAAAAAGAACACAAGGTAGTGTTGGCATTTTTGCCACATTGATTTGATTGCTAATTATTCATGCTTAAGCTATTGAAATTCTAACTTCTCTACAGGTTTTGATGCAAAAAATGACTAAGTCCGAAAGTTGTCACGAAATCGCGACAAAAAAATAGCATGGAGAGCCAAGTCAAAAAACCGTCGTGATATCGCGACATGTCGCAGAACCGCGGGTCGAACAAGGAGAGAAAATCAATGCAGAATTGGCATGATTTCGCGACGTGTCATAGAATCACGGTCAACGCAGTCAACGACAGCAGGTGGGCAGAACCATCACGATATCACGACGTGTTCGATTTTCATGGCTTGCGACGAGCAGAAGGCATAAGACATAAAATGGTCACGAAATCGCGACAAAACCAAGCCAAAGGCGATAAGGCTCAAAATGTAGCAAAATCGTGACACAATATGGCACTGTTGGCATTTTTGCCACATTGATTCTCATTGATTAATGCATTAGTGTATTGTTGGAAATCTGACCTTTGATATCAGCTCTGATGCAGCTTGGGCGAAAAAAGGAGGAAAATTGAGCAAAAAATGGTTAAGTCAAAAAACTGCAGCGATGCGCTGACATGTTGCAGAATCGCGGTCAACGCAGGCAGGTTGGGCGGAACCGTAGCGATATCGCGACGTGTTCCAGAATCGCGGGTCGGCCGGCGTCAAAAGCATTAAGTCGCAAACTTGCAGCGAATCGCGACGAAAAATAGCGGTTGATGCGGAGAGAAGGAACATGTAGCGAAATCGCTACGTGTTCCGTTTTCGCGGGGCAGAGCGCAGGGAGGAGCAAGAGGGAGCCGGACATGTAGCGATATCGCGACATGTTCCAGAATCGCGGGTCTTCAGCAGTGAAGCGTACGGCATAAAATTATGTCACGATTTCGCGACCCGTCATGATTTCGCGACCCGTCACGTTTTCGCGACCTGTAACTGTTTTCCCACCAAGTGCAGTATGAACGGCCGAGGAGATATTTTTGGTTTCTGATGATTTAATATTGACCCGAATTAAATGTTTTGTGGATTTCCGATGCGGTTAAGGTCGAAGAGTTCCCAGGCCACCAAAATTAAAGGATTTATTGGTTCAAAGCTGCGGTTTGTGGATTAATTCAACGGTTTTCATGCACATGTTCGAAGAATCGTATTTAATAAAGGACCGCGATTATCTCATTGCATTTAATTTTTGCTTCCTCGAGGCCATGATTAAGGGGATCGTGTTCCTGATTTCCAAGATATAATTATGGATCACAAGAAAGTTGGTTTTAAATATTTAATGCTGCAAAGAGGACGGACCTCTATAAAAACCAATGTAATTCTCATTTACAAAGGTTGGAAAAACTTGCTGCTAGAAACTGGAATTGTATTTGCGGGAATACAAGGATCAACTTCTAATTTTTCAAGTGTCGCATGGATGAATTTGCTTTCTGTTTTCTGCATTTCTAATAGCATTCGTACTCCTGCATTGCTATTACATTTAAATTCTGCATACTCTGGATTTAAATACTGCGGTCAGGGTACAATTCTTGGAATGTGGGTTTGGAGGGATTTGCGGCATGTGATTGTGCGAGGATGAAGCTGATTTCTTATGTTACTTGCTGTTGTTGCATTTGTAGTTTCCTGCTGTTGTTTTTCTGATCCCATCACTTCGGCCTGTGGCCATATTTCCCATTTCTTTCTGCAACCTTTTAAATCTCTTTCCAGCAACCCTATCTTAAACCCAATTTTAGAATAGTAGAGGGAACCAGCCCACTCTGGAGATTGGTCTGGGAGCCATTTCTTGCTTCCAGCCTTTCAATGTTGGCCGGGTCTAGGGTGCAATCGTAAAAATCCTTTCCTGTGGCAGATTCATGACCAACAGGCACAAAGCGCATAAGTCAAAAGACGTCGCGAAATCGTGACGCGTCGCATTTTCACGGCATGGGTAGGCGAAAAGGCTTAAGTTGTAAAATGGTAGCGATTTCGCTACAGTTAGAGAATGAAGCCAAGCAAAGCAAAGAAATGTAGCGAAATCGCTACGTGTTCCATTATCGCGGTCCATTTATTGAAAAAGAGTCTAAGGCAGAAAACTGTAGCGATATCGCTACACTTTTGAGAAAGAGTTCGAGCAAGGCAAAGACGTCGCGAAATCACGACAGAAAGGGAGAACCATACAGAGGGCAGAGAAATGTAGCGAAATCACGACAGGGTGAAGTTGAAGACATTCTAAGGCAAAAGTGTCACATTTTCACGGCTTAGAAGCAGGGCCGTACAACATGCAGAAAAGTGGTAGCGAAATCGTGCAACGTCGCATTTTCACGGTGCAAGCTAGCGAAGGAGATAAAGAAGCCGAATGTGTAGCGATTTCGTGACATGGTTGGTTTTCGTGGCTTAGAAGCGGCAGAAGCGTACGGAGCAGAAAGACGTCGCGATTTCGTGACCTGTCACGTTTTCGTGACCTGTTGCAGTTTCGTGCCTGAAAGCAGTTCAAACGGCCCGATGCTATTTTGTGATTTTCGATGATTCAAAGCGGTCCAGAATTAAATGTGTTGCTACTTTTCGATGCGGTCAAGGTAGAAGAATGCGCCCAAGCTACCAGAATTGAAGATTTCCAAGATTCGAAGCTGCTGTTCATGATTTTTCTAACGGTTTCATGCATATTTCCAAGAACATCATTTAATGAAAATGGCCGACTCTTCCATATGGCATTTAATTTCTGGTTTCTCCGAGGCTGTTTAAGGATATCATCTCCTTGTTTCCGTTGCATAAATTGTAGATCTCGAGGAGGTCCGTTGTAAGTTTTAAATGCTGCCAAGAGGCAAGGCCTCTATAAAAACCAATGTAAATCTCATTAGCAAGTGTCGGGAGTGAGAGATACTTTTGCTGAAAGCTTTTCAAGTGCTTTGCATGAATATTAGACATTCGGCTCTCTGATTTCGCAAGTGATTTTCTGTGTATTGTCCCTTCTGCATACTGCATTCCTAATTTGTGCTCGGATCTTTTATTTGCTGCTTAGTTTTAATTCTGTATTGAGTTTTAACAATTGCTAGTAAAGGAGTGAGTTCTGGAATGTTATTTTGGAGGTCATTTATGCAAGGTTGCGAGTGGATCACGTCATTGTCTTCTATTATTTGTTGTTGTACTTAGAGTTATTTGTTGTTGCTCTTTCTCGATCAGATAAATTTGGCCTACGGCCATATTTCCCGTTTCTTTCTGCATCTTTACAATTTCTTTCCTGCAACTTTGATCTAAAAACAAATTTAGAATAGTAAGGGAACCAGCCCACTCTGGAGATTGGCCTGGGAGACATTTCTTTCTCCCAGCCTTTCAATGTTGGCCGGGTCTAGGGTGCATTTTATATAAAAATCCTTTCCTGTGGCAGATTCGTGACCAACAGTTTTTGGCACGCCCGGTGGGACAGACTTCTTCTGTCTCAGAAAGATCCCATAGTATTGAAGGTTTAATGTTCGCCTTCATACCGTAATATTAGAGCATTTGGTGACTCTGTAGTACTCAAAAATCTCTGAACGTGGATGCAGTGAAAGCTGTACTTCATGATCACGAGATCACAGTCTAAAAAAGTTGGAGATCTTGTCGAGTTTTTTGAACTTGACAGCACAAGAAGTGGTGAGCATTCTAGGTTGGTTCCCCCATCATCATCTGCTATATCCACTCAAATCCCTGGTATTGTTACTAGTTTTCCATCTTCTCAGTTACATACACTAGTTCCAATGGCCCAGTATCCTCCACCTAGGCAGTTTTTAGCTTGGAATAGCTCAGGTGCCTTGAATCTCCAGGCTCAAAATCCAGTTCCCCAGGCTGCCTTGAAGGCATTGCCAACTTATGATGGTACAGGAAAGACTGCATATGAACATATTCATGATGTAGCTTCTCTGGCAGCTATTCATGACATAACAGATGAAGATGTAATGGTGAAGTTACTAGTGTTATCTTTAAGAGGAAAATTGTTGTACTGGTATAGATCTCTGCAACCAGGCACTATTGCATCTTGGGATCAGCTAGGAGAATTATTAGTTAAGAATTTTCATGAACAGGCTGACCCATTTTCATTGTTGCACCAGTTTAATGCGATCCAGAGGCATCCGTAGGAGGCAATAGCAGATTTTAATGTTCGCTTTACCAGGAGCTGGCAGCGAGTACCTGAAGGACTTCGCCCTACCCCTGAGCAAGCTACGTTTTACTACCTCCGAGCGTTCAATACAGATATTGGCTTGGCGATCAGGCAGTCCAATGTGATGACTTTCCCGAAATTGTTCGAGCAAGCACAGAAGGCGGAGGCAGACTTAATTGCAATCGGCAGGCTTCCCCCAAAGGTAGCAATGCCCATTCTTCCTGATATTCCACAGCATTTATATCCTAGTTCTTTTTCACAATCTATGTCCACTATGTATCCTGTCCCATCATGGAATTCTAGTGCACCACAAATTGCACCTATCCCAGCTCCTCAGCTGTCTACTTTAGCAAGTCTGCAGCTGCCTGCACCCAGCATTTTGCCATTCCCTGCTTCCACCTCATTTCCAGCATTACCGGCACCACCAGCACCTTTGCCCTTACCAGCACCTCCTGCACCTGTAAACCCTGATCCTTATACAACACTCTTGCAAGAGGTAAAATCTGCCAATTCTGCAATTAGAGCAATGGGTAACAAGATCACGCTTATCGAGAGGAAGCAAGCTGAGCGAGATTTCCAGCCAAGGAGATTTCAACCTCCTCCAATTACTAGAGACCAAGCTGCTTCAACAAGCAAAGCTCCTGAGAAAAGCTTGACTGCTTTGGTAAATGAAGATGCAGTCCTTGCTGAAAGAACGTATTGGTGTTCGACTTGCAATGATCCTCATGGAGAAGATACCTGCATGGTCCATCTGAATTATGTGCAGACATTGGCTGCTAGTTCTTCAGGAGGGCAAGTCAATATGATCTCTGAGGCAAGCCATAGCTTAATGACTCCACTGGAAGAGCAAGTTTCTGTTCTCACAAGGACTGGTAAGAAGTCTGTTACAGTGGATCCTGCTGAGTTAGAACCGTTAAAAGTGCCAGCCGATTTGAAGAAGTCGGTGAAAGCTCCTATGCCAGTTTCAAAGCCTGATGCGCCTATTTTGTCGAAGGATCCTGTTTCTCACAGAGTTCAAGAAAAGGTTGCAACTGCACCAGCAAGATCAGAAGCAGAAGAGCAAGCTCGAGAGAAGTTGAAGTATCCTTCATTGACGAAGAGGCTAAGAGTGGAAGCCACTCAGCAGTATCGAAGCAGATATGAACATCCTATTGAAAAGAAGGACTCTGCTGCGGTTGCATACAACATTGTTGAAGAACTGAAGAAGACCCCAGCTAAGGTTAGTCTTTACGATGCATTGCAGTTGCCTGGGCAGGTAGATTTATTGCAGGAATCTTTAAAATCTATAAAGGATAATGAAAAGGGTCCTACCCAGACAATTTATGCTCAAGCCTTAACCACTTCTGTTACTGGTAAAAATAGACCACCCCCATTTTATCTATCACTGCAAATAGAGGGTTGGATCGTGCATAACTGCATGATCGACTCTGGAGCTGCTACAACTGTCATGCCAAAGGCAGTTTGCGAGGTTATGGGCATGGAATACACATGAAGTAGCCCTGGAGTTTTGCAGTTAGATGGTACTCCTATAAAAATGGTGGGTGTAATCAAGGATGTCCCAATTGTTTTGCATACTATGCCTCAGATTACAGTCATTCAAGAGATTGTTGTGGTAGATCTAGAACCCTATTTTAGTATGTGCTTATCCAGAGAGTTTACTGCAAAGTTGGGGGGTTATCTGGCACTGGATTATTCCCACTTAGAAATCCCTTTCAAAGGTAAAAGACTCAGGATTCAGAATGAAAAACCTTCCTCTTTTCATATCGAGAAGCTGGAAGAAGCAAAAAAAAACATGCAGTCTGTTAACATGCTAACCGAAGAGTCAGAGGATTCTAATTTGATGCATGAGGTTTTAGATGAACTTCAGTTGGACGATCAGTTTTCTATGCTTGATTTCAATGCTATGCTGGAGACTGAAATCGGCTGTTATTCCATCACAAGACCCGAGGGTGGCACAAGGCAGGTATTTCCTAACCAAGCTGATCAGAGTTCTGTCACAGACCAACTATGGAAGTTATATTTCGATGGGGCTAGATGCAAAAATGGTGCAGGAGCAGGTATTGTTTTGATTTCTCCTTCTGGTTTACAAAGAACATATTCATACCGTCTTACTTGGAATTGTACTAACAATGCTGTCGAGTACGAAGCATTATGCTTAGGCTTGAAAAAGGCAAGGAAGTTGGGAATCGAACAGCTCCAGATTTTTGGTGATTCTGAGCTTATTGTAAACCAAGTCACAAACAGGTGCATTTCTAAGCAGCATTACCTTAAAGCATACCGCAACCAAGTGTGGGACCTGTTTGAGTTTTTCACAGCTCTAAATATTCAAGCCATTTCTCGAGAGCTAAATAAGCATGCAGATCTCTTAGCATCTCTTGGAGCCAATTTTTCTCCTATTGAGCAGGTAGTGAAGAAACCAAAGACAGTAAGGATGGTGTACAGGCCAAGTGTCCCAGACAAAGATACTTTCTGGCAAGTCTTTGAGGATGATGAGCAGATTGTCAACTTTTTGATTCATGAAGCTGCCACTATCAAAGGGAGAACCTTGGAGCACGAAGAAGCTGAAGGTCTAATTCAGTTACGGAATAATCACATTCCGAAGGGTCTTATAACTCTGGAAAGTTTGTTTGATCAGCATGATCGGTCCAAGAAACATCGGATTGAGATTGATAAAAAAGAATACATGGAGTTGCAGTTGGAACCCAATAAGGTCATTAAGGTTGGAACTGATTCTACTCCTGATGAACTGCAAGAAATCAGGCAACTGTGTCAGGAATTTTCTGATATTGTGGCTTGGAGTTATGAAGATTTGAAAGGATACGATAAACAGATTGTGCAGCATACGATTGAATTGGAAGAAGGAGTCAGACCCTTCAGGCAAAAGCAGCGACCAGTAAATCCAAAGATTGAGACTCTAATGAGGGCCGAGCTTGTGAAAATGCTGCAAGCCAAAATTATATATCCAGTTAAGCACTCAACTTGGGTTGCCAATCTGGTCCCGGTTCGAAAGAAGAATGGAGACATACGACTGTGTGTAGATTTTCGGAATCTGAACCGTGCATCTCTGAAAGATCATTATCCTTTGCCTCGTATAGATCAAATACTGCATGTTGTGGCTGGAGCTCAGCGTTTTTCACTGTTGGATGGATTCTCTGGATATAACCAGATTTGGGTTAGAGATGAGGACCAGTACAAGACAACATTCACAACAAAGTGGGGCACTTTTGCTTATCAGCGAATGCCTTTTGGACTATCAAATGCTGGGGCTACCTTCCAGAGAGCCATGGACATTGCATTCAAGGAACTCTTGAACAAGATTATTGTTATATATCTTGATGACATGACTGTCTTTTCACATAGACGGGAAGATCATGGTTCGCATCTGAGGCAAATTTTTGGAAAGTGCAGAGAGTTTGGGATTTCCATTAATCCAAAGAAGTCAGTGTTTGCAGTGAAGGAAGGTAAACTCTTGGGGCATGTTATTTCAGAGGATGGTTTAGCAATAGATCCAGCTCGAGTTGAAGCATTGAAAAAATTATCACTCCCTGCAAATAAAAAGGAACTGCAGTCTTTCTTTGGACAGATTAATTTTATCAGGAAGTTCATTTCTGATTTTGCCCAGGTTGTGAAACCTATGACTGAGTTGTTGAAGAAGGATGCAGACTTTAAATGGACAGCTCGAAGGAAAGAGGCATTCCAAGAAATTAAGGATAGAATAGCGCAGGCTCCTGTACTGATTAATCCTGATTATTCAAAAGATTTCATTCTGTATGCAGTTGGGGAAGATGAAAGTTATGCTGCAGTTCTTACACAGAAAGGGGACGATGGGAATGAAAGGCCCATTGCTTTCCTTAGTCAGGTTATTTTACCTCATGAGGCAAAGTATAATTTCATTGAAAAATAGGTGTATGCTGTCATGAAATCCCTTAAGAAATTCAAGCATTTTATATCTCAGAGTAGAACAGTTGTCTATGTTATACATCCTGATGTAAGAAATTTCATCATTCAAGGAGAGATGGGTGATAAACGCGCTGGTTGGGTCACCAAGATCCAAGAATTTGATGTTGAAATTCATCCGACTAAGCTAGTGCGTGGTAAGGCTTTATGCCAGCACTTAGCAAAGATGGCAGCATCTGGTATAGTTGAATATCAAGCAGATGACCTTGCTAGTGATGACAATCTGATGAACCTCTTAGTTCAGGAACAAGATTGGGCAGATGACCTCATTGATTACTTTACGACTGGTAAATGCCCTTCACAGTTGAATGCCTCACAGCGGAGAAGATTTCGTCTGCAAGCTCTTAGGTATGTTTTGTTGCCAGAAGGATTGTTTTTTAAGAATATTGATGGTGTTCTTTTAAGATGTGTCAAGGAATCAGAGAAGGCTAGACTCCTGGAGGAGTTTCATTCAGGCATATCAGGAGGACACTATGCAGGTAGACCGATGGCTTTAAAAATAATTCGAGCTGGTTACTATTGGCCGACCTTGTTCACAGATGCTTTCAGGATTGCCCAAGCATGTGACAAATGTCAGAGGTATACAGGAAGAGTTAGGAATGCATCACTGCCTTTGCATCCAATTCAGGTTGAAGCACCCTTTCAGCAGTGGGGGTTGGACTTTATTGGGATTATTGATCCGAATTCCTCAGCTGGACACAGGTATATTTTGACAGCGACAGATTATTTTACGAGGTGGTCTGAAGCTATTCCAACCAAGGTTGCGAATCAGAGTGTGGTGATTTCTTTTATTGAAGGGCTAATTACACGCTTTGGCATTCCTGATGCTATTATTACAGATAATGGGACTCCATTTATTGGAGCTGAACTAGCTGAGTTTGCAAACAAGTATGGCATTTTCCTGAAAACATCCTCTAACTATTATCCACAGGGAAATGGCTTGGCAGAGTCCACAAATAAAAATTTGCTCCGGATTTTAAAGAGGTCTTTGGGGGATAACAAGAGATCATGGCACCTTCTACTAAATCAAGCTTTATGGGCAGATAGGATTTCAATCAAGAAGTCTATCAAGACTTCACCCTATGCCCTGGTTTATGGAAAAGAGGCAAGGTTGCCTGTTCATCTAGAGTTGCCAGTATTGCAGCAGTTGCAGGATTTTCAGGATGATGAAACAGACATAAATTCCTTGGATATGCGGTTGGCTCAGTTGTTGCAGCTGGAAGAGCAGCGTTCTATGGCATATGAAGAGTTTGCTAAACACACACAGGGTATTTCAAATTGGTTCCATAAACATTCTGCAGATCGTCCACTTAAGGTGGGAGATTTGGTCCTGAAATGGAACGAAAACAAAGCTAAGCCTAGGAATCACAAGAAGTTTGATGCTCTGTGGGAGGGTCCCTTCCGCATTATCAGTGCTGGTGCAGCAAATTCGTTCTATCTGGAAGACTTGGATGGCAGCCCACTTCCTATTTCAGTGAACGGCTTTCATCTGAAAGCCTACACTTCATGAACTGGCAGTCCAGTATCAACTTGTATATAGTAAAAAAAAAAAAAAAAAAAAAAAAAAAAAAAAAAAAGTATTGTTTTTATTTTATCACTTCGGCTCTTTTTGCATGCGAGCCGTGAGTGCCTATTTTTTGTTTTTCTTTTCCCTTCCCAGCAGTTGGTGGCTTTCTAGCAATTTCTTCCTTCCCCTTCCCTTTTTCTTCCCTTCCTTTCTTCATTTTCCTCCTTCTTCTACTTCTTTTTCTTCTGCAGTAAAGAAAAAGCCACTGTTGTTGTTTCTTTTCCCCTTTCCTATTATTCCCGCTTCTTCTTATCCCTTTCTTCTAAGTTCTCTATTATTTTACGCATTTATTTATAGTTCAGTTCATTCTCATTCCACTTCCATTCCATTATTTCATTTACTTCCATTCCCCTTCCATCGCAGCTGGTAGCACAACAGCTCTCTGTTACTGTCTACCGCATCACTTTCATCCATTCATTCCATCATATCACCATTCCATTTGCATTTCACCGCCTACGCATCCGTAGGATCTCATTCCATTCATTTCCATTCCATAATCAGTTGAGCCAAATGCAGGTTCTTGAAGTTTCAGTTATTCAGCAAAAGATGTTGCAGCAGTCCATCGAGATGAACCCCAGCAGCTAGCTTTCTGTTCTAAGTTTTCATGACTCTGTTGCCCAATGGATTCAGGCCTGGGATTCTTGCATACAGTAGAACTGTATACCCCATGAGCCACCAAGAATGTTGGCATTTTTGCCACATTGATTTGATCATTGATTATTCATGCTTAAGTTGTTGCAATTCTAACTTCTCTACAGGTTTTGATGCAAAAAATGACTAAGTCCAAAAGTTGTCATGAAATCACGACAAAAAATAGCATAGAGAGCCAAGTCGAAAAACCATCGCGATATCGCGACATGTCGTAGAATCGCGGGTCGGATGAGGAGAGAGAAAATCAACGTAGAATTGGCACGATTTCGTGACGTGTCACAAAATCACGGTCAACGCAGTCAACGACAGCAGGTGGGCAAAACCATCGCGATATCGCGACGTGTTTGATTTTCGTGGCTTGCGATGAGCAGAAGGCATAAGACATAAAATGGTCATGAAATCATGACAAAACCAAGCCAAAGGCGATAAGACTCAATGTGTAGCGAAATCGTGACAAAAATGGCACAAAGCGCATAAGTCAAAAGACGTCACGAAATCGTGACGCGTCACGTTTTCGCGGCGTGGGTGGCTTCAAGGCTTAAGTTGCAAAATGGTAGCGATTTCACTATAGTTAGAAAATGAAGCCAAACAAAGCAAAGATGTAGCGAAATCGCTACGTGTTCCGTTATCACGGTCCATTTATTGAAAAAGAGTCTAAGGCACAAAGGCGTAGCGATATCGTGCAACTTTTGAGAAAAAGTTCGAGCAAGGCAAAGACGTCGCGAAATCATGACAGAAAGTGAGAACCGTATAGAGGGCAGAGAAACGTAGCGAAATCATGATAGGGTGAAGTTGAAGACATTCTAAGGCAAAAGTGTCACATTTTTGTGGCTTAGAAGCAGGGTCATACAGCATGCAAAAAAGTGGTAGCAAAATTGCGCAGCGTCGTGTTTTCGCGGTGCAAGCTAGCGAAGGAGATAATGAAGCCGAATGTGTAGCGATTTCGTGACATGGTTGTTTTTCACGGGTTAGAAGCGGCAGAAGCGTACGGAGCAGAAAGACGTCACGATTTCGTGACCTGTCGCATTTTCGCGACCTGTTGCAGTTTCGTGCCGAAAGCAGTTCAAACGGCCCGATGCTATTTTGTGATTTTCGATGATTCAAAGCGGTCCAAAATTAAATGTGTTGCTACTTTCCGATGCGGTCAAGGTAGAAGAACGTGCCCAAGCTACCAGAATTGAAGATTTCCAAGATTCGAAGCTGTTGTTCATGATTTTTCTAACGGTTTCATGCATATTTCCAAGAACATCATTTAATGAAAATGGCCGACTCTTCCATATGGCATTTAATTTCTGGTTTCTTCGAGGTTGTTTAAGGATATCATCTCCTTGTTTTCGTTGCATAAATTGTAGATCTCGAGGAGGTCCGTTGTAAGTTTTAAATGCTGCTAAGAGGCAAGACCTCTATAAAAACCAATGTAAATCTCATTAGCAAGTGTCGGGAGTGAGAGATACTTTTGCTGAAAGCTTTTCAAGTGCTTTGCATGAATATAAGACATTCGGATCTCTGGTTTCGCAAGTGATTTTCTGTGTATTGTCCCTTCTGCATTCTGCATTCCTAATTTGTGCTCGGATCTTTTATTTGCTGCTTAGTTTTAATTCTGTATTGAGTTTTAACAATTGCTAGTAAGGGAGTGAGTTCTGGAATGTTATTTTGGAGGTCATTTATGCAAGGTTGCGAGTGGATCACGTCATTGTCTTCTGTTATTTGTTGTTTATGTACTTAGAGTTATTTGCTATTGCTCTTTCTCGATCAGATAAATTCGGCCTACGGCCATATTTCCCATTTCTTTTCGCATCTTTACAATTTCTTTCCTACAACTTTGATCTAAAAACAAATTTAGAATAGTAAGGGAACCAGCCCACTCTGGAGATTGGCCTGGGAGACATTTCTTTCTCCCAACCTTTCAATGTTGGCCGGGTCTAGGGTGCATTTTATATAAAAATCCTTTCCTGTGGCAGATTCGTGACCAACAGGTATAAAATAGTCATGATTTCATGATTGGTTAGGTTTTTATGGATCGAAAGCCAGAACGAAGCTAGAGATGAATAAGTGGAAGATAATTGGGCCATGACGTCTCCAAGAATATGGATGTAGACATGCTGTAACAAGAATATCTCAACTTTTTACTATTGAATACCCCACTACTCCATACTTCTTTAATCGTTGACTTACCAAAATTAGCCAAGCAACATATTGTTGTAACAAGTTTTAGTTTTTCTGTTATTAGAAGATGTATATATATATATATATATATATAGGATGAGTGACTTTGACTAAGGATCGGCTCTTGGACATTTACAAGGCTATGTATATAGATTCTTGAAAGCAATAATATACTCTTCATTCTGGATTCTGGCTCATTGGTGTTTTGTCATGTATGTATGAATATTCAAATTCTATATAAACTATGTTGAATGTTAATCTCCTAATTCTAATTCTAAATTTTTGCATTACAAGTTCTACAGATTATGAATTTGATAATTCTAGTTGATTAATGGTTGTTTTAAGTCTGTACCAAAATAATATTCATTGTTATTTGAGAGGTTTAATAATGCTTATCTACAAAACTATGTATTTCCTTATTGTTGTCTAACCTGTACCATTTGACATTTCTAGAAAAAATTATATTTCCCTTTATTTATGCACTCTACTCTTTCCCCTTTTCCTATAACAAAGCAAGGAACCAGCATTTTTTGGACATTGAACTGGGTAATATTTATTTTAAACCTGGTCATTTAATGTTGGCAAAGTATTGGGTTTAACCATAACTAAAGGTAAATTTTACACCAATAGTTTTTGGCATGCTCGTTGGAACACAATCCCACTATATATAGACCAAAGTTTTGATGGTTATCTTTGTCTTGTGCATTTTTTATAAATCACCTGATGACTCTGTTTGAAAATTAAAACCCAAGAAAAACCTTATGTATTTTTTGGTTGAATACCAATATATATGAAAACCAGATCTAAAGAAAATAATTCTAAAGAACCTATTGAGTTATTTGAATTACACATTGGTAGCCTTAGAGCAAATCCTATACTTTTTGCTCAATCAACTTCTTCTTCTACCATCACTACATGATCTACAAATCCTTCCTCTACACTTCTTCCTAGTACTGCTACTAGTGGATTGTTAAACACAATTTCTAACACTACTGTGATATTAGTTGACACTATAATGGTTGTAAATCAACCAAATATACCCTATCCTATATGGAATCATTTAGGTCCCCTGAATCTGGATGCTCATCATCATATCCCTACAGAAACTTTAAAAGCACTACCTTAGTATGATGGCACAGGAAAAATGACTTATGAACATTGCCAAGATGTAGCCAGATTGACACCAATACACAACATAACAAAGGAATATGTGATGATAAGGCTATTAGTCATATCCTTAAAAGGGAAAATTCTCTATTGGTATAGAGATCTTCCTAATCAAACCATAGCCACATGGGCTTATCTCATCGGTAAACTGGTAGAAGAGTTTAATGAACATGCTGATTTATTTTCTTTTCTAAATCAGTTCACCATCATTCAAAAGCATCCTCAAGAAGAAATAGTTGACTTTAATATCAGATTCAGTCATACTTGATAGAGAGTACCTGATGGGTTAAGGTCTACAAATGAGTAATCAATGTATTATTATCTAAGAGCTTTTAATTCAAATATAAGCATGGTTATTAGATACTCTCAAGTATTTAATTTACCAAAAAAAAATTGAGATATCCAAAAAAGTAGAGAAATATGTCATTACTATCAGGAGGTTACCTCCAAATATGGTTATGCCTATCTTTCCAGACCTTTTGCAAGTATAAAATTCTAGTTTCCTAAGCCCTGCTCCTACATCCAATGTAGATCTTCCTAAATGGACTGGAAAACCCTTTATTTCAATAATGCAAGCACCCTTAATGCCTCTGGTGTTACCCATCATTCCTACACTTCTTGTATAATTAGTTCAACTTGCAACCTTGTTAGACCTAAAATCAGCCATGAAGACTTTGACCAATAATATGACATCAATGGAAAGAATAGAAGTAGAGAGAAGTTTCCAAGCAAGGAGATTTCCATAGGTAACAAGATATCAAGATTCCACAAGTGATAGAAATCAGGAGAGATCAAATATGGTCTACACTAATGAAGATGGTGAACCTACCAAATCATCAACAGAATCAAAATTTAAATTTTCTACATGTAATGATCCTCATAGTGAAAACTTGTGTATGATCCATCAACTCTATATCCAGAAGATATTATTTGAAAGAGAAAATAATACTCTTAAAGGGTAGGTAAACATGATTAGGGAGGAAAATCACAATATCATGATGCCTTTGGAAGAGCAAGTGGTTGTTCTGACCAAATCAAGAAAGAAGCCCCTACAGGTATACCCCTAGGAGCTTCATCCCTTAAAAGTGCCTTCACTTTTACAAAACTAGGTTGAGAGCATAGTCCCCTATGATAATATTCCCCAAAGTTTGGGTCATAGAGAAGTGGAGATACACAATGAATCCCCCATGCAAAAAAACGTTGAGACATAGGAACATGCAAGATAAGTTAAGATATCCCTCATTGACTAAGCATCAAAGGATAGATGCCACTCAGGGGTATGGAAACAAGTATGACACTTTTGCAAAAGATCCCCTCCCTTTCAATATAGTAGAAGAAATGAAAAAGACTCCTTCTAAAGCAACTATGTATGATGCCTTACAATTTCTAGGACAAATTAATTTATTATAGGAATCCCTAAGATCCATAAAAAATAAGAGTAATACTCCCACTAATTTGAGTTCTACACAATCTGGTTTAACATCTACTACCAGAAAAATAGACCTCCTCCCTTCTATTTGTCTCTTTATATGGAAGGATGGGTGGTACATAAATGTATGATAGACTCAGGGGTTGCAACTATTGTAATACCAAAAGTTGTGTGTGACATCATGGGGATGGAATACACCAAAATTAGCCTAGGTGTTTTGTAGTTAGATGGAACCTTGATCAAAACTGTGGGGGTGATAAAATGTATTCCTATAGTTTTACATAAAATTTAAGAACACAAGCTTATACTGAGAGGGGGGTGAATAGTATAAGATAAACTTTTTATTTTATTTCCAAAATAATATTATCCAGTATTATCAATTGTAATATCTTTCCAAATCAGTATCAACCAATATCATCACTAGTAGTAACAAAGCAATACACATATCATCACACACAATGAGAGACATAGATTTAACGTGGTTCACCCAATGTGGGCTATGTCCACAGAGAAAATATTTCTTATAAAATTTCTCAACAAATATCTTGGGAACCAAATCCTTATTACAATATTTATGGACCTCTATCCAAAGAAAACACCAATCCCCTATGCTCAAGTTTATGGATCTCTATACATAGGATAACTCTATCGCCTCAACTCTAGTTTGTGGACCTCTATCAATAGGAGAGCTTTATCCCCTTAAATCTAGTTCATGGATCTCTATCCACAGGAGAAATCTATCCCCTTAACTTTGGTTCATGGAACTCTATTCATAGGAGAACTCTATCCCCTCAACTTTGGTTCATGGAACTCTATCCATAGGATAACTCTATCCCATCAACTTTGGTTTATGGATATCTATCCACAAGAGAACTCTATCCCCTCAACTTTGGTTCATGGATCTCTATCCATAGGAGAACTCTATCTCATCAACTCTAGTTTGTGGATATCTATCAACAGGAGAAATCTATGCCCTCAACTCTGGTTTGTGGATCTCTATCCATAATATAACTCTATCCCCTCAACTCTGGTTCATGGATCTCTATCCATAGGATAACTCTATCCCATCAAATATAGTTTATGGAACTCTATCTATAGGAGACACCTCTCCTCTCCACTCAAGTTTGTGGATATCTATCCATAGGAGACACCTCTCCTCTTTACTCAAAAATTGCTCCAAGCCTTCACATAATGCTTGCTCAAATTTACAATAAAATATGCTCAAATCATTGCTCTAATCTGCACCAAGCCTACTCACAAGGCTTGCTCAAGTCAGAAATAAAACCTTCTCACACATCTACCCAAAATTACACCAAGCCTACTCACAAGGCTTGCTCAAATATACTCTCAACTCTTGCCCAAACCTAATTCAAGTATTCTTATAAGACTTTCTCAAATCTACCTCAAACCTGCTTCAAGTCTTCTCACAAGACTTGCTCAAACCTTCTTACTATCTCTGCTCAACTTTGTACTAACACATGCTCAAAACTATTTATAACACATGCTCATCACTGCTCATAACACATGATCAACACTTCTCATAACACTTGCTTCACACTGCTCATAACACTTGCTTAACACTGCTCATAACACATACTCAAATCTGATCATAACACACTCAATTTTTCTCATAACACATTCTCACCCAATCCCAAATCTTGCACACAAATGATGTTCAAAACAATGCTTGTATCTCTTTTAGAAATGCTTTCTTCAACTAGATAATTCAAACATATTCTTCCCATAATTATTTCAAGAACATATAAAGAATAATATGCAATGCAAATTCTCAATATATTCTCTTTACATTCATTAAGTTTGTCACTTTTACATGTCTCACATTCATCAAATCAGATCTCTACTTCTTGCAAATTCCTCTCAAATATAATCATGCTAGTATATAATTTTGCTTAACAAAACTGGTTTATGTTCCTTGCAAATTTACTCTCAAAGATCAAACACAATAATGCATAAATTTACTTCACAAAATTGGTCTCTAACACTTGCCCATTCACATTCAATATCACTCAAATCAATGCCAATGCCCAAATGCTTCACAAATTCATTCAACAATGCTGCATAATTTATTCTCAAACCCTAGCACATATGTTTCCAATATCATTTAATAATGAAGCACAATTTTGTTCTCAAACCCTAGCTCATGTGTTTCCAATCTCATTCAACAATGAAGCACAATTTTGTTCTCAAACCCTAGCTCAAATATTTCCAACAATGCACACTAATCAAACCTTTTATCTCCACCTTAAAAATATTTCCTCAAAGTACAACCACCTAGAGAAGGAGTTATATCACCATACCTCAAAATTGCTTTGATGAAGATGTGCCCACAAAAAACTATCTCAAAAACAACTTATCTTTCTTGTGCCACTTCAAGGGTTAGATAGCAAAACACTTTTCAAGTCATCCACATGAAAAACCTTCTCAAAAGATGTGCATAGTAAAACTTGAAAATAATACTCTATTATTTCCTTTTGTCTTCACAAAAATACAACTTGTAGAACCCTTAAACCTTTTTCTTATGATGTGCAAGAATTACAAAATACAATGATCACAAGTACACCCTTTTCTCTCCTTTCTAATAATGCAATATTTCAATCCTCATACAATACCCAAAACATCTTAATGTTAATTTATTTCATGCAAGCATTACATAAATAAAATAATTTTATTACACCTTATGACTCCCTTCTAAACTTTCAACACTTCTAAAATATTTGCACAACCCTTATACCTCTTGTACACACATTTCTCAACAACACTTTACTCTAACAAAGCTTTCAGAAAGACTTGCTACCCAACCACCTTTACACCTTACAAAAATTAAATAAATCAAACCTTATGCCTCCTAAATTTTTGTGCTCAACAAAAATCAAATACCTCTTATGCTACCACAACTTGAACTTTGTCAACACGCAAGACAATGCTCTCCAAAGTGCTCAATGATCGACTATGCTATCATGACTTGGTGACACAAAAGGTGGCCCACGTAATTTATTTCAACTCTACCTCAAAAATAGTGAAAACTCTTCTACCCAAAAATCGTCATTGAGGGGACTCAACCCCAAGACCTCTCTCTACCCAACGCTCTAACACACGACCAAGGACCAGCTACGCTGCACCAACAGGCGTGACATCAACCAATGCTCCCATGGATATATTTCAAACACTGAACCTTGAAATATTTACTACCTCTGCCATTCGCTAGCTCACTCCACGAATGGGAATCGATGCACAATTCGAGTGGTGATTTCCTAAGGTAAGACCTTGGGTATAAATATATGTGCCCTCCTTTGCCTTGGACTATGTCGATGCTAGAAACAATTCAAATTTATTTCCTCTATGTGCATTTTTGGTGCCATCCTCCTTTTTGAAACTTTGCATTATAATATTTAAAAAATATTATAATATTTATTTTAAAACCTTGGTCCATTTGTATTTTAAAACTTTTTCCTCTTGTCCTGTAAACCTTGGTCCATTGCATTTAAATATTTTCTCCTCTTGTCCTTTAAACCTTGGTCCATTTGTCCTTTTTAAATCCTCTTTATAATATTTAAATATTATACTCCTTAACATATTTGCCTTCTTTTCTTTTTGCCAGCCTTGTAACTTCATCCCTTTTGGAGAATATTCTATTTGCCTTGCTTTCTTTTTTCCAACCTTGTAACATGCTCTTTTTATCATCAAACCTTGAACATAAAATATTTCTGCCTTATGCATCCTTTGACATCAATGACAACACAATACTTTAATATTTCCAAAAATATCCCCCTTTGTCATTGATGGCAACCTTTTCATAAAATAATTCTTTTACTACCACTCGATTCCAAATTTGCTCCCCCTGAGAAGTTGCTCCTCCTTACTGATTTCTCTACACCTTACTTAAAATCTCCCCCTTTGACATCAATGGCAAAGGGTTCCTTTGGGGCTAAAAATAAGACTCTTAGCTCAGTCCCCTCACCACCTCATCTCCTTGATCAATTTTGGGGTGAGAGTAAATCTACTCCCAACTTACAATGCTCTTCTCCTTTCTCAAATTTGTTTTTCCACTCCTTTGTAGTCATACCCTTTTGATCCTTTTGAGTGTCCCTATTCTTGCTTGTATTTGGAAGTTTTGAAAACTTTGTTCTACACCACTTAGCCTTATGCCCAAAATTATTGCAATTGTAACACCTGATGTTGTAGTTCCTGAATGGTGTAAATGACCTAAAATTTCTTTTGGTGAAGCCATAATTATTTTTGCCATGAATCCTGCAATGTATAGATTTGTGACCTGTAGACACCAAATCCTAGCCACTTGTCTATCATCACCCTTTACCTCCATTTAATTGGCCATTCCATGCCTTTCTCACCATCCAATGGCCCACTTTAGCCTTTTCCCGCCATTTTTTGACCCCTATTTGACTTATGTTTATTTTATATTATTTATATTTAAATATAATATTTTATATTATATTCTAATATGTTTTTTTATAAAATATATATTTATAAGCCAAATTAACCTCAACCATGCGATCTGATCTAATCTCAGCCATCCATCTTCCATAACCTGTGTCACACCTAAAGTTTAATATCAGCCTTTGGATCCACTTTAATATCAACCACATGATCAAAAGTGTAAGCTAAAACTCTCAAAAAACCCTAGGCTTGATAATAAATAGGAGCATTCTCAATGCTCAATCCTTGGAACTTTTGCTAACTAGTTCAAACTAGCTTTGATTGGAGCTCTTGCTAACCAACCTTTGTGAGCTTACTTTCTGAGTGAATTTGACCTACATTGCCTTAGTTGTGCCCTAGTATAGCCTTCCAAAAATCCTAGTCTTCCCTAGGATTTCTTGATTCTAGCCATCTTCATAGCCTGTTCCCACCACTGCCATCATATTCCATCCACCGAACCCTTTGTAATCCTCCAATCTACCTCTACATACCTAACCCTAATTCATAGGCATTATTGATTGCCTGCCTCATCCCATAGGTGTTGTAGAGTACCTTCTGCATTCTATAGGTATAGCACAGATCCTACTATCCCCACAACCGCATACTAGAGCCTACCATGTAATATCATCAAGTGTTGTCTAGTAACCCTACCATAAATCTATAATGGAGAAAAAAACAACAAAGTAAGTATTTTATACATTTTTATTTGATGTTATTTAGATTCTACATATTTTATTTATTCAGATCTAGTGTTTTAGTTTGCATTTCTAAGGGTTCACACTGTGGAACCCTCATTTTGTTTGCTAATGGATTTACATTTTATTGTGTGTAGGATCAGGTAGCATTCACCAAGGATTGTTGAGTAGCTACTGAAGGTAGATTGGCTGAATTACGGATAACCAGAAGCCCACTCATCCTATTGGAAGCAAGATACATTGGAGACACTACTTGTTTTGTAGCTAGGGTTTTAGATAATCCTAGCACATTTATATTATTATATCAAAATAAGTTCTTTTGAATAAAAAAATTATAAAAAAGGAGTTTCTTAGCTCCCCCCATTTATTGAATAAAATCATATTTTGTGTAGTCTCTTGTTCATTGAAATTATTTTACTTTCATATTTGTTTTAGTGTCATATTTTTTCTTCACAAATGGTGATCATGGTGGGATGCCATAAGGGTTCTACTTTCTAATTTACTTTGTTGTACTAATTTCATTTTTTTGTTCCATTTTACAGGGTTTTCATGAGTGAAAAACCATCCAAAATCATTAGTTAGGGTTTCTAGAAGGTCTTGTGACAATTTGCAAAATGTGTGCAGGCACTCTACGACACCTACTGATCCCCACAGACATCATGCTATGCCTACACAGGTGTCCTGATGTACCTGGAAATAATTTGGAGCAGATCTTAGGCTTTCGAGTAAGCCCTACAACCATTCTGTTCTAAATTCGTATTTTTACATATTTCATTATTTCACTATTTATTTTCATATTTTAAGCTTAAATGAATACACATTAAGTAATATGGAAATATATTCATTTTATATTGCATCTAGGGCATATGTATATTCATTCATCATATATTTTGAGTTTTCTATTTAGAAAAGAATTACAAATTCAAATAATTTTTGCATCTTTATGGTTGCAATTGAAATTAAAAAGCATTAATTAGAATTTGCATCTTAGGAGTTAAGGGTTGCTTATTTTACTTATCTAAGTAGGAATAATACTTAAGTGCAAAAGTATTCTTGCCCTTGGGTGACTCCTTTGGCAAAGACGTGGACGAACCCTCTGATTACTATCTAGGTAGGGGATTTTAAGCAGTGTACTACACACTCTTTAGAAGAAAATTGTATTTATGTGTTGGATTCTAATTTAGATTTGTGAAATCTGTTACCTTTAACAATTTTTGTAAATAATAGAGAACAAAAAAAATTAAAATTAATCACACACAAGACGTTGCACTTTAAACAATAGTGGTTGGATTTCATCACCAACCATTGCTTGAGATTTGGTGATGGTGGCAGTCATTTCCATCCACCAATATCTACCCTTAGATGCCTTAGGACTAACCCCAAGCAAACTTATTGGATTTCATCACCAACAAGAATCTTGTTGCCCCATCCAGCCATAGTTTTTCACATTTATTTTTCATTAAGCAAGATTAGGATACATCAAACACATAAAATTATCATTTCTTAAAGGAATTTACACTAAAAAGAGATAATCAATGAATAATGTAAGCCACACAATGTGAAACTTAGGATTGATTGTTTTCTTTTCTTTTAAATTCTTTATCTCTATTTTTTAGTTTTGGAGATTTAATTTGATAGTCCTAAAATTGCATTTTGATTTAATTACTTTATGGTTCTAACTCGAAATCAAACAAAGGTATTAAATAAAAATAATTTAATGGAAAATATAACAAACACACCCACTACTTCAGTAGCCAACCCTTCCAATTCTATCCAACCTAGTCCATCTAGGCCCATTCACCCATATCTCCCATAAGAGGGATCCATTCCCCAAAACATTGAGCAACCATCCACCCAAATTGACATGGACAAGGTAGAAGCCATATACAGGTCTTCTAACTATGTCCTAGACCCAATTAGCCAAGATTATAGTGAACAACCAGAATTGGCTACATCATGCCCATCCAACCCCACTCAAGGATATCCTAATTTTGCTTATGAATATGGTATGCCCTCTTCTCCTAGTCTAGCCCAACAAAACCTAAGTGTTTTTAACACTTATCCTCCATTTGGCTATACCCAAACCCATTCCAATCCTTTGTATGAGGAGTGTGTTAATACTGCCTCATAGGTACCAACCTCCTAGGTTACCACATCAAGCGCAACTTGCTCCATGCCCATTTCCTCCAATCCATCCACATCCATACCTTCATCTTCTAATCTATCTACAACCTTTTCAATTTCTTCCATGTTCGAACAAGAAATTCATGATACATTGGGTCTTGTGAACAAATTGCTTCTACAATATCAAAATGCTAGACATCAAGTTAATGTAAATCCTATGCTTCCTATAGTTTCAAACCAACCAACCATGGCCAAAAAAAATTCAACTTGGGTCCCCCAATATTTAGTGGTGTTCATCCCCAATCCACCTCCAATTCCCAATCCAACTCCTCCAATCACAATTTCTTTTGGCCAACCCAATCAATTCTTCAAAAATATTCCTCTACATCAATCTTCTCCTTCTTTCAACCATCAATATTCCCCCCATATATTTAAAACCAATCAATTCCATCAAAATCATCTAATAACTCCCCAAAAAATTTCTTCTAGTCCATCTCCAAATAATTAGGTTATCCAAGGCTTCCAAATTCCTGGTAAATATCTTAGGATTCAGGCCATGCAAAAACAAATAGATCAGTTGATGTAAAACACTCCTAGCATGTCAAGCCAAAGACCAAATTTAAGCCAACTGATCCATCAACCAATCCATCCTTCGGTACCATCACCGCCATATCTGGCAGACTTTACATTACCATATTTTAACAAATTTAAGGGAATTGAGGACCCTAAGGAACATGTTAGCTCATTTTTTTATGCATGCTTTCAGATTCAAACCAATAATATTCTCATGCTATGAATATTTTCTCAAACATTAGGAGGAGATGCTATAGAGTGGTTTAATCAGCTACCCACTCATAGTATTTATACTTTTGAACAACTGATTGACCCATTCTTTGAGCATTTTGTCCTAAACATCAAAAGAAGGTTTCATTATCAGATGTATACGCCTTAAGACAATGGGATGATGAATCTATCTATGAATTTGGAAACCATTGGAGGGCAATAATTACCAAATTGCCATTCTTCCTCCCAATGGATGAAATCATCAAATTATTTACCAAGAGTTGCATAAAAACCATCTCTTGGATGCTTCAGATTCAAACCTATTGTTCATTTGAAGAAGCCTTAGCATAGTCTAGCATCATTAAGGAGATAAAAATCTAAGAGGGTGTAATTAAGCCTAAAAATAAAAAATGGTATAACAAGGGCCAATTTAGAAGCAATCAATCAAGAAAAAAAATTCATCACAAGCCTCTTAGGCTAGTCCATCTAATCAAGTGAATCAAGGGGTGATGATCCAACCCATAATGGCTCAACAACTCATGCAACAATCATAAAAAAATTCTCATCATGCAGTACCCTGGATAACTCAAGCACTCACGATACAAAACATAGTGTCAACTATGGAAAACCCCTCCCATCAACAATATGCTCAACCCCAATGCCAATACACTCCTTTAATAGAGTTGTATTCTTCCATATTCGAAAGGTTGTATAATAAAACAAGCTGGATTTACCAAAAATCAATCCAGATGACTTGTTAAGATCCTGCTATAAAATAAACTCAAATAACACACTCTCACACAATTGCTTGGAAATAAACTCACATAAACATCACATTAATATAACAAAAATTTGCATAAAGAACAATCTCACAATAAGACAGAATCGCAGGCCTCTTCGAGGGGGCAACCTCCTTCAATACTTCATTAATTTTGCAAAAGATGGTTACATTGGTGCCTTTTCGGGTATTTAAGGAGTTTCCTTCCAAGGTTGGCTTACATGCAAAATGCCACCTGGATTACATGCATAATGCCACCCGAATTACATGCATAGTGCCACTTTGAATTACATGCACAATGCCACTCGAATTACATGCATAATGCCACACGAATTACATGCACAATGCCACCTATCTACCATGTGTTACATAAAAAGGGTGCCATTTGTCATAGGCACTACCTAAGCTAAAACTTAGAACATTACAAAATATTAATCATGGGTACTACCCACGTTCACTAGGAATTATTACATCAAGGAAGTTATTACATTAAGGGTTAGGATGAGATCCTAACATGCCCTTCTCCTTGAAGAAGCTTTGTCCTCAAAGCTGAAAATGAGGAAACTGTTGCTGGAGTTGATGGAGAGACTCCCATGTAGCATCCTCAGGTTGAAGTCCACGCCACTGAACCAGGACCTCTGTAATGGTACGGTTGCGCAGAGTGCGAGTTCGACGATCCAGCAGCTGCTTTGGTGCAAGTAAGATGGAGCCTTCTTCATCCAATTCGGGGAGTGTTGATGGAACCTGTACCTTGGAGCTGCCCGAAATGTAGGAGGAATGCGTGAGTGGAGGGCGCCCGTAAACTGCCTCAAACGGTGTGAGTTTGGTGGCGGTATGATAGGAAGTGTTGTACCACCATTCGGCCAAAGAAAGCTATTTTGCCCAATGAGTAGGATGATCGGAGGCAAGGAAGCAAGGGTAAGTTTCCAAGCATTTATTAACAACCTCTCGTTTGACCATCCGTTTGCGGATGGTAGGCTGAACTCATTTTGAGCTGAGTCCCCTGCAACTTAAACAACTCTTGCCACAAATTGCTAGTAAAGGTGGGATCACGATCAGATACAATGGAGGTTGGCATGCCATGAAGGTGAAATATGGAGTCAAGAAAAATTTGGGCAATAGTGAATGTTGTGTAAGGATGGGTTAGGGCACAAAAGTGAGCATACTTTGAAAGGCGGTCCACTACCACGAAAATAACAGACTTGCCTCCAGATTTAGGTAGCCCTTCTATGAAGTCCCTAGAGATGTCAGTCCACACCTGATCCGGTATTGGCAATGGTGGAAGAGTGCCCAGAGAGCGCACTGTTTCTCCTTTCATCCTTTGACCTGTGTCGCAGTCTGCCACCAAAGAGCGAATGTCCTGTTTCCTACCTTTCCAAAATAAGGTGCGCTTGAGTCGCTCATAAGGTGGTCTGATATTGGGAGGTGTACTATCCGGCAATAATGGAATGGCATGGTCGTGAGAGCGATGCGGTGGTAGTGTGGTTGGTTCTGAAAAGATGGCCTCTTGTTTGGGGAGAATCTGTTGCATGTCTTGTGGGATTTCACCCATTGGAGATGTGGATGGTTGGATGGAGAATAGTTGTGCAATGACCCCACGTGATGATTTTTTTAGCAATTTCTCCATGCCGTTTGAACTGATAATTTGAGGTGTTCTTGTCGGGGAGCCCTTGATGATGTGTGTTTGTCCGTTCCGGGAGAACTGCATCCAGAGTTCAGCAAAGTTCCAACTGATAGTGCCCAACGTACTCAACCATTGGGATCCCAAAACAATATCACATCCACCCAACTGGAGGGCAAACATGTCCTGCTTGAGTTCATAGTCCCCTATCTTGATTTTAACATTGCGACACTTTCCTTTACAAGGTAAGGTTCCCCCATTGGCTACCATGACCTCAAAGGAATTACAAGTGTGGATATAGCAATTTTCCCGTTGAGCAACTCTAGGGTCAATGAAGTTGTGCGTGCTTCCTGAATCCAGAAGGATGGAAAGACGTTGGCCCTTGAAAAATCCTGTAACCTTCATGGTTTGAGGAGTAGTAATGTCTGCAAGGGCATGGATTGTAATTGCTGTCTCAGGTTCCTGTTTCATTTCTGGAGGGTCCTCATCCTCATCACTCTCGTCAGCGGTATCAGGTTCTTCAACATCTATCAAGAACAATTTTTTGTGTGCACACTTATGCCCTTTGAAAAACTTTTCATCACAATTGTAGCATAATCCTTGGGCACGACGTGCATCCATCTCTTCGGTGGTGAGGCGCTTGGGTGCAGCAGGTTTATTATCATCTAGGTGTTGGGCTCTAGGAGGAAATGAAGGTCTATTTTGAGGAAACTTTGATGGGTGTCTTTGGGCAGAGAGTTTAGATTCGGCCAAACGGGCCAAACTGATAGCTTCCATCATAGTTCGTGGTTTCAACATTTTTACTTCTGCTTGGAGTTCCACCTTCAACCCACTGATATAACAACTCCGAAAGAACCCTTCACTCAATCCTCTTGTCCTATTAGCCAATTTCTCAAATTGAGCTTGGTACTCTCTGACCGACCCCGTTTGTTGCAGTTTGGTCAAGGCTCCTGTAAAGTCCTCAAACTCACTAGGACCAAATCGAGTGAGTAGTTGGGATTCAAAATCCTCCCAAGAGAGATTTGGGTAGGCAAGACGCAACCATTGAAACCAATGTAGAGCCTCATATTCCAAGTTAAAGGAAGCCATCTGGACTCGATGAAATATGGGTACATTATGAAGTCGAAAGAATTGGTCAACCCGACATAGCCACCCATCAACATCCTTCCCACTGAATTTGGGAAAGTCCAATTTGGGCATTCTAAAGGGTGGATCATGGTCACGATTCCTTGTAGAACTCTCACCTTGGTATTCCGATTTGGGTGGTTCTCTTCTCGCTTGTTGTCTACTTCGTCAATGCTTCTTCTAAGCGATTGCTAGTGGCCTCATGCTCTAGGCGAAGACCTTGGACTTCTTCCCTTATGGAGTGAAAAGCCGAGTTCAAGTTCTCAATGGCTTTTGTTAGGGATTCCAAGTTTTCTAGTTCTTTCTGGTGTCCACGGGTACCCTGGGCCATTTTTTAGACCTTTTGTGACCAGTTACTAAAAATAGAATTGAATTTTTAGGACTTACTATTTTTAGTAAGTGCCCAAAAAAGTGCTTGGGTGCTATATATCAAAATGATCAGCAGAAGGAGGTGGTCACAATGAGCTATATCTCTCAACACTACTTTTTGGCACCCCAGACTTTTTTTTTTTATCTCCTGTTTTGCTGAGTCTAACGGTGTTTACAGTTTCTAATTCTGAGCTACTGAGCAAAAGTTGGGTACTGGAGCACTATCTATAACTGGCCGTGTTTCACACTCAAGATTCTCTGTATTTTGCAGGTGACTGATATGACAGTTCTGTTCTGACCCTGAAGACTGTGAATTCTGCCCTGACTGTGCTGACCTCTCTGACTCCGATCGACTCGATCGTGGATTGCCACTGTAAATTTTACTGTTATTCTCCAGACTGTCAACTTAAGTGTCACCCTCATGGCTTATCCCGAATGCATGTCCCTTCTGTTATTTTTTTAGTAGAGGACTCCTTTCTCATATGCTCACTTTTGAAATGCAGGTTTACGAACAGGGATGTTTGGATTTTTATTTTTATTTTTTATTTTTTGCGTTTTTTACAGGTTGAAGTTTTAACAGAACCAGGGAATGCTAAGTATAGGAGTATGTACCACCCATAGGCCCTCTAATATACCGACAGTGACGAACAATAGTGCTCGGACCAATATTTCAGGCCACTACTCAAGGAGGATTCCACACATACCCTTGAGCACACTACCTGCCTCTCTGACAATACGGGAGGGTAATCGTCCAGGATGCTGTCCCGTAGACTATGAGTAATACAAGGCCGAAGAGCTTCCTAATGGCTAAAAGTTTGTTTAATCCTAGATGGTCTCCCGATATACCCGAAGATACGTGGGAGCTCAAGTCCGTGCGCGAGTTCTGTCTGAGGCCTGGGTATTGGAGCCTGATCGCCCCTCACTTCACTAGACGCTTTATGGGCTATCTAGCTTAGCCAATAACGACAGATCCTTCACGATATTTTAAAACCCCCGGTACAGGGTTTCTACCTACTCAACTAACAATATATTTTTTTGTTTTTGGTCTGGAAAAAAAAACACTGTATTTTTTTTGGATTTTTTTTTAATAAGGAAAAACAGAATGGAAAAAACACACGGAATTTATACCTAACAGGCGGATTGGATGGCAAGAATCGTTGCAGTTGCAGCAGAACTTGGCCCTGGAAAGCGCTCTGATACCACTTGTTAAGATCCTGCTATAAAATAAACTCAAATAACACACTCTCACACAATTGCTTGGAAATAAACTCACATAAACATCACATTAATATAACAAAAATTTGCATAAAGAACAATCTCACAATAAGACAGAATCGCGGGCCTCTTCGAGGGGGCAACCTCCTTCAATACTTCATTAATTTTGCAAAAGATGGTTACATTGGTGCCTTTTCGGGTATTTAAGGAGTTTCCTTCCAAGGTTGGCTTACATGCAAAATGCCACCTGGATTACATGCATAATGCCACCCGAATTACATGCATAGTGCCACTTTGAATTACATGCACAATGCCACTCGAATTACATGCATAATGCCACACGAATTACATGCACAATGCCACCTATCTACCATGTGTTACATAAAAAGGGTGCCATTTGTCATAGGCACTACCTAAGCTAAAACTTAGAACATTACAAAATATTAATCATGGGTACTACCCACGTTCACTAGGAATTATTACATCAAGGAAGTTATTACATTAAGGGTTAGGATGAGATCCTAACATGACTCTACCAAATGTAGTAGAAATTATAAAGAACATCTATTTTACCCATATAATAGGCAAAATGGTCATGATATTAAAACTTGCAATATTTTTAAGAACATCATTCAAGACCTCATAGACTTGGGGGCCATTAAGGCAGATAAATCCCTATATCCACAAAATCAGAATTTGGGAATTTTTCAAACACCTCTCGCCAACCATGAAGAGGCCCAAACTAATGTAGGAGGTAATAATAATCACACACCTCCTAACCAAGTTAATCATGTTCAACATTACAAAAATTTTATAGGATCAGTCCATGTGGTCACAAGAGATCAAAGGTAAAATCAACAAAATGCCCAACAACCAATAGTGTCACAACCTTCAAATCCACCACCCCATTTAAAACTCTCCAAATCTATCCTTGTCAATCCATATTTCTAGTCCATCCAATCAGCCCATACATCGTCCTTTAAGACCAACGGTATCCCTAAGCAGTCGGTTAACTACAATTTTGAAAATGGCTTTAGCCAAATTATCCATATATGAGCTCATCCAACAATCCCCTAGGCATATAGAAGCCCTAATAGAAATTCTTAAATCTATTGAGTTTGAATCTCAAGACTCTAATGCCTTCAACAATTTTGTATGGAGAATTAGAACATGCATGGAGCCATCCATCACCTTATATGACTTTGAAATAAAGTCAATGACCTCAAAATTCGTAGATCCTCCATTGCATATCATGGACCTAATAGAAAAAAATCCATTTAAGAGAGTCCTAATTGATACTAGCTCATCCATCAATATTATCACTATCGCTGCCCTTAGCAACCTCAAACTTTTGCCTTCCCATATTTCTAATTCCTCATTCACTCTCAAAGTATTTAATGATGCTTAGTGTACCACAGTTGGCACTATTGTTTTGCCCATTGAATTAGGGGTCAGAATTTTGCATACTATGTTCCACATATTAGAATTGGCCATGGCATACAATATACTCTTTGGTAGACCTTGGGTGAGGGAGATGAAATATGTTCCATCAATTCTCCACCAATACTTGAAATATGTTCATGATGGTCAAGTCCATTGCATCCTCACAGATGTAGAGCCTTTCAATTATTGTAATTTCATTTCAAACTCCTATGAGTCTATGTTGCCTTCCACCCACCTATTATTATCCCCATCATCTTCAAATCCATCCACTTCATCTTCTAATCCATCCATATATTCTTCCAAAGCTCCTATTTTTTAGGAGTTACCCATCACCAAACCCCCTAAATCATCCATTTCTTCTTGTACATGTGGTCAAGGTCAACCCACTTTCACCACATCATTCACCTCAACCACTCCTACAACCATTTATTCTTCATCATCATTACCTCATCCACCTTCTTCTAATTCCAAGCCATAACTCAATCTTTCTTCATTAGCCGATGTTTCACAAGTCAAACTTTGGATTATGAAATATTCAACTCCCAACCACCTTCCACGGCCCCCTCCTATCCTGAGCCATCCATTTCCATATAATCCACCATCTCATACCAAGTTGAGGTCCACATCACTAGTCCTGGTATTGGTGAATATGTGGTCCAAGGCATTACCATTACCCCTCTTGCCATCCCCACAACCAAGAATTTTGGTCGTCCATGTGACCCTCCTTTAACC
Organism: Wollemia nobilis; assembly: GCA_028583015.1. Lineage (NCBI taxonomy): Eukaryota > Viridiplantae > Streptophyta > Pinopsida > Araucariales > Araucariaceae > Wollemia > Wollemia nobilis. Next base: position 6,006,131 of record JAQPPZ010002230.1, on the reverse strand, counting down.
ATATGTGTTGTCTATGATATGAGCTCCACTTCTAACAATATTAACTTTGTTTATGGAGGGTTGGATTTCTCAATTAAAGGAAAACCATCTGAAGCATCAAAAGAGCCGAGATGTGCCAAAATACAAAACATAACAGGATTTCCATCTCATTACTTCCATATAGTTAATTGGCAAGGGCAAGGTCTAGGTTCCCATGAACAAGGGATACATGACATAATTGATTTCCCACATCGAGGAGCACATTATAATTTAGGATTGGGATATACCCCACTTTCCATAGTTGCTTCCCTTGAGCAAGCCTTCCAAAGGCTTAGCCTCAATGAAGAAGAAAAATCCCCCCTTCCATTTTCCTCAACCACTTCTCTTGAAAAATCTCTTCAAGAGCTTAGTTTTAATGAAGAATAAGATCCACTAATTTTTTCCTACCCGCTTCTTGATTTCAATGATGACAATTATGAAGAGTATGAACTTATGTCCACTACTTCTGGCGATTCTTCAAAGAAGTCTCAGCCTATTATTTCTCTTACCCATCAGGATGAGTTTTACCTTAGACTATTTCCCATCCACTAGCCCATATTTCACTTTCTTCTTCCACAAGAACAAGCTGACCCACCTAGTGAACCACCCCCACCTGAGTTCGATTGAGCCATTCAGCCAAGCCAAAATTTGTAACAAATATACATAAATAAAAATTCAAAAAAATCAAAACATTCAAAACAAAACTCTTTCTTTGCATGTATATAGCATTTAATTTCATGTTTTGTTGTTGCTATCCAGGGTTAACAAGATTCAACATCGGTTCCAATCCAATCATTCCACCCATCCATTCTTCCAATCCATATCTTCTCCTACTAAGTTAAGTATGAATCCTACTGACTTATTCACCCCACTCCGCAATCCATACAACCCAGCTAAGCCAATTCCAATTGACATAAGCCTTGTTGATATGGATCAAATTTCTTCCCCACCCCCCTTTTCAGAGTTCATCCTATCTGAGGAATTGTTAACGGCTTCTGCCAACTACATTCCTCCTTCCCCTCCACCTTCACCTCCTTCTTCTACCAAGAATCTCAAGGTATTTCAGGCAGAGTTAGATGATGATAAGTGGAAGATTTGGATGACATATTAGATGATATTCATATGATCCCAACACCACATCAAATTGAGAAAGGTTCACATATGTCTATTGAAGATACCAAAGAAGTGAACCTTAGTTTCGATCCTAATAATCCCCAAATTGTCAAGCTTGGAAAAATTCTATCATCTGATGAACAAGAACAATTTATTGCTCTCCTCAAGAAGAAAAAATATGTGTTTGCATGGCCCAATAAAGATATGCCTGGTCTTGACCCTATTATTGTGGTCCACAATCTCACCTTACATCTCGATGTCAAATCAATCAAACAAAATCTTAGAAGGATGCATCCAATCGTGGCCCTCTTAGTCAAGAAAGAGCTTCAAAAACTTCTAGACATCAATTTCATTGTTCCTATTGACTATCCTAAGTGGATTTTAAACATGATACCCATTCGCAAGCCTAATGGGTTGATACATGTTTGCACTAAATTGGACCTAAATAAGATCAAGGCCATCATGGAATACTTCCCCCAGCTAACATTAAGGAATTGTGTAGTTTACAAGGAAATATTCAATCAATCTGATATTTTATTACGTAACTTTTTGATAAATGCAGGCCATTCAACTACCTGCTACAAAAGGAGGTGACATTTGTATGGATAGATGAATATTAAAAAGCCTTTGATGACATCAAGTATTACCTAGCTTCTCTACCAATATTAGCTCCTCCTCATATGGGGGTCCCGTTCTATATTTATGTCTTAGCAATGGACTTTGCTTTAGGGACAATGCTTGCACAAAAAAATGGACAAAATAGAGAGAAAGCCATTTATTACATTAGTCAAACATTGGTAAGTTGTGAAACCTGATATGCTTATGTAGAAAAGTTGTGCTTAGAAGTGGTTTTTGCAACTAAGAAACTTCAACATTATATTCTTAGACATACAACTTATATCATAGCTAGTGAAAATCCTCTACGTTATATGATGTCTCACACTTACAATAACACTCGTACCACTAAATGGATAATGCTTCTTACAAAATTTGATCTCGAATTTATCAACTAAAAATCCATTAAAGGTCAGGGTATAAGTGATCAACTTGAGGAAGCTCCACTACCTAGTTATCATCCTTTGATTATAGAAGTCCTAGATGATTTAGTATTTTCTATCACTAAGTTAGAAGAAGATGTCATTCCAAAGTAAGACATTGATATCACGTTATTCTTTGATGGATCTAAGTGTGATAAATATCAAGGTATTGGAGTCGTATTTCATACACCTCACGGGATAGCCATCCCTTTATCATTCAAGATAGAATTTCCATGCACAAATAACACTATAGAGTATGAAGTCTTAGTCTTAGGTCTTCAATCCGTTATAGCTATGGGCATCAAGCATATTAGGAACCCGAGCCACTTTATATTATACATTTGAAGGTATTTTATTTTTTTTTTTTGAAAAAATTGAAAAAAGCTTGCATTAAAACAAATTACAGTTACAAGAGGGAGAAAGGGCATCCCAACCAAGAGCAAAGAGACCAGAAGAACAAAGGGCGCGAAAACGCGACAAGTCACGAAATCGCGACACCAAACCTAACAACCGCCGCGCCACGACAACCGGTCGCGAAAACGCGACATGTCGCGAAATCGCGACATGTCGCGACATCGCGACAAAACAGCGCCGAGGCCACACCACTCAAAAAATGTCGCGAAATCGCGACAAAGACAAAGACCAAAGCACCCAAACGCCAAAAACGTCGCGAAATCGCGACGAGAAAGCCGTAAGGCACCCGCTCCCCAAAATTGTCGCGAAATCGCGACGAGTTCTCCTTTAAACAAAAACTTTGAGAAAGTGTCGCGATATCGCGACGACTTTTCCTTAAAGCCCCAGTTGGCCGGAAGTGTAGCGAAATCGCGACAAGAATTCCAATGGGCGCCCCTTCCGCAAAAGTGTCGCGAAATCGCGACATGTTCTCCCCCATGGTGCCCTTTTCTTAAACTAGTCGCGAAATCGCGACGTTTATCCTTCATGCAGTTTGTTCTCCAGAACTGTCACGAAATCGCTACAAGTTTGCCCCTTTGCTTCCTTTCCTTAAAAATGTCGCGAAATCGCGACAGATTATCCTTTGAGAAGCTTTTCACAAAAAATGTCGCGATATCGCGACGGTTTTTCCACTTAACGCAATTTTGCTCAAAGCGTCGCGAAATCGCGACAACTTTCCTCCAACAGTGGAACCGACAAAAAAGGTCGCGAAATCGCGACATGTTCTCCCCATGGTGCCCTTTTCTCAAACTAGTCGCGAAATCACGACGTTTATCCTTCATGAAGCTTGTTCTCCAGAATTTTCGCGAAATCGCTACAGGTTTGCCCCTTTGCGTCCTTTCCTCAAAAAAGGCACGAAATCGCGACAAATTTTCCTTTGAGTAGCTTTTCACAAAAAATGTCGCGATATCGCGACGGTTTTTCCCCTTCACGCAATTTTTCTCAAAGCGTCGCGATATCGCGACGCTTTTCCTCCAACAGCAGAACCAACAAAAAAGGTCACGAAATCGCGACACCTTCTCATCAAAGACCGCGACGACGCAACAAGTCGCGAAATCGCTACAATTTTCCTCCCAAGGCCGCGGCAACAAAAAGGGTAGCGAAATCGCTACAGTTGTCCAGGAAAGGTCGCGACAGAGCAACATGTCGCGAAATCGCGACAGATTTCCAAACAAGGTCGCGACGGCGCAATATGTCGCGATATCGCGACAAAAACTAACCTTAGCCATTTTTGAGCTCATGGATGCAGGGATCGTTCCAGCACCACTCCGAATCTCTTCATCTATCATAGGCATATCACTGTGCAGCTGAACACCTACCTCTTTCTCAGGACCCATCTTCGCAAGGAAGTCAGCTACCGTGTTCAAATTTCTACTCACATACACAGGGATAACATCATCTAACTCCCTCCATAACTCCTTGATTTGGGATATCAAAATCCGCAGTCTCCAGGCTTTTAATGAGAAATTCTGCAAGCAATCCAGAGCGCCGATCAGGACTTGAGAATCTGATTCAAGAATTATCCTCCGATAACCCTGCTTAACAGCCCAGATAGACGCTGACTTAATGGCAAAGGCTTCGGCTTCATTGTTCGTGGCTCTGCCCAATCCCTGCAATTCCAAGTAAAGAACCGCACTCGAGTGATCCCGACATACAACACCAATTCCTCGCGCTGCCCGGTTGCCTTTTGCAGCCCCATCGCATTGATCTTGATCCAGCCAACAGGGGAGGTTTCCAAAGATGCTCGCCTTGCCTCTCAAGTCCCTCAACCCCCTCTTCAAGATGCCCAAGAGCAGCCCGATTCTCTTCATCAACATAAATAGCAACAGCTTTGTGACTTTGCTCCGGATGACCTCGCCAAACGCCGTCAATCGAGGAGAAAGTGTTTCTAAAGATCCGGCGTTTCTCTCCAACCAAACTTGCCACCAAATGAAGAGAAAGCCTAACTCGCCACCGGCTTCGGAGAGCTATGGAATTGAACCTCGCCCCTTTTCCATTTTTCCCAAATATTGGTACGATTGAGAACACCATTAGCCCGGAGTTTAAATTGAGAGAACCAACTGCTCCCAAATCCGATGAGTAAAAGGGCACTCAAAAAACAAATGATCTGCAGCTTTCCTCATGTTGGAGGCATAAAGCACATTGAGAGGGGCCATTGAAACCCCTACGTCTGAGATTGTCAAAGGTGAGAAGACCATTATGCATAAGTTGCCAAGCAAAGAAATTCACTTTCGGCCAACCCTTTGAATGCCAAATCCTTCTCCAATGCTGAACCGAAAAAGAGTGTGGGGGAGGCTCATGGAGGATCTCTTCATATCCAAACCTTAACCGAGTAGACCCCAAGGCTTCCATAGCCCCGTGCTAATTCATCTTCCTCATCCCTCCCCGTGAGGAACCTTTCTGACAAGATTTTTTGCAGGATGGGCGCCAACTCCGGAGAGACAGTAATTGGCCACTCCTCCCACCGCTTAAACTTTTTAAATTTATACCCCCCAATTGACTGGTAAGTAGATAATTATCAATATGGATCCAGCCCTGGGCTTCTAAGGCGGTCATGATTGGTTGTAGCTCAGGGAACATGACAATAATGGGCGGATGTTGGTCCCAAGAGTCAGTCCGTAAACGAGCCTTGTCTCATCTCCCCACTTTCCGTAATAATTGATCTTTGATATCTGGGACCCAAGCTTGAGAGTCTGCCACACTAAGGATCCAGTACCTTCCAAGGGAAAGCGACCCACCTCATTGGGATGAACATGCCCCAAATATTTACTGGAAAGAATTCTACTGAAGAGGGAGGTTGGCTGAGAAATCCACCTCCAATACAGTTTTCCAGCCAATGCTCTGTTATTAAGCTTAGAACTTCTCAAGCCCAGCCCTCCTTTGTCCTTAGGCTGGGTAACTTTGTCCCACCCAACCAAAGCCCATCTTTTCTTCCCTTTTGCGCCTTCCCATAAAAATCTTCTAGCCATTTTGTCCAGCTCTTTCCAGATGGTATGAGGGGCAGCCAATATTGAGAATTTATAGATCGGCAAAGCCTGTATAACTGACTTCAGGAAGGTTAATCTACCCCCGTAGCTTAGCCATTTATGGGCCCAATGATTCATTCTGTCTTTGATGCCTGCCAACAGATTCTTCCAGATGTCAATTTTTAACTTTTTGAAATGAAGGGGAACGCCTAGGTAAACAATTGGAAGAGAAGTCCTTGTGAAGCCCAGGATCTCAATAACACGCTCCCGTAGCCGTTGGTCAAGATTGAAAAAGACCACTTTGGACTTCCTGACATTTAGAACCCGATTTGAAGCCCTTAGGTAGAAATTCAAAGTATCTCTGATTCCTCTAGCTTCCCGAAGAGTGGCCGCACCAACCAGGCCAGTATCGTCCACAAATTGCAAGTGAGTCAGAGTTTCCTCCCCAACCTTGATACCAGATAGCAGACCTTGTTGCCTTCTCCTCAGAAATAGTCTGCCCAAACCTTCAGCCAAGAGAAGGAAGAGATAGGGAGAACAAGGGTCTCCCTGGCGGAGACCACGAGTGGCACCGAAAGGATGCGAGGGAAGGCCCTTGATGAGAACAGAAAAAGAGGGAGAAGAAACACAACTCATAACCCAATCAATCCATTCCTGAGAAAAGCCAAAGGCAGCCATCATTTTCGACAAGAAGCACCACTCCACCCGGTCATAAGCCTTGGACATATCCAGCTTAATGAACATTCCTTTGTTGCCCGAAGTTTGCATTGAATGGATGGCCTCCCGGGCCAAAACCACCCCATCCAAGATTTGTCTTCCCTCAACAAAGCCCCCTTGTTCAGGAGAAATGATGTTGTGAAGAAGGGGTTTAAGCCTCTCAGCCATTATCTTAGTGATGATTTTGTAAATCACATTGCATAAAGCAATAGGCCTGAAATCATAGATATGAGTCCCCGCTTCCCCTTTTGGAATTAAAGCTATGAAGGTGTGATTGATCGCCTCGAGCATTCTTCGATTGGATCCGGATTCCTCAAGAATGACCCAAAACATCCTCCCCCAAGGTGTCCCGTAAAGCCTAAAAAATTCAATAGGAAAGCCATCTCGGACCAGGAGATTTTCCAAGACTTCATACCAAAGACCACATTTCTCAGCTCATCCCTTTCAATGGGTCTAAGCAGTGGCCTCGATTGTCTTCTTCAGAGATAATAGAAGGAATAACATTAAGAACTTCGTTCTGAGCCTCAACATCTTGCTGCATACTTTCCTTAAAAAGTTTAGAAAAGTAATCGATAGCATGGGAATGCATGCCAGGAAGAGTATCGAAGACATTTCCATGTTCATCTTTAAGAACTTCCATATTGTTCATCTGTCTCCTAGCACAAGCTGACCGATGAAAAAATTTGGTATTTCTGTCCCCCTCTAATAACCAAGTATTCCTAGCCCTCTGGCTTCCAGAGATATCTCCTCTTGGTTGTCAATGTCCTCAACCGCTTTACGCAGTTCATCATCTTCAAATTTGAGTTGCTCAATAATTGATCCTTCCCTAAAAAGTTTCTGAACCTCCTCCCATCTAGCCACCAAGGGGGCCCTTTGGGACTGGAAATCCGACTTGTTTTCTTTCCTCCACTGTTTCAATTGAATTTTGACAAATTGAAGCTGTTTATGAAATTTGAACATTGTTGTCCCAAAAGGTGGACGGCCTTCTGTCCACCATTGAGTAATTTTCTGTCGAAGGTCCTCCTTTTGTAACCAAAAATTCTCAAATTTAAAAGGCCTATGGTGCTGCCCTCTCGAAGTCCCTCCCTCTAGCAAAATGGGAAAATGATCCGAAATAGGGCCCTCCAAAATCTGGAACTTAAAAGTCCATTTAACAAAAGCCTCCTCCGAGACCAAAAAGCGATCTAACTTGACCTTCCTGCTATGTGGCTCCTTTCTCTTGTTTGTCCAAGTGAAAAAAACACCAGGGCCTTGAACGTCCACTAAATGAAAGGCCCGAACTTGGGCAATCGAAGCCGGTCCCCCCGGATCCAAAACAGGGGTGCCACCTTCCCGGTCACGAACAGTATAATTTTGCATTAAAATCCCCCCGCAATAATCCAGCTCATAACACTCCCCGTATGCCCTCATGTTGTGAACAGATTCCCATTGGAGCCTCTGCCATCTAGGTCTTGGGCCCCATAAAAGTTGGTGATTAGGACCTGCTCGTAAATGAAGTTATTTCTAAAGAGAGAAGTAAGAACACCCCCGCAAGCTATATGTTCTAAAGCAGTCCAGACCAGAGGGTTCCAAAGGGTAACAATTCCACCTCGAAGCTCCTTGGGCAGCCACATCCATATGCCCAGCCTCCCCGCCGCATTTTAGTAGCAGCTTTACTCATAATATCTAAAGACATTTTGGTCTCCCGAAGAAGCAAAAAGTCTGTTTTACGGTTTTCTAAGAGTCTTTGAACAGCAGATTGATGGGTTCTACCGTTTAAACCCCTAACATTCCAAGATTGAATAATCATTGAAAACCTTGAGAGAAGTAAGAATCAATGGTCCTCACCAATCCTCCATTGATTAGCTTATCTCCTTGCGCTGTTAGTAGTTCCTTATTGGATTTTCTTCCCGCTCCTTGAGAGTTATTGTTTCTAGATCTCTTCTCCACCTGGGTAATCCCTAAAGCATGCCTTTCTCTGTTTTTATCTGCATTTCCCATGGTGACATCTTTGATAGCCGACCGTGGCTGGGAGTGTATAACCAATGCCCCCGGATTCTCTCGATCGCAGATTCTCACCGGCACAACCACCGCTCTACTACAGGAGTGAAGGAAGGAGAAACAAGAGGTGGAGTGTTGTCATTCACACCATTCCCATCCACTCCCTCCATAGATTGGTCCTCCTGATCCACTAATGACTTAAAAATTTCATACCGATTGTTTGGCTTGAGCTGCACCTGCTCCTTGCCATTTTTCTTTTTGTTTCTCTTTCGTTTCACCTGTTCAAAGCCATCCTGCTGAGCATCAGGACCTGGAGAATTGCTAGAAGGTTCATTGACAGGACTGGACTTACCCTCTCTAGGGCGGTTTGACATTCCGCTCGGAGCCTCCGTTTTTGTGCTCAATATGTTTGGGCAGAACCTTGCCAAATGTCCATGCTTATGGCATACTCGGCACCTGAAAGGTAGGGCCTCATAGTCTAGCTGCTGGATCCAGGGTACTCCTGCTAGCTCAAGTTCCGCCTCAGCTGGTAGAGGCTGACTAATGTCCATCTCTACACATATTCTAGCAAAGACAGCAGTATTTCCCTCTATGGTATCTTTGGAGACTCCCAAAAATCTGCCTAGGGAATTACCTATTAGTTCCAACACCTGCTCACCCCAAAACTCCATCGGGAGAGCGTACAGCCGAATCCAGACCGGGACAGCCGTGGGTTCGATGCGGGGGTCGAAACCCACTCTCCAGGGTTGGACAAATAACCCCGCCGGTCCGTGGTTTCTCTTTTTCGATTCAAATGCTCTGCTTCTATCTCGCTAAAGAAGAGAAACTAATGATGAAATACCCATTGCTTATAGGCCATAAAGAGTACTCACCGTGTGGCTCCCAGTTTTGGCGAACCCAGGTATGCAAAAATTCAGTGTGGGCCGGATGCCCATGAATTTGCAGATCAAGTCGTGATTAGCTTGGTAGACGATTGTATCTTCGACAAGCATTGGTTCTATAACAATCTTAGGCCTGGAAGTGGATTGCGGGAGGCATCCATTAACGCGGTGAGCATTTGGGCCATTGCCAACATTCTTGAGTATCGTTTGAAAAGCATTCCGCTGAGCTCCATCAATGGAAGGCGAGGGGTTATCTTTCAACTTCTCAAAGATATGAAGTCTTTCTCCCAGCAGGAGAAACCGGAGGAGACCCCATCGGGCCCTCCCGGGACCACGAATGAACCTTCAGATGAATTCAAAATCAACCCCCCAAAGCCCCAGGCAAGATCTTCGGGCCAGAATCCCTCGAGCAACACCAAACGCCGTCACAAAAATTTTCCCGCCAAATCGCCAGAGCCCTCCGGTTAGGCAAAAAATCCCTGTGAGGCTAGGTCGAAGGTATTTTATTGTTAATATGATGTTTATATGTATATATATACATGGATAAAAAAAAAACAAACAAAAATAAATCATTCACATAGGCATGTTCCCATTGCATACATCTTGCATTTACATATAGGCATCTTTACATGCATTTGCATTCATACATACTGCAAAAAAAGAAGTTTTCACATATTCCATTTGCATTCATTCCACATGCATTCCACTGCATCTTAAATCTCATATGCATTTCACTAAAAATTGCATTCATCCCATCCCACGTTCAATGATATTTTATAGTAGTGATGATATGGCCAAATAAAAAAAAATCAAGTTTCCATAATTGGGGGTACCTATTTTTTGGCATTTATGCAATTTTATCCAATATCATAAGCCAAAAATCCCATTTGTCAAAAATCATAAACCCCAATTTTTCAGTCACTCAACCATTACTAGTGTGTCTAGAAACCTCCAAAAAGATGTCCGATTTTCCTTAGGACCAAAAGCACTTTTTTCACATTAAGAAAATCTTGAGTCTTGTCAACTAATTCCAAAAACAATCTTGCACCAACCACACTTCTTCACATCTTAAAAAAATTTTGGGTCAAAGAGAGATAACACCATACTTGGATGACACCTTCAAGTGAAAAGGGTATTCCTCGCTTGTCCTATAATGCAACATAGTCTAAAATAAAAAATAGTGGTTTTTACAACTATCACAATTGCTCTCCAAATATAAACACAAAAAATAGAGTAGTAAGGATAGGGTCACATTCTCATCACACTTCGGTTTAGAATCTAATTCCCCAAAGCTCTATCAAAAATTAACAAATTCTATGCACATACCACAGATCCCTAAAGTTGTATGGATCGTACTACATTTCCCTCAAAAAGTTATGTAGTCATCCCCAAGGTCTAAATATTAGTTCATTAGACTATGGAGTGAGTCTCCACTGGGGCTATAGATGCTTGACTAGTAGTGGAGTAAGATCATGTGGGACAACATGTTTCCCTTCATAAAAAAATGGGGGGAGACATCTGACCGCACATACAGATAAGCTATCTTATTGGTCCTCTCCATAATAGGTCATGTCTAATTTAATTAAAATGGGTTAATGAAATTCGCGTGCACACACATTGGTTCTTGATTTCCTAGGGTCATTATCACACTCAATTGGTAAATGAACTTCACTTACACACACATTGGTCCTAAATAAAGTTAGACAACATTCAGTGAGTTTGGTTGATAACACTAGTATGTTTGAGTCTCTGAAAAATTGTTCATTATTCCATATCAACATCCATATATTCTTCCATATCAACATCCATATATTATTCCATATCAACATCCATATCTTCTTCCATGTCGGCATCCATGTCTTCATCATGGATCAACCCACATAACGCCACCAAGTTTGGTTCCCTCAATTGTAAAACAATAAACAAAAATGGCCAAAAAAATTCTGAACTATAAATGATCATTCGAACATCATGCATTCCCCTCATATAGCTTGCATTAATCATCCATAAATTTGCCATTTAGCTTGCATTAATCATCCATATAAGCATTACGCATACACATCATGATTAGCTTACATTAATCATCCATAAAATATTCATAAAATATTTTCATAAAACATGCATTGCATACACATAAAACATTCACAGAAAAACATAATACAAACATAAAATCCATGTATATATATAATATATCGTATGTACAATGAGTGCCAAAAAGGCTACAATGGAGCACCAAGGCTAATATACAAAAAGTGCATCTAAGCACTAAGCTAATGTCCATGAGAGGACCCCTGAGACCTAGTAGGAGCCCTAGACCTAGAACTCTGCCTAGATTCAGCATGCCTCGATGACTTGGTCCTAGAGGATGATGGAGGATCCGACAATGAAATATGATGAGTCATGCACAACTCCTCCAAAGAGTGTGCATATGTCTCACTATCCTGTAGTCATCGTAAGTCAATCTGATATCGATATTATCTCGCTAAAATCTTTGTCCAGAGCCTTGTGACCATCTCCTGATCACCTACACTAGCCCGACCTTCCAACCACTCTGCCTCCATCTAGGCTATGTATCCTACAATATAGATATGACCACATCCCACCTTGCCAAAGCCTCCCTATGACCCTCCATCGTAGTCTCTCACTCCTCATAAAGCTGCTCCACCTCAGCCTACAACCTAGCCACCTCTGAGATCTCCCTCATCCCCTCATCATCCTCCCCCTCATCCTCCACTACCTCCACCTCGGGAGTCTACTATGGAACTCCCCTCAATATCCTCCAAATCATCTATCATTGAGACCTCATCCTCTTCAGAGTCGTCCTCAACTTTGTAGCTGCCACATCACCATCTTTGGCACCCATAATGGTTGGGTACCAAACCATACTACATATTCTGCAGTCACTCATGAATCACCTACATCTACCACACCTAGAAAGGTAACTCCTCTACCTGAGCTACACTAAAGTGCTCCCATATTCAATATTGAAGAAGGAATCTGCATCCAATCCCCTTCCTCCCTCTCTATGTAATCTCATATAGCTCTCCGTATAACTGTGCCAATAAAGTAGGAGTTGATGCATACACCCATGGATTGGTAAGTAGGTCATTCACCAATCCCAATAGGTTCCAAGGGAACCTACACCTTGTGCTATTGGGGAGCACTATGTTCACTAACATGAACATAATTGAGGCTGGGAGTGCATCCAACTATTTAGTCTTTTACATGCTCAAATATAAAATTCTCCTGTCCCCTATCCTTGCCTCCCACCATTGCTTGCCAAACATATTCATCATCTTCACATTCTTATCATGCCCAACCATCACCTTCACACCCTCCACTAGCACTTTGAGGATGCGATATACATCCTCAAGTGTGACAGTAGCTTCCCCAATTGGTAGCTGAAAGGTCCCCCTATCTGAATCCCATCTCTCTATCAACGATGAGAGTATCCATCCTCTGTCCTAACCATATCCAATTGAGCCACTCCCTCCAAACCAACCTTCTTCAAAAGGTCCCAATAATCCTCAGTAAGCTTCTTTCTCATCCTATAAATGGTAGGAGAGAACCGATATCGAGGCTCTATCTCCTGCAACTGCAGCAACAAACATTTTTGCATTAGTATTAATTTAAAAAAAAATAAAATAAATAACTTCAATTTTTTTGCACAAAAAGAACAAAGTGTTTTTCAAAATTACCTAGGCAAATCATGCCTTAGCTCCACTAGTAGCATTCACTCCCTCCATCGCCATAGCTTTCGCACATATTTCCACTAGCCTCACTTCCCTCACCAATCCACTCCACTCCTCAGGTGCAGCTCCATAATCTCTCAAACGCACGAATGAGCCTCCATATCCACCCTACAAGCTATTTATAGATAATTAATAACACTCAGGTGTAGGGTGGAACCTACGATCCACAAACATGCATGGGTGCCTACAGGCACACCCAAGCATAGTCAGGCACCTGTAGGATACCACAGGCGCAACAGGGCACCTAGCGCAAAAATTGCATAAATATAAAATCGATCAAAATAGTAGCATACCCCCTCAAAATTTCACCAAATTTCATCCATAAATCATACACATCATAAAATCAGGTTTTGTGAAAACAGAGATCGTTTTACACACATTTTTTCTGAGCATGGTGCAAATTTGTCAAATACACAAATCAAGTTACAGAACACATCAAACGAATCTAAATTTTCACAAAACCAACACTCAACTCTTCTACTTCATATTCTTCATCATTTGAAAACATGTCACACAAATTGGAGTTGATTTGACCATTTAATAAGTTGTTTCTATCTGGAAAAAGTACAAAATAAACCACTAAAAGATCTAACATTTACAAATTGACTCCAAATTTGGTGACATCATCATATTTCTTCTATCACATTCTTCCATCAGCATTCTTCCATTATAATAATCCACCATAATTTCTTCCAATACATGTAAAATTTACAAGTAAATCTCGTATATAGTGGTTTATTATATATACTTGGCGATTGCAATGATTTGCATACATGCAATTCAGTAAGATGAATGAATTACGATAGGAAAACTTGGTCATCATCATCATCACTTATCTCCTTGATCGAGATCACAATCACATTTGGTACTTCACATTTTGAGTGAAACCTTGCCAAGAACAATTTGCACAAAAGCAGTCATTGATGTCCTTTTCTATGGGGCAAGAAAATATAGATAATTAATATCACAATCACTCATTCATTTGACCATAGTCACAAGACAGACAAGCCTGGTAGGTTGATTGGTTCCATGATCGAATTATACGAAGATATTTCCACAATCACTACCCGACCCCTACGTTGACTTTGTCATCCTGCATCTTCATAACCTGCATACTCAATGATGCCAATAAGGCATTTTCTTCAATAGCATTGAATCACCCCAAATTTGGGGTAACCACATTTGATTTGGATCCTCCCATAATGGGATACATCTTACATGATCATGAAATCCACATTTGACACAACCCCTCTCTCATTTTGGGGCAAAAATGGTATTATATTTTACATCATTCATATCGTCCACATCACATCACATTTGCACAAAACCCTTCATCCGTTAGGGCAAACACAGACACATCATATCATATTTTACACCAACCCCCTTCGCACCGTTGGGACAAAAATGGTATCACATAATTCATAATTTGCATAAATTTTTCAATTGGCTTGTGAGATTCATCCATAATCTCATTCGCCAATTGAGGGGGTAAGCTACGAAAAAAAAAAAAACTTCAAATTTCTTTATTATTTTGTCTTCAACATTATTTCTTTAAAATCTAACAAGAGAGAGAAGTTGCTTCTGCACCCAAAGCCCAACTAGTTGTCTCGTGTTTTTGCACCATATTGTGTTTCATGCAAAATGGTTGAAAAAAGGGCATTTGTAGACACCAAATACTAGCCACTTGTCCACCATCACCCTTTCCCGCCATTCATTCCATGCCTTTACCGCCATCCAATGGCCCACTTTAGCCTTTTCCTACCATTTTACGACCCCTATTTGACTTATTTATATTTATTTTATATTATTTATATTTAAATATAATATTTTATATTATATTCTAATATTTATTATAAAATATATATTTATAAGCCAAATTAACCTCAACCATCCAATATGATCTAATCTCAGTTGTCCATCTTCCATAATCTATGTCACACCTAAAGTTTAATATCAACCTTTGGATCCACTTTAATATTAGCCACACGATCAAAAGTATTAAGCTAAAACCCTAAGAAAACCCTAGGCTTGATAATAAATAGGAGCATTCTCAATGCTCAATCCCTAAAAATTTTGCTAACTAGTTTGAACTAGCTTTGATTGGAGCTCTTGCTAACCAACCTTTGTGAGCTTACTTTCTGAGTGAATTTGACCTACATTGCCTTAGTTGTGCCCTAGTATAGCCTTCCCCAAAACCCTAGTCTACCCTAGGATTTCTTGATTCCAACCATCTTCGCAGCCTATTCCCATCGCCACCATCATCTTCCATCCATCGAACCCTTCATAATCCTCTAATATACCTCTGTAGATCTAACCCTAATCCATAGGCACTGCCGAGCACCTACCTCATACCACAGGCATTGTAGAGCAATTGCTACATTCTACAGGTTTAGCATAGAGCCTGCTATCCCCATAGTTGCATACCAGAGCCTGTTGCATAAGATCATCAGGTATCATCTAGACACCCTGCCATAAATATGCAATGGAGCAATATAATAGCAAAGTAAGTATTTTATACATATTTATTTGATGTTATTTAGATTTAGCATATTTTGTTTATTCATATCTAAGGTTTTAGTTCTCATTTCTAAGGGTTCACACTGTGGAACCCTTATTTTTTTTGCTAACGGCTCTACATTTTGTTGTATGTGTAGGATCAGGTAGCATTCACCAAGGATTGTTGAGTAGCTATTGAAGCTAGAGTGGCTTGATTACGGATAACCAAAATCCCACTCATCATGTTGGAAGAAAAATATAATTGAGACACTACTTTTTTTGTAGCTAAGGTTTCGAAGAATCCTAGCACCTATATTTACTATAACAAAACAAGTTCTTTTGAACAAACAGATTGTAACAAAGGAGTTTCGTAACTCTCCCCCCATTTATTGAATAAAATCATATTTTGTGCAGTCTCTAATTCATTAAAATTATTTTACTTTATAATTTTTTTTAGTGTCGTATTTTTGCTTCACATGACCAAAATGATTACATGAGAAATAATGTCCTTGGAAGAAATATTCATATTGTCTTGAAAAATCTGGTCTCTTGGTCCTTTCTTTGCCTTCTCTGTGATGATCCATGTTTCTTGTTTGTGCATTGTTTTCTTCCTTAATGATGCTTACACTCCCCAACTTATCAACATAGATCTTAGGTTCTTCTTCAATCTCTTCCTCCGAGACTTTTTTTCCTTTCGATCTTGGCTCCTCTTTTTGTACCTCTTGACCTTCTTCATAGCCTAGTCCTATTTTTATAAGTGAAGATCTTTGTGCTTTGATAATTTTATCCAAAGCTTTTGAACTTTTCCCAAACGTATGAAACTTATCCTTTCAATATTTCACTTCCATCCTTAGATAAACCACTTTATGTTCTAATATTTCACATTCAAACTCTTTTGCCTATAAATTTTCAACCATAACTTCTTTAAATCTCCTTGCCTTAAATTTTAGGTTTTTAATATCTTATAGAAGCTTTTCCTTTATTTCCTCATCTTCTTGAACTTGAGCCTTCAGTATTTAGTTCTTATTTCGAACTCTTTTCAACTCTCTAAGAGCAAAAATAAGTTCCTCTTCTAGGTCAACTGTGGTTTCTTCTTCTTTTTCTGAATCTTCCTCTAGGTCTTCAATTATAGGAGCATCTTATTTTTCTTCTACTTGGTCAGAAACATCTTCTACTTGATCTTCAATAGGAGTGTCCTATTCCTCTTCTATTGCAAAAAATAGAATATCTTTTTTTTCACTATCAAAGAATATTTCATCACTATCACTTGAAGTACTGCTTGCTTCTTCAACATAGAAACTCTTCTTGTGCCTTTCAAAAATCTTCTTTTCATGCTTACTTTGACCATACCTATTTTTCTTTTCATACCTGAATTTTTTTCTTCCTTTTTCTTATAATTCTATTTCTCTTCATTGCTACTACTTCCAGCTTGTGGATAATTATATGCATAGTGATCAAAGTTACCATAGTTAAAACATTTTATAGTCTTCTTATCTTTGTGTTCTCTTGAGTCCTTATTTATTCTCACATAGTTAGCTTCTTCATAAATTCTTGACTCATCACTTGATTTTAGTTTCTTATCTTTTATCTTCTTTGAAACTTTAAATGTTACCTCTCTCTTGAAATTTTGATATTTTTCTGTCCTCATCTCATAAGCTGTGAGAATTCCATGTAACTCATCCATTGTCAACTTATTAAAATCCTTCATCTCTTATATTGCTAAAACCTTTGCATCATACCTCATAGGGAGTTATCTTAATACTTTCTAAGAAACACTAGAGTCCTCAATTTTGAATCCAAGTCCACGCATGGTATTAACTTCATCCATACGAAATAAGTATTTAGAAATATCTTCCTCATATTTCATTTTCAACTCTTCAAACCTCCTCCTATGAGTTTGAAATTTTGCCAAATTAACCTTTCTATATCCTTAATATGTTTGCTTCAATTTATCCCATATTTCTTTTTCTGATTTGCATTGCATAAATTTCACAAAATCTAATTCACATAATCCACTTAATATTCCATTCATAGCCTTAGCATTATTTACATATAGTTGCTTGCCATCCTTATCTGTGGGAGGAGTAGCTATAGTTTTGGACCCATCCTAAATAGATTGACATGTTCCATATCATTATGCCATAAAATAAGTCTTCATCCTCATACTCTAGAAAGAATAATTATTCCCAACAAACATTAGAGTCTTATTTGTTGAAGATCCATTCTGAGAAGCCATTTGTGTTCCTGTACGATCTTCCTTCAAGTTGTTAGAATTTTTTTAAGGAACCCGCTCTGATACCAATTGAAGAAAACAAGCTTATACTAAGAGGGGATAATCAATATAAGATAAAATTTTACTTTTCTTTCCAAAATAATATTATCCAATGTTATCAATTATAATATCTTTCCAAAGCAGTGTTAACCAATATCATCAATAGCAGTAGCAAAGTAATGCACATATCATCACACATAATGAGAGACACAAATTTAATGTGGTTCACCCAATGTGGGCTACATCCATGAAGAAAATATTTCTTATAAATTTTCTCAACAAATCTCTTGGGAACCAAATCCCTATTACAATGTTTATGGACCTCTATCCAAAGGAGAGACCAATCCCTTATGCTCAAGTTTGTGGATCTTTATCCATAGGAGAACTCTATCCCCTCAACTTTGATTCATGGACCTCTATCTATAGGAGAACTCTATCCCATTAACTCTGGTTTGTGTATCTCTATCAACAGGAGAACTCTATCCCCTCAAATCTAGTTCATGGAACTCTATCCACATGAGAACTCTATCCCCTCAACTTGTGTTCATGTAACTCTATCTATAGGAGAACTTTTTCCCCTCAACTCTGGTTTGTGGATCTCTATCCACAGGAGAACTCTATCCCCTTAACTCTGGTTTGTGGATCTCTATCCATAGGAGAACTCTATCCTCTCAAATTTTGTATGTGGATTTCTATCCACAGGAGAACTTTATACCCTTAACTCTAGTTTTTGGATCTCTATCCATAAGAGAACTCTATCCCCTCAACCTTGTTTCATGGAAATCTATCTATAGGAGACATCTATCCTCTTTTCTCAAGTTCATGGATCTCTATCCACAAGAGACGCCTCTCCTCTTTGCTCAAAATTATTCCAAGACTTCACACAAGGCTTGCTTAAATCTACAACAAAATTTTCTCAACTCACTACTCCAATATATACCAAGCATACTCACAAGGCTTGCTCAAATAAAAAATAAAACCTGCTCATACATTTGCTCAAATATACACCAAGTCTACTCATAAGGCTTGCTCAAATCTACTCTCAACTTTTGCCCAAACCTTCTTCAAGTATTCTCATAAGACTTGTTCAAATCTACCTCAAATTTGTTTTAAGTCTTCTCATAATACTTACTCAAATTTGCTTACTATCTCTGCTCAACTCTGCACTAAAACATGCTCAAAACTATTCATAACACATGCTCAACACTGCTCATAACACATGCTCAATATTGATCATAACACTTTCTTAACACTACTCATAACACTTGCTTAACATTTCTAATAACACATACTCAAATCTGATCATAACACATACTCAATTCTACTCATAACACATGCTCAACCAATCCCAAATCTTGCATATAAATGATGTTCAAAATAATTCTTGTATCTCTTTCAGAAATGCTTTCTTCAACTCGGCAATTCATACATATTCTTCCCAGAATTATTTCAAGAATATATAAATAATAATATGCAATACAAATGCTTAATATGCTTTCTTAAATTCATTTAGTCTATCGCTTTCACATGTCTCACATTCATCAAATCAGATCTCTACTCCTTACAAATTCCTTTCAAATCTAATCACGCTAGTATATAACTTTGCTTCACAAAATTGGTTTATGTTCCTTGTAAATTTTCTCTCAAATATCAAACACAATAATACACATATTTATTTCATAAAATTGGTTTTTAATACTTGTGTTGGGAAAAACATTGGTTAATCTACAGTTTAATTTTTTACCTCCATTTAATTTGTCAACCCGGGACAACTCTTAAACTTGCGAGTGTCATGCATAGTATATGCCTGCAGTGTGGAGAAAAAATTCCTCTATACCTATTTAGTTTGGTGGGGGTGTTTTTTCATTTTGATTTCAACCAAACCAAATAAAACAAAGTGCAAAAAAATAAACTATAAACTAAAACTAAAATTAAAATTATGAAATAAAAGTATAGGAAATAAAAGTACAGGAAATAAAAGTACAAAAAAATAAACACATGACTAAATTAAAATAAAGCTATAAATAAAACAGGAAATCTAACTAATGAAAATAAATAACAAAAATTAAAATGGGGAGGACTATTGCAAGGAGTGGGTGTCCAAGATCCCGTATATAGTTTTCCTAGCTAATTACGTAAAGATTTCTCCAAGAAAATAAGAGTATTTGCAACTCTTAATAAATTATACAAAAAATAAATAAAGTCTTTGTGTATTTGACTGGTTGATCCCTATATTCATCTGGCTTGCATTCGTATATAGACTACATACAGATCTCCTTACAATAATAAATTGGTCTATTTTAATTGTGTAACGTGGTTTTTTACAATACGTTTCTACACAGATATTATTCTCCTATTTACAAACATATTCGTTCACCAAAGGAATAAATATAATAATCCTTAGGTGTACGTAAATACTAATACTAGAATAATAGATATTATTATTCTATTTAAAAGCATGTTCGTTCACCAAAGGAATAAATATAATAATCCTTAGGTGTACATAACAAACTAATACTAGAATAATACATCCTAAAATAATGCTTTTTAAAAGCTTACATAGTCAAAATAGAATAAAAGTGCTTTATTCTATTTTAATCACAAAAATCTAATATGCATAAGAATACAAATATTTATCCTTCATATTTTGTGCAACAACCTCCTTCAAAAGTGCATGGTCAATTGGTCAACCGATCAACGTTGACTTGGTCAACCGATCAACGTTGACTTGGTCAACCGATCAATTCATCAATGGGAATCGAGTGCCAGAAACCAAGTCGGGAAGCAGGCACTAGGAAACATGTCGAGAAGTAGGTGCTAAAAATAGTTGGGAAGTAGGTACCAAAAATATTCAAGAACCAGGCACTAGAAATAGTCAGGAAGTAGGCGCCACCAACATTCAGGAAGTAGGCACCACCAATAGTTGGAAAGCAAGCACCACTAATAGTCAAGAATCAAACATCGCCAACAGTCAGGAATCAGGCATTGCCAACAGTCACAAGTCAAATGTCTGCCTTCACCATTTACCACTATTCTTTTCAAGATGTCTTCATGCATTGTCAAGACCAAATAGGATGTAGACTCAAAACACCAGATTAGTAGCAAAAACCTGCATTTACACACACTTTCCACTAAAAATACTAGTCAAGCATAATACTTCATTTTTTATCAAATATATGCAAAATCTATACAAAAATACATTCCAAATGCTAATTAAACCAATAATGATACCCTTAAAAGTGTATATAAAATAAACATGTACTCATCAACTTGCCCATTCACATTCAATGTCACTCAAATCAATGCCCAAATTCTTTACAATTTCATTCAACAATGTTGCACAATTTGTTCTCAAACCCTAGCACATATGTTTCCAATATCATTCAATAATGAAACACAATATTATTCTCAAACCCTAGCTCATGTGTTTCCAATCTCATTCAACAATGAAGCACAATTTTGTTCTCAAACCCTAGCTCAAATATTTCCAATAATGCACATTAATCAAGCCTTTTATCTCCACCTTAAAAATGTTTCCTCAAAGTACAGCCACCTAGAGAAGGAGTTATATCAACATACCTAAAAAATTACTTTGATGAATATGTGCCCACAATAACCTATCTCAAAATAACTTATATTTATTGTGCCACTTCAAGGGTTAGATAGCAAAACACTTTTCAAGTCATCCACATAAAAAACCTTCTCAAAAGATGTGCATAGTAAAACTTGAAAATAATACTCTATTATTTCCTTTTGTCTTCACAAAAAAACTTGTAGAACCCTTAAACATTTTTCTAATTATGTGCACAAATTACAAAATACAATTATCACAAGTACACCCTTTTATCTCCTTTATAATAATGCAATATTGCAATCCTCATACAATACCAAAAACATCTTAATGTTAATTTATTTCATGCAAGCATTACATAAATAAAATAATTTTATTAAACCTTATGACTCCCTTCTAAACTTTCAATAATTATAAAATACTTGCATAAACCTTATACCTCCTGGACACACATTTCTCAACAACACTTTACTCTTAATAAAGCTTTAGAAAGACTTGCTACCCAACCACTTTTACACCTTTCAAAAATTAAATAAATCAAACCTTATGCCTCCTAATTTTTACACTCAACAAAAATCAAATACCTCTTATGTTGTCGCAACTCAAACTCTATCAATGTGCAAGACAACGCTCTCCAAAGTGCTCAACAACTGGTTATGCTATCACAACTTAGTGACACAAAAGGTGGCCCGCATGATTTAATTCAACTCTACCTCAGAAATCGCAAAAAATGTTTTTCCCAAAAACTGTTGTCGAGGGGACTCGACCTCAAGACCTCTCTTTGCCTTGCATTCTAAACCACGACCAATAACCAGCTGTGATGTGCCAACAGGTGTGACATCAAACAATTCTCCCACAGATATATTTTAAACACTATGCCTTGAAATATTTGTTGCCTCTATCGTTCGCTAGCTCACTTCACAAATGGGAATCGATGCACAATTCGAGTGGTGATTTCCTAAGGTAAGGCCTTGGGTATAAATATATGTGCCCTCCTTTCCTTGGACTACGTCGGTGCTAGAAACAATTCAAATTTGTTTTATCTACATGCATTTTGGCACCATCCTCCTTTTTGAAACTTTGCATTATAATATTTAAAAAATATTATAATATTTATTTTAAAACCTTAGTCCATTTGTATTTTAAAAAATTTCCTCTTGTCCTGTAAACCTTGGTCTATTGCTTTTAAATATTTTCTCCTCTTGTCCTTTAAACCTTGGTCCATTGTATTTAAATATTTTCTCCTCTTGTCCTTTAAACCTTGGTCCATTGTCCTTTTTAAATCCTCTTTATAATATTTAAATATTATACTCCTTAACATATTTGCCTTCTTTTATTTTTTCCAACCTTGTAACTTCATCCCTTTTGGAGAATATTCTATTTGCCTTGCTTTCTTTTTTCCAACCTTGTAACATGCTCTTTTTATCATCAAACCTTGAACATAAAATATTTCTACCTTATGCATCTTTTTACATCAATGAAAACACAATACTTTAATATTTCCAACAAGAATACCTCAACTTACTGTTATAAAAGAGGTCATTGTAGTGGATTTGGAACATTATTTTGGTATGTGTCTATCCAAATAATTCATATCCAATATAGGGGATATATGTCTATGGATTACTCACACTTAAAAATCCCATTCAAGGGAAAAAGAGTGAAGATATTAAACGAAAAATCATCTACCTTCCACATCAAAAAAATTGAAAAAGAAGGAAAGTAGACAACCACAGTGAACATAATGACTAAAGATATGGAAGACTTAAACTTAATGGAAGAAGCCCTGAATGTACTATAATAATAAGATCAGTTCTCTCTCCAAGACTTCAATGCTATGTTTGAAATAGACCTTGGAAGTTATTCAATCATGAAACCTAAGAAAAATAATCCCACCCCTTCACACGAAGTAGACCCATATGCCAAAAAAATGTGGAAACATTTTTTTATGATGCCAGATTCAAGAATGGAGTTGGAGCGGGTATAGTCTTAATATCCCCAATAGGTGAGGAAAAGGTTTTATTTTACTGACTAACTTGAAGCTACACTAACAATACAGTTGAATATGAGGCTCTTTGCCTAGGCCTTAAGAAAGCTGAGAGACTTGGAATCATGCAATTCCAAATTTATGGAGATTCAGAACTAATTATAAACCAAGTCACAGAAAAATGTGTTAGTAAGAAAAACTATCTCAAAGCTTACAGAAATAAAGTATGAGATTTTCTCGAAGCTTTTGAAGCTCTAAACATCAAATAAATCCCTAGATAAAAGAATACTCATGCTAACCTATTGGAATCAATAGGTGTAAATTTATGCCCTATAAGCAATATGATTCAAAAATCTAAGATTGTAAGACTTAAATATAGACCTTCTATGCCAGCCAAAGACACCTTTTGGCAAGTATTTGAGAGTGATCAATAGATAGTAGATTTATTGATCCATGAAATGAACTATTCAAGATACAGAGTGCAAAAATATGAGGAGGATGAAGGTATGATCCAATTGAAAAATAATCACATCCCAAAAGGACTAATTACTCTTAAAAGCATGTTCAACATCAATGACAGGTCAATCGATCACAAGATGAAGATCGATAAACATAGGTATAAAGAGGTTTAGTTGGAACCAAAAACATTTATCAAAGTAGGAGTAAACATAAGAAGAGTTGAATTAGATTTGAAGACTATGCAAATAATTCCCTGATATCATAGCTTGAACTTATGGTCATCTTAAAGTATACTCGAAAGAAACCATACAACATACCATTGAACTCGAAGAAGGTGCAAAACCCTTCAGGTAAAAATAAAGGTTGGTGAACTCCAAAATCAAAGCTCTAATGAAGAAATAATTGTTTAAGCTACTCGAAGCCAAGATTTTCTACCCCATAAAATATTCTACATGGGTATCTAACCTAGTTCTAGTCAGGAAGAAGAATGGAGACATTATACTATGCGTAGACTTTTGAAATATCAATAAATCTTTATTGAAGGATCATTACCCTCTTTCACAAATAAATTAGACTCTACAACCTATGGTAGGAGAAGAGATATTCTCATTATGATGGGTTTTCTGGGTACAACCAAGTGTGGGTCAAAGATGAAGACCAATACAAAATCACATTCACTACCAAGTATGGAACATTCACTTACTAGAGTATACCATTTGTATTATCCAATTCTGGAGTGACTTTTCAAAGGGTAATGGATGTGGCTTTGGAGAACTCATCAATAAGATCATAGTAATATACTTAGATGATATGATAGTGTTCTCTCATCACAAAAAAGATCATGTTGAACACCTCAGAGGATTTTTTGAGAAATGCAGAGTTTAGTATCTCTTTGAATTCAAAGAAGTCTATATTTAATGTTGAAGAAGGGATTTTACTTGGTCATGTCATTTCTAAATCTGGACTGGCTATATATCCTAATAGAGTGAAAGCATTATTGGAACTTCCTTTACCTTCGAATAAGGCCTGCAATCCTTCTTTAGGTAGATCAAATTTGTATGCAATTTCATAGCAGACTTTATGTAAATTGTCAAGCCCATGACTGAGCTATTAAAGAAAGATGCTGAGTTCAAATGGACAAACTTGTAAAAGAAAGCTTTCAAAAGTATAAAGGAACAAATAGACCAAGCACCTGTCCTAGTGAATCCAAATTACTCCAGAGGTTTCATCCTGTATGCTATAGGAGAAAAATAATGGACCATAGACTTCTTAAGTCAGACCATTCAAGTACATGAAGAAAAATATAACTTCATTGAAAAGCAAGTTTATACAATCATGAAGTCGTTGAAAAATTTTAGGCATTTTCTTTCACAAAGTAGGACTATTGTGTATGTAGTTCACCCTGATGTCAGGAACTTCATCACAAAAGGAGAGCTTGGTGAGAAAATACCTAGTTGGGTATCAAAAATACAAGAATACGATATCGACATTCACTCGACCAAGCTAGTGAGAGGTAGAGACTTATGTCAAGAACTGGCCAAGCAAATCTCAACAAGGTATGTAGCCTACCAAGTGCAAGAAGCAATCTCAAGATATGATCAACCCTTAGAAAACATGGACTGGGTTGATGAATTGATCAGATATTTTTAGATAGATAAATGTTCAATAAGTTTAAATGCTTCACATAGAAGAAGATATAGGATCCAACCTTTTATGTACACCTTACTACCTGAAGGATTGTATAGGAAAATCTGGATGGTTTATTACTTTGATGTATAAAGAATGATCAAAAGCAAAGGATTTTAAAATAATTTTATGGAGGTCCATCAGGAGGACATTACTTAGGGATGACTACAACTTTAAAAATAATCAGAACCGGTTGCTATTGACCAACTATTTTCTTAGATACTTTCAAAGTGACCAAAAATTGTGAATAATGTCAGAGGTATGTTGGAAGGAATAGAAACTCTTCAATACCTTTGAAAACTATTTAGGTTGAATGACCTTTTCAACAACGGGATTTATATTTCATTGGGGTAATAGAACCCAACTCATCTACTGGACACAAATATATCTTGATTGTCACTGATTAATTCACTAAGTGGGTTGAATTAGTGCCTACTAAGAAAGCTAATCAGAAATTTATGATAGACTTCGTTGAAATCTTAATAACGAGATTCAGTATTCCTAATGCATTGGCCACAAACAATAGAACATCCTTTATATGTGCTAAAATGATTTATTTTACTAGTAAATATGGTATTTATTTGAAGATTTCTTCGAATTACTATCCCTAGGGGAATGGCTTAGCTGAATCGACAAATAAAAACCTACTCTAAATTTTAAAGTGGACTTTGAAAGACAATAAGAGAAGCTGGAACTCTCTGATAAATTAGGCATTATGAACTGATAGGATTACAATCAAGAAATCCATCAACACATTTCCTTACTCATTAGTCTATGGTAAGGAATTTGTTCTCCCTATACACATAGAAGTACCTCCTTTAAAATTTCTCAATCAAACATGTATGGAAGAAGTAGAACCAATAATAGATTGATACAACTCCTATAGCTACAAGAATAGAAAGAGAAAGCTTACAATCATTATCAGAAATACATGGGAGACACGAAGAAATGGTTCAATAAAAGGACCACTCAAAAATTTTAAAGTAGGAGACTTGGTTCTAAGGTGGAACGAGAAAAATGTAAAACCGAAAACTATCAAAAATTTGATACTTTCTGGGAAGGACCTTTCGAGATAATGGAAGAAAAATAATAGAATTCATTTCAACTAAAAATGAATAGGGTCAAGTACATCCTATCCCTATCAATGGCTTCCACCAGAAGTACTTCAATTAAGATAAAATTCCTTCTCATACCCCTTGTATTATATGTAAATATGATATTTTATCTAAATTGTCACCTTGAAGAATGCTAGAAAATGGTCATGATTTCATGATACTTTGGAACTTAAAGGCCACTCTAAGGAAAATGGTCATGATTTCATGACACTTTGGTATTTAGAGGCCACTTCAAGCAAAATGGTCATGATTTCGTGACACTTTGGCACTCTCAAGCCACTTCAAGGAAAATGGTCATGATTTTGTGACACTTTGGCACTCTTAGGCCACTTCAAGAAAAATGGTCATTATTTCATGACACTTCAGCATTTAGCGATAAAAGTAAAAAAATGACACTTTTGCTTTTGGCTAGGAAAGTTTTCTTACAATTTTAAACGTGCTCTGTTCAAAGTACAACCATGTGAATTTATTGGACTGACACCAAGTGATGTGAAGTTATTGGTCTGAAGAAGAGGTGATGCGAAGTTAATGGTTTGAAGGAAATGATGATGCATAACGATTGGTTTCAAGAAGGTGGTACATGAAATAAGACACCCAACAATGTTCAAAATTATTCCTAGAATGTGCACCACCAATCGTAATTACTACATGGCACCTTAATGCATGCATGCACATTTATTTATGTCATAGAAGCCCTTTTCCTCACATCTCTATTTTATCAAAAAAAATTCCTGCAAGAGGCATTCCTCGAATTCTCTTAGAATTTTTTATTTTTTTCAAAGCGATTCTAGAGTTTTCGGACGATGAAACCTTAACAAGCAACCATGGTAGGATATTCTTTAGCTACTACAGAAAAGCATAAGGTAGGAGGAAAGAAAGGTGGTTTTAAATACCTGTATGCCTACATAACTAATACAATCATCACTTGGAAAAATCTAGAGAAGATTCAAAAAGTTGTGCAGGCTAGAGTGGTGAAAGGCATCACCCTGTCGACTCCAAGTATTTTTTCTTTCCACTCTACTTTAATGGTATGTATGCACTCTTGTCCACCCCTACCATGAGCTAATTAGATCCATGACAATATTTTATGACATAAAGCATAGGATAGTTAGGAATTCTAGGGGTGAAGTCATTTTTACCCTAGATCCCAATACAATCAGGTGTGTCTTCAGTACAGATAGAAGGCCCATTGTAAATCCCATGATAATTGACCCAATTATGCAAGCCAAGTATTATACCCCCACCCTTAATATTAAGTTGTTTCTACAATCACACTTATCAAAACTCTCTACATGTAGAGCCCTGCCAGAAATACCCATCCCTCTATTAAAATTCAAAAGTAAAGAATTGTTCTCCATGTTAGCTATGGTGGTAGGATTAGAGTCAGATGCACAAGTGTATGGGTAGAATATTATGATAGTGCAATGTATTTCAAACCCTAATTTTTATAATTCTATCATCGTAGATAAGAGTACTGTACCAATTTATTTCAATTGGCCAACTTACTTGTATCAAAAAATACATGCAAGCTTGTCTAGAATTCAGAGGGGTTCTTAGGAGGAATTTAGATTTTATTCTTATCTGGTATGAATTTTATTTTTCTTTCAGTCAAAAAAACTTCCTTTCATTCCTTCAATTCATAAATATAAGGAAATATTTTACCTGTGTATGAATGGACAACGATGCTTTGAAAGACCGAATCATACTATTGTTTCAACATGGAATTTCTAGGCCTTGAATTTTGAATTATATATGGTGAGGTACATAGAATTCCCCAGAAAGTGTGAGATACTTTACAAAATCCTCATGCAGAAGAAGTAGATTGGTTCATTTTAACACAAGGAGTGGTCTTCAGACTATATGGTTTCATAGGGAAACCTTTCCTACTCTTGTATTATGTCACTGAATGATTGTTTGCCCTGGTGTATGAATACATCAACAAATTCGACACAAGGATTGGTAAGATTGGTACATGCCTTATATATTTCCAGTTTTAAGGGTTAACTATATCTAATAAATGGGACCATGAGTGAATCACTTGAGCCCTGATGAACCTGAAGTTAGTAGAATTACTATAGAGATGGAAATATGACCCCCTTAACAGGTTTGCACAAAGATAGGCTTCTCTCAAAAAACTTCATTCAAGAAATTTCATCTATCTAAAAGAGAAATCAACAAATAGGATAGGAATAATTAAGAAGATGACGTGGTAGAATGATATGTAGATTAGATACAATCATTGGCCCCATGGCATGATTTCTATGAACATGTGATAGATTGGAACCCCAAAGATAATTTGAACCATGTGTTAGAAGGTAAGGTTATAACGAGGATGTCCAAGAAGGGAGATGATTGGACATCAACAAAAAACATGGTCCTGTTGGATGATGAGGGTGAAAATTGAAATGAGCTCTAAGTGGGGACTAAAATTTGATCATGAATTCTTTGCCCGATATGACAAGTTTCAAGCTACGTGGTTTGAGACTCTTGCAAAAAAGGTTCCACCAGGTGTCAATGGCATCAATATTATACCTACCACTAAAAAAGGTAAACTAGCTAAGATAAAGAAAAGGGAATTGCTATTGAACAACAAGAAATTCTAAAGAAAGCAACTCATAAATTAATTCCCTCCTCTACATCCAACATAGAATCTGATGATGATTTTCTTCTCATCTCCAAGAAAATGATATCAGAATCAGTAGTAGCAAGGAAGCAACAAAAGAGTGGGTAAGCAGAAGTACATGTAGACTCTAAAATAGGGGACAAACAAGAAAAGGAAGTACAAGAATAATAAAATGTAGAAGAGAACATAGAAGATAATATAGAAGGAAATGTAGAACATCCCCCTAAACATCATGATTTCATCACCCAAGAGCTAAAAAAATCAGCTAAAAAAGTAGCTCCTACTAAAGTATCAGTACCTGTAGAGAAAGCAACTTCTATCTAAGAATCATTCTCTGCAAAGAAAAAAACCCCTATCGAAGGATTAGTCCCTGCTAAGGAGCCACCAAGTACTGAAGGCACAAATATACAAGAACTATCAGGTATGATTCCTATCGATATTACTTCATACTCTTCTCAATTCTAAAGAAACCCCCCTTCCCATTCTACATATGAAGATGATGTTTTCTCTCCCTGGAATCAACAACCTCCACCATCACCAACATCACTTGAACCATAAACCCAATCGAACCTAAAAATATCCTTAGCTGCTCCCACAGATCCACTCATAGGACCATCAAATGTGGATGCCACAATAGTCACCATTCCTTTCCCTCATGTTGTCAATTTCCCTAACTTCCAATCCATCTCCGCTTCCTCCTCTGAAAGTCACCCCACCATCTCCAAGCTAAAAAATATGAAGAAATCTAACTAGAATGCCTCAAACTGGTGGAAGTCTTGTTGTACCCAAGTTTCCAATAACATAGCCCATACCAAAGAGGGAATAACTCTGGATCCCATTAGTATGCAACATTCAACAATGAATATGACACCCTTAGTATAGAGGCTAGAATGGGAAATGACTCTAGAATATTACCAAGCTAAGATAATCACTGAAGATATTACTCAGCTATCTATGGAATATGAATGGGAAAAGGCCCAAGCTCACATGGGGACCATATACTTAAATGTTGAATATTACAAAGAGAAATACCTTAGAGTTGAAGAGGTAAGGAAACATTTGGAAGTGGCCTTGAGTGAGTAGAAAACTATCAAAAAGGCTTTGAAGAATGAGGTGAAGAAGTGGGAAGAAATATTCAATGAAGCAACACCATATAAGGAAGAAGCGAAGAAGGTCGTTGAACAAATTCAAGTGTTGAATAAATAGGTGGAAGACCTACAAAAGCAAATCCAAGAAATCTTAGGAAAAACTAATGGGTTATCAAAATAAAAATCCAGGGTAGTCAGGATAGGAATTTTCAATGATATACAGAATATAGGCTTAAAAGCAAGACCTACATTTCTATACCTGGCCAAGATCAAGGTGTATAATGGTCTAAAGAGCATACATCGACAAGTATTACAACACAAAGATCAAATTGAAAGTAAAGAACATAGATGAACCAAATTTACAAGAAAAGTAAGCCTCCTTTGCATTAATAATGATGATATCTAGTTACATTTACATCCCTCTTAGGGATACCAAATGATACATTGTTTACAATGGTATGAAAGCCCCTAAATGGGGGTGATATATTCTAAGGGCTCCTTAGATATCCACCAACTTTACGTGAGGGCTTACTAGGATGCCTCCTCTATTGTAAAGAGGAATTGATATTTGAGAGTGCTTTGAAGCCTTGAAAGTCCTGTCACCTACGTACAAGAAATGAAAAAATACATCAAATGCATATGAAGCATTTTTATGATGAGGCTATTATCCAAAAAATATAAATAATGATGCAAATACTTGAAAGAAACATCAAATATGTAAATATGTATAAAGATGCTTCTAAAATTATCAAATCAGTGTAAAGCATGCCTTGAAACATATAGACCTAGCTAATCTAACATGTAATTTGAAATATAAAGCATGATAGAAGTTATTCTATGGAGATTTATGGAAACAAACAAATGTGACACAAATTAAGATAAAGCTACCTATAATATTTCTAATTAACCTTGGAAATTTTTGCTACAAGACCAGTCTATGCTAGATTAATATAAATGCATAATAAAAATAGTAAATCTATGATAAAAATGGAGGAAATAGAATGTCTAACCCTAGTTGTGGGTGCTTAAAGTAGCTAGCTCTTTAGTGGTTGATAGCCATGGCTATGGCAAAACTCTTTTTTCTCTTGAAACTAGGGCTGGAAATGCTCAAATAGTCCAATGATTTGATGATCAAGGGTCACCTTGGTGTCCAAACATAGATTGAAAGTTGAAATTGCTTATATTCATGTTGGATTGGTGTGGAATTGTGAGGCTTGATTCTCAGGCCTTTAGAAGCTCCATTTTTTCAAAGGTGATTGTAAAACTAGATTTGGGAAGCATCTCCATACTCTTCACAAGGAGCAATTGACTCCCCATTTTGGTAGAGCTTCGCTACAATGTAATAAAGATCCACACTTTTGGCCTCTTTGAGGGGTCTATAAGTAGATTCACCAATCCCAATATTGGATTCTCAAGGAAGCCAAGATAAATAAATGCTAGGCTAGGGCAGTTGGGAGGAAACATCTAAAATTTTCCTCACTCAAAACCACCTAAATTGGTTGCAAATGTAGCTGTAACAACTAATTTGCCTTAGATTGGGAGGCTGAGATAATTATAGTGCTAGCCGTAGCTACTCAACATGGCCAGGATCTTAGCTATGGTTGTCACTTGCATTTGACATCTTAGTCATGGTTTTCATCCATGGCTAAGGTTGAATAGGCCTAGAATACCTAAAATGAGTGGTTAGAACCACTGCTTAGCCTTAGGAGAGTCCAAGATCATTCATATGGTCTACAAAGATGCCTATATGAGTAGTCTCCTAAACATGATGTGGTTTAGGTGTCTAAATATGCCCCTTTTGGGATGCGTTGTGGGAAAACACGATGTTGAGAAAAAATAGATCACCTAAATCCATGTTGTAGGTTGAATAATGATCATTGATCTGATCAACATTAGATACCTGAGTCCTACAAAGGATGCATATATTATAATCATTTCTTCCAATGGGATGGAAGGCTTAAATTTGCAAAGCTTTCGTGTGTCCAATGACAATAGGGTAGCATTAGGGATGCTACAATTGGTCCGATAGGTGGATCAATAAAAGGCTTTACACTAGCATATTTACTTTTTCCCCAGCATAAGGGTAAGCTTATGATAGTTTTTAACAATGATTTGTAATATGAACAAAATTTGACATGATCAAGTGATCCTTTGTTGATTTTGATTATGAATTTGATATTATGACTACCCCCTCAAGCGACGAGTTGATGAGGAAAGGACAAGTGATTAAAGTGATGAGTTGCTTGACCAAGATGAATAATTTGGATGATTCAAGACTTTTGCATTTTGTTATATGGCAAGACCTATTATAGCCGTGATTTCAACCATTGATAGTAATTATACATCTCCATCCCATGGAGCAATCCAGCTACAATAACCTTATTAGGGAATTAAGATGATAGTAATTCTATTTAAGCTTATGGTGAATCACTATATTCGATGATCTGCTAAAAATTTCATAGAAGAAATGAAATGGATGCCTCATTCTCATGGAGCAGTCTGACCGCCATGGCCTTCTTTAGGATTGAAGTGAAGAAATTTCAATTCAATGATGACTAATTTACCCTAAATGGCCTTATGGTAATTTACTCATCTTGCCGGATTGCATGGAGCACAATTCGTTGCAACCTCCAAGTGTATAGGGTAAATAACTAGATATGAGGTGCATTTGAATTTTGATTTTATTTTATTTTTTGTTATTTTTGAATTTTTTGAGGTTTCTAGACTAGTGAATATTTTTTATTATGCATTTTGAAGCTCCTCACGGTTGGAATTTGGACCATTTATTACTATCTTCTAGTCACGGTTTTCAACTACAACTAGTTTTATTAATTTGGCTAGCCGCATCTACCAATCGCAGTTGGTGAAATCCTAATTTGCACCCATGGTTGATAGCCACAGCTAAGGGCCAGGCACAAAATATAAAAGAAATTAGGGTTTTTATTGCTCATTATTTCATACTGAGAAATATTGATAGTGAGAGCTATAAGAGGAGAAAGAGAACTTGTGATACAGAACGCTTGTAAAACCACTACCTAATCTCATGGTAGACCAACCCAAGGCTTCCACTAGTGGCAGAGCTAGTGCTTCAAAGGTAGCATCTCGATCTCTCTCTTGTAATTTACCTAGTTTAAAATGAACCACATTAAGTAATGGGATAAATGAACCTCATTAAACTTGCTGGAAATTAACCTCACCCTAGCTTAGGATTAGATATAGGTTAGCTTAGTGGGTGGGTTTTAATCTTGGGAGCTTCTTGGGGTGGGAATTTTGTGGGCTTCTTGCTGGCCTCAAGAGGTAGAAGCATATAGGAGAAGGTCTCATGCCAAATATTTGTAGCACTATATAGATCGAATGATAGGGCTATAGGCTAGTCAGATCATTTTGTGCCCATACCTAGACTGCCTAGCATGGGAGGAGGTAGACAACTACTTGTGATGAGCTAGGTGTGATCACTGGGGCATCGGTTACAATCCTAATGTGCAAGAGTTCTTCCATTTATTTTGCATCACTAGATAGTTTGGGATACAATAGGATATCCTAGAGGATCCAATGCTCTATCACTATCTTAAGATGGAGATATTGTTGGCATGGTCTCAAGTCATAACTTTGATTAATGAGGATGACACCCTAGATGATATAGGATTGGCATATGCGGGGATGACTCCTAACTACACTGTTTGGTGGACTAATAAGCTATGGTAGGGTGGTGGTCCACTTGGAATATCTAGGGATGGTGACGCTTTAGAGGCACCAGCTAAGGAACCACATGGGTGATGAGTTCACCAGAGGACTGAGAAGGAGTGGGGATAGGTAGCCTCTCCAAAATAGGAGGCCTGAGATGAGGCAGAGGGTGAGGAAGATCCTAATGATGAGGTGTCTCAGCTATGGTCATAGATTCATGGCTTGTAGACCCATCTATAGATGACACAGTGGTAAATTTTGAAGAGGGATACCTCTATTTCTACCCTACAGGCCCAAAATACTATATTTTAGGGATAGTTGATAGTAGGGCAAACTCAGTGGTGGGGTTATGAGGAGGAGAGGACCACCCTCCAGACACAAATTGACTCTACAACCATCGAGATCAAGAATATCATCTCTCAATAGGATCTTCTACAGTCATAGTTAGATATCAGGACTATAGAGCAAGATGCACTCAGGGTGACAGCTAGGGCTACTACTATTTTGTAAGCTACACCTTCTACCTCAGCTTATCTGAGATCGATAGGATTAGACATAGATGCAGAGATCAGGCATCTCAGGGGACTCCTAGAGGAGGATCCAACTCAACACATAGTCGATTCTACGTATATCATTGCTCTAGAGGCTCAGGTTAGGATATGCAAGGGCACACTCCCAAATAGATATATAGCAGGTGGCTCATAGTGGAGAAAGCAAAGTGATTTTGAGCAATCCTCAATGCAGACAAGCCATAGAATAGGTGCTCAATCTAAGATATCAACGGGAACTAGCACCAGGTAGCCTTGTAGAGATGGTAGAGAGGACATAGGTTACTAAGGTGGCACAAACCACTCATGATTTGACATGATCATACTATATCATTTTTTAGTGTAAGGATTGAGGACCTACACTATTGTAGCCTACGGGTATTTTGTACCTCCATGTATACATTTGGACATACACACACACATATATACATACATATATATATATATATATATATGATATTTTATTATGGCTCATTATGTGTACCATTCTATTGTTGTTATGTTTATGAGATGCACATGGATGCAATGCTTATGTGATGTATTGATTTATGCTATATGGATGTGATGTACTAATGACATGCACTAGCTAGATGATAGATGTATGGTTAGATGCTATGATCTATATGTATGTATACCCTATGATGATGAGTACATATATGGATGCACTACTTATAATTAAATGCATGTTTAATTTATTTTTAATTGTTTATGCATTTAATTTATGTGATAGGTGCTATGATAGATGATGTAATACATTGATTACATGAGGATGATCTAATGCAAATGAACTTGAATGCTTTAATCACTTAAAACATAACGAATGAATGTAATATATGTTTTACAAACTAATGGACAACATCACAGAATGTATAAAAATCATGAATGTAAATGGTGACTCTTATCATAAGAATTAATCATTTAAACACCCATATGTGATATGAGATGATGAGAGATGTATGGTTTTCCCTCATGAGCTTTTGTAAATTAAAATATATACACAAAATAGTCAGTGGTCATCTAAATATCATTTATGATATCCATCCGGTATCTATCCTATGTTATGAACACCTTTTAATAAACAAAACATTATAAAGATAAGTTGATGATTTATTGATTGATGTGACTTGTTGCTAATAGGAATTTTTGAGATTTTCCATGAGACTCAAACACCCTAGTTGATTAATCAAAAGTTGTACAATGATTATACAAGACTCCTGAAAGATAAAAAAATTTGTTATGAAGACCAAGATATTCATTATCCCTATGTGTGCAAATAAATATATTAGATGATACGTAAGACTACCTCATTTTCAGGCAGGATTCATTCATCCCATTATTGTAATGAGGATCACCAAATGTTCACCATGATCCTAATTTTGGACATAGTTGGACTAGACCACTAGGTAATATAGGCCACCTAAAGCTAGTTCATTTGTAAATTGCTTAGAACTACCCCAATGCCAGGTGATATTCATTCAGCCCATTGTTGTATTAGGGATCACTCAATGGTTTTGAGTAGTGAACATTCCAGGGATTCAAGATCTTCACCCCCTTCTTTTCTTCATATTTATTGGGATACTTGCTCATGCTTAGTGATGAAAATCATTGTTTATTTTGCATTTTTTTTAGCAAGGAATTTTTCTTATTTTGTATGAAAGCAAGGTATTTCTTTGGGTAGGGGGAAGCTTGTCCTTTTGTCAATTATCAACACCCTATACCATGTGCATCACAAGATGAGCAAGTAAAAACCTTTCACTTAAGGTGACTAGGACCACTTTGTAGTGTTCATATTTCCTTGTCTAGACTAATATTGTTAATGTTTAATTAGTGATGGGATTTTGACATATGATAGGTGCTATCAAAACTAGACCTCATCTACAAAAGAAAATCTAGCCTTCTACAAAATCTAAGAAGATCACTAGGTGTGGTTGAATTATCAGATAACCCTAGTATATTCCTTATAGCAACCAGAGGGGTTGTGCTGAAAAACACAATTACTCACAAGGGTTATGGATGATGATGATGTATAGATGCATGATTAAGATACAAATATGGTATCATTTATAAAATTGTAAACACAACCTATCCTAATGCAAGTGCAATGGATGAAAATACCTAATGCAATGCAATTACATGAATGCATGTGCCAAATATAAAATGTAAATATTTTCGTATTTTTGATATTTTGCAATATTTTTTAATTTTATTGCTTTTTGATTTGTTTTTATTTTGATGTTTTCAATTGTTTTTCTGAATTTTTATTTTTCAATTGTTTTTGAATTTTGTTTTTTATGTGTGAAATTCCTTAAGATGAAGAATGTTGAGAGGTTTAGGCTCTTCAACACCTTCAAGCGATGTTAGGTGATACGTTCTAGGTCCTATCTTCTCTGAGATGATATATGGACCTAACTAGTTGACCGTAAATTTGTCTCACAGATACGATGATAATTTTGAGTTATGTTGGTTTTATTTCAGTACAAGATCCCCAAATTTAAATTCTCTTAGGTGGAATTTATTGTTGTAAGCTTATTTTAGGTGTTTCTAATAAACTCAGAGATGCTCAAGGGCATTCACGTGATGTTCATCAAGAAGCATCAATTGGCTAAGGTGATCTTGGCACATAGTATTGTCATCGATGATCTCTTTCAATATGATACACAAGATTGGAATTTACAATTCCAAGGATGTAATTGCCTCAATGCCATTTACTAGTGAAAACGGGGTTGCCCTAGTGGGCATCCATATACTAGTTCTGTAAGCCCATAGTGCAAGGGGTAGTTAGATATGCCAATCTCTGTGGTTTTCCTAAACAATATTCTTTAAGATTGCTACCATTGTCTTGTTAGAACCTTATGTTTGCCTATTTTCTTGAAGATAATAGGGAGTCACAAAATTGTGTTGGATATTATATTTGGTTGTTAAAGCCCTTACAGTTTTATTTTTTAATGACGTTCCATTATCTGATATGATCTTGGATGGGATACCAAAATTACATATGATATTATGGAGTATGAACTCCACAATACGTGCTCCTATCATTGTTGTTAAAGGGATTGCTTCCACACATTTTGTAAAGTACTCAATGGTTATTATAATAAATATATGTTGGCATGAAAATGGGAGAGAGATCTTACTGATCAAATCAAAACCCCATTGAGAAAATGGCCAAGCCACTTGGATGGGCTATAAGTACTATGATGGAAAGTGCGTAAGATTAGCATGATGTTGACATTTGATACATTTATTTACATATGTAGTGCAATCCTTCTCCATAGTGGGCCAATAATAACCCATGCAAAGGATGCGCTTGAGGATGGTCATGTTGCTAAAATGGCCATCACATTTACTGTCATGAGATTGTGAAGTTTCCCAAGTTGATTCTTGGAGCTCAAGGTAATGAAGGAGGATTCCATCATAGCTATGATGATACAAGATGTCTCCTAGAAAGACATACCTAGTCACTTACTGCTTAAATGCTTATTTTGTGCCATGTGATAATCCTTGGGGGATTACACCAAGCTTAAGAAAATTACGTAATTACGATATCAAATCTTGATAGGCAACAACTTCAACTAACTTAATGACATATTCTCACTACATTTCAACTTGTACAAAAGTGGATTGGAAAACAACCTTATGGATAATTGTGGTAATATTCTCTGTAGGACCCTACAAAAGCAAGGATCCCCAAGGAACCTTTTTTAGAAAGTATTTAGCTTTTTAGAACCATTCATGGGTTGGTTCTATTTGAATCATGTGGACTAATTCTTGATTTTTCTATGCCTCACATCATACCATATATTTTTATAGATCTTTTACTTGAATGGTAGTAAATTCAGCAAACAAATTATGATGGATTAAGGATCCCCAAGATGCCATGGTGTTTGCAAATTTGTTGGACATTCGAGGGATTGCCTCGATTTCATACCATTCCAATTGGGCTAGATATGTGTCCATAAGCTCTTTATATACCTTCAAAATGGGACATCTATACTGATAGATCCCTTTAACTTGATTAACAATGAGCAAGGAGTCACCAAAGATATTTAGCTTTTTGATCTTCATGGAGAGCATTATTTGGAGACCTAAGATTAGGACCTCATATTCAGTGTTGTTATTTGTGCAAGGAAAATTGAGTTTAAATGACATGGGTATTGGAGCACCTTGTGGCATGAAAAACACAATTCCTGCACCTCCCCCTTTCTCACACTTGGAACCATTAAAGAAAAAAGACATATATGCTTGATTATTAGGTTCTTTGGGTTCAAGCAACTCCGATAATGCAAAGACTGCATCATTGAGAATCTCCATGACAAGAGGCCTATGATTTTGAATATGAGTCTCTGCTAGTTGATCTACTATGACTTATCCCTTGATAGAATTTTGACTTATGAATTCTAGGTCGAATTCTATCAATAGCATGATCCAATTTGTAGTATGTGTATTATGATATATTTTACTCATCATATAATGCAAAGGATTTTGTTTTAAAACTACATATGTCATGTGGCTCAACATGTAGTGGCACAAATTATTCATCGCAAAGACTACTACTAAGCATAGTTTTTCCACATATACGTACCATAGATCGTAATATTGTATCGAGTCAAAAATGACACATTATTTTACCTAAAGTTAAAAATAATCGAAAATTAATCAAAATCAACCAAAATTAAACAAAAAACAACCTAAAACTACCCACCTCTATTTTTGTGCCAAAAATAAAATTTGTTTCAACGATGCAATGATATTGTCTGTGATTGGATGATATTATCCCTAATTGTTCGAAATCGTCCAAGACAAAATCATCTGGATGATTTTGTTCAAAATCAAATTTTAGCCAAATAGAAACAGGACAAAATCAGCTCCAACGACCCTGCTTATCTTAGGATAAGCATGTGGGCATTAGAATTTGGTAATATTCCAAATATTCCAAGTTGGGAAGGATCCCAAACCCCCCAAACAACCTCCTAATCCTATTTAAACTATGCTTTTTCATATAATTCCCCTTGATTGGCTAGCTGGATGATTAAAATCTCTGCACTCTTGATAATACTAGTATGTGAAGCTTAAGGAGCACTATATTTTGCATTTGTTTTCATCATTTTATTTTAGGTTATCACTGTGCATCGACCGATAATAAACGGGATCGTCTACGATGATTTCATCTAAATTTGAGACGATATCGTTCGATTGGAGATGATTTTATCCGATTAGAGATGATCCTGTCAGCAGCTCACTTTGGGGTAATTGCAAAGCCTTGTTTGCACTCTCTTTTCCTAATCTTAGTTGGCATTTTATTTAATTATTATTTTTGTTTACTACAACTGGTGTTCATCATCATTTTGTATATATTTTGTATAATATTATCATTTGGAAAGTAGGATAATGCAGTTATCTTGATTATAAAATTAGGTGGATGATTTTTTTTTGAGCTTTGCTAGGGTTTGATGAGGAAAGCTGCTTTGCTGGAATTTTTTTCAGACCTATCTAGTGGGTTCTGCGGGGATGGCAGCAGTTTCTGGAGGAGGTATGAACAACTGGAGGAATGTAGTGATGGCATCAGGTCCGTCACAGAGCGTGCATGCTAGGGCTGGTATTTCTTTTAAAAATGATTGGAAGGAACAATATTTCCCATTGCATTCCAGGAATCGCTTGTTAAATAACAATGGATGTTTGGAACGATGTGAAGCCAGGCCAGTTCTAGTGGTTCAACCAGACTCGATGGCAAAATATGTGGAGTATTTAACCAAACATGCGCTTATTGGTAAATTTATGGGCATCCAAATTTCTCTTCCCTTTGTGGAGGCTTGGGTTAGGAAGACTTGGAACCCTAAAGGTGATGTGGAGGTGATGCTAAGTGCAAACAACTATTTTATGGTGGTTTTTTCTTGTCTTGCGAATCATAACAAAGCATTTGAAGGAGGTCCCTATTTCTGTAACCAAGCGGGACTCTTTCTTAAACCCTGGCATGTGGGTTTCAACCCATCAGAGGAGCGACCGTCATGAGTTTCGGTGTAGGTTCGGCTTCCGTGGCTCCCATTGGAATTTTGGAGAAATGGCATCTTGCATATGATTGCCCTTC
The DNA here is from genome assembly GCA_028583015.1 of Wollemia nobilis. Taxonomy (NCBI): domain Eukaryota; kingdom Viridiplantae; phylum Streptophyta; class Pinopsida; order Araucariales; family Araucariaceae; genus Wollemia; species Wollemia nobilis. The sequence continues at coordinate 5,965,600 of JAQPPZ010002230.1, read as the reverse complement.
TACTTGGGAAGCTGGTTGGGCTGTCACAACAGATGTTGGATAAAAAGGTAATCTCTATTGCCCGTATCTGTTTTGAAATTGATTTAAACAATCCTATTCTAGATTCTATTGAAATACAGTTCGGATCAACCAAATGGGTTCAAAAACTTGACTATGAAGCTCTTCCATTTTGTTGCCGACTTTGCCATGAATATGGCCACTTACAAAGAAAATGCCCTAAGTTTGTCCTTCTTGTGGATTCAAATCTTGGGCCCTCTCAAGCTGTACAAAATATGGATAAGGGAAAAGCCCCGATAAAGGAGGGGGATCAGGATAAGGAAGGCTTTGTTACGGTAAAACCTCAGAACAAAGGAAGAAAGGCAAAAAGAGACATTAAGGATAACCAGCCAGATGCTCAGCTCAACCATTTTGAAATTCTAGAGAATCTTGATCAATGCGTGGAGATACCTGAAACATCGCTACCTGTTATAGATATAACAGGACCAAATTAGTTGTCTCTTCATGAGGTGGAACCAAGGGAACCATATATAAGGGGTTTAAATGAAGAACAGAAGGCTTTGGTTTCGAGTATAGGTGATATGGTTGGCCCTAGCCCTGAAAGTGAAGTTATCTTAGAAAATGGCATAGATTTAGATATGCCCTCTCCTACCCGAGCACTGATGCGGTCATCCATGGACTGTAAAACTCCTACGGTGCTGGGATTGCAGCATAAAATAATTAAAAAAAATGCTTCAAATAAGAATATGAAGGTGGGTTGAAAGAAAGACCAGGATAAAATTAAGTTAATGGGGGAGACTTTGGTAGAGTCATGTTTGGTGAGAACATTGGACTCCCATTTTTATAACCCCCAAAAATGATTATACTTTCATGGAATGTAAGGGGGTTGAACAACATCCCCAGACAAAAAGTTGTTCGTGATTTGATTCGTGTTCATTCTTCGGATGTGGTTTTTATTCAGGAGACTAAATTAGCTATTGATAGTTTGTTCAATATTGCTCCCAAGTTGTGGAGAAAGGGGCAATGTTAGTGTATTGGTGCATGTGGATATGCTGGTGGCCTTGCTTGTTTATGGGATTCAGTTAAGATCTCTCCTCTTACCTGGATTTCCAGTAGGTGGTCTATTTCAATGATCGGGCATGATAATGAATCTGGTGAGACCATCCTACTTACAAACGTGTATGCTCCTATTGATTACAATGGTAAAGTGAATTTATGGGAGCACATTGGCTTTGTGAGAAGTCTGGATCCCCTATACCCATGGATTTTGGCTGGAGACTTCAATTCTATCACTTGTTTGGAGGAAAAACGTGGTGGGATTGATCGTCTTGAGCCTTTTTCTTCTGTCTTCAATGCTCATATCCGGGCCTTGAACTTGGTTGACATCAAGCTGGATAATGGGATATTTACCTGGCATAATAGAAGATGTGGGGAATATTCCATTTCAGAGAGACTGGATAGGTTTTTGATCTCTAGTTTTTGGATTGGCAATAATAGAAGCGCTAGTTCTGTGATTCTGGAGGGTAGAGGATCTGATCATTGGCCTATAAAACTCTCTACTTTGGATTTAGGGCTAAAAAAGAATCCCTCATTTAAGTTTCAACTTATGTGGCTGCGAGATCCTAAGCTTCAAGATTTCATGCGAGGCTGGTGGACTAATGGCAAACCTCCTCATGGCACCGCTATGTACTCCTTTATGAAGCGGCTTCAATTTGTTAAGAATAAATTGAAGAGATGGAATAGACTAAATTTTGGGAACCTTTCCTTGGCTAAGCTGGCAGCTCTTAGGAGGGTGGAAGAAGCCTCAAGGAAGATTAGAGATCAGGGACTCACAAAGGAGCTTCTTGTTGAGGAATCTGAGGCTATAAAAGACCTTGCTGAATGGGAACTAAGGGAAGAAATTTTTTGGAAACAAAAAGCTTGAGTAGATTGGCTTCAAGAAGGGGATAGGAACACAACCTTCTTTTATAACTCTGTTAAGGCTCGTCATAATGGTAACCTGATTACCTCTCTTGTTAATTCTCAGGGTGCCCTGCTTTCTTCTTTCAGGGATATTTTAGAAGAGACTAAGAGGTATTTTTCCTCTCTCTTCAAGGAGGATTCCCTCTCAGATTATGAGGAAGAAAAACTTATTCTAAACTGTATTCCCTCGATTGTTTCTAGAGAGATGAATGAGCACTTGATGGATCCAATTTCCCTTGAGGAGCTAAAAAGTGTTGTATTCAATATGAAAAAGGGGAAAGCCCCGGGTCCGGATGGATTCCCGATTGAGTTTTATCAAGAGTTTTGGGAGTTAATCAAATTTGACCTTTTGGAAGTGGTCCGTGAGTCCCAAAAGAACAAATAGATGCTAAGGGCCCTAAATGCTACCTTTGTGGTGCTTATTCCCAAGAAAGAGGGAGCGAATTCCTTGGATTTTTTTAGGCCTATTGCTCTTTGTAATGTTGTATATAAGATCATCACAAAAATTATTGCTGAGAGGCTGAAGATATGGTTGAGCAAAATCATCTCTGAGGAGCAAGGTGGGTTTGTTGTTGGCCGACAAATCATGGATGGGGTTGTTATTGCTACAGAAGCTATTCACTCAATGGAAACTTCTAAGGAGAAAACTATGTTCATTAAGTTGGACATGGCAAAAGCCTATGATAGACTTAGATGGTCCTTTCTTCAAAAAGTTCTTACTGCTTTTGGCTTTGAGGAGGAATGGATTAGATGGGTGATGAGCTGTATTTCTTCTTCCTCATTCTCTGTTCTTGTTAATAATGAGACAATGGAGTTGTTTGAGGCCTCAAGGGGATTGAGGCAAGGAGATCCTATATCTCCTTATTTGTTTATCATTATGGCAGAAGGGTTGGGAATATTACTCAAGTCTCAAGTCAGGCATGGTCTCATTCAGGGGTGGAAGTGGGATAACAGTTTGCCACCTCTTTCCCACCTTCAATTTGTTGATGATACTGCTTTGTTGGGAGTTGCCACTATCAAGGAAGCTAGAAACATTAGACAGTCTCTTGACATATATCTTGGTGCTTCTAGACAGGTGATTAATGAGGACAAGTCCTTTATTTTCTTCTTCAATACCCCCCCTCTTATTCAATCCAGGATTGCTCGCATTCTAATATTCCAGGTCGAGACTCCCCCTTCATTTATCTTGGGATCCCGATTTCATCTCATCCTCTGCCTAGATCTTCTTGGCAGCCTATACTTGATAAGTTTAGAAGGAAGGTAAATCACTGGACTGTTAGATGGCTATCCTCTGTAGGTAGAGTATTGCTTTTAAAATTTGTTATTCAAGCTTTACCCATTTACAGATGTTTTGTGCAAACAGCTCCTTCTCATTTCATCAAGGACATGGATGCTTTGTTAAGACAGTTTTTGTGGTCTGGCAAACTTGATCAATCTAAATGGAGTTTGGTTAGATGGGATTCCATTTGTAGGCCAGTTCAAGAGGGAGGCCTTGGGTTGCGACAGGCAACTCTTTCTGGGCAGGCTTTGGCTGCGAAACTTTATTGGAGATGGTGTACCTCTCAAGATTAGATTTGGGCTAAAATATTATCTTATAAATACTTGAGAGGTATTTTTGAGGAAGATATCCCTAGAGCCAGTTTGGTTGGGAAAGGTTCTGTTATCTGGGACACTCTGAAAAGAGGAGCTAATTTAATTAAGTAGGGTTTGTTCTGGATTTGCAATCGGGGATCAGATGTTCTTTTTTGGGAGGATTCTTGGGATGGCCACCCTTCTATCTTGACTCAATATCCCAGGTTACATTCCCTAAGCATTTGTTTCTTGGAAGCAGGATGGTCTCATGTGGAGGACTTTAAAAAAATCTAGTATTTTGGAAATATGGAAATGTACAGATGGAAAGATCCACAGGAATGGCCCCAAGGGGGATTGGCCGAGGATAGAGAGGTGCTTGCTCTTATTCTTGTAGGGAGGTACTGTTCTTCATTGAGGGATAAATACATTCTAGCTTGGAACCCTAATCCCTAGGGAACATACTCTATAGCCTATGGTTATCAAGTTCTTGATAAGCCAAAGTTCGGGAGTCTCCCTATCACATGGTGGAAAAATGTGTGGAATAGATTTTCTTGGCCAAAATGTAACTTTTTTCTCTGGCTAGTAGCTCATAATAAATGCCTCACTTGGGATAACTTGAGGAAGAGGGGATTTCAGGGTCCCTCTTTATGTGTCCTTTGTGGTAAGAATGAGGATGACTCTTCTCATTTATTTTTCCAATGCTCCCTTGCCGCAGACATTTGGCACTTGTTGGTGGAGTGCCTGGAACCATCCTTGTTTTCATGTGCTCTCCCCGGTGGAGTTTTGGAGTAGTCCAGGCAGACCTCCAGCCAAGGCCCCCTTCCTCCAAGTGGCTTGGAATTTGGGCCCTTCTTGCATCATTTGGTAGATTTGGCTCGAACAAAACCGATGCATTTTTGAGGGAAGTCATTTGGCTGTTCAACAGATCTAGCAAAGGATCCTGTGTATGGTTTAAGAAACTATCCATAGTAAATGTGATGTGGACCCTCATTTGGACTCTAGGGAGGAGAAGGTACGACAGGCCCTTGGTTTGTTTGGGGTTGGTGTGAATTCTTCTATCCCTAGTAGGATTCCTCGACTTAGCAAGAAGGTTAGGAGAGAGGGTAGATGGAGACCGCCCCCTAGAGGAGTTTTAAAAATTAATACCGATGGGTCGTCCAGGGGCAATCTTGGACATGCTAGAATTGGTGGTGTTGGGAGATATTCTACTGGCATGGTCAGTTATTTCTTTTCCATTTATAAAGGTGTTCACTCCAAAAATATTATGGAAGCTCTGGCGATACTTGAGGCCTTGCAAAGGGGGTTTTCTCTTGGCTGGCGCAGGATTCTTTGCGAGTCTGACTCTCAAATTTTGGTTAATATTTTAAACAGCAAAAGAGTGGAGGATGTTAATTGGCAGTTGGCCTCTGTGACCATTCAAATTCTTAGAATGAGTGAAGAGTTTGAATTTATATCCTTTGTGCACATTCCAAGGGAATGGAATGGGGTTGTTGATTACCTGGCCAAAAGGGCTTCTGAGCTATTGGATACTCAGAGTATTGATAACTGGGAGAGTCTCCCGTCTAGGGATTCTCAACACCTACGGGAGTTGATCCATAAGGATGTTTAGACTTAATGTGGTTTGTTTTTTTTGGTTTTCTTTGGGAGTTGACCTTGTTTGGTGATTTAGCCTGTCTTGTTGCTTATTTGAGTCCTGGGTGGGGGCTCAGTTGTACTTTGTAATCCAGACTTTTTATCAATAAATTTTTACCCCTTTATTTAAAAAAAAAAAATGCAGTTATCTTGATTAAATCCATCTTAAATCAATTTGTGAAGTATTGTATATAAGCATTTAGTGTTCTTATTCATGTATAGAATCAAAATTTTGCATTTTTTGTCCATTCGAGTATCAAACTATGTTGTTGCAAATTTTTGACGAAATCATATTCGATGATTTCATCTAATTGCAGACGATTATGTCCAATTTCGAACGATTATGTGCAATTACAGATGATTATGTGTAAATGTAGATGATTCATCATAATTGCAGATTATTCTATATGATTGCAGGTGATTTCATCAGATTACAGATGATCTGGACTACAACAAACAACAAAATTTTTATCAAACATCTAGATCAGGTGCACGTTTGCGTTCCTTTCGTAATTAAGCTTAAACTCTGCATTAGCATTCTATTTTATTGTTTGTTGTCTTCATACAAATAAAAAATTGCATATAGATTTAGATTAGTAGAATTTGGCCAAAAATTAGGTGTGTGTGATTTTATTAAAAAGAACTCATCTAAATAAATCCCAAAACCTAGGCTTGGAAACTGCCACAAATGTTTCTTGGTGAACCCAAAACTATTTCATCAAAAAATCACCATATATAGAAAGTATGCTTAAGTACTTCTCTTTCCAAGGTGTAGACCACCTATTACCCCATTCCCCTCTGAGGTGTGGATCCATTTGCCTAGAGGAAAGGAGTGTGGGAATTTTTGGGCTACAAATATATTACTTGTTCTTTACCTTGCATGTTCTTTTGGGCTAACATGGTTCCCATTGCAAAGTCAATGGCAGATATATAAAGTAAGAATATCACATTTGGTCTAGGTGGAGCTAGTACTTGAGGCATTTTTATATATTGCTTGATCTTAGTGAAGGACTTTTAATAGTTCTCATCCCAGTTAAATGGGACCCTCTTGTGTAGTAATCGATTCATGGGTTGACATTTTTCCAATAATTGTGCGATGAATCACTTTATGGACGCTACTTTACCCTTTAGGTTTCTCAATTCTTTGATGTTCATGGGGGAGATATTTCTATAATAGCTTTGACCTTTGATGGGTCAACTTCGATCCCTCGTTTAGAAATAATGAATCCCAAGAGTTTACCTGAAGTTATGCCAAAGATGCATTTCATGGGGTTCAACCTACCATTGTGCTCTATTAGGTGATCAAAGACTTTTATAAGAACCTCGGTGTGCTCTAAACATATAAATTAAATAGAATTCATCGATATAATCCTCTAAGATCTTATGCACGTAGTCATGAAATATACATGTCATAGCTCACTGATATGTGGCACCAGCATAATTTAAGATCGAATGGCATAAATTTTTAGCAAAATGTTCCCCATGGAGTGGTGAAAGCGGTTTTATGTTGGTCATCAGGTTTAATCTAAATTTGATTGTAACTAGAAAAACTATCCATGAGGAAAAGCATCTTGTGACCTGTAGTTGCATCTACCAGAGCATCAATATTTGGAAATGGGAATGAATCCTTGGGTTCTACCATGTTGAGGTATCTAAAATCCATCCAAATATGGTTTCTTCCATTTGGTTTTCCTACAGGTACCATGTTTGATACCCATTCTGGATAGTCAATGGAAATGATGAACTCTCCATCCAAATTTTTTTTAATTTATCTTTAACCATAAAAGTGATGGTTGGATGCATCTTCCTAAGTTTTTGCTTTATTGGTTTCTTATTAGGATTCAATGAAAGGTTATGAGTAACAAATTTTGGATCTAGTCCTAGCATGTCCTTGTAAGTACAAGAAAGGAGATCAGGTTTCTCTTTCAATAGAGGAATAAGGTTGGTGTGTTCCTCAAGAGATAATATTTCTCTAAATTTAACCTTCCTTGGATTCGTGAGATCTTCACTGATATCCACTTTGAACGTTTCTTCTATTAACATATGTGATCCCTCAAGCTGGTAAGGTATAGAGATCAAATATATGTCATCTTATAGGTTTAAAGGTTATACTAGATTGAAATTATCCTCAACATGATAAACATTGTATGTACAACCTGGCATAAAATGAAATGATTTTAGCATTTCTTCATTAGGGAATAAATATTTAGGCTCTAAAGGTGAATTGGCGTAATAAAAATAAATGGCCTTAAGATTGAGGAACAAATATTTTGAAGGGTTAGATGGATTGTGGAGTGGAATGGTCAAATCAATGGAGATCATATTGATGGAAATGATGAAATCTCCAGGACCACATGACATAGAATCCATATCTCTATATTGTTCTCCACACCCTAGATGTGGCTCAAGGGTTATAGGGATAATTGGATCCTCTCTAGGAATAGATGGGATGATTGGATCATCTGGTGGAAACACTTTCCTTTAGTCAAAGGCTCAGGGAAGACTATGTGATAGATTTCATTCAAGTTCACTAGTCACATCAATATTCAAGGTCCCAAGAATATTGTATGGTACACTTCTTCCATATCCACATGGGGCAACACATGACGTAAATGTCAAGGATCTAAGTAAGCCAACTCGATCTCATATTTGTATTCATAATATTCAGAGAAGTACTCACTCTCCTCCTCTTCAGAATTACATTATGGTTCATTGCTTTTAGATATGGATTCTATTTTAGGCTCTGCAGTTGGATCAAAATTTTGGGGTTTAATGATAATGTTGTTAGCATACTCATAATTTTTGATAACCTAGTCATTTCCTAGAAAATTGCCTAAACTAGCCTCCATCTAAATGTTATCATGATAGATCAATTATGGTTCTATGACAACCATGATCACCATCTAGTTACTCCTTCGAGAGTGCAAAGAGTTAGGATGGTAGGGATTCCAATCCACATTGTCTACCCCCATGCTTAGGTTCAAGTGATCTAGAGATATAGCTAGATGCTCATCCTGACATCTTATGTCATAACCCAATCTGAACATATCATATGGTAGTTGATAGTGTGGTTAATATAGGGTTTAACACCCCTATTCAAATAGACCCAGACCGTAACCATGCTAATGGTAACGATAAAAATAGCTAAGGGTGAATTCTGGGTTAGACAGATAATGAATGTTTACTGCAAATGATTCATCATCATCTTCTTCTATGGGTGAATGGTCTGCAAGTTGATCTAAATCTCCATAGATGAAGTTAGTCTAATTAGGTGGCACCCCCAAAGGTACCACTTCCCAATAGGAAAATAATGGGCTTGAGGCCTACCCATATCTTGTGTAGATTATATTATTGGTGTATAGGTCACATTCTACACCAGGTATTCTGCTAATCTAGTATTGACTAAATGAATTGTCACCTAAGGTGCATATGACCCTACTAAAGATACTGGTGAGGTAGGTTGAGGCACCTTCTCAACTTCATTTTATGATTTTCCCTCCTCCATGGGATTTGGGACCCTGATAGTTGCCATATTAGGGATTTTGTTAGGCTCTTTTTCATCCAATACTACCTATAGATTCTGATCATTCCTAAGAATTATCAATGACATAGGCTTCATAGAAGTAGATATTTTATGTGAAGTTGGTTGTGGTGCCGATTTTGAAGGATCGATGCACACTTCCTTTGATTTACCCATTGGATGTTTGATATGCAATGGAGGTCTAATATCTAGATGTGTTATGGGAGGATGAAGTATCATAATAAATCCACTTGATTGACATACTTAAAGGATTCCTCATTTGAAGGAACCACATGCACTTGTCCCTCATGCACGTATTTGATACATTGATGCAAGATCGAGGGAACGCATTACATTTATCTTATCCAAGGCTATCCTAAGAGGATATTGTATTGCATAGTACCCTCAAGCATGTGACACATCATAGGGATGGTTTTCAAACCCACCTGAATAGGTAGGACTATAGTATCGACTATCGAGCATAACGCATTCTTGAATGCTCACAGTGTGAAATTTGAGGGCATGATAGCGATTTGGGCAATTTTAGATATCCCAAGGCCTTCTTCGTAATTTTGTTAATCGATGATATTGTATCGATCAACACCTACTTTAAGGGTGTGTTTTTCACACATATGATGATATGGAGTAGAGGGTCTGCTATAGTAGTAGAGACTATCTTTATTTCATAATCATAGAATTGGATCACAGGATCTTGGAACTGCTGCACATGTCCCACAAAATTGGTGAAAGCTTCTAGATCTTAGGACTGCACTTCTATGGAACTTAAAATATACATTAGCATCTCCTTGTGCCTTGGATACTATTGTATTATCTCATAAATTGATAGCTTTGTTGAGCTCGTCTGTAGACTTTGAATAACTATATTCTTTATTGTCATCATCGATCTAGTTAGTGGGTCTGTCAAGGGATTTTGGGTTGGTTTTTTTTTAGGCGCAGCTTGAATTTGAATTGGTGCTGAAGGAGGATTTGGTTGGTTATACCTCCTGTTTTTGATAACAACGTTCACCATGCTAATAAACCCTTGCGTAGGTGGTTCAATCCGCACTTGATTAAATTATCCAGTGTTACTCCTTGATGGCTAATGATTTGGTAAGGGATTTTTGAATATTCCTTTATTTTTATTAGCTAAAGCTAGAGGATTTACAATGATCAAATCATTCCTATCAATCATATTTTGTACCAAATTCTTGAAGCTATGGCATGCTTTGATATCATACCCATTTTGTCTATGGTACAATAAATAATGATCTTTCCTATATCCTTTTGATTTAGGATGATTAGGATCGAGCAATTGAACTTCGAACAATGTTATGGCCTTGGCCTAGAATAATTGATTGAATATCAATGCCATAGTCTCAGATAATGGTGTGAATTGGTGATGCAGACGTTGTTCTTTATTATTTCCCTACATTTTTTTGCTGCACTAATTATATTCTGTAGGGTGAGGTTGAGCTTGATAGTTTTGCCATTGTTTGCCCTTATATCCCTTTTGAATATTTAACACAACCTAATTCACATGTGTAGGCTTGGCCTAGTGATTCTGGTTCTTTGTATTCTTGTTATTCCATTCCTTTTTCATCCAGAGTTTCAAGTCACCTTCTTGTAACTTGATATCCTCTAAAACCTTGGATTGAACTAAAGCATCTTAAAATATTTGGTATTGTTGTAGTTGTAAAAATAATGAGATATGTTTTGTGTAGCTCTTGGTAAACATTCGCATAAATTCAGATGTGGATATGGAGAATGATAGCTTAGCCATTATCTTCCTCCATATGTTACCAAAATCCATGAATAGCTCATCATCATATTGCTTTAAAGTAGTCAAGTCAGTCAAATTGTTTTTTTTCTTAACACCAAAAGAAAAGCGTTCAAGAAATACATTTTCTAGTTATTTGAAGATGGTAATGATGTGCATTTTTAACTGATTTAACCATTCCAAGGGTGGACCTTAAAGGATCATTATGAAAGTTCTCAGTAACAAGGCATCATTACTTTGGATCTGGAAGTACTTATTCATGAAGCTCATCACATGCTCTTGTGCATCTTCATCGCCCTAGAATTTATCTAGATTAGGCATCTCAAAATGATCAAGATACGTTGGGCTAGGAACTAAAGGACATAGAGGCTCATTGTGAATTTTATTCAAGGTAGGATTTTGATAAGTCATCCCTTGTTTCTCAATAGCTCTCACCTTTTCAGCCAAGGCTTTGTACACTTGCGAGGATAAAATTTCCTCTTCTCTAAGGGGTCTCTACGGAGCTATGAGAGGTGGATTATTTTTGGATGAGGTGGATTATTAGGCTCATCATCCACATCTACTAAGAAGATCTCGAGATATTATTGATTTTACTCGTATCCTTTATTTGTACTGATTACATCGAGGTTGTTCTAGTGCTTGGATTTTTTGTGTATGTTGGGTCATACGATGAGTAAAATTTTCAACTTTTTTAGGATGAAATTATTGTTACGACATAGTACGTCTTTGATTGCACTCCCTATACTCACTTTGAGGAGGTATATTTTCTCGAGCTAGTCTATCCTCTCTCTCTTCATGATCCTTTTGATCAAGGATACATTGTTCTCATAGGCACTACTCATATAAATTTTGCCTAAGAAACATTTTATGTTCAAATTCCTCATGCTTGAGGCGCTCACGCTCTACATGCATATATTCCAATTAGTCTTGGAAAATACATTATCTCTTCTCTAAAGCCAGCCTCTATGATCAATCTATCAGATATGTTGTGTGAGAACTCTAATTTTATAGCTATGTATGAGGGGTTTTATTAGTATGAGCCCCAACAAACTTATCTACCACACTCTTACCCTTGTATGTGAAAATGGTATTTGTATTTTGTTGTTGTATGTACTTTGTTCCCGTATGTGTATATGGGGCACATGTGCTACGGGAGCACTTTAAGCATTATCCTGGCTCATGAGTATGCCTCAATATGTTCTCACTATGTGAGCTCTCATAATGAGAGTGAGCAGTAGAGGGATTATACCCTAGTCTTCCTAACACTTTTTCTAGTCCATTGAGTTGACTAGTCTTCCAAGGTTCATTCGAAGGTGTACCATTGACTCCAAGTGTGTTGAGATCTATTGTGGATCTTATAGGATCATTATTGTTTGGATTCCTTAGGGTTCTACATTCTGATGTAACCCTATCTTCTTACCCCTTATCAGGAGGATCTTATATATGTCTACCATGTGATGATGGGGGCCTTGAGCCACCCTCAGCTCTGTCATGCAAGGAGTGTGTTTTGTAATCTCTAAATAGGGTATTCTGAATAGAACCCCATGTGTTGAAATATCACCTCTGATACTAGTCGAACATCATTCAAGAGGATCCTGTGGGAGAGGTTCTAACATGTTATCTTGTGTGTTTCCTAGAGCTTCGGCCTCTACCTCAATTATGTGTCAAGGTTGTCCTCTCTGTGTGTTGACCATGATGTGGATTTATCTTGTATTTAAATTTTAGAAAATACAAAGTATACAAGGATGTTTATCTCTTTTAAATATTCTTTGTGATTCCTAAAACTATTTAGTGTGAAGAACACAAGCTTATATTGATAGGTGGGGTGAACAGTATAAAACCCCTTTTTACTTGTTCTTTCAATTCAATATTATGTAGTGTATAGATAGCAGTATCAATAGCAGTAATCAAATCAATGCACAAATCATCACACACAATAAAGACACCAATTTTAACGTGGTTCACCCAATGTGGGCTACCTCCACAGAGAAAATATTTCTTCTAAATATTTTCCAAATAATCTCATGGGAATCCTTTCCCTTTTACAATGTTTATGGACCTCTATCCAAAGGAGATGCTGATCCCCTAAATATCAAGTTCGTGGATCTCTTCCACATGAGAACTCTTTCCCCTTCTACTCTGGCTAGTGATCTTCTAGAATATTCTGTCTCTCTACTACACTGACTGGTGGATCTCTCTCCACTTGAAGACTCCTCACTTAGATCTATCTTCAATTATCCTGGATGTTGGATATCTATCCATTGAGACTCTTTCCTCTATACTCTATCACCTCAAAGCTCTATATCAATAGGTTCACTTAGAACCTTCTCAAATCTGCTCAACAAGCTCACTCATAACTTGTCCAAATCTGCTCAACAGGTCCACATAGAACCTGCTCAAATCTGCTCAATAGGTCCACATAGAACCTATCCAAATATTCTCAATAGGTCCACATAGAACCTGCTCAAATCTGCTCAATAAGTCCTCTCTAGGACTTGTCCAAATATGCTCAATAAGTCCTCTCTAGGACTTGCTCAAATATGCTCAATAAGTCCTCTCTAGGACTTGCTCAAATCTTCATAGCAAGCTTCCACAAAAGCTTACTCAAAATTAGTCCACAAGCCTTCTCAAAGACTTGTCTCAAATCTGCTTAAGAAGATCACACAGAACTTGTCCAATCTTATAAAATTATAAAGAGAATTTTTAGAGACTCAATATGTTCTATACTTAATGCTCAATCAATATCTCAAATCAATCGCATAGAAGCATAAAAATAATTGTTAGATACTCAATATGTTCTATACTCAAATCCCAATATCAACTCAAATCAATCTCATAGAAGCATAAAGAGAATTGTTAGAGACTCTATATGTTCTATACTCAAATCCCAATCTCAAATCAAATCAATAATATATAATAGTTTATTTTATAGAACTTGAACAACCACATGCATCCACTTGACTAGGCTCAATCAACTCAACTCAACCAATCACCTCAATGAAAAACCCTTTCTCACAAACCCTAGTCCAAGCATGTATCAACCAACTCAAAATGTTTCCAACAATGCTCAACAACAAATCTCACATAACAATGATACTCATGTTCTCTTCTAACTCAAGTTTAAGTTCTTTGCACAACCAATGGGCTCCAACAAAAATGCTTATAAAACAAGGTTTAATCACAACTCTCAATCCAGAAAACCTTGAAGCATTAAACCAATCACTTTTGAAAAGGAAACCACAATAAATCCTTTTCACTCCAAAGATATTTCCATGAATCAAATACCATAATCAATCAATAGGAGGATGTGCCCATACCTTTAATGAAGATGAAGAAGACTCTTTGGAAATCTCCCACAATCACAATATTCTTTTGCCAATCTTCACAAGGGCTAGAAGATCACAAAATAATCAACATTACTCCACTTCACAATTATATTCACCAAAGCTTCTAATTAGAAAATATTATTAAGAATAAATGCACAACTTCCTTATCACTCCTAAAACCACTTGTACCATAAAATAAAATAATCAAATCATTGCATAACCTTGTCACTCCACAAACCACTTACACCATAAAATAAATCAAATATTTTATATCCTTCCTTTCAACACTTTTGCACTAAAAAATAATCACAAATATTTCTCAGGCAATATCCCACATTAATCAAATATTAAACCTTATTAAAATATTAAAGCTTGCTCAACCTTATATCTCCCACAAAAACATAATCAAACCATAGCAAGCAAATATTTTAATTAAAATATTTACCCCCACAAATATCAGAGTCGGAGTGCATACCTCAAAGGAGCCCTTGAAGGGCTTTGGTGTTTCGAACCTCTGCCCACCATGCTACCAAGTGGCAGCTAAGCCGCGTGAGCTAAGACTGCCCACGTGAGTGCCTTGGGAACTCTCTTCCTTAAACTATGTGCACTTTCCTCACAAGGCACCAAAAATTTTACCGTCCATGACTTGACTACCCATGTCACACTCCACAAAATTTGTTGTGCAATATTCGGATGCAGAAATACTTTGGGTTTTCAAAAATCATGCGACACTCCTTAGGTTTTTTAAATGGAAAACCTTTGGATTATTTATATAAGCCATCCTTCAATGCGAATACGTCAACCCTTTTAACATTTCCCTCATGACGTCGGTGGTGCCAATAAGAAAGGAGGGAAAAACCTTTTATTTAATTTTAAAATTTAAATTTTAATTTTAAATAAATTAAAATTTAAACTAAACCTTTAAAATTAAATTTCTCCATCATCGGGGCACATTTTTTGATGAAACGAAAAGCCAACTTGGGTTAAGAAAAACCCATTTCAAATCTACCATCCATTGGTTTTAAATAAAACCTTTCCTTGCCTAAAATATTTTTCTAAGCTTCCCTTGAAGCTCCTTTTGGAACCAAATGTCATGCATCCCTTCTAGAAACTTTAATAAAAACCTTGGCTTCTCATGAAGCTCTTTGTGGAGAAAAATCATAGTGCTTACTTACATAGGTCCTTTTGACATAAATGACAACTTTTAGCTTAGGACTCAAAATGTCCAAAAATCTCCCTCTTTGTCATTGATGGCAACCTATATTAATTTTACTGAAACTTTACCTTCTTTTCTACTCCCCCTGGGACTTTTCTCCCCTTGGCTCAATGCTCTCTCAAATATCAAATCTCATATCAAATCTCTCCCCAATACACAAATCTCTCCCCCTTTGACATTAATGGCAAAGGGTCACCTTTGGGGCTCGGGGTTAAGAATGAGCCTCTTATATTAGCACCTCCCCCACCTCCACATGAGGTGGTTAATTTTGGGGTGGGAGTATTTCTACTCCCCTTTTCTCTCTTTTTCTGTGAGTCTTCTGAATCCGCTCACTGTTTCTTTCCAAGTCATCATCCCTATTCCTCCCATCACTTCTATTCTTGTTCCTGTTCTTGTTCTCATTCATGTTCATGTTCTGGTTCTCATCCTTGTTCCTATTCTTATTCTTTTCTGAGTTCTTTTCTGAGTCTCTATTATTTTATAAGTCTCTATTCCTGTTCATCTTCTTGTTTCTATTCATATTCTTGTTTTTGTTCATATTCTTGTAACTGTTCATATTCATGTTCTTGTTCATGCCTATTTTTAGAATATTTGCTCTACACCATCTTGCTATGTGTCCATAATTATTGCACTTATAACACTTAATGTTATTATTCCTTGGATGTGCAATTGTCTTAGGATTTCTCCTAGTGAAGCCATATCTTTTTCTGTCATAAACCCTGTAATTCATTGCCTTGTGACCATTGCACGAGTAGCAATAACCTTGGAAAAGTTGTTCTTTTCCATATACTTGTCTTTCATGGGTCCTACACTGTGAAGCCATGTGTTCAAACCTGTGACATGAAAAGCATATTCCATTGAAGACTCTTTGTCTTGACCTCATTGGTCTTTTGTCTTGATTGTTGTTCCATCTATATCTTCTTTGTGCATTTTTCCTCTCTTTGTTGAACTCTTTGTTGTCCAACTCATCCTCTAATGTCCCACTTTCACTTTAACTATCTTCTTCTGATGTATCTTTTTTTGAAGTTTCTTCTTCATCAAGACTTGAACTAGATTATTTTTCCTGTTTCGTTTGAACCTTTCAAAAGCTAAGATATGTTGAACATGATGTTCGTTGTTATCCACAGATGAACTTATCCAAGTTCTTAGAGCTATTTATGAAACTCTTCATCTTGATCTTGAAGTCATTTAAGTCTTATTTTAGAGTAGCCACTTCTTGTGCTAACTTCTCACATTCCAAAATATTTGCTTCTAACTTATCCTTGAACTTGCTTGCCTTAGCCTTTGACTTCTCTAAATCCTCTATGAGCAATAACCTTTCTTCATCACATTCTTTAAACTGAATTTCAAGCTTGGAGTTTTGATTTCTAACCTTCTTTACTGTTTCAAGGGCATAGATAAGTTCTCCCTTGAGATCATAACCATTCTCTACTAAATAATCTTCTATTTGTTTATCTTTTTCCTTATCATTACTTCCTTTTGACTTGTCTTCTATAGGATCACTTTCTTTATCTTCCAAATCCATTAGAATATTCTCATATGGTCTTTCAAGTGCATCTTCAAAATCATAATTACTGAAACTATAACCATCCCTATTGTAATAATCTTCAATATGTTCAAATTAACCACTTCTAAAACACTTGAGAATAACTGGATTCCTCTTCTTAACTGGATCTTTCTCTTTAACCATAAATAGGACTTCATCTCTTTAACTGGATCTTTCTCTTTAACCATAAATAGGACTTGAAAAACTAGAATCACTGTCAATTGATTACTTACTTGCATTTTTCACATAGTAGCTTCTCTTTTGTCTCTGGAAGAACTTCTTTCCATGTGTGCTTTGTCCATCCTTGCTTTTCTTCTAATACCTATGTCTTTCTGATTTCGTATATCTATGATCCTATTTTTCTTCATCATTGTTGTTCTTTGGCTCTTTGTATTCTATTGCATAGTGTCCATACTTTCCACAATTGAAACATTTAATATATCTTAGATCTATGGGTCTTCTGTAATCTCTATCTCTTCTACCATAATTTACTTCTTCATAACTGGATGATTCACTGCTCGATTATATCTTCTTTCCCTTTTTATTTTTGTCTACTTTGAAAGTAGCTTATTTCAGAGGAATAGGATGTTTTGTTCTTATCTCAAAAGTAGTAAGCATGACAAGAAAAGAATTCCTTGTCAAATAATCACTATCAATTGATTTTTCTATAGCAGAAACCTTTTCACTATACCTTTTTGGAAGAGTCCTCAATATTTTATCACAAGCATCGGATTCATCAACCTTCATTCCAAGACCTTTCATCTCATGTACAAGTTCATCAACCTTGTTGAGATAGTCATGATTGTTTTCATCATACCTTATTCGTAGGTTATCAAATTCTCCTTTGATATTTTTGATCTTAGCCATTCTGACTCATTTATCTCCTTCATATATTTCATGCAGAATTTCCCACATTTTTTTTACTATTTTACATTCTATAACATTCATAGATTCTAATCTATGCAGCCCTTTTATAATTGCATTCATAGCTCTTGAATTTACATGCATTAGAATATTACCTTACTTATCTATAGGAGGATTGGTTTTTGAATCATATCCAAGTTCCACTACATCCCAAACTTCATTTTCAAGTGCCATCAAGTAAAATCTCATCAACATACACCAATATAAGAAGTCACTTCCATTAAATACTGGTACTGCATTATTGAAGGGTTTGTCTCTTTGATCCTTTTGATCCATTATGTTATTAGACCAATTTTCCTTCAAGCTATCAAAATATTCTAAAGGAACCCTCTCTTATACCAATTGAATAACACAAGATTATACTGAGAGGGGGGAGGTGAACAGTATAAGACCCATTTTTACTTTTTCTTTCAATTCAATATTATGTAGTGTATAGATAACAATATCAATAGTAGTAATCAAAGCAATGCAAAAATAATCACACACAATAAATACACCAATTTTAACGTGGTTCACTCAATGTGGGCTACCTCCATAGAGAAAATATTTCTTCTAAATATTTCTCAAATAATCTCATGGGGATCCTTTCCCTTTTACAATGTTTATGGACCTCTGTCCAAAGAAGATGTTGATCCCCTAAATCTCTAGTTCATGGATCTCTTCCACAATAGAACTCTTTCCCCTTCTACTCTAGCTAGTGATCTTCTAGAATACTCTTTCTCTTTACTGCATTGACTGGTGGATCTCTCTCCACTGGAAGACTCCTTACTCATATCTATCTTCAATTGTACTGGATGCTAGATCTCTATCCACTGAGACTATGTCCTCTATACTCTGTCACCTCAAAGCTCTATCTCAATAGGTTCACTCAAAACCTTCTCAAATATGCTCAACAAGCTCACTCAGAACTTTTCCAAATCTGCTCAATAGGTCCACATAGAACCTACTCAAATATGCTCAATAGGTCCACATAGAACCTATCTAAATCTGCTCAATAGGTCCACATAGAACCTGCTCAAATTTACTCAATAAGTCCTCTCTAGGACTTGTCCAAATATGCTCAATAAGTCCTCTCTAGGACTTTCTCAAATCTGCTCAATAAGTCATCTCTAGGACTTGCTCAAATCTTCATAGCAAGCTTCCATAAAAGCTTACACAAAATCAGTCCACAAGCCTTCTCAAAGACTTGTCTCAAATCTGCTTAACAAGCTCACATAGAACTTGTCCAATCTCATAGAATCATAAAGAGAATTTTTAGAGACTCAATATGTTCTATACTTAATGCTCAATCAATATCTCAACTCAATCTCATAGAAGCATAAAAATAATTGTTAGAGACTCAATATGTTCTATACTCAAATCCTAATCTCAACTCAAATCAATCTCATAGAAGAATAAAGAGAATTTTTAGAGACTCTATATGTTCTATACTCAAATCCCAATCTTAACTCAAATCAATAATATAGAATAGTTTGTTTTATGGAACTTGAACAACCACATGCATCCACTTTACTAGGCTCAATCAACTTCAACTCAACCAATCACCTCAATGAACAACCCTTTCTCACAAACCCTAGTCCAAGCATGTATCAACCAACTCAAAATATTTCCAACAATGCTCAATGACAAATCTCACATAACAATGATACTCATGTTCTCTTCTAACTCAAGTTCATGTTCTTTGCACAACCAATGGGCTCCAACAACAATGCTTATAAGATAAGGTTTAATCACAACTCTCAATTCAGAAAATATTGAAGCATTAAACCAATCACTTTTGAAAAGGAAACCACAATCAATCCTTTTCACTCCAAATATATTTTCATAAATCAACCACCATAATCAATCAATAGGATAATGTGCCCATACCTTTAATTAATATGAAGAAGCCTCTTTGGAAATCTACCACAATCACAATATTCTTTTGCCAATATTCACAAGGGTTAGAATATCACAAAATAATCAACATTACTCCACTTCACAATTATATTCACCAAGGCTTTTAATTAGAAAATATTCTTAAGAATTAACTTCCTTATCACTCCTAAAACCACTTGTAAATAAAATAAAATAAATCAAATAATTGCATAACCTTGTCACTCCACAAACCACTTATACCATAAAATAAATCAAATATTTTATATCCTTCCTTTCAACACTTTTGCACTCAAAAATAATCACAAAGCTTTCTCAGGCAATATCCCACATTAATCAAATATTAAACCTTATTAAAATATTAAAGCTTGCTCAACCTTATATCTCCCACAAAAACATAATCAAACCATAGCAAGAAAATATTTTAATTAAAATATTTACCCCCATAAATATCGGAGTCGGAGTGCATACCTCAAAGGAGCCCTCGAAGGGCTTTTGCATTTTGAACCTCTGCCCACCATGCTACCAAGCGGTAGCTAAGCCACGTGAGCTAAGACTGCCCACGTGAGTGCCTTGGGCACTCTCTTCCTTAAAATGCATGTGCTTTCCTCACAAGGTGCTAAAACTTTAACCATCCATGACTTGACTGCCCACGTCACACTCCATGAAATTTGTTGTGCAATATTCGGATGCAGAAATACTTTGGGTTTTTGAAAATCATGCGACACTCCTTAGGTTTTTTAAATTGAAAAAATTTGGCTTATTTATATAATTCATCATTCAATGTGAATACATCGACCCTTTTAAAATTGCCCTCATGACGTCAGCAACACCATTAAGAAAGGAGGGAAAAACCTTTTATTTAATTTTAAAATTAAAATTAAAATTTAAACTAAACCTTTAAAATTAAATTTCTCCATCATCGGTGCACATTTTTCGATGAAACTAAAAGCCAAATTGGGTTTTAAGAAAAACCCATTTCAAATCTGCCATCCATTGGTTTTAAATAAAACCTTTCCTTGCCTTCCTTGGTTTTCATAAAAACCTTTTGCTAAGCTTCCCTTTAAGCTCCTTTTGGAACCAAATGCCATGCATCCCTTCTAGAACCTTTGATCAAAACCTTGGCTTCTCATGAAGCTCTTTGTGGAGCAAAATCATAGTGCTTACTTACATAGGTCCTTTTGACATCAATGACAACTTTTAGCTTAGGGACTCAAAATGTCCAACATAGTGTGTTTTGGTTCGTTGAGTATATAAACTAAATCTCATCGTGTTTGTAATTTTATTGATGATACACTTAGATAGTTTAAGGGTTTTCACCTATATACTCATAGCTCGACAACCGACAATGAAAGTTCAATCACGTAAACCCACCAAAGTATGGATATGAAGCCCATACCTGATCAGGGAGTATAGGTACTATCGATTCTCACTCAACACACCATGCATAGTGATACACTCCTTCAAAGAGGAATGCATGCTATTTTTTATAGATAGGATAGTTCTTAAATCTGTCTTGGCCACGATCGAGTCCTAATAGTATAATTTCAAATGAGCTAACCAAGTGGTAATGACATCCACTATTGGCCTTCATCAATAGGTTGGATTTGAGAGCCCAACATCACCATTGTTTAAGTGAAACATGGTTTGTGGTGGTTCTTTTTAATTTTGCATAAAATAAACATGCATCACAAAGCACTCATGATTGTTCCTTACATGCCTAGGAAAGAATATTTTTATTTTAGAAAATGCAATGCTAAATGCTTTTTCAATTAAGAGAATGCAATGCAAAATTACTTGGACATGGCCTTTGGATAGGTCCCAAGCATGCAAAACTCTACCACATAGTTTAAAATGCTAGTTGTGGTTTTGTAAAGTAGGAAATAGACTCGACTGCTAGAAAGAAACGTAGCTAAAGTTGACAAACACAGCTAACATATTTGGCCATTGTTACTAGATGTAGCTAATAGTAGATAAGCAATTTTCATATGTTTCCATTTAAATTTTAGCTATATGAGCTAATTAGAAGCTATTGATAGGACAAACACAGATAACAATAAAACATAGAAGAGGATATTTACCTAGAATCCCTCATCTGATGAAGATACAGGTTGCTTACTGCATTTTCCCTGTTGACAGCTAGTTTTTTTTGTTATCCATGGTTGAAATGCTAGCTATGGGTGTTAACCATGGTTGAGACTATGCAATGAGGTTGTCAAACATGGCTAAGACTTGCATATGCAAAATAGAGAAAAATCAACAAATAACAACAAAATTTGCGAGGTCCCACCGTGATCACCATTGTAGAATGGTCTAAAGAGCATATATCTACAAATATTGCAACACAATGATCAAATTTAAAGTAAAGAACATAGATGAACCAAATTTACAAGAAAATTAAGTATCCTTTGTATTAATCACTTGAAATATGGGTTACATATACGTCCCTCTTAGGGATACCAAAGGATACATGTTTACAATGGTGTTAAAGCCCCTAAATAGGGGTGATATATTCAAAGATCTCCTTAGATATCCACAAAATTTGCATGAGGGCTTACTAGGATGTCTCCTTCTCCATTGTTAAGAGGAATTAAGCTTTGAGAGTACTTTGAATCTTGGAAGGATATATCACCTGCGTACACGAAATAACAAAAACACATCAAATGCATATGAAGCCTCTCATGATGAGGCTATTATCCAAGAAATATAAAGAATGATGCAAATACTTGAAAGAAACATAAAATATACCAAAATGTATAAATATGCTTATGAAATTGTTAAATCAATGCAAAGCATGACTTAAAATGCATAAAGATAACTAATCTAGCATGTGATTTGAAGTATAAAGCATGAATAGAAGCTATTCTATGGAGATTTATGAAATCAAGCAAATGTGACACAAATTAAGGTAAAGCTACCTATAATATTGCTAATTAACTATGTAATTGTCTGTTGTGATATTAATATAGGATACATTAACATAATTGCACAACTAGAAATGGAAATCTATGACTAAAATGGAATAAAGAGAGCATCAAACCCTAGCCATGGGTGGTTAGCGTAGCCGACTCTGTTAGCTGCAGTTGACAGTCGTGACTACAGAAAAACTCTTGTTTCTCTTGAAACTAGGGCTGAGAATGCTCAAATCCTCCAAGGAATTGATGATCAAGGGTTGCCTTGGTGTCTAGATATAGATTGATGGTTGAAACTATTTGGATTCATCTTGGATTGGTGTGAAATTGTGATGTTTGTTTCTCAAGTCTTTGGAAGCTCCATTATTGCAAAGGTGGTTATCAAACAGGATTTTAGCAGCATCTTATTACTTTTCAAAGGTTGCAATTGACTCTCCAATTTGGCAAGGCTTCACTACAATACAATTAGAATCAAACTTTTGGCCTCTTTGAGGGGTCTATAAATAAACTTCCCAAATCAAATCTTGGCTTCTCAAGGAAGCCAAGATCAAGAAATGTCAGGCTGGGGCAGTTGGATGGAACCTTTTAGAGGATTTACAGTACAAACCACTTGAATTGGTTGCAAATGTAATTATAACAACCAATTTGTCTTGGTTTAGGAGGTCAAGTTAGTTACATGGCTAGCCATGGTTGCTCAGTGTAGCTAGGATCCTATCTACGATTGTCACCCATGGATAACATCTTAGCCATGGTTGTCATCCATGGCTAAGGCTGGCTAGGCCTAGAATACCTAAAATGAGTGGTTAGAACCACTGCTTAGCCTTGAGAGGGTCCAAGGTCATTCATATGGTTTGCATGGATGCCCATATGAGTAGTATCCTAAACATGGTGTGTTTTAGGTGTCTAAAATTGGGTCTTTTAGAGGATATCTATATTCTTAATCTATTTGAGGATTATCTTTTGGGAACTTGTAAACTCCCATTTTCTCTCCTACTTTCTTGTAAAAGTATTGGAGTCCAATACTTCTATAGTGGGGAGGAATGATACGAATCTACATAGAGTATATTACATTACTTGGTACACCCCATGGTACCTTCATGGTACATATATAAATATTATATTAGGGTTGAGTCATATTTTAGAGTGTGAGTTATATTTTCCCTTTTATGTAAGTGTGAATGTGCAGGATGCACAAGTATCATGTAAATTTTTAATGTGTAGGAAATGCACAAGTGTCATGTGAGTTAGTGTACAATTGTAAGTTGTGTCTATGTGCAAAAGTATCTTGTATGTAAGAGTGCAAATATGTAATGTAAATATGTGCACAAGTGTCTTATATTAGAGTGTGCAAGTTATAAAAGTGTAAGAGTCATGTTTAGGTGTGCATACAATATAGAGTCAAGTGTTCATCAAGTATGCAAGTTTTAAGTAGAGAAGCCAAGAGTCATGAGACTTGGCATATGGAAAGGAATATTCAAGTATCTAAAGAGTCATTCTACTATGGCTATATAGTACTCCATAGAAAAATAATATAGTATCATATTATCAATATCATCATCATCATATCATATTTGTAAGAGAAAGTGGAGTAATAAATATTGCATACATTTTGAGCAATTAATATTATAAGTTGTTATTCATGCATAGTACATGAATAATTCAGTATAATTACATTCATATTACTGCTTATTATTGAATGCTATTTGATATATTATTATTATTAGCCTTGACCTTATTATATGATGGCTACATTACATTTGATCCTGTGATATTTGTGGTAGTATTAAGGCTTACAAAGCCATCACTACATAGGCATAGTTTTATTTAATTATTTAGTTTATTATTTTTAATAATCATTTGTCGATATCCATAAAATATCGATAAGTTTCAATTATATTATCTTAACAACTTATTGTTGTTTTTAGTTGTACCAATATCTAATGATTGGATATCGTATAGTTTGGCATTTTGAATGCCTAAATATTATTTGTAAAATAATAAAAAATTCATCTAGGATTATTCCCATATCAATATGACATGAAATATATTTACCCACTTTAGTGAATTATAAGAAAAGAGCTCAAGAGTTGCACAAGGCATCATTTATAAAATCCATCCAACTAGAGCATAAAGCTAATAGAGAATGGGCTAAGTCTAATGGGATAGCTAATGGATGGTTTCCCACCCCTCTAGATTTTTAATGGGCCCTTATTTATATATTTTTTTGGCTCTTTACATAGCTTTAAATTTATAGTTTTTTAATTACTATTATATCTCTTTCATGGGGTATATGAAATCTTCGATTTTCTCTTTAAATTGTTTGTATTGTAATCTACTTAAGATCACCTTCAACCATCTCTCATTAAATTGCTAGTTACACAAATTTTAGGATCACTTATGTGCGATTGGCTAAATGATATAACAATTGATCTAGCAATCCTAAAAAGTAAACTAGGTATTCATTCACTAAATTTTAATAGATTTCACATTTTAATGCCATTAGAGCATTGTTGGCATCATCACATCGATTATTTCCATTATTTTATGATGTAAGCTCATCGAGATTAACTTCTTGGTCATGCCTTATTATATTTTATCCTTGATGATTACTCCACTATATATCTCCTACTTTGACACTCTCCATCCACTTTTGTAGCATTAAAACTATCACATCTACCATATTTTGGCTCTCAATATTACTACCCTCTCAGTCCACATGCAATTGATCTATCTTTTGTCATGTTTTCCTTGATTTGTTACAATTTTTAACTTACGATAATGTGAAGTACCTCTTGGCCATGTCGCATTAATTACTATCCTAATGAGATCTAGAATTTCTTGAATCTGGCTAGTGTCTAGTGATTTTAACACATATTCTTTGGGTGTTGAAAGTGGGTTGTATGTTAATTTTTTTCATTTTTGTACTCTACATCAACCTTGACAACTTTTGACACATTTTAGATTTTGAACATTAATTATGAATTTCTCAATCTATGTTCTCAAATTTTCATCAAATATTACCTTGAATAATTATCCTTAGTAACCTATAAAAATCACAAAAGCAATCATTAATAAATGCAATCAAAAATTGATGGTGGGAGGGAGAAACATAGATAAAATTAAATTTATTTATTTATTTTTCCTCTATGCTTCCCCTTTATTTTCTCCTTTGATTTTGTTTTGGGGGGTGGAGGTCTTTCTCGATAATATTCTGCATTTTTCAACAAATTTTCATGTTTTTTGGGAAACATTTTTGTATTTTTTAGGAAAATTTCACTTGTTTTGTTTTTCTATAGTTTTTGGTAATTTTTTGTGTTTTTGACAATACTCTATATTTTTTGGCTTTTTTCCTCTATTATTTTGGTAATTTTTTATTTTTTCTAGATTTTGCCTAGATTTTTCAACAATTTTCTATGTTTTCTAGCAATTTTTAGTAATTTACATATTTATTTCCTTATGGGCTGTTGATTTGCTGAGATCAAATGGGTGGTGGGTTTATTAATGTTTTACCATTTAATTCTCCTTTCAATCTTTATGAGTCATTGATTTTCCAAGATCAGATGGTTGGCAAGGTTTCTTAATGTTTGACCATTTAATGCTTCTTGTAATCCCTATGGATCATTGATTTATTGAGATTGAATGGTTGGTGAGGTTTCCCAATGTTTTAATATTTAATTATTCTTGCAATAAAATCAAATGGTTGGTAGGGTTTCTTAATGTTTTATCATTTAATTCTCCTTGTAATCTCCATGGGTTGTTGATTTATTGAGATCAATATTTTACCATTTAATATTGTTTGCAATCCTTGAGGGCCATTGATTTGTTGATATTAGACTATTGACAAGGTTTCTTAACATTTTACCATTTAATTATCCTTGCAATCCTTATGGGTCATTGATTTTTTGAGATTTGATAGTTGGAAGGGTTTCTTAATGTTTTACCATTTGATTCTCCTTGCAATCCTTATAGGCCATTGATTTTTTGATATTGAATGGTTGGTATTTTTTTCCAATGTTTCACCATTTAATTCTCCTTGCAATTACCCATGGGCCACTGGTTTATTGAGATTAAATGGATAGTAAGTGTAGAGGGGAAAATTTCCTTACCACATACAATTCTCAGTTGGATCCGTTGGAAGCCGAGGTGACTACAGGGGCGTATTATATTCTCTACACTTAGATATTTAGGGGTTGAAGGGTTCACTAGGAACAATTTTAGGACTCACTCCAAGTTTGGGATGGATATGTTTATGTATATATTAAAGCAATAACCTATATTTGGCCTCTCTATAATATAAGCTAAGAAACAAAAGGAAAATGCAAGATAATCAATACAAAAAATCAAGGACTAACCCTAGAATGATTCTCAA
Source organism: Wollemia nobilis (assembly GCA_028583015.1). NCBI lineage: Eukaryota > Viridiplantae > Streptophyta > Pinopsida > Araucariales > Araucariaceae > Wollemia > Wollemia nobilis. The sequence goes on along the minus strand of JAQPPZ010002230.1, from coordinate 5,938,972 downwards.
TTTTGAATGATCACTAAAATCCTAAATTGCACAAACATAATTAACCCTAGGATGCAAACTATATGCCTTTCTCTTTCAAATGCCTAGAACCTGATCAAAATATTTTCTCTTTTATTTAATATCTAGGTTTTTGAACATAAATGGAAAAAAAACAAACATCAAATAGCCTAAGATATTTTAACTTAGAACACTTATCTTATCTAGAAGTTGACTTTAGGTTTTAATTGTGTCCTGAATATCCAAGCAACTTCAAACCTATAAAATAGCTTCACAAAACCCTAGAAAATTTGATCAATACTTGTGGGCCTACTTAGACCATTATAAGATTGAGCTTGGAGGTGCAATGAGCCAATCCTTTTTGGTAATTTTAGCTAACCATTCGAAGACAAAAAAAATTATTTATCTTTTTGAAAAATAGCAAAACAAGATTAAATGAAATGAATCAGAGTAAAAAATAGAATGTAGATGATAGTGATATAGTATAAATGGAATATCCAAGTGGAAATGAGGGTTTAGAAGCAATACCTTGTACCCAAAACTGGTAAAGCCAAAATTGCACCCCAGAAGGGACGACCACAATTTTGATTTCTATCAAAATTATGCCCTATAAAGGGTGACAGTGATTTCAGGAGAGAGATGCAAAATGATGAATAAATACAAATTTCAACCATAAAATGTAGAGTAAACTATTTTAAAAGTAACAAAAATGAAAGAATAAATTTGGTAGTATCAAAAGAATAGAAAAAATGATGAAGTCCTCCACAGAATGATAGATTCCTCGTCAAGACTCCCATACTTATCCACAAAGAGTAGAAAAAATTAGTAATAGAGCAATAGCAAAACACTAAATAATACTTGATATTGTTAGAAGACTTGCTTGCCAAAAGAATAACTTCTTAGAATCTCTAGAAGAATTCTTAGGAAAGAGTTGAGGAGAAAAAGAGGATCCAAACCCTCTATTTATAAGAGGTTTGGAGGGAAAAAGAGCAAGAAAACCAAGGGAGGGTCGATGTCCTAAGAGTTGGCCCAAAGCAATACTCCATTTTTTCTCAACTAAAGTGTGTGCATAAGAGTTCATTCCAATTCTTTAACCAGTTGAAATTTTGTTATCATAGTCAGCAATCAAGCTAGTTCATCCTTGAGCAAATTTTGGTCTAACAATGGTGAAATTTTACTCACTAGTGGATATGTCACTAACTACTAGATATTACTTCACTAACACCTAGAAATTTATAGTCCCAATAGATTTATATTTGATACTACTATACTCTACTAGCAACTGAGCATTTATAGCCCTGGTAGAGTTTTTCTAATTCACCCAAGTACTTGAGCTCCCCCTTCCTATTTTTTTGTAGCATGAATTTATTTTTCTCAATTTGTAGGTATAAGGGGGTCTAATTTCTAGGTTGAGGATCACTATAGAAAATAGGAGGGTGAACATTAGAATTATTTTTACTTGATTACCAAATAATGATTATTTTATAGCTTTTTATTTGAAATCCTTATAAAATGTTTTCAGTGTGAAGATATGACATCCTCTTGTACTACTTCTAGATTGACTTGTTTCACCCCAAGATATGGATTTATACCAATTGACCAATTTAGTTGATTGTAACTCCCTTGAATCTAGAATAGGACTTTCTACTTCCAAAATGTATAGGGACACTTCCTCATTGGAGTAACCTAAAGTTGGTTGGCCTTGATTGATTTGAGCCAAAAGAAAGGAAAAAGTACAAGATATGATTGAATTAAATTCAAAATGGAAAGTAAAATAAAAATGGAATGAAACAAAACCAACACACCAAAATCTTAAATTAGCAAAACTATGTACATGGCTTATTTATAGGGCAACACTAAAAACTTTAAATATTGAAATAGTGTTTGAGGAATTTTATATTCACTAGTAATGGGACATCCTCTCTAGTTAAACTCTTTAGCCTAAAGGTATTTTCCCCTAGGATATCTGATATTTGAAAGGGACCTAACCAAAGGGGGTCAAATTTTCCATGGTCTCCTTTATTTTCATGGGCCTTATCCTAAAGTAACACTAGATTTGTGATCCTAAAGGATTTTATTTTGGTTGTCTTATCAAACTATCATTTTCCATTTCTTGATGTTTTCTAAAATGTTGCAATGCATCATCTCATTTCTCATCCAAACATATTAAATTAAATAATTTAACTTCAATCCTAACATCAGTTTCTAAGTAATCCTTCATAAATTGTAGGGTAAGGATCTTGATATTTGTAGGAAAAATAGGATCTTGATCATAAATTAAATGATAGAGGATATTCCTAATGAGAACTTAATTCTTGTCCAATCAAACCATATTGCATACTCCAATTTAATATGCAAGTCCCTAGGATTTTTATCTAAAAAAATAATTATTTGTAAAAGGTTTTTGTTATTTGATTATGCTGCTCCATTACATTGAGAATAGTAATCAAAATAAATTTTAGAGCTACCTTATTATAATAATCCCCTTAAGTAAATTGTAAGGATGAAAAAGCAAGGCCATTATCACATACCATAGCATATGGCATGTCGAACCTAGTTACGATGTTATCTTCAAATAATTAGATCATGATATTTGTTGTACAATTTTTGGATGCTTAAGCTTCTATCTAGTGGGTGCAAGAATTTATGATAGTCAGGATTAATTTTTAGTTGGATGATGAGTTGATATTAATGACACCAAAAAAATACAATCCCCACCGTGAAAATGAGTGAGCTTCAATCACTAGTTACAATGGCATTGGAGAATTTCTTTCACGATGAGCTGTGATTTGGAAAACATGGCATGATTAGGCATGCACATGTGAATATTTAAAGATGTGGAGCTAGCAGTAAATGGATTTAAGTATCTGGTGTGTTTTGGAATTTCCCATGCCATATCATGTTCCATATTTTCCATGAAAATATTTAAGGACTTCAATGACTTTTGGTTTGTTCAAACATATCAAGTAGATTTCTTCATGGTTTCTTTAGTACAAGATGCCCAATATTATCAATAATTTCATGATTTGAAGGTGCAATGATCTTCTTTTGGTGGAATTTAAGTGATCGAGACATACTCTATTTAGCAAATAATAAACTGTCTTGATTCCACTCATTGTTGGTAATTTCTTCTATAGAAAAATGTTGGCATGAAATATGAGTGTCAAATTTGGCCAATATTTTTCTCAATCTCTATCCTTTGACAAATTTCATAGGCTAGATTCCTAAATCAAAATATTGTAGGATTGGAACCCACTTGCCTCTATGTTCTTCTAACTTGTTCTACATAAACATTGTTTTCATGGCCAAATATGGTACTTTTGCAAACACTTTGATGTACAGGATATAGTGCCAAAATTTCTTTATGGATTTTTTTAGAGTAGAGGCTTGTTTATCAATTATCGAATATCTGAGTTGAGCATCCTTCAATGGAGTGCTTATAAAATCTATTGTTATCTCATCTCTAGCTTCTTTTCTTTGAGTTAAATCATAAGCAGTTGAATGTTCTGATGCAAATAAATAAATTTAAAAAGGCTAAGTATAATCTAGATTAACTAATATGGAAGCATTTGTGATTTCTCTTTTAATATCTTGAAAAGTAGCTTGCTCTTACCTATTCCATTTAATCTTGGCATCCTTCTTGAGAATTGCATTCAAATATCGGACTATTTTTGCAAACCCCAAAATAAATTTCCTCATGAAATTAATTTTGCCAAAGAAAGGCTTTAACTCCTTTTTGCTTTCAAGTAGGGTCATTTTTTTGAATAACTTCAATTTTTTCTAGGTCAATGGAAATACTAGCTTTGGAGATAACATGACCTAGGAATTTTTCTTTTATAACTCCAAAAATACACTTCTATGGATTCAATGAAATTTCATGCTCTCAACATCTCTGCAGTATCTTTCTTAAGTCTTCCATGTGGTCTCAATACTTTTAGAAAAGATAGTGAGGTCAGCAATTTAAATCATAATACATTTTCCGATGAGCCTTGAATGTCCATAGCTCTTTGTATTGCATAATATTACATTATTTGGTACATGATAATGTACCCCCATGGTACCTCATAGTACAATGTAAATATTATAATATGATGTGGGTCTATAGTTTAGATGTGTGATTTACATTCCCCTTAAGTATGTGTCTATGTGTAGGATGTGTACAAGTATCATGAGTGAGAAAGTGTGCAAGTGTATAGAATGTAGGAGTGTGAAAGTGTCATATAATAGAGTGTGCAAGCATGTAGATAGTCAAGATTCATATATATAAGTGGCATGATGTTAAGCCAAGGGACATGAGATATTTGTCTTATGTATGTGTAGACATCTAAAATTAATAGTTTTGATAAAATAATAAATTAAAAATAAATATACCTAAATAAGCCTTATAAAATTAAAATCCCTAATGTTGTCTGATAAAACCTTAGAAACATACCATAAAAATTTAATATAAATAATAAGTTCTATTTTTGATACATTTCCTACACTTACAAAAATAATAAAAATAACAAAATACTAATATAAAAATAACCATAATTTCTAACCATTTGAATATGCCATTAGAAATTAATTAAAACATGTATTATTCTAATTAATCATAATTTACATCACCATCATGACCCTTATTTATGACCCCTCTTACATATAAAATAACAAAATGAATAAAATAATAGCAAAGGCAATTAACATTAATAAAATATGCTATTAAATCCCCTTAATCAGGAGTTAATTTAAAATCCTCTAGAAGCCTAGAAATTTCCCCCCTCAAATCTCTAAAAAATTCCCTCTAATTTAATATTGTACCCCCCCTCATGCCATAAAAAGAAATTTAAAATTTAAAAATATGATAGGTCAAAGGGAGCATTTATCCCACTTGGCCCAAAGGACAACCACTTCATTACTCTTGGTAATTTTTAAATATTTTCCCATTCCCCCATGGCCTTGGAAAACTAATTTTAAATTAGTTTCCTCTCCCCCTAGGACACCTCCTCCAAGGAAATTTAATATGCCAACTCCTCCCTCTTACACCTCATCATTTTTAGCAATTTTAAAATACCCCCACATTCCCCCATGTGCCTTGGAAAACTAATTTTAAATTAGTTTTCCTTCCCATAGACTCCCCATTTCCAAAGCACTTAAATAAACCCCTCCACCTCATCCCCTTCTATAATTTTCCCTCACCTACCTCGCCCATGTGGAGACCAAGTGGAGCTTATGTGGCATCCCACTCACCCAACCCTAAAATTTCTATAAATACCCTTGGCCATGGCCAAAGGAAGGGAGCCCATTTTATGCTAAGTTTATGCTGCCAAAATCTTCACTTACCTTTGCCTAAGCCTACTTGCCATCATACACAGTCTTCAACCATGCCCCAAGATCCCCTTGATCCTATATCATACACTAACATTCTCTCGGGTCTAACACTTTGTTGCCTACAGTCACAGTCCCGAGATACCTCCCCTTAGATAGTCTCACACTTTAATACCACCTCCTATGAGATGGTATCGCCTCTAACATAGAACACATCTACAGTAAGGTTCTCGGTAATAATTCAACACATATTTTATTGTTTCTCCTACATTTTGGTTTTATTTAACAACATTAGTTCCTTTCTTTTTTATATTGTGGTTTATACTTGGTTTGGACTAAGGCCAAACCTAAGTGGGACCATCTTGTTTACTAACTTCTCTTTTTTGGTTGTATACAATTACATCATTCATCTACAACAACCTTTGCAAGCTCACACCCACTAGTACTCATACTTTGATATATCCTGATCACATTTTATTGTGGGAGAGAAACAATAACACCATCTTTATTGTAAAAGCCCTTGGAGGATTATTTGTAATTGTAAAATACAAAAGGTTTATTTTGTACTATAAAAATATATTATTTGTAATAAAATTTGTTAAAAATTGCTCTTTGTCTTTATATTTCAGTCGTAAATAGTGGTTAATTATCCCTACAGTATGGAATATAAAAAGATGCATCTGTTGGATATGTACGGAGTGCAATAGACAAGTATTGAAGAGTCTCCTTTCTAATGTTATATGATGGAGACAAAGCTCCATGTGTTATCATAGAAGATTGTATTGAATGTAGTCCATTGTATCTGAACACTCATCTAAGAATATTAAAGCTCGTATACAATAGTTTAAGCAATTATATTGTAAGTTTTCTTATGCATATTGTTATTGGTATTGGCCTATTAATCTATATGTTACTACATGAATGTTATGTTCATTAATATTGACTATATTATATATTTATTGCTCTAATATTTGAGTCTACTCAAGATATTACATATTGGGACCTAAGATAATTTGGCTAAAAATCCAATAGTGGTATCAGAGCTACTTTGAGTAGTCTCTAAGGCTAGCATCAAAAAAATATTTGGTGTGAATATTTGAAGAATATGAAGAAGATAAGTTTTAGATTAGGATCTAGCATTAGAGAAGAAATTTGGTGTGAATTTGAATTTGAAGACAAAAGAAGTTGTAAGTCAAAAGCTAGCATCAAAGGAGATTTCAGTGTAAATGTAAATTTGATTAGTTATAATTGATTATTGATAATTTGATTGATAATAAAATTGAATGTTTGTTGCCTAACATACTTTATTGAAGAAAATTATTTGAAAGAGATAGGACAAAGTCTAGAATTGATAAGCCAAAGAACAATGGCTTTAGGAAAAGTGGATGAATGATAAAATATCATTATGATATAAGGCATTGAATAGTAGTCTAAAATAGAGGTGTTCTTACTAGAAATATTGGCTAACATTCTAGAGTTAGAACAAACCATATTGAATAACAAAGTATAAATCAACTCAATGGAGTCATTAGGATTGAAGCATCTCAAGGAAAACTAGGGCAATCTAGTGAAAAAAAAGGACTAAAGCATACCTCAAAAAAATTGTTATCTGGTGCATCCAAAGTAATATAGTAAAGACATCATAAATAATGAGCACCTTGTGAAGATATTTAAAAGACTAAGCACCTGGCTAAGAAGAAGAGACTAAAACATTTGAGAAAACTATTGAAAAAAGATATAATTGAAGTGAACTAGAGCACTTGTTAAGGAAGAGAAAACTAAATCATCTCAAAAGATCCAAAATAAATTGGTGAGATCAATAGGTCTGAAGCATCTCAAATAGAATGGATTCTGAGCATAATACTTTTTGAGTTGTCTACACTTGTCATAAGAAAACAATGACAAATAATGAAGTAACGTTCATTGTCACGTGTGAAGAAAAATATATTGCATGCACCAAGGTAATAACGTATTCTCTCCATATTTAAAATTTATGAGTGCGCATTTGGACTTTAGTGATTTGAACAATGATTAATCCTAAAGTTGAATATTTGGAAAAAGAAAAATTGATTTAGAAATTTCCAAATTTTGATTTTTTATCATTTGAAAAATTATTAATTGATTTTTATTTTAGATTTTGGAGTCATAAGGATTTTAACTCCAAAGGAAATGATAAAATTTGATTAATAAATGCAAATTAATTTTTGCTAATAGAAAATTGAAAATTGAAAAAAAATGAAATTGATTATTTGAAACTTTGGAGGAATTAGGTCTTCTACTTCAAAAAAATTAAATTGAAAATTTTCAAGATTTGATTATTTAAAATTTTGAAATTTATTGATTGTTTGAATCAAAATTTGGAAATTGGTGAGATCAATAGGTCTGAAGCGTCTCAAATTTTACTCCAAAGGAATTAATGGGTAGATGGAAAATAATAATGAATCAATCAAGATAATCATGTGAATTCAAAAGGTAAAGTAATAGAAGACATTTTCAAAAAAATTATTAAAGATGTGAAATAAGTTCACTTGAATCTTATCAAAACATACAAAAAGAAAAGTATACTTCGTATATAGATTCAAATGCCAGCCATCATCTGATTGGAAATTTACATTGGCTTGAATATTTGGAAATCAAACCAAATATTCCACTAAAAATTCAAGATGATAATATTTATTATCTTTAAGGATCTAGAAAATTTATGCCTAGCATACCTTTTTTAGATTTTGTCGTAGATGATGTATTATATGTTTTAGGATCATCAAATAATATTATCTAAACTGCTCAATTGGTTGAGAGGGGAAATAGTGGAATTTAAATATATAAATGGAAATAGATATTTGTCATAAAGAAACAAGACAAAACATAGACTATAGCTTCCATCAGGAATGGAATATTTTCTTTAGACACAATGGGATTTTTTCAAAAAAATATTAAACCATATTTGACCTCAAGAAAGGATTGATGATGAATTGTTTGATTTCTCCAAAATATAGAAAACAAGAAGATGGATCAAGCATAGTCCAATATTGTCTAGCACAAAAAACAAATAGAGGTAGTGGATGAACACAAAGTACAAGATGAAAATAAAAATTGAAGACTAAAGTCTTCAATAACTAAATAATGTGATATTGGGGATGTTGGATAATATTACATTATTTGGTACATGCTAATGTAACCCCATGGTACCTTAAGGTACAATGTAAATATTAGAATAGGATTTGAGTCTATAGTTTAGATGTGTGATTTATATTCCCTTACGTATGTGTCTATGTGTAAGATGTGGACAAGTATCATGAGTGAGAAAGTGTGCAAGTGTCATATAATAAAGTATGCAAGTGTGTAGAATGTAGGAGTGTGCAAGTGTCATATAATAGAGTGTGCAAGTATGTATAGATTCAAGATTCATGTATACAAGTGGCACAATGTAATACCAAGGGATGTGAGATATTTGTCTTATGCATGGAATATGAAAGGATGTATCTCCCAGATATGTGAAGAGTGCAATAGTCAAATATTGAAGAGTCACCTTTCTAAGGTTATATTATGGAAACAAAGCTCCATGTATTATCATAGAAGATTATATTGAATGGATTCAATTGTATCTAGAGACTCATATGATAGCATTGAAGCTTGTATACAATATTTTAAGCAATTATATTGCAAGTTTTTTTTTGCATATTATTATTGATATTGGCCTATTAATATATTATTATTGTTGTTTTATAAATGTTATGTTCATTGATATTGGCCATTTTATACATTGATTGCTCTAATATTTGAGTCTACTCAAGATCCTGCATATTGGGACTTGAGAAAATTTACCTAAAAAGCTAACACTTTGGAAAGTAGCTCTTGCATTGATAAGGCCAAACAACATTCTCTTGTATGCAAATGTTCCCCACTTTTTAGTAAATATATTTTTAATCATGTCCTATTACTTGGTTATATCTTGAGTAAGTATCCAAGAAGGACATCATCTAAAAGCCATTCACCATTTGCAATACTTCATCCAAGGAAGGGAATGGATAATTATCTTTCTCAGATGCTCTATTAATATTTTTAAAATCTACACACATGCATATTTATCCATTATTCTTATGAAATGATACCAAATTTGCAACCTACGTAGAATATTTTACAAGAAAAATAATATGGGTTGAAAAAAATTTGTGTATCTCTTTGAGAATGAGAGGTTCCAATAGTGGATTCACTGGACTTTGCTTTTATCAAAATGGTTTTGTTCTTGGATTTATGTTAATGGTGTGGGTAATGATGGATGTGTCATAAAAATTTAGATCTTCATAACTCCATGCTATAACATATTTATAATATTTTAACACCTAAACTATTCCTCTTTTCTCCTAATCAGTGTAGGTATTTTCTAGAAATATGTTTTGGGGATTATAAACATTTCCCATATTGTATTTTCTCATATAATCTATTTTTTGATGAGAAAGTCTGCTAATTTTGGGTATAAAAATCCATATCAAATAGATACTCCAAATAAATCATACCTTTGGGAAAGTTTTTCATATTCAAACTCAATTCACCTTCATCTAGCTTTATGCAATTTTTATCTTCTTTGTCTATGATTTGTGTTTCAAATATGCATGAATTAGCAACAAAATTAGCTATGTGTCTATCATCTTTAAATATTATAAAGTTCTAGTTATTTTCTATTTAGAGGGGTGGAAACAAATTTTATTAAGAACCATGTTATCTTAGAATGAACAACTAGTTCTAGGGTACTTGCTGCTTCTATCAATGAATTTGTTGTAAGGTTCTTTCTATGTGGAATTGTTTGGATATTGAAAGTATCAAACTCTTTGATTAAGTCCCAAACATGGATATGGTAATTTAACATATGTCTACCATGGTAGGCATACTATTTTTGTACTTATTTCATCACCAACTATGAGTCTCCTAGGATATGTACATACTTGACTCCCTTCTTGATGGTATACTATAGTCCATGAATCAAGAATTCATACCCAACAACATACTCATCAAGGCAATTTTTTGAAATCTACACGCATGTATATTTCTCCATTATTCTTATAGACTACTACCAAATTTGCAACCCATGTAGAATGTCCTACAATATTTATGATGCAGGCTAGTAACAGATTGTGTACCTCTTTGAGAATGAGAGGTTCCTGTAGTGGATTCATTGGTATTTGCTTTTATTGAAAGGATTTTGTTCTTGGATTTAGGGGAATGGTGTGGGTAATGATGAATGTAACATAGACCTTAAAATATTCATCACTCCATGCTATAACATATAATCCTTTAAGGCCTAAATTATTTCCCTTTTCTCCCAATCAGTGTAGGTCTTTCCTAGAAAGACATTTTAGGGATATTAAACATTTCTCAGATTGTATGCCTCATTTGATCCCTCTTTATATGAGGTAAGATACTAATTGTAGGAATGATAATCCATATCAAAAATATGTTCCAAAGAAATCATACCTTTGGGATTGGTGTTCATCTTCAAACTCAATCAGCCTTCTTCATCTAGCTCTACATAATTTTTGTCTTATTTTTCTATGATTTGTGTTTCAGGTATGCCTAAATTAGAGTTAAAATCAACTATATGCCTATCGTCTTCAAATATTTAAAATTTCTAGATATTTTCTAATATATATGGGTGGAACATTTCTATTAAGAACTATATTATCTTGGGATAAGCAACTAGTTCTAAGGTACTTGTTGCTTCTGCCAATGAATTTGTAGTATGGTATTCTTTCTATGTGGAATGGTTTGGATATTGAAAGCATCAAACTCTATGACTAAGTCCCAAAAATGGCTATGGTAATTTGATAGAGGTATATTATTTCATACTTGTTTGATCTCCAAATCTAATTATCCCAAGACATATACATACTTGAATCCTTTTTTGATTGTAAATTACAATCCATGAACCAAGGCTTCATACTTAGTAGCATTGCAGGTGCAAGAGAATTATAATTGGTAAGTAATAAGATAGGATTGGCCTCTATTGTTTAGCGATTCAATTTTAGCACCATTACCATGCTTGGATTTTGACCTGTAAAACTTGAGGGTCCATAACTAGTCATCAATTATCTTTTATTTACCCTATGGGGCCCACACTACCATAGTATTACTTTTAGATCATATTTTTACTTCTACAATGTAGACTCCAAATTATAGCTTAGTGTATAGAACCTCATTGTTTTTTTATACTTGGTGATGAGATCCTTTAGATTGGGCTCTCTTTCTATTTAAATATGATTGGAAATATCATGGCAAGGAATCCACATATGTGAGAAACTAGTTGTCATATATCCATTTAGTTTTCTAGCTCAATTGAGACAAAGCAACATCTCATATGCATATGGGATATCCACAACCTAAATATCAATGCATTGTTGTATCCTTGGTTCAACAACCAACCATATATGGATCTAATCAGCACCTCAACCAAATTTACCTCTATATTATCTAACTGAACAACCCTCTTATTTGAGAAAGTAGGGGTTAGTCCTAATTTATAGCTAACAATGTACAACATTACATTGTTAGAAGAACTTGAGTCCACTAGAAAATTTTATAAGTTTTTACAGATAATCCTAATAATCAAAAGAAAAGGTGGAGATTCTACTCTTTCTTTGTATATGGCCATATGAGCATTAGTAACCTTATTAGTTTATTTTTTATTTTGGTCAGAGATATTTTTAAGAAACAAAATTTTCTAGTAAATTAACTAAGCTACCTCAAATTAAAAAATGTTTGCATTGGTTTTCTTAAGATCTTCAATAATATTCTAGGCTTGTGTTGTTATGGGGTTTTCTCTATTTGTGGTGACAATGTATTAACTTTTGGTTTCATAGGCATTGTGGGACCCTTAGGTGGAACTAATTTTATTGGCATGCTCATTCGGTAGGATGGATATATCATTGGGGTGTGTGGAAGAAGTCAGTGTTGTTTTTCCTTTACTCCAAAGAATATAATTTTTACCTCTTTGAAACTATCAGTAAGCTTGTAACTCTTCTTCTAAGTATATTTTGGATTCATCTTCATCTACTCCTAAGGGTTCATATGTTTTTAAAACTAGGGCTATCCTTAGATTTTGATTAACTTGAATCCTACAATCCTGCTAGAAATAGATTATATTACATCATTTGGATCATGTAAATGTACCTTTCTTGGTACATACTTAGGACATTAGATTACTTTAGGGGGAAGTTATCTAGTTACTTCATGCAATGTAATAAATGCACAAGTGTCAATGTGCAAGTTGTATATGTGCAAGCTATCCCTTGCATAGCTAGCTAGAGTGTTGGCCAAGGAACCTATCTTCCTATATAAAGGGCCATAGACATAGACATATATAACATAGTAGGATATAGAATATAGAGCAAGAAGTAGTGTAGAGTGGTGTGATGTAGCACAATGTGATATGATGTAGACTTCATGGAGTGTTCATTTCCTCCATAGTTATTTTGTATACATTTCCATAATTTCTATTTATAGCATATTTTTAGTCATATCGTAGATTTACTTTCTTTCATATTATTATGCATCTTATGATTGCTATCTTCTATTACATGTTGCATAAAAATCTAACAGTGGTATTAGAGCTACATTAGATCAATAGGAAAACCACCATTATCATTGACCTTGATTTTTTTTCAACCTAATGCACCATTGGACCAGTCACTATCAAAAACTCTCAAAAGAGTCTAGGTGGTAGAATTAGGGAGAGACACAAGTGAGGACTGAAATAAATCTTAGTTTTAAAAATACTGAGATTGCATATGGCTAGATTCTTTCCATAAATTTGAAGGAAAACTTGTGAAGACTAGGACTCAAAATTTGATCCACTAATTTGATGAATCAACTAGTGAAGCTCATCTAAGAGATCTGGAAAAAATTACCTAAAGTTTCTTTTATTATAGGGAATTAACTCTCATATGATTGGGATACCTCCTACAATAGAAAGCTAGGAAATTTCAAATTTGTTGCCCGAAGGTCAGAGTTCCTTCATAGTGTAGATATTAGTTGTTGTAAGATAAGAATACTACAGAAGAGACTTATGGAGAAGAATCATGGTGAATTTTGGAGACGGGATATCTCCATTGCTATATTGAGAACTTCACAAATAAAAAAAATACCATAGAAGCCTCGATCTAAAAAAAAATGCCATAGAATCCTTTATCTAGAAGAAAAGTCCATAGAAGTCTTGATCCAGAAGAAAAGGCCACAGAAGCCTTGATATTGAAAATTCCATAGAAGCCTTGATATAGAATAGGCCACAAAATCCTTGATCCTGAAGAAGACTCCAGAAGAGAGTATCTAATTTAGAAGCATATTTTAGTACTAATACTTTGTTACATGAAAAGGAGATTCAGTGAGTTGGGAAAGCTTCCTATAATAAATTTAGGAAGAGTATCTTATTCAGAATCAATCCAGCACCTGAAGCAAAAGATATCAAGATATCTCATTGAAGAACTATAGACTTGGAAGAAGAAGGACTAGGAGAAACCTGATCGAATCTAGAAGAATTAGAATCAGAGATCGAGGAGAAGATCTCACCACCAACACTTCCAGAAGCATAAGGTTAAATATAAGGTCTCAAGAAATACTAGAAGAAGTTGCAAGATCAAAGGCCTTGGAGACGTCTCTATGAGCATCTAGTAAAAGTATTGGAGAGCCTTACTGAAGAATTTATAAAAGGAGTTCCAAGGAGAAATACACTATAGGAGATAGTGAAATATTTAAGATAATTGTTGTTATCTGACAACAAGCCCAAAAGAAGAATTTGAAAAGGAGTGAAAAATCTTATAAGATATCAAGACATTCTAAATATTGAGAAGAAGATCATGTGTGAAGTCAAAATTCAACAAGAAGATTGAAGGAATATTCAGATAGAAAAATCTACCAAATCCAAGGATTTGGAGATTGCCTCTCACAAAAAGAAGGTACTGCTTCAAAAAAAATACCCCTTCAAATCTACAACAAAAGGATGATACTACAAGAGGAGAACAAGCCACCAAAACCTTAGGCTCATGAAAGAAAGTTCGAGACCATATTTTGGTGAAGATGAATTTGTTCAAGGTGGACTACAAAGAGCTGCAATATATTACTCAAGGTAGAAACTTGGTGATTCTAGACACCAAGATCTACATCCTCTATAGAAGCAATAAAAAGAGCTTTCAAAGAAAGGTAAGCAAATATTGGTGCAAGTAGATTCATTACTTGGATTACTTATAATATTTATTTAAGCACCTTATTTTGGATTAAATTTGCAAATAAGAGAATTGAATTAAAGTCTTCCAAAGTGCAAAAAGAGTAACGTTATTTTTAAGTTTCATTTGCACTTTAGGATTTTATTAGATTTCAAAATTTCAACTATTTATCAACTATCTTTCATATACTTTGGAAATTGAAAGAAGACTAGCTCCTATTACCTTACTTATAAGTAAATTGTAAAATAATTCTTGAAGATTTATTTCAGATTATTTTTTATTAGTTGTAGTAAATTGATTAAGTGCATTATTTTTTCAAAGTTTATTGGAGTGATAAGGTGAAATTTTTAGGGCATTAAAAGTAAAATATTATTAGATTCATTTGCACTATTCTATTTCTCTCAAAATATTATTGTTTGTGTTTTTGGGAAGGGCACAAAATCAGAATTTGTCAAAGTATCTAAAGACACTATTAGTGCACAAATGTCTGCAACGATCAGTGGCCAAGATAAGCCACCAAATTAGCTCAAATCCTCCAAGCATTGGAGAATAAAGTAGCCACTGAAAATAAGAAAAGGAATCCTCAAATCAAGACTTGGTGAGTCTCAGATTCAAAGCACAATAAGGTTTCTGAAAGAAAGATATTGTGCAGAAATATACAAAAAAAAAGAGCTTCTATCAAGTGGTTACAAGCTTGGAGTCATTTACAAAATACCCAAGAAAAAATGGAAAGGTGTCTAAACAAAAATACAACCTCAAAACCCCTATATTACATCCAAAATTCTGCCACAAAACCAAAAATTCAGACTTGAAAGGAGTGCAAAAAAAAGGTGCAATAAAGGATATTTCATATAAAAATATATTTGTATTGTGTTGCACTATCCTAATCTGGTTTATACAGGGAGAGAAGGCATATTTGAAGGTACCTCAAAGGCACTATACTCGCTGGAAAAACCGTACAAAAGTGGTCATATGCTAGCATCAATCCAAGCATAGCAAAAGGAGCCACTCAGAGGGCTCATTCTCATCACATCCTGGACGATCAAATCTATAAAATACAAGGATAAAAAGCAAAGGGAAAACCAATTTTATTCGAGAGAAACATTATCTACAAAAGGATGTATAATGGATAATAAAGGAAGAAATATTAAAGCACCTTTGGAGTGTTTCAAAATCCATATTCACTTGCAAAAAATCGGTGCTCAAGCCTCCAATGGTTGCTCCACATCCTAGCTGAATAACTTTGCAAGTGAATGAAATAAGAGTTGGGGATTTATAAGGTTAAAATAATATCCAAAGGGTCTATTGAACCAACAATAGAGAAGATATCCATGCATGAGGATGAAGTGACATTTTTCACTAGAGGTAAACCCTAATGCTCATCAAGTGAACACTCATATTCAAGAAAGAAATTACATTTAATAGGTTGGTGCATTGAGTTTATGGGATACACTTGTCCATAGGTAGACCAAATGCTCTGTTGAAGAACATAACGTCCATATGTTACTCGAAGGGAGAAATAAGCATTTATTTGAAATCTTCCACTCTTCAAGCACTCAAAGGAAAATGAACATACCACTTGGCACTTCATACAAGAATATCCTCTATTTTAAGGACATCAACGACCAAGCACAAGCAAAAACTTTCATCTCTGCATTAATCACTTTGTTGTCTGTGTTCATAGGTTCAAGTAGCAACATGTAGAGAAGGTGATAGAGCCTTTAATGCTCTAGTCTAGCAAGGTCAAAGGTAGAGTCTAAACGGTGCCAGATTTGGAATGCTACATACAAGGAAAGTTTCCAAGAAATTCCATTGGAGGGTATAGTCAAAGCATTGAAAGCAAAAAACTCTAAATTGCAATGCTAGCACATCTAAAATTAGCATAGATTATTTCTTGATAAAAGGTAAGGTTTATTCCCATATTTATGTGCTTTATTTTCTTTGGAGTTATTGATAGGGATTAATATTATATTCTATAATATTATCCCTCCTCACATGGATCATATTGTGCCATATTTAATGCTCACACGGATTGGGTGCATTAAATTTTGCTTTTGTAAAGGTATACATGCCTATAAATATATTTTTGGTTTGAATGCAAAGGCAATTTTTATTGTGCTAATTCCTTGCATATTACTCTTGAGTGTTACTTTCATATCAACGGTATTAAATTTGAGCATTGGATAGGTGAGTATCCTCTTCCTCGAGGCCATTCTAGTTCAAAATAGAAATGAGAAAACCACCAACGGATCTTGGCTTGGGAGGAACACTCTTTCCTTTTCCACATATACCTTCGAGCACTTCTCAATCGAAACTCTCATTGGTGTCCCTCTGGCCACTGACCTTCAACTAGCTAGGGTCCCTCTAACCTTGACCCTCAGCTCTTAATCCAAGTTCTCACACTTGGATTTATCATCTCTTGAAAACTTGACGTAGTTTGGTAAACCCCTATTTTTGGATCCTTGTTCGTTGCTATTTCCAGTTGAGTAGGAAACATTGATGAGATTCTACACATTCAAAATAACATATCTACTCCTTGAAGGTAGCAAATTTTTCCAGTGGACCATCAAATAATTTTTTGATGCATTCCATTGCAAATCAACAACCGTTGGTCCCTCACATAGTAGAAAATCTATAAAAAAATATTTTGAAAACTCCAAGCAGATCGTCGAACAATGTTTTGATGTATCCTAGTGCAAATTGATCACCTACTGGTTTTAGTAGCCAAACGTGTTCTATGACATCCCAAAAACGTCCCTACAATGCAAATTTTTGATGAACCAGCATATGAAAACCTTCTCTGCATCATCGAATAAGCCCTTCGAGCATCGATCTCAACTTTAGGTGAAGATTGGTGGGTGAGGAAGAGTTTTGTCGACGTCTCAGTGATATTTTTCATTGAAGTGGAGCATCCCTATATTTTTCTTAGTGAGAATGTGAATTTACGATGGTCAATGATGTCCATCAACAAAATAGTGATAAAATTCAATGTTCAATCTGATTCACGATGGCATTTGGCATTTGAAGGAGTCTTAAACCATTCTTGTGAGTCTACCAATGTTATCTGCATCCTTCGTGGAGTTACAGGTGCATTTTGCACTTTCACATTGACATTCGACTGTTCACAACCCTCACTGTAAACTTCATCAATTTCAAACCCTTTGGTGTGATCAAAATACCTATTTTTTGGTAGGTGATATAAGTTTTGACAATTAATTTTTGCAAATCCTAAGTTTTTTCTTCCAAAATATTTTTTTGGTGCTATGAAAATGATGCAGGAGCATCCGGTGGCAGCAAAGCAATCTTGCATCAACCAAAATTTTTCTAAGTTTTTGCAAGTCAAGAAGGGGAGAGAGAAAGTGCAAAGCAAAAACGGTCATGATTTCGCTACATCGCGAAATCGCGACAGTCAATAGGAGAGAGAAAATGCCACTAAAAGGGCCGTAATTTTGCGACGTGTAACAAAATCGTGACTGTCACAAAATCACGATAGAAAATAGCTAATGGGAGACGCTTATGTTATTGTCGTGATTTCACGACATGTCACAAAGTCACGACTGTCACGAAATCACGACATAGCAGCAGCAGCAAAGGGAAGGTAGTGGAAAGGTCGCGATTTCGTGACATGTCACGAAATCGCGACTGTCGTGAAATCGTGACATCGAAGCAACGGTCGATGGGAGGCAGTGGAAGTGTCACAATTTCGTGATATGTTGCGAAATCGCGACTGTCGTGAAATCGCGACACAGAAGCAGCAGCAAAGCGAATGCAGTGGAAATGTCATGATTTTGTGACATGTCACAAAATTGCGAAATCAAAGTAGCGGTCGAGGGGAGATAGTGGAAGTGTCACGATTTTGTGACACGTCATGAAATCGTGACCAGAGTAGGCAAGCAAGGGCGATCGAGGCAAAGGTCACGATATCGTGACATGTCATGATATCGTGACTTGAAGGCAAGGACAGCCAAGATAAAGAGAAGACGTCGCGATATCGTGACATGTCATGATATCGCAACCCGAAGGCGAGAAGGGCGAGATGAAGAGAAAATGTCACGATATCATGACATGTGATATCATGACCAAAATAGAGAAGGAGCACAGGGAAGCCAAAACATCACGATATCACAACCCCTGCTACAGTGCAGACTGGAGGAAGAAGACGACAGAGGTTAGGTGGCGATTGCAGAGCAAGGATGACACGTGGCACCAAGGTGCAGTTAAAGCGGGCGAGTACCAAGAAGTGTGGGAAACAAAAAGGATGGGTCACGCAGAGTGATCTGAAGGAAGCGACGGTCAGACGACGGTGACAGGGGCCGTGCGGAGTGGAGTCATAAATCGGGTTGGTGCTCCGATTTTTGTGAGAGTTGTTTTTAGAGGGTCGGGGCCTCTATAAAAACCCATTTTATGTAATAGATCAGGTGGTGATTGGGAGAACGCACATAGAGGATAGAGGTAGTCAAAAACCAAGTCGAGCGCTGGTTATTGTAAAGCCTACGGTCTGTTTATGTAAAAGAGATTTCCAGTTAACGAATGAAATTTCCTAGATTTTTGTATTTGCGGGTGTGTTTTTCCCGTCCCCCATCAAAAAAGTTTACTTCAGGCGATTTGAGTTTGTTCTCAAAAAAGGCATTGGATTTATCCCACATTTTAGGTGTTGTGGGGAATTTATTTATTTTAGTCCCCATAACACACATAAGATAGTAGTCAGTTTACATTGGCTACCCTTCCCCTCTAATTGCTCCTTGTTGCCAATTGAAATCTCATCGCCTTCTTGTCATACCCTCTAATTGGTCCTTCCTCATCATTTTAAGTCCTTGCTATCTATGCTAATTAGTCATCGCCATCCTTGTGGTTCGTGTCAACATTTGGTTGTGTCACTCATCCGTAATGTTATGTCCTTGTGGTCAGTATTGATCATTGGTTGTATCGCTCATCCATAACATTGTGTCCTTATGGTTCATATTGACTGTTGGTTGTGTCGTTACTCTTGGCTATCTGTGTCACTCACTATTGTTGCTAAATAGTGAACTATCTTATCATTGTTCTTGGTTGTCTGTGTCATTGACCATTTTTTTTTAATAGTGCACTATCCGCTCATCGAAGGTCCTTGCTATTTGTGTTGGAAATTTGAGTTAATTTGAGGCATTTTATGTTGTCATTGATGTCACATGGATCATTGATGTCACATTGAGTTTTGGTGGCAAAAGCACTTCATAGATAATCATCTATGATATTTTGGAGAGCATGGATATATACAAGGTTTTTATGAAAACCAAGGCAGGAAAAATAAAAGGTTTTATTTAAAACCATGGTGGGCTTATGTGGAAAGGGCTTTTCTTAAAAGCCAAGGTGGAATTTTGTTTCATCGAAAAAGGACCTCCGGTGATGAAGATATTAAAGTTTAAAGTTTAAGTTTAAATTAATGGAGGGCCGACCTATGTGCAATTAATGGAGGTTGGCATATATATGTAAAGGTTTCAATTTATTTTGGAAAGGGGGCATATTATATATCGTCGAAAAGCTTATTTCGAGGGCTATTTGACTAACTTATTTAGAAGGAGAAATAAGGTGTGTGTAAAGAGATATTTCTGATTTTGCAAAGGGGTTCCAAAAGTGAAGTTTGCCTTGTTCTTTTTCAAGAGGATTAATTCTTTCATGAGGTGACAAGGTATGCAATATTGTGATTTATTTTATTTTATGGTATAAGTGGTTTTGGGAGTGAAAAGGTTATGCAATGTTTTGATTTATTTTATTTTATGGTACAAGTGGTTTTAGGAGAGATAAGGAAGTTGTGCAATTAAAGGCCTTGGTGATGATTATTGAAAAGTGGAGTAATGTTGATTATTTTGTGATCTACTAACCCTTGTGAAGATTGGCAAAAGAATTTTGTGATTGTGGCAGATTTACAAAGAGGTTTTTTCATCTTCATAAAAGGTATGGGCACATTCTCCTATTGATTGTTTATGGTGGTTGATTTCTGAAATATCATTGGAGGGAAAAGGATTGTTTGTGGTTTCCTTTTCGAAAGTGGTTGGTTGAATGCTTCAAGGTTTTCTGAATTGAGAGTTGTGTCTAAACCTTGTTTTATAAGCATAGTTGTTGAAGCCCATTGGTTGTGAAAGAACTTGAGTTAGAAAAGAACATGAGTATCATTGTTATGTGAGATTTGTGGTTGAGCATTGTTGGAAACATTTGAGTTGGTTGATACATACTTGGACTAGGGTTGTGTGAGAAAGAGTTGTCCCTTGTGATGATTGGTTGAGTTGAGTTGATTGAGCCTAGTCAAGTGATGTGTGAAGTGATTGTTCAAGTTCTATGAAACAAACTATTCCATCATTCTATGTTGAGTTGAGATTAAGGTTAGAACATATTGAGTCTCTAACAATTCTCTTTATGGTTCTATAAGATTTGAGTTGAGTTGAGGTTGATTTGAGTTGAGAGTGAGATTAGAACATATTGAGTCTCTAACAATTCTCTTTATGCTTCTATGAGTTGATTTGAGTTGAGTTGAGATTGATTTGGTTGAGAGTGGTTTAGAACATATTGAGTCTCTAACAATTCTCTTTATGCTTCTATGAGTTGAGTTGAGATTGATTTGGGTTGAGAGTGATATTAGAACATATTGAGTCTCTAAAAATTCTCTTTATGCTTCTATGAAGTTAATTTGAGTTGAGATTGCCATTCATTGTTGAGTTCATTTTGAGTACTACTTGAGCATGATTGATTGAGCCTTTGAGAAGGCCTTTGGGATAGATTTGAGGATAGTGTTGGGACAAAGTTGTAGAGTAGATTTGGGCAAGTTCTTGGTGAGCTTGCTAGAGCAGATTTGGGCAAGTTCTTGGTGAGCTTGCTAGAGCATATTTGGCAAGTTCTTGGTGAGCTTGCTAGAGCAGATTTGGGCAAGTTCTTGGTGAGCTTGCTAGCAGAGATTTGACAAGTTCTGTGTGAGCTTGTTAAGCAGGTTCTGTGTGAGCCTATTGAGCAGGTTCTTAGTGAGCCTATTGATAGAGCTTTGGAGGTGATAGAGTATAGAGGATAGAGTCTCAGTGGATAGAGATCCAACAACCAACATAGTTGAAGATAGATCTGAGTGAGGAGTCTTCAAGTGGAGAGAGGTCCACCAGTTAGTGCAATAGAGAGACAAAGTCTTCTAGAAGATCACATAGCTAGAGTAGAAGGGGAAAGAGTTCTCCTTTGGATAGAGATCCATAAACATTGTAATTGGGAGTGATTCCCAAAGAGATTGATTGAGAAAGTTTTAGTAAAATATTTTCTCCGTGGAGTACCTCACATTGGGGGAACCACGTTAAATATTGTGTCTCAATTGTGTGTGGTGACTTGTGCTCTTGCTTACTACTACTATCTGAGTTATTAATGCACACTGCTATATTTGGTTTATTGCAATTAAGGACATTAATTGATATTGGTTTGGAAAGAAAGTAAAAAGTGGTCTTATACTGTTCACCCCCCTCTCAGTATAAGCTTGTGTTCTTCAATTGGTATCAAAGTGGGTTCCTTCGAAAAGGCTAACAACTTGAGGGCAGATTCTACAAAGAACACAGATGGCTTCACAGAAAGGATTATCTTCAAATAAGGCTCCATTGTTTGATGGTAACAATTATGCTTTCTGGAGCATGAGAATGAAGAACTACTTGATATCACAAGGATATGAGGTATGGCAGATGGTTGAAAAAGAGTATAAGGTTGAAGGTGATCCCGAGGAAGATAAGACTACCAGGAAATTGGTTGAGATCAATGCAAGAGCAATGAATTGTATTTTGAGTGGGCTACGTGAGATAGATTTTGCAAAGGTCATGGTATGTACTTCAGCTAATGAGATGTGGACCAAGTTGAGGAATACTTATGAAGGAGATTCCAAGGTAAAGTTGGCAAAACTACAAACTCATAGAAAAATATTTGAGGAATTGAAAATGGAAGATTCTGAAGATATTGCAAAGTTCTTACTTCGAGTTGATGAGATTACTAACACTATGAGAGGCCTAGGTTTTGAGATGAAAGAATCAAAAGTTACTCAAAAGGTTTTGAGATCACTTCCCATGAAATATGATGCAAAGGTTTCAGCAATAGAAGAAACAATGGATATCAACAAGTTAACAATGGAAGAATTGCAAGGTACTCTCACAGCTTATGAGATGAGGGTAAGTAAGCATCAAGCTCCAATAAAAGAGATTGCATTCAAGGCTTCAGAAAAAGAGAAAGGGAAAGTTTCAGAAATAGATAGAGTTTTAGAAAATGATGAGGAAGCTAACTTCATCAAAAGGAATAAGGACTCAAGGAATTTCAGAGATATAAGGAAAGTCAGGTGCTACAAGTGTGGTGATCTTGGTCACTATGCATACAAGTGTCCACATGAAGAAATCAGTGATGATGAAAAATAGGGTCACAGAAGAAAAGAATATGGAAAGCATAAGCATGACAAAGATGACAGATTCAAGCAAAACAGGTATGAGAAGAAGAAAATTTTTCGTAAGGCAAAGAAATCTTACTACATTGTAGAAGCAAGTGATAGCTCAGATCATAATGATAGAGACAATTCAGATGATGAAAAGGAAGAGCATTTATTCCTAGGAATAGAAGGTGAAAGAGAACAATGTTTTGTGTGTGGTCAAAGAGATCACAGATCAGGGTATTGCAATGGTTTCAGTGATAGTGAAGATGAGATGACACATCAAGGAAACAGGCATGGTCAAAGAAATCTTGAGAGTTTGTTTGCTATAGAATATTATAATGATCTTAGTGATAGTGAAGATGAAGAAGGGTTTTTCTATGGAATAAAAGAAGTAGAAGAAGAACATTCACTCCAAACAGAAGAAGTTAAACAAGAGGATAATGTCTCAGTTGATCTAAAGGAAGACTTCAATGTTATCCATGAGCAACTACAAGAGGTTAAGGAGAATCTAAAAGAATTGAGATGTTCCCTACATGAGAAGTTTGATCCATCACATGACTCAAAAGGTCAAGATATTTGTACTAAGAAGGAAACATGTATTTCAGAGGCTATAGAGATGGATGCCAAGTTGCTACTTGACACAAATGAAGAGAAAGAAGAGGAAGATTCCAAAGCACCAAAGGTCCCATATTTCAGGTTTGGGGAATCACACTCAAAAGGAAAGGAAGTTCTAAAATATGAAAGCAAAGAAGCACCTAAGATTTGTGAGGAAAGTTCCAAAGTTCCTATGGCTCCAAATATTCAGTTTGGTTCTTGTTTTGAGATAGGTGAATCAAGATCAAAGGGAAAAGAAATTCTTGAAGAAAAAGGCAAGGAAGAAACTAAGGAAGAGGTTTTAGATGCTACAAAGAAGGTTCAAGAATGCAATGCACAAGTTGAAGATGATCATAAGGATAATGGTCAAGAAAGGTATGAGGAACCAAGGCATGAACAAAAGGCTTTTCAAGGATATTGTTTTTCTTGTAATGGATTTGGACACAGGGCTATACATTGCAGGATCCATGGATCAAAGAAGTTTGATTTTGCTAGAAGAAACTTCAAAGGAAGAAGGTATGGTTTTTAGGGACATTGCTTCTCATGTAACAGGATTGGTCATAAAGCTTTTCAGTGCAAAGGAAATGAGCAACATGGTTTTGGTTTTAGAGCTACACAATTCAGAAGTCATGGTAATAATGGTCATGAAAACAGAGCTTCACAATACAGGGTTCAGGAAAGGAATGGATATGGAAATTACTTCAAGAAAGAATTTCAGGACATGGGCACCATCCAAAGGCTACAATATCAAGTGTTTTAATTGCAATAACTTTGGGCATATTGCAAGATGGTGTAGGACTCAATTCCAAACAGGTTCAAGGCAAGAAGGTCAAAAAGGTTCAAGACAAGAAGATCAAGTAATTCATCAAGAGAAGGATATCAGAAAAACATGGAAGGAAGTTGATAGAGGAAAGAAACAAAGTAATATGGGAGTAAAGGTACTCCCACCCCAAAATTAATCACCTCAAGAGAGAAGGTGGTGAGGGGGCTATGCTTAAGAGTCATATCTTTTAGCCCCATAGGTGTCCCTTTTGCCATTGATGTCAAAGGGGGAGAGATTTGAGTAAGGGGAGAGCATTGAGTTAGGGGGAGCAGCCTCCAAAGAGAGTATTGAGTTAGGGGGAGCAGCCTCCATAGAGAGTATTGAGTCAGGGGAGCAGCTTTGATTCTCAGAGATGGTTTTTGCAGTGATTGTGGTGATTTGCATTAGAGGTGTTGCCATCAATGACAAAGGGGGAGATTGTTGGAAATTTGAGTTAATTTGAGGAATTTTATGTTGTCATTGATGTCACATGGATCATTATTTTTGGTGGCAAAAGCACTTCATAGATAATCATCTATGATATTTTGGAGAGCATGGATATATACAGGTTTTTATGAAAACCAAGGCAGGCAAAATAAAAGGTTTTATTTAAAACCATGGTGGGCTTATGTGGAAAGGGCTTTTCTTAAAATCCAAGGTGGAATTTTGTTTCATCGAAAAAGGACCTCCGGTGATGAAGATATTAAAGTTTAAAGTTTAAGTTTAAATTAATGGAGGGCCGACCTATGTGCAATTAATGGAGGTTGGCATATATATATATGTAAAGGTTTCAATTTATTTTGGAAAGGGGGCATATTATATATCGTCGGAAAGCTTATTTCGAGGGCTATTTGACTAACTTATTTAGAAGGAGAAATAAGGTGTGTGTAAAGAGATATTTCTGATTTTGCAAAGGGGTTCCAAAAGTGAAGTTTGCCTTGTTCTTTTTCAAGAGGATTAATTCTTTCATGAGGTGACAAGGTATGCAATATTGTGATTTATTTTATTTTATGGTATAAGTGGTTTTGGGAGTGAAAAGGTTATGCAATGTTTTGATTTATTTTATTTTATGGTACAAGTGGTTTTAGGAGAGATAAGGAAGTTGTGCAATTAAAGGCCTTGGTGATGATTATTGAAAAGTGGAGTAATGTTGATTATTTTGTGATCTACTAACCCTTGTGAAGATTGGCAAAAGAATTTTGTGATTGTGGCAGATTTACAAAGAGGTTTTTTCATCTTCATAAAAGGTATGGGCACATTCTCCTATTGATTGTTTATGGTGGTTGATTTCTGAAATATCATTGGAGGGAAAAGGATTGTTTGTGGTTTCCTTTTTGAAAGTGGTTGGTTGAATGCTTCAAGGTTTTCTGAATTGAGAGTTGTGTCTAAACCTTGTTTGATAAGCATAGTTGTTGAAGCCCATTGGTTGTGAAAGAACTTGAGTTAGAAAATAACATGAGTATCATTGTTATGTGAGATTTGTGGTTGAGCATTGTTGGAAACATTTGAGTTGGTTGATACATACTTGGACTAGGGTTGTGTGAGAAAGAGTTGTCCCTTGTGATGATTGGTTGAGTTGAGTTGATTGAGCCTAGTCAAGTGATGTGTGAAGTGATTGTTCAAGTTCTATGAAATAAACTATTCCATCATTCTATGTTGAGTTGAGATTAAGGTTAGAACATATTGAGTCTCTAACAATTCTCTTTATGGTTCTATAAGACTTGAATTGAGTTGAGGTTGATTTGAGTTGAGAGTGATATTAGAACATATTGAGTCTCTAACAATTCTCTTTATGCTTCTATGAGTTGATTTGAGTTGAGTTGAGATTGATTTGGGTTTAGAGTGAGTTTAGAACATATTGAGTCTCTAACAATTCTCTTTATGCTTCTATGAGTTGAGTTGAGATTGATTTGGGTTGAGAGTGATATTAGAACATATTGAGTCTCTAACAATTCTCTTTATGCTTCTATGAAGTTAATTTGAGTTGAGATTGCCATTCATTGTTGAGTTCATTTTGAGTACTACTTGAGCATGATTGATTGAGCCTTTGAGAAGGCCTTTGGGATATATTTGAGGATAGTGTTTGGACAAGTTCTTGGTGAGCTTGTTGAGTAGATTTGGGCAAGTTCTTGGTGAGCTTGCTAGAGAATATTTGGGCAAGTTCTTGGTGAGCTTGCTAGAGCATATTTGGGCAAGTTCTTGGTGAGCTTGCTAGAGCATATTTGGGCAAGTTCTTGGTGAGCTTGTTAGAGATTTGACAAGTTCTATGTGAGCTTGTTAAGCAGGTTTTGTGTGAGCCTATTGAGCAGGTTCTTAGTGAGCCTATTGATAGAGCTTTGGAGGTGATAGAGTATAGAGGATAGAGTCTCAGTGGATAGAGATCCAATAGCTAGCATAGTTGAAGATAGATCTGAGTGAGGAGTCTTCAAGTGGAGAGAGGTCCACCAGTTAGTGCAACAGAGAGACAAAGTCTTCTAGAAGATCACATAGCCAGAGCAGAAGGGGAAAGAGTTCTCCTTTGGAAGAGAGATCCATAAACATTGTAATTGGGAGTGATTCCCAAAGAGATTGATTGAGAAAGTTTTAGTAAAATATTTTCTCCGTGGAGTACCTCACATTGGGGGAACCACGTTAAATCTTGTGTCTCAATTGTGTGTGGTGACTTGTGCTCTTGCTTACTACTGCTATCTGAGTTATTAATGCACACTGCTATATTTGGTTATTGCAATTAAGGACATTAATTGATATTGGTTTGGAAAGAAAGTAAAAAGTGGTCTTATACTGTTCACCCCCCCTCTCAGTATAAGCTTGTGTTCTTCAATTTGTATCACTCTTGGCTATTTGTGCCACTGACCATTGTTGTTGAATAGTTTGATATCTGATTGTCGAAGGTCCTTGTTGTCTATGCTACTAATCGTTGGGATTTTTGGTTCAAATTCAAATTCTATTGCCACCCTAGTTTATACTAATTATAAATTCCTACCATTTATGGTTTCCCAAGTACAAATCAGTCACAAATTCAAAAGGGTGGGGCCAACTAAAAAGTTTTAAAACAAATTTTTAACATCTTGTCCATTCTTATTTTGTAGTATGAACTAGCACCTAGTAAATCCTTGGCCACTCCTAGTAGACCTATGCGTACAAACATGGCCATTGTTGAAAATTTGGTTGAGATCACTGCAACCCATGATGAAAAACTGGTGGAAATGACTACCAAGTTGTAAAACCTTCAATGTTCCTCCCATCCTCCTCATCCAAGGTGTGAAGTAAAAATATATGAAGGATATCATGAACCTGATGTACTCAATAGCTAGATTCTTGACATGGATACTTGGTTTAATTATACACATACTCTTGATGAGGAAAAGGTTCCCTTTGCAAAGCTCAAAATTTCCAACATCGCAAAAGTCTTCATATCCAATCGCTAAATTTGTACATGGGAGGAGATGGTACAAGTTTTGAAGGCTTCATTTTATCCATAAAATTATGAGGACTTACTGAATCAATGGCTATGACTCCATCAAGGCAAGATGGAATATATACAAGATTTCATTCATTAGTTTAACCATCTTCGAGTCTTACTTGGCATTTCAGACTCTGATGTTGTCTTGATTGCAAATTTTAAAAGTGGTCTTCTCGCACAATTTTATAGGGACATCAAATATACTACTTACAATACATTGTAGGATACCTTCAAGCATACAAAACTAGCTAAGGAGAAGTTCATGGCATAATGGAGGGATCCTCACTACTCTTTCTATGGTTCAACAGAAGATGGGTACTAGCATCAACCAGAAATAATGATATCTTCCCACTTTTCTTCTTTTGCTACTCCCACTTCTTACTCACCCCATGATTCTAAAAATTCATCTTCTTTTTTATCTTCTTCTTCATTCTCATGCTCAAACTGATAAATTTTATAACTATTGTCAGAGGCAAGGCCATGATAAAACTTAATTTCCATGGTTACAAAAGAAGAAGAATCTTTTTGTATAGTCTGATGAGGGAACTTGTGATAACCTCATTGAGACTACTGGTGAAGAAGAAATTTATGAATTGAGATGGAAACTTAATAATCTAACACTCATGAATCACCATTCCAGAACTGGTGATCGTGACCATTTCTTTGTCACTCGGGCTCACTTGCTCTATAAATTTGTAGAAGATTGTATAATCAACAATGGATTCACAAAAGAACTTGATTGTGCAATCCATTATCGATAAGCTCAAACTTCCTACATCAAAATTCCTCACCCCTACTCTCTTGGGTGGAAGGATAGCACAAACACATCACAAATCACATACACGTGCACCATCACATTCACCTTTGGCCCCAAGTTTTTGGATTCCATCACATGTGATGTCACACCTATGGATTTTTGTGGATTACTTCTAGGTAAACCTTACCAATATGATAGGCATACCACTTATGATGCCTATCATAATACATATACTTTGTAGCATGAGAACAAATCCTTTCTTGTATGTAGTGTTCCACCCACTACACATCATACTTGCACTAATTTACATCAGGAACAACTAATTACTTTGATTTTTAGCACACCACAGTAGAAGAAGGTCTAGCCACAAGCACTTGTGTCCACTTCCACTTTACCTCACATTCATTAAGCTCATATCCTTATGGTTCTGGTAATTTTTCTTGTGTTTTCTTTTGTTCCAGTAGTTGTTCCTATTGCACTAGCAATTGTTCCTTTTGTCTGAGTTATTCCTATTGTTCCAATAGTTGTTAATGTCATACCAGAGATTGATCCTATTGCATCAGTAGTTTTTCTTGTTATCCCAATAGTTCCTATTACACCAGCAGTTGTTTTAGTTATACCAGTCATTCTTGTTGTACTAGCTAATGCTCCAGTTGTAGCTCAACCTACATTTTCTCATTTGGTTCACACAACTTTGCATCCTACCTCCTTTACATTCAGGACTTTCAACATTCATTGGCATGTCACCACTTACCCTTCATAAACAATCATCCTCTTCATATTGGCAGTCCACATTACATCTACATGGAGCCTCATTATGGAGCATCCCCACAACCTTCGGGTTTCTCCCCAACTTCATTCTATTTTTTAGCGCATTGGAGTCCAATGCTTCTACGATGGGGAGGAATGATAGGGATTAATATTATATTCTATAATATTATCCCTCCTCACATGGATCATATTGTACAATATTTAATGCTCACATAGATTAGGTGCATTAAATGCCACTTTTGTAAAGGTGGACATGCCTAGAAATATATTTTTGGTTTGAATGCAAATGCAGTTTTCATTGTGCTAATTCCTTGTGGCTTGCTCTCGAGTGTTACTTTTGTATTAGTTATAAGGTTAAACTTAAAGGAATTTGATCATATTGAAAGCCATACATCAAAGGGAATAATTTATCAAATCAATATAATATTTGCAATATAAAACCTAGGAGTAATAAGGTTTTCTACTGGAATTAATCTTAAATATTTACAAATATTATTGTGGTCTAATTTTTCCAAAAAATAGGGAGCTATAAGGGTTACTACATCAAATTAATTTATTGGAAATTAGATACACTTAAATCAATTCCCAAAGGATATTAAAAAAAAAAAGAGGTTTATCATAACATTTTAAAACATTGGAAATTTATAAAATTATTGTCTCAAACTTCTCAAAAAGAGACAAAAGATCCAACATTAAAATCTCTTTAAAATTTGGGAAAACTGCTTAGTTCAATAGGAGCAATAAGGGATAATAGAAGTTGATTTTGGTATTTACAAAACTTTACAAAATCAATTAAACATTGAACTATAATTTACAAAAGCACTATATCTTATCCAAAACATACTAGGGAGTCATAAGGTATTCTAAAAAACTTGGTAATATCAACATTTATCAAAGATTCAAGTTGCAAAATATAAGCTTTCTTCAAAACCTAAAATTCCTTAAGAGTATATACTCACATTACTTGGGAGATATAAGGAAGCCTACAAAAACTAAGGATTAATAAAGGTTTTATCAAATCAAGCTTATATATTTTATAGACACTAAGTAGGGAGCTATAAGGTAGACTACTCTATCCCAAAGAATACAGGTAATACCAATGAATACTAGCATGCTAAGAAACACTCTTAAAAGTGGAATAAGGAAGATACCAACATGGATCAAAAACTTGATGTATTACGATGATGAAAAAGATAAAGAAAAAGAAGAATCAATACAATGTCAAATAAGCTTTGAAATTAAAATCCATATAAAGGGAGATTCATCCAGTGAATCTAATATCAAGGGAGACTCAAGACAAAAAAAAATTGATCAACATGATTTTATACAAAAATAAAAAGATGGAATAACTTCAATTATGCATATATGGTTAGAAGGTCTTATTAAGGAGATAGAAAAACATGATATTCCTAAAAAATACTTCAAAATCATTAGATCATCTCTATTGTGCACCTATTGCAATCAATACGATCATGAAAAGACAAATTGTTGGAGCTTCTATTCTTGCAAATATTATGATGGAACAAATCACTCATCTTTTTCCTATCATTTCAAATACCTATACTATAAGGGCTATAAAAGAAGATTACTACAAATAATAAATTGGTATCTTCAAGAACTTATTTTAGATGGATCTACTAACATTGAGCTCAAGGTTGATACTTAAGAAGAGCAAAGAAACAGGTCTTACATAGGTACAAAAAAAAGGAGAAGAACCTATTCAGATCCACTCATGACATGCAAAATCATGAGAGTAGTTGTTCACCAAAAATACCTAACATTAAGGGACACCGAACTAAAAAAGGTTAGAAGTAATGACATGGAGATTGAAGCGGTTGAATAAGAAGAACCAATTCAAATCTATCATATGGAAGAAGATTCACATTGAAGACTAAAGTCTTCAATACCCAAATAATGTAATATAGGGGGTGTTAGAAATAGATTATATTACATCATTTAGATCATGTAAATTTACCTTTCTTGGTACATACTTAGGACATTAGATTACTTTAGGGGGAATTTATCTAGTTACTTCATGCAATGTAATAAATGCACAAGTTTCAATGTGCAAGTTGTATATGTGCAAGTTATCCCTTGCATAGCTAGGTAGAGTGTTGTCCAAGGAACCTATCTTCCTATATAAAGGACCATAAACACAAACATATAGAACATAGCAGGATATAGAATATAGTGCAGGAAGCAGTGAAGAGCAGTGTGGTGTGATGTAGCACAATGTGATGTGTTGTAGAGTTCATAGAGTGTCCATTTCCTCTGTAGCTATTTTGTATACATTTCCATCATTTCTATTTATAGTATTTTTTAGTCATCTCGTAGATTTACTTTCTTTTATATTATTTTGTATCTTGTGATTGCTGTCTTTCATTACATGTTGCATCAAAATCTAACAAATCCTAATTGGTGGGAACCAACTTTAAATTTCCCATCTCTTTACAAATAATATCTAGGGTAGTTTTAAACTTTAAACAATTGTTTTTACCATTTTGAGCCATGGAATGGACCTTAAACCAATTGGGTAGGAAAAAATCAACCAAATTTACTAGAGTACTTAGGTTGTTGTTGGATTGGTTTTGGTTTCTATTGAGATTTGGGACTTCTCCATTATTTGGGAAAGTATTTCATTGATGATTAGTCCTCTGGAAGTTGAATTTCCTATTATGTGTGTTATTGGTGGATGGGTTTTGAAGAACTTGCATTTATAGTTTAAGCACATTATCAATCAATTTCTAAACCATATTAACTTGATATTTGAGGTATAAGGTTGACTTGGTCCTAGTTGAATTGTTGTACTATTTATAGATGTAAATATGGTCAAGAATAAGGGTAAGGCTTATTGATTGTTTGTTGGAGGTGTATGATTGAGAATGTTGTTTGTGATTACCAAATTATCCAAGTATTTCAAAATGGTCTATGATTATTTATGTTAGGCATCATTTTATCTAAGGACACAATATTGAAGGGTTGGTTTTAGTTGGGATACATGACACATGGTGATAGGTTCATCATAAGAAGAAGTTGCATAAGGAATTGGTTTATTAGTGGTACCTGATTATAAACTATTGGTTTTCTAAGCGAAGATAATTACCCTAAACCAAAAACTTGAGGTATTAATTATTGTTTAACTATAAAAGCCTCACTATATATCAATGGCAAATATGTGATTTGAGGAGCTCTCCTCAAAAACATGGAATTTAATGGGTCTAAAGTTCTAAGATAAATTTGGATGGCTACTTTCTATATGAGGGTGTAAGGTGTCACCAATTTTGTGTACACTTTATGGAACCTAGTTTTGAATAGTCTCAAGGGTTCATTAGGTTCTCTACAAGTAGAGGTAAACTAATGAGATATCAGAGCCAAGTCTATGGGTAATCTAAAGTTATTGATAAATGTTACCTCTAGCTAGGCCTAGGAGTAATGGATCCTAAAGGTAAGTCAATATACTAATCATATGTAAAATTTTCCAATTTGTGTGGAAATATTCTATAGAAAACATCTTCAAGTTCAATTTATAAATAAACTAAGGTATCTTTGTATACCTAAATATTTTCTTTGACCAACCTTTTTCCATCATGCCTATACCTAGGGAGATATCTTTCAATATTCGTAGGCTATTGATTAACAATCCCTAGTATGTTCAAAGGACTACTTCCTACTACCCACATAGGATAAGCTACCATTGGTTGTCCTTGGAAGGTGGTGAAAGGATTAACAAAAATAATAATAGCTCTAGGAGAACTATTAGTAGTCTAAGGAGTATTGGATTTGGATCTATCTTTGTCAACTTTGGTTCTTTTGTATGGGGAAAGGCTAAGAAATTCCAAATCACCTATAGTTGACTTGGACCTATTTGGTTCTAGCTTGATAATTAAGATGTGTAAGATAAACACTATACCAAAGGAATTTTAGCTTTTAGAGTCTTTAGGAACTCCTTCTACCACCAATTCTATTGATCATACAAATGACACACTCAAACTTCCCTCTAGTGCTAGCTTTGTTATGCTTGAAGAGGTTGAAGTCAAACTATTGGTGTGTCAAGTGTTAGATTTTGAGGATACATGCAGTGGGAGATATTTATAACAAGTCCTAATTGTTGAGTGATATTTCCACCCGATTACGAAAATACACTCACAGTTAGGATCCTATTAAGCAATCCTCTCTTACAAAAAAAGTAATTAATTCTCCAAGGTTCTATTTGATTAATATTTTAAAACATGCTTATATGCTTGTGAAAGTGTGAAAATATTGTTGTAATGCCTCAGAGGTGCAAGTTACTAT
Organism: Wollemia nobilis; assembly: GCA_028583015.1. NCBI lineage: Eukaryota > Viridiplantae > Streptophyta > Pinopsida > Araucariales > Araucariaceae > Wollemia > Wollemia nobilis. Next base: position 5,905,366 of record JAQPPZ010002230.1, on the reverse strand, counting down.
TAACAAGGGGCCTGTGGTTTGATATTTGATAAAATTGTGAAATGCTATTGTTCATGAAATTAATTCCCCAAATGTAAGATTAATAATCAAATATTGCCAAAAATCAAATTTATAAAGTGCAAATATTTGATTTAACCTTAGAAAATAATTTTAATTAAATTCATCCAAATAATTAATGTTTGAATTTTAATAATCATTATTTGGAAAATTTAATTAATTGAAATTCTAATGTTTATTTTAGAATGTGCAATGCCGAGAGTTTAATAAAGTGAAATAAACATTTTACCCTAATATAAGATTGAAAACTTTATATTAAAACTTAGGGTTTTGATTTTCTCAAGAAATGAAATTAAATAAAATCAAAAGACTTAGGGTTAGAAAAAAAATAAAAATAAAAATGAAATAAAAGTGCAGGTTACAAGGTTACAGAAGCTTCAGAACTCTATCCCAAATCTGAAAACAAAAATTCTTGAAACAAAACCTAACTTAATTCAACCAGAATTAACACAGTTCAAATTAAATTAGATGCAATCTTCAAGGAAATTTAATTAATATACCCAATCATTATAAAAGTGAAAATACCATCCGCATGCATATTTTTCACCATAACAAAATGAATATATCATAAATAAATATTATATTAATGCTCTTTCTAAAATACCTATGTCCAATAATATGTAAAAATGAAGCCTTATCTGACAAGCAACCTAGGAGGAAACCTTTGGCAAATCCTTCTTCAATTCTTCTCTTTTGTTTCTCCAAAAATCTTCTAACCCGTATCCTTGAGTATTCATGTGTATTTATAATTAATCAATTGTAAATTTGAACGGAATTATAACTGTTCTATCCAACCCTTGTATTACATGCATAATAACATATTCATCGTAAGATTAAGACAAAGCCAACCTTTATTTTATTATTATTATTTTCTTTGTAACTTTTCTTTTGCCCAAAATTGAATCAAAATTCAAAGTTCTTACATTTTAATGAAAATTTCCATGCATCTAAATAGGCCAAAAGGGTGCTCAAAATTGTTGATATCATCCAAATATTTATCATGGTTCATGAGATATGATATTTTAAAGTTCCCAAGTTGCTATAGTAAACTGCTTTTTCTGGGTAAAATAGACATCTTAAATCCTATAATTTTGGTACCATTAGAAATAGGAAATCAATTTCTTTCTACCAAGTTTTTAATGAGCTCAAACAGAGTTGTCTAGATCAAGATATGTTCATTTCAAAATTGCATTTATTATAGGGTAAAAATGATAAAATTTTAATAACCCTAAAATAAAATTTAATTATTTAAACCTTTGAAAATGATTTTAATTAAATTATTTAATTTGATATAATGCAATTAAGATGCAAATAATAAAAAATATTTAATTCGAAGCATTGCAACTAAATTCAAACCTTCAAGATGCAAAGATGTCAACAATTTCAAAGTGAAAGCAAATTTTCAAAGACCTTGATGTGAGCAAAATTGGATAAAAAAAAGAACAAAAAATGCCAAAATTTTGAGTGGGTCCCCAAATTGGGGTACATTGTGCAATGGCCACAACACCAATAATATGTAAAAAATATGAAAGAATGGAATTCTGCAATATTACTACAATATACTATAAATAGAAAGTGACAAAAACACAATGCAGTATGGAGATGATGGTCACTCCATTAATATAAGATAAAGAACTACATTGTGCTCCATAAAGGAGTTCTACCACTATCTACTACTCTCTACTATAATGAACTTGATGTACTTTATCTATATGATCTATCACTATGAGGCCCTTTATATAGGAAGATAGATTCCTTGGCCAACACTCTACCTAGCTATACAATGGGACACCTTGCACATTACAACTTGCACATTGACACTTGTGCATTTATTACATTGCTTGAAGTAACTGGATAACTTCCCCATAAAGTAAGCTCTTACTCTAACTATGTACCAAAGGTGGTACATTTACATGACCCAAATGATGTAATATACTCTAACACCACCTTGTATTACATTATTTGGGTATTGAAGACTTTAATCTTCAATATGGATATTCTTCTATTGGGTACTGGAACTTGTATCCTCCTTCATTACTTATTGTAACTTGATCAAGAAAGTAGTTAGTGTCTTCATATGATACAAATAAATTTGTAGCTAAGGGTTCTTATATCCTTTGAAAATGCTTGTTTGGTCCAATATTTATGGTTTATTTGCTATTTACAGGGTTATGCATAAGGGGTATACATGGCGAATTGCATTTATTTGTCTCCAAAAATTTTCAAACCGTGGCGAATTTCATTAATTTGTCTCAAAAAAATTTCAAACCGTGGCGAATTTTTCTGTGTTGGGGGCTATGAATATCGTTTGCAAAATCTAAAAATGTATGGCATACTTAAAAGCTTTAGGCCGATATGAAAGACTTTAGGTCGACATGACGACCAATGGCATGCCGATCGGTTGTAGTCATGATGATCGGTTGCAACCATGACGATCGGTTATAGCCATGATGATCGATTGCAACCATGATGATCAGTTATAGCCATGACGATCGGTTGTAGCCATGATGATCGGTTGCAACCATGATGATCGATTAACCATGAGATCGGTTGTAGCCATGACGATCAATTGTAGCCATGATGATCGATTGTAGCCATGATGATCAGTTGCAACCATGATGATCGGTTGCATCCATGATGATCGGTTGCAACCATGACTATCTATTGGGGCCATGTCGATCGATTGTAGCCATGATGATATGAAAGACTTTAGGTCAACATGATGACCAATGGCATGTCGATCGATTGTAGTCATGATGATCGGTTGTAGCCATGATGATCGATTATAGCCATGATGATCAGTTGCAACCATGATGATCGGTTGCAACCATGATGATCGGTTGCAGGCATGACGATCGGATGCATGTCGATCGGTTGCATGCATGTCGATGTGCTGCAATAGTCTCGAGTTCCCATCGGTAGCAGTGGTGCATCTGTGCCATGTGTCATCCATCCGTTAAATGATTGCATGTAGAGGACACGTGTCACCCATCCAGGAGCTGATTGCATGCAGAAAAGTCTATATAAAGGGAATTAACAGTCATTTTTTTGCCTTTTCTATCATGGTTTTAACCTTTTTCCTCCCATTTTAAAGCTTTCTTACCCCTTTTTCTCTCATTTTAATGCTTTCTTACCCCTTTTCCTCTCGTTTTAACGCAATCTGAACCCTCTTCCTCCACTTTTATCTTGGTTTTAACAATTTACCTTAATTTTTAAGTGGTTTTTAACCATTTTTCTCTCATTTGAAACCTTTTCCATTGTATCTTCTTATCCATACCCGTACACCCTATGGCATCCCCTACAACCCCTGGAATGTTTAAAGTTAATTATAAGAACCTGGTTTACCCCTTGATTTCAGAAATTTTATCAACACCGGGTTACGACATGTCTTGGGTCATGGACTCTGGTCTTCGGGGTCTAGTTTCAATGCCCCATTTCGATACGGATGTTAAACTGGTGGAGAGGATCATTGCAGCTTATAATATGGATTCGAGCAAGGTAAATCTTGTCACCGACAACAAAAACATCATTCTTTCTTTCTCAGCCATAGATATCACCAGATTGACAACATTGCCCCATGTTGGTGTTGAGCCTGTCACTTCCAAATACCAGTTAACTGATGACGACAAACTCTACTTGGAGACCAACTTCAAAGTGCAGTTGGAATATTTTCAAGGTATAACTATTTTTTTATTTAATTGAATTTAAATTCTTGTCAGTGATTGACCGTACAATTACTAATTTTAGTTTTTTTGCAGTTACATCCACCAAGTCCAGAAGGGGTTTGACCGTACCGACGATTGAAAATAAATTTCTTCGGGCATGTTGCGAATTCTTCCTTGCTAGACTCGTTCTGCAAGGAAGGCCAACATAAATTCTGATGTGGGCCTTAGCGTATTTGGTCCATTGTATTGGACACCATAAATTTGACTGGTGCACCTATGTTTCAAATCGGATCAGATTGGAAATAGAGAACGTGAAAACCCACGCTTCACCCTCACCGACAGTTAGCACATGTAATTATATTATTACTTTTTTTTTATGAATATTTTCATAATTTGTAGAACACTTCAGTACCAACATCTTGGCACTCAACCCTTGTCAATTTAGCCATGACAGAACAATAGGTTCAGGTAATTATTTTTTATATTTTAGTAAATTTTTTATTTTTCCATTGTTTATCTTTTTGTAATTTTGACATTTTATACCAAACACAAAAAAAGGCATCCTCTTCCTCTTCAAAGTGGGATGCTGCTATCAGAGGTTATAATCTAGAGGAATCAGGAGACTCCAAAACACCTACGGAGGAAGCAACACCACCGCTAAGGAGAAGATCATCAAGGAAACGTAGAAGATCTATTTCTCCTGATCGTCGACAATCTCCACTTGCGGTTGCACGTCCGATGCCAACGGGCGTAGTTACGCATGAGGTTTCATCTTCTGGGAGTAAGTTTTAATTACTACCGAAACAAATTTTTTACAATATTTTTACTATTTTTAATTAATTTTGTTTTTTTTTTCAGATGTACAGCATGACCACATTCCATTTGCAGTAGCAGCTACGCAAGATGTTTTTTCTTCTACCGGTAAGTGTTATAACAAAGTTTGCAACCAATTTTCATAATTTAATTTTATAACTAGTTTTTATTTTCTACCTTCACAAAATTTATAACTAATTTTTATTTTTTATGTTTTAAGGTCCCTTGCAACAATTTCGTCAACAAAATCAACAAATGCCGCCCCCTCCTCCACAACGCCCAACTCAAATGCGAGGTCAATGCTTCCCAGTTGGAAAACACTTTCTTCCATCTAGGCCACAGAGAGAAGCAACACAACAAATTTTAGAGAGAGAAGCATCAAAGACTTTTTCCGGTTTCGACCGTATTTCTGTTAATAATTTTACTTTTAAGGATATACCGAAAGCTTCTGGTATTGGGTTGGATGATGTTCCACTTGATAAAGATTACTTTTTGCAAGATAACACACCCACTCAATTTCAACTATCATAATTGCTTCAAGACAAAGTAAATGAAGGTGCAGAATGTTCAAGCAAATCTCCTCCAAGGGAAAGAAGCACCCGTCAGGCTCCTCCTCGACAAGAGGATGAAATAATAATTTTTTTAGAAAAATATTTGGTTTCTGATAATGTTGAATCTACAATTAAGGATTTGCTACTTCCAGATATAACAGAAATGAAAAAATGGGAGTATCGGGCTAAGGTGTTGATAAAGGAAATTAATGCCCGATACAATAATTTTTCAAAAAGAGAAAGAAATTTTTTTGTTGTTGAAAATGAACCTGAAAATATGGAGGCTCTACTACAGCAAGTAAAATCTGGCATTTTGAAGGTGAATACATCATACACAGATGAAATTTTAAAGTTTATGATGAACAAATTGGAGAACATAAATGGTGAGGCCCAAGCTTATTACAATGAATGGGCAAGTGATAAGAAAAAGGTTGTTGTTGTTGTAGCTGCAAAGAATGTTGTTGAGGTTTGACTTAATCACTTTTGTGTTCAAAAATTTGTTGTTCTCTTTTTTAAAATGTAATTATCTTTTCATGTTGATTAACTTTTTCTCTTTTTGCAAGTAAAGTATGAAAATCTCAAGAAGCAGGTTCAAAACCTGCAAGACTATCTCAGGATGGCAAAGGAGTTCTTAAACGCTTCCATGGCAATGAAAAAAGAGCACAGGAATCAGTTCGACAAAACAACATTTTGCGGAAAATCATTATCCGCAATGGATTGGATCCTGATGTTCTGCTTAAGGAGAAGGGTAAAGAAGTTCAAGGACCAACATCTGAAGATGTTGGCAAAGAAGAAAAGACCCTTCTCGATGGAATGCAAAATGTTGAGATGATCCTTGTCAATTGTGGAGCAATTGATAGTACTGTTACCCAGCCCGAGAAAAGAGCCATCGAAATGCAGAATGTGGATGAGGAAAAAGGAGCTGAACAAGGGAAATATGAGGGAGGGGTCATTGCTATGGAGACTGTGGAAGCCATTGAGAAGGCAAAAGGAGTGGAGGAAGGGGGAAAATATTCTGAAGTGAAAAAATGAATTTTAAAAACAATTTTAAGACATTTCATATGTTTTCATTGGAAAACAAGATACTTGCTTTTATTATTTTACTATTACACTATTTACATTTATAATTGTGTGTTATTTTCATCTCTTAAGTATTATGGTGTTTCATATCTTAGGTATAGATTTACATGTTATTCAATGTTATTCATGTTGTGATATAAAAATGAGTTTTGTCTTGTGGATTTTGCTATGTTGTTTTTATATTTCAATTTTCAAATGAGTTTGAATTTTTAGTTTATTCAAAGTCATTCTTGTTGTTGTATAGAAAAGTGTTTTGTCTTTTTTATTATGCTATATTGTTTTCATATTCAATGTTAGTTTACGATGGAGATATTAATGAAAGGGTTAAATTTCAATTTCCATATATTATGCTATGTTGTTTTATATTTCAATTTTCAAATGAGTTTACGAATGATATATCTATGCATGTGTTTAAATTTCAGTTTATTCATATTCATTCTTGTTGTAGTATAAAAGTGAGTAATTTCATTTCTATTTTGCGATATTGTTTTTATATTTCAAGTGAATATGGTCATTTGTATTATGCTATATAGTTTTTATATTTCAAAGTGAGTTTACGAAGGATATATCTATGCATGGGTTTCAATATTCAGTGCATTCATAATCATTATAGTTGTATAAAAATGAATATGGTCATTTGTATTATGCTATATTGTTTTTATATTTCAAAGTGAGTTTACAATGGATATATCTATGAATGGGTTTCAATTTTTAGTGCATTCATAGTCATTATAGTTGTATAAAATTGAATATGGTAATTTATATTATGCTATATTGTTTTTATATTTTAGAGTGAGTTTACAATGGATATATCTATGCATGGGTTTAAATTTTCATTTTCCATATCTAGAGTACTATTCTATATGCTTTTTTCATACATATGTAGAAAATTTTTAGTAGTTATGTATATATACAAGGTTAACTCAATGACAAAGCATAAACCATAAAAAATCTCTATATTTTGTCACATCATCAATGACGATCGATTGTAGACATGTCGATCGATTGTTATGTGATGTATAGATTATTGATTGTAATATCGTTAGAATTGATGATATGTGATCTTAGTTTATGATGATGATAGTATGATGATCATTAGATATGTGATTGTTGTAGCATGACGATATATTAGCATGATGATCAGTTGTAGATATGATGATAGGTTGTAGACATGATGATCGATTGTAGACATGTCGATCGATTGTAGACATGATGATCAGAAATGTTGATCGGTTGTAGATATGATGATCGATTGTAGACATGATGATTGTAGACATGTCGATCGATTGTAGGTATGATGATCAACTATAGATATGTTGATCGATTGCAGGCATAATGATTATTGTATGATTATTGATTATAGATATGATGATAGGTTGCAGATATATCGATTGGTTGTAGGTATGATGATCGGCTATAGACATGTCGATCGATTGTAGGTATGATGATCAACTGTTGGTATGATGATGGTAGCAATGTTGCATCTGTACCACGTGTCAACCATCTATGAAATGATTGCATGCAGAGGCCATGTGTCAACCATCTATGAAATGATTGCATGTAGAGGCCACGTGTCACCCATCTAGAAGCTGATTGTATGGAGAGAAGTCTATATAAAGGGATTAACAATCATTTTTTTGCCTATTCTATCATAGTATTAATCATTTTCTTCCTATTTTAATGCATTCTTACCCCTTTTCCTCTCGTTTTAATGCATTCTTAACCCTCTTCCTCTAGTTTTATCTTAGTTTTAACCTTTTACCATAAGTTTTAAGCCAGTTTTAACCCTTTTCCTCCATTTTGAATCCTTTTCTATCAAGTGTCACGTACCATCCTCTGTGTCTTCTGATCCATACTCGTACACCCTATGGCATCCCCTACCACCCCTAAAATGTGTAAAATTAATTTTAAAAACCTGGTTTGCCCCCTGATTTCTAAAATTTTATCAACATCGGGTTACGACATGTCGTGGGTCACGACCTCTGGTCTTCGGGGTCTAGTTTCAATGCCATAGTTTGACATGAAAACAAAACTGCTGGAGAAGATCATTGTAGGTTATAATATTGATTCGGGTAAGGTAAATCTTGTCATCGACAACAAAAACATCATTCTTTCTTTCACAGTCGCAGATGTCACCATATTGATAGCATTGCCCCATGCTGGTGTTGAGCCTATCACTTCCAAATACCAATTAACTAATGAAGATAAACTCTACCTGGAGACCAACTTCAATGTGCAGTTGGAATATTTTCAAGGTATAACTATTTTTTAATTTAATTGAATTTAAATTCTAGTCACTGGTGTATTACTGATTTTGTTTTTTGCAGTTACGTCCACCAAGTCTAGAAGGGGTTTGACCATACTAGCGATTGAAAATAAATTTCTTCGGGCATGTTGCGAATTCTTCCTTGCCAGACTCGTTCTGCAAGGAAGGCCGATAGAAATTCTGATGTGGGCCTTAGCGTATTTGGTCCGTTGTGTTTCACACCAAAAATTTGACTGGTCCACCTATGTCTCACATCGGATCAGATTGGAAATAGAGAACGTGATAACCCATGCTTTACCCTCATCGATAGTTAGCACATGCAATTATATTATTGCTTTTTTTATGAATATTTTTATAATTTGCAGAACACTCCAGTACCAACATCTTGGCACTCAATCCTAGACAATGCAGCCATGAGAGAACAACAGGTTCAGGTAATTTTTTTGTCAATATTTAAATAATTTTTTTATTTTTCCATTATTTGTCTTTTTGTAATTTTGACATTTTATATATACACAGAAAAGGGCATCCTCTTCCTCTTCAAAGCGGGGTGCTGCTGTCAGAGGTTATAATCCAGAGGAATCAGGAGACTCCGAAACACCTATGAAGGAAACAACACTACCTGTATGGAGAAGATCAACAAGGAAACCTAGAACATCTAGTTCTCCTGATCGTTGACAACCCCCACCTGCGGCTGCATTACGTCCACTGCCAATGGGAAAAGATTCTGGAGCAAGAAATTGAATTTTAAAATTTGATATTTTGAAAGACAATTTTATGACATTTCATATGTTTTCGTATGAAAACAAGATACTTGCTTTTATTATTTTACTTTTAAGAGATACACTTTTATAATTGTGTGTTATTTTCATCTTTTAAGTATTATGGTGTTTCAAATATGCTATGTTGTTTTTATATTTCAATTTTCAAATGAGTTTACGAATGATATATCTATGCATGTGTTTAAATTTGAGTTTATTTATATTCATTCTTGTTCTTGTATAGAAAAGTGTTTTTTCTTTTTTATTATGCTATATTGTTTTTATATTCAATGTTAGTTTACGATGGAGATATTTATGAAAGGGTTAAATTTCAATTTCCATATATTATGCTATGTTGTTTTTATATTTCAATTTTCAAATGAGTTTACGAATGATATATCTATGCATGTGTTTAAATTTCAGTTTATTCATATTCATTCTTGTTGTAGTATAAAAGTGAGTATTTTCATTTCTATTAAGCTATATTGTTTTTATATTTCAAGTGAGTTTACGAAGGATATATCTATGCATGGGTTTCAATTTTCAGTGCATTCATAGTTAGTCATTATAGTTGTATAAAAATGAATATGGTAATTTGTATTATGCTATATTGTTTTTATATTTCGAAGTGAGTTTACGATGGATATATCTATGAATGGGTTTAAATTTTCATTTTCCATATCTAGAGTAATATACTACATGCATTTTTCATACATATGTACAGAAATTTTTACTATGCATACAAGGTTTACTCAATGACAAAGCATAAATCATAAAAAATCACTATATTTTGTCATATCATACAACTAATGATACTAATGATACATACATACATTTAAATTCAAAGGAAAAATAACTATTTTTTGTCAACATATACATTTAGTTCAATAACATAGCATCATTACGTATACATGGTTTTCAAATTTTCAACTTACTCAAAGCTATAGCATACATCATAAATTTTGAAAACATAGACAATCCATAACATTAAAAAGCAAACATGCATAATCATTGAAAATTGAATGATTATATGATTTTACAACAAATCAAATACAAAAAATCTTTGATAATATGAAATATTTCAAATCCAGAAAATCACTGATAATATGAATTTATTCAAATCACTAAAATTTTACAAAATGATTTCAAATCCGAAAAAATCTTAGATTATATGAATTTGTCATATAATCATTGCAATTTTTACATTTTTGGAAGGTAATACAAAGCTTTATCAACTTCTCCACAAGAACGCAAAATCTGTGAATTCTGCGTTTCCATAATCTCATCATCACTCCTAGCTGAATCATTTTTGTCATTATCAACCATATTAGAGAGACCTCTTCTTTCTGCTAGGGACTTCCAATATGTCAATGCTCTGTCATAGGGAAAGTTACCCACCTCGTACGATGACACATACATTCTCAAACAATTTTCCAAATTTTTGTCCAACTCTGTTACGAACTTTTGATTTAACAAAAGTTAATGCACTCGAAAACCCTTTCGTCTTCAATAGATCCCAAAATCATTGTCTGACATAATTCATATAAAATAAAGTATTCACTCATAGTATCTTGCAAGACACTACTTCGATACAATTTTTTCCAGAAACGCGTGATTGAACCAGTCTCTTGTGGATTTTTGAATTGTGCAATTTGATTATCCATTGTTATTCCAAAATTGGTTGACTGATGTCTCAAAAGATCTTTGTTTAGAATACCATTGATTTCAAAGCCATTTATTTCCACACTTTTAGAGAAATGTGTCATAAGATTACCCATATATTTTACAAACAACTCACTTCTACTACTTTGGTCACCACAAGGATTCTAGAAATTAGGATTAACAACAACCATGGCCTCAAGTGTCTCATCTCTCTTAAAACGATCTCTTATTTCACTTGTTAATGCATTTGCAATTCTTTTCAATTTATTCTTAGTGTTATCCAAAACCTCATCGAATCCGAAATGTGTAACGGGCACTTGTTCAACATCATCTGTCAGAGTATTTAATCACTTTTCAAAATGATATACAGGAATCAACTTTCCATGGATAGCAATACAAAGATTATCGTTGATGTTGAACTTTAAAAAGTTGTTCGGTTCATTGACATTAATTAACGTATTCCAACTATCAAACTTGGGATCATCAAAATGTTTTTCGGATAAATAAATCCTGTCAATAACCATACATATTTGTTTTCTCATCCTCATGAAATCGACAATATAAATTGCCCTTTCCTGTGCAAGTTTAATCATAGTATTCATTTCTTGTAACATTGGTAGAATACCACATAATGTGAGAAGAGTTTCCAAGTCAGTCATACGAAAAAGCAAATCTTTTGCCTTGTCAACATCTCTACGATGTGCATACATAAACCCAACCAAGGATTGATATTCTAAAAATACCCTTTTTGCAGGAAGAAATAGTGAAATCCACCTGGTTTCCACATCTTTTAACATTTTTCTGCCTTCAGTTACACCTAGAGAAAACTGTTGAAACTCTGCAAACCTTTTTGGACTGCATGAAAAGTATGAGTGTATATCGCGGATGAGTTCTTCCACTCTGGCTACATTATCAAAATTGCTCACAATTTTGTATGCAAGATTCATTCGATGAGCCATGCAATGAATAGGAATCACATATGGGGCAATGGAAGTCTGAAGCCTAACACAAAGACCATTCCTTTGTCCTTGCATTGTAGCCGCACCATCAGCTCCAACACAAATTAACTTTGTGGCAATTTCCTTTTCATCCATTCTGGCAATATCCTTTAAATTGGTTACAACAACATTATAAATGTTTTTCGCATTACAATTTTCAATCATCTTATGTAGTGCTAGTAAATGAGGTTGTCTCAAATGATTTTTGAATGTGTAAACATGTATGCAAATCCAAGATGTGTTGTCAACAGTTGTTACCTCATCAATGGAAAGTGAAATAAATTTGGCTTGTTTCACATTCTCTCTCAGGTCTTCCTTCTCAACCAGTGATAGACATTTTGCCATTTCCCAACCACTTCGATCTGACCAATGTGAACTGGTAAGGTTTTGTACATTGGCTAGTTGAAGTATTTCCTTAAAATCAACAAAATCAGACATGGGTTGACCTTTTTTTAGAATACTGTATACAATAGCAAACTACAATTTCTTTGAGGCTAATACAATCTTATTAATTTTTTGAAATTGTGCCTCGATTGTTCCACCCTTCTCAATGAGAGTTTGTTTTTGTTTCATTGCTTTTTCATATTCAATTGCATATCTCACATGCACACATTCTGATGCATCCTTCCACCTATGAAATCTGTTAATTGTTCCATCACTTCGTATTTCTTTGATGTAAACTTTCCCATAGTGTTTTTCTATTGTGTCTTTCTTATTTTGCAATAAATGATCCTTTCCAAGCTTCCATGTACAAATAATGCATTTACACACATTCAGTTTCTCATCTCGCTCAATAAAGGGGTATAACCGTGCCCATTCATTTTTAAAATCCCTTCCAATAGTCCATTCGCTTATCTTTTGATGTTTAGATTTTTGACTACAAGATTCCCCAGAGGTCTGAATTTTAATTGTACTATCTTTTTCTCTTTCGGTTGATGTGTCTGAATTTAAAATCTCCTGAAGTGGTTGTTGAATGTCGTTATTAGGAAAATTATCATGTGGTCCCATCTCATCTGCTGGAATATCTTCGAGTGAACGCACATCAGGCTCGACAATGTTTACTGCATTCAATGTTTGGTGTTCTCTATCATTTTTTGTTGTAAAAAAGGCACTATTTTAAAGAATTAACATAATACAGTTTTACAAAGCATTTAAAAAGAGGTAGATAAGCAGAAAACCATTTATCTATTAATAGAGAAAGGTTTTACATTTAAGAAGAACATAAATATTAAAAAATTGATGGTAAAAGGTGTTTGTACCTGCAAGTTGTGTAGGATCTGTAGAGATTGATGCCTCATTGCATTTTGATATTTGTGTAAAATATTTTAGAATTGTCTTTTTACAAGAAGATTGGCCTCCCTTATTTCCATATTCAGTAGGTGACATTGTATCTGTAAATAAAAACCTTCAGATGTTAGGAAATGTATATGAAATTGAATGAAAATAGTAGACATCCCTCAAGATGAACCTATGAAACTAAAGAAAAGAAGGTACAAGAAAATGCTCCTAACACACAACATGATAGGGAATACTTATCGACCATAGTTGTAGATAGTGCTTCTACACTGTGTATGAAACATACTCTAAGAGACAAGAAGCAGTCTCTAACAAGAGAAATGCTCTTGACACACAACTAGATGACATTGATAGTTGTCTACCATAGTTGCGTATAGTTCACCTACAGTGCCTATGAAACTGTAGAAAAAGAGATTTGGATAAAAGAACAATGGAAGAAGAATACTCTACTAATTTTTAGTCATGAATCCTCTACAACCGATAGGCTTTTACTGACAGAAACTTCCCTGTAATCGATCGACTTATACCGATCGACAGTCCCTACAACCGATAGATAAATTCGATCAGATCCTAAATCGATATAAGATAGAATGATGTCGATCGACACGTCCCTACAATTGATAGAATGATGTCGATTGACACCTCTACAATCGATTAACAAATGTTGATCGACACCACTACAACCGATCGACTATGATGATCGACACGGTTCTATAATTGACTGACTAATGTCGATCGACACCTCTATAATCGATAGATAAATGTCGATCGATAATCCCTACAATTGATCAGCTTATGATATGGCTCTACAATCGATCGACTTATGTCGATAGACACGACTCTACAATCGATCGGCTTATGTCGATAGACATGGCTCTACAACCGATCGACTTATGCTGATAGACACGACTCTACAATCGATCGGCTTATACCATAGACACATCTCTACAATCGATCGACTTATATCGGCAGACATGACTCTACAATCGATTAGCTTATATTGATAGATACAACTTTGCAATCGATCTCCTTATATCGATAGACATGGCTCTACAACCGATCAGCTTATATCGATAGACACGACTCTACAACCGATCTCCTTATGCTAATAGACACGACTCTACAATTGATTGACTTATGTCGACAGACATGACTCTATAATCGATCGCTTATCCAATAGACATGACTCTACAATTGATCAACTTATATCGATAAACATGGCTCTACAATCGATCAACTTATATCGATAGACACGTCTCTACAATCGATCGGCTTATGTCGACAGACACAGCTCTACAATCGATCGACTTACGCCGACCGACACGGCTCTACAATCGATCGACTTATGCTGATAGACACGACTATGAAACCGATCGACTTATGCCGATAGACATGGCTCTGCAATCGATCATCTTGCATCGATCGACACTCCTCTACAATCGATCGATTTATTTTGATAGTCACTCCTCTACAACCTTCTCAAGTTTTTTATTGTTTTAGAGCTATTTTTGAGTTAGAGTATTTTTTATGTATGTTTATCGGTACCTAGTATAGTATATATATGGGTAGTATATGAGGCGATTTGGGTAGGAAAAATAAAATCATTTATAATTTGAAGGCGATTTGGGTAGGAAATATAAAATCATTTATAATTTGAAGGTGAATTGGGCGGGAAAATCAAAATCATATGTAATTTGAGGTCAACGAATTAAAATAAAGTTAGGTTCATGATTATCAACGATGGGCAAATTTTGATGCAAGTACAGACTATGAGAACAAAATAGAGGGTTTATACCCTGTCGCTAATCACACAGAGGCATACCAACAAGACACACAAAAATAAAATACTAAAATATATTTTGTATTAATTCAAAAATGGCAACATACAATGATTCTTCGTCTCGCTTCTTGCTTGCTATGGCTCTATCTCATATACATATATATATATATATTACTTCCTCTAGAAACTTCTTTTATTTCTCTATAGTTCTATACTCTTCCGGAAACTTCCCCTTCTTCCGGAAACTTCCTCCTTTTAAAGCTCCTGCGTCATTCTCCTAGGGTAAGAAAAGTTTTAGCATGAGCTCCTGCTCATGCCAAGGCTTGATATTCTTCAACTGTGTGCCCAAACGTTGCCAGTTCAGCTGGTTTCATCCATGTTGCATCCTCTAATGGCCTGTTACTCCACTTAACCAAATATTCAAAATATTCTCTTTTCCTGGTCTTCCTGTACACTCGTTTATCTAGTATGTCTTCGATTGTTTCCTCTTGTTGTTTAGGCATCTGCTGCTCCCAATGGACCTTTTCAGCTTGCTCTATGCAGTCATCCTCTATAGCTAAGTTTGGATAAGCATACAAATCCGCAACATTGAAGATTGGAGAAATCCCAATTCCATCCGATAATTCTATCTCATAAGCATTATCCCCGAATTTCTTCAACACTCTACACGACCCAATTTTCTTTGACTTCAGCTTATTATATTCCCCCTTCGGAAACCTTTCCTTCCTGAGGTAAGCATATACCACATCTCCAACCTAAAAACTGACTTCTCTTCTTTTCAAATCTGCATGTTGTTTGTATTTTTTGGTACTCATTTGCAGCCTCTTTCTTACCTCGTTCTGCATCTCATGTATTGCCTCCGCAAACTCCTCAACATCAGCACTCCTCTTATTCAAATCTGCTATATCCCTCAATTCACAAACTCCTCTGGGGCTATATCCATACACAATCTGAAATGGTGTTTTCCTAGTGCTCCTGTTTACTGAATCATTAAATGCAAACTCAGCATGTGCTAATGCCAAATCCCACTATTTCGGTTTGTCACTTGCAAGACACCTCAATAGATTTCCCAAACTCCTATTGACAACCTCCGTTTGCCCATCCGTCTGAGGATGATAAGCGAAACTAAAACTCAGCTTTGTTCCCAATTTCTTCCACAATGTTCTCCAGAAGTGACTTACAAATTTAGTATCTCTATCTGAAATAATGCTTAATGGCAACCCGTGCAATCTCACTACTTCTTTGAAGAATAAATCAGCTACATGCGTGGCATCATTACATTTGTTACAAGCCACAAAATGTGCCATTTTGCTAAATCTATCAACAACAACAAAGATGGAGTCCATACCTTTTGTTGTCCTAGGCAATCCAAGCACAAAATCCATACTTATAGCTTCCCATGGCTTTTTCGGAATAGGCAATGGCTTGTACAAACCTATATTTTGACTCCTTCCTTTTGCATGCTGGCATATCCTGCATCCCTGTACATATCTCTTCACATCGGCTGTCATTTTAGGCCAATAATAATCTTCACTCAACTTGGCCAATGTTTTATCTATGCCAAAATGACCAGCAAGTCCTCCGCCATGCTTCTCCTTCAATAAGTTCTCCCTCATCGAACTCTGTGGTATACATAGTTGCTTCCCTTTGAACAACAGTCCTTCCTGGATAAAATAATCCAGCCATGGTGTCCTATCCTCCACTAGAGGATTCTCACATGCCTTCCATGCCCTCATGAAATCCGGATCAGTCTTATACAAATCTTTGATTACATCAAATCCAATCACTTCTAAGCTCATTTCAGTCATCAAAAGACTCCTACTCAATGCGTCAACTACCTTATTTGACTTTTCGCTCCTATGCTTCAACACAAAAGTGAAATTTTGCATGTACTCAACCCATTTTAAATGCCTTTGATTCAACTTACCTTGGTTGTTTATATATTGTAGCGCTTGATGATCTGTGTATAAAACAAATTCTTTGGGCAGCAAATAGTGCCTCCATTTCTTCAATGCTTGGATAATAGCATAAAATTCTTGATCATATACCGAATACTTCTGCTTGGCTTCATTTAACTTCTCGTTGAAATAAGCTATAGGTCTGCCTTCTTGACTTAAAACACCTCCAATAGTTGTACCACTTGCATCACAATCTACTTGAAATACTTTATTAAAATCTGGTAAAGCCAATACAGGCTGCTTCGTAATCCTTCTCTTCAAATGCTGGAAACTTCTTTCTACTTCAGCTATCCAAACAAATTGTTTTCCTCCCTTAAAATTTTTCGTAATAGGTGCACATACTCCGTTGAAATTTCTTATAAACTTCCTGTAAAAACTAGCCAAACCATGGAAACTTCTAGCTTCAAATGTACTCCTCGGTGAAGGCCAATATGCAATCGCTTTCACCTTTTTTGGATCCATTTTTAGTCCATCCTTCGATATCACAAAACCCAAATAAACCAGCTCCTCCTTCATGAAGCTACATTTTTCTAAATTTATCAATAATTTTTCCTGCCTCAGCTTATCTAACACCATCCTAACATGCTCCAAATGCTCCTCTTTAGTCTTGCTGAAAATCAAAATATCATCCAAATAGACAATTACAAATTTACCTATGAATGGCTTTAGGACCTCATTCATCAATCTCATAAATGTGTTGGGTGCATTTGTCAATCCGAAAGGCATGACCAACCACTCGTACAATCCGTCATTGGTCTTGAATGTGGTTTTCCATTCATCCCCTTCTCTAATTCTGATCTGATGATATCCGCTCTTCAGATCAATCTTCGTAAAGTACCGAGCTCCACCCAAATAGTCCATAAGATCATCCATTCTCGATAATGGGAACCTGTACTTAATTGTTATTTTATTGATTGCCCTTGAATCCGTACACATTCTCCAATTTCCATCCTTCTTCGATGCAAGTACGACTGGTACTGCACATGGACTCAAACTCTCTCTTATCAAACCTCTATCTAGCAACTCCTGTACTTGTCTCCGGATTTCTTCATTTTCTTGTGGCGTCAACCTGTATGCAGCCTTGTTAGGTAGGCTTGAACCCGGAATTAGGTCCATATGATGGCTGATTTTCCTCATAAGTGGCAATCCACTTGGCAAATCTTCTGACATAATATCCGCATACGTCTCCAACAATTTTTTGATCTCTTCCGGATATTCTTCCTTCCTTTTCTCACCCTTTACATCTGTTGGTTTAGCTACCACAGCCAAACACATCCCTTCATTTTCCTTTATCTGTAGAAATTCCTTTCCTGTTATCAACATTACCTTGTGTTCCTGTTCCACATCTTCTTGATTATCCTACAATGACTTCAACTTAAATTTTGTTCCATCCTTCCATATGGTGCAAGTATTTTCTCTCCCATCATGGACAACATGCCTATCATACTGCCAAGGCCTTCCAAGCAACAAGTGGCACACATCCATAGGCATAATATCACATAAAACTTCATCATAATAATTACCAATTTTAATACTCACCAGACATTGTTCTTTGACTATCAATTGGTGCCCCTTTTGCAGCCACGCCACCTTGTAGGGTGTAGGATGAGGCATCCTCTTCAATCCTAGCTTGGTCACCATCTCCTCGGACACAAGATTATTCGTACTGCCACTGTCCATGATCACTTTGCAACATTTTCCCCCTGCCTTGCATATTGTTCGAAATAAATTTCTCCTTTGTGAGGGTTCAGCTTCCTTTTCTGTCGATGATTTCATTAAAATATGCCTCATGACTAATGATTCTCCGTGCTCCGATGATGTACACTGCGATCTACCTTCATGCTTCTCCTCATATGCAATATGAGCCTTGCCCTCAGGTGCTCTTTGACTAGTTGCAGGTGCATTTTCAGGACACTCAAATGACCTATGCCCAGCAAACCGATTGCATCTAAAACATTTTCCTCTAAAGCTTCCACCTTGTCCTCTGTTATGAGACCCTCTATTATAAGACCCTCTTCCTCTAGTTGAATATCCACCTCTTGTACTGGCATCTTGATAATGTGCATGGTTGGTTCCTTCATCCCTTGCCTAAAATTTTTGACTGTTGCCTTCCTCTTTTGGCTGGGATCTCTGGTTGTCTCCTCCTTGAGCTCTTCCTCTCATCAATTTTCCTCTTCCTCTAGAGCTACTCTGCATTTTCCTCGCTAATTTCTCCTCCGCCTTCAACGCATACTAATATGCAATTTCTACGGACTTAATATCCAATAAGCTGATTTCATCCTGAATGTTATACCGCAATCCATTAATGTACCTAGCCACTTTTTTCGGTTCTGAGTCATCATGACCAGCTCTTATGGATAATTTATAAAACTCCTCCGTGTAATCTTGGATACTCATCTCTTTTTGCCTCAAATTTTGTAGTTTTCGGAATAGACCCACCTGGTAATTAGCAGGCATGAACTTGACTTTCATCCTGGACACCATCTTATCCCAATTTTTAATTTTCTCCTTTCCTTTCCTCTGCCTCTCAGCCTGAACGCTATTCCACCACAACAACGCATGACCTTTCAGCCTTGAACTTGCATATTTTACTTTTTTGTTATCTTCTACCGATTCCAAGTCAAAATATCTATCCATTTCACTGATCCAGTCAATTAATTTATCAGGGTCAAGACTTCCTTCATAGCTAGGGACCTCAACGCGGGGTTTACCTCCAATTTTTGCTATGGCCCGAATTAATCTTTCACTGACATTATCTAATTGCTCTCCTTGGACTTCCTCAAATTTTGATTCCTCATCACTTTCCTCTGCAACAGGTGTTCCCCTACGTTGTGTCGCCTCAATAGCATCTAATCTGGCTGTGAAAGTTCTCACCATTTCATTCAATTCTTCTCTTCCTAGTGCCCTTCTTCTAACTCTGCCCCACTGCGCCATACTGCTGCAAGGTTTTCTTCTCCTTTCAGCTTTACCCGTGTCTTTTTTTTTTGCCACTTACCCAATCAATTTCTCTCACTGCCCTCACCTTGGTCTTTTTCACCCAAGTCTATTGGTTACAGTTTCTCTCCGCAAGACCAACCTGGCTCTGATACCAAACTGATGCAAGTACAGACTATGAGAACAAAACAAAGGGTTTATACCCTGCCGCTAATCACACAGAGGCATACCAACAAGACACACAAAAATAAAATACTAAAATATCTTTTGTATTAATTCAAAAATGGCAACATACAATGATTCTTCGTCTCGCTTCTTGCTTGCTGCGGCTCTATCTCATATACATATATATATATATATTTTACTTCCTCTAGAAACTTCTTTTTTTTCTCTATAGTTCTATATTCTTCTAGAAACTTCCCCTTCTTCCGAAAACGTCCTCCTTTTAAAGCTCCTGCGTCAAATTTACCATAAAAAAACTTCCACCTTGTAAATTTTGAGCGAATGGGCCCCAGTGAAAGGATCCAAAATTAACCTTTTCAAAATTTTAAAAATCCTAAATAGAGCCAATTTACGATATTTCGTGCTTGTGCATAACCCTGGCTATTTATGTCTTCTTTGTTATGAGCTCTTCTAACATGTATTTTCTTCCTTTTCCTCCTTCTCCTATGATTCTGCATTGACACTAGTGGAATTTATGTTTCATGAGAAGTTAGTCTATCATCACAATAATATTCATTTGTATTGCTAGCTTGCTTCATATGTTGAGTGAGTACAAACACAATTAATGATAGGTAAATAATCAAACACTCATATGATGTGAATATAACTATCTTTTGTGAATTCCACCATGCCTTGAAGAGGTTTTCCTTAAGATAACCAATTAATGCTTCAAAGCTACCCTCTTTTTCTTCTTTAAGAAATAAGGATAATTACTCCTTATAACTAGTTGATAGATTCTCATACCCTTCAAGGGTATCTATCAAAATTTGAGAATACAATTTATTTTCATGAAATAATTCTTCATTAATAAAGGCATTTCTTAATATTTCATCCATATTCCTTCTTGATAGTGTTTCTTGCTATTCCTTAGGGTTGTAGAAATGGATTTGATAGAACCTTTGTAGTAGTCTACCTTATGACTCCCTAATTAGAGTATATGAATTTGATTTGATAAAACCTTGATGTGATTTAGATTTTGTAGAATCCTTATGGCTCACAAATGAATTGGGTACTTTATAAACTTTGATATGTGCTTTTATTATCAAGTTTTATAGAATGTCTTATGTCTCCCTAGTGAGAGATGTGAATTAATTTGATGAAACATTTATTGAACTTAGGTTTTGTGGACTTCCTTATGTCTCCCTAGTGGTTAGAACATGCAATATGATTGATAAAGTGCTTTTTGGAATAGTAGTTTAATTTTGGGTTGATTTTTTAAAGTTTTATAAATAACAAAAATCAATTTTTATTACTCCTTATTTCTACTATTGAACTAAGCACTTGTTACTTTGATGAAGTTCTAATGGTTGGATTTCTTTTGTCCCTTTAATGTGATTTTGAGACAATTATACTAGTTAATTCTAACCCTTGATAATCCTTAGTGAACCTCCTTTTATATCCCTTGATATTTGATATTTAATGTTTCTAAATTTCAATAACCTACTTTTGTGTAAAATTCCTTATAACTCCCTAATTTGGAATATTATAAAACAATAATATTTGCAATAATAAAAATTTAATTTTTCCAAGTAGAAATCCTTATTTCTCCTATGTTTTAAATTGTAAATATTAAGCTATTTTTTGTGTATAATTCTCCTTTAATTTTTCTCTCAAATATGGTTGATTTCCCTATAGTTTCAACCTTATATTTTACCCCTTATCACTCCTTTTAATGAAAGAAAATTTAAATAAGATAAATTCTTACCTTTATAATGCTACAAACCTTAAGTATTCAACGCATAATTTGGATGTGGATGACAACACTCTTTAATGTTGATCTTGGGTGCTATAACCAATGGTAGGTTTTGATTCTCCCTTGACTTCAATCCTTGAATAGTGGTGCCTCAAATATGGCTTCTTTGACCTACTTTGAATGTCTCGATCAAGAGTTTTAAATGCTCTTCTCTTTTATTTCATGTTGCAACTCCTTGCTTCTTTGAATGTGCTTCCCTCCTTAGTTTTAGGTGCCTTAAATAGGAAGAAGTTCTTTTTGTGAGGGACAAGTGTCATAGGAGTTTTGTTCAACGCTTGGAGGATGTAGGTTCCTTTTGACACTTATAATATTTACTGATGGATGGAGGATGAACGTTAGAGACTTTCTTGAGTGCTAATATGATTTGGTTACACATGTCATCTCCTTTCTAGCATATGCAATGTTTCCTATATAATGCTACCCTTGATTATTCCTTTTAGGTGTACAATATTTGAGCGTTATTTTAAGTGCTCATATGAAATATGTTAGGGTTTCTTCAATGATGACAAGTGGCACCCTTTCTCTTTTGCATGTACCTTCCGCTTGATTCTTCTTCAATGTATTCTCATAAGCTTTATCAATGTATTTTTGCCAAATATTTATTTTCTATGTTTCCTTCTCAATGCTTTCATGGTGCTTGGTATGAAAGTTGTTTCCATCTAGTATAATGAGTAGTACTTTGGTAGAGGTTGAGTGGCTTTGAGCTAGGATAATAAGAAATGCTTCGATGGAGGTTTTGTTACACTCTAATGGTGATTTAGAATGTTCCTTGTGGATGTACATCTAGCTCTTGGGTATTGCTTTATGCTTTGATTTTCTCCTACTTTCAAGTTGTTGTATTTTTACCTTTGTGGATGATAGCTTCTCCCTATGCTATGCTATGTATGCTTTGCAGGTGGATGTCCAAATCATGGATGATGTTAGCTCTTTAAAGACTCTTTTGACATTGCTTGAATGATGCTTCTCTACGACCTCTTTGATATATTCCTCGCTTGTGAAGAATATGTCTTTATGACACTTAGACCTTGTTCTTTTTCCTATATAGGATAGAATATTATGGTGCAAGATAATGTAAATAAAATTTGTAATAGAATATCTTATTTTGCACCTCCTTTTGCAAGTTTTTTCTATTGGTTTTAATGGCAACTTTCTTGTAGGCAAGGGTTGATTTGACATTATCTCCTTTGCTAGACAACTCTCTCCTTTTGCTTGGTTAATCTAGTAATAAATCCAAGCTAATAACCACGTAGATAGAATCTTTTGAAGAAGTAGTTTTTGCACTAATTTTTTACATGTAAAGAACCCTTAGTGCACCTTGAATCTAAGATTCACCAAGTCTTGATTTGTAGCTTATTTTACTGATTTTGGTGGTGGATTTATTCTCCAATCCTTGGTGGAATCTAGTCTATTTTTGGTGGCTTCTTTAAACCATGAAATGTTGTAGGTTTTGTGCATCAAATAGTGTCTCTAGACACTTTGATAATCTACTAGTTTTGTGCCCTTGATATTAACAATTTAAAAATATAAACTAACCCTTTTTTAGAGTAACTAGTTAAAGATCATTTAATATAGTGCAATAAATCAATAATATTTCTAACTTATTGCACTTCAAAGGTAACAATAATCTCCGCTTATTGGTCCTGTAAATAAAATCTCAAAATAATTCTGAATGCACTTAATAATCTCTACAACTTTTTAAGAGTAATTTTTAAAAAACCCTTAATGAATAATCTATAAATTTTCACTAAAATCAATATTGTAGGATGTAGTCTTCTTGATTTATAGATAGATAATAGATAGATGATAATTTTATTTCTTTCAAAAAATATCCAACTCCTATTTAATGTGCAAATATATCCTAAAATGAGCTCTCATTTTTGCACTTTCTTGAATACTATAATATAAGTCTTTCTCCTTGCAATTTTAATCCAAATATGGTGCTTAATAGAATTTGATAATGAACCCTAATTTGAAGTTCAACTAATTGCACCCATGTTGCTTACCTTTAATGGCTTTGTAGATGATATAGATCTTGGTGTTTAGATTCACCAAGTTTTAGCCTTGAGATGAATGAATTTTGTAGCTTCTTTTTGGCTATCCAAAATATCTTCTTGCTTCACCAAAATGTGGTCTCCAACCTTCTGTCTTGAGCCTAGGGTTTGGTGGCTTGATCCTTCCAATGGTATTTAATTTTCTATAGTAGATTCAAAACGTCCTTGCTTATGAAATGTGCCTTCTAGCTAGGAAAGGTGACCTCTAAATATCTTGGATTTGGTAGGCTTCTTCTTCTATCTGAGTCCTCCTTAAATCTTCTTCTTGACTTCAAATAGGATCTTCTTCTCAAGATTTTAAATGTCTTGAGGTCTTCACTGGATTCTTCTTCAATATTTGGCGCTCTTTGACAAATTCTTTTCCTCTTGGGATTCTTTTTGGATGGTGATAATTGTCCCAAGTCCTTCACTATCAGGAGATTCTCCTTGGTAATGGATTTCTCTAATGAGCTCTTCTAGGAACTCCTTTGATGATGCTTCTTCAAGATTTGCAACAAGGCTCTCCAAACCTTCTTATTTTTCTCCTTGAGACCTCTCCAAGGTCTTCAATATTGTAGCTTCTATGGTATTCCAAATGAGACATTTCCTTCAATATTCTACTTGTGGAAGTGTTGGTAATGAAATCTTCCTCTAGGATCTCTAAAATTTGTTGCTTATCTGATCAGGAATAGGACTTTGCTAGTCCCTCTTTATCTCTTCCATGATTGGAAGTTTTCCAATGAGATATTCTATGGATATCTTTAGGTTCTTCAGAAATAAGTCTTTAATCAGTAAAGGAGATCACCAATCTCCTATTTCATAGACTTTTCTTTGGAGTCTTCTTCTGGATCAAGAACTCTTCTTTGGATTTTTCTTCAGGAACTCTTCTCTGGAGTTTTCTTCTATATCAGGAACTCTTCTCTAGATTTTTATTCAATATTAAGTCTTATGTGGCCCATTATTTTAGATCAAGGCTTTTGTGAAATTTTTCTTGTAAATCAAGGATTTTGTGGCATTTTCTTCTGGTATAAGGCTTCTATGACCTTTTTCTTCTAGATCAAGACGTTTGTGGCATTTTCTTCTGGTACAAGGCTTCTATGGCCTTTTCTTCAGGTGCAATGTGAATTTTTTCAATCTAGCAATGGAGATATCCAATATCTAAACTTCACCATGATTCTTATCCTCGAGTCTCTCCTATACATATATGTAGTGTCTATTTTCCTATTAGCTTTTGATATTATATGCAATGGGAGATAGCAATCACAAGATGCAAAAATAATAATATGAAAGAAAGTAAATCTGTGAGATGACTAAAATATGCTATAAATAGAAATTATGAAAATGAATACAATGTAGTTGTGGAGGAAATGAATACTCCATGAATAATGCTATTGGACTACATTGCACCCATATCCAATATGGGTGACTTTATCAATGCATTATGATGCACTTTGAGATGTTGTGTCTGATCTTATATGTGATGTTGTGAGTGATGCTATGTGTGATGCTCTATGACTATGACAATAAGGCCATTATATAGGAAGATAGGTTCCTTGGCCAACACTATCTAGTTGTGCAAGGGATAGCTTGCACATGTACATCTTACACATTAACACTTGTGCATTTATTACATTTCATGAAGAAACTAAGTAACTTCCCCCTAAACTAATCTAATGTCCTAAGTATGTACCTTGGTAGATACATTTACATGACCCAAAATGATGTAATATGATCTATTTCTAACATTTCCTACAACAACAAAACTAAACTCTGCACGAGGAAAGCACATAGACTTTCAGGAAACGAAGGTGAAATCCTTCTCTATATGTTGTAGGAAGTTTCCCAACTTCTGAGAGTTCATTTTATGAAACAAAGAAACTTTAGATAGTAATTAGCATGAAAAAATCCAGATCTCTTGAGATCAATAGTCTTCACTAGTTGATTCATCAAACTAGTGGAATAAATGTTGAGTCCTAGTCTTCACGAGAACTCTATGGAAAGACTCTAGCCAAATGTAATCTCAGAATTTTTATAACTAAGATTTGTTTCAGTCCTCACTTGTGACTCTCCCTATTCCTAGCTGGATGCACCGTAGCTTTGATACCTCTATCAAATTTTAAGAATACATGTAGTGGGAGAGATTTATCATAGGTCCTAATAAGAAGCAGAAAATATGAAAGAATGGAATTCTACAATATGACTAAAATATAAAATAAATAGAAAGTGGTAAAAATAAAATGCATTATGGAGGTGATGGTCACTCCATTAATATAAGCTAAATAACTAAATTTTGCTCTAAAAGAGTTCTACCACTATCTACTACTCTCTACTATAATGAACTTGATGTACTTGATCTATATGATCTATCACTATGAGGTCCTTTATATAGGAAGATATATTCCTTGGCCAACACTCTACCTAGCTATACAAGGGGACACCTTGCACATTATAACTTGCACATTGACACTTGTGTATTTATTAAAATTTCTTGAAGTACCTAGCTAACTTCCCCTTAAAGTAAGCTCCTACTCTAACTATGTACCAAAGGTGGTCCATTTACATGACCCAAATGATGTAATATACTCTAACATAAATGGAAAGCCAACTTACATGGAATAGAACCTGATCCCTCTTGAAAGGGAATTTGTTTTCCCAAGGTTTTGGCATGGCCAAGTCTTGGCCAACATGGGTAAACCCAGAGGTCAATGGTAGTTGTTTCTTCAAGGGGTCTTTACTAGTATGACTCTAAGAGACAAGATTCTTTAGTATAATATCCTAACCTTAAATGTGCAACTGTTCAAAAAATAATTCCACTCCAATGATATTATAACATATGTAAAATACCAATGGTTAACTTACTACCAAATATTTGTAACTCTGCAAATGTGGAAGATGTTCCAATAACAAACTTACAACTATATGGAATTCAAACTGGAAAAAATAAAGGTGAGTTTAAACCATGCAAATTATAATCACCCAAACAATATCATTCATTGCATTCATATTATTATCATATATAGTGGAAATGATTATCTTACAACTATATGAAATTTTAAACTATGCATAGTAGAAAACCAATATTAATATTTTAAATTGAAATTAATCTACTCCTAATCTAAATAGGTTCTAACAAAAAGTTAAAATCTTAAGAGCAAAAGAAAAGAAAAAATAAACAAATATATACTACCCTAAATTTGATTCCACTAAAATTTAACACCTTTCATATTTTGACATCATTTGAGCATTGTTGATGTCACTACATCCATTATTTCCATCTCTTTTTTATATGAGCTCATCAATATTCACTTCTCGGCAATGCCTCATTAAATAATATCCTCTATGATTACTCCACTATATATCTCGTACTTTGACACTCTACATCTACCTATGTGTGGTTGATCTAGTTTTCATCATGTTTTCCTCAAGAAACTATAATTGTTCACTTGCGATGATGTGAAGAACCTCTTGGCCATGCCACATTAATTACTATTCTTAGGAGATCTAGAATTTCTTGAATATGGTCAATTTCTAGTAATTTTAATTCATATTCTATCGAGTATTACAGGTGGATTGTATGTTAATTTTCTATCACTTTTGTACTCTACATTGACCTTGATAACTTTTGATACACTTTGAATTTTGAATATTGATTGTGACATTCCATTTTATACTTTTTACCAAATATTTTGTCAAGAAGTTATCCCTAGTAACATATAAAAATCATAGAAGGAATTGTTAATAAATATAATAAAACTATGCAAATATGTGTTGGCTCTTTTTCTTGGGTTCAACAATTAGACTATGAAACTATTCCTTTTTGTTGTCGGTTGTGTCATGAGTACGGGCATCTTCAGCATAAATGCCCTAAAATGCCTGAAAATAAATCATTTGGTTCTAAAAATCCAAATCTACAATCTCAGGGTGGGAAGTCAGTTACACAAGAGGCTAGACCTGGACAGGGGAGGGCTCCCATGGATGTTAGTGGGGTAGACAAAGAAGGATTTGTTCCAGTTAAGAATCGTAATAAGGGAAAAGGGTTGAAGCGGACCTTTACTGCTAGACAAATGGATGGCCTGTATAATAAGTTTGATGCCTTAGATGAGTTGGTATCTCCCGATGAAGGAATGAATGGTAATTTGAATATGGATACTCAAAATGTAACTGAGGTGTTGAATCCTAATGGGCAACAGGAAGTGACAGATTCTTCTTTGAACACAGCCCTGGCAATTGTTCCTGTTTCGGAGGGGCAACAGGATGGTGTGAAAGGGGATGACCCTCTTTTGGCTGATTTGCTGACTTCTAGTAGAGGAAAGGGTTCTTGGCCTAGTCCTTCTCTAGGGTTACTCCAACAGAACTTTAAAAAATAGGCCCCTGTGAAGCTGATTAAGGCGGGTAGAAAGAAAGATGCACATAAACTGCATATGGAGGGAGAAACATTGGTTGAGAGTGGGGTGGTTAAACCCCTGGAGTCTCACTTTTCTTCTCTCTAAATTATTGTTCTTTCTTGGAATGTGAGAGGTTTGAATAGCTTACCTCGTCAAAAAGCTATTCGGGATTTGGTTCAGGCACATAAGCCGGATGTTGTTTTTCTTCAAGAATCTAAATTATCGATGGAGGGTCTATTTAGTATTGCTTCTAAACTCTGGCCTCGAGGTCTTTGTCAGTGTGTTGGGGCTGTGGGTAGTTCTGGGGGGCTTGTTAGCCTTTGGAATCCGCAGCTTACTCCTCTTTGGTGGGTATCGAATAAGTCATCTCTTTCTATGATAGCTTCTTGCCATGAGTCTGGAGAAGTGGTTTTGTTCACTAACATTTACGCCCCCTCGGATCTTGCTGGGAAGGTGCTGCTGTGGAATCATATTCAAAGTGTTCAAGCCTTGGTTCCATTCTATCCTTGGATTATGGCTGGAGATTTTAATGTTGTATCTAGTATTGATGAGAAGAGGGGTGGTGTGGGTACTTTGGGGCCTGCCTCTAGACTCCTTAATGATAATATTCAGCTTCTTAATCTGGTGGATATTAAGCCAAAGAATGGTGTGTTCACTTGGACGAATAAGCGGTGTGGTTCTAACTCGATCTCTGAGAGGTTGGACAGGTTTCTTACTTCTTCATTTTGGATTAGCAATTCTTGGGTTACTAACTCAACGATTCTTGACTGGAGGGGATCAGACCACTAGCCTATTAAACTTGTTATCTCTCGGCAAGAAATGGATCATCATCCAAGTTTTAAATTCCAGTTAATGTGGCTTAGGGATCCCTCTTTGTACGAGTTGATGAAAGTCTGGTGGAGTCAGGGTTGTCCTTCCCATGGTACTACTATGTACTCTTTTGTTAAAAGACTCCAATTTGTGAAATATCAACTCAAAAAGTGGAACAGGCAGTGTTTCGGGAATCTATTTTAGGCTAAAAATTTGGCCCAAAGAAGGCTTGATGTTATCACCAGACATATCAGAGATCATGGGTTAACAGAGCAGAATTTGCAGGAGGAGTCTGAAGCTTTGCATGAACTTCAAGAATGGGAGCTTCGGGAAGAGATTTTCTGGAAGCAAAAGGCCAGGGTGGAATGGTTACAAGAAGGAGATCGAAATACAGCTTTTTTCTTTAACACTGTTAAGGCTCGAAGACACGGTAATGGTATTTCTTCGATTATTTCTTCTCAAGGTATTCAGTTGTCTGCTTCTCAGGATATCTCTCGGGAAGTTGTTCGATTTTTTTCTTCCTTATATTCTGAGGATTTTTGTGGGGATCATGTTGATGATCATACTATTTTGCGTTGTATTCCTTCTATTATTTCAGAAGAGATCAATGCATGCCTTCTTCAACCTATTTCCATTGATGAACTAGAAAGGGTAGTTTTCCTTATGAAGACTGGGAAAGCTCCGGGGCCTGACGGCTTCCCGGTTGAGTTCTTTCAACACTTTTGGGAAATTATTAAATCTGATCTTTTGAGGGTTGTTCTTGAGTCCTTTCATAACCATCACTTGTTGAAAGCTTTGAATTCCACTTTTTTGATGCTAATTCCTAAAAAGGAGGGTGCTAGCTCTTTTGATCAGTTTCGGCCTATTGCTCTCTGCAATGTGGTGTATAAAATTATTACTAAGTTGATTGCGGAGCGTCTCAAGCCTTGGCTGGATAGAGTTGTTTCTGATGAGCAGGGTGGCTATGTGGTCGGTCGACATATTCTGGATGGAGTGGCTATTGCTGCCGAGGCGATTCATTCTATGAGCACTTCTAAGAATAAGTTTATGTTTATGAAGTTGGATATGGCGAAGGCTTATGACAGGGTGAAATGGTATTTTCTTCACAAAATCCTCTTGGCCTTTGGATTTGATCCTTCTTGGATTGAGTGGATTATGAGTTGTATTACAACTCCCTCATATTCTGTCCTAATTAATGGAAAGCCCTCTCCTTTGTTTCATGCTTCCCGGGGTCTTCGGCAGGGGGATCCTTTATCTCCGTACTTGTTTATAATTATGGCTAAAGGTCTGGGTCGCTGGCTTAAATATCAGGTTCACCAGGGTCTTATTCATGGATGGAAATGGGAGAATAGTAGGCCAGCCATTTCCCATCTTCAGTTTGTTGATGACACTGCTCTCTTGGGTGTAGCTTCTATTTGTGAAGCAACCAACTTTAGACATGCTTTGGACTTGTATTTGGCTGTCTCTGGTCAGGAGATTAATGAGCACAAGTCTATTATTTTATTTTTCAATACAGATCCCAGGGTTCAAGCTAGAATTGTTCAGATTCTCAGGTTTCAGGTTGGAACTCTTCCTCTTACATACTTGGGGATTCCCATTTCTATTGGTCCTCTACCTAGGGCGGTTTGGACTAACATACTTGACAAATTTCGTAGTCGAGTTAGTCATTGGACTCATAGATGGTTAACTTTTGCTGGTCGGGTTTTACTTTTGAAGTCAGTTGTTCAGGCTTTACCGGTGTATAGATGCCTTATTCAGATTGCTCCAGCAAGTTTTCTTCATGACCTGGATTCTCTTTCTAGGCAATTCCTATGGGCTGGCAATCTTGGTTCCTCAAAATGGAGTCTTGTTAAATGGGAGACTATTTGTCGACCAAGGCAAGCTGGGGGGTTGGGTCTTCATCTAAGCTCTCTTTCTGGGACTGCTTTGGCTGCTAAGCTGTATTGGCGTTGGTGTAGTAATCAGGAGCAAACTTGGGCCAAGATTATCTCCCACAAGTATCTTAGGGGAGTGGAAGGTTCAGAGATTCCTCGATACAGCTTGACTGGTCGAGGATCATTTGTTTGGAATACTTTGAAAAAGGGAGCAGAGCTGGTTAAGCAGGGGTTATTCTGGATTTGTTATACTGGGTCTCGGGCTCTTTTTTGGTAGGATTCTTGGGATGGCTTTGCTCCTCTTCTTAGCGAGTTTCCACATCTTCAAGATCTTGCTCAATGCTTTTGGGATGCTGGATGGTTGAAGGTGGCAGATTTCAAAACTATTAAGTCCTTTGGTCAGATGGTTAGTCTCCAGTGGAAGGATCCTCGAGAATGGCCTGCTGGTGGCACTATGGATGCGATGGCAGAGCTGGCCCGTATTCTCACTAGTCGTCCCTACTCTTCTCTACCTGGGGATGATGTGCTAGCATGGGGAAGAGATAATAGAGGGATATTTTCGATTGCTGCTGGTTATTGTGTTTTGGATCGACAACGGTTTGGTGAGGAGGAGGTTCCATGGTGGAAGCAAGTTTGGAATAAGTTTATTTGGCCGAAGTGTAGTTTTTATGGGTGGCAGGCTACTCATAATCGTTGTCTCACTTGGGATAATTTTCAAAAGCGTGGGTTTGTTGGCCCCTCTTTATGCTATAACTGTGGGAAGGCTGAAGAATCTTTTGGGCATTTACTTCTCCAATGTGACTTTGCTCGACAAGTCTGGCATTATTGGTGGGGAGTATGGAATCACCCTTGTTCGCATGCTTCATCAATAGTTGATTTTTGGAGGAGTATGGGGCGGCCTCCTGCAGCGGCTTTCTTTTTACAAGTTGGATGGAGTATTGGTCCTTCATGCATTTTTTGGCAGATTTGGCTTGAACGGAACCGTCGGATTTTCCAAGGTAAGGAGTTAACTACTTCCCAGGTCTGGCAGAGGATTTTGTGAATGATCCAGGAAACTGTGTCTGCAAAATGTCAGATTATTTCTCCCGTGGACCATGCGAAACGTCAGATCATGGAAAGATTAGGCTTGATGGTTAATGGTCCTGGTCCTAATGTCTCTTGCAGATGGATGGGTCAGAATAATTGGGTGCGGAGGGCTGGAAAATGGAATCCGCCTCCTCCGGGAGTGCTGAAAATTAATACGGATGGATCTTCCCGGGGTAATCCGGGTAATGCTGGTATTGGTGGTGTGGGGCGGGATAGTAGTGGTACTATCCAATTTTTTTTCTCTTGCTTTAAGGGACATCATTCTAATAACTTCATGGAAGCACTCGCAATTTTATATGCTTTGGAGCAAGGGTATGCTTTGGGTTGGCGTCGGATTGTTTGTGAATCTGATTCTCAGATTGTTATAAATTTGTTAAATTTTGGAGATAGTCTTCATGGTTGTTGGCGGTTGAGTTGGGTTGCTCGGAAAATTCTTAATATCTCTGCTCACTTGGACTTCATTTCTTTTGTGCATATTCCTCGGGAGTGGAATAGGGTAGCGGATTTGTTAGCTAAATGGGCTTCTAAGTTTCAAGATGGTTGGGATGTTCAAAATTGGTCTCAACTTTCTTCTGATTGCTCTCAATCTCTCTCTTCTTTATTGAGAGCTGATATGTCTGAATAGCTTCTGCTTTTTCTTTGTATCATGAATGTTTTGCTGAGTTAATAAATTTTTACCCTCTTTTACAAAAAAAAAATATAATAAAAAATTAAGTAAGAGACATACAAAACTTTTTTTCCTCTATGATTCTCCTTTATTTTCTCCTTTGATATTTTTTGGAGAGGGGCCTTTCCCAACAACATTCTATGTTTTTCGATTAAAAAAAATTGTATTTTTGACAATATTTTATGCTTTTAACTTTTCCTATGTTTTTCAACAATTTTCTATTTTTTTGGCAACATTCTATATTTTCTAGCACGAGTGGAGTGTAGTATTCTTGGAGGGGGTGTGATGAGATATTTTTAGATAAATTTTGACTAATTGCACTTAATCTGGTCCAATCCATACAGTTGTATGGTTCACAACTATACAATTTCTAAAACGTACAACTGGAGACTGTACAACCCCAAAACATACAGTTGTATGGTTACAACTACGCACTTGTACATCTTCTCCAAGAATATTGGAATTTCTCAAATCCCAATCACTTTACACTTATTCACCTGGAAATCCATTGATCTACCTTCAAAATGCTTAAAAATACAATTTTAGGCCAAAACTCATCAACTGTACGAATTTACAAACCCTTGTACAGTTCGGTGCTCGGCTTGTATAGTTTGGTAAAAACCCTTGTTATTCCCAATCACTTAATTCTAAAAAAATACCCATTTGCATATATTTACACAACCACTAATCCTATTTTCTCTTTACTTATGTATTTCACACAATGGCACATGGATGGTTGTACGTTTCCCAAAAATGCACTTCTACCACAAATCTGGAATCAACAATACCTGCAATCTTAGTTCTCGAATTCATCAAATTTTTGATATAAATTTTGAAATTCGTCAAATTCAAGACTCTAACAAATAAATTCGACGAATAAATCTTAAATTCAGCAGGAAAAAATTAAATATAAAAAACCCTAAAACTATAGATCCAGTATGCAGTGAAGAGGCACACAAAGAAGCTCGGGCATTGATGGCAGTCCAGTGTAAGGTGATTGAAGTCAATTTTCTTTACATGAACAAGGTTGACGAGTTGCTTATATTTTTTCATCTGTCAAGTAGTAACAGTACTGCATAGGTGAATTTCTTGACTACACTCTGCTCACAACCCCATTCAACGGCGTCGTTGAAGGCTTCAATCAATTGCCACCTGTTTTAATTCATGGGATCTTCAGACTTAATTTTAGCCAGTGAAAAGAACATATATGTTGTTCAGTTGATTTACAGATGTAGAGGAGATTCATTAGAGACATTTTTTTTCATTACCCATGCTACTTCTCTCACATGTTAAGCTATAGAAATGTTTAAATTTTTTAAAATATTTTAAAGTATATGTTTGGTAAAAAACTTATTAAAATCAAATATTATAATTTTGTATTTTTATTTTTAAATTTTATATAAAAATTAAAATTAAAATTAAAATTATTTCAAAAATATATGTACATTTATAATAATTGAATTTTATGTCGAATTTTATTTCGAATTTTTAAACATGTCGAATTTTTTTGAACTTCAAGAGTGTCGAACTCGAATACGAACTCAAACTTGATAACTAATCCTGCAATATCAATAAAACTCCACACACAATATAATTATTGATATTGCACTTGGATTCCCACACATGCATACACAAATCTGACTTAAATAAATATTTATATTATTTTGGGTATTGTACATAGGTAGTGTACGTTACAACATTGCACACAACAGCATAAACTGCAACATTAAATCCCTCTTCTCATTCCATGGATAACCCATGAATAACAATGACAATTGCATCCAACACCAACCATAATTACTGAACCACAACCAACAACCCAAAAATTTGAATGGGGGGCTTATAATGGTTGTCCAGGTCGTTCCAAAGTGGTTTCCTGGAACAGTTCATTATTTACAATTACTTGTAACTCACATTAATATCACTTATTTAATGTTTCTAAAGTTTAATTTAATTTTCATCAAATTACATTTCATTTGCATGTCTTTACATTTCATTTCATTTCACATGCATTTTACATTTATTTATTTTTTAATTTATTTCTAATTTGTACAATTTCACCCAATTGTATGTTTTACTTTCCAATTGTACAATTTATACCAAATTGTACATTTTACTTTCCACTTGTACAATTACACCAATTGTACATTTTATTCAAGACTCTGCAAATCCAAACTTTATTCTTACTTCTTTTTCTGTAATATAGATTTTCCTGCCTATAGTGTTTTCCAACTTTTTCCTATATCTTAGGTCATTTTTTATGTTTGACAATTTTTTGGTAACTTTCATTTTGATTTTCCTATGGGTCATTGATTTGCCAAGATCATATGGTTGGCAGAGTTTCTTGATGTTTTACCATTTATTCTTCCTTCTAATCCTCATGGGTTGTGGATTTACTAAGATTGGATTGTTGGTACGATTTCTCAATATTTTACCATTTAATTATCCTTACAATCCCCATGGGTCATTTATTTGCTAAGATCAAATGATTGGTGGGGTTTCTCAATGTTTTATCATTTAATTCTTCTTTCAATCCATGTGGATTGTTTATTTGTTGAGATCGGATAATTGGTAGGATTTATCAATGTTTTATCTTTTAATTTTTCTTGCAATCTCCATGGGTTATTAATTTGCTAAGATCGTATGGTTGGTGCAGTTTCTTGATTTTTTACCATTTAATTCTCCTTACAATACTCGTGGGCCATTGATTTTCTAAGATTAGATAGTTGGTACGATTTCTCAATGTTTTACCATTTTATTCTCCTTGCAATCCCCATGGGATATTGATTTGTTAATATTGGACGACTGGTGGGATGTATTAACAATTTACATTTAATTCTTCTTATGATTCTTGTGGGCCATTTATTTTTAAGATCATACAATTGGCATGGTTTCTCAATGTTTTTCCATTTAATTCTCCTTGCAATCCTTGTGGGCTATTGATTTGTTGATATTAGATGTTTGGTAAAGTTTCTCAATGTTTTACCATTTATTTCTCCTTGCAATCCTTGTAAGCCATTGATTTTCTAAGATCAGATAGTTGACTGGATTTTAGGTGTGGCAACTTGGACAACCTATAGAAAAAATAATAATTTTGAGACTCAAAACTCCTCAAAACATAGGTAAATTTATATTTTATGGAAATCTCTCTTCGAGTTGCATCCAATGGAGGTGGCCTAATCAAATTTTCAATGAGATTGTAGGAGATATGGGTCTCAAAAGTGGGCACTGTGGTGAAAATATATACACCTTGGTTAATAGAACAATTAGATAGCATGTTGAAAATACCATTTAGGAGGTCAATTCTTCTTGTAACCTAGGCAATTCTATCTTTTCTGCTTCTCTAGCTCTTGCTTGATAATTTGAGGGTTTTTCTCTTTTTGTCTTGCATGTATTAGGAGTAGGTATTATTATTCTATTCCTCAATATTCTATAAGCCTTCATAATATAATTTATTAGATAATTTCAAAAAATGGCATATGGATTGAAAAATATGATGAATTTTATTTTCTCAAGGGGATAATGTGGTTTGTTCATGGTAAACAAATCTATAATGATGTAATAATTATACAAAAGACCCTACATTCTCTTAGTTCCATGAAAACACTAGGTAAGCTTGTAAAATTAATCATAAAATAAAGTGTATTATAGGGTTTTCTAAATTTTTCTACATTAGGTTCTTAAAAAATGAGTTTTGATCAATGATGATGTGAATGGATTAGATGTTGTCATAACACTCCAAAATGTTTTATTTTAATCAATGGATATCATGTTGGATAACATTGAACCATTTCATGGACTCGACTAGGATGACCCACTTCCCTTATCTCTTCATTATTTTTGTTGAGGCATTAGGGATAAAGGCAAAAATTAAAGATATTTAGGTTGCAACAATTGGGTTCTTTGAATCTCATCTCTAATTTTTTGATGATATTTTTTTAAGGAAATCCTTCAATCAACAAGGCCATGGAATTTAAATCAATACTATTATGCTATTAGCAGGTTGTTGAAAATTTTATTTATACTAATAAAATATAGGATCTTTTCCATTAACACTACCCTAGATTTATAATAGATTATTATGAATATTTTAGGGTTTAAAGTTAGAATTTTTTCCTCCAAGCATTTCTTTGTCTAGTATAAAAAATAAGGAGCTTTGCGACTCAATTTTTGTTAGAGTTAGAGTATATTACATCATTTGGGTCATGTAAATGTACCACCTTAGGTACATAGTTAGAGTAGGAGATTACTTTAGGGGGAAGTTAGCTAGTTACTTCAAGCAATGTAATAAATGCACAAGTGGCAATGTGCAAGTTGTAATGTGCAAGGTGTCCCCTTGTACAACTAGGTAGAGTGTTGGCCAAGGAATCTATCTTCCTATATAAAGGGCCTCATAGATCAAGTCAGTATCAAGTCAAGTTCTTATCTAGTGCAGTGT
Organism: Wollemia nobilis; assembly: GCA_028583015.1. Taxonomy (NCBI): domain Eukaryota; kingdom Viridiplantae; phylum Streptophyta; class Pinopsida; order Araucariales; family Araucariaceae; genus Wollemia; species Wollemia nobilis. The sequence goes on along the minus strand of JAQPPZ010002230.1, from coordinate 5,868,280 downwards.
AGTAGATAGTAGAGCTCATGTATGGAGCATAATGTAGCTCTTTAGCTCATTGTAATGGAGTGACCATTTCCTCCATACTGCATTGTAATTTTATCATTTCTATTTATAGTATATTTCAGTCATATTGTAGACTCACTTTCTTTCATATTTACTGCATCTTATTAGGACCTGTGTTAAATCTCTTCCATTGCATATATCCTCAAAAGCTAATAGTGGTATCAGAGCCATGGTGAATCGAGATAGGAGGGCCTACATCCATCATAAGAGAAGTCTAGTAGGTCAAGAGGAATAGGGAGAGTCACCATTGCTACTATTGGCATGCATCTTTGCAAACTAGATTTATCATTGTGCACCACTACATGCAAAAGCTACCATTAGGAATCAATTGATAGAAATAGCCACAGTAGTCAACATGATTAGAAAAGTGAGGACTAAAATAAATCTCAATTGCAAAAATTCTGAGATTATATTTGGCTAGAGTCTTTCCATAGAGTTGTAAAAAAACTCATGAAGACTAGGACTCAACATTCATACCACTAGATTGACAAATCAACTAGTGAAGATTATCTCCAGATTTATAAGTTCTTCCGTTCCAATTTCTAACAACTTGTTGCAGGAAAAGGAGATTCAACAAAAGGTTGGGAAGCTTCCTACAAGAGATTTAGGAAGAATATCTTCTTAGAATCATTCCAGCACTTGTAGCAACAAGGAGAAGACTGAAGATTTCAAAGACCTCGAGAAAGGTCCCATTACAAGAGTTGCAATCCTACAAATTACAAAAGTAAAGAAAAGGCCATAGAAGCCTTATAGAAGACTCAAGGAAGAAGAGACTCTAAAAGTTGAGTCATAGAAGGAGATAGGAGATTGGTGATCTCCATTCAATATTAATACCTGTAGAGTGCAAAAGAAGAATAGGCTAGAGAAGCCTAGAAGAAGAATAGGCCAGAGAAGCCTAGAAGAAGAATAGGCCAGAGAAGCCTTGAAGAAGAAAATGCCATAGAAGCCTTAATTCTGAAGAAAACTTTAGAAAATAATTCTTGATTTAGAAGAAGAATTCCTGATTTAGAAGTAAACTCCAAAGAAGAGTTTTTGAAGAAAATTTCAGAGAAAATTTCCTAATTCAAAAGATAAATTCTTGATTCAGAAGAATACTCCAAAGAAGAGTTCCTAAATATTTTCTATTTTAGAAGATAAATTCTTGACTCAGAAGAATACTCCAAAGAAGAGTTCTTGAAGATTACTTTAAAGAATATTTCTTGATTCAGAAGATAAATTCCTGATTCAGAAGAAAACTCTAGAAAGGAGTTCCTAGAGAAGACTCCTGAGAAGAGTCCAAGAAATAGGAGATTGGTGATCTCCTTTACTGATTAAATATTTCCTTCAAGAAGGAACTGAAGAGATCAAGAAAAGATCTCATTGAAGAACTTCCATTCTTGGAAGAAAGAGAAGGACTAGGAGAGTCTTGTTCAAATCTAGAAGTAGTAGAATCAGAGATCCGAGAAGAAGATCTCATCACCAACACTTCCAAAAGTAGAAGGTTGAAGAAAATGTCTCAGTTGGAAGACCAGAGAAGCTACAAGATAGAAGACCTTGGAGAGGTCTCAAGGAGGAAAAAGAAGAAGGCTTGGAGAGCCTTGTTGTAGAGCTCATAGAAGCATCGTTAAAAGAGTTCCTAGGAGAACTCATTGGAGAAATCCACTACCAAGGAGAAAGCTCCTGATAGTGAAGGACTTGGGACAATTATCACCATCCAACAACAAGCCCAAGAGAAGAAGAATTTGGCAAGGAGTGTCAAATCCTAGAAGAAGAATTTGGCAAGGAGTGCAAATCCAGAAGAAGAATCTAGTGAAGACCTCAAGATATTCAAAATCTTGAGAAGAAGAAGATCCTGTTTGAAGTCAGAATTTGACAAGAAGCTTGAAGGAAGATTCAGATAGAAGAAGCCTACCAAATCTAGGAGATTTGGAGATTACCTCTCACAGCAAGGAGGCATAGTTTAGAGAAAGGAGTTCTCTGAATCTATAGTATAAAGTAGAAGAACACTAGAAGGATCAAGCCACCAAATCCAAGGCTCAAGATAGAAAGTTCAAGGCCATAGTTTGGTGAAGCAGGAAGTTGTTCGGGATAGCCAACGAGAAAGCTACAAATTCATCCATCTACTACAAGGCAGCAACTTGGTGAATCAGAAACACCAAGATCATCATCTACTTTAGAAGCCATCAAAAAGGTAAGCAACTAGGGTGCAATTAGTTGAACTTCAAATTAGGGTTCATTATCAAATTCTATTAAGCACCATATCTGGATTAAAAGTTGCAGAAAAATAGATTGCATTATAGTCTTCAAGTGCAAAAAGGGAGAATTCATTTTAAAGATTATTTGCACATTAAATAGGAGTTGGATATTTTTGAGAGAAAGAAAATTATCATCTACCTATTTGCTATCTAGAAAGCAAGAAGACTATATCCTACAATATTGATTGTAGTGAAAAAGTTGTAGAATATTCATTAAGGGTAAATTACAGATTACTCTTAAAAGTTGCAAAAATTATTAAGTGCATTTAGAATTACTTTGAGAGCTTATTATTGGGAGGAATAAGGTGAGATTATTAAAGTGCATTAAGGTAGAAATTATAGAGATTCATTGCACTAAACTAGTTGATCATTAACTAGTTACTCTCAAAGGATTATTGTGTGTTTTGATTGTTAAAGATCGAAGGGCACAAAATCAACATATTATCAAGGTGTCTAGAAACACCATTTGATGCACAAAATCTATAGCATTTTGTGGCCAAAAGAAAGCCACCATTAAAATCTGCAAAGGAGCTAAAAATCGAGACTTGGAGAGTCTCAGATTTAAAGTGCACTTAGGGTTTCATTAAAAGAATAAGTGCAGAATTTTCTACTTAAAAGGGTGCATATTATTAGCTTGGTTTTACTCTTACTAAATTGTCCAAGAAAAAATAATTACTAAAGGAAAATGAGCATTCGACCCATCATATTGGTGCAAAATCTATCTAATACAAAGCACCATTCTTGTCCATTCAAGAAGGACAAAAGGTCATATAATACAATGATCATCATCCGAGCAGGTATAAGGGCAGGTTTCAAGCAAGAAAAGAAAGCCATCGAGGAGCACATATTGCTCAAGATTTAAGGTGTCAAAAGACACCATTGCTCCATGTCAAAGCATCCAGAAGCAAGCATTCACCTACAATATCAAAGCCCACATAAGGCCATTATCAATCTACATCTACATGGACAAAAAGGATAGCATAAAGGTCCATATTAAAGGGTGCTCATCTACGTAAAAAGGCATCAAAATCTACTTTGATAAACGTGGAATGAATAACATTACAAGAAGCTATTACAAAGAGCTATCTACTCTACAAAGGAGCACAAAAATCAGCATGTTGATAGCATAGATAATAAGGGAAAAAGGTGCTACATCTGAGGTCTCAAACTTGGAGAAGAACGTCCACCAAAAGAAGCACCAAAAATACCATTCGGAGCTCCATAGAACCAAGGAGCATCACAACCAACACCATCCGATGTCCTCATCAAAATGCCTACAAAAGAAAGAGGTTGCTTGTTATCCAAGAAATGAAGCAAGCCAAGAAATAAGCATACGAAAGGGCAAGAGGAGTTATAACACTCTTTCTGGAGCGTTATAGTAAAGGTCTACATGCAAAGACCTTGAGTGCCACTTGGCACAAACATTCTAAGGTGCCATCCCAACTCTTAATGCTCAAGAAATTTTAAGTGCCTAATCAAGAGGAGTTACAAGGAATATTGAGGAGGTTACGTACGTTATCTTTGCATGAGCATTGAAAGAATTTCAATTCGTAACTCCCATTCACCACTTGTCCAAAAGGAGGAAGATTCCATTCTATTTAGAAGCACCCATCTTGGAGAAAGCATCAAAATGAAGTAAAAGCAAATTTGAGCATTGAAGGCCGAGTTCATAGTAGCATTAGAAGTTGAGCTCATGGTAGAATTACATAGCAGCATTGGTATCATAGTAGTAGCAGGAAGAGAGAGCATTAAATACTCCTAGTCAAAGTGGTCAGACGAGAAGCATCCATTGTCCAAGTAGTGCCAGTCATCGTCCAAGTTAAAGCCTACGCCCATACGTTGGAGATAATGGTCAAAAGAGCACTAAAGAGTGTTGTCATCTACGTCTAAGAATCAGTGTCGGATACATAGAGGTTTGGGGTATCACAGAGGTAAGACTATATCTTATTCCAATTTGCTTTCATTAATAGGGAGATATAAGGTATAATATAAGGTTGAAACATTAAGAAAAATCAACCATATTTGAAAGCAATATTAAAAAGGAATATATATATTAAATAGCCTAATATTTGCAATCTAAAGCATAGGAGAAATAAGGATTTCTACCTGGATAGATTAATTATTTAACATTGCAAATATCATTGTTTTCTAAAATTCCATATTAGGGAGTTATAAGGAATACTACACCAAAATAGGTAGTTGGAATTTAGAAACATTAAATATCAAATTATCAAAGGCTATAAAAGAAGGTTCTACAAGGAAAATCAAGAGTTGGAAACTAATTACTATACTTGTCTCAAACTCACATTAAAGGGACAAAAGAATTCCAACAAATAGAACCTCATCAAATTAGAAAGTGCTTAAGTTCAATAGGAGAAATAAGGTGTAAAAGAAGTTGATATTTGCTATTCACAAAACTTTACAAAATCAACTCAAAATTGAACTACTATTCTCAAAAGCACTTTATCTATCATTCAACATTACTAGGGAGACATAAGGCATTCTACAAAACTTGATAATAATAGCATTCATTCAAAATTTATCAAGTACTCAATCCATTTGGGATTCATAAGGTGTCTACAAATCCTACAATGAATTCTACTAATTCACATCTCTTAACTAAGGAGTTATAAGGTAGACTACTACGAAGGTTCTATTATACCTCAATGGAAAGAAGAACACATTTTCTTACAAAAAAAAATAACAAGGCACACACGCTACATCATGCCACAAATGCCAAAATAATCCAAACATGGAAAATTCAACAAAGCAGGAAAATACATGGCACATTGAATCAAGAGCTACCCATCACAAGACAATAAATATACAATGGTTTGACTATCTTGAAATTACTAATGGTTACAGACTAGGAATTCAGATAGTTAGACTTATTCTATACACGGATATGGATGTGTAACGCCATGTAAATCATTTTCAAACTTTCTACTACAAATAGTATTGTATGTTCCTGGATTAGAATTTAATCTTATTACTAAGCAAGTTAGTAAAAATCAATTGGAAAGTCAATTTCAGATATTTGAATGAGATCAATACATACCTTATCATGAACCAAGGTGAGATATAAGCAACAAGATAAATCGATGGAAATACATATATCCTAGATTCAATGGAAATCTCACAAGACATTGTTGTATTTCAAAATAATACTAACTCATTTCATGAGGAATAGGTTGAAGAAAATGAAGAACCAATACACTATAATGGCAAGCATAGAAGGACCAAAATCAAAAATATGAGAGGCCAACAACACTATGCTCTACTCAGCCAACTACAATATGAAGAAGCAATAGAACCAAATGAAGATACACACAAAGAAGAAAATAAAGGAGGATGGATAGAAGAAGAAGATGGTTTAGATAAAGGAATACTCCAGAGCAAAATTCAATTGATGAAAGAACATGATCAAATAAAATACCATACTTAAGAAGAAGATCCATATTGAAGATTGAAATCTTAAATACCCAAATAATGTAATATAGGGGGTGTTAGAGTTAGAGTATATTACATCATTTGGGTCATGTAAATGTGCCACCTTAGGTACATAGTTAGAGTAGGATATTACTTTAGGGGGAAGTTAGCTAGTTACTTCAAGAAATGTAATAAATGCACAAGTGGCAATGTGCAAGGTGTCCCCTTGTACATCTAGGTAGAGTGTTGGCCAAGGAATCTATCTTCCTATATAAAGGGCCTCATAGATCATGTCAGTATCAAGTCAAGTTCTTATCTAGTGCAGTGTATTAGATAGTAGAGCTCCTGTATGGAGCACGATGTAGCCCTTAGCTCATAATGATGAAGTGATCATTTCCTTCATAGTGCATTGTAATTTCGTAATTTCTATTTATAGTATATTTTAGTCATATTGCAAACTCACTTTCTTTCATATTTACTACATCTTATTAGGACCTGTGTTAAATCTCTTCCATTGCATATATCCTCAAAAGCTAACAATTTTAGATAGAACAAATTCTTTGGCAAGTTGGAAATGTAAGTCCTTAACTATTGATGGAAGGTTACAAATCTAAACATCACATTGCAATCTATCTCTCTATGTATGATATTACTTTCAAGATTGTCAATATGTATAGCATTTGCATTTGATAAAATTTAAAGATATTTTCTTAATAAAGGATGTGATAAAAGTGTAGGTTTCCTCTCATAAAGGAGATAAGATTTGCATAAGAAAGAATATTTCAAGGGTAGGTTTGTAAAATTATAAAGTTTGAGTTTGAATTTAGGGGGAAAACTTGGTTGGAGATTGTTTTAAAGATCAGAAAAAGAGTTGGGAAAAAGTATTATTTCAATAAATATACCTTCTATAAATGCAATAAGATTTTTAACAAATCAAACCCTACATTGGGGTTTAGAAACATGGAACTTCATAAAAGAGAGTTATAGTATTCTATAAATTTTTAGTTTGATGCTTGTTTGAAGTCGTATACTCTTATTTTTTATTCAAAATGATAACCATTGGTTTGGGCTTGTTTAGCTTATAGAGGTTGAAATATAAAAAATTATATTGACATGAGCAATAATTCTAGATCATGGATTTCTATCAGAAACTTGATTGAATAAGAGGACCTCAAACAAACAACAAATGAATTTCAAAAGATGCTTCAAGAGTTCTATTTACCCATTTATTCAAGATTGTGAGTTGGTTTGAAATCTATCAAAATATGGTGGATACTTGGCCAAGTTGGGTTATAAGGCTTTCAAGTAATCAAAATTTTCTCTCGAGAATTATTTCCTTTCGAAGAATGTTTGGTTACTTAAGACCCTTCATAAGGCCTCAACATTTGCTTGGTTAGTAGTCCAGAGCAAAATTCTTAGAGATGAGAGCATACAAATAAGAGAATACAATGAACCTTTTAAGTGTGCCTTGTATAAGAAATATCTAGAAACATCAAAATATTTACTTCTCCATTGGATTTTTTCCTACAACATTTGGGTCTGCTTTTAAAAAATATTTAAACTTTCAATACCTCCATTAACATTGAAAGAGTTAGAAAAATATTGGAGTAATTATTTATTATGCATTATGTGGAGGATTTTTCCTACCATTGTTTATTGGAATCTATGGCTTCAAAGTAATCATAAAAAAAAATTAAAAACAAATCTTAGAATCATGTTTAAGTTTAGTGTTGTATTATTGCCTCTTGTAGAATGTTTACAAAAATTGTGCTCACCATGGGAAGCAAGTGTGAAAAAAGAGGTGTTAACCTCTTGGTTAGAGGATTTGAATATACACAAGGGTTATATACAATAAGGGAGTTATTCATTGCATTTATTTATGGTAAAATAGAAATACCCAAAAATTGAGTTCACCAAAATTAATTTTGATATTGCTTCCAGAAGAAATCTAGATAAAGTTGGTAAAGGTCATATTTTTTAAATAATGAAGGTAAAATTCTTTTGACTTACTTAGAATCACATAAATATTCAATAACTCTATAGAGACCTGGGTACTTCTTACAAGGATCAATATTTCATTAAAAATGGATGGAGATATATTTCATTTGAGGGGGATTGAGAAGGTGTTTTCTAAAATAATGAAGGTGATATTCTCTTAAATTACTTAGAATCATATAGAACTTCAATAAATCTACAAAACTTAGGGCACTTCTTACAAGGATAAATATTGCCATTAAAAATAGATGGAGATATATTTCAATTAAGAAGAATTTATAATTCATTATTAAATATATCTAAAAAAATTGATATGAGGGCTAAATAAAAAATGGTGACATTTTTATGTCCACCAACTATTATTGGAAGCAATATCTTATAAATTTTAATATATTTATAGATAAGGAAACAAATTAGCTTATAATTTTTCCAATAAATGTTTTGATTGTTGATCTTTGTCTTAATAAATTTAAATTTTAGAAGAAAACTAGTTGAAAATCATATTAAAGAGTTGAGTAATGAAACATAAAATTTGAATAATATGAAAAATGATGCATTCTACATGAGGGGGTCTAATAAAAGACAACCTCTTGTAGTAGCTCATATGTCTCACAACAAATTCACATAATGAGGAAATAAACAACAACAAATTACAAAATTCAATACTTCATTAAATTGCTTCTTTTTCCAGGTTAATTGGAAACACAACAATAATCTAATTTATGTTTTTCCAACGATGGGAATGAAAGTGGGATATGGAAGGCTAAACTTCATGCCCCTTCCCCTTCTCTTGGAGACTATAAAGAACTTTTATTTTTTTAACCTAGGTGTTTTTGCATCATATACATCAGGCAAGAGAACTGCTTCATGGGCTTCAACTCATGAACATGAATTACTCTTAAAAGTTATCGTTATTTTAGCCTTGGTATCTTTAAATGCAAATTTTTCATCTTATCCTTGTTTTATTTTGAGAACAAAACCTCTTCTTGTATAATCCACTCAATATTTCATTCACTTTGTCCTATTGCATCACATCCATCCAACCACAATCAACATGTATTTTGTTGGTCATTTTATCTTTGTGCCAACAATATTTCTTAGGGGTATTATTTCCACAACATATCTTGCATGGATGCAAATCCAAACACTTAGTTTTCACATGTCCTAATCATACACAATGACTACAGTAAAATGTTTTACCCTTTAGATAGGATTCTCCTTTCACAAACTTGGTGTCTCTACTTTTTGTTTGACCAACTTAACAAAAGCATTCATTCTTTGGCCTTATGTTTGGATTTATGAAATTTTGTATGCATTGCCCATTCCTTCCCAACCCTTTTACTTGATCTCTTTATCACCACTATGTTCTTCAACAACATGGTCTTTGTCACAACCATTACAATAATCAATATCAACAATATTGAGCATGGCATCATGATGTTGATATTTATGTATACTTAATGATGTTATAGTCATCCTCCTGTGTGCATTCCACTTGTTTCTTTCAAGATCTTCATGATTAGTGATAGCTACATCTGATTCATGATATAGAAGTTCCTATGCAAGTTGCTTATTTAGTGGAATGAGTGCATAACGCACTTATGCATAACTAATTCAATCAAAACTTCATTGTGATCAAAACTATAAAATAGTTCACAAACATCACATGAGTGTCAGATACCTCCACATTTTCTTTTAAATTCCTTAGGTAAGTAAAACTATTACCCTAAAATAGCAATAGATCCATCTCTACTTGTTTTATTTCCTTTATTATAACATGTTATTTCTTATTTTTACCCTCTGATGTTACCAATACAGGATCTCCAAGTTTGTATAGATTCCCATCGAGCTTGAAATCCATGTAATGCTTCTTCTCACCTTGCCCTCTACCCATATTTTTTATCACTTCTCCAATTAATCTCAATCCTAGACCATCTTAATCTTCCTACTCTTCCTCTTATGTTTCTTTATCATTCTTTTTCTCTCTCTTTCTCTTTCTCTTTATCTATAGTGCCACTCAAGGGTGATTTTGAAATGGAAGTGGGAATTTTCACACTATTGTCTTCATTACCACTACTTTTGGTGACCTAGATCAACTATCTCTTACCCATTCTCATTCTCTTGCTTGTTTCCACCTCTACCTCTACTTGTTTTACAACTTCTCACAACATTGCCATCTCTTCCCTCAACCTTATCTCATAATCTTGGAACTCCTTTTCTTTCTTCAAAAGAGCACCATTTTCTTCTCTTAAAGTCTAAATTTTTTTGACAAAAACTTGGTTGAGCCTCTATAAATTGGTTATCTTATCCTCATTTCCAATGTTGTCATTGTTTACAGCTTCTTAGCATCAATTCTCATGATAAGAATGACCAACTCCTATATAACCTTACATCCATCATGATATGTATGATCTCCTTGGTTTAAATATATATATTTTATAATAAATATATTAAAATATAATAATAAAATATTATATTAAATATAAATAATATAAAATAAATATAAATTAAGTCCAAAGGGGTCATAAAGTGGCAGGAAAGGGCTAAAGTGGGCCTTTTGAAGGTGGGAAGTGCATGAAATGGTTAAATGAGTGGTGGTAAAGGTGGATGGTGGACAAGTGGGAGGCTAGGATTTGGTGTCTATAGATGCCCTTTTTGTACCATGTTGCATGAAGTGCAATATGGTGCAAAAATATGAGACACCTGCTTGGGCTATGGGCATAGAAGCAACTTCTCTCTGTTGTTGGATTTGAGCACTCAATGTTGAAGATAAAAGAATAAAGAATTTTTGGAATTTTGCGTAGCTTACCCCCTCAATTGGTGAATGAGATGAATCTCATGAGCCAATTGAAAAATTTGTGCAAATGATGAATGATGTACACCGTTTTTACCCCAACGGTGGGAATTGGGATGGTGTAAAATATCATGTGATTGTGGACGATATGAATGATGTAAAATGTGATACCATTTTTGCCCCAATGGTGGAAAGGGGATTTTGTCAAGTGTAGATGTCATGATCATGTAAGATGTATCCCGTTGTGGGAGGATCAAAATCAATATTTTGGTTGCCCCAAATTTTGGGGTGATTCGATGTTGTTGAATAGTGTGCTCTTTGATGCCATTGATATGCAAGTATGATGATGCAGATAAAAAGAAAAAGAACCATGGATGGCCTGCTAGTGACTATTCTGATAATTCCCACAATTGGAACCAATCATCCTAGCTAGTGCCTATCATTAGGTTTTTGAAGAAAAATGATGAAATTTGAGTTTTTGTTCATGTGTTAAGCCTCACGAACTAGGCCATCAATGACAACAGTTATGCAAATTGTTCTTTGGCAAGGTTTCACTTACAATGTGAGGTACCAAATATGATTGTGATCTTTGATAATGAGATAATTGATGATGATCATGGTCAAGTGTCCCTATGGTAGGCTATTCATCTTACCGAATTGCATGGATGCAAATCGCTGCAATCTCCAAGGAGATAGAATAGACCACTAGATACGAGGTTCGCTTGAATTTGTAGGTGAACTTGACAAATATTGGATGAAATGATTGATGGATTGAGTGAGGATATGTGGTGATGGAAGAATGATTGGATGAATGCAATGTTGTGGATTCAATGATTGATTTTAGTTTTAAGATGATGATGTTTGATTTGTAATATGTGATGAGTGTATCTATTTTTTCCTAGTAGATCAAGGGTGTTTCGATGATGAAATATGGAATGTATTCTGTTAATACTTCCATTGCTTAAGATAAAGGTTGTGTGGGATGATGAATAATATGATGCATAATAGTTGAATGTTGGTTTTTACCTGAAAATTTAGGATTTATTTGATGCATATTATGTGACTTGATTTGTGTATGTTTTTGCAAGATTTAGGGTTTTGATCATGAAAATATTCATGCAGCAAAATGATTTTTGTCGTTTCAAGGATAAACTTGATTTTGATGATGAAGTATGAAATGATTGTGGTGGTATCTTGGTGCAATTTGGAGGAGGTAAGCTATGGGTTTTTGATGATGAAAATGTAATGCATGCCTTGTGCATGTCGTTGCCCTTAACGGATAAAGGGATTTTTGATGATGAAAGTGTCCTTATGGTAGTCTATCCAGCCTACAGATTGCATGGATAACCGATAGAATGCGCTAGGTTAAATAGAGTAAACCAGTGAATCATGAGGCTCACTTGTGCGTTTTAGACTTTGAGAAGTTGCATCTAAGGAGTGGAGTGGATTTTGGTGAGCTAAGTGAGGCTAGTGGAAATCTGCATGGAAGCTATGGCGGTGGAGGGATCGAATGTTGTTGGTGGGGCTGAGGCACAATTTGCTCCGGTAATGTTTAGAAACACTTTGTCTTTTGTGCAAAACTTTTTTTTTTTTTTTTTGAAATGGTATTAAAAATAGAAAAATGTTTGTTGTTGCAGTTGAGGGAGATAGAGCCTCGACATCGCTTCTCTCCTCTTGTTCCCGGTATGAGGAAGAAGCTCATGGATGGGGATTGGGAGCTTTTGGGGAAGGTGGGCTTGGAGGGGGTGGCTAGGTTGGATGTTGTGAGGGCAGATGATGGGTATCTCTCATCATTGATAGAGAGATGGGATTCTGATAGGGGGACCTTCTAGCTATCGACTAGGGAGGCTACTGTCACCCTTGAGGATGTATACCGCATCCTCAAGGTGCTAGTAGAAGGGGAAAAGGTGGTGGTTGGGCATGACAAGAAGGTTGAGATGGAGAAGATGTTTGGGGAGCAATGGTGGGATGCACAGATGGGAGATGGAGGGATATGCTATCTAAGCATGTACAAGGTGAAGGAGTTGGATGCACTCCCAGCCTTGATCATGTTCATGCTAGCGAACATAGTGCTACCTAATAGCACTGGTTGTAGGTTCCCTTGGAACCTATTGGGGTTGGTGAGTGATCTACTCACCGACCCAAGGGGATATGCATGGGCTCCTATGTTATTGGTGTAGTTATACCGAGAGCTTTATGAGGTGACATGGAGAGGGAGGAAGGGTATTGGGTGCAGCTTCCTCCTACAGTGCTGGGCTTGGGAGTATTTTAGTGTGGCTTAGCCAAAGGGGTTGTCGTGCTAGGCATGGTAGATGAGGGAGCCCTATGCTAGGCAATGGGTAGTGGTGGAGGAGGTGCATCCGAGTTGAGAGGTTCATACTAGCCAGTGGTATCGGGATATGTGGTCGGGGTTGACTCAGGTTGACATGATATGGAGGCCATGGTGAGGAGCCTAGTGGGATGGTGATGAGGAGCAGCTGCATCGAGTGAGGTAGGCTCGATGGTTGGTTGGGAGAAGGGATGAGGAGGTGGAGTTCTTCTAGTACTCACGGGTGTTGAGGCAGTTCGACTTACCTCAGGGTGTGTCGGATGAGCAAGTGTTGTACCAGCATCGATGAGATGAGGTAGGGCTTCCATGTGCGGAGCCCTGGTGGGTTCATATGGATGATGATGAGTGGTTGGAGGTCCCCAATGTAGATGATGTTGGGGTGACTCTAGAGTATGTAGCTTGGTTTGGTGCCCAACTAGTATGGGTACCCAAGGTGGTGGGTGATGATGCGACAGTTGCGGGGTCGAGGATGACTCCAAAGAGGATGAGGCCTCAGTGATCGGTGAGTCAAAGGCGGTCAAGGGGAGCAGCCCAGTAGGCTCCTGAGATGGAGGTGGCATATGAGGAGGAGGATGATGAAGATATGGGTGAGATCTCCGAGGTGGCTAGGCTGCGGGCTAAGCTGGAGCAACTTTGCGAGGAGTGAGAGACTACTCTTGAGTCTCATAGGGAGGCCTTGGCTACTATAGCATGGATGGAGGCAGAGCGGGTGGCAACTAGGGCTGGTGATCAGGAGACAATCATGAGGCTTCAGGAAGAGATTTTGACTAGAGAGCGACGTCATCAGCTTGACCTACGATGACTACATGCTAGCGAGGCCTATGCACACTCCTTGGAGGATGTGTGTATGGCTAATCACATTCCTTTTTTGGATCCTCCATCTTCCTCTAGGATTGAGTCATCGAGGCATACAACATCTAGTTCTAGGTCTAGGGCTCCTGCTAGGTCTCAGGGGTCCACTCATAGGCATTAGCTTAGTGCTTAGATGCACTTTTGTATATGAGCCTTGGTGCTCCATTGTAGCCTTTATGGCGTTCATTGTACATATGATATTTTTGATATATATATATATATATCATGGATTTTTATATATTTGTGTTATCCTTTGTGTGAATGCTTTTATGTTTATGCGATGCATGTTTTATGAAAATGTTTTTATGTTTTTCTTATGGATGACTAATGCAAACTAATCATGATGTGTATGCATAGTGTTATGGATGATTAATGCAAGCTAAACATGATGTGTATGCATAGTGCTTATGGATTATTAATGCAAGCTAAATGGCATGTTTGTGAATGGTGTGTATATGGATGATTAATGCAAGCTAAATGGCATGTATGTGAATGCAAACTATATGAGAGGAATGCATGATGTTCTAATGATCATTTTTAGTTCAGAATTTTGTTGGCCATTTTTGTTCATTGTTTTGCAATCGAGGGTACCCAACTTTGATGGCTTTATGCGGGTTGATTTATGATGCAGACATGGGTGCTAACATGGAAGAAGATATGGATGTTGATATGGAAGAAGATATGGATGTTGATATGGAAGAAGATATGGATGTTGATATGGAATACTAAAAGATTTTCAAAGACTCAAATAGACTAGTACTATCAACCAAACTCACTTGATGGTTGTCTAACTTTCTTTAGGACCAATGTGTGTGCAAGTGAAGTTCATGTACCAAATCTTGAGCATGGCAATGACCCTAGTCAATCAAGAACCCATGTGTGTGCATGTGAAGTTCATTAACCCATTATGAGTAAATTGGGTATGACCTGTTATGGGATGGACCAAGAAGCTAGCTTGCCCATGTGTGCGGTCAGAGGTCTCCCTTTTTGGAAGAGAGACATGTCACCTCGCATGAGCTTACTCCACTACCAGTCAAGCATCTATAGCCCCGGTGGAGACTCACTCCATAGTCCAATGATATGATATTTTAGGCCTTGGGGATGACTACATATCTTTCTGAGGGAAATGTAGTATGATCCTTACAACTTTAGGGATATGTGGTGTGTGTATAGAAATTGTTAACTTTGGATAGAGCTTTGGGGAATCGGATTCTCAACCGAAGTGTGATGAGAATGTGACCCTATCCTTACTACTCTATATTTTGTGTTTATATTTGGAGAGCAACTATGATAGTGGTGAAAACCACTATTTTTTATTTTGGACTATGTTGCATAATAGGACAAGCGAGGAATACCCCTTTTCACTTCAAGGTGCTACCCAAGTATGGTATTATCCCTATTTTACTCAAAATGTTTTTAATATGTGAAAGAGTGTGGTTGGTACAAGATTGCTTTTGGAATCAATCGACAATACTCAATATTTTCTTAATGTGAGAAAAGTGCTTTTGGTCCTAAAGAAAATTGGACATCTTTCTGGAGGTTGCTAGACACACTAGTAGTGGTTGAGTGAGTGAAAATTTTGGCTTTTTATGACTTTGGACAAATGGGATTGTTGGAGGGGATTGCATAAATGCTCCCAAATAGGTACCCCTAGTTGTGGAAACTTGAATTTTTGATTTTGGCCATATCATCACCACTATAAATGATCATTGAACGTGGGATGGGATGAATGCGATATGCAAAATAAAAGAATGTAGTGGAATGCATGTGGGATGTAAAATGCAATTAAATGCATGTGGAATGTGTTTGGAATGGATGCAAGTGCAATTGTGAAAATGCAGTATGTATGAATGCAATTTGAAAAATGCATCCTAAAATACCTATATGAAAATGCAATATGTATGTAATGGGAACATGCCTATGTGAATGATTTTTTGTTTTTGTTGTTTTTTTTAGCCATGTATATATACACATATAGAATATCATATTAACAATAAAATACCTTTAAATGGATAACATTAAGTGGTTTAGGTTCCTCTACTCCCTCTAAATCGGCAAGTCTATATGTACCATTACCCACTTTTTGAGTGATTATGTATGGACCTAACCAATTAGCCGTGAACTTGTCATGAAGGTGCGGTAAAGCATTGGTGTTTTGTTGGTTCTCTTTAAGTACAAGATCCCCTACTTGAAATTCATGAAGATGGACTTTGGCATTGTAAGCACGCTTGAGGCGGTCTTGATAAACTTGTAGGTGTTCTAGTGCATTGACTCGCCTCTCATCAAGAAGAGTGAGTTGGTCAAGACGTGCTTGTCTAGTTGTGTCATCATCTATGAATTCTTGCAAAGAAATTCACAATGAGGGAATCTCGAGCTCAAGAGGCATGATAGCTTTAGCTCCATAGACCAAGGAAAATGGTGTTGCTCCTATTGGCATTTGGATGCTTGTTCGATAAGCCCAAAGTGCCAAAGGGATTTGTGTATGCCAATCTCTATGATTTTCATTAACTAGTTTCTTGAGAATAGCAATCAAGGTCTTGTTGGTAGCTTCGGCTTGTCCATTTGCTTGTGGGTAATAAGGAGTCGAGAAACTATGTTGTATATTATATTTCTCGCAAAGTGCTCGAACATCCTTGTTTTTGAAAGACTTACCATTATCAGAAATGATTTTAGAGGGAATACCAAAATGACAAATGATATGTTGGAGTATGAATTCCACAATTCGAGGTCCTATCGTACTGGTTAGAGGAATGGCCTCAACCCACTTTGTGAAGTATTCAATGGCTGTGATGATGAATGTATGTTGTCTCGAGGAAGGAGGTGAAATTTTACCAATTAGATCTAGGCCCCATTGTGAAAAGGGCCAAAGGCTTTGTATAGGCTGTAAAGCTTGTGATGGTATATGAGTTAAATTGGCGTGTTCTTGACATTGCTTACAATTTTTGACATAGTTGCAATAGTCACGTTCCATTGTGGGCCAATAATAACCCATGCGTAACAAACGCTTTGCAATGGCCATCCCACTAAAATGACCACCACAAGTACCATCATGGGCCTCAATTATGGCTTTTTGAGCCTCACTATTTTTGAGACAACGAAGAAGGATTCCATCATAACCATGTTTATACAACACGTCCCCCAAGAGAACAAAATGGGCTACTTTTTGCTTGAAAGAGCATTTGGCAGACCGAGACATATCATATGGGAGTGTTCCAAATTTTAGAAAGGCCACTATTTGGCTTGACCAAGACTCATATGGTTCCGAATGGATAAAGCAAATGTCTTTTTCATCCTTAGGATCAGTACGGACAATGGTTGCTTTAGAGATTGTGGAGATTATTAGGGGTTGTACCTCTCCTAAGTTGTCTTTCAGAATCAATGATCCCAGAGAGGCCATCGCATCTGCAAATCTATTAGTCGAATGAGGTAAGTTATCAATTTCATACCATTCAAATGTTGAGAGCAATTTCATTGCCACTTCATGATAAAGCTTAATGGTAGGTTCTTTGCATTGGTATTCTCCGGTTACTTGTTTAACAACAAGTTGAGAATCCCCAAATATTTTGATACGCTTGATACCCATAGTTATAGTTGATTGAAGACCTAAGATTAGGGCTTCATACTCTATAGTGTTATTTGTGCATGGGAAATCTAACTTGAATGATAAAGGGATGGGTATCCCTTGGGGTGTGTGAAAGACAACTCCAACACCTTGACCTTTCTCGCACTTAGATCCATCAAAGAATAAGGTGATGTCGACGTCTTCCTCTGGAATGACATCTTCTTCTAATTCAGTGATAGAAAATACCGAATCATCTAGGAGCTCTATAATCAAAGGATGATCACTAGGTAGTGGAGCTTCCACAAGTTGATCAGCTATAACTTGACCTTTAATGGATTTTTGGCTGATAAATTCGAGATCAAATTATGTAAGGAGCATTATCCATTTGGCGGTACGAGTGTTATTGTAAGTGCGAGACATCATATAACATAGAGGATTTTCTCTAGCTATGACATAAGTTGTATGGCTAAGCATATAATGTCAAAGTTTCTTAGTGGCAAAAACCACTACTAAGCACAACTTCTCTACGTAAGCGTATCGGGTTTCATAACTCACCAATGTTTGACTAATGTAATAAACAACTTGCTCTCGATTTTGTTCATTTTTTTGTGCAAGCATTGTTCCTAAAGCAGAGTCCATTGCTGAAACATAAAGATAGAAAGGGACCCCTAGATGAGGAGGAGCTAAGACCGATGAGAGAAGCTAAATATTGCTTGATATCATCGAAGGCTTTTTGACATTCATCTGTCCATGCAAATGGCACCCCCTTTTGTAGCAGGTAATTGAATGGCCTACATTTATCGAAAAGTTGCACAATGAAATGTTGGATTGATTGAATATTTCCTTGTAAACTACGTAGTTCCTTAATGTTAGTTGGGGGAGGCATCTCCATGATGGCCTTGAATTTGTTTGGGTCCACTTCAATGCCTCTTTTGGAGACAATGAATCCTAAAAGTTTACCTGAGGTAACACCAAAGACACACTTTTTGGGATTTAACCTCACCTTATGTTCTAGAAGTCGGTCAAAAATATTTTCCAATACACTAATGTGCTCTTGTCGAGTTTTAGATTTAGCCAAGAGATCGTCCACATAGTCCTCGATAATCTTATGCATGTAATCATGGAAGATGTAAGTCATGGCTCGTTGATAAGTAGCTCCTACATTTTTAAGGCCAAAGGGCATAACCTTGTAACAAAAGGTCCCCCAAGGTGTTGTGAATGCTATTTTGTGTTGATCATCAGGATTTATGCGAATTTGGTTGTATCCTAGAAAACCATCCATGAGGGAAAGCATTTCATGGCCAACGTAGGTATCGACAAGAGTATCAATGTTTGGGAGAGGAAAGTCATCCTTAGGACACGCCTTATTAATATCTCGAAAGTCAGTGCAAATGCGTATCGACTCGTTAGGCTTGCGAATGGGTACCATGTTTGAAAGCCACTCAGGATAGTCAATAGGAACAATGAAATTGATGTCTAGAAGCTTTTGAAGTTCTTCTTTGACTAAGAGGGCCACGGTAGGATGCATCCTTCTAAGCTTTTGTTTGACCGGTTTGGCATTGGGATGTAAGGTGAGATTGTGGACCACAATATTAGGGTCAAGACCAGGCATATCCTTGTAGGACCATGCGAACACGTCTTTCTTCCTCTTGAGGAGAGCGATGAATTGCTCTTGTTCATCGGATGATAGACTTTGTCCAAGCTTGACAATTTATGGATTGTCAGGATCTGAACTAAGGTTCACTTTGATAGTATCTTCAATAGACATATGTGAACCTTCCTCAAGTTGATGTGGTGTGGGAATAATATGAATGTCATCTAAGATGTCATCCAACTCTTCCTTGCTTGTCGCTATCTAACTCTACCTGAAAAACCTCGGGATCCTTGGCGGAAAATGGAGGTGAAGGTGGAGGTGATAGAGGAATGTAGTTGGAAGAAGCCCATAACAATTCCTCGGATAGGATGAACTCCAAAAAGGAGGGTGGGGAAGAAATCCGGTCCATGTCAACAAGGCTTATGTCAATTGGAATTGGTTTAGCCAAATTGTATGGATTGCGGAGTGGGGTGAATAAGTCAATAGGACTCATATTGACTTATAGGCCGAAAGGTGAGATGGCTTGGACAAATGAATGGGTGGGATGATTGGATTTGAACCGATGTTGAGTCTTGCTAACCCTGGATAGCAGCAACAAACATGAAATCAAATTCTATGTACATGTAAAGAAAAGTTTTTTTTTTTTTATATATACATATGTTACAAATTTTGGATTTGGCTGAATGGCTCAATGGAATTCATGTGGGAGGTGGTTCACCAGGTGGGTCAACTTGTTCTTGTGGAAGAAGCAAGTGAAATATGGGCTGGTGGATGGGGAACATTCTGAGGTAAAACTCATCCTGTTGGGTAAGGGGAACAATGGGCTGAAATTCCTCTTCAGAATCATCAGAAGCGTTTGACATTACTTCAAATTCTTCATAACTTTCCTCATTGGAATCTGGGATTGGGTAGGAAAAATTGAGGGGGTCATCCTCATTCACTTCATCGATGCTAAGCTCTTGAAGGGCTTGCTCAAGAGAGGAGGTTGAGGGAAATGGATGGGTGTTGTTATCTTCATCATTGATGCTAAGCCTTTTGAAAGCTTGCTCAAGAGAAGCCATGGATGAAAGTGGGGTGTAGCCTAAGCCTGAACGATCATGTGCTCCTCGATATGGAACATCTAGAATATCATGCATCCCTTGTTCATGGGAACCTAGACCTTGACCTTGCCAATTAACCATGTGAAAGTATCGAGATGGAAATCCTACCATATTTGGTATGTTGGCCTGTCTTGGTTCTTTAGGTTCATCGGGTGGGTTTATCCCAATTGAGGAATCTAACCCTCCATAAACAAAGTTGATGCTATTTGGAGCTGAACTCATGTCGTACACAACACCTATGGTTAAAGGACGGTCACATGGGTGGCCAAAATCCTTGGCTGTGGGAATGGCTAGGGGTGTGATGGTGATGTCTTGGACCACGTATTCACCAATACCAGGATTAGTGATGTGGACTTTGACTTGGGCTGATGTGGTGGATGATGTGGGCATGGATGGCTCAGGATTGGATGTGGTTGTGGGTGTTGGTGGTGAATTAAATATTTCACAATCCGAAAGTTTGACTTGTGAAACATCTATTGCTGGAGCAGGGTTGGATGACGACGTGAAATTAGAAGAAGGTGGATGAGGTATTGATGAAGAAGAAGAAATGGTTGTGGAAGAAGGGATGGTCGAGGTGTACGATGTGACAATGGTGGATTGATTTTTACCACATGTACAAGAAGAAATGGATGATTTAGGAGGTTCGGTGATGGGTAACTCCTCAAGAATAGGAGCTTTAGAAGAAGATGTGAATGGATTAGAAGAAGATGGATGAGAAGATGAAGAAGGTGGATTAGATGAAGATGGGGATAAAAATAAATGAGTGGAAGGCAACATGGATTCATAAGGGTTTGAAATGAAATTGCAATACTTAAAAGGTTCTACATCTGTGGGGATGCAATGGACTTGTCCATCATGAACGTATTTCAAGCATTGATGGAGTATTGAAGGAACACATTTCATTTCCCTCATCCAGGGTCTACCAAGGAGTACATTGTATGCCATGGTTCCTTCCAAGATGTGAAACATTGTGTGCAACGTTCTGGCCCCTACTTCAATGGGCAAAACAACAGTGCCAACTATGGTACACAAAGCATCGTTAAATGCTTTGAGGGTGAATGATGACTTGGAAATGTGGGAAGGTGGTAGCTTGAGGTGGTGAAGGGCAGCGGTAGTGATGATGTTAATGGATGAGCCGATATCTATTAGGACTCTTTTGAATGGCTTCTTATCTATCAAGGCCATGATATGCAATGGAGGATCCATGGATTCTGAGGTTATCGACTTTATTTCAAAGTCATAAAAGGTGATGGATGGTTCCATGCATGTCCTAACACTCCCTACAAAACTATTGAAGGCATTAGAGTCTTGGGATTCTAATTCAATAGACTTAAGGATCTCCATAAAAGCTTCTCTATGCCTAGGGGATTGTTGGATAAGCTCATATACAGATAATTTAGCTGATACCATTTTCAAACTAGTGGTTAACCGGCTAGTTAAGGTTACCATTGGCCTTATAGGGCGATGGATGGACTGATTTGGTGGATTGGATAGATGGATTGGAGGGGATGGATTTGGATATGTTTGGATGGGTGGTGGATTTGAAGGTTGTTGTACATTCTATTGATTTTGCCTTTGCCCTCTTGTGACTACATGGACTGCTCCTACAAAATTTTGGTATTGTTGAACATGGTTAACTTGGTTAGGAGGTGTTTGATGGTTGTTACCTCCTACAATAGTTTGGGCCTCTCCATGGTTGGGCAGAGGTGTCTGAAAAATTCCCAAATTTTGGTTTTGTGGAGCTAAAGGATTACCCACATTGATGGCCCCCAACTCTATAAGGTCTTGGACAATGTTCTTAAAAACATGGCAAGAGTTGATGTCATGACCATTTTGCCTATGATATGGGCAAAATAGGTGTTCTCTATAATTCTTGGGACATTTTGTAGGGTCATCGGGCCTGACTTCAGGTAAGGCTAACTTGTTTGTTTCATACAACCTTCATAAAATGGAAGAATACGACTCCATTAAGGGAGTGTATTGACATTGAGGTCAGGTGTATTGGCAATGGGGAGGTTGTTCCACAGCTGGCACTATGTTTTGCATCATTGGTGCTTGTGTGACTGATGGGACCGCATGATAAGCAATTGGTTGTTGCATAGGTTGTTGAGCCATTGCGGGCTGGCTCATCACCACTTGATTAACTTGATTGGGTGTATTAGCCATAGAGGCTTGTGATGATTTGTTTTGGCCAGATTGATTATTTTGGTATTGGCCCTTGTTTTGCCATTATTTCTTCTTAGGCTTGATGATGCCCTCTTGGATTTTTATTTCCTCAATGATGCTAGCATGTGCTAAAGCTTCTTCAAATGTGCGATAAGTATTAAGCTGAAGCATCCAAGAGATGGGTTTTAAGCAACTCTTGGTGAATAATTTGATAATTTCATCCATTGGTAGGGAGAATGGCAATTTGGTTATGACTGCCCTCCAACGGTTTCCAAAATCATAGATAGGTTCATCATCCCATTGTTTTAGATAATAAATGTCTGATAATGAGACCTTATTTTTTATGTTTAGGGTAAAATATTCCAAGAATTGATCCATCAGTTGATTAAAAGTGTAAATTTTGTGTGTTGGTAACTGATTGAACCATTCTATGGCATCTCCCCCTAATGTTTGAGGAAAATTTTGGAGCATGAGGGCATCATCGGTTTGAATTCAAAAACATGTGTGAAAAAATGAGCTCACATGCTCCTTAGGGTCCTCGGTTCCCCTATATTTATCAAACTTTGGTAGTGTGAAATCTATCGGATATGGCGGTGATGGTACTAAAGGATGAATTGGTTGGTGAATCAGTTGACTTAAGGTCAATTTCTGGCTTGACATGCCAGGGGTATTTTGCATCAACTGATCAATCTATTTCTGCATGGCCTGTATCCTAGGATCTTCCCCAGGAATTTGGAAGCCTTGGATTACCTGATGATTGGGAGATGGATTGGAAGAAAAATGTTGTGGAGTGATTAGCCAATTTTGGTGGAATGAATTGGTTTGAACATGGGGTGAATATTGATGAATGAAAGAAGGAGATGATTGATGAGGGGGATGTTGGAAGAATTGGTTGAGAGGTTGGCTAGAAGAAATGGTAATTGGTTGGGTTGGGGTATGAATTGGTGGAGGATTGGGGATGGAAACCATCGAATATTGGGGTACCCATGTTGGATTTTGGTTGGCTATGATGGGTTGGGTTGGAATCATTTGGATTATAGGGTCTACCTAAACTTGCTGCTTAGCTTTTCGAAGCTATGAGAGCAATTTTTTTGCGTAGACTGATATATCTTGTAACTCTTGTTTGGACATGTTTGACATTGACATGGCTATGACTGGATTGAAATATTAAGGAAGTGAATAATATGGATTAGAAGACATGGGCATGGCACAAGTTACACTTGATGTGGCAACTTGGGAGGTTGGGGCTTGTGAGGCAGCATTCACATACTCCTCATACAAGGGATTGGAATAGGTTTGGATATGGCTAGATGAAGGGTAAGTGTTAAAAACACTTGTGTTTTGGGTTGGGCTAGAAGAAGAAGGTATACCATATTCATAGGTAGAATTATGATATCCTTGGGTGGTGGTGGATGGACAGGTTGTAGCCAAGTCTGGTTGTTCAACACAGTCTTGACTAAGGGGCTCAAGAACATAGTTAGAGGCCTTGTAGATAGCATGTACTTTGTCCATGTCTATGTGGGTGGTAGGCTGCTCAATGTTATGCGAAAGGGATCCTACTTGTGGTAGGGATGGATAAGGGTTTGCCACCAAAGTAGCAGGGGGATTGGATGTGGTTTCCATTAAGTTATTTTGATTTATTACTTTCTTCTGATTTCATGTTAATACCATAAAGTAACTAAATCAAAACTTAGAACTATCAAAATAAACACCAAAAACTAAAGCTAGTACAAAATTGAAAATGAAAAGAAATAATCAATGCTAGGTTTTGACCTTGTGTCTTACCTCATTCATTAATTATTTTCTCCATTAATGTGTATTCCTTTTAGAATGATAGTTTTGTGTGTTTTGATGTTCTAATATTTCTTAATAAAAACAAAGGTAAAAACTAAGGCTTCCAAGGACAACGAGATTCTTGTTGGTAATGACCTCCAACAAGTTTGCTCAGGGGTAATCCTATGGTGTCTAGGGTAGATATTGGTGGATGGAAATGATGGCCACCATCACCAAATCTCAAGCAATGGCTGGTGATGAAATCCAGCCACTACTATTTTAGAATGAAACGTGCAGTGTGTGATTGATTCTTTAAATTTCCTGTTCTTTATTGTGTTCAAACAATGCTAAAGATCACCAATTTTACTCATCTAAATCAGAATCCAATATCATAACACAAATTTCACCTAAAGAGCGTGAAGTACACCACTCAATACCCCTTGCCTAAATAGCAACCGGAGGGTTTGTCCACCTCTTTGCCAAAGGAGTCACCCTAGGGAAGGATTACTTTTTGCGTCTGAATATTGTTCCTATTTAGATATGCAAAATAAAGCAAGTCTTTAACTCCTAAAAATGCAGATTCTAATAATGCTCTTTAGTTTCCAATGCAAACAAAATATGCAAGCAATCACTCGAATTTGCAGATTTTAAAATAGGAAATTTAAACTATGTGAATGTATGCACGAAAAACCCTAAATGCAATCTACTATGAATTATTTTCCAGATTACTTAGTTTGTATTCATTTTATATTCAGAATCTGAAGAATCATGCAAAAAAATAGAATACGTAAATTGAAAATTTGAAACAGGGGCTATGGGACTTACTCAGAAGCCTACGCTCTGCTTCAACTTATCACCAAGCGTAGTTGGGCACCTGTGCAGGCATAGAAGAGTGCCTGTGATGATCAATAGGTGCAGTAGAGCGCCTGCGCACCTTCTGCAACTATTACAAAATTCTTCAGAAACCCTAATCGATGGAATCGACAAATTTTTTGCTTCTAAAAAACTTGCAACAGATAGAAACAAAATGAAATCAGCAAAGTAAATCAGATTAATAAATATATATATTCACTTCTATTGTTTTACCCATTGAAGTAGGGGCTAGAATGTTGCACATAATGTTTCACATCTTGGAAGGAACCATGGCATACAATGTACTCCTTGATAGACCGTGGATGAGGGAAATGAAATGTGTTCCTTCAATACTCCAATGCTTAAAATATGTCCATGATGGACAAATCCATTGCATCCCCGCATATATAGAATCTTTTAAGTATTGTAATTTTATTTCAAACCCTCATGAATCCATGTTGCCTTCCACTCATTTATTTGTATCCCCATATTTGTCTAATCCACCTTCTAAATCTTCTCATCCATCTTCTTCTAATCCATTCACATCTTCTTCTAAAGCTCCTATTCTTGAGGAGTTACCCATCATCGAACCTCCTAAATCATCCATTTCTTCTTGTACATGTGGTCAAAATAAATCCACCATTGTCACACCATACACCTCGACCATCCCTTCTTCCACAACCATTTCTTCTTCTTCATCAATACCTCATCCACCTTCTTCTAATTTCACGTTATCATCCAACCCTACTCCAGCAATAGATGTTTCACAAGTCAAACTTTCAGATTGTGAATTATTTAATTCACCACCAACACCCACAGCCACATCTAATCCTAAGCCATCCATGCCCACGTCATCCTCCACATCAGCCCAAGTCAA
The DNA here is from genome assembly GCA_028583015.1 of Wollemia nobilis. Classification (NCBI taxonomy): domain Eukaryota; kingdom Viridiplantae; phylum Streptophyta; class Pinopsida; order Araucariales; family Araucariaceae; genus Wollemia; species Wollemia nobilis. The sequence continues at coordinate 5,842,666 of JAQPPZ010002230.1, read as the reverse complement.
AGTCCACATCACTAATCCTGGTATTGGTAAATACATGGTCCAAGACGTCACCATCACACCCCTAGCCATTCCCACAGCCAAGTATTTTGGCCACCCACATGACCATCCTTTAGCCATAGGTGTTGTGTACGACATGATTTCAGCTCCAAACAACATCATCTTTTTTTATGGAGTGTTAGATTCCTCAATTGGGATAAATCCACCTGATAAACCTAAAGAACTAAGACAGGCCAACATAAATAATATGGCAGGATTTCCATCCCAATACTTTCACATGGTCGATTGGCAAGTTCAAGATCTATGTTCCCATGAATAAGGGATGCATGATATTCTATATATTCCATATCAAGGAGCACATGATCGGTGAGGCTTAGGTTACACCCCACTTTCATCCATGGCTTCTCTTGAGCAAGCCTTCAAAAGGCTTAGCATCAATGGCGAAGATAACAACACCCATCCATTTCCTTAAACCTCCTCTCTTGAGCAAGCCCTTAAAGAGCTAAGCATCGATGAAGTTAATGAGGATGATGCCCTCAATTTCTCCTACCCAATCCCAAATTCTGATGAGTAAAGTTATGAAGATTTTGAAGTAATTTCAAACGCTTCTTGATGACTCTGAAGAGGAATTTCAACCCATTGTTCCCCTTACCCAATAGGATGAGTTTTACCTCCGAATTTTCCCCATCCACCAGCCCATATTTCACTTGCTTCTTCCACAAGAACAAGTTGACCCACCTGGTGAATCACCTCCCACATGAATTCCATTGAGCCATTCAGCCAAATCCAAAATTTGTAACATATGTATAAAAAAAAAACCAAAAATATTCAAAAAAAAAAACTTTTCTTTACATGTACATAGAATTTTATTTCATGTTTGTTGTTGTTATCCAGGGTTAGCAAGACTCAATATTGGTTCAAATCCAATCATCCCATCCATTCATTTTTCCAAGACATCTCACCTTTCGGCCTATAAATCAATATGAGTCTTATTGACTTATTCACCCCACTCCGCAATTCGTACAATTTAGCTAAAACAATTCCAATTTGACATAAGCCTTGTTGACATGGACCGTATTTCTTCCCCACATTCCTTTTCGGAGTTCATCCTATCTGAGGAATTGTTATGGGATTCTGCCAACTGCATTCCTCTATCACCTCCACCTTCACCTCCATTTTTTGCCAAGGATCCTGAGGTTTTTTCAAGCAGAGTTAGATGACGATAAGCAGGAAGAGCTAGATGACATCATAGGCTATCTCGATTGGCTCCCAAGACTTGTACCCATTTGTAATCCTAATGGAGTAGTACGCATTTGTATTGATTTTTGATACTGGGCTTAGCTCTTCCTCATTTTTGGGTCCTTTGCTAGGCATTTTATTGTTAATATGATGTTCTATATGTGTATATATACATGGCTTAAATAAAAAAATAAAACAAAACAAAATAAAACCAACAAAAATCATTCGCATAGGCATGTTCCAATTGCATACATATTGCATAATCATATAGGTATTTTTAGCATGCATTTTTCACATTGCATTCATACATACTGCATTTTCACAATTGCATTTGCATCCATTCCAAAAACATTCCACTGCATTTTACATTCCACCTACATTCCATTGTATTCTTTAATATTGCATATTGCATTCATCCCATCCCATGTTCAATGATCATTTATAGTGGTGATGATATGGCCAAAATCGAAAAGTCAAGTTTCCACAACTGGGGGTACCTATTTGGGAGCATTTATGATGATGCAGATAAAAATAAAAAGAACTGTGGATGGCTTGCTAGTGATTTTTCTGATAATTCCCACAATTGGAACCAATAATCCTATCTAGTGCCTATCATTATGTTTTTGAATAAAATGATGAAATTTGAGTGTTTCTTCATGTGTTAAGCCTCATGAACTAGACCATCAATGACAGTAGTTATGCAAATTGTTCTTGGCAAGGTTTCACTCCGAAATGTGAAGTACCCAATATGATTGTGATCTTTGAAAATGAGATAATTGATGATGATCATGGTCAAGTGTCCCTATGGTAGGCTATTCATCTTACCGAATTGCATGGATGCAAATCATTGCAATCACCAAGTAGATAGAATAGACCACTAGATATGAGGTTTGCTTGAATTTGTAGGTGATTTTTGAAAAATATTGCATGACATGATGGATGGCTTGAGAGATAGTGATGGAAGAATTTTGGATGAATGAATGTTGTGATTTCTCTAAATGTAGAGTTTATTGATGTTTGATTTTTATTTTGTCCTCTTTTTAGTGATTCATTTTCCATGAAAATAAGAGATTTATCAGTCAAATCAACTCCAATTTTCATGAAATTGTGTGGGATGATGAAGAATATGATGCAAAATGGTTGAATGTTGGTTTTGTGAAAATTTGGATTTATTTGATGCATTTTGTGACTCAATTTGTGCATTTTTAAGATTTGATTTGTTCTCAAAAATTATGCATGCAAAACAATTTTTGTTTTCACAAAACCTGATTTTATGATGTGCATGATGTGTGGGTGAAACTTGGTGAAATTTGGAGGAGGTAAGCTATTATTTTGATTGATTTTATCTTCATTCCCTTTTGGTTCCATGTGCCCAGCTACGCCTATGGTATCCCACAGGCACCCATGCGATCTTGCGGATTGCAAGCATAGGCCTACACCTGAATATGCTAAGGAAAGCTGTAAATAAATTTTTGAGTGAATCATGAGGCTCACTTGTGCGTTTCAGACTTTGAGAAGCTATGTTTAAGGAGTGGAGTGGATTTTTGTGAGCTAAGTGAGGCTAGTGGAAATCTACGTGGAAGCTATGGAGGTGGAGGGATTGAATGCTACTAGTGGAGTTGAGGCACAATTTGCCCCGGTAATGTTTAAAAACACTTTGTCTTTTGTGGAAAAAAAAATTTCTTCTTCTTTTTTGTGAAAAAATTATTAATCATATTTAAAAATATTTGTTGCTATAGTTGAGGGAGATAGAGCCTCAACATCACTTCACTCCTCTTGTTCCCGGTATAAGGAAGAAGCTCACGGATGGAGATTGGGAGCTTTTGGGGAATATGGGCTTGGAGGGGGTGGCTAGGTTAGATGTTGTGAGGGTGGATGATGGGTATCTCTCATCATTGATAGAGAGATGGGCTTCGGTAGGGAGCACCTTCACTATGAATTGGGGAGACTACTCCCTTGAGGATGTTCTCATACTCGAGATGCCGGAAGAAGGAAAGTGTGAGTGATTATCTAATCAGGTATATGCATGGCTCGCATTATTGGTGAGTTATACTATAGCTTTGATGGAGGTGACACAAGAGATAGGAGGGTAGGGTAGAGTCAGGGTTGGTGATCAGGAGACAGTCACGAGGCTTCGAGCAGAGATTTTGACTAGAGAGCAACATCATCAGCTTGACCTACGATGACTACGTGCTAGCGAGGCCTATGCACACTCCTTGGAGGATGTGTGTATGGCTAATCATATTCCTTTGATGGATCCTCCATCTTCCTCTAGGATCGAGTCATCGAGGCATACAATATCTAGTTCTAGGTCTAGGGCTCCTGCTAGGTCTTAGGGGTCCACTCATAGGCATTAGCTTAGTGCTTAGATGCACTTTTGTATATGATCCTTGGTGCTCCATTGTAGCCTTTATGGCATTCATTGTACATATGATATTTTCAATATATATATACATGGATTTTTATATATTTGTGTTATCCTTTGTGTGAATGCTTTTATGTTTATGTGATGCATGTTTCATGAAAATGGTTTTATGTTTTTATTATGGATGATTAATGCAAGCTAACCATGATGTGTATGCATAGTGTTATGGATGATTAATGCAAGCTAACCATGATGTGTATGCATAGTGTTTATGGATTATTAATGCAAGCTAACCATGATATGTATGTGAATGGTGTTTATATGGATGATTAATGCAAGCTAAATGGCATGTATGTGAATGCAAACTATATGAGAGGAATGCATGATGTTCTAATGATCATTTTTAGTTCAGAATTTTGTTGGCCATTTTTTTCATTGTTTTGCAATCGGGGGTACCCAACTTTGATGGCTTTATGCGGGTTGATTTATGATGCAGACATGGGCGTTAACATGAAAGAAGATATGGATGTTGATATGGAAGAAGATATGGATGTTGATATGGAATACTAAAGGATTTTCAAAGACTCAAATAGACTAGTACTATCAACCAAACTCACTTGATGGTTGTCTAACTTTCTTTAGGACCAATGTGTGTGCAAGTGAATTTCATGTACCAAATCTTGAGCATGGCAATGACCCTAGTCAATCAAGAACCCATGTGTGTGCATGTGAAGTTCATTAACCCATTATGAGTAAATTGGGTGTGACTTGTTATGGGATGGACCAAGAAGCTAGCTTGCCCGTGTGTGCGGTCAGAGGTCTCCCTTTTTGGAAGAGAGACATGTCGCCCCGCATGAGCTTACTCCAATTTCAGTCAAGCGTCTATAGCCCCAGTGGAGACTCACTCCATAGTCCAATGATCTGATCTTTTAGACCTTGGGGATGACTACATATATTTTTGAGGGGAATGTAGTACGATCCTTACAGCTTTAGGGATCTATGGTGTGTGTATAGAATTTGTTAACTTTGGATAGAGCTTTGGGGAATTGGATTCTCAACCGAAGTGTGATGAGAATGTGACCCTATCCTTACTACTCTATATTTTGTGTTTGTATTTGGAGAGCAATTGTGATAGTGGTGAAAACCACTATTTTTTATTTTGGACTATGTTGCATAATAGGACAAGCGAGGAATACTCCTTTTCACTTCAAGGTGCTACCCAAGTATGGTATTATCCCTATTTTACTCAAAATATTTTTAAGATGTGAAAGAGTGTGGTTGGTGCAAGATTGCTTTTGGAATCAGTCGACAATACTCAAGATTTTCTTAATGTGAGAAAAAGTGCTTTTGGTCCTAAAGAAAATTGGACATCTTTTTGGAGGTTGCTAGACACACTAGTAGTGGTTGAGTGAGTGAAAATTTTGGCTTTTTGTGACTTTGGAAAAATGGGATTATTGGAGGGGATTGCATAAATGCTTCAAATAGGTACCCCAAGTTGTGGAAACTTGACTTTTTTATTTTGGCCATATCATCACTACTATAAATGATCATTGAACGTGGGATGGGATGAATGCAATATGCAAGATTAAAGAATGCAATGGAATGCATGTGGGATGTAAAATGCAGTGGAATGTGTTTGGAATGGATGCAAATGCAATTGTGAAAATGCAGTATGTATGAATGCAATGTGAAAAATGCATGCTAAAATACCTATATGAAAATGCAATATGTATGCAATGGGAACATGCCTATGTGAATGATTTTTGTTGTTTTTTTTTTTTTAGCCATGTATATATACACATATAGAACATCATATTAACAATAAAATACCGGGCGAGCCCCCGCACAAGGAGCGCGCGGGGGGGGGGGAAAAAAAAAAAAGAAAAATGTGACCCCCCCGCCGGGGGGGGGGGGGGGGGAAGGGGGGGGGGGGGGGGGGTGGGGGACGAGGACCCCCGCCCCCCCCCCCCCTAACCCCCCCACACCCGCCCGAAAAACCTCGAGACTTTTGGTTGAATATGGGGGGGGGGGGGGGGGGGGGGGGGGGGGGGGGGGGGGGGGGGTGGGGGGTTGACAAATGGATGGGTGGGATGATTGGATTTGAACCGATGTTGAGTCTTGCTAACCCTGGATAGCAACAACAAACATGAAATCAAATTCTATGTACATGTAAAGAAAAGTTTTTTTTTTAATTTTGATTTTTTTTTTAATTTTTTGATGTTTTTTTTTTTTTTTTTATATACATATGTTACAAATTTTGGATTTGGTTGAATGGCTCAATGGAATTCATGTGGGAGGTGGTTCATTAGGTGGGTCAACTTTTTCTTGTGGAAGAAGCAAGTGAAATATGGGCTAATGGATGGGGAACATTTTGAGGTAAAACTCATCCTGTTGGGTAAGGGGAACAATGGGCTGAAATTCCTCTTTAGAGTCGTCAGAAGTGTTTGACATTACTTCAAACTCTTCATAAATTTCCTCATCATAATCTGGGATTGGGTAGGAAAAATTGAGGGGGTCATCCTCATTCACTTCATCGATGCTAAGCTCTTGAAGGGCTTGCTCAATAGAGGAGGTTGAGGGAAATGGATGGGTGTTGTTATCTTCGTCATTGATGCTAAGCCTTTTGAAAGTTTGCTCAAGAGAAGTCATGGATGAAAGTGGGGTGTAGCCTAAGCCTGACCGATCATGTGCTCCTCGATATGGAACGTCTAGGATATCATGCATCCCTTGTTCATGGGAACCTAGACCTTGACCTTGCCAATTGACCATGTGAAAGTATCGAGATGGAAATCCTGCCATATTATTTATGTTGGCCTGTCTTGGTTCTTTAGGTTCATCAGGTGGGTTTATCCCAATTGAGGAATCTAACCCTCCATAAACAAATTTGATGTTGTTTGGAGCTGAACTCATGTCGTACATAGCACCTATGGTTAAAGGACGATCATGCGAGTGGCCAAAATCCTTGGCTGTGGGAATGGCTAGGGGTGTGATGGTGATGTCTTGGACCACGTATTCACCAATACTAGGATTAGTGATGTGGACTTCGACTTGGGCTGATGTGGTGGATGATGTGGGCATGGATGGCTAAGGATTGGATGTGGTTGTGGAATACGATGTGAAATTAGAAGGTGGATGAGGTATTGATGAAGAAGAAGAAATGGTTGTGGAAGAAGGGATGGTCGAGGTGTACGATGTGACAATGGTGGATTGATTTTTACCACATGTACAAGAAGAAATGGATGATTTAGGAGGTTCGGTGATGGGTAACTCCTCAAGAATAGGAGCTTTAGAAGAATATGTGAATGGATTAGAAGAATATGGATGAGAATATGAAGAAGGTAGATTAGATGAATATGGGGATAAAAATAAATGAGTGGAAGGCAACATGGATTCATAAGGGTTTGAAATAAAATTGCAATACTTAAAAGGTTCTACATCTGTGGGGATGCAATGGACTTGTCCATCATGAACGTATTTCAAGAATTGATGGAGTATTGAAGGAACACATTTCATTTCCCTCATCTAGGGTCTACCAAGGAGTACATTGTACACCATGGTTCCTTCCAAGATGTGAAACATTGTGTGCAACGTTCTGGCCCCTACTTCAATGGGCAAAAAAATAGTGCCAACTGTGGTACACAAAGCATCGTTAAATGCTTTGAGGGTGAATGATGACTTGGAAATGTGGGAAGGTGGTAGCTTGAGGTGGTGAAGGGCAGCGGTAGTGATGATGTTAATGGATGAGCTGGTATCTATTAGGACTCTTTTGAATGGCTTCTTATCTATCAAGGCCATGATATGCAATGGAGGATCCACGGATTCTGAGGTTATTGACTTTATTTCAAAGTCATAAAAGGTGATGGATGGTTCCATGCATGTCCTAACACTCCCTACAAAACTATTGAAGGCATTAGAGTCTTGGGATTCTAATTCAATAGACTTAAGGATCTCCATCAAAGCTTCTCTATGCCTAGGGGATTGTTGGATAAGCTCATATATAGATAATTTAGCCGATGCTATTTTTAAACTAGTAGTCAACCGGCTACTTAAGGTTATTGTTGGCCTTATAGGGTGATGGATGGGCTGATTTGGTGGATTGGATAGAGTGATTTGTGGGGATGGATTTGGAAATTTTTGGATGGGTGGTGGATTTGAAGGTTGTTGTACATTTTATTGATTTTGCCTTTGCCCTCTTGTGACTACATGGACTGCTCCTACAAAATTTTGGTATTGTTGAACATGGTTGACTTGGTTAGGAGGTGTTTGATGGTTGTTACCTCCTACAGTAGTTTGGGCCTCTCCATGGTTGGGCAGAGGTGTCTGAAAAATTCCCAAATTTTGGTTTTGAGGAGCTAAGGGGTTATCCACATTGATGGCCCCCAACTCTATAAGGTCTTGGACAATGTTTTTAAAAACATGGCAAGAGTTGATGTCGTGACCATTTTGCCTATGATATGGGCAAAATAGGTGTTCTCTATAATTCTTGGAGCATTTTGTGGGGTCATCGGGCCTGACTTCAAGCAAGGCTAACTTGTTTGTTTCGTACAACCTTCAAAAAAGGGAAGAATATGACTCCGTTAAGGGAGTGTATTGACATTGAGGTTGGGTGTATTGGTGGTGGGGAGGTTGTTCCACAACTGGCACTGTGTTTTGCACAATTGGTGCTTGTGTGACTGATGGGACCGCATGATAAGCAATTGGTTGTTGCACAGGTTATTGAGCCATTACGGGCTGGCTCATCACCACTTGATTAACTTGATTGGGTGTATTAGTCGTAGAGGCTTGTGATGATTTATTTTGGCTAGATTGATTATTTCGGTATTGGCCCTTATTTTTCCATTCTTTCTTCTTAGGCTTGATGATGCCCTCTTGGATTTTGATTTCCTCAATGACGCTAGCCTGTGCTAAAGCTTCTTCAAATGTGCGATAAGTATTAAGTTGAAGCATCCAAGAGATGGGTTTTAAGCAACTCTTGGTGAATAATTTGATAATTTCATCCATTGGTAGGGAGAATGGTAATTTGGTTATGACTACCCTCCAATGGTTTCCAAAATCATAGATAGGTTCATCATCCCATTGTTTTAGATAATAAATATCTGATAATGAGACCTTCTTTCTAATGTTTAGGGCAAAATGTTCCAAGAATTGATCCATCAGTTGATTAAAAGTGTAAATGTTGTGTGTTGGTAACTGATTGAACCATTCTATGGCGTCTCCCCCTAATGTTTGAGGAAAATTTTGGAGCATGAGGGCATCGTCGATTTGAATTCAAAAACATGTGTGAACAAATGAGCTCACATGCTCCTTAGGGTCCTCGGTTCCCCTATATTTATCAAAATTTGGTAGTGTGAAGTCTATCGGATATGGCGATGATGGTACCGAAGGATGAATTGGTTGGTGGATCAGTTGACTTAAGGTTAGTTTCTGGCTTGACATGCTAGGGGTATTTTGCATCAACTGATCAATCTATTTCTGCATGGCCTATATCCTAGGATCTTCCCCAGGAATTTGGAAGCCTTGGATTACCTGATGATTGGGAGATGGACTGGAAGAAAAATGTTGTGGAGTGATTAGCCAATTTTGGTGGAATGGATTGGTTTGAACATGGGGTGAATATTGATGAATGAAAGAAGGAGATGATTGATGAGGAGGATGTTGGAAGAATTGGTTGAGAGGTTGGCTAGAAGAAATGGTAATTGGTTGGGTTGGGGTATGAATTGGTGGAGGATTGGGGATGGAAACCACTGAATATTGGGGTACCCATGTTGGATTTTGGTTGGCTATGATGGGTTGGGTTGGAATAATTTGGATTATAGGGTCTACTTGAACTTGTTGCTTAGCCTTTCTAAGCTGTGAGAGCAATTTGTTCTCGTAGCTTGATATATCTTGTAACTCTTGTTTGGACATGTTTGACATTGACATGGTTGTGGCTGGATTGAAAGATGAAGGAAGTGAAGGAGATGGATTAGAAGACATGGGCATGGCACAAGTTACACTTGATGTGGCAACTTGGGAGGTTGGGGCTTGTGAGGCAACATTCACATACTCCTCATACAAGGGATTGGAATAGGTTTGGATATGGCTAGATGAAGGGTAAGTGTTAAAAACACTTGTGTTTTGGGTTGGGCTAGAAGAAGAAGGTATACCATATTCATAGGTAGAATTATGATATCCTTGGGTGGTGGTGGATGGACAGGTTGTAGCCAAGTCTAGTTGTTCAACACAGTCTTGACTAAGGGGCTCAAGAACATAGTTAGAGGCCTTGTAGATAGCCTTTACCTTGTCCATGTCTATGTGGGTGGTAGGTTGCTCAATGTTATGTGGAAGGGATCCTACTTGTGGTAGGGATGGATAAGGGTTTGCCACCGAAGTAGCAGGGGGATTGGATGTGGTTTCCATTAAGTTATTTTTATTTATTACTTTCTTTTGATTTCTTGTTAATACCATAAAGTAACTAAACCAAAACTTAGAACTATCAAAATAAACACCAAAAACTAAAGCTAGTACAAAATTGAAAATGAAAAGAAACAATCAATGCTAGGTTTTGACCTTGTGTCTTACCTCATTCATTAATTATTTTCTTCATTAATGTGTATTCCTTTTAGAATGATAGTTTTGTGTGTTTTGATGTTCTAATATTACTTAATAAAAACAAAGGTAAAAACTAAGGTTGGCTAGGACAACGAGATTCTTGTTGGTAATGACCTCCAAAAAGTTTTCTCGGGGGTAATCCTATGGTGTCTAGGGCAGATATTGGTGGATGGAAATGATGGCCACCGTCACCAAATATCAAGCAATGGCTGGTGATGAAATCCAACCACTACTATTTTAGAATGAAACGTGCAGTGTGTGATTGATTCTTTAAATTTCCTGTTCTTTATTGTGTTCAAAAAATGCTAAAGATCACCAATTTTACTCATCTAAATCTTTAGCCAATATCAGAATGTAAATTTCACCTAAAGAGCGTGAAGTAGACCCCCTACCTAAATAGCAACCGGAGGGTTCATCCACCTCTCTGCCAAAGGAGTCACCCTAGGGCAGGATTACTTTTTGTGTATGAATATTGTTCCTATTTAGATATGCAAAATAAAGCAGTCTTTAACTCCTAAAAATGCAGATTCTAATAATGCTCTTTAGTTTCAAATGCAAACAAAATATGCAAGCAATCACTCAAATTTGTAGATTTTAAAATAGGAAATTTAAACTATGTGAATGTATGCACGAAAAACCCTAAATGCAATCTACTATGAATTCTTTTCCATATTACTTAGTTTGTATTCATTTTATATTCAGAATCTGAAGAATCATGCAGAAAAATAGAATACGTAAATTGAAAATTTGAAACAGGGGCTATAGGACTTACTCAGAAGCCTACGCTATGATGATCAACATATGCATCAGAGCACCTGTGCACCTTCTGCAACTGTTATAGAATTCTTCACAAATTCTAATCGATAGAATCGGCAAAATTTTTACTTTTGAAAAACCTGAAATAGATAGAAACAAAATTAAATCATAAAAGTAAATTAGATTAATAAATGAAACCCTTGTGGGGTCCCACCATGATCACCATTTGTAGAGCTAAAAATATGACACTATGCAAGCAATAAAGAAATCAACTCAAAGAGACAAATAATTGCACAAAATGGAATATATTTCAATAAATGGGGGGAGCTGAAAAACTCCTTGTTACAATTATTCTACCTTGACAGAGTTGATTTGATACAATAGATACAAATTGCTAGGGTTCTCCGAAACCCTAGCTATACAAATATGAGTGTCTTCAAATGCGCTTCACTCCCAACAGAATGAGTGGGCTTGTGAGATATCTGATGTCGGACCACTCTAGCCTCAACGGCTATCCAATATTGAATGAGAACCTGTAGATCTGCATACACACAAACAGACAAGGGGATCAGTAATACCTGTGAGGGCTCCATAGTGTGAGACCCTCAACTATCAAATAAACCCTAACTGCAAATGAATACAATGGCATACAAAAACCTACAGATTATGTAATGAAATAAAAACCAATGGTGATTTACCTTGCTTAACTTGATGATGTTTCATTGTAGATCCATTGGTATGATGCCCTAACAGCAATAGTAGATGTGATGCAACATATTTTATAGAGTGTTGATGGTGACGATAGGCTATGGTGGGTTGGTAGGCTCTAGTGAGCTTGGCAGGCTCTGGAGTGCACCTACGGGATATGGTAGGCTCTGGTGAGCGCTTGGTAGGCTCTGCAGTGAGCCTGGAAAGCTTTGGAAGGCGCCTATGGGTGAGGGTTTAATCTGTAGAAGCAGATCATGGGGGTGTGAAGGATGTAGAAAATGAGGGGATTGCGGCGATGATGGAGGATGGATGTGGAAGTGGCTGGAATGGAGGAAGTCCTATGGCAAGCTAGGGTTTGAGTCTGCTCTCACAAGTAGATTCGACCATTGGGATCTTCAGGGCTCTGCAACCTTCTGCTTCACAAGGGCTTCTTCAACAATCTCTCCAAGGGTGAGAACATTCCAGGGTTTGAGCATTTGCAAATGCCCTTACTTATAATCCAACCTAGGGTTTTCTTAGGGTTTTAGCTTAACACTTTTGATCGTGTGGCTAAGATTAAATCAAATCCTAAGGCTGAGATTGTACTTTAAGTGTGGCATGGATTAATGAAGATGGATGGCTGAGATTAGATTAAATCGAATGGCTGAGGTTAATTGGGTTTAAATATATATATTTTATAATAAATATATTAAAATATAATAATAAAATATTATATTAAATATAAATAATATAAAATAAATATAAATTAAGTCCAAAGGGGTCGAAAAGTGGCGGGAAAGGGCTAAAGTGGGCCTTTTGAAGGTGGGAAAGGCATGAAATGGTTAAATGAGTGGCGGGAAAGGGCTAAGGTGGACAAGTGGGTGGTGGGATGGTTAGGATGAAGGATTAATGGCTAGGATTTGGTGTCTATAGATGCCCCTTTTTGTACCATGTTGCATGAAGCACAATATGGTGTAAAAATATGAGACACCTGCTTGGGCTATGGGCATAGAAGCAACTTCTCTCTGTTGTTGGATTTGAGCACTCAATGTTGAAGACAAAAGAATAAAGAATTTTTTTTTGGAATTTTGCGTAGCTTACCCCCTCAATTGGTGAATGAGTTGCGATGAATCTCATGAGCCAATTGAAAAGAATTTGTGCAAGTGATGAATGATGTGGTACCATTTTTGCCCCAACGGTGAGAAGGGGGATGGTGTAAAATGTGATGTGATTGTGGATGATATGAATGATGTAAAATGTGATACCATTTTTGCCCCAACGGTGGAAAGGGGGTTGGTGTAAAATACCATGTGATTGTGGATGATATGAATGATGTAAAATGTGATACCATTTTTGCCCCAATGGTTGAAAGGGGATTTTGTCAAGTGTAGATGTCATGATCATGTAAGATGTATCCCATTGTGGGAGGATCAAAATCAATATTTTGGTTGCCCCAAATTTGGGGGTGATTCGATGTTGTTGAATAGTGTGCTCTTTGATGCCATTGATATGCAAGTATGATGATGTAGATAAAAAGAAAAAGAATCGTGGATGGCCTGCTAGTGACTGTTCTGATAATTCCCACAATTGGAACCAATCATCCTAGCTAGTGCCTATCATTAGGTTTTTGAAGAAAATGATGAAATTTGAGTGTTTGTTCATGTGTTAAGCCTCACGAACTAGGCCATCAATGACAACAGTTATGCAAATTGTTCTTGGTAAGGTTTCACTCCAAAATGTGAAGTACCCAATGTGATTGTGATCTTTGACAATGAGATAATTGATGATGATCATGGTCAAGTGTCCCTATGGTAGGCTATTCATCTTACCGAATTGCATGGATGCAAATCATTGCAATCACCAAGGAGATAGAATAGACCACTAGATATGAGGTTCGCTTGAATTTGTAGGTGAATTTTGACAAATGTTGCATGACATGATGGATGGATTGAGAGATAGTGATGGAAGAATGTTGGATGAATTAATGTTGTGATTTTGCTAAATGTAGAGTTGATTGATGTTTGATTTGTATTTTGTCCTTTTTTTAGTGATTCATTTTCCATGAAAATAAGATATTTATTGGTCAAATCAACTCCAATTTTCATGAAATTGTGTGGGATGATGAAGAATATGATGCAAAATAGTTGAATGTTGGTTTTGTGAAAATTTGGATTTATTTGATGCATTTTGTGACTCGATTTGTGCATTTTGAAGATTTGGTTTGTTCTCGAAAATTATGCATGCAAAATGATTTTTGTTTTCACAAAACCTGATTTTATGATGTGCATGATGTGTGGGTGAAATTTGGTGAAATTTGGAGGAGGTAAGCTACTATTTTGATCAATGTTGTCTTCATGCCTTTTTGGCGCCAGGTGCCCAGCTGCGCCTGCGGCATCCCATAGCCCAGGTGCACCTGGGTGTGCCTGCAAGTGCCCAAGTGAGCTTACGGACTGCAAGTACAGGCTTGCACTTGAATGCGCTAAGGAAAGCTATAAATAGCTTTTTGAGTGAATCTTGAGGCTCACTTGTGCATTTTAGACTTTGAGAAGTTGCGTCTAAGGAGTGGAGTGGATTTTGGTGAGCTAAGTGAGGCTAGTGGAAATCTGCATGGAAGCTATGGTGGTGGAGGGATCGAATGCTGCTAGTGGAGTTGAGGCACAATTTGCTCCGGTAATGTTTAGAAACACTTTGTCTTTTGTGCAAAAATTTTTTTTTGAAATAGTATTAATAAATAGAAAAATGTTTGTTGTTGTAGTTGAGGGAGATAGAGCCTCGTCATCGCTTCTCTCCTCTTGTTCTCGGTATGAGGAAGAAGCTCACGGATGGGGATTGGGAGCTTTTGGGGAAGGTGGGCTTGGAGGGGGTGGCTAGGTTGGATGTTGTGAGGGTGGATGATGGGTATCTCTCATCATTGATAGAGATATGGGATTTTGATAGGGGGACCTTCTAGCTATTGATTGGGGAGGCTACTGTCACCCTTGAGGATGTATACCACATCCTCAAGGTGCTAGTAGAAGGGGAAAATGTGGTGGTTGGGCATGACAAGAAGGTTGATATGGAGAAGATGTTTGGGGAGTGATGGTGGGATGCATGGATGGGATATGGAGGTATATGCTATCTAAGCATGTACAAGGTGAAGGAGTTGGATGCACTTCTAGCCTTGATCATGTTCATGTTAGTGAACATAGTGCTACCTAATAGCATTGGTTGTAGGTTCCCTTGGAACCTATTGGGGTTGGTGAGTGATCTACTCATCGATCCAAGGGGATATGCATGGGCTCCTATGTTATTGGTGTAGTTATACCGGGAGCTTTATGAGGTGACATGAAGAGGGAGGAAGGGTATTGGGTGTAGCTTCCTCCTATAGTGTTGGGCTTGGGAGCATTTTAGTGTGGCTTGGCTAGAGGGGTTGTCATGCTAAGCATGGTAGATGAGGGAGCCCTATGCTAGGTGATGGGTAGTGGTGGAGGAGGTGCAACCAAGTTGAGAGGTTCATACCAGCTAGTGGTATCGGGATATGTGGTCGGGGTTGACTCGGGTTGATGTGATATGGAGGCCATGGTGAGGAGCCTAGTGGGATGGTGATGAGGAGTAGCTGCATCGGGTGAGGTAGGCTTAGTGGTTGGTTGGGATAAGGGATGAGGAGGTGGAGTTCTTCCAGTACTCATGGGTGTTGAGGTAGTTCGACTTGCCTTAGGGTGTGTCGGATGAGCCAATGTTGTACCGACATCGATGAGATGAGGTGGGGCTTCCATGTGCGGAGCCATGGCGGGTTCATATGGATGATGATGAGTAGTTGGAGGTCCCCAATGTAGATGATGTTAGGGTGACTCTGAAGTATGTAGCTTGGTTTGGTGCCCAACCAGTATGGGTACCCAAGGTGGTGGGTGATGATGCGGTAGTTGCGGGGTCGAGGATGACTTCGAAGAGGATGAGGCCTCAATGATTGGTGAGTCGGAGGTAGTCGAGGGGAGCAGCCCAGTAGGCTCCTGAGATGGAGGTGGTAGATGAGGAGGAGGAGGATGATGAGGATATGGGTGAGATCTCCGAGGTGGCTAGGCTACGGGCTGAGCTGGAGCAACTTCACGAGGAGCGAGAGACTACTCTTGAGTCTCATAGGGAGGCCTTGGCTACTATAGCTTGGATGGAGGCAGAGCAAGTGGTAGCTAGGGCTGGTGATCAGGAGATAGTCATGAGGCTTCAAGTAGAGATTTTTACTAGAGAGCGATGTCATCAGCTTGACCTATGATGACTATGTGCTAGCGAGGCCTATGCACACTCCTTGGAGGATGTGTGTATGGCTAATCATATTCCTTTGTCGGATCCTCCATCTTCCTCTAGGACTGAGTCATCGAGGCATACAACATCTAGTTCTAGGTCTAGGGCTCCTACTAGGTCTCAGGGGTCCACTCATAGGCATTAGCTTAGTGCTTAGATGCACTTTTGTATATGAGCCTTGGTTCTCCATTGTAGCCTTTATGGCATTCATTGTACATATGATATTTTCGATATATATACATGGATTTTTATATATTTGTGTTATCCTTTGTGTGAATGCTTTTATGTTTATGTGATGCATGTTTTATGAAAATATTTTTATGCTTTTCTTATGGATGACTAATGCAAACTAATCATGATGTGTATGCATAGTGTTATGGATGATTAATGCAAGCTAACCATGATGTGTATGTGTAGTGCTTATGGATTATTAATGTAAGCTAAATGGCATGTGTATGAATGGTGTTTATATGGATGTTTAATGCAAGCTAAATGGCATGTATGTGAATGCAAACTATATGAGAGGAA
This sequence comes from Wollemia nobilis, assembly GCA_028583015.1. Lineage (NCBI taxonomy): Eukaryota > Viridiplantae > Streptophyta > Pinopsida > Araucariales > Araucariaceae > Wollemia > Wollemia nobilis. The sequence goes on along the minus strand of JAQPPZ010002230.1, from coordinate 5,826,225 downwards.
TGCATGATGTTCTAATGATCATTTTTAGTTCAAAATTTTGTTGGCCATTTTTGTTCATTGTTTTTCAATTGGGGGCACCAATCTTGGTGGCTTTATGCAGGTTTATTTATGATGCAGACATGGGCGCTAACATGGAATAAGATATGGATGTTGATATGGAAGAAGATATGGATGTTGATATGGAAGAAGATATGGATGTTGATATGGAATACTAAAAGATTTTCAAAGACTCAAATAGACTAGTACTATCAACCAAACTCACTTGACGGTTGTCTAACTTTCTTTAGGACCAATGTGTGTGCAAGTGAAGTTCATGTACCAAATCTTGAGCATGGCAATGACCCTAGTCAATCAAGAACCCATGTGTGTGCATGTGAAGTTCATTAACCCATTATGAGTAAATTGGGCATGACCTATTATGGGATGGACCAAGAAGCTAGCTTGCCCATGTGTGCGGTCAGAGGTCTCCCTTTTTGGAAGAGAGACATGTCACCCCGCATGAGCTTACTCCATTACTATTCAAGCATATATAGCCTCGATGGAGACTCACTCCATAGTCCAATGATCTAATATTTTAGGCCTTGGGGATGACTACATATCTTTCTGAGGGAAATGTAGTACGATCCTTACAACTTTAGGGATCTGTGGTGTGTGTATAGAATTTGTTAACTTTGGATAGAGCTTTGGGGAATCGGATTCTCAACCAAAGTGTGATGAGAATGTGACCCTATCCTTACTACTCTATATTTTGTGTTTATATTTGGAGAGCAACTGTGATAGTGGTAAAAACCACTATTTTTTTATTTTGGACTATGTTGCATAATAGGACAAGCAAGGAATACCCCTTTTCACTTCAAGGTGCTACCCAAGTATGGTATTATCCCTCTTTTACTCCAAATGTTTTTAATATGTGAAAGAGTGTGGTTGGTACAAGATTGTTTTTGGAATCAATCGATAATACTCAAGATTTTCTTAATGTGAGAAAAGTGCTTTTGGTCCTAAAGAAAATTGGACATCTTTTTGGAGGTTGCTAGACACACTAGTAGTGGCTGAGTGAGTGAAAATTTTGGCTTTTTATGACTTTGGAAAAATGGGATTGTTGGAGGGGATTGCATAAATGCTCCCAAATAGGTACCCCCAATTGTGGAAACTTGACTTTTTTATTTTGGCCATATCATCACCACTATAAATGATCATTGAACATGGGATGGGATGAATGCAATATGCAATATTAAAGAATGCAATGGAATGCATGTGGGATGTAAAATGCAGTGGAATGTGTTTGGAATGGATGCAAATGCAATTGTGAAAATGTAGTATGTATGAATGCAATGTGAAAAATGCATGCTAAAAATACCTATATGAAAATGCAATATGTATGCAATTGGAACATGCCTATGTGAATGATTTTTGTTGGTTTTTTTTTTTTTAGCCATGTATATATACACATATAGAACATCATATTAACAATAAAATACCTTTAAATGGATAACATTAAGTGGTTTAGGTTCCTCTACTCCCTCTAAATCGGTAAGTCTATATGTACCATTACCCACTTTTTGAGTGATTATGTATGGACCTAACCAATTAGCCATAAACTTGTCACGAAGGTGTGGTAAAGCATTGGTGTTTTGTTGGTTCTTTTTAAGTACAAGATCCCCTACTTAAAATTCATGAAGATGGACTTTGGTGTTGTAAGCACACTTGAGGCGATCTTGATAAACTCGTAGGTGTTCTAGTGCATTGACTCACCTCTCATCAAGAAGAGTGAGTTGGTCAAGACGTGCTTGTCTAGTTGTGTCATCATCTATGAATTCTTGGAAATAAATTCACAATGAGGGAATCTCGAGCTCAAGAGGCATGATAGCTTCAGCTCCATAGACCAAGGAAAATGATGTTGCTCCTATTGGCATTCGGATGCTTGTTTGATAAGCCCAAAGTGCCAAAGGGATTTGTGTATGCCAATCTCTATGATTTTCATTAACTAGTTTCTTGAGAATAGTAATCAAGGTCTTGTTGGTAGCTTCGTCTTGTCCATTTGCTTATGGGTAATAAGGATTCAAGAAACTGTGTTGTATATTATATTTCTCGCAAAGTGCTTGAACATCCTTGTTTTTTAAAGACTTACCATTATCAAAAATGATTTTAGAGGGAATATCAAAATGACAAATTATATGTTGGAGTATGAATTCCACAATTCAAGGTCCTGTCGTACTAGTTAGAGGAATGGCCTCAACCCACTTTGTGAATTATTCAATGGTTGTGATGATGAGTGTATGTTGTCTTGAGGAAGGAGGTGAAATTTTTCCAATTAGATCTAGGTCCCATTATGAAAAGGGACAAAGGCTTTGTATAGGCTATAAAGCTTGTGATGGTAAATGAGTTAAATTGACGTGTTCTTGATATTGCTTACAATTTTTGACATAGTTGCAACAGTCACGTTCCATTGTGGGACAATAATAACCCATGTGTAACAGACACTTTGCAATGGTCATCCCACTAAAATGACCACCATAAGTACCATCATGGGCTTCAATTATGGTAGAGTCCATTGCTGAAACATAAATATAGAAAGGGACCCCTGGATGAGGAGGAGCTAAGACCGGTGGAGAAGCTAAATATTGCTTGATATCATCGAAGGCTTTTTGACATTCATCTATCCATGCAAATGGCACCCCATTTTGTAGCAGGTAATTGAATGGCCTGCATTTATCGAAAAGTTGCCCAATGAAACGTCGGATTGATTGAATCTTTCCTTGTAAACTATGCAGTTCCTTAATGTTAGTTGGGGGAGGCATCTCCATGATGGCCTTGACTTTGTTTGGGTCCACTTCAATGCCTCTTTTGGAGATAATGAATCCTAAAAGTTTACCTGAGGTAACACCAAAGACACACTTTTTGGGATTTAACCTCACCTTATGTTCTAGAAGTTGATCAAAAATATTTTCCAATACACTAATGTGCTCTTATCGAGTTTTAGATTTAGCCAAGAGATCATCCACATAGTCCTCGATAATCTTATGCATGTAATCATGGAAGATGTAAGTCATGGCTCGTTGATAAGTAGCTCCTACATTTTTAAGGCCAAAGGGCATAACCTTGTAACAAAAGGTCCCCAAGGTGTTGTGAATGCTATTTTGTGTTGATCATCAGGATTTATGCAAATTTGGTTGTATCCTAAAAAACCATCCATGAGGGAAAGCATTTCATGGCCAACACAGGTATCGACAAGAGTATCAATGTTTGGAAGAGGAAAGTCATCCTTAGGACACGCTTTATTGAGATCTCAAAAGTCATTGCAAATGTGTATCGAACTCGTTAGGCTTGCGAATGGGTACCATGTTTGAAAGCCACTCAGGATAGTCAATAGGAACAATGAAATTGATGTCTAGAAGCTTTTGAAGTTCTTCTTTGACTAAGAGGGCCACGGTAGGATGCATCCTTCTAAGCTTTTGTTTGACCGGTTTGGCATTGGGATGTAAGGTGAGATTGTGGACCACAAGATTAGGGTCAAGACCAGGCATATCCTTGTAGGACCATGCGAACACGTCTTTCTTCCTCTTGAGGAGAGCGATGAATTGCTCTTGTTCATCGGATGATAGACTTTTTCCAAGCTTGACAATTTGTGGATTGTCAGGATCTGAACTAAGGTTCACTTTGATAGTATCTTCAATAGACATATGTGAACCTTCCTCAAGTTGATGTGGTGTGGGAATAAGATGAATGTCATCTAAGATGTCATCCAACTCTTCCTGCTTATCGCTATCTAACTCTGCCTAAAAAACCTCGGGATCCTTGGTTGAAAATGGAGGTGAAGGTGGAGGTGACGGAGGAATGTAGTTGGCAGAAGCCCATAACAATTCCTCGGATAGGATGAACTCTAAAAAGGAGGGTGGGGAAGAAATCCAGTCCATGTCAACAAGGCTTATGTCAATTGGAATTGGTTTAGCCGAATTGTATGGATTGCGGAGTGGGGTGAATAAGTCAATAGGACTCATATTGACTTATAGGCCGAAAGGTGAGATGGCTTGGACAAATGAATGGGTGGGATGATTGGATTTGAACCGATGTTGAGTCTTTCTAACCCTGGATAGCAACAACAAACATGAAATCAAATTCTATGTACATGTAAAGAAAAGTTTTTTTTTTTTTTTGAATATTTTTGATTTTTTTTTATATATATATGTTACAAATTTTGGATTTGGCTGAATGGCTCAATGGAATTCATGTGGGAGGTGGTTCACCAGGTGGGTCAACTTGTTCTTGTGGAAGAAGCAAGTGAAATATGGGCTGGTGGATGGGAAAAATTCTGAGGTAAAACTCATCTTGTTGGGTAAGGGGAACAATGGGCTGAAATTCCTCTTCAGAATCATCAGAAGCATTTGACATTACTTCAAATTCTTCATAACTTTCCTCATCAGAATTAGGGATTGGGTAGGAAAAATTGAGGGGGTCATCCTCATTCACTTCATCGATGCTAAGCTCTTGAAGGGCTTGCTCAAGAGAGGAGGTTGAGGGAAATGGATGGGTGTTGTTATCTTCATCATTGATGCTAAGCCTTTTGAAAGCTTGCTCAAGAGAAGTCATGGATGAAAGTGGGGTGTAGCCTAAGCCTGAATGATCATGTGCTCCTCGATATGGAACATCTAGGATATCATGCATCCCTTGTTCATGGGAACCTAGACCTTGACCTTGCCAATTGACCATGTGGAAGTATCGGGATGGAAATCCTACCATATTATTTATGTTGGCCTATCTTGGTTCTTTAGGTTCATCGGGTGGGTTTATCCCAATTGAGGAATCTAACCCTCCATAAACAAATTTGATGTTGTTTGGAGCTAAACTCATGTCGTACACAACACCTATGGCTAAAGGATGGTCACGCGGGTGGCCAAAATCCTTGGTTGTGGGAATGGCTAGGGGTGTGATGGTGACGTCTTGGACCACGTATTCACCAATACCAGGATTAGTGATGTGGACTTCGACTTGGGCTGATGTGGTGGATGATGTGGGTATGGATGGCTCAGGATTGGATGTGGTTGTGGGTGTTGGTGGTGAATTAAATATTTCACAATCTAAAAGTTTGACTTGTGAAACATCTATTGATGGAACAGGGTTGGATGACGACATGAAATTAGAAGAAGGTGGATGGGGTATTGATGAAGAAGAAGAAATGGTTGTGGAAGAAGGGATGGTTGAGGTGTACGATGTGACAATGGTGGATTGATTTTGACCACATGTACAAGAAGAAATGGATGATTTAGGAGGTGTTGTGATGGGTAACTCCTCTAGAATAGGAGCTTTAGAAGAAGATGTGAATGGATTAGAAGAAGATGGATGAGAATATGAAGAAGGCGGATTAGACGAATATGGGGATAAAAATAAATGAGTGGAAGGCAACATGGATTCATAAGGGTTTGAAATGAAATTGCAATACTTAAAAGGTTCTACATCTGCGGGGATGCAATGGACTTGTCCATCATGAACGTATTTCAAGCATTGATGGAGTATTGAAGGAACACATTTCATTTCCCTCATCCAGGGTCTACCAAGGAGTACATTGTATGCCATGGTTCCTTCCAAGATGTGAAACATTGTGTGCAACGTTCTGGCCCCTACTTCAATGGGCAAAACAATAGTGCCAACTATGGTACACAAAGCATCGTTAAATGCTTTGAGGGTGAATGATGACTTGGAAATGTGGGAAGGTGGTAGCTTGAGGTGGTGAAGGGCAGTGGTAGTGATGATGTTAATGGATGAGCCGGTATCTATTAGGACTCTTTTGAATGGCTTCTTATCTATCAAGGCCATGATATGCAATGGAGGATCCATGGATTCTGAGGTTATCGACTTTATTTCAAAGTCATAAAAGGTGATGGATGGCTCCATGCATGTCCTAACACTCCCTACAAAACTGTTGAAGGTATTAGAGTCTTGGGATTCTAATTCAATAGACTTAAGGATCTCCATAAAAGCTTCTCTATGCCTAGGGGATTGTTGGATAAGCTCATATACAGATAATTTAGCTGATGCCATTTTCAAGCTAGTAGTCAACCGGCTACTTAAGGTTACCGTTGGCCTTATAGGGCGATGGATGGACTGATTTGGCGGATTGGATAGATGGATTGGCGGGGATGGATTTGGAGATGTTTGGATGGGTGGTGGATTTGAAGGTTGTTGTACATTCTATTGATTTTGCCTTTGCCCTCTTGTGACTACATGGACTGCTCCTACAAAATTTTGGTATTGTTGAACATGGTTGACTTGGTTAGGAGGTGTTTGATGGTTGTTACCTCCTATAGTAGTTTGGGCCTCTCCATGGTTGGGTAGAGGTGTCTGAAAAATTCCCAAATTTTGGTTTTGTGGAGCTAAAGGATTACCCACATTGATGGCCCCCAACTCTATAAGGTCTTGGACAATGTTCTTAAAAACATGGCAAGAGTTGATGTCGTGACCATTTTGCCTATGATATGGGTAAAATAGGTGTTCTCTATAATTCTTGGGATGTTTTGTGGGGTCATCGGGCCTGAATTCAGGTAAGGCTAGCTTATTTGTTTCGTACAACCTTCAAAAAATGGAAGAATACGACTCCGCTAAGGGAGTGTATTGACGTTGAGGTCGGGTGTATTGGCGATGGGGAGGTTGTTCCACAGTTGGCACTGTGTTTTGCATCGTTGGTGCTTGTGTGACTGATGGGACCGCATGATAAGCAATTGGTTGTTGCATAGGTTGTTGAGCCATTGCGGGCTGGCTCATCACCACTTGATTAACTTGATTGGGTGTATTAGCCATAGAGGCTTGTGATGATTTGTTTTGGCCAGATTGATTATTTTGGTATTGGCCCTTATTTTGCCATTCTTTCTTCTTAGGCTTGATGATGCCCTCTTGGATTTTGATTTCCTCAATGATGCTAGCCTATGCTAAAGCTTCTTCAAATGTGTGATAAGTATTAAGCTGAAGCATCCAAGAGATGGGTTTTAAGCAACTCTTGGTGAATAATTTGATAATTTCATCCATTGGTAGGGAGAATGGCAATTTGGTTATGATTGCCCTCCAACGGTTTCTAAAATCGTAGATAGGTTCATCATCCCATTGTTTTAGATAATAAATATCTGATAATGAGACCTTCTTTCTAATGTTTAGGGCAAAACAGTCCAAGAATAGATCCATCAGTTGAGTAAAAGTGTAAATGTTGTGTGTTGGTAACTGATTGAACCACTCTATGGCATCTCCCCCTAATGTTTGAGGAAAATTTTGGAGCATGAGGGCATCGTCGGTTTGAATTCAAAAACATGTGTGAAAAAATGAGCTCACATGCTCCTTAGGGTCCTCGGTTCCCCTATATTTATCAAACTTTGGTAGTGTGAAGTCTGTCGGATATGGTGATGATGGTACCGAAGGATGAATTGGTTGGTGAATCAGTTGACTTAAGGTCAATTTTTGGCTTGACATGCCAGGGGTATTTTGCATCAACTGATCAATCTATTTTTGCATGGCCTGTATCCTAGGATCTTCCCCAAGAATTTGGAAGCCTTGGATTACCTGATGATTGGGAGATGGACTGGAAGAAAAATGTTGTGGAGTGATTAGCCAATTTTTGTGGAATGAATTAGTTTGAACATGGGGTGAATATTGATGAATGAAATAAGGAGATGATTGATGAGGGGGATGTTGGAAGAATTGGTTGAGAGGTTGGCTAGAAGAAATGGTAATTGGTTGGGTTGGGGTATGAATTGGTGGAGGATTGGGGATGGAAACCACCAAATATTGGGGTACCCATGTTGGATTTTGGTTGGCTATGATGGGTTGGGTTGGAATCATTTGGATTACAGGGTCTACCTAAACTTGCTGCTTAGCTTTTCAAAGTTATGAGAGCAATTTGTTCACGTAGCCTGATATATCCTGTAACTCTTGTTCGGACATGGTTGACATTGACATGGTTGTGGCTGGATTGAAATATGAAGGAAGTGAAGGAGATGGATTAGAAGACATGGGCATGGCACAAGTTACACTTGATGTGGCAACTTGGGAGGTTGGGGCTTGTGAGGCAACATTCACATACTCCTCATACAAGGGATTGGAATAGGTTTGGATATGGCTAGATGAAGGGTAAGTGTTAAAAACACTTGTGTTTTGGGCTGGGCTAGAAGAAGAAGGTATACCATATTCATAGGTAGAATTATGATATCCTTGGGTGGTGGTGGATGGACAGGTTGTAGCCAATTCTGGTTGTTCAACACAGTCTTGACTAAGGGGCTCAAGAACATAGTTAGAGGCCTTGTAGATAGCCTGTACTTTGTCCATGTCTATGTGGGTGGTAGGTTGCTCAATGTTATGCGAAAGGGATCCTACTTGTGGTAGGGATGGATAAGGGTTTGCCATCGAAGTAGCAGGGGGATTGGATGTGGTTTCCATTAAGTTATTTTGATTTATTACTTTCTTCTGATTTCATGTTAATACCATAAAGTAACTAAATCAAAACTTAGAACTATCAAAATAAACACAAAAACTAAAGCTTGTACAGAATTGAAAATGAAAAGAAACAATCAATGCTAGGTTTTGACCTTGTGTCTTACCTCATTCATTAATTATTTTCTCCATTAATGTGTATTCCTTTTAGAATGATAGTTTTGTGTGTTTTGATGTTCTAATATTACTTAATAAAAACAAAGGTAAAAACTAAGGTTGGCTAGGACAGTGAGATTCTTGTTGGTAATGACCTCCAACAAGTTTGCTCGGGGGTAATCCTATGGTGTCTAGGGTAGATATTGGTGGATGGAAATGATGGCCACCATCACCAAATCTCAAGCAATGGCTGGTGATGAAATCCAGCCACTACTATTTTAGAATGAAACGTGCAGTGTGTGATTGATTCTTTAAATTTCCTATTCTTTATTATGTTCAAACAATGCTAAAGATCACCAATTTTACTCATCTAAATTAGAATCCAATATTAGAATGTAAATTTCACCTAAAGAGTGTGAAGTACACCACTCAAAACCCCCTACCTAAATAGCAACCGGAGGGTTCGTCCACCTCTCTGCCAAAGGAGTCACCCTAGGGTAGGATTACTTTTTGCGTCTGAATATTGTTCCTATTTAGATATGCAAAATAAAGCAGTCTTTAACTCCTAAAAATGTAGATTCTAATAATGCTCTTTAGTTTCAAATGCAAACAAAATATGCAAGCAATCACTCGAATTTGCAGATTTTAAAATAGGAAATTTAAACTATGTGAATGTATGCATGAAAAACCCTAAATGCAATCTACTATGAATTCTTTTCCATATTACTTATTTTGTATTCATTTTATATTCAGAATCTGAAGAATCATGCAAAAAAATAGAATACGTAAATTGAAAATTTGAAATAGGGGCTATGGGACTTACTCAAAAGCCTACGCTCTGCTTCAACTTGTCTCTAGGCATAGGTGGGTGCCTATGCAGGCACATAAGGGTGCCTGTGATGATCAACAGGTGTAGTAGAGCGCCTATGCACCTTCTGCAACTGTTACAGAATTCTTCAAAAACCCTAATCGGTAGAATCGACAAATTTTTTGCTTCTAAAAAACCTGTAATAAACAAAAACAAAATGAAATCAGAAAAGTAAATCAGATTAATAAATGAAACCCTTGTGGGGTCCCACCGTGATCGCCATTTGTAGAGCTAAAAATGTGACACTATGCAAGCAATAAAGAAATCAACTCAAAGAGACAAATAACTACACAAAATGGAATATATTTCAATAAATGGGGGGGAGCTGAAAAACTCCTTGTTATAATTATTCTGCCTTGACAGAGTTGATTTGATACAATAGATACAAATTGCTAGGGTTCTCTAAAACCCTAGCTATACAAAAATGAGTGTCTTCAAATGCGCTTCGCTCCCAACAGAATGAGTGGGCTTGTGAGATATCCGATTCTGGACCACTCTAGCCTCAACGGTTGTCCAATATTGAATGAGAACCTGTAGATCTGCATGCACACAAATAGATAAGGGGATCAGTAATACCTGTGAGGGCTCCACAGTGTGAGACCCTCAACTATCAAATAAACCCTAATTGCAAATGAATACAATGGCATACAAAAACCTATAGATTATGTAATGAAATAAAAACCAATGGTGATTTACCTTGCTGAATTTGATGATGTTTCATTGTAGATCCATTGGTATGATGCCCTTACAATAGCAGCAAGTGTGATGCAGCAGATTCTATAGAGCATTGATGGTGATGGCAGGCTCTGGCGGGCGCTTGGAAGGCTCTAGTGTGAGCTTGGAAGGCTCTATCACAAGCTTGGTAGGCTCTGGAGTGCATCTACGGGATATGGTAGGCTCTGGTGAGCGCTTGGTAGGCTCTACAGCGAGCTTGGAAAGCTCTGGAAGGCACCTACGGGTGAGGGTTTAATCTATCGAAGCAGATCATGGGGGTGTGAAGGATGCGAAAAATGAGGGGATTACAATGGTGATGGAGGATGGATGTGGAAGTGGCTAGAATGGAGGAAGTCCTATGGCAAGCTAGGGTTTGAGTCAGCTCTCACAAGTGGATTCAACCATTGGGATCTTCAGGGCTCTACAACCTTCTGCTTCACAAGGGCTTCTTCAACAATCTCTCCAAGGGCGAGAACATTCCAGGGTTTGAGCATTTGCAAATGCCCTTACTTATAATCCAACCTAGGGTTTTCTTAGGGTTTTAGCCTAACACTTTTGATCGTGTGGCTAAGATTAAATCAAATCCTAAGGTTGAGATTGTACTTTAAGTGTGGCATGGATTAATGAAGATGGATGGCTGAGATTAGACTAAATCGGACGGCTGAGGTTAATTGGGTTTAAATATATATTTTATAATAAATATATTAAAATATAATAATAAAATATTATATTAAATATAAATAATATAAAATAAATATAAATTAAGTCCAAAGGGGTCAAAAAGTGGTGGGAAAGGGCTAAAGTGGGCCTTTTGAAGGCGGGAAAGGCATGAAATGGTTAAATGAGTGGCGGGAAAGGGCTAAGGTGGACAAGTGGGTGGTGGGATGGTTAGGATGAAGGATTAGTGGCTAGGATTTGGTGTCTACAGATCTCCTTGGTTTAACTATTTCTTTCATTAAGAAGTTAAGTCACTTAACCAATTGAATGTAATTTCAATTTTACTTCCTAATTCTATTATTGGCAGCAGAATACCATGCATGTATTATACATAAATAATGCTTTACTCATATCAAGGCTTTTACTTGATTCAAAGCACAAACCATTACATCATTTTAAAAGAGTCATTCATTGGAAAATGCAAAGGCATCAATTATTATAACTTCAAGATCAATCATAATCCATTCTTATCCATGGAATATTTCTTGTTAACAAAATTTTATGTCATATAACATTCTAGTGCTCATCTTATAAGAATGTAAATACATAATTCCATTGGAAAGAAAATAAATTTTTAGTTTCCATCATATTCAATATCCATAATCTAACTAATCATAATAGAAAGCAAGTATAACATCCATGGATAACAATAATTGCAAACCACAAATAGAGGTACACAGAATATACCCTAGGAACCCTCACGGGGAATAAACCCAGCCTCCAAAATATGTTTCTCCTCTAATTTCATAAACTTAAAATTATCATAAATACAAGTATAGAAAGGCATCTCACGGATCCTTTTCTAAGTTAAATATGCAATTAAAGGAACCAATTTGTTCCTTGTTTCAATCATGATGCAAATAAGGAAATGCCACATTTCCTTTCTCTAATCCATCAATACAATACATAAGAATCTCATAAATTCTTATATCTACATGTTTATAAATGATCATTGGTTTCATATTAAGGATAAGTTTCATCAATTATGGAGAGGGAACCCCATAATTCCCTCGAGAATGAATCCCATAGTCATTCTCCAACCTAGATGTCATTATTCCATTAAATCAATGTGATATAGTAATTATCTAATATTTCATAACATATGGAGAGATCCCATACTCTCTCCAAGATTAGACTCCATATCTAATATCCTACATTCATTTTTCACAATTTAGACAATACCCACCACATTGTCGTTTGATCAAATCAGACTATAGTTCTCATGGTCCTTCAATAGGATCATCCTATTTTTTTTGCAGTTTAGTCACAAATTTATCTCATGATCAATCTATAAGATTATATTAGAACCACCCCAAATTTGTCCCAACTTGCAATATGATCTTGCAACAGGGTTAAAATATAGTCTTTACAAATTTATCCCAAAAAAATTATCAAATAAGATTATGCTATAGTCTCTTCAAGTTATGACACAAATTTGCCTCACAAATTTTATCTCATAAGCAATCAAACTATATTGCGCTATAATATCTTGCTAATTTGACCTTAATTTATTTCATGTCATATCAAGTTTATCTTGTAGTATATTATACTAATTTGTCTTGTAATCCATCTAAAAGATTACATCATAGTCACACATTTGTTTTGCAAATTGTCAAACAAGGTTAGTTCAATCATATTGCAGATTGGTCTTGTAACTCATATCCGGATTTGACTTTAGTTTTCATGATTTTCATCCTTAGTTTGTCACAAAAGGGCTAGTCTAGCTTTTTTGACTATATATTTAAAAATGGATCATAATCATAATGATCCTTAAAACTCAAGGATTTAATGTTAAAATTCTACATCATAATCTAGTGTAAAACATTCAATCAATTCCCTTATATCAATTTTTATGGCTTCTCAAGCATCATGATTTATTAATCAATGGTTACGCCCTACCGTCGATTGTGCTCCTATAATCTTCATTAATTTAAAGGGTTTTATTTGCCTTTCATGCTACCAACTAATCAACTGGTGGATTTTAATCAACAATAATTTTTTACATAACCCATAGGTCCAATTAGCAAAGCCTACCATAAATCCAATTAGGATAAAGCCACCGATGCCTAGCCTCTTGACTGTTGTGACCACGAGGAGGTCACTTCAATAGGAGAGTCTTCTCCTATTTTAAGTCCCCACATGCTCCCGTAGGGTGTGTGTGGGACTAATTTTCGTATTAGAATGAAAAGGTTTAATTTATCCAACTGAAGGTATAACTAATCGAAATAGTTCACTTGGCGATCGACAATCATTCAAAATCAAATAGGCAGGTTATATCTCAAGGTGAATTCCAATTCCCTACCAGTGGTTGAAGGTCAAATGTTCGCCGAATTGGGTGGTTTGATTTTAGGGATAGCCAAGTGTGTTGGTTAACCTTCAAGGTAAGTGCTCATACTTTTAAACCCTTCAATAGTTATTGTTCATCCTATGTGAAATCAATGTTTTCTCCCAATGAAAGCTATAAGGGTTGCCAACTTATATCAATGGTACTATGGTTCCAAGTATCCCTCAATTCACGAGAGTAAGGTGTAAGTATCATAAACTAAAGTTTAAAATATGTTACTCTCCCCGACTACCCATAGAGAAAAATTAATGAGTAAGTTTTAGATAAGGGACCAAGGTTTCATTTACTAAAAGCCATTATCAGACTTAAGCAATGGTGTGTTGAATCCATGCAAGGCTCTTTTAGGGACATCCACTCAAAGTTTTGCATTTGTAGATCCAGTAGGATCATGATTTTTTAACATAGCCTAATGCCAAAAAATAATTTCAAAAGAGGGGGTAAATACATCCATCAAACTGGGCTTTCGTGGATGAATACAGCATTGATTGCATTCTTAGATAGGCATGAAAAAGATCATCCTACACAGAACGGTTCCATTAAAATATATGGACATGAATTTCGATCGTAATTTAACCATACCCAAAGGTATGTTAAAGCTAAAATGGAATCAATTGAGGACATCTTGTCATCTAATCCTCTTCAAAGAGGATTAACAATCGAAAGTCTTTATCCTTCATGCACATCCCTCATGGGTGAGAAATGCCATGCTTCTAAGGTTCCCAACTCCTATTTAATAAATCAAAGCAGAGAAAAAGCATTTGATTAGTAAGAGGCACTTGAGTATTTGACTGATACGTTTTATCTACAGGGATTAAAGAGGATTCATTCAGCATAGCACAGGGGGTTACGTGTAGTATAAGGTAGTCTATCCTCTCCCCTACATGATAGTTAATATGCATTGGTGACCAATATAAATACTTGGCATTATCGCAACTAGAGGTCTTTAATAGGGTTACCGATGTCATATTACCATGGGATTAATCTATCCATTAGTATACAAATTTAAATGCCCTAACAGGCCTCGTATTGGAATCGGTTTGAATAGAATCACTTTCACTCAAAGAGGATCATAATAGGAGCAAAATCATGGATGACTCCTATGAGAAATACATTCATCACTCACTCCATAATGGATGACTTAAACCATTCAAATACAAGATTCAGATGTAACGTAGACCCATGGCCCCCATGCACCCAGGTCCAAAAGGTACTAATGGTGCAACCATAGTGCATGGAACAATATGGAGGTATATACCACATGCTCTACATGGTAGACAAGATGCAAGATAAAGGATTTCACATACCATAAGTGAAGTAACCATCAAGAGATGGTCGTCAAGGCTCTGTTGATTGTGGTGGTTTGATTAGACCCTCGTTGGCTTAGCAAGGGTTTAGTAGACAGTTTAAAAGACTTAAACTCAACACAATTTTGGAGATTCCCTCATTTTACCACTAGGTCATAAATACCTTCTAATATCATGCTAATATTGGGTAAACACCTTCTAATATCATGCTAATATTAGATAAACACCAATATCATGATAATATTAGATAAAAACCAATATAATGCTAATATTAGATAAACACCCTACTTTCTGCATTGGATTATAAATATATTTAAATAAATAATACACCATTTCACAAATATCTTTGAAAATAAATCTTCAAGGTATTAATCATATACCTCTTACAAACCTTCCAATGTCATCACTTACAGTTATTAATCTTCATTTTTTTTCTTGAAGTTTTAATTTAAAATTTCTTGGAGAGTTCAGTTCGTTGTTGCAAATTGTTGTAATTGCAAGCAACACAAACTCTCTTCCAATTCCAGAGTTTGATGGAGCAGACTATGAATATTGGAGCATCAAAATGAAGACTTTGTTAAAAGGAAAATATTTGTGGAGCATTATTGATGAAGGTTACACAGAACCATCAGATTGGAATGTGTTAACATCAGATGAAACTAAAGATATGAGGGAGAAAGAGAGCAAGAATTGTCTTGCTTTGTACCATTTACAATCTGCTCTTTCTGAGATCATTTTTCCAAGGATTGCAAATTGTGTTTCTGCACAAGAGGCTTGGAAAGCCTTGAAATAAAATTATCAAGGAAATGATAAAGTGAAAGAGGTCAAGCTTCATACCTTGAGAAGAGAATTTGAGAACATCTGGCAGCAAGATAATGAAGATGTAGGAGAGTATTGTGTGAGTAAAAGCAGTGGTAAATAAAATGTCCACTCTTGGTGAAAATGTGGAGAAACCAATTGTAATTAAGAAAGTTCTCATAACTTTGACAGAGAAATGGGATAATGTTGTCCTTATGCTTGAAGAATCCAAGGATTTTTCCACCATGGACCTTGACCAATTGATTGGTACTCTTACATCTCATGAAGAAATAATTTGTAAGAGATAAGAAATGAAAAAGCAAGCCAGTTCTAGTGAAGAACAAGCATTTTCTATCAAAGGAAATGATGCACATGGAAGAGGACAAGGAAGAGGCTCTAGAGGAAGAGGCAAAAATGGAAGAGGAGGAAGAAGAGGCTCCTTTGGTAGAGGAAGAGCCAGAGATCATAATTTTGAAGGTGATCATCAAGCCCATGCTTCAAGAGGAGGATTAAATGCAAGAGGAAGAGGTAGAGATAGAGACATGAGAAATATTCAATGTTATCATTGTAACAAATATGGCCATTTTGAGAAGGATTGTAGGCTGAAACAATCCTCTAATAGATCAGCAAATTATGGAGAGGAAGACTTCTTTGAAGATGAGACATTGTTCTACTCAAATGAATATGGAGCACTCCATGAAGAGCAAGCATTTCTCTCCTATGATAGACCAAAAAGTTTCACCAATGAGATATGGATCCTTGATAGTGGGTGCACAAACCACATGACTGGCAAGAAGGATTTGTTTTCTTCTCTTGACCATTATTATCATTCAAGTATTAAGCTTAGAGATGAGAAGATCTTGGAGGTGGTTGCAAAAGGGGACATGGAGGTTCCTACAAAAAGAGGTAAATTGAAGGTAAAAGATATTTATTATGCACCTTATTTGAAGCATTCTTTGATGATCATTGGGAAAATGTTAGAAAAATATTACAAATTAGTTTTTTAGGATAAAATGTGCAAGATATATGATAAGAATAGAAGGTTGATCACAAACGTACAGATGACTAAGAACAAATTGTTTCCATTGAGGTTTTTTGAGCAAGGGGGAGAACTTTCTTGTGTGGGTATTGAAGACAAAAGGAGGCTATGGCATTTGAGATTTGGGCATTTGAATTTTTATAGTTTGAGGATGCTTTCACCACTTGTGTATGGTTTTCCAAAAGTAGAAGACACCAAGGAGATTTGTGAGGGGTGCGCTCTTGGTAAACAAACAAGGGGACTATTTCCCAAAGGTGAAGCATGGAGGGCCTAATATCCACTTCAGCTAGTTCATAGTGACATTTGTGGACCAATGCCAACTCAAAGTATTGGTAAAGCTTCCTATTTTCTCACTTTCATTGATGATTTTTCAAAATATTGTTGGGTTTATTTCCTTAAACATAAATGTGAGGCTTTTGTTTGCTTCAAATATTTTAAAGAAGTTTTTGAGAATGAAAGTGGGCATACCATCAAATATTTGAGGAGTGATAGAGGAGGTGAATTTTTTTCTAATTAATTTGAAGAGTTTTATAGGGATTTTGGCATCAAGAGGCAAAAGACCAGCCCCTACACACCTCAACAAAATGGGGTGGTTGAAAGAAAGAATAGGACTTTGGTGGAGATGACAAGATGTATGATGCAAACTAAAGGTTTGATTTCATTTTATTGGGCTGAAGCAACTAGGACTACTAATTATATTCTTAATAGAAGTCCTACTAGGAGTCTAGAGTATAGTACTCCTTATGAATGTTAGGTTGGAAAGAAGCCAAATGTACAAGACTTTAGAGTTTTTGGGAGTGTTGCTTTTGTGCATGTGAATTATGAGAAAAGAAAAGCTTAATTCTAAGAGTGATAAGATGATTTTTATTGGTTATAGTGAGCAATATAAGGCCTATATATTCTTTAATCCTCATTCTAGAAAAAAATTTGTATCTAGAGATGCAATTTTTGATGAAGGGGGAAATTGGAAGTCTCAAAAATTGTGTGTTGATGATGATGTGTTTGAAGATATTGTTCCAAGTAGCCAAGCAAGTGTTCAGCCCAGCCATGTTTCTACTAATAATTCTTTTTATAGAAGCACTTCTTTTGGGTCACCATCTCACATGGGATCCACAAGTTCATCTTCAAGTCCAAGAGCAATCCAAGAAGAAGTTCCTACAAGCTTTTATGCACCTCCATCACCAGTTGTAAATGTGAAGAGAAAACGATTGTTGAAGAATCATCCACCATCTCAAATAATTGACACCAACTTCAATAGAATATTGAAAAGAGGCCAGCATCAATAAATGAACCAAGTCTTGCAAAGGCTTGAAAATTTGCACTTGTATGGAGATGAAGACAATGGAGACCCCAAAGGTGATATTGTTAATTATGCTCTTGTTTCAAAATTTGTTGATGATTTTGAGCCTTCTTGTTATGAACATGTTGCTTCTAAAAATTTGTGGATGAAGGCAATGAATGAATAAATGCATTCTATTGAAAAGAATGACACTTGGGAATTGTGTGAATTTCCCAAAGATAGAAAATGTGTTGGTTGCAAATGCGTCTACAAGTTCAAAAGGCACAGTGATGGTTTCATTGAGAGATACAAGGCTAGATTGGTTGCCAAAGGCTTTACACAAAATTTTGGCATAGACTATGAGGAGACTTTAGCTCAAGGCAAGAGACAGTGAGAATGGTGCTCTCTATGGTTGCTCACAAACGCTAGAGTGTGCACCACATGGATGTAAAAAGTGCTTTCCTCAATGGGTATCTTGATGAAGAGGTGTATGTGACACAACCTCAAGATTTTTAGGTCCATGGAAAAGAAGATCAGGTCTATAGATTGAAGAAGGCTTTGTATGGGTTGAAGCAAGCTCCAAGATCTTGGTACCAAAGAATTAATGAATACTTCCAAAGGTGTGGCTTTCAAAGAAGCAAGAGTGATCCTACATTGTACTACAAGACACAAGTTAATGACATTCTCATTGTGTGCTTGTATGTTGATGATTTGTTGTTTATGGGAAGTAGTCCTTCAATGAATGATGATTTTAAGGAGGAAATGAAAAGAGAATTTGATATGACTGATCTTGGTTTGATGAGTTACTTTCTAGGCATGGAAGTACATCAAACTAGTAATGAGATTTTTCTTTGTCAAATAAAGTATGCAAAGGACATGTTGAAGAATTTTGGTATGATTTATTGCAAACCTGAAGCTACTCCAATTGCACATGGAGAGCTTTTGTGTTTGGATGATGGGGCTGATCATGCAAAAAAAATTGAATATAGAAGCATTGTTGGAAGTTTAATGTTTCTTTGCAATACTAGGCATGATATTTGTTATGCAGTATCACTTTGTTCAAGGTGCATGATTGATCCTTCTACATTGCATTTGAAGGCAGCCAAGAGAATACCGAGGTATGTGTAAGGCACAATTGATTTTGGAATTCATTACTCCTCATCTCAGAATTTGAAGTTGATTGGTTTCAGTGATAGTGATTAGGGAAGTAATCTTGATGACCGGAAGTCCATTAGTGGAAACTGTTTCTCCCTTGGTTCAGGATTGATTACTCAAAGTTCTAAAAAATAAGCTATTGTTGCATTGTCTTCTACAGAAGCTAAATACATTGCACTCACATCAGTAAGTGCACAAGCCTTATGGCTTAGGAAAGTTCTTGGAGAGATTGGGGAGAAGCAAGGAACTCCTACTACACTTTTTTGTGACAACACAAGTGCCATTAAGTTGGCACAAAATCCTGTCCACCATGTCCAGTTAAAACACTTTGACACCAAGTATCATTTCATCAAGGATGTGGTGGAAAAGAAGATGATAAAATTGAGCTAATGTAACACCAAATACCAAATTGCAGACACATTCACAAAACCAGTTTCAAAGACTCAGTTTTTGATGCTGAGAGACCTGATTGTTGGCCCTCTCAACATCAAGGGGGAGAATGTTGGAATATGATGCTGACCATGTGGCATTTACAAGTCAGCAAAAATGAAGTAAAACAAATATGCCCCCTATTTTGTAACTGCAAAATAAAAGAATGTGTCATTGTAGGAATATTTCAATTTTCTAACAATCACAGGAAACTATTATGAGGAATTAAATCAAGTATTCACAAGGATGAGCACCCAACTTGAACCTAGAGAAGTTCTATTGAAGTTTATATCTTCCAAAATCTCATGCTTGCCATACATGTCTTTCCCTCCAAGGTTGTTGCCTCCATCATCCCTGCTACCTCAAATTTACCTTCTAAGCTCGCTCATATTAATTATATGCCTTTTGTAAAAGACTTAGTATTCTCTTAGGGATTTTTGGTTTCTGATCTACCAAGGTAGAGAGCATACTCCCTAAGCCCAAGATTTCCTCCCTCATTCCCTTGCTTGTCTCCCCTTTTATAATTTTTCCCATCTCTCCTTCCCTCATGAGCAAGAAGGTGGGTATATTATTAAAATATTAAAAGGAGTCTTCTTGGGACCACCCCAAATAGTAAGATTCTATTTTATCATTTAAAAATTAGGGACAAGACAAGAGGGGATAAGGTGGGAGTACTTTGCTCATTTTTGGCCTTCTCTTTTTCCTTAGTGCAACTGCAAAGTCTGCATTATTACTATTGGGAAGGAATCATTCGGAATGGAGAATAGTTCCCCCACTAGTCAAATATGTGCATTTTTATTATTAAATCATGGTCTTGCTCTTTTTGGGTCTTTTTAAAATTGGATACATTTTGGTGGGCACCTAATTGTAATAAATTAGGTTTATTTCACTAAATCATTTTTGTAAAAGATAGTTTCCCCAAATTAGTCTTTTTACAAAAGCCTTATTTTTAATTTCTCCAAACCTTACAAAATCCCAATTGTATTCAAAAATTCTCCAATTAACCTGTAATTAGTTTTAGTTAGATATTTTATAGGATATTTAGGGTTTACCATCCCCTAGATTTTATCAATTAGACCCTTTTATTAATACTTGGCAACATTAGTAAGGTTTGGTAAATGTTAAAATTCAAGTATTAATTGATTCTTTTGATCAATTAATATCTTTTAGGAAGTCCCAATGGGCGGGTTGTGACATACTTCCCCCCTTGGATTAAAAATAGTCCTCTGTGTTTCTTATTAGTTCCTAGCTTAGTTAATTTAGAAAATCAATAAAATCAACATTAGTTCTTTACAAATCAAATAGAATCATCATTATTTTTCTTATTTCCAGTGTCTCGATCTTGATGGTAAGCAATATCTTCCATCCACGAGAGTATCTAGACCTACAAAAGTACAAACTATCAACAATATCATGTTCTTAAAGCAATAAAATATCCATATTGCATCAATAATAAGTATTGAAAACATCATCAATACATAATTTTCATCATGAAAACAAAGCATCTATTATTGCATAGTCAATGATAATAGAGTACTACAACAGGAGAACTGCAGAATATTTCCATAGAGATGACATGAATTTATGTTTTTATACTAAAATTATACTCCATATGTCTAATTAAATGCATCAATTTCTCTCACAAAGGAGTATCACACTATGCCTTGATAGCCCCTTTTATGAGTTAACTTGATATACACAGATTTCATCAAAGACAAAGACATAATTTCATACTTCTTCCTTCAAGATACCCATATATCTCAAAACCATCTTGGCAAACTCATTTACCACCACCAGTGCATCACTCTTGATGTCCCCTGGTACTCATCTTCGATCAATCTATTGCAAGATTCTTATATCAAGAGACACAAATGTCAAGTGCAATCCTCAAAAGAGCCTAAGGTAAACCGCTTAATACCCACAAAATGTGGAGGGTTCGCTTAGCTCTTCCACTTTGATTCACTAGTGTCTTAATAGTGGGAGGAGGAGAACTTGAACACAAGTGACCTCAAAGCAACAAAATCCATCAACAATAGTAATGACATATTTACTATGCTTACAGTGCCATACTGATATTCATGGTCACACTTACCCCTTGTAAGGTACCACGTAAAAAAAAATCATCTTTCTCTCTATGTACGGTGTCATACCAATCATACTATCACTCATCGATAGTACCTATGACCATACTTACTCTATGTAAGGTGTCATACCAATCATACTATCATTCATCGATAGTACCTATGACCACACTTACTCCATGTAAGGTGTCATACCAATCATACTATCATTCATCGATAGTACCTATGACCACACTTACCCCATAGAAGATATCATACCAATCATACTATCACTCATCAATAGTACCTATGACCACACTTACACCATGTAAGGTGTCATACCAATCATACTATCACTCATAGATAGTACCTATGACCACACTTACCCCATGTAAGATGTCATACCAAACATTAGAACATGATTTCTTCTGTCTTAAGAGAGGATCCTACACTCTTTTTATACCTCCTAATAGTATTCCAATCTTATCTAGAATTTTCATGTCTAACCTTACTCATGTAAGTTAGTTTTTAGATCTTAGCTAGAATAAGATTTTCTTTCATTAAACTCATTGGATTTTCACACAGATGCATCCCAAAATACCCCTTCTTATCATCCAAGACATTCCTCACTTGAGATATAGTCGTTGCAGATGACATTCAAGTGATCAATATATCAAATTGATTGTTTAGTCCAAGCTTTCCTGCTTAGGACCTTACAAAATCTACCTGTTATTTGGAACCCTTTGAGTCACTACTCAGAATGAGAGGATTTCAAGTGTTGGGATCATCCTATCCAACTCTTAATGAAATTTAATTAGGAGTATTACTCTTAAGAAAAATATTCTGGTTTTAGATAGATTATAATGCTACAATAATCCAAACCAAGCATATCTTCATTGTATTTTATAACAAGGATATATATATATATATATATATATATATATATATATATTTACATAAACCAAAAACCCTCTTGGGTTACAATTATCATCCTTATAATGTACAATGGGTGGCTTTCAACCATTTTTGTAGCCCTCAAGGCTACTGCCTTTTGGTCCTATCACTATTCTATGTTGGACCTAAAATTTTAGCTAGAGAAGGTGGTGGGGCAGCTGTTCTAGCGGCTACACGACCTCTACCTCGGGTTGTTGTTCGAGCTGCACATATGGTTATCCCTTGCTCATGTTGTGTTCTAGCTACTGGCAAGGATGGGATTATTAGTCCATGGCTTAGCAATGCTCCAAAATAAGCAGTCAGAAATGCAGTATTGTATGCATCCCTTGTCTGATGTAGTTGTGCATTTTCTATGTATAGAGCTACCATGGTTCTAACTCTCTAGTCATTTATTTGTGTCTCCACTAACTTGAGCCTATCCCATTCTACTATGGCTGCATCCCTCTCAGCCTCTAGTCTTATCCTTTCTTAGACCCATAAATCTTCTTGGGCATGCTCCCTCTATTTTGGTTTTTCAGGGAGCTCTACTTTAACATCAGTCTCCGTTTTACCTTCAGTTGTTCTACCAACCTTCTACATAACCATATCCTTTTCAGTAACTGTATTGTTTTCTCAGTTCATTTTAGCACCATCAAAATTTATTTTCTTCCTTTAGAGAGTGTGTACCAATAGATCGACAAGCACTAGGAGTATGATCATAAGGATTACTATGGGGTTTGCTCCCATTATGCTCATAAATAACAATGCCAACCCTAACATAAGGGCTACCATCTTGCATTCCATGGGTAGAACTTTTTCTTTTCAAATGTTTACGGAGTAGCACGTCTTTGGTTCTCCCAAACGGTACATAGAGTTTGATCATAAATTTGATCGAAAGTACCCTAATTATTCAAATTCTATTTGACACCCATCATCGATCGTGTCTCGATCAATGCGTATGTATTATATCACTGATCTCATCCTAGTTATTATTACCAAGTTCCCAAGGTAATATTTATCCTTACCAAAACACTTGTGGTCGTATCACATCTCTACGGGTGTCCCATTAATGTGGTCTCAAGGTATCTTATCATTACCCTTTTGGAGACTCCATCGGATAAGCGCAAATTTACCCATGCATATTTCTTTTAGAAGTTGTGTCCATTATCATATTATTTCCAACTGTCAAGGTTGCATTTATATGTACACAGGGTACTATTGCAAAACCTTGATCATGGTTATTTATTTGATAATAATTCAGACTTATGTTAAGTTGAGTTTAGTAAATAACTTATCTCATTACTTAACACAATTGATAGTTCTTCCTGCACCATACAGGAAACTATTTCCTGGTATGCATATTTACTAGATCATTTACTTAAACAAGATGCATGTTTGCTTTATGCAAGGGATTCTATGAGTTACTTTGAATTCTAAGGTAATTTTTATCTTCCATGAATTCTTCCTGTGATCACATACTTTCCAATAGCTACTCTTTCGTTGGCTCTGTAAACCTTCCTAACTAGGTCTGGCATACCTGTAGTCGTTCCTTATCACATTTTTTACTTTAAACCTCTTAAAACTAGAACGTTTTTTCCTTTTATATACAATAGAGGGCTCTTTATGCTTCAACCAACTATTGAAGGTTTATGTCCCTGGTTTACCTATGTGGATAATAATACCACATACATTATATAGAGGTTATTTCCTTGTTTAACTAGTGTAGGACATCTTATTAGGCTTGAACACCACCTGAGTGGTCGGGTGGCATACTTTTCTACAGAGCCAAGGTACTTGGAGAAGTTGGTGAAGTCTCATGTGGTGGTGATAATTGGGGTTTTGCACCAAAATTTCATGTCAAAAGATGTCTCTATCGAGATTCAAGTGATTTTCATACTTAAATATAAATTTTCCCATCCTTGCTCTCCTTCATCATATCGGGGTTTCATGCAAAAATATGGTTCTTGTGATATTTGGACGGTTTCCATGTTCAATTAAGTGGAATTTCTAGTGGTTTCACCATTTCCTACACCACAGCCTCTGGTTGAAAACCATAGTGTATTGTAACATTGATCAAAAATGTATATAAAGAAAATATTATTTTGTTGATCTCTTGATCTTACCCAGACTCTTGCCTTATTGCAAGGTAGTATTACCTTTTGCAAATTTGAATGGGGTATTACCTTCTCATTACCCTATGTGTTGTTTCTCCATAGATAACTTTTGACATCCAACAGTTTCAGGAAACTTTTGTAGCTAACATAGCTAAGTTTATGATCAAGGGGTTACTTTTAGCAAAATCTCTATGTGGTTCTCTTAAATATGAATACTCAAGTAAGTCCAAGGCTACACTTTAAAGAAATCGGCATGGTCAATGTCTATCATGTGGATAGGAGTGGCAAACCCTCCTATTACGGCCATTGGGTAATAAAACATATCATGCTTTCAAGAATTATCTTATATATTTCAACAAGAACGCCCATTTCCCTTTCTAGCTTAATCTATACTTATGTTGGGTCTCTTTCAACCCGTACATTAGGTGTATGCTTTGAAGACTAAACATCCTACCATAAATATAGAACATGAATCACTTGCAATGCTTTACTTTCTTCTCATATCACACAATGGGAGTTAAGGGGGTTATCACACAAACCTCTCATAGACATCCCAATGTCTACCATTTCACCTTACTTGTTTTATTCATTTTTAATATCCACAACATGAGACAAAATATAAGCTTTCCCCCACTTGATCATTCTAAAAATCAATTTACCACACAATACTTTAGTAAATAATAGGCTTAGCATTGTATCACAAATATCAAATATCTTTTCTTAATGGTCTCTTGGGTACTCCACTATTTGTGGGATGTTCCCTTACTCTTCCATTCTGATTCATTAATGAAAACAGGTATGGGAGAAAATATTTTGCACAGTAGTAGCTTAAGAACTTCTTATACCCTTACTATTAATTAGAATAGTTATAGGTTTTTAAACAAATTCCAACTCTTTGCTAGCCTAAACCTATCATTAGAGTCCATTAACTAGTCTGGGCTTTGATACCAACTGTAACAACTCCACATTACCAACCAACTTGAGATAGAAAAAAAATGTACATGTCTAACATGTCAAGTTTTTACAAAACCAAGTATGTTTAGATCAAAATCAAATAGGGTAGTAAGTGATCGAGAGGATTATGACATGGTCAGTGTCAACTCTCATGATAGGAGTGACCAAATCCTATCTAACCTTACATCCATCATGATATGTATGATCTCCTTGGTTTAACTATTTCCATCTCTACTTTCATTAGGAAGTTAAGTTACTTAACCAATTGAATGTAATTTCAATCTTACTTCCTAATTCTATTATTGGAAGCGGAATACCATGCATGTATTATACATAAATAATGCTTTACTCATATCAAGGCTTTTACTTGATTCAAAGCACAAACCATTACATCATTTTCAAAGAGTCATTCCTTGGAAAATGCAAAGGCATCAATTATTATAACTTCAAGATCAATCATAATCCATTATTATCCATAGAACATTGCTTGTTAAGAAAATCTTGTATCATATAACATTCTAGTGCTCATCCTATAAGAATGTCAATACATCATTCCATTGGAAAGCAAATAACTTTTATTTTCCATAATATTCAATATCCATAATCTAACTAATCATAATAGAAAGCAAGTATAACATCCATGGATAATAATAATTGTAAACCAAAAATAGAGGTACACAACATATACCTTGGGAACCCTCACGGGGAATAAACACAAACTCCAAAATATGTTTCTTCTCTCATTTCATAAACTTAAAATTGTCATAAATACAAGTATAGAAAGGCATATCACGGATACTTTTCTAAGTCAAATATGCAATTAAAGGAATCAATTTGTTCCTTGTTTCAATCATGATGCGAATACGAAAATGTCATATTTCCTTTCTCTAAGCCATCAATACAATACATAAGAATATCATAAATTCTTATATCAACATGTATATGAATTATCATCGGTTTCATATTTAGGATAAGTTTCATCAATTACCGATATGGAACCCCATAATTTCCTCGAGAATGAATCCCATAGTCATTCTCCAACCTAGATGTCATTTTTCCATTAAATCAATGCGGTATAGTAATTATGTAAGATTTCATAACATATGGAGAGATCCCATACTCTATCCAAGATTAGACTCCATATCTAATCTCCCACATTCATTTTTCACAATTTAGACAATACCCACCATATTATCGTTTGATCAAATCAGACTATAGTTCTTATGATCCTTCAACAGGATCATCCTATTTTTTTTGCATTTTAGTCACCAATTATCTCATGATAAATCTATAAGATTATATTAGAGCCTCCCCAAATTTACCTCAACTTGCAATATGATCTTGCAACAGGGTTAAACTATAGTCTTTACAAATTTGGTCCAAACAATTTATCAAATAAGATTATGTTATAGTCTCTTCAAGTTCTGACACAAATTTACCTCACAAATTTTGTCACAAATCTTATCTCATAAGCAATCAAACTAGATTGCACTGTAGTATCTTGCTAATTGGCCTTAATTTATTTCATGTCATATCAAGTTTATCTTGCAGTATATTATACTAATTTATCTTGTAATCCATCTACAATATTACATCCTAGTCACACATTTGTTTTGCAAATTGTCAAACAAGATTAGTTCAATCATATTACAAATTGGTCTTATAACTCATATCCGGATTTGATTTTAGTTTTCATGATTTTCATCCTTAGTTTGTCACAAAAGGGATAGTCTAGCCTTTTTGACTATATATTTCAAAATGGATCATAATCATAATGATCCTTAAAACTTAAGGATTTAGTGTTTTAATTCTACATCATAATCCAATGTAAAACATTCAGGCAGTTATCTTATATTAAATTCTATGTCTTCTCAATCCACTATCATGATTTATTAATCAAAAGTTACACCCTACTATCGATTGCGCTCATATACCCTTCATTACTTGAAAGGGTTTTATTCACCTTTCATGATACCAACTAATCTACTGGTGGAGTTTAATCAATAATCTTGTTTTACGTAACCCATAGGTTCAATTAGCAAAGCCTACCATAAATCCAATTAGGATAAAGCCACCAATGCCTAGCCTCTTGACTAGTGTAACCACTAGGTGCTCACTTTAGTAGGAGAGTCTTCTCCTATTTGAAGTCCCCACATGCTCCCGTAGGGTGTGTGTGGGACTAATTTTTGTATTAGAACGAAAAGGTTTAATTTATCCAACTGAAGGTATAACCAATCAAAATAGTTCACTTGGCGGTCGACAATCATTCGAAATCAGATAAGCAGGTTATATCTCAAGGTGAATGCTAATTCTCGACCAGTGGTCTAAGGTCAAATGTCCACCGAACTAGGTGGTTTGATTTTGGGGATAGCCAAGTGTGTTGGTTATTCTTCAAGGTAAGTTCTCGCACTTTTAAACCCTTTAGAAGTTACCGTTCATCCTATGTGGGATAAATGTTTTCTCCCAACAAAGGCTACGAGGACTGCCAACTTATATCGATGGTACTATGGTTCCAAGTATCCCTCAATTCATGCGAGTAAGGTGGAAGTATCATAAAATAAAGTTTATAATATGTTACTCTCTCCCCGGATACCTGTAGAGGACAATTAACGAGTAAGTTTTAGATAAAGGACCAGGGTTTCATTTGTTGAAAGTCATTGCCAAACTTACGCAGTGGTGTGTTGAATCCACGCAAGGCTCTTTTAGGGATATCCACTCAAAGGTTTGCATTTGTAGATCGAGTAGGATCATGATTTTTGAACATGGCCTAATGCCAAAAAACAATTTCGAAAGGGGTTTAAATACATCCGTCGAACTAGGATTTTGTGGATGAATACAACTTTGATTGCATTCTCAAATAGGCATGAAAAATATCATCCTACACAAAACAATTCTATTCAAATAGATGAACATGAATTTCGATCGTAATTTAACCATACCCAAAGGTATGTTAAAGACAGAATGGAATCGATTGAGGACAGCTTGTCATCTAATCCTCTTTTGAGAGGCTTAATAACCAGAAGTATTTATCCTCCGTGCACGTCCCTCATGGGTGAGAAATGCCATGCTTCTAAGGCTCCCAACTCCTATTTAATAAATTGAAGCAAGGAAAAGGCATTTGGTCGACAAGAGGTACTCGAGTCTTTGACTGATATGTTTCATCTATAGGGATTAAAGAGGATTCGATTAGCACAGCACAAGGGGTTACATGCAGTATAAGGCAGTCTATCCTCTCCCCTACACAATAGTTAAGATGCATTGGTGACCAATAGAAATTCTTGGCATTATCGTAGTTGGAGGTCTTTGATAGGGTTACCGATGGCAGATGACCATAGGATTAATCTATCTATTAGTACACATAGTTAAATGCCCTGATAGGCCTCGGATTGGAAGCAGTTTGAACATAATCACTTTCACTCAGTGGCTCATAATAGGGGCATAAGCGTGGATGACTCATATGAACAATATGTCCATCACTCACTTCATAGTGGAGGACATAAACCATCCAAATATAGGCTTCAGATGTAACGCAGACCCATGGCCCCCATGCACCTAGGCCCAAACGGTACTAATGGTGCAACCATAGTGCATGGAACAATGTGGAGGTATATTCCACATGGTCGATGCAGTAGACAAGATGCAAGATAAAGGTATTCACATGCCATAGGTGAAGTAACCATCAAGCGATGATCATCAAGGCTCCGCTAATAGAGGTGGTTTGACCGAGCCCTCGTTGGCTTGACAAGGGTTTAGTAGACGGTTTAAAAGACTTAAACTCAGCACGATTCTGGAGATTCTCTTGTTTTGCCACTAGGTCATAAAGACCTTCTAATATCATGCTAATAATAGATAAACACCTTCTAATATCATGCTAATATTAGATAAACACCAATACCATGCTAATATTAGATAAACACCCTGCTTTCCACATTGGATTATAAAGATATTTAAAGAAAGAATACACCATTTCACAAATATCTTTGAAAATAAATCTTCAAGGTATTAATCATATACCTCTTACAGACCTTCCAATATCATCACTTACAATTATTAATGAAATCACAAGCAACTATTATGAGGAATCAAATCAAGTATTCACAAGGATGAGCACCCAACCTGAACCTGGAGAAGTTCTATTGAAGTTTATATCTTCCAAACTCCCATGCTTGGCATGCATGTCTTTCCCTCCAAGGTTGTTGCCTCCATCATCCTTGCTAAACTTTTCCTCAAATTTGCCTTCTAAGCTCACTCATATTAATTATATGCTTTTTGTAAAAGACTTAGTATTCTTTTAAGGCTTTTTGGTTTCTGGTCTACCAAGGTAGAAAGCATACTCCCTAAGCCCAAGATTTCCTCCCTCGTTCCCTTGCTTATCTCCCCTTTTATAATTTTCCCAACTCTCTTTCCCTCATGAGCAAGAAGGTGGGTATATTATTAAAATATTAAAAGGAGCCTTCTTGGGACCAACCCAAATAGTAAGATTCCATTTTATCATTTAAAAATTAGGGACAAGACAAGAGAGGGTAAGGTGGGAGTACTTTGCTCATTTTTGGCCTTCCCTTTTTCCTTAGTGCATCTGCAAAGTCCATTATTACTATTGGGAAGGAATCATGTGGAATGGAGAATAGTTCCCCCACTAGTCAAATATGTGCATTTTTATTATTAAATCATGGTCTTGCTCTTTTTGGGTCTTTTTAAAATTGGATACATTTTGGTGGGCACCTAATTGTAATAAATTAGGTTTCTTTCACTCAATCATTTTTGTAAAAGATAATTTCCCCAAATTAGTCTTTTTACAAAAGCCCTATTTTTAATTTCTCCAAACCTTACAAAATCCTAATTGTATTCAAAAATTCTCCAATTAACCTGTAATTAGTTTTAGTTAGAGATTTTATAGGATATTTAGGGTTTACCATCCCCTAGATTTTATCAATTAGACCCTTTTATTAATACTTGGCAGCATTAGTAAGGTTTGGTAAATGTTAAAATTCAAAAATTAATTGATCCAAACTAGGAAGTCCCAACAGGAGGTTGTGACACTATGCCCTCAAATCCTTGGAGTTATTCTCATGTTAAAATCATGACATTCTATATAGAATCAGGGGGACATATATACTAGTCTATCCATGCCCATTCATAAGGACTCTAAACATTATTGACCAACAAATATACCTTTGCCCAAATATTTTAAAACTCCGATGTCAAATGATGCAATTTATATAAAGGGGTCTAATGAAAGACAACCTCTTCTACCAATCTAGATGTCTCACAACAAATTCACACAACCAAAAAATAAACAACAAAAAATTACAAAACTCAAGTCTTCATTAAATTACTTCTTTTGTTGTAACAATACATCTAATTTATGCTTTTACAACAATAAGAACAAAGGTGAGATATAAAATGCTTAAAATTATTTCTCTTCCTTTCTCTTGATAGCTAGAAAGATCTTTTTTTGTTTTACCCATATGCTTGTGTATCAAAGAATATTTTTAATAAAGAATTGAATTTAGTTTAACAATATTTTGATATATTTCAACGGTGTAAAAGGTTTTAAATGATGTGACATGGTGGTTATAGGAACGACTGCGCGAAGAAATGTATGACAACTACCAACACACACTACTATGGTGGCCATAAAAGTCGAACAGCCTCGTGATGGCTACCGACTCCACCATATAAATTCAAAAAAACAACAACAATATTTTGATATATCAATGAGATTAACCTAATAAACTCACATATAACTTATTAAAAATAAGTTATATTTTAAACTGTAAAAAAATAAAATATAAAGAAGTAATAGACATTTGCTTTTATTAAATGATACAAGTTCAATTGATTAAATTCTTCAATTTTTTAAAAAGACACTACTATTTCAAATCTTATCCAACAATATATACATAGCTACCTAAGATGTTATAATGTCTCTAAGATATCATTAAAATGTAATATCACTGATAAGACTATTTCATATAGCCAAAATCTACTCACAACAATTATTTATTAATATATAACCAAATCTTATCCAACAATATATACATAGCTACCTAAGATGTTATAATGTCTCTAAGATATCATTAAAATGTAATATCACTGATAAGACCATTACATACAGCCAAAATCTACTCACAACAATTATTTATTAATATATAACCAATGTTATGTAAACAACATCCTCTAAGATAAAAACTACAAAAGTAGATCTAGACAAGTGGCAATTTATGAAATCTATAAGACCAGACTGGTAACAACGCCGCTGAGTCTCGTGCATAATCTACTGCAAAGAATAACAGAAATGGGAGATGCTCTGGCCCACAATAACTTAATCTAATTCCAAGATCTTCTAAATACAAGCTATGTTACTTGAAACGTTTTCAGCTGCTTGCTACCATACTTATTCGTGAACAAACTATGTAGCTAATCAACTCATACACCTAGAGTGTAACAAAGAATTATGTCCACCAACTGATTTACCGTAACACCTGCAAAATGTTTTCATGTAAATGCATTTTTCTCTGCAACTCCTGATTTCAGAGCTCAAAACAAACTGCATCTCAACTTCAAAAATCTGTATATAGTCGGCAGAGGCTTGTCGATGTCCAAGAAAGCATTGAAACTCATTTTGAAGCCATTAAAAAGTATAGGATCCAACTTCCTAGAATGTATATATAGATTCTCCAGTGCACTTCATGGAGGCAAGGCCCTTGAGATCTCTTGGATGGTTGATCCTTGGCTTTCACACGCAAGGCTCCACAGATTCCAACACCCAAAGACTTAGAACTCTGCATGGCTGCATGTGAGGCATTAATACACAGGTCCAAGTTGCCTTTCAAGTCTATGTTCTTGCCCAACCTGTGCAAGAACTCTGCAGAGAAAGGCACAGCTCCTGAAAGCATGTTCCCACTGAGATTAAGGTGGTAAATGTGAGAAAGGTTTCCTAGAATTGGAGGAATCCTGCCAGAGATCCTGTTGTTCTCCAGAGAAAGAGTGCTGAGATTCAAGAGCTTGCCATATGTCAGAGGGATTGGACCAGAATACCCAGAACTAGCAAGCCTCAGCTCCTGGAGCCTCCAAAGGTTCCCAAGCTGAGCAGGCAAAGAAGAATGCATTGGGTTGTTGTCCATGATAAAGTATTGGAGGCTCTGCAAATTTCCCAAGGACTGGGGGAAGCTGCCTGTAAACTTGTTATTGCTGAGAGCAATGAACTCCAAGTTTCTCAGGCTTCCAAGGGTCGCAGGAATGTGGCCTGTGAATGAATTGGAGCTCAAATCCAGTTTCTGCAACAGACTCAGATTCCCAATCACTTGAGGAATCTGTCCCCTCAGGTGGTTGTAGCTGAGATCAAGGCCCTTGAGGCTGCTCAGGCTCCCTATTACCTTGGGGATCAGTCCCTCGAAGGCATTATAACTCAGGTCCAAATGCAAAAGACCAGTGAGCCTCCCAAGCTCTGGTGGGATATTACCATAAAGACTGTTCTGGGACAGTGTAAGCACCTGCAATCCCCTGAGGCTGCCAAACCCTTTGGGAATCTCACCAATCAAACCCTTGTTTTCCCTCAGGCTCAACTGCTGCAGGCTTAGGGCCAGTCTCTCAAAACCCAAAGGGAGTCTAGTATTTCTATGGATAAAACACTGGAATATGAAGAGCTCTTCCAAGTGGGTGAGCTTAAAGATTGAAGAGGGGAACATGGCATCCTTCTTGCATGAAGGGTTGGGTCTGTAGCCAAAGTCCAGCCTGGACACATGCATGAGGTTGTCTGTGCCAGGCTTGCACTCCAGTCCAAGCCATTTCCCTTGAGTGCAAGGATATTGGTGTGCTTTCCTCCATGCGACATCAGCAGACATGGATTCCATCACCTCAAACAGGGCTTCTGCTTCCCTGGGATCCATCTGGGCACTGTGGACCTGGTATTCTGGCTGTTGTTTAGGCTTTTTCTGATGGCTTCCCCATGGCAGAAGAATAATAAGTATGAAGAAAACAAATGGGAAGTGTAATCTGATGGGAGAATGCATTGAGATATGAATGTGGGTAGGACTCTTTTTTCTCTGTAATGGTGTTGAAGGAAAGTGCAATTTTTATGTTTCTGACTCACCGGAGAGATTGTGGGGATTGGAGGGAAACGCTGGATCGGCCCAGTAACAGCGTAGCCGTGTAAATGGGCTTTGTTGCCACAAAATGACAAATTCCACACCCATGCTACTACCAATTTGGACTTCAGATTTGGTCCATCACAAAGCATTTTAATATGACTTTCACCTAAATAAAAGCGTGCAATCAGAAGATGGGATATTAATTCAGTAAAATAAATATATTGATTAGAGAGAAGAGTTGGTTGCAGTCACTATTTTTAGTAACCAGTCAGTGAAGGGTTTAAATTATAAGGACTACTCTCAATAAACCTAATTGTTTAGTTCTTGTTAACTTGGGGTGAGATGACCACTGGTCGCTCGGGGTCCTACCGTCATCGTCGGGTCTGGTTCCGGTCTAGGTCGTGGGGTCATGTGCCCGCTCAAAAGATTTAGAGCAGACTCAAAGGATTTATAGTAGACTATTACCTTTGCAAAGAGTTGCTTTCCTCAAAATTTAAATTCAGTAAAATATACACGACCAAAGCTTAAACACTTCTCATAGAATATTTGGTGGAAAAAACAATAAATAGATTTGTTTGGATATTATTTATATTATTTTTTATTTTTTTAATTGATTAAGGTTAGTGTGAGAAACTTTTACAACTTACGTTTAAGGCCAAATACACACCCACCCCCTCTCACAGTGACCAACACCTTCGTTTAAACCTTACACCTTCCCAAAAAAACCAAAGTCGCAAATTCTCATCTATTTCGCAAATTCAAATTGATACAATACTAAGCATTAGCATTGAACTTTCTAAGAAAAATAAGTGGTACATCCGTATTAAAATGGATTAAGAATAACCGTGGCATGGGCGAGTGTGTGAGGGGTGGGTGTGTGGTGCTTTTGTGTTAAATTTCCTATTGATAAATATAGTTCTCAACTTAATGAGGGATCATGGTTAGGAGGAGACTGCGCAGCTTTGTACGTCGGTCATAGGGTTTCTCACAATAATTAAATAAAAAAAAAAAATGGATTAAGAATAGTCCACTAGGAAGAGCTCACAAGCACGTATAGAAAATAAATTATTTTTTTGGGTTTTTGGTTTCATGTAGTGTGAGAAACCTGAGCAGTATCGTAGAAAGTTATGTTTATCAATAGAGAATTAACATACAAGTTGACACAGACGTCGTTTGAATCTTAGACTATTTGAAGAAGAGCTAAACTCAACCATTGTACTCCTATTTTAAAAATATTTTATTAATTAAATAGTAAGAGTTTTAGATCCAAGGTGTAGACCAATTGGTTCCTCCAAACCCGGTAAGAGGGTAGAGGTCTAAGGTTCAAATCTTGAGTTTCGTCGGATTAAACGTTTGTCCCTTTTTTGGTGTTTTCGATGACATAAAAGCTTTAAAATGATCATGGTATTGTGGTTATAGGGGTGGACTGTGCGGATATCTATGTAACAGCTTTAGTGGTGTACAATACTATGAATGATGACCATAAAAGCCCAACAACCTACACAGATACACGACGGTTACCAATTCCACCATGTAAAATAAAAAACCGATTCCACCATGTAAAAAAAATTAAATTAAAATAGGAGTTCCTAAGTAAAATAGGAGTATAATTGGAAGTACAGCAACGAAAAGCTGAACCGCAAACCATTGTATTGTCCTCAAAACTATTTTAAAATATTTTATTAATTAAATAGTAAGAGTTTTTAAGTAAGATAGGAGTATAACTCAAAGTACAAGTGTGCTTATCTCTAGAACTTTTTTCAATGAGAGTCCAAAACCATACTAACTTTGATGGCCTCACACAAACAATTAATATGAGATATGAGTTAGAATGGTTAAATTCCTTAATATTTAAGGAGAGAATTAGATTTATATATTGATAATTAGTAGGAGCAAAAGTGACATAATAGTCAAAACAATATAACTAATTAATTAAAATTAATTATTTAAATATATATATATATATATATATTTTTAATTTGGTTATTGTGAAAATTTTTTATGACCAACGTATAAGGTTGAGTAGTCTTCCCCAACCATAATCCCTCTTAAAGTTGAGAGCTATACTTATCAACAGACCATAATCCCTCCTAAAGTTGAGAGCTATACTTATCAACAGGTAATTTAACACAAAGCCACCACACACCCACCCCTCACACTCGCCCACACCACAGTTTGAACCTTGGACCTATATATATAATTAAGTAAAATATAATAAAAGTATAATTGAGAACCACACTTTCCGAGGACACAATAAGAACTTTTTTTCTTATGATTTGAACTTGGGTAACCTAACAACATACCAAAAAGTATCTTTAAAAGCAATTAATAAAATATAATTGTTTTTTAAATTTTTATAAATTTTAATTGGTATGTATGTATCACCACAATATAATCGATTAATTAAAAAATGATAATTATTATAAATTTTAGTTGTTTTTATATTTAATATTTTGTTTCCAATCAAATACTTTTGATTTGGAATAAGTGATAGGGACTTGAAAGCTAGGAGCTTTGTATAGGAAGTCATAAATATAAACCATAGGTGAACCTTATAATATTGGGACTTAAATATTTTTATAAGTTAAGGTTCTAATACTTAAATTATATGAATAATTTTTTTCTTTCTTTTGTTTTTATGAATAATTTTTAACATGGTTGTATTGCATTATAATAAAATATATGAGATATAAGATCTCAATAAGTTATATAATATTATTTTATAATAATATTTTATAATTATATGTTAAAAAAAACTTTAAGTTAAGGATTGGGCACGTGAATGATGTAGCTTATATTAAGGTTTAAATCATGCTACACCAAATAGGTTATATAATTTAATTTGACAAAGTTTATGTAAAAGAGAAGAGGTAATTCTTTCAAAACCTCTCAGTTTTTTATATAAGATTTTATAATTATATAAATTAATTATAAATGTTTATCTTTAAAAAATTTAAGATGAAAATTCGTTTTCATCACGGGTCACTTCTATTATAAAATCAATACATTTCATTGCTCTTGTTACATTTCTATCAAGTTAACTAAACCATATCTAATGGTCTTTCTAAAATATTTTTCCTTTGGTTTTATATTTTGATATTTTTCATTTGTTTTTCTATCAAAGATATTTTTGTCATCTTCCTCAAATTGTTAAGTTTTCACAATCAACTTCTTTAGATTATTTTTATTAAGAGATCAAATCTCACTCATACAAATATCCTCAAGAATTAATTTTTTATCAAAATGAAGTTCAACTCCATCAATGGCTAAAAAAATTGCTACCCAACTTTCATATTTATAAATATACTATCTATATTTTATAAATATATTATCTATATAACAACTTGACAATTTCTTAATACTTTTATGCATCTAATATTCCAAGATATTATTTTCATTGTTCTTTTTTTGGGGTTTAGCCCCACTTCTTGTTAGCATAGTATTGGTTTCTCATATCAATATCCCTCTTGGTTTCTTTTTCTCTTTGCTTTTTCTTCTTGGGTACTTTTCTTCTTTTTTCATTTTCACCAATACTTTTATCTTTATTAATCTATTTAATCTTCTCACACTTCTCATAGTAAGACTTATTATCCATAGATTTATCTTGATTTTAAGGATTTGAAGTGCAAGGAATAACCTTAAAAACACATTCTCTTTTATGTTGCCCTAGAAACCCTAAAGTGAAGGACGCTCTTCCATAGGAATTATCTTTTTATTCTATCCTAAAAACCCTAAATTGTTATAGATTTCCTCCATCCTTGTTTCTTTTTTATGTTGCTCTTAAAACCCTAAAGCGCAAGGGATAACCACTACACCACTTTCACTTTTATTAGGAGGGGATTTTATAGTACTTCAAAAAAATAAAGATGATTTATCTAGAATAAACTTGACCTCTTATGTCATCTTTGTTTTAGAATTTTCCTCCACATATTTCTTTGCACCTTTAACTCCTAAACTTGAACTTACACATTGTACTTTTTCATCCCTTATATCCTTCTTTGTTTCTTCTAATGGTTAATCCAAGTGAGCTATGGTGGCCTTTGCCATATGATGTTGTAGATAGGTTTTCTTTACCTCTTCTTTTGGAGTGAAATATCCTTGATTTGATCTAAGCTTCAATTACTTTATGATTTCCTTGCTTTATCTTAAATTTTATCTCATGACCAAAATTTCATGTCTCTTTCTTCATAGTTTTCACTTTGTAAACTCTTGCCATGTGTCCAGTCTCATAACAATTGTAGCATCAAAATGCAATATTTGAATAATTCACTTGTTGATCTCATTTTTATTATTCAGATACAATCTTAATGGATTGTGGCAAAGGTTTTGAAATATCTCTAGCAACATATATTCGGGTATATATGGCATGCTTTCACTTCTTAATTGTTAGTCCTTCCTTGATAAATTCCCCTATGGTATTTCCAATATTTTTCAAAACATCCTTAAGATGATATGGAAGTCCAAAAAGCCTAACTTACATCAGAATTTTCTTAATAGTTTTTGTCTCGAGAGATAATTTTTCATTCCATGGTCTTAAATAAACGACATATCTCCCCCTATACCATGGGACACCATCCATTATTTTGTCCTTGATTTTTGAATTTGAAAATATGACAAGGAAAAAACCTTTAGGAAGAAAAGTCATCGAGTAATTTGAATTCAATCCCCACTTCCACTTGATCCAATTTTGAATCTCCAAAAATCCTAGTCAAGATCTATGGAACTTACATACTAACCCTTTAATTTTAAGAACCTTTATATCATGCTCAATCATCTCATCCTTGATAGTCATTTTTGGTGTAACATTTGCTACCTGAATTGAACTTACCATATGTTTGCTCTTTCGTTTATCTCCCACATGTGCATCCATACTTCTAGCTAGGGCATTGTGACTTTCCATTATGGCTTTCAAATATGATTTT
Organism: Wollemia nobilis; assembly: GCA_028583015.1. NCBI lineage: Eukaryota > Viridiplantae > Streptophyta > Pinopsida > Araucariales > Araucariaceae > Wollemia > Wollemia nobilis. The sequence goes on along the minus strand of JAQPPZ010002230.1, from coordinate 5,787,937 downwards.
CATTCCATACTAGCTAGTGGGGCTTCCTCCTAGCTCGCATTCCCTTCCAACTCGCACTTGCTCTCGGCTCGCACCTGTTGTATATTTCTCCCAACATCCTCGATCGGACAGGTCATTTTATCACCTACTATCGAGCCCATACTACTTCCCATAAATTGAAAATCCATAACTTCAATTGTGATAGGAATACCATTTAATCGACCTATGTTTGTTTGAATGTCATAGGTTAAACCTGTGTCTATTTGATGGGAAGTGCCATGATCCATATCAGGTTTTTCCTCTCTATCTAAACCTGTGTCTATTTGATGGGAAGTGCCATGATCCATATCAGGTTTTTCCTCTCTATCTAAACCTGTGTTTATTTGAGAGACAATGACATAATCCATATTAGGTTTTTCCTCTCTAACCTTTGTCTATTTAATAAGAAGTGTCATGATCCATATTAGGTTTTTCCTCTCTATCTAAACCTGTGTCTATTTGATAGGAAGTGTCATGATCCATATCAGGTTTTTCCTCTCTATCTAAACCTATGTTTATTTGATAGGAAGTGCCATGATCCATATAAGTTTTTCCTCTCTATCTAAACTTATGTCTATTTGAGAGACAATGACATGATCCATATCAGGTTTTTCCTCTCTATCCAGTTCCTCCTTTCCCTTTTTTATCTCTTCACGAAGCTTCTGAAGAAGCTTTTGAATTTGAAAAGCAAGCCTTCTTTCTTCAATAGGGTCTTCACAAGGTGTAATCATATACTTCTACCAATCATCCCATTTAGGGAAATAATATTTAGGAAGCTTCTCCTCTTGTTTAAGAACCTCCTCTTCTCTTCAGGAATTTCGTCTTCGAGGTTGCTCCTCTAACAACCAATTTACCCACTGATTTACCCACTGAATAGTATCTTCTGAAAAGTCAGAATTCTCTAAGATCCAATTTAATCACTGATTTAACGGCTAAACTCACTTGATAATTTTTCAGAAAAAATACTCGATGCATTCATAATAAGGGTTTGAAGCATTGATACACTTCTTTCATCATAACTAAAGATTTAAAAACCTTTCAAAGGTCTACAACTTCAACTTATTGTATCTTATTATTATATTAGAATATTTTAAAATTAAACATAAACCTTAAAATAAGTAATTTTAATATATAATTTTAATTATTTTTCTTTATAACATTTTTTATTATTTTAAAAACATTTAAAAAACTTTACACGATATATATAATTTGAATTATACTAACCAACTTAAATTAAAAAATTTAATATGTATAATAAAAGCACAATATTTATAAAAATTACTTTATGAAAATAAGTATATATATCTACAGCGGCATGATATATAAACCTCTCAATGTTAAATTTACTTTAAATTAAAAAAATTTAAATGTATAATAAAACCACACCATTTATAAAAATTACTTTATGAAAATAAGTATATATATCTACAGCGGCATGATATATAAACCTCTGAATGTTAAATTTATTTTAAATTAAAAAATTTAAAATGTATAATAAAAGCACAACATTTATAAATATTAATAAAAATAAGTATATATACCTACAGCGGCATGATATATAAACCTTTCAATGTTAAATTTATTTTAAAAAACAGACAATAGTGCATCTAAAAGCAATTCGAAAGCGTTGTAATTTTTAAATGTTAGTGAAAGTTTATTTATTTTTAATGAAATACTTAATTATATTATAATAATTTATCGTATATTATTTAATACAATTTTAATTTCAATTTATTTCTTAAAAATCGAAAACAAATTAATTAAATTAATAACATTTTAATTTTTATTTTAGTTATAGAAAATATTTGAAATTATATATATAACTTAGATTTTTTTTTAATAGAGTAATATTTCTTATACACAAATGAGAATTTAGATTTAAATTTTATAAAGAATCCCCTGCTTGAGATGACTGTCTTTAAGGTGGTCAGGATATCTTAGCCTATTGAAATTATTTATTATTCGCCCTCTAGATTATCAACAAATAGGTTTCGATTCTATGATGGTTTTCACTCAAACCCTACCATTTAAAAGATGGTTTTCGTCAAACCCTACCATTTAAAAGAGGATTGTGACACAAGGAATCGTAGCAGCTGCAAGGTTATGCATAAAGGGTTGGATTCAAAATGTACTTGTAAAAAAATGGTGAATCCTAATTAAAATCAAGGTGAATCATGGAGTAGTCTAAGAAAATCAAATCAGCTATCTTCATACAAAATTTTGGGATATTTGAAACCCTAAAATGTAAGGTCATATTTGGGGCCACTTTTGACCTATTAAATCATCTTATAACTTCCTAAAAACACCACCATTATATTAGGCTTGAAAAGATCTTTCCAACTAGTACAAATATTTCTATGTTTAGATATATATTGTGGTGAATTGACCTTAAGAAAAAATTGATCCTAAAATTTTAGGTGAATGGGCCTTCACCAATTTTCAATTTTGGAAATCCTAATATTCGCCCAATTTGTGAATATTCTCCCATGTGCATAACCCTGACAGTTGGTTTGTTGGGTGGAAGGTATTGGTTAGTTGAAAGAACCACAACGACTAATTGGTTTGTCGGATGGAAGGCATTGACCAACTGAAGGAACCACAACAACCAAATGGTTTTCTAGGTGGAAGGCATTGGCTAGCTAAAGAAATCGTAACAACCACATAACCCTGGCAGTTGGTTTGCTGGGTGGAAGGTATTGGTTAGTTGAAAGAACCACAACAACCAATTGAGTTGATGGATGGAAGGCATTGACCAGCTGAAGGAACCACAACAACCAAATGGTTTTCTAGGCGGAAGGCATTGGCTAGCTAAAGAAATCGTAACAACCAGCGAGTTTGTTCGGCTTCAGGGCTCTAGGTTTTGACGAGATCTTCAATATTTTTTTATTTGGATGCTATTTTTGGTAGGTTTTTCCTGAATATTCTCTTTGAAAGGTCGTGAGACTCATTGGGTGTTGTAAGAGCCTCAGTTTCAGACTAATTTTACTTTGGATGGCTCTCGATTCTCATGGAATGCTTTAAGTTGGGGCAGTGTTTCTCTCTAATTGAACTTCAACTGCAGGTTGTCTGTTGTAGGGCTCCAGTTATTTGGTTGTGATGGATTCCAATGCTTGAGAGACACATAGTTGGACAAGATCATTTTTTTGGGTGCTAGTTTTTCATTGAATATTGTAAGAGTCCTTGTATCAACATGATTTATCTTTGGATGGCTGGCCCTTGATTCTCATGGAATGTTTTAAGTTGGGGTTACGTTTCTATTCAGATGGAATTTTGCTACAAGTTTTCTGCTATAGGAGCTCCATTTATTTAGCTGTGGTGGATCTCAGTGCTTCAGAGACCCAGAGTTAGGTGGGATCTTCATTTTGGACGTTAGTTTTTCGTTGAATATTGTAAGTCCTTGTTTTAGCCTGGATTTTCTTTGAATGACCCCTAATTCTCATGAAATATTTTAAGTTGGGGTTGCTTTTCTATTTGGATGGACTCCAACTACAGGTTGTAGGGCGTCTTCAAGGGACCACTACAGGTTTCGAGCGTCGGATCCCCATTTTGTGTCGGATCCCAGTGCCTCAAAATACCAAATTTAGGATGGATCTTTTTCGTTTTGAATTTTGATTTTAAATCTAAATTAGTGGCCCCTAATTATTATTGGTTTTTTTAAGTTAGGGTTACTTTTCTCCAAATTGTCTTCAGGGGACCTCTCCAAGCGTACATCGGATCCCCATGCTGTTTCGGATACCAATTCTTCAAAGTTCTTGATTTAAGCAACATATGCTTAAATTTGAAATTTGAATTTAGGCCGATCTGTTTTTTTGGCCCTCGATACTCATGGGTTATGTTATGTTGGGGTAGCCTTGTTTTAGGTTAGTCCCTGATGTTAATTGGTTGATTTAATTTGGGGTAGGTATTATCTCCTCCTTGTTAAGGTGGTTTTGTTGTTTCTGGATTCTTAGATACCGGATATAATGATCCGCTTTGATTTCATTTTAAATGTTTTATTGCTAAATCTAAGGTTTGGTAGAGCCTTCCAAAACTCCTCTTGTAAAAGGTTTTGGGACCCTTTAAAAACCTTTCATTTATAAAAAAGAAAAAGAAAAGAATTGTGACATAAAGTAGTTTGTTTAGTTGTTTAAGGAAACCCTCCCTTCCATTCTTCATGACACTCTTACAAGAAAATTCATATTGAAGAGCCTTGAGCTGGTGCCGGTTTCCAAGGAACTCCAAATCTGCACAAATAAATAGTAGGTGGCGATTCACTGCAAACAAATAGTAAAGAGGATAAAATATAATCTAATGTAATCGGGTTTGCGCACCTAATTGGTTGGGTTCGTGAACCCGCACCAGAAGAGTGGGTTCACTAACGGGTGCAGGTGGGCCGAACCTCATCAAAATTTTGTCTGACAGGGTTGTCAATCACAGTTCGACCAAACCAAATCCTGTGGCAAGGCTAGTCAGGGTTTAGTCGATCGAATCCAACCCAATTTGAGTATTAACATAGGGAAAAAAACTTTTTTTAATTATAATTATAATTTTTTTATGTGGGTCCAACCACACCCAGTCCAAGTTTAAACTTTAAAGTTTTTATAAATTTAAACTCTAAATTTTATAATAGGATAATAAAGGGCCATAGTATATAAAAAAACATTCTTGTCTCAGGTGGTGGTCAGTTCCTTAGCTTGTGAGAGAAATTGGAGTACTTATGGATTTATCCATTCAGCGAGGAAAGGTCGATTAGAGGTGAATAGAGCAGAGAACCTCGTGTATGTCCATAGTACTCTTCAACTCATGTCGTCCATAGTACTCTTCAACTCATGTCACTCATGTCTCGTAGGGACAAGGGTTATACAGAGAGACATTTTGCATGTTGGGATGTAATTTTTGATGACAGCAAAAATGATAGTAGGTGTGATAGCTTTTCAGATCTACTACCACCAGATCCACAAAAGGAAGACCTAGAAGATGATGATGAAGAGTATGACGAAAGAAAGTCAAATATCATATCTTTGTACATGTCCATTACTAAATACTATTATATACTTAAAATATATTGTTATCTCTTGAGTGTTTATGACTTTGACATCCTCCAACGAATCTTATTTTTGATAGGAACCACACGGCACCTAGTTTTGAGAGGTCCAACTCCAAGCATGAAAGGGCTTCTTATTTTTTTTTTTTTCCGTAGTGTTTGCCAAGGACTCTAGTTGGAAAGTAACTCAAATGTACCCCAACTAAATGCTTTTATTAAAAAAAAAAAAAACCACCATCCATCGTTGATCTTCTCCCAGAGGTAAAGGCAGTTGCCCTCAAAAATCGAGTCCTACAATGGGTACATATTCCCGATTTGGGTACATATTCCAGCAAACGGGAAGCAGAAACTCCGTATGTCTTCCCATTGTGTCGCTGTACCCTCTTGCATCTTCATACTGTTCCTCCACCCTCCCTTGCACAAACAGGACTAGAGACTCCCTTAAAACCAAAACAACACCCATCATTCAACTATTCAAATGCGTTTAGGTAGGTATCCCATAGCAACATCAATCCTCCCGGAATCACAGTACCTAAAATCTGCAAAAGCTGAATCTAAGCCGTGGCAAGTTTCTGAACGGCACCGCTGTATAACGTACAACCTCACATGAGAGCCCACAACGCCTTCAATGGTAACTCTTCTGCCCATATATGCACAGACCCCTAGAAAAAAATAAACTAGATATTAAAGTGTAATGGAATTAATAAATTTACGGGTGGGGTGGGGGACGGTAATATCCTCTTCCGCCCTCCAAAACCTCCGCCATATTACATGCCAACAATGTCAGCGAAAATGGCGATGCTATGACGGGAATTCTTCTTCATTCTTCTTCGGTTCTGATCACCACCATATCCAGCTATTTTGTCAAGAATACCTAGATTTGAAAAGAGCGAAAAAAAGGTTCCAGACAACCATAGCAGGCAGAACGGTTCCAGACAACCATGCGGACACATTTTGGCAGAGGAAACGTGGGTTTCAAGCTGCAGGAAGGTACACAAATTTTTAGAATGATACCTATCCCTTTTCAAAAAAAAAAAAATTATTTCTTATTTTTTTTAAATGATACGTATTTACTGTTGAAGTTTATGGGCAAGGTATCCATTGAATGGCACGCATCTCTATTTTAAGATACAGATCTGACTGCTTTGTTGGCAAAGACAATTTAAGCTTGTCTCTCTGTGTGTGAGACAGATTTTCCACTTTGAAAGAGGTGTCCGTCCTTCTTTCTGCATTTTTTGCAGAACGGAACAATGGTGACGAAGAAACTGTAGATGGATATACGCATTAAAAATATATATATTTTTATTGTGGTGAATGCCGTTGTGGGTTCAGAGGGTACCTATGCAGACGTGTTTCAGGTTTCATGGAGGCCCACCCCCACGTGGAAATGAATGCGTCGTAACTTCGATGGAACGCTGCACAGAGAGCGCTCCAATTGAAAAAGTTGGTGCTGTCATTTCGCTTGTCAAATCCTTCAGAATTCCTGTTTTTAAATTTTCTCCATAGCATTTATATCCCTCACTAACCCCTATATATACGGTCCTGGACTTTTGTGTCTCTCAGTCATGACCCTAAAGAGATAAAGAATAGTTTACCTGTTTCTTGTCAACATTTGTCAGTATTTTTATGGTTTTATACTCTTCCTGTGAATAACATCTTTACCTAAAGTTTTAATTATAATTTTGACCGACCAAAGTAGGTTTGAATCTGGTCAAGATAATCTTAACAAAAGCTGAATTATTCTTTTGAATTTTATGTAATTAAAAAAAAAAACAATATCAACATTCTGCTATTTTTTTTTGGTTTTGGGAGGTTAAAACAGTTAATTATTATAAAAATAATAATTTTAATAAAAAACTTATAAACATTGTCTATTTTTTTTTTGGTTTTGGAAGGTTAAAACAATTAATTATTATAAAAAAAAATAATTTTAATAAAAAACTTAAAAAGCTAATAAATCTATGGACCATATATTCCGTAAAGAAAAAGATAGAGTTTTGAAAGGCAAATAATAGTAATATTATTTATTAGAGTTTTATTTTTATTTATTTTAACATTTCATAAGTAATGGTTTGAATTTTTGATCTTTTAAAGAAGAGTCAAAACTCAACCGTTAATTATATATATATATTATCTCATAAATTTAATAAACTATATATATAGTTTATCTCATAAATTTAATAATTTATATAAATGTTTAAATTAATATTGTTTTATTTTTTGGTATATAAGAAATTAAAAAGAAAAGCCAAAACTATGAGTTTTTTTTAATAAGTATAATTATCCATTACTTTATATATATATATATATATATATATATATATATATATATATATATATATATATATATATATATATATATAATTTATTAAAATTGATGAATATTTTTGTTTTATTTTTGGTATATAAGAAATTAAATGGCGAGTTTTGAACACTTAAATTTTTTAATAAAATATTTATCTTATGATAAATATGAAGAATCATATCTCCACATAGATTTGAAAAGATCTAGAAAAGGAAAATCAAGAATTCAGAAATTTTATGTAAAATGATGTAGGTTTCGAAAATCAAGAATTCAGACATTTTATGTAAAATGATGTAGGTTTCTTGCTATAGCTTTTCAATTGAGATGAGAAGAACTCTCAAGCTCTAAAGAAAAGAGATGTAATTTGTCAAGGGTGGGTGACCCGAGTACAACCCCTTATTATCAAGCAAAAAATGAAGAGTCATATCTCTCGATAAGTTTTAGGAGATGAAGAGATAGTTGAAGTTGAAATGTCAAGAAACTCCATGTAAGGGTTTTATGTAGGGATTGCAAGAGTGATTGATGTAATTTGAAATACAATGCATTAATTTGTACTATAATGCATTGTAAACTTGTTATCAATATAAATGTAGAGTGTTTGTTTAACTTGAGTTACGGTTGAATATATGTGATAGTTCATATTGTCTCTTTGTTGAACATTGTAATATCTTGACGTGAGATATATAAAGATTGAGATTATTGAATATAAGTTCATTCACTATGATTGGTATCAAAGCTATGGTTTTAAAGAGTAGGATATAGAGAAGTCTTCGTTGGATATGAAATAGATAGGTTTTCTCAAAGTATTTATATCCAAAGTAGAACGTGCCCAAGAGATCATAGATAAATTTACTCAATGTATTTATATCCAAAGTGAAATGTTGTTTGTATTGTGTGAGTGCCTAAGTATTAAGGAGACATCCTTAGAAGAAGTCCTTTAATAATAAGCATCCTGAGTAGAAACACCCAAGGTTGGTGAAAGGCAACATAACTAGAATATAACTAGGCTGAGAGGAGAATCCCTAACAAAGGACATCACAAGAGGAAATATACAAGAAGGCCTTGATACGGGAAGAAAACCACGTGAAGAGAGCCATGTAAAGAGAGTTATATGAATAAAGACACATGAAGAGAGCCATGTAAGAAAACCACGAGAAGAGAGCCATGGGAAGAGAGATACGAGAAACGAGTAGTGGACGAGAGCCAACATAAAAGAGTCATGAAAAGAGAAACATGAAGAGAAATATGTAGGAAGAAAGCAAGGCGGAATGATCCCTGGTACTAATGCATCTGAGTTTCTAACTCCTAAGAATCCTAAAAAGCAATATAAGTTAAAAGAACCTAAGAGTGTGTACAAAAAGTTATTGCTAACAATATTAAAGGAGGAGAATATTTTTGTTGTGTTAGACAAAAAATAGTTGGAGAATGCAGATTAAAATTATTGTGTAACGCTCGAGATAGACTAGACTTGGAAGGAGAAAGAAGCTGAAATAGACCCAACTTGATTGGATATGAAATAGGTTGAAACAAACCCAACTTGGACAAACTAGAGCTGGAAGAAGGAATCCAAAGATGTGCTTAAATTTGAAATGCTCAACATGTCATAATGAATTTTGGGAGGTGTGAAGCATGAAAATTTTGGAGAGAAATACAAAATTAAAGTTTGAAATGCACATTTGAGCGCACACTAAGACACACTTGTATTCTTGCTTCATGTTTATTTCCAAAAGAGTATTTGATATTTGAAGGTAATTTAATTTTTAAAGAAAGGGACAAGTGAGAAGGTCAATTCCTAATTGATTTTTAACTGAGATTTAATTCATTTGTGTATGAAAATAATTTGGAAAAAAAAAGGAATTTACAAGGAATATTTTCTTAAAATAATAAATTGAAGAGGCAAAAATCACGCCAACACTCTCGGCTATGTTAAAAATTTTACCCAACACAACTGGAGTTTATAGTGGTAGCAAGGAGCAGGATTCAAACCCATGACAAGGCGATGAAAAATGTAATGAGTTATTGATTCCTCTAGTATATGCAAAAAAAAAGAGAGGCAAAAAAAACTTTGGAGAATCAAACTCGGAGAATTGTTTATTTAAATCTATAAAGCTAAAGTGAAATTCTATATTCAAAAATGAAAAATTAGACGACTCATTTTCCTTATGAGATTTAAAAGAAAATAACTGCATGGTCTTAAAAAAGGAAAATTCATTCAAGAGAAGATTTTAGAAGGAAAAGGAAGGCTCATCAAAATTATTGAAGTCTATTTGACCTTATAAAGTGCATTTATTTTGCAAAGGATATTCTTAAAGGAACATTTGGAAAGTACATTGTTGAAGGAATATTTTTCAAAAAATAAAAACATTAAAGGCTAGTTCAAAGATAAGGTCAGATTATTGAAACACTTTTCATAAGGTACGAGACATATTTTCTTCTGCTTATTTTCTCTAAAGTTGATTGGTATAAGAAAAGAGAAAATATTGAAAGAATATTGAAGGTTCATGGGATTTAATATTTTATGAAAGATAATTTTTAAAAAGAGGAAAATGAAACTTTGAAAACAAATTTGAAGAAAGAAAATTTTAGAGAATTCTTTTTGAAAAATTTCTACAAAATTTATAGTGATTATTTTAGTAAGTCAAAAGATTTTCTACTTGGTGATTAAAATAAATTTTCATTATCCCCCCATCCAATCAAATTGTAGAAGAAATTAGAAAATTTGATCATACTTTTGAAGAGATTCATATAAACATTATTAGTGATCCTACTTTGAGAAACATTTTTGAGGCACCATGGCAAATACAAAAATCATCCTCTCAAAATATTAGTTACACTAAGAAAAATAAGATGGAATTAATATATATTGTTGAAAAATTTGGGATATAATAACTGGGGATAAAAACTATCCAGAGGATGCCACAGGTAGACAAAAATATAATAAAGAAGATGCAAAAGCAATGATGCAAATCACATTTAAGATATCAAATGAAATACAAGCACATATAAGTGAGGCCAAAACTTCACAAGAGGCTTGGGATAAACTATGCACCATATTTGAGGGAAGGAATGAAGCCACTATTCTACATTTACAATCACAACTATATTCACTAAAAGTCCAAGATGGTGAAAATATATAACACTTTTTTATAAGGATAACAACTTTTAAATCAAAACTACAAACTATGGGAGAGAAAGTAGAAGATAAGTTTCTTGTCTCAGTTACACTTAGAGCACTTCCAAAATCATATAAAAATTTGATCACATCCCTCCAAGTGTCAATAGGAAAGTGTCATTTGAAGAGTTAGTTAATATCCTTTAGCAATATGAAATAGAAAATCAACAAAGAAATGAATTGTCAACCAATGCTTTCATTTTAGCAAAAATACCACTACGTAACATAAGAATTCCTTCTATCTCATCATCATAGAATCAAGTAGAATGGAAAATATGATATTGTCATATATAAAAAAGCATGACACATCATCAAAAATTGTAAATTTAATTTACTCAATCAATGAAATCAAGTGTATAAACCTTATCAAATAAATCAACAAAGACAATATCAATCAAATCAGGAATAATTTACACAAACACAACAATATCCAAAATGGGAAAATAAAAAAGGATACATGGTTCAAGACGTGCAAGAATCAAAATAAAACTATGAGGACTATGAATCAACTCATAAAGCACTTATGGCAAAGTCTAAAACACATTTATCATCAAAATATTATGAAGAAGATTCTAAACAAGAACAAGATAAAATATTAAGTAATAAACTCAAGGTGAAAATGAAAAACATGGCACATGTGACCTACCATAGAGTGACACTAGGTACATTGTTCTTAAGAATGTTAATATAGAAAGTGATTGTGAGTTAGAGGATTTTTATGCAGAAAATATTTGTGAGATAGTCAGTATTAGTGATGAAAGCCAAACTGATAGAGTTGAAACAATAATAGTTCATTTTTTGTTAATGACATTAAGATATTGTTGATGTTAACAAGGATAGTACTACATGAGTTTCTCTTGAGAATGATGGTCTCAGGCCTTTTGAGTCTGATAGTGATAGTTTTAGATGTATTCATGACAATGGTTATACAAAATATTGAAGAACACAAGCTTATACTGAGAGGGGGGGTGAACAGTATAAGACCACTTTTAATTTTTTCTTTCAAATCAGCTTTCAATTCAATGTTATGCAGAAAATAGATAGCAGTATTAACAGCAGTAATCAAGCAATGCACAAAACATCATCCACAAAGTGACACAACAATTTACGTGGTTCACCCAAGGTGGGCTACTCCACGGATAAAACTTTTCTCTAAAAGTTATATCACAGTTCTTTGGGAAACCTTCCCAATTACAATGTTTATGAGCCTCTTGCTCAAAGGAGATACCTTCCCCTAATTCTGCTTTGGTTGGTGATCCTCTAGAAGACCTCTACCTCCTCTGCCCTTAGCAAGTGGAACTCTATCCACAGAAGACACCTGTCTTCCCTGCTCTGGCTGGAGATCTCTGTCCTCAACTCTATCACCGCAAAGTTGGTCCTCGAATATGCACTAAACACAGTCCTTCGGTCTAGCACATATGTCCTCTATCTGATCTGCACCAAACATAGTTCTTCGGTCTGGCACAAGTCTGTCCTCTTCCTCTTTCTCTGTTCTGTTACAGCCGCACTTGGTCGAGACTACTTTTGCACTGATCGCGCAAACACAACAGCATAGACTTTGCACACTCTGCCTCTCGATGATCGCACTTCTCTCCCGCACTCTATCTATGAATATCACACTTCGAACGCACACTTCGATCGATTCGACTCGACTCGCTCTCTTGCGCACAACAGACTTCACTTGCGCAAATTCGATACACCCATTCGATTCCTTGAAACTCAAAAATAGTCCTCCTTTTATAGCATTAATTCATGATCAAAAACTTAATCTTTAGTCGGTTGATACCCTAAAGATCATCGGCTGCAAAACCCTAATCTTCGTCGGCCCAGATTTAACTTTGTTGGCTTCAACCGCCTCTGTGCCTCTGTCACTTCCCTGTAGCTTCCACCGTGAAACTACAACATGTCGCGATATCGCGACACTTTCTGCTTCTACTGACGTCATCTATACTCTTGCCGCGAAATCATGACCCTTCTGTCTTCATGGCATCCTTCTCAGCTTCTGTCATGAAATCGTGACACTTTTGCCTCTGCTGACGTCATCTTCACTTCTGTTGCGAAATCGTGACATTTCTCGCTTCTTTAACTTTTTCTCGGCTTGCCCCAGTGAAAACGAAACATGTCACAAAATCGTGACACTTTCGCTGCCTTAAGCTTTTCTCTGCCTTACGCCCGCGAAACTGGAACAAGTCACGAAATCGTGACGCTTTCGCCTTCGAGCTCTTCCTTCCTAAATTCGTCACGACGCTTCTTCTGTTGAAGACTTGCTAACTATTTCTGTCATGAAATCATGACACTTTCTCCAACTGAATGCTGCCATCTCAACCTGTCATGAAATCATGACATTTTTTGCATCCATAAGCTGTTCCTCCATCCTGTCATGAAAACGTGACGCTTTCAGCTTCCGTACACTTTCTCTACTACCTGTCATGAAATCGCGACGCTTCTCATATCAAACTCTTTCCTTCGCTGCATGTCACGAAATCGTGACAGTTCTCACTTCGAGCTTTTCAACATGCCACGAAATCATGACAGTCCTCAACTCGACCTCTGCAGCATGTCACGAAATCATGACATTTTACATGTAACTTTCTCTCTTTTCGAACTTGTCATGAAATCACGATAGTTCTCTTTGCGGACTCTCTCTTCAGCATCATGTCGCGAAATCGCGACACTTTTTCTTCTCTGCCTTCCTGCACTTTTCGAGTCACGAAAATGCGACATGTCACGAAATCGTGACACTTTCCAACTTGCTCTCCTTCTCTGCCAACATGTCACGAAATCGTGACAGTTTTGCCAACTTCTTCTCTTTTTTCCAGCATGTCACGAAATCACGACAGACTTGCTAGAACTTTCTCTCTCTTCAAACATGTCATGAAATCGTGACAGTTTTGTCAGTACTTTCTCTCTCCTCAACCATGTCACGAAATCGTGACAGTTTTTCCAGCACTTTCTCTCTCCTCAAACATGTCGTGAAATCATGACAGTTTTTCTAGCACTTTCTCTCTCCTAAAACATGTCACGAAATCGTGACAGTTTTTTCAATCGCCTGCATACTTTTTCTTACTTGTCTTTTTCTTGATCTTTTGCAATTGGGCTACTCTGATCTTCTTGGAAACTCACTGTCCAAACTGAAACCTACATCAAAACACATTCTTTGACATCAAACCAAATTGCTTCAAGACCTTCTTGACATCAATGACAACATCTACACTTAGAGCAAAGGCAATGTACCCAAGGTACCCAAAATTGCCAACAATCTCCCCCTTTGTCATTGATGGCAACCCTTAACTGAAAACATATCTCAAGAGCCAAAACTGAACCCTACTGATCCAACAACTGAGAATCTGCAATTAAAGTTTTTGCTCCCCCTGACTTGAAGCTTTCTTCTTTACTTGAAGCTCTCCCCCTTTCTCATATCTCTCCCCCTTTGTCATCAATGGCAAAGGGTCATCTTTGGGGCTCGGGACTAAGAATGAGCCTCTTAGCTTAGTCCCTCCCCCACCTCCTGATGAGGTGATTTAAAACAGGGTTGGGAGTGACACTCCCATTAGACACTCATCATCATCAGTGTCTACAATTTCCTTGTCGGGCCTTTTCTTGAATTCTTTGTCTGTATTTCTATTCCTGTCACTGTTCTGATCCTCGGACCTGTTCATACTACTGTTCTTGTTTCTTTTATCATTCCTATTTTTATTCATACCTTGATCCTTGGACCTGTTTATATCACTTTTTTTGTTCTTGTACCTTGGAAAATCAGCTCTACACTGTCTAGCTGTGTGTCCTTCATTGTTGCACTTATAGCACGTAACAAAGTTATTTCTGTTCGGCATACCTCTTCTTTGAATCCGTCTATTATGAGTAACCGTGTTCCTGTTGTTAGTTTTGTAGAATATTGCCTTATGCCCGAACTGATTACAAGAGTAGCAATATCCTTGAAATAAGTTACGGCCCCTGAAACTGTCATTTATCTTCCTTACTTGAGTCATGCAATGCGAAGCCATGTGGCCAAACCTGTGACACGCAAAACATCTGCCATTAAACTTTCCTGTAAATGACCTTCTAGGTCGGGTAAACTTCTTCTTCGCATTCAGAATTCTGTTTTCTATTTCTGCGCATTTATCACTCACGGACTCTTGATCTGAAGTACTTTCTACATCAGAACTTTCTTCCTTTTGTAATCTCTTGCTAGATTCCCCAACCTGTTTCTTGTGCGGCTCAACAAACCCGAGACCTATTTTATCTGTTGGTTTTCTTTGACCTTTGATGAGAGATTTAACCCTTTTGGAGCTATCTTGAAACCTGTACAGCTTATCCTTGTACTCTTTAGTTTCCACTTCCAAAGAAGCCATTTTCTGTTCTAATTCACTATACTCAAGCACCTTAGATTCTAACTCAGTCTTGAGTTCTTGTGTCTTAGCCATAGAGACTTCAAGATTTTCTATAAGTTCGTCTCTCTCCATACAACATTCATCTAACTTATCCTTGAGTCTAGCATTCTTCTTTCTTTCCTTTTTCAAAACACTAAGAGCATTAGTAAGTTCACATTCAAGATCCTCTATTTGATTGCATTTTGAATTATCAAGGCCTTTTTCAGATTTCTTATCACTAGAGGTGCTACCCTTTTCAAAAACCATACATGCATCTTCATTGTAGTTTTCTGAAGCATCCTCATACATACTAGCAACCAAATCATTATTTTTGCATTTATCCTCAAGGTGCCCAAAATTTCCACATCTAAAACATTTCATGACAATGAATTTATGTTTCGGTTCTTCCTCCTTTTCTGAAATGAACAACATCTCATTTTCATTATCACTAGAAGAACTTTCACTATCACTGCTAGAACACTTACTTGCTTTGTCTAGGTAGAAGCTTTTCTTGTTCTTGTGTGAATACCTCTTTCCTTGATTGTTGTGCTCATCTTTGTTCTTTCTGAAATACCTGTGCTTTTTAGAATCCTTGCTCTTAACATCCTGTATATCTTCATCACTTTCATTCTTGGAAACAGTATAGTCAGTAGCATAATGACCGAATTTCCCACAGTTGAAACATCTTATATTTTTCTTGCTTTTGTGCTTTCTGGAAAACTTGCCTTTCTTGTTGTAATATGCCTCTTCATCACTAGAAGACTCATCACTCTCTTGAATCTGCTTGCCCTTTGATTTCTTGGTAGCTTTGAAGGTCGCCTCTTTCTTAACATCAACTTTCACTTGAGTTCTCAGCTCAAATGCCACAAGTATACTATGGAGCTCATCCTTCTTCAATTTATCTAAATCTTTAGCTTCCTCAATGGCAGAAATATTTTCACTAAATCTATTAGGAAGAGACCTTAAAATCTTATCACACACATCATTTTCAGCAAGTTCAAGACCTAAGTCTTTCATGGAGTTAACAATCTCATCCATACGAAGCATGTAGTCACTAATATTTTCATCATCATTCATTTTGAGTTGTTCAAACATACCTTTAAAGTGTCTCAATTTGGCCTTTCGGACATTAGCATCACCTGTATGAACCACCTGCAACTGTTTCCACATTTCACTAGCTGTCTTGCAGTGAATCACTTTGGTAAGATCAGCCTTCTGTAAACCCTTCAGGATTGCATTCATGGCTTTTGAGTTGCTGTGATGTAAGAGCCTGTCTTCTTTAGTGTATGGACCATTTACAGGGATAGTGTACCCATCTTCAATTACTTCCCAAACCTCATTACCAAGTGCCATTAGATAGACTTTCATTCTTGCACTCCACAGACCGAAATCTGATCCATCAAGAATAGGTGCTGCATTGCCACTTGAATAATCCATTGTGTTCTTTGCAAACTTTTCCTTCAAGCTGTTAAACTTTTCGAAGGTGCTGGCTCTGATACCAATTGAAGAACACAAGCTTATACTGAGAGGGGGGGTGAACAGTATAAGACCACTTTTAATTTTTTCTTTCAAATCAGCTTTCAATTCAATGTTATGCAAAAAATAGATAGCAGTATTAATAGCAGTAATCAAGCAATGCACAAAACATCATCCACAAAGTGACACAACAATTTACGTGGTTCACCCAAGGTGGGCTACTCCACGGATAAAACTTTTCTCTAAAAGTTATATCATAGTTCTTTGGGAAACCTTCCCAATTACAATGTTTATGAGCCTCTTGCTCAAAGGAGATACCTTCCCCTAATTCTGCTTTGGCTGGTGATCCTCTAGAAGACCTCTACCTCCTCTGCCCTTAGCAAGTGGAACTCTATCCACAGAAGACACCTGTCTTCCCTGCTCCGGTTGGAGATCTCTGTCCTCAACTCTATCACCGCAAAGCTGGTCCTCGAATATGCACTAAACACAGTCCTTCGGTCTAGCACATATGTCCTCTATCTGATCTGCACCAAACATAGTTCTTCGATCTGGCACAAGTCTGTCCTCTTCCTCTTTCTCTGTTCTGTTACAGCCGCACTTGGTCGAGACTACTTTTGCACTGATCGCGCAAACACAGCAGCACAGACTTTGCACACTCTGCCTCTCGATGATCGCACTTCTCTCCCGCACTCTATCTACGAATATCACACTTCGAATGCACACTTCGATCGATTCGACTCGACTCGCTCTCTTGCGCACAACAGACTTCACTTGCGCAAATTCGATACACCCATTCGATTCCTTGAAACTCAAAAATAGTCCTCCTTTTATAGCATTAATTCATGATCAAAAACTTAATCTTTAGTCGGCTGATACCCTAAAGATCGTCGGTTGCAAAACCCTAATCTTCGTCGGCCCAGATTTAACTTTGTTGGCTTCAACCGCCTCTACTGCCTCTGTCACTTCCTTGTAGCTTCCACCGTGAAACTACAACATGTCGCGATATCGCGACACTTTCTGCTTCTGCTGACGTCATCTATACTCTTGCCATGAAATCGTGACCCTTCTGTCTTCATGGCATCCTTCTCAGCTTCTGTCATGAAATCATGACACTTTTGCCTCTGCTGACGTCATCTTCACTTCTGTCATGAAATCGTGACATTTCTCGCTTCTTTAACTTTTTCTCGGCTTGCCCCAATGAAAATGAAACATGTCACGAAATCGTGACACTTTCGCTGCCTTAAGCTTTTCTCTGCCTTACACCCGTGAAACTGGAACAAGTCATGAAATCGTGACGCTTTCGCCTTCGAGCTCTTCCTTCCTGAATTCATCGCAAAATCATGACGCTTCTTCTGTTGAAGACTTGCTAACTATTTCTGTCATGAAATCGTGACACTTTCTCCAACTGAATGCTGCCATCTCAACCTATCGCAAAATCATGACATTTTTTGCATCCATAAGCTGTTCCTCCATCCTGTCGCGAAAACGCGACGCTTTCAGCTTCCGTACACTTTCTCTACTACCTGTCATGAAATCACGACGCTTCTCATATCAAACTCTTTCCTTCGCTGCATGTCATGAAATCGTGACAGTTCTCACTTCGAGCTTTTCAGCATGCCACAAAATCGTGACAGTCCTCAACTCGACCTCTGCAGCATGTCACGAAATCATGACATTTTACATGTAACTTTCTCTCTTTTCGAACTTGTCATGAAATCATGACAGTTCTCTTTGCGGACTCTCTCTTCAGCATCATGTCACGAAATCGTGACACTTTTTCGTCCGTACAACTTTCTTTGCAGAATGTCACGAAATCGTGACACTTTTCCTTCTCTGCCTTCCTACACTTTTCGAGTCACGAAAATGCGACATGTCACGAAATCGTGACACTTTCCAACTTGCTCTCCTTCTCTGCCAACATGTCGCGAAATCGCGACAGTTTTGCCAACTTCTTCTCTTTTTTCAGCATGTCGCGAAATCGCGACAGACTTGCTAGAACTTTCTCTCTCTTCAAACATGTCGCGAAATCATGACAGTTTTGTCAGTACTTTCTCTCTCCTCAACCATGTCGCGAAATCATGACAGTTTTTCCAGCACTTTCTCTCTCCTCAAACATGTCACGAAATCGCGACAGTTTTTCCAGCACTTTCTCTCTCCTAAAACATGTCGCGAAATCGCGACAGTTTTTCCAACCGCCTGCATACTTTTTCTTACTTGTCTTTTTCTTGATCTTTTGCAACTGGGCTACTCTGATCTTCTTGGAAACTCACTGTCCAAACTGAAACCTACATCAAAACACATTCTTTG
Source organism: Wollemia nobilis (assembly GCA_028583015.1). Classification (NCBI taxonomy): domain Eukaryota; kingdom Viridiplantae; phylum Streptophyta; class Pinopsida; order Araucariales; family Araucariaceae; genus Wollemia; species Wollemia nobilis. The sequence goes on along the minus strand of JAQPPZ010002230.1, from coordinate 5,769,266 downwards.
ACATCAAACCAAATTGCTTCAAGACCTTCTTGACATCAATGACAACATCTACACTTAGAGCAAAGGCAATGTACCCAAGGTACCCAAAATTGCCAACAAATATGTTTGCTTTGATTATGCAAAGTGTGTTGGTCAAGTAGGCCAAATTGTCATATTTGATGGACAATATGTTGATAATGGTTTGAAATCTTCAAAAAATGACAATTATGATATAAGTCATTTAGGATTTATCATTAATGGTCCAAGTTATGATAAATATTTTTGTGATGACTTATTGCATTCAAATGGTAATAGAGATTAGGATAAATATGAATTTTAAAGACACACAAAAGCAATTGGTACTAAACTAAGATAAGATGAAATAGGGCAAGGAGTAAAAGAACCTATTGTATCTAAATACAAAGGCTTCATATTTATAAGATAGGTTGATGAGAGTTATTTTATGATAGGGATCACTAATACCAATTTCATGACAGGTAATAATGAAGGACAAACAAAGAATGATAGAAACAATGTTATGATAGGTAGCATTGAATGTGTAACAAGAAATGATGAAGCCAAATTTGTAATAGGTACCAATTCCAACTATTGTGGTAGACATGCAAATATGAAGGATAAATATTTGGAAAGAGCCAAAACCAAAAAGTAAGAGCCAGAGTCAATACTCGAGTCAAAGTTGGAGAACCAAAACTAGAGTTAGAGATTGAAAATATATCAAATAATGTAATAATAAGGGGTGCTGGAGAATATTACATTATTTGGTACCTTTCAAGTATCTTGCAAATACATTGTAATATATTTGGTGTCTAGGTTTCTTGTAAATATTTAGCATTTAGTAATCATTAGGGTTTGTCATTATTAGAAGGTTAATAAAATATTTTTGCTATGAGAAATATGAAGAGTCATATCTCTCGTAAATTTGAGGAGATGAAGAGAGTTAAAGATAAAATATCAAGAGACTCCATGTAGAGGTTCTATGTAGGGGTTGCAAGAGTGATTGATGTAATCTAAAATGCAGTGCATTAATTTGTATTGTAATGCATTGTAAACTCATTATCCATATGAATGTAAAGTGTTTTTTTACCTTGAGTTATGGGTTGAATATATGTGATAGTTCATATTGTCTATAACTTTGTTGAGCATTGTAATATCTTGACCTAAGATATATTAAAATTGAGATTATTGAATATAGATCATTGTAGAGTGTTTGTTTACCTTGAGTTATGGGTTGAATATATGTGATAGTTCATATTGTTTATAACTTTGTTGAGCATTGTAATATCTCGACCTAAGATATATTAAGATTGATATTATTGAATATAGATCATTTACAATCACATGTATACTTGTCAAGCTATTATAATACCACAATGTGGTCATGATGTGTGGTGATGATGTAATAATGGTGGGGTTGTTTCAATTTAATATAATCAATTAATTGACTCATTGAAAAATATATAATCAATTATTATTTTTTTAATAAGTAATCAATTAAAAAATTGAAATACAAAATAATATAAATAATATATTATTATATTTTTTGTTATTATAATTGGTTACATGGGATTGTAATGGACATCACGTGTATTACATCATCACCATCTAGTCATATCACAACTTGACTATTATGTATGAATCTATCCCCTTGTAAGATTCAAACCTAGGTCTCTTCTTTGAAGTCGATGAGTTGAACCAGTTGACCTAATACCATTTGATATTTTTATTATTTATTATTATTTTATATTTTTCCAATTGCATCATGTTTTTTTTTTTTATTTGTGGAAAACATCCCAAAAGGGATGCCACTTTTGGGTAAGACCCAAAGAGGCAGGGGTATCCATTCCGCAAAAAATGCCCAGGATTCGGACCTGGCCTACCACCTTTGACATACTCAAGGAGCAAACAAAATTGCATCATGTTTTTATTTTTTATTATTTATTATTTAATATTTTTTCCAAAAAAATTATTTTATTTTTCAATACCATGATGACATATCATTTGGTTTTGTCTATGATTTTATTCTATGTAGCTGACATTGAATTGATATCATGTTTGTAACATACTATATGTTTACTAAAATCTTCTATATATATAATGAATCGATAGAGCTAGGGCAATTTTTTTGAAAAATAACTTTTCTTTTAGGAGCATATCTTTGCATAAAGTTGTCCGATTCAGAAAATTCTTATGTCATTTTGTGTATAATATGAAGAGATTTAAAATGAGTGGTCTTACAAAAGAATGTAAGCAATATTGAGGAAGATACAACCATGTGAAGACAAGCATCTAGAACAAGGGTAACGTTAGGGAATTTTTTTAAGAAAAATATCGTCTTTCAAGAGCCATATATTTACAAAGGGTTGTCCAATTTAGATGATTCTTGGACCATTTTTTACAAAATTTGAAGATATTTAAAATGAGTGATTATATAAAGGAAATTGAGTAGTATTGAGGGAGATACAACCTTGTGAAGTTAGCCATCTAGAACAAGAGTAGTGACTATTTTTCAAGTCACGAGAAAAAAAATTGAAGATATATGTTAGCCAAGGTTCAGATGATGGGAGGAGAAATTGAAGGTTAGGGCATCAACAATGAAAGACACTCTATCTGGATGTAGAATTTTTTAGTTAAGTTTTATTTATCTCTCTATTATCTTAGAAGTTCTATATGCAGATTATTGTAGGTTTATTTTCAAATAATATAATGGCTATATGATATACTGGTAAATTTTAGTATATAACGAGTTATAATTTCCTTCCCATGGATTTATTTATAGCTAAATCCTTAGAATCATCCCTAGCAGTAAAATTTAGGGAGAAAATCATGGAGTAGAGAACCTTATTTCTCAAAGATAAAATATTCATTGGTAAATTTAATGGGTCTTGGCCATGGGCTTCGGCTATAAGAAAATGGATTGATAGGATATGGAAGTCCCCATGAGTGAGTTTATCCTTTCTTCCTAGCCATCTATTTTATAGGGAGGAAACAAATAGATTTTTGAAAAGGGGTCCTTGGTTTATGGGAAGAACAAGACTCTTCCTTACTCATTGGTAAGAAGGCTTTGCACCTAAAATGTAAATCTATCCCTAGTACCACTCTAGGTCAAGATGTATGGGTTACCCATTGAATCCCAGGAAATGGATACCTTCAAGGCAATACGAAACGCTCTAGGAGAATTAATTGAGATTTCAAAAACTAAAAAAGATGGAGTCTTGGATATATATTCCTGGAATAAACCTTTACAAGAATTAATCATTCTTAAGTATGAAGACAAGTTGTAGAACCAAACCATGGATTATGAAAGTATATATTTCATATGTAGAAGATTTCATGAAGTGGGAAATATTGAGATATCATGCCCTAAGAAGAGTCCAACATAAACATATGTAGAAAACCACAAGAGACACAAATGTATATGAATAAGGATGGTTTTCAACTTTCTAAAAATAGGTACAAAAAATGAAAGTAAATAAATAGTGGAGACTAGTAAGTAAGGATATTGGAAGAAATACCAAATATTTAAATGTTGTAGCCTATGAAGAAAAAGCGAACCAGAGCTTAGAAGACATGGTACAATGAGATCAAAATATTAACAAGAAATTGTTTACTCAATATGATCTTGATTTAGGGATAAAAATTCCTATTGAACCTAAGGAATGCGCCTCATTATATTTTGAAGACTCTCTTGAAGTATCATGCACCATTCAAGAGAAGAAAAGTGGTAGAGAAAATATGTTGTTAGATGTTAATTGTCATCTCAGAATGTTGTGGTAACCCATTGTAGTGGTCAGATGCACCCAACACTCATGCCTCCTGTGTAGTAACATAATTATAATTATTAAGGGTATGGGATGCTACTCAAAGGACAATATCTAAGGGTTTTTACAAGGCTGACTCCTTAGAGGATGTGATCTTCAATGTTTACCTACTCAACTACTCCTAGGCTGTAGTTTCAAAGAAAAGGGGAGATAGATGATGAAAGATAATCAATAAAAAGAAGTCCCAAGCTAATAGAGTTGATGATCCAAGATCATGAGATTCTTTTGTATATTAGTGGGATTAGCAAACACATGCATAATATTATAACAACTAAATGTAAACATGATTTCATTTAAGCATGAAAATTCATATACAAACACATATAAAAACTAGTACAAAAGGCAAGTAGTCACAACTTCTCACACATATATATATATATATATATATATATATATATATATATATATATATATATAATATTGCACTACAATCATGCCAGAGAAAAAGGTTCAAATGCTACTACAAAATGACTCAAGGCTCAAGTCAAAATCTTGGTAGGATTTGATTTAGATATCATAGGAAATATTGTTAGGAATAGTGCAAACCATTGGACACTCAACACAACTTGATGGATAAAAAATTATCATATTTTCTTTAGGTTTCTAGAAAATATTTTTCTTTGACATCTTTCTCAACATTTCAATCATGCGAGCCACTTGAGGGTTGACAACACTCCTGGTACCTTAAATTTTAATTCATTGTCTAAATAAACACCAATTGATAATTGGATGGCCTATTGAAGTCATACCTTTTGGTAAGGATTTTCGGGTATAGTGAATTTTCACTATAGTTTTGGTGACTTATAGGGGATCTAATTATAGAAGATAACAAACCTAAAAAATAAAGGTCTTAACTATTGGGCATGGATTCCATGTATGTCAATTTAGGAGAATTTCAAAGCTAAGGGATAAGGGAAATATACACTTTATGGGATAAAAATTTGCTTCTTGTATTTGGATAGTAGCCTTGCATTCCACCATGTTTGAGAATTTTTGGGGAAAATGAAGGTCAAAGAATTGTTTTATAGAATTTTCCCTTTGAGAGAGGTGCACAAACTTGCATTGAATTCATCTTACACAAGGTTATACATTATTTTTCCTACACCTTATTTATTTATTTATTTGTGGAAAACATCCCAAAAGGGATGCCAATTTCGGGTAAGACCCAAGGAGGCAGGGGTAATTTTTCCTACACCTTCATCTTAGATTCACTTGGCATGAATTATCCTTTTCTTTGATAAGTTGACATAAGAAAATTTCCATCACCCTCCCAAGTACTATATTTATGCCATGTGAATTTACTCTTCGTACATGCTAGGTAGATAGGAAGAATATTGCCATATTCTTCATTAAATTTATGTTATGTGAACTTAGGTAGCCATATTTTTCATTGATTAGATGACCCTTAGGTTGCCTTCTTTTGTCAATCAAACAATCAATGATAATCTCAAGGGGTCACCTCCATAGTAGGTGCTTCTTTTGGTTAGGAAGTTCATGCTATTCTAACAACAAATTATGATTCATCCATATAAGTGATTCTCTTTCTAAAATGGTATGGGCCATTGATTCTACTTGCCTTGCTCAAAAATTGTGCAATTTTTTATACAATACAATATCCTATCACATGCACACTACTAATGCCACCTTGGAACCTCCTTGGAATGTGTTGAAGTTATCCCAAAATTTCTATAAGAAAGAAGTTCTAGCTTGAGAATCTTTAAGTTTCCTTCTCACTTTATTCCTAACACCTTAGAGTTGCTTGGAACAAATGAAAATGAGCTTCTAAAGGTTGGTATTAGTGCAATATCCTCGCTTAGGTTCCCCTAGGGTATCAATCACATGCTACAACCGCATTGCCTAATCAATTTTTGATAAGCAAGATACATTCAACTAGGTGGTGGTGTGTAGCATTTGGTTGTTCCCTAAGATCTCGGTTGGTGAGATTTGTGTTTTTTACAACTTCCTTAGCTCAAGAGACTACCTGCATAGTAATAGAGCATGAATTCATAAGTTGAGATCTATCTAAAATTTCCTTCACCTATATGAGCATTACTCCTTATTTGACTATACCTAAACAAGGTGTGAGTTCATACACTTGAGGGAACCTTAGTCAAATCTTGTCACACAATATCCTTTTTTGTTTTGATCCAAGTAGGGTCAAAGTTTAGACTATGCTCAAAATTTTAGCACATACCCATTGCTTCAAATGCTCCAAAAAGATCAAATTCTCTACTTTTTGTTTCCCATTCATCTATCTGGTCATTAAGAATTGTAAAAGCGTAAAATTGCCCTACCGCGTATGATTCTCAAGGCTAGATTTGTAAATAGAGAGAAAGCCTTGAGGTGAACCACGGGGGATATGTTGTTCTCTACACTCGATGCTAAAGAAGGGGGGAAGGGTTCACCAAGAATGGTTTAAGGAATCGCTCCAAGTCCTCTGGATTTCAAGAATGTTTGATGTATTCGATTTAATACAATCACCTATGTTTTGGCATTTCTAGATCTATGCTATAAAATATAAAGGATAATGCAAAAATACAGAATGCAAGAATACAAGAGTCAAACCTAGAATGATTCTTTCTTGGAATTATTTCTAACCCTAGGGTTTTCAAATAGAGAACCTTTAAGTAAGGGCTCAAGAGATGATGTACAAACAATATTAACCCTAAATGCACACTATATGTTGTTTATATTTTAATGCTTAGAAATCAATTAAATGTATTTATTTTAAATTATATCTAGGGTTTATAATAGAAATAGAAGGCACCCAAAAAATATCCTAAGGATTAATTAGAACACTTATCTCATCCAGTGATTTATCCTTACTTTTATCCTTTGTCCAATGATATCAACAATTCATGTTCTTGCAAGATAGCTTGGCAAACACTTGAAAAATATAATCAACATTAGGAGGCCTTCTTAGGCCATTGTACAATAGTACTTGGAGGTGCAACGATCAAAATACTTAGGTCCTTTTAGCTGACCTTTGAAAACTGTAGACACCAAAATCCAGCCACTTGTAAGTCATCTATACCTTCCTGCCAGCCACGTGTCAGTCATCCATCCTTCCCGCCATTATTTGGCCCAAATCCACACTTTCCCACCATTATTTGGCCCAATTTCACTTTTCTCGCCATTTTTCATCCCCAAATTTATTTAAATTAATATATATATATATATATTTTAATATTTTAATATATTTTAATATATATATAAATAAAGTTTAAGTGATTTAATCTGAGCCGTCCATCCTTCATTTAATCTCATCCGTCCATCCATCTTAATCCGTTTCACAACCTAGATTTATTCTCTACCCTTGGATCCACTTTAATCTTAGCCACATGTTCAAAGTGTCGTTAAAACCCTAAAGTGTGCCCTAAGAGTAGATTATAAATTGAGTCACTTTGATGGCTCAAACCCTATCTATCTCTTCGGCTAAACCTACCTATCTTTCCAATCTAAGTCTGGAGTTGGCTATTGCTGTTAATCCTGAGTCTTCTGAGTCTTCTATGGCCCTAAGTCTGAACTAAACCCTTTCGCCGCATCCATCGTCGCTGCCTGGTCTCGCCACGTTAACAAGAAAAGGTATAGATTCGTCTAAAGCAAGTAATCTTTCTTTATGTATTAATCTACTGTTGAATTCTGCATTATGTTTTATTTCATTTCATAAATATAGGGTTTTAGACTGTTTCTGAGGGCTCACACAGTGGAGCCCTCTTATTAGTTTCTAACTCTTTGGTAATTTTAATGTGTGCGGGATTCTAATGGTAGATCTGATCTGTTGATAGCAGCTGCTTAGGCTGGAGTGGTCCGAGCCAAAGGATACAACGAAGCCCACTCATTCTGTTGAGGTTAAGGATACATATGCGGAGATGCCACCACATTGTTCCGGCTAGGGTTTCGGAGAACCCTAGCACAAATTGTAACTTTGTATCACGAAAAGGGTTACGGAGCCTCGTTGTACTTAAAAGGAGTTTCTAAACTCCATTGATTAATAAAAATCATTCATTTTGTACAACTGTTCCGCATTCCTTTATTGTGATTTCTTTATTTCTGTTTGGCATTGTATCTTTAATCTACAAATGGCGATCACGGTGGGACCCCCTAGGGTTTCATGTTTTTAATACTTGCTTTACTGATCTATTCCTGTTTTTGTTTTATTTTGCAGGTTTCAAAAATCACGAAATTCGTTGTTCCAACGAACTAGGGTTTCTGAGGAGTTTGCAGAAAATGCAGCAGACGCAGAGTGGCGTTTGGAAGTCCGATCCAAAATGTAGAGGTGCGTTTCAGCCTGCGCAGACTCCCTTGGGCGTTTGAAGGCAGTTTTACAGAAAAAGCGTAGGCTTCCGAGTAAGTGCGTTTTTTTTTTCTTTGTTAAACTGTACTTTTTACGTTTTTGGTTTTTCTGCTGTATTATGTTTCTTTTTCAGATCATTGCTTTAAAATGAACAAAAACTAAGTAATCTGGAAAAGAACAGTTAAGCTGTATATACATTTTTTTTGTTACATTTTTAGTTACATTTTTCTGCATTGCATTATTGGTTGTTGCTTGCATAAAAAAAAAATTGCATACCTAGCTGCATATTAGAATAGCTACGAATTATCTGTTTTAGTTATCTAAGTAGGACTATTGATTGGATGTCAATAGTACTCCTGCCATTGGGTGATTCCAAGCGAGAGAAGTGGACGAACCTTCCGGTTGCTCCTTTGATATCCGATATCATTGGTAGGCGGGGGGTTTTAAATGGTGTACTCCACTTCTTCGGAGGAAATGGCATATTTTCAGTGGCCTCTTGCTTAGATCATTAGAACTTTTGATTTATAGCTTTGTATGTATACATTAGACAACTAAAACACTTAAAATAAAATTCATTGCATTTCATATTGCATTTAAAACAGTAATATTTGGATTTCATCACCAGGTATTGCTTGAAGTTTAGTGACGGTGGAATTCATCTCCATCCATTAAAATTCTGCCTCAGACACCATAGGTCACCTCCGAGCAAACTTGCTGGATTTCATCACCAGTAAGAATCTCGTTGTCCTTTCCTAGCCATAGTTTTTACCTTTTTTGTGAATAATTCAAGATTAGATCACATGCAAAACTCATAAACGGGACACTTAAAATTTACTATAGATTAAGATCAGAAAATAAGTAATTAACCGCAGGTAAGACACATTGGTTGAAACCTAGGTTGTGACTGTTTTCTGATAATTTCTTTAGTGTAAATTTATCATTCAAGTTTGGCATTCTTCTTTTCTGAATTTGTTTAGATTTATTGCGTTATGGTCGTAACAAGGAATCAATCTAAAGTGTTAAATCTAAATAATCAAATGAATAATTCACAGAACATCCCCACCACCAACATGACCACTTATCCTAGTGAATTTTAGGCAGGTTCGCCTGCAGGTCTTTCACGTCCTTCTATCGTCTATCGCATGGCCATGCCCATGGAGGAAGACAATTTCTGTCATATTACCCACATTGATATGGCCCAAGTGCAAACTCACTTAAGAGATGGCACTGGTTATGTCCTTGAGCCAATCCAAGATTCCCCTATGCAAGATTTTGTTTTTCAGCAGGATATTGCATCAACCCTACCCGCTGGTTTCACTCAGGTCTACACTAGCCCCATCTTTGAGGCTAATGCTGTATCTGCTCAGCCGACTTCATCTCCAACATCTTCCCAGATGCTCAATTGTCCTCCTTTGGAGACAAATGTAGTGTCTTCCCGACCACTTTCTCCTCCATTTACCCGGGTGTACACCGATTCTCTCTATGAGGCTGGTGGAACCTCCTCTAGCCATGACCAATTTCAACCCTCTTCTTCCCAAACCATTTATGGTTTCACCCTACCTGGGGCACAGTCTACTGTTTCTTCCTAGGTACCGCCTACTTCAGCCACCTTCATTGCCCCTGCTACGTAGTCTCCTGTGACTACCATGGCAGCCTGCCCTCCACCTTCATCCAATCATCCCACATCCCTTGGGTTAGAAATTAATAAGGTTAGGGAGTACCTCGACAAGTTGCTTCAGCAACAACAGCAACAAAATGCCCAACCACCTGTCGTAGTAAATCCTACACCCCAACCAATTTCTACCCAGCCCCCAATCTTCGGTGGTGTCCATTCCTACCCCACCTTTCTCCCAACCCAGTCCAGTTCATCATCCACCCCGATCACCTTCTTTTCGGTATCATCCATACCAACAACCTGTCCATTCCACACCGCCTAATCCAGACAATTTCATTCCATCTCATCATTTTTCCACTCCTCCATTGCATCATCATAATCATCAAACGAATCAAAATTTTCATGAAGATTCTCGACTCCATGCTATGCAACAACAGATTGACAACCTTATGCTCAACATGCCCGGCTCATCTAGTCAGAAACCTACGCTAAGGTCATTGATCAATCAACCAATTCATCCTTCGGTACCTTCATCGCCATATCCGACTGATTTCACATTACCGAAGTTTGACAAATTTTGAGGAACTGAGGATCCTCATGAACATGTGAGCTCATTCATGATTGCCTGCTTTAGAATCCAAAATAATGATGCTCTTATGCTCAGAAATTTTCCTCAGACATTAATGGAAATATTAAAGTCAATCGAGCTTCAAACTCAAGATACTAATGCCTTCAACAACTTTGTGGGGAGTATTCAAACATGCATGGAGCCCTCCATCACTTTCTATGATTTTGAAATCAAACCTTTGTCAACAGAAAGTATAGATCCTCCACTGCATATCATGGCCAAGATCGATCACAAGCCATTCAAGAGAGTCTTAATTGACACTGGTTCCTCAATAAATATCATTACAACATCGACATTGAGTAATCTAGAGCTATCGCCATCCCTTATCACCAAGTCGAATTTTACTCTTAAAGCATTCAATGATGCTTTATCTTCCACGGTTGGCACGGTTATCTTGCCCATTGAGGTAGGGGCCCGAACTTTGCATACCTTGTTTCACATCTTGGAAGGGTCCATGGCATACAATGTATTGCTTGGACGGCCTTGGCTTAGGGAGATGAGATGTGTCCCTTCTATACTTGCATCAATGTCTGAAGTATGTATATGAGGGACAAGTTCATTGTGTACCTGCTGACACTGAACCATTCAAACATTGCAACTATGTCTCAAATCCTTATGAGATTGTGTTGCCATCCACTCATATTTTCTTGACCCCATCTACTTCTTCTATACCATCTTCTTCTAAAGCTCCCATTCCTGAGGAGATACCCATCATATCGCAACCATCTTCCTCTTTCGCTATTCCATCTCATTCACCACTTTCTTCATCTCCTAATCTTCCTTCTTCTTCATCAGTGACCAAATGCACATGTGGCCATGACCAATCATCTCTTTCCACGTCATTACCCCCTTCTTCTACACCTTCTTCAACATCACCTATTATTCCTCCATCTTCCCAACCATCACCAGGTGATGTTTCACAAGTTAGTGAAGCATCAACCCAACCAAATCCTTCCAATTCTTCTATCCCACATTCTTCTATTCCATCATCTAGTCCATCTCTCTCCCAAGTCAAGGTCCATCTAACTAATGCAGGTATTGGTGAGTATGCCATCCAAGATGTCCACATCACACCGTTCAATGTGTAAATAGTTAAAGATTTTGGTCGTCCACATGACCAACATTTATCCATTGGATCGGTTTATAAGATGGGTTCTATGCCAAATTCCATTAATTTTGTATATGGGGGAATAGAGTCATCTTCTAGTCCTTCGACCATACTAGAACCCAAGCATCCAGTCCCTGCCAATATCGAAAGGATGGAGGGTTTTCCCTCTCGCTATTTCCATAGACATAATTGGCAGCAATTTGGCCTAGGTCGATACGAGCAAGGGGTAACTGAATGCATCGATATGCCATATCAGAGACCCACTGAGCATTTTGGTCTGGGCTACCAACCACTTCCATCCCTTTCTTCTTTTGAATAAGCTTTTCAAAGCATTAATCTTAATTCAGAAGAAGAAATCCTCCACCCCGACGAATCCGAAGATGAAGCCTATGAAGAATTTGACGTCATGTCAAATGGTGATGAATCTAAAGAAGAGTCGGCGCCAATTGTTACCCTCACTGAACAAGACGAGTTTTATCTCCAATTGTTCCCTCTCCAAGAGGCCATCTTTCGCTTGTTTCTTCCACAAGAACGAGGTGAACCACCCCCTCCGCCACATCCATAAGCCATAATCCAAACCTGTATTATATGTATATACTAAAATAAGTGGTTTTCACCACTACCAAAAAAAAAAAAAAATCAAAAAATTCCCCCCAAAAAAAAAATAAAAGTCAAAATAAATAAAAATACTTTATTGCTTTATGTATGTGTGTAATAGTGGTTTTCACCACTGCAAAAAAAAAAAAAAAAACTCAAAAAAAAAAAAAAAAAAAAACTGAAAAATTATGTTGTTTTGCATTTCAGGTCTTCCGAGGTCTTCACCGGTTTTCCTTTCCATTCCGCCCATCCTTTCTTCCATAAGTCGACAATGAATTTTGAAGACTTATTCACCCCGCTCCATAATCCATATGATCCGGATAAGCCAATCCCGATCAACCCAAGCCTGATTGACATGGATCGGATTTCATCCTCTCCATCTATTTCAGAGTTCATCCTTTCCGAGGAATTGTTAAGGGCTTCCGCCAACTACATTCTTCCTTCACCTCCACATTCACCTTCATCTTCTAAGCCAGAGGTTTTCCAGGCAGACATAGATGAGAGCAAGGCACAGGAGCTTGATGACATTTTAGATGACATAAATCTGATCCCTACTCCCCATCGGCTTGAGGAAGGTTCCCACATGTCTATTGAAGAAACTATCGATGTAGACCTTAGTACGGACCAAGATGGCACCCAAATTGTGAAGCGGCTAAAAGTCTATCATCGGAGGAACAAGAGCAAATGATTGCTCTACTCAAGCGGAAGAAGGAGATATTTGCATGGTCTTACAAAGACATGCCGAGGCCTAGACCCTAATTTGGTTGTCCATAACCTCACCTTACAAAAAGATGCTAAACCTGTCAAACAGAAACTTAGGAAAATGCATCCTACCGTGGCCCTCATAGTTAAATCGGAGATTCAGAAACTTTTGGATGTTAAATTTGTCGTCCCGATTGATTATCCTGAGTGGCTTTCTAACATGGTACCCGTTCGCAAGCCTAATGGGGGAATACGTGTTTGCACCGATTTTTGAGATCTAAATAAAGCGTGTCCTAAGGATGACTTTCCTCTTCCAAACATTGATACTCTTGTCGACACCTGTGCTGGTCATGAAATGCTTTCGTTCATGGATGGATTTTTAGGATACAACCAGATTCGAATAAACCCTAAAGATCAACACAAAACAACATTTACCACACCTTGGGGAACTTTTTGTTACAGGGTGATGCCCTTTGGCCTTAAGAACGCAGGTGCAACCTATCAACGAGCCATGACTTATATTTTCCATGATTATATGCATAAGATTATCGAAGATTATGTGGATGATTTATTGGCAAAATCTAAAACTCGACAAGAGCATTTTGATGTATTGGAAAAAGTTTTTGATAGACTTCTAGAGCATAAAGTAAGGTTGAACCCTAAGAAATGTGTCTTTGGTGTTACCTCGGGCAAACTCCTAGGTTTTATTATCTCTAAACGAGGTATTGAGGTGGACCCAAACAAGGTCAAAGCCATTATGGAAATGTGTCCCCCAACTAATTTGAAGGAGTTGCGTAGTTTGCAAGGAAAGATTAATTCAATCCGTCGCTTTATTGCACAACTTTATGATAAATGTAGGCCATTTTGCCACCTACTACAAAAGGGGGTACAATTTTCATGGACAGATGAGTGTCAAAAAGCCTTTGATGACATCAAGCAGTACTTAGCATCTCCGCCAGTCTTAGCTCCACCTCGTCCAGGGGTTCCTTTCAATCTTTATATCTCAGCAACGGACTTTGCCTTAGGGACAATGCTTGCACAAAAGAATGAACAAAATAAGCATTGATTCGTTTTTCATCTATGAGTGTGAGTTGATCAAGACCGATTGAAACGTGCTTACAATGCCAAAGTTCATCTAAGAGAATTTCAAGTAGGGGATCTTGTCCTTAAAGAGAATCAACAAAACACCAATGCATTGCCGCATCTTCGAGATAAATTCGTGGCTAATTGGTTAGGTCCATATATGGTCACTGAAAGAGTGGGTAATGGAACTTATAGACTTGCCAGTTTAGAGGGAGAGGAAGAACCCGAACCACTTAATGTTATACACTTGAGGGCATTCTATGCATAGTTTGAATTTTATATGTACATATATACATGGCTTGTACAACAAAAGAACAAAAAATAAAAAATAAAAATAAAAAGAATTTGCATTTCATTGTTAGTTGCATACATCTCATTCAAAAACATTGCATTTCATGTGCATACATCTCATTCAAAACCATAACATTTCATTTTCAGCCATAGTTGCATATCATGTTAGAGACCATTCTATCTTTTGGATATAAAATTTGGTCAAGCAAAAGTCATGTTGCCTTAATCAGGGGCACCTTCATAAAATCCATCAAACCGAATTGTCATTCGTACACCCATTTTCCATTTGCACATATTTACATTGCCAAAATGTTTTCAATCACTCAGCCATTCCTAGTGTTTTAAGCAAACTTCGAAATGCATGTCAAAGTTCTCTAGGGCCATATCACAAATTACACTAAATAAAATCTTGAGTATTGGGAAATGATTTCAAAAGCGGTCTTGAACCTATCACATTTTCACATCTTAAAAACATCTTGTGTCAAAGAGAGATAACACCATCCTTGGGTTGTGCCTTGAAGTGAAAAGGGTAATCCTCGTTTGTCCTATCATGCAAACATAGTCCATAAAACAGTGGTTCTTACCACTATCACAAGCAATCACAAAATATAAATATAAACAGAGTAGTAAGGATAGGGTAAAATTCTCATCATACTTCGGTTGAGAATCCGATTCCCCAAAGCTCTAAGGAAATGAACATTTTTCACACACCACCGATCCCAAATAAGTTGTAAGGATCGTACTACTTGTCCAGTCAGATGGATAGGTAGTCATCCCCAAGGCTTACAAAGGTCAAAAACAACATGGACTATGGAGTTAACCTTCACCGGGGCTATAGACGCTTGACTGGCAAGTGGAGTATACTCATTGCGTGGCGACATGTCTCTCCTCAAAAAGAGACCTCTGAATGCTCATACGGACAAACTAGCTTCGGGGTCTTCTCCATAACGAGGTTACCTAATTTATGCAAGATGAGGTTAATGAACACACTTGCACACACACGAGTTTTTGATTGCCTAGAGTCACTACCATGCTTCTGATTTGGTTAATGAACTCGCATGCACACACATTTGGTCCTAGTTGAATTAGGCAGTGTTAGTAAGTTTGTTTGATACCACTAGCATGTTTGAGTCTTTGTAAAACAGTCTTCCATATCTTCCTCCATATCTTCTTCCATATCACCCTCCATATCTTCTTCCATATTCATGTCATTCCATACGTCATCCATTCACAAGCCACCAAGTTCGGTGCCCCCGATTAAACAATTATGATAACAGTTGGCTAAATCTAACTATCTAAAAGTATGAGTGCTTCTTAGTGCATATTTCATTTACTTAGTCTTGCATTAATCATCCATGTTTGATGTTTATCTTAGTCTCGCATTAATCATCTATAAGTTTGCATACCATTCCATCACATATGCATCAAAAACATTAAAACATATAAAAACATGCATCACAAAAACATAGGCATTCACACAAAAGAGAGTAAAACACCAAATAAATAAAAGCCATGTATATATATATGTATAAAGGTCAATCTGTACAATGAATGCCAAAAGGCTACAATATACAATAGAGCACCAAGGCTCATAAAGAGTGCATCTAAGCACTAAGCTAACCATCAAAAGAGGACCCCTCATCCACCCGAACTACCTCTAACCGGGCTGCCTCCGCTAGTCCCACTGCCTCCAATACCTCCCAGTCTGCTGGGACAACGACCTCCTCATCCCCGGAATGATAGGGGAGAATCGGTTTCATGCCTCTAACACCCTAAGCTGCAAAACAACAAAACAAAAATTTGTTACAAATTTTTCCGAAAAAAAAAAAAAAAAACACATAATAAGTACTTGCTTAAATGAACAAATACCTCAGTTGGCTGCACTGGCGCGTTCGCTCCCATCTCCGCCATAGCTCCCGCGTGCTTCACTCTCCCACACAACCTTTCACTTCACTTCACTCCACTCCCTCAGACGCACTTCTCTCAAGCTCGAACGCACAAATGAGCGAAATTCTCGCTGAAACTGTTTAAATAGCTGATTTTGGTGCCCTAAAACGTAGTTGGGCATTTCATGGCGGATTCAGACGCAGTCCTGCATCTGCAGAGCGCCTAAACACCGACGGGCGTCTCTGCAAACCACAAACGCAGACCGACGTTTGGTGTCAGTATTGAATAAAGGAACAAAACTTACAAAATTGAAGCTTACCTCCTCCAAATTTCATCAAATTGCATTCATCCATTCTTCTTATCATAATAAAACATTTTGTGAAGGTTACAACAATTTTGGACACAAATTTTGTCATTTCGCTCAAAAAGCGCATCATTCATCATTGTTTTACAAATTGGGTTAAAAATATTCAAAACCTTCACAAAATTAACCACATTCATCAATTCTTCTGATCTATCGTCAATTTCATTCATTCTTCTTTCATCATGCATATTTTTGCCAAATCAAATTAAAGTAAACCTCGTATCTAGTGGTATATTCTATCACCTTGGCGATTGCAACGATTTGAATCCATGCAATTCGGTAAGAGGATTAAACCACCATAAGGACACTTACCATTTATCATCATCAATTATTTCATTGTTTGAAAATTGGAAATCAATTTTGGGTATTCTACTTTTCAAGTGACCTCATACCAAGATTAATTTTCTCAACGAGTTGTCATTGATGGCCTAGTTCATGGGGCCTTAAACATGGATAATCTTTCATATCGTCATTATTTTAAGTCTTGCTAGAGATTGTGGCTACCTAGGTTGATTGGTTCCGACCCGAGGAATTATCCATACAATCACTAGGAGCATCTTTGAGTTCTGGACTCTTTCATGCATCTTTCATCTCTGCATATCAATGGCGCCAACAAGGCAATTTCATCAACAATATGGATTCACACACAGGAGTTGGGGCATCCGTTATCAATTTCTAATTTTCCTATAGTGGAATTCATCTTACATGATCATGGAATTTACAGTTTGGCAAAAATCCCTTTATAACCGTTGGGGCAGAAAACGGTCCATCTTTCACATCACTCATATCGTCTTCAATCATATTCTTTTCTGGTTTGTACACCAACCCCTTTTCTGTTGGGACATAAATAGATGGTTCATACACCAACCCCTTTTTTTCACCGTTGGGGCAAAAACGGTTCATTTTCTTCCGAATTTCTTCCAATTGGCTTGTGAGAACCATTCTCGCTCACCAATTGAGGGGGTAAGCTGAAAATTTTTAAATATTCTTTTATTCTTTGGTCTTCAAAGTTGTGCTTTAGTCTTGAGAGAGAGTTGCGTCTGATCCAACTTTTCAGGTGTCTTAAGTTTTTGTGCTACATTGTGTCTTCACACAAAGTAGCTCAAAAAGGGGCATCTGTAGACACCAAAATCCAGCCACTTGTAAGTCATCTATACCTTCCTGCCAACCACGTGTCAGTCATCCATCCTTCCCGCCATTATTTGGCCCAAATCCACACTTTCCCACCATTATTTGGCCCAATTTCACTTTTCCCGCCATTTTTCATCCCCAAATTTATTTAAATTAATATTTATATATATATTTTAATATTTTAATATATTTTAATATATATATATATAAATAAAGTTTAAGTGATTTAATCTGAGCCGTCCATCCTTCATTTAATCTCATCCGTCCATCCATCTTAATCCGTTTCACAACCTAGATTTATTCTCTACCCTTGGATCCACTTTAATCTTAGCCACACGTTCAAAGTGTCGTTAAAACCCTAAAGTGTGCCCTAAGAGTAGATTATAAATTGAGTCACCTTGATGGCTCAAACCCTATCTATCTCTTCGGCTAAACCTACCTATCTTTCCAATCTAAGTCTGGAGTTGGCTATTGCTGTTAATCCCGAGTCTTCTGAGTCTTCTACGGCCCTAAGTCTGAACTAAACCCTTTCGCCGCATCCATCGCCGCCGCCTGGTCTCTCCGCGTTAACAGGAAAAGGTATAGATTCGTCTAAAGCAAGTAATCTTTCTTTATGTATTAATATGCTGTTGAATTCTGCATTTCGTTTTATTTTATTTCATAAATCTAGGGTTTTAGATTGTTTCTGAGGGCTCACACAGTGGAGCCCTCTTATTAGTTTCTAACTCTTTGGTAATTTTAATGTGTGCAGGATTCTAGTGGTAGATCTGATTTGTTGATAGCAACTGCTTAAGCTGGAGTGGTCCGAGCCAAAGGATACAACGAAGCCCACTCATTCCCGTTGAGGTTAAGGATACATTCTTCGGAGATGCCACCACATTGTGCCGGCTAGGGTTTCGGAGAACCCTAGCACAAATTGTAACTTTGTATCACGAAAAGGGTTACGAGCCCTGTTGTACTTAAAAGGAGTTTCTAAACTCCATTGATTAATGAAAATCATTCATTTTGTACAACTGTTCTGCATTCCTTTATTGTGATTTCTTTATTTCTTTTTGGCGTTGTATCTTTAATCTACAAAAACAAAAGCGAAAATTAACCTTTGGAATAAAACAAAGCATATCATAATACAACAGAATAAAATGATGAAACCACTAAACACATTGTAGCACTATGCCCTATATGTAGTCTATGATGGAAATATAAAGTTTGGAATAGCTATCTGCCCCTAGATATAACTTAGGAGAAATCACACCCCGTATAGGGTCGGGTACAATTTCATAGAAGTAAGGTGAAACGCCTCAAATCAATGCGAAATAGTAAATCTCAGATACAACGAATTAAAATATGCATGTAACAAAGTGAATTCATCTGGTAGAAAGAAAGGAAGCAAGCAAAAGTTTTGAGACCTCCCAAATAGTTGATCTCTTATTAGGGTTTCAACACAAATCCACCAAAGTAATCAACAACAATCAACAATCCAATGTAGTAGAGAACAAATCAATCTTCACAATATAGAGTTAGCTTGCTTGCTGAAGAAGAAGGATGTAGAACAATTAGCGAGCACTTGTAAATAATAATAATGATATGTCATTATCATTTATTGTCATCATGCTCTAGAAATGAATTCAAACCCTCTTTATATAGTGGATTTGAAGGTGAAATGGACAAGAAAACCAAGGAAGGTCAATCTAAAACATGTCAACTTTGAAGAATTAGGGTTTCCTTAGAGAAAAACCCTAAAAGGTGAAATTGTGCCCCATCAAGGGTGAGCATGATTTCGCATAGAGAGGGAAAAATGCAAAATATGGGGGAAGAAGCCTAACCCTTGACCTAGGCAAGTCTAGGGGGTCTCCCAGAGGGCTTAGGGAAGATTGCCCACTAAAGTGGGTCAATTTTTTATGTCTACATTTTGCCCCCTCTTTGACGAATTTATGGCCTAATAAATGTGTCAAAGAAAATATGTAAACACTCACAGACAAAATATGACAAGTAGAAATGGGGTGGTTGGTTTAGAAGAAAAGAGTGGTGTAAAAATGATGTTATTTCGAACACTTTCTTGTTTTGCATGCAAATCAAGGCATTAGGGACTTTAATACCTCTTAGGCTAGGGTGCCCCCTGAGTTTCATGAGGGAGGACACATCCCTCATGAAAACTTAAAAAGATAGACTCAGAAGAAGAAGAGAGATGAAAAAGAAAAATGAGACAAGCAAAAAATAAGGATAATAGTGAAAAGGGATAAAACCCTAATTCATTTTTATTGCGCAAAAGAGAAAAAAAAGCTATGGAAAAAAAATTGGAGATGGCGTTATCGGTGCACCATTCGACGATCGCGAGGGATGATATTGGCACAGAGGCGAAGCGGGCAGAGGTAGATTCAAAAAAATTCCTAGCATTTTTCAAAATTTTCATGCTCTTTGGGTGGTTTTTTACCAAAACCGATGGTTTTATCATGCACGACCTGGGCACAATTTTGCAGCCCGATCATGATTTTCCCTGGGTAGTAGCGGTAAAATTGTACCTGATGACAAGGATCAGGTACAATTTTGTGAAATCACACTTCGCAAGGATGGGGCGTGATTTTACCTCGATGAAATCGTGATCCTAGAAAATGAGGCATGATTTGTATCAAGAGAAAAGGAAAAGAAGAAAAGAAGGAAAAGGAACAACAAGAAGAAGAAAAACAAGAGAAGGAAGAAAGAAGCAAGCAAGCTACATCATAGAAATGCAAAACATGATTTTTAGCAATAAATTTAAAGTTTTTTAATTTAATTTATTTTTGACTGATTTTTAATTTATTTGTGATTAATTAATTAATGAAACAGATGGAAAATTCATTATTTTGTGAATGCATCTTAGAGTACTTGTTAGTCAAAAAGTGACTAACTACAAAAAAACAGTTGATGCACCTTTTTGCATATTTTCCAAGAAGACCAAAGTGGCCCATATGCTAAAGATCAAAGAAAAAGCAAAACACCGCAAGGAGGAAAAAGTGTCGCGATATCGCGACATGTTGCATTTTCACGGTCCAAAGCAAAGAGAAAGAGCAAGGAGGAAAAAGTGTCGCGATATCGCGACATGTTGCATTTTCACGGTCCAAAGCAAAGAGAAAGAGCAAGGAGGAAAAAGTGTCGCGATATCGCGACATGTTGCATTTTTGCGGTTCAAAGCAAAGAGAAAGAGCAAGGAGGAAAAGTGTCGCGATATCGTGACATGTTGTATTTTCGCGGCTAAGAGCAACAAAAAGGAGCAAGGAGGAAAAAGTGTCACGATATCGTGACATGTTGTATTTTCATGGCTAAAGAGAAGAGAAAGAGCAAGAAGGAAAAAGTGTCGCGATATCGCGACATGTTGTATTTTCACGGCAAAAGAGAAGAGAAAGCACAAGGAAGAAAAGGTGTCGCGATATCGCGACATGTATTTTCGTGGCTAAGAGCAACAAAAGGGAGCAAGGGGCAAAAGTGTCACGATATCGCGACATGTTGCATTTTCACGGCTAAGAGCAACAGAAAGGAGCAAGGAGGAAAAAGTGTCGCGATATCACGACATGTATTTTCACGGCTAAAGAGAAGAGAAAGCACAAGGAGGCAAAAGTGTCATGATATCGTGACATGTTGCATTTTCGCGGCTAAGAGCAACAAAGGAGAACAAAGAGGCAGAAGTGTCACGATATCGTGACATGTCTCATTTTTGCGGCGGGAGGCAGCAAAAGAGCAAAGTAAGAGACGAATGTCACGATTTCGTGACATGTCTCATTTTCGCGGTTGGAAGTGGCAAAAGAGCAAAGCAAGAGACGAATGTCGCGATTTCATGACATGTCTCATTTTCGCGGTTGGAAGTGGCAGAAAAGCAAAGCAAGGAAAGAATGTCGCGATTTCGTGACATGTCTCATTTTCACGGTGGGAGGCAGCAAAAGAGCAAAGTAAGAGACGAATGTCACGATTTCGTGACATGTCTCATTTTTGTGGTGGAGAAGAGCAAAACAAGAGACGAATGTCATGATTTCGTGACATGTCTCATTTTCACGGCTGGAGGCGGCAAAAGAGCAAAGCAAGGAAAGAATGTCGTGATTTCATGACACGCCAGCTGTAAAGGAATAGAGTATATTTTTGGCAACTGGGGACATGCACTGACATCAGGTGCCGATTTTTGAAGAATGGTCTGTTGATTATAACCTGGCAGGTCCGTTGGATGATTGCAGAATAACAGGCTCATCTAAAATTAGCTAGAAGGAAATCTATCCAATCTGCAAGAAATCCATTGTATATTATTAGAAACTGCAGACAATTACTTGTAATTGATTGAAGAAATTAAATGTACGTAGTAGAAGATACTCTTTTTAGGGTATAAATAGGAGTGAGTCGACCATGAAAAGGGTCGGCTCTTGGACGTTTACAAGCTTGATGTACATGTACTGGATTACAAGCAATAAAAGATTTCTTCCTCTGGCTTTCGAAACTTCTATGTGCAAGTGTATGTATCCTGGTGTTTTAACTTTTATTCACTCTAAGTTTTATAATGTATCTATTCTGAAATCTGGACTGTGCACGTATAAATCTTGTTTCTAGAGTTGAACATTAAAATATAGTTACATGCTTTTAGACGAATATCTAAAAGGCGCACTCAAGAATTCATGTTTTCTATAAGAAGATATAAAGAAAACTCTGAAAGTTGTAATCTGCATTAAATCTGTCTTTGTTGTTGTCTAATCTGCACCATATAAAAGTTCTAGCTTAGGCTATATTTCCCTTATCTCTTGTTCCCCTTTTCTCTAAAAAACTCAAAGGAACCAGCCTTCTCTGGAGACTAGACAGATGATCTCAAGCAAGATCTGTCTATTCAATGTTGGCAAAGTCTAAGGCGCAACACTATTAACCGAAGGCAGATTTTGTTCCAACAGTTTTTGGCATGCCCGGTGGGACCAACAATCCCACAGTATTGTATAAGTTTTGGTGTTTTACCTTAAGAGCCTTTTTGTTTAAAAATCTCAAGAAAAACCACCTGGCGACTCCATTGCAATTTAGACCATAAAAGAAAGACCTTGTCTAAAAACCTTCTGGTTATATAGCCATATGATAACCAGATCCCGAGCTAGAAACTCTAAAGAACCTATCGAGTTCTTTGAACTACATCTCGAAAGCCTAAAAGCACACCCTGTGCTAGCCGCACGATCAAATCTGCCCGACACCATTAGCACCTCTTTAACACCCATTGTAGGAGCATCTGCAAGCAATCCCATAGCGGTTGTAACTCCTTTAGCAATCATGGCAGTCGCCCCTACCCCAATGCATCTTGTGTGGAATCAAACTGGCCCTTTGAACTTGGGAACACACCACCAAATTCCACAAGCTGCACTAAAAGCATTACCGACCTTTGACGAAATAGGCAAAATAGCAGATGAGCACTGTTTAGATGTATCAACGCTAGCATCTGTTTACAACATCACTCAGGAAGATGTAATGGTCAGATTGTTGATTATATCTTTGAAAGGAAAGATGCTCTATTGGTACAGAGCGCTTCCCACTGGATCCATTACTTCTTGGGCAGTACTTGCCGATCGTCTGGTCGATGAATTTAATATACATGCGGATCCTTTCACATTGCTGAATCAATTCACTATCATTGAGAGGCATCCACAAGAAGAAATCCAAGATTTCAACATCAGATTTACCAAAACTCGTGATAGAGTACCTCAAGGCCTAAAGCCCATGGAAGAACAAGCTATATGCTATTATTTAAGGGCTTTTGATTCAGATCTCAGTATGATAATAAGGCAATCTCGTGTAACCACTTTTCCTAGGATCTATGTAGAGGCAGCAAAGGGCGAAGCTGATCTCATCGCTACAAAAAGATATCCATCAAAAAGTCTATTGCCAATTTTACCAGAGCTTTCCCAAGCGTCAATCTCTAAACTGCTTGTACTCCCATCAACGCAGGCCCTCCCAGCTATAGCTGCACCTCCTACATTCCTTGCATTACCAGCCACACCCCTTGCATCAGCTACCCCCAATGATCAATACACGACCATAATTGATACAATGAAGACATTGTCAAATGAAATGGCATCCATGAAAAACAGAGGCGAAATGAAATATCCAAGCAAGAAGATTTCCACAGATACAAAAGGAAGGTGCTTCAACAAGTGGAAGAGGACAAGATAAAAGAAATGTGGTGTATGCGAATGAGACAGGAGATAATGGAGAACCCACTAATTCTGATTACTGGTGTACCACTTGCAATGATCCTCATGGAGAGGATTCATGCATGATTCATCAACATCATGTGCAAGCGGTTATCAATGAGAGAGTCAAAGAAACCGGCAAGGGACAGGTGAACATAATCAGAGAAGTCCACCACAATTTGGCAATGCCATCCATGGAGCAAGTCTCAGTCCTGACAAGGTCGGGAGAAAAGTCATTACGAGCCGACCCTAAGGAACTCCAACCACTAGGTTTTCCTCTTGCCCCCAGGGCAACTCCATAGAAAAACCAGTCGAATGAGAAAGGACGTTCTGACCCTCCTCAGACTTCTACGGCTACACCGAGAAAAGAATTTCCTCCTAGAAAAGGGAGCGAGGCTCAAGAGCAAGCGAAGGAAAGACTCAAATTTCCTTCATTGACAAAAAGGCAAAGAACAGAAGCCACGCAGGTCTATAGAGATAGATACGATGCATCTACTAGTGGAAGGGAAAAGAGTGTTGAGGTATTCCTAGCTGCAACCCTTTCGTTCAACATTACAGAGGAAATGAAGAGGACCCCTTCCAAAATAAGCATGTATGATGCATTGCAAATTCCTGGTCAGATTGACCTCCTCCAAGAATCTTTAAATTTAAAGAATAGTACCTCTTCCTCAAATGTTATACAAGCAAATGTTGTGTCAACCTCTGGAAAAAATAGACCGCCCCCATTCTATCTATCCTTGCAAATGGAGGGGTGGATAGTTCACAATTGCATGATTGATTCAGGGGCCGCAACTACGGTGATGCCGAAAGCCGTATGTGACATAATGGGGATGGAATATACTCGAAGTCATCCTGGTGTGTTGCAATTAGATGGTACTCCAGTAAAAACTATCGGGGTGATCAAAGATATCCCTATTCAACTCCATAGAATGCCAGAAGCAGTCGTCATACAAGAAGTAGTTGTTGTAGACTTAGAACCATATTTCGGTATGTGTTTATCCAGAGAGTTCACAGCCAAACTGGGAGGTTATCTGTCACTAGATTATTCGCATTTGGAGGTACCTTTCAAAGGTAAAAGAGTCAAGATCTACAATGAAAAACCATCTACTTTTCATGTGGAAAGACTAGAAGAAACAACTACCATCAACATGATGTCCGAGGAATTGGAGAATATCGATTTAATGGAAGAAACCCTGGAGGAACTCCAATCTGAAGATCAGTTTTCAATGAAAGACTTCAATGCTATGATAGAGACAGAAATGGGAAGCTATTCCATTGAGAAACCAAAAAAGCTCCCTATTGTTGTCCCTAAAACAGATGATTCAACTAACCAGTTATGGAAATTGTACTTTGATGGGTCAAGGTGCAAAAATGGAGCAGGAGCTGGAATCGTCCTGATTTCACCCACTGGAAAAGAAAAAGTCTTTTCATATAGGTTAACATGGAGTTGCACCAATAACGCAGCTGAATACGAAGCCTTGTGTTTGGGACTTAGGAAAGCTAAAAAATTGGGTGTAAAATAGTTGCTGATCTATGGAGATTCAGAGCTGATCGTTAAACAGGTTACTGGCAAGTGCATTTGTAAGCAACATTACCTAAGGGCTTACAAAAACAAAGTGTTAGATCTATTGGAAAATTTTGAAGCACTAAACATGAAATCCATTTCCAGAGAGAAGAACACACATGCAGACCTGTTAGCATCGGTAGGATCAAATTTTTGCCCAGTCGAGCAATGTTATTCGAAGTCTAAAATAGTTAGACTTATATACAGGCCTTCTGTGCCCGACAAGGACATTTTTTGGTAGGTATTTGAAAATGACGAGCAGATCCTAGATTTTTTGATTCATGAGATGAATTGCTCTACAGAAAGAGCGTTACAAGAAGAGGACGAAGAGAGCCTTATTCAACTAAAAAATAATCATATCCCCAGGGGACTGATCACCCTGGAGAGCCTTTTCGACAATAGCGACAGAGTTGTAGGTCGAAGGATCAAGGTAGATGAACGCTGGTATAAGGAAATAGAACTAGAACCGGGCAAAATGATCAAAGTAGGGACCGATTGTACAATGGTAGAACTAGAACAAATAAAACAGTTATGTAGAGAATATCCAGATATAATAGCCTGGACTTATAGTGATCTGAAAGTGTACAGGAAAGAGGTCATTCAACATACCATCGAACTAGAGGAAGGAGCTAAACCTTTTAGGCAGAGGCAGAGGCCTGTGAATCCCAAGATTGAAGCCTTAATGAAACAAGAGTTGTTAAAACTCCTGCAGGCTAAGATAATATACCCAATCAAGCACTCTACCTGGGTGGCAAATTTAGTTCCAGTCCGCAAGAAAAATGGAGAAATACGACTATGCATCGATTTCAAAAATTTGAATAGAGCCTCTTTAAAGGATCACTATCCTTTACCCCAGATTGATCCAATCCTTCATACTGTGGCGGGAGCAGAAAGGTTTTCTCTGTTAGATGGCTTTTCTCGGTTACAATCAAGTTTGGGTGAGAAATGAAGATCAATACAAGACTGCGTTCACCACTAAGTGGGGAACATTTGCATACCAAAGGATGCCCTTTGGATTATCTAACGCAGGAGCAACTTTCCAGAGAGCCATGGACGTAGCTTTTGGGGAGCTTGCGAACAAAATTATTGTCGTCTATTTAGATGACATGACTATTTTTTCTCACGACAAAAAGGACCATGCCACTCATCTGCAACAAGTATTTGAGAAATGTAGAGAATTTGGGATATCACTAAATCCTAATAAATCTATTTTTGTTGTGGAAGAAGGAATACTCCTTGGGCATGTTATTTCTAAAGTTGGGCTGTCAATTGATCCTGATAGAGTAAAGGCGCTTCTTGAGTTGTCGCTCCCAGTTAACAAGAAAGGTTTGCAGTCTTTCTTTGGGCAAATAAATTTCGTCAAAAAATTCATTGCGGATTTTGCCCAAATAGTTAAGCCAATGACTGAATTATTGAAAAAGGACGCTCCTTTCAAATGGATAGAGCCAAGGAAAGAAGCTTTCCAAAAAATTCTAGAAGCCATCGCTCAAGCTCCTGTGCTAGTCAACCCTGACTATTCCCGAGGTTTCATACTATATGTTGTCGGAGAGCAAAATAGTTATGCTGCAGTTCTCACTCAAAAAGGAGCAGATGACGAAGAAAGACCCATAGCCTTTCTGAGTTCCACCATGCACAAACATGAGGAAAGGTACAACTTCATAGAAAAACAAGTATACGCAATTATGAAATCCTTGAATAAGCTAAAACACTTCTTATCCCGAGTCGGACGATGGTGTATGTTATTCATCCCGATGTAAGGAACTTCATAATTCAAGGAGAATTGGGTGAAAAAAGAGCTGGATGGGTGACTCGCATCCAAGAGTATGATGTAGAAATACATCCTACTAAAATAGTCAGAGGGAGAGCTTTGTGCCAGGAATTGGCCAAGCAAGCTACAAGTGGATATGGGGAGAGCCACCCCGTCATGGCAAACACAGAGCAACACCAAGACAGAGTAAGTTCGGGTTGGATCGACGACTTTGTGAGGTATTTTCAGACTGGGTCATGTCCTGAAGATATGAACGCTTCCCAGAGAAGGAGATTCAGAACCCAAGCATTGAAATATACCCTTCGAACAGAGGGGTTGTACAGGATTAACATCGATGGTGTATTGTTAAAATGCGTTCCCGATAATGAAAAGCAAAAAGTGTTAGATGAATTTCATGAGGGTTTTTCAGGGGGACATTATGCAGGCCGAACTACAGCTTTGAAGATCCTTAGAGCTGGATGTTATTGGCCTTCCATCTTCCTAGATGCGTACAGAGTGACCCAGAGGTGTGAACAATGTCAGAGGTATGTGGGAAGAAACAGGAATGCACCCATGCCCTTAAAGCCTATTCAAGTCGAGGAACCATTCCAGCAGTGGGGGTTGGATTTCGTAGGGATAATAGAGCCAAACTCATCATCAGGCCACAAATACATTCTCACTGCCACGGACTACTTCACCAAGTGGGCAGAAGCAGTGCCTATGAAGAAAGCTGATTCAGAAGTGGTGATAGAATTCGTCGAAAGTCTAATCACAAGGTTTGGCATACCAGATTCTTTGATTACAGACAATGGATCCCCTTTCACTAGTGCAAAGATGATCGAATTCGTCAGTAGATATGGAATTTACCTTAAGACTTCCTCTAATTATTACCCACAAGGTAATGGATTAGCTGAGTCTACTAATAAGAATCTTCTAAGAATTCTGAAAAGAACATTAGAGGACAATAAGAAGAACTGGCACTCACTCCTGAATCAAGCCCTGTGGGCCGACAAAATCTCAATCAAAAAATCAATCAATACTTCGCCATATGCTTTGGTTTATGGCAAAGAAGTTGTTCTGCCGATTCATATGGAAATACCCGCGTTGAGAATGCTAAACCAAGTCAACGAAGATGAAGGTCATCCAATGGATGCCCGACTGATGCAACTTCTACAGCTTGAAGAATCTAGGGAACAGGCCTACGATCATCATCAAAAGCATATGGTAAAAACAGCTGGGTGGTTCGATAAGAAAACCACTTTCAAGAAATTCAAAATAGGTGACCTGGTATTAAAATGGAATGTCAAAAAAGCAAAGCCAGGACACCATGACAAGTTCGATGCATTCTGGGAGGGGCCATTCGAAATTGTTTCAAAAAAGCAATTCAATGCCTTCCAGTTAAAAGATCAAGATGGATGGGTTCTACCCATCACGGTGAATGCTTTTCACCTAAAATTGTATTTCCAATAAAAGCTACAGATCACCATTATATGTACAGTATATTATAAGTTTGGAGTTTTGTAAATATTTCCCTTTTTATGGCCTAATAAGAATCAGTTTTTGTGGACTATCGGGGTCTGATATTTTGAAAGAAATCTGAAGAAAAAACCGATGCAGATGCTCAGAGCGTTGAGCATGAAATTTCACAGAAGGAAGCCCCAGCAGATCTTGACGGTAGAAGAGCAGCAGGAGAAACAAGTTATAAACTTGGATGAAAGTGATGAAGAAAATGAAAATCCTGATGCAGAAAAAAACGCAGAGTGAAGAAATTGTCGTCAGTGAGCATGAAGGAGAAGAAGGACACCAACAACCAACCCAACCGAAAACAGGTATGCTTTCTTCACTTTCTTCTTCTCATTCTCCTACTCATTCCCATTGTAATTCTCCTTCCTTTTCTAAAAATCGACAAAAATATAATGTCCTTGCCAAAAAATTACCTTGTTCTCCCAGAAATGGCAGCATCTTCTCATAGTCCGCTAAAATATTGGGTCCGTAGTTGCTCCCATTTCCATTTCTCCCTAGAATTGACATCCCAGCGGCTGGAGTTACAACTTCTCAAGGGACTGAGTCACAGTCCACCATGGCCAAAATTGAAAAATCTAAAAAGGGTGAGCAGGAATGCATCCTTTTTCTTTTATCTTTGTTTTTCCACTCAAAATTTTACTTTTTGCAACTGTGCTGGTGACTCCGTTTCCCAATGGATAAAGGCCTGGTCTCTATTTTTGCGAGCAAAAATTCCCCCGAAGGCACCAAGAATGTTAGTCAAAAAGTGACTAACTACAGAAAAATAGTCGATGCACCTTTTTGCATATTTTCCAAGAAGACCAAAGTGGCCCATATGCTAAAGATCAAAGAAAAAGCAAAACACCGCAAGGAGGAAAAAGTGTCGCGATATCGCGACATGTTGCATTTTCATGGTCCAAAGCAAAGAGAAAGAGCAAGGAGGAAAAAGTGTCGCGATATCGCGACATGTTGCATTTTCATGGTCCAAAGCAAAGAGAAGGAGCAAGGAGGAAAAAGTGTCGCGATATCGCGACATGTTGCATTTTCGCGGTCCAAAGCAAAGAGAAGGAGCAAGGAGGAAAAAGTGTCGCGATATCGCGACATGTTGTATTTTCGCGGCTAAGAGCAACAAAAAGGAGCAAGGAGGAAAAAGTGTCGCGATATCGCGACATGTATTTTTGTGGCTAAAGAGAAGAGAAAGAGCAAGAAGGAAAAAGTGTCACGATATCGCGACATGTTGTATTTTCGTGGCAAAAGAGAAGAGAAAGCACAAGGAAGAAAAAGTGTCACGATATCGCGACATGTTGTATTTTCGTGGCTAAGAGCAACAAAAGGGAGCAAGGAGGCAAAAGTGTCGCGATATCGTGACATGTTGCATTTTCGCGGCTAAGAGCAACAGAAAGGAGCAAGGAGGAAAAAGTGTCACGATATCGCGACATGTTGTATTTTCGTGGCTAAAGAGAAGAGAAAGCACAAGGAGGCAAAAGTGTCGCGATATCGTGACATGTTGCATTTTCACGGCTAAGAGCAACAAAGGAGAACAAAGAGGTAGAAGTGTCGCGATATCGTGACATGTCTCATTTTCGCGGTGGGAGGCAGCAAAAGAGCAAAGTAAGAGACGAATGTCGTGATTTCGCGACATGTCTCATTTTCATGGCTGGAAGCGGCAGAAGAGCAAAGCAAGAGACGAATGTCATGATTTCGTGACATGTCTCATTTTCACGGCTGGAAGCGGCAGAAAAGCAAAGCAAGGAAAGAATGTCATGATTTCATGACATGTCTCATTTTCATGACGGGAGGCAGCAAAAGAGCAAAGTAAGAGACGAATGTCACGATTTCGTGACATGTCTCATTTTCATGGTGGAAGGCAGCAAAAGAGCAAAATAAGAGACGAATGTCATGATTTCATGACATGTCTCATTTTTTGGAGGCGACAAAAGAGCAAAGCAAGGAAAGAATGTCATGATTTCATGACACGCCAGCTGTAAAGGAATAGAGTATATTTTTGGCAACTAGGGACATGCACTGACATCAGGTGCCAATTTCTGAAGAATGGTCTGTTGATTATAACCTGGCAGGTCCGCTGGATGATTGCAGAATAACAGGCTCATCTAAAATTAGCCAAAAGGAAATCTATCCAATCTACGAGAAATCCGTTGTATATTATTAGAAACTGCAGACAATTACTTGTAATTGATTGAAGAAATTAAATGTACGTAGTAGAAGATACTCTTTTTAGGGTATAAATAGGAGTGAGTCGACCATGAAAAGGGTCGGCTCTTGGACGTTTACAAGCTTGATGTACATGTACTGGATTACAAGCAATAAAATATTTCTTCCTCTGGCTTCCAAAACTTCTGTGTGCAAGTGTATGTATCCTGGTGTTTTA
The DNA here is from genome assembly GCA_028583015.1 of Wollemia nobilis. Classification (NCBI taxonomy): domain Eukaryota; kingdom Viridiplantae; phylum Streptophyta; class Pinopsida; order Araucariales; family Araucariaceae; genus Wollemia; species Wollemia nobilis. The sequence goes on along the minus strand of JAQPPZ010002230.1, from coordinate 5,738,363 downwards.
ACTTTTATTCACTCTAAGTTTTATAATGTATCTATTCTGAAATATGGACTGTGCACGTATAAATCTTGTTTCTAGAGTTGAACATTAAAATATAGTTACATGCTTTTAGACGAATATCTAAAAGGCGCACTCAGGAATTCGTGTTTTCTATAAGAAGATATAAAGAAAACTCTGAAAGTTGTTGTAGACACCAAAATCCAGCCACTTGCAAGTCATCTATACCTTCCTGTCAGCCACATGTCAATCATTCATCCTTTTCGCCATTATTTGGCCCAAATCCACACTTTTCTGCCATTATTTGGCCCAATTTCACCTTTCCCGCAATTTTTCATCCCCAAATTTATTTAAATTAATATATATATATATATATATATATATTTTAATATTTTAATATATATATATATATATAAATATAGTTTAAGTGATTTAATCTAAGTCGTCCATCTTTCATTTAATCTCATCCGTCCATCCTTCTTAATCCGTTTCACAACCTAGATTTATTCTCTACCCTTGGATCCACTTTAATCTTAGCCACACGTTCAAAGTGTCGTTAAAACCCTAAAGTGTGCCCTAAGAGTAGATTATAAATAGAGTCACCTTGATGGCTCAAACCCTATGTCTTTTACTATCTCTTTTCTGCTATCTCCTATGTGCTATCTCGGATATCTTCTATCTCTCCCCTAGCTATCTCTTCTGCTAACTTTGCAGTCCCTTCTCGCCGCATCAATTGCCATCCATCGCCGCATCCGTCGCCAACTTCGCCGCCATCCCTTCTGCAGCACTCTGCAGAATCCCCCATTCTTGTCGCAAGTGCCCGCGAGCATTTACCCGCAGTCTCAGACGCAGACCGGCATCTGCAACCCCAATCCAGAAGCACGCGGGCGTTCAGCGAGTGCACCAGGGTGCCTTCTGCAGTCGATTTGACAGTCCCAACTCTTCCAGGTGCCGCCTGGTCTCGCCGCGTTAACAGGAAACATGTATAAATTAGTTTAAAGCAAGTAACTTCTTTTCTTTTATTAATCTGTTGTTGAACTCCTGCATTCTATTTTTCTAGGGTTTTAAATTGTTTCTGAGGGCTCACACAGTGGAGCCCTCTTATTAATTTCTAACTACTTAATAGTGTTAATGTGTGCGGGATTTTAATGGCGTATTCGATGTGTTGATAGCAGCTGTTTAAGCTGGAGTGGTCCGAGCTACAGGATACAACGAAGCCCACTCACTCTGTTGGGATTAAGGATACGTCTTCGAAAACGCCACCACTTTGTGCTAGTAGATTAAAAATACAATGCCAAACAAAAGATAAAGAAATCATGATAAAAAGTAATGCAGAACACAGTTTTACAAAATAAACGATTTTTATTTATCAATGGAGTTTAGAAACTCCTTTTGAGTACAACAGGGCCTGTAACCCTTTTTGTGATACAAAAATTACAATTCGTGCTAGGGTTCTCCGAAACCCTAGCTGGCACAAAGTGGTGGCATTTTCGAAGACGTATCCTTAATCCCAACAAAGTGAGTGGGTTTTGTTGTATCCTTTGGCTCGGACCACTCCAGCTTAAATAGCTGCTATCAACACACCAGATCTGCCATTAAAATCCTGCACACATTAACACTATCAAGGAGTTAGAAATTAATAAGAGGGCTCCACTATGTGAGCCCTCAGAAACAATTTAAAACCCTAGAAAAATAGAATGCAGGAGTTCAACAACAGATTAATAAAAGAAAAGAAGTTACTTGCTTTAAACTGATTTATATTTGTTCTCTGTTAACGCGGCTAGACTAGTTATTTGGCCCAATTTCACCTTTCCCGCCATTTTTCATCCCCAAATTTATTTAAATTAATATATATATATATATATATATATTTTAATATATTTTAATATATATATAAAATATAGTTTAAGTGATTTAATCTAAGCCGTCCATCTTTCATTTAATCTCATCCGTCCATCCTTCTTAATCCGTTTCACAACCTAGATTTATTCTCTACCCTTGGATCCACTTTAATCTTAGCCACACGTTCAAAGTGTCGTTAAAACCCTAAAGTGTGCCCTAAGAGTAGATTATAAATAGAGCCACCTTGATGGCTCAAACCCTACTTCTATCTTGGCTATCTTTGCTATCTTTGCTATCTTTTGGACCTATCTCTTCTATTTCATCTATCTCTTCAGCCATCCATCGCCGCCCCTTTTCGTCGCATCCATCGCCTCATCCGTCGCCAACTTCGCTGCCATCCCTTCTGCAGCATTCTACAGAATCCCCCATTCTTGTCGCAAGTGCCCTTACCAAGTGCCCACGGCGTTTACCCAGCCACGGACTCAGACCGACGTCTGAAACCTTAATCCAGAAGGACGCGGGCGTTCAGCGAGTGCACCGGGCGCCTTCTGCGGCCGATTTGATGACCACATTACTTCCGGATGCCGCTGGTCTAGCCGCGTTAACAGAGAACAGGTATAAATCAGTTTAAAGCAAGTAACTTCTTTTCTTTTATTAATCTGTTGTTGAACTCCTGCATTCTATTTTTCTAGGGTTTTAAATTGTTTACGAGGGCTCACACGGTGGAGCCCTCTTATTAATTTCTAACTCCTTGATAGTGTTAATGTGTGCGGGATTTTAATGGCGGATCCGGTGTGTTGATAGCGGTTGTTTAAGCTGGAGTGGTCCGAGCCAAAGGATACAACAAAACCCACTCACTTTGTTGGGATTAAGGATACGTCTTCGGAAACGCCACCACTTTATGCCAGCTAGGGTTTCGGAGAACCCTAGCACAAACTATAATTTGTGTATCACAAAAAGGGTTACGAGCCCTGTTGTACTCAAAAGGAGTTTTTAAACTCCACTGATTAATAAAAATTGTTTGTTTTGTGCAACTTTACTGTATTCCATTATTGTGGTTTTATCTTTTGTTTGGCGTTGTATTTTTAATCTACAAATGGCGATCACGGTGGGACCCCCTAGGGTTTCATGTTTTTAATACTTGCTTTATTAATCTATTCCTGTTTTCTGTTTTATTTTGTAGGTTCTAGAAATCGTGAAATTCGTTGTTCCGACGAACTAGGGTTTGAGGAGTTTGCAGAAAAATAGCGAGACGCAGAGCGGCGTACGGAAGTCCAATACGAAATGAGAGGTGCGTTTCGGCTCTGCGAGACTCCTTGGGCGTTTGAAGTCAGTTTTACAGAAAAGCGTAGGCTTTCGAGTAAGTGCGTTTTTCTTTTGCTGTACTTTTTACGTTTTTGGTTTTTCTGTTGTATTCTGTTTCTTTTTCAGATCATTGCTTTAAAATGAATAAAAACTAAGTAATCTGGAAAAGAACAGTTATTTTTAGTTACATTTTTTTTGCATTGCATTATTGATTGTTGTCCATAAAAAAAAAATTTTTGCATACCTAGTTGCATATTAGAATAGCTACGAATTATCTGTTTTAGTTATCTAAGTAGGACTATTGATTGGATGTCAATAGTACTCCTGCCATTGGGTGATTCCAGGCAGAGAAGTGGACGAACCTTCCGGTTGCTCCTTTGATATCTGATATCATTGGATATCATTGGTAGGCAGGGGGTTTTAAACGGTGTACTCCACTTCTTCAGAGGAAATGGCATGTTTTTAGTAGCCTCTTGCTTAGATCATTAGAACTTTTGATTTATAGCTTTGTATGTATACATTAGACAACTAAAACACTTAAAATAAAATTCATTGCATTTCATATTGCATTTAAAACAGTAATATCTGGATTTCATCACCCGGTATTGCTTGAAGTTTAGTGACGGTGGAATTCATCTCCATCCATTAAAATTTCGCCTTAGACACCATAGGTCACCCCAGAGCAAACTTGCTGGATTTCATCACCGAGTAAGAATCTCGTTGTCCTTTCCTAGCCATAGTTTTTACCTTTTTTGTGAATAATTCAAGATTAGATCACATGCAAAACTCATAAACCGGACACTTAAAATTTACTACAGATTAAGATCAGAAAATAATTAATTAACCGCAGGTAAGACACATTGGTTGAAACCTAGGTTGTGACTATTTTCTGATAATTTCTTTAGTGTAAATTTATCATTCCAGTTTTGCATTCTTCTTTTCTGAATTTGTTTAGATTTATTGCTTTATGGTCTTAACAAGGAATCAATCTAAAATGTTAAATCTAAATAATCAAATGGGTAATTCACAGAACATCCCCACCACCAACATAGCCACTTATCCTAGTGAATTTCAGGCAGGTTCGCCTGCAGGTCTTTCACGTCCTTCTACCGTCTATCACATGGCCATGCCCATGGAGGAAGACAATTCCTCTCATATTACCCACATTGATATGGCCCAAGTGCAAACTCACTTAAGAGATGGCACTGGCTATGTCCTTGAGCCAATCCAAGATTCCCCTATGCAAGATTCTATTTTTCAGCGAGGATATTGCATCAACCATACCCATTGGTTTCACTCAGGTCTACACTAACCCTTTTTTTGAGGCTAATGTTGTATCTGCTCAGTCGGCTTCATCTCCAACATCTTCCCAGATGCTCAATTGTCCTCCTTTGGAGACAAATGTAGTGTCTTCCCGACCACTTTCTCCTCCATTTACCTGGGTGTACACCAATTCTCTCTATGAGGTTGGTGGAACCTCCTCTAGCCATGACCAATTTCAACACTCTTCTTCCCAAACCATTTATGGTTTCACCCTACCTAGGGCATAGTCTACTGTTTCTTCCAAAGTATCGCCTACTTCAGCCACCTTCATTGCCCCTGCTATGCAGTCTCCTGTGATTACCATGGCGGCCTGCCCTCCACCTTCATCCAATCATCCCACCTCCCTTGGGTTAGAGATTAATAAGGTTAGGGAGTACCTCGACAAGTTGCTTCGGCAACAACGGCAACAAAATGCTCAACCACCTGTCGTAGTAAATCCTACACCTCAACCAATTTCTACCCGGCCGACTTTTCTTAGCTCGGGCCCCACACAGGTACCCCAATCTTTGGTGGTGTCCATTCCTACCCCACCTTTATCCCAACCCAGTCTAGTTCAGCATTCACCCCAATCACCTTCTTTTCAGTATCATCCATACCAACAACTTGTCCATTCCACACCGCCTAATCCAGGCAATTTCATCCCATCTCATCATTTTTCCACTCCTCCATTGCATCCTCATAATCATCAAACGAGTCAAAATTTTCATGAAGATTCTCGACTCCATGCTATGCAACAACAGATTGACAACCTTATGCTCAACATGCCTGGCTCATCTAGTCAGAAACCTACGCTAAGGTCGTTGATCAATCAACCAATTCATCCTTCGGTACCTTCACCGCCATATCCGATTGATTTCACATTACCGAAGTTTGACAAATTTCGAGGAACTGAGGATCCTCATGAACATGTGAGCTCATTCATGCATGCCTGCTTTAGAATCCAAAATAATGACGCTCTTATGCTCAGAACTTTTCCTCAGACATTAGGGGGAGATCTTGTACAATGGTACAATCATTTAGCTCACCATAGCATTTATGCTTACGAACAATTGATTAATCTATTTTTAGAACGATTCTCCCTAAATGTACAAAGGAGAGTCTCATTGTCCGACTTATACAAGCTCAAGCAACATGACGATGAGGCTGTTTATGACTTTGGAAACCGTTGGAGGGCTATCATTAATAAGCTGCCATTCTCCCTACCAATGGAGGAGTTAACCAAAATGTTCACCCGAGTTGTCTAAAACCTATCTCTTGGTTACTCCAATTACAACAATACGGGACTTTTGAAGAGGCTTTGGCCCAAGCAAGTATCATAGAAGACATTAAAGTCCAAGAGGGTGTTTTAAAACCCCGTAGAAAAGAATGGCAACAAAAGGGCCAACAACGAAATAATAATTATGGCCAAAACAAACAAACACAGGCTAGTACAGCCTCAAATGTTAACCAAGTTAATCAAGTGGTGGCGAGTCAGCCCGTAATGGCTCAACAACAACAAGTAATGCAAAGTCAACCGCAACCAATTGCTTATCATGCGGTACCCGCCCCTCCTCAACCGGCTCCCAATCCTTGGGCCAACCATGGAAACTCGACCTTGGCAAAACAATCGTCCCAAGCGACAGTTCACACCTTTAGATGAACCATATGCGGTCATATTCAACAAGTTATATAGCACAAATCAGTTAACTTTACCTGAGTTTAAACCTTTAGAACCATCTAGAAGGGGAAAGTATTACAAGGAGTACTTATTTTGTCCTTATCATAGGCAAAATGGGCACGATATCAATAATTGTACGGCTTTCAAACATGTGATCCAAGATCTTATTGAGATTGGAGCCATTAAATTGGATAGCCCCTTAGCCCAACAAAATCAAAATCTTGGTATATTTCAAACACCCCTTCCACATCGGGAGGAAGCTCCAACAACTTCAGGGGGAGTAACTCGGGTAACTCCTCCTAATCAAGTCAACCATGTACAACAATACCAAGGTTTTGTGGGTACTATTAACGTAGTAACCCGGGGTCAAAGGGCGAACCAACCAAATCGAGGCTGAACCACGGCCACCTGTACAAACCCCGGTCCACCTCGGGTAACGGTGACCCAACGACGTGCTAGTACTTCTCAACAACCGCTAAATCATTCTACTCAACGCCAACGACCCATCATGTCATTGAGTAGCCGGTTAACTACCGGTTTAAAAATGGCTTACGCCAAGTTATCGATCTATGACCTCATTCAACAATCTCCCCCGCATAGAGAGGCATTAATGGAAATATTAAAGTCAATCGAGCTTCAAACTCAAGATACTAATGCCTTCAACAACTTTGTGGGGAGTATTCAAACATGCATGGAGCCCTCCATCACTTTCTATGATTTTGAAATCAAACCTATGTCAACGAAAGTATAGATCCTCCATTGCATATCATGGCCAAGATCGATCACAAGCCATTCAAGAGAGTCTTAATTGACACCGGTTCCTCAATCAATATCATTACAACATCGGCGTTGAGTCATCTAAAGCTATCGCCATCCCTTATCACAAAGTCGACTTTTACTCTTAAAGCATTCAATGATGCTTTATCTTCCACGGTTGGCACGGTTATCTTGCCCATTGAGGTAGGGGCCCGAACTTTGCATACCTTGTTTCACATCTTGGAAGGGTCCATGGCATACAATGTATTGCTTGGACGGCCTTGGCTTAGGGAGATGAGATGTGTCCCTTCTATCTTTGCATCAATGTCTGAAGTATGTATATGAGGGACGAGGTTCATTGTGTACCTGCTGACATTGAACCCTTCAAACATTGCAACTATGTCTCAAATCCTTATGAGATTGTGTTGCCATCCACTCATCTTTTCTTGACCCCATCTACTTCTTCTATACCATCTTCTTCTAAAGCTCCCATTCTTGAGGAGCTACCCATCATATCGCAACCATCTTCCTCTTCCGCTATTCCATCTCATTCACCACTTTCTTCATCTCCTAATCTTCCTTCTTCTTCATCAGTGACCACATGCACATGTGGCCATGACCAATCATCTCTTTCCACGTCATTACCCCCTTCTTCTACACCTTCTTCAACATCACCTATTATTCCTCCATCTTCCCAACCATCACCAGGTGATGTTTCACAAGTTAGTGAAGCATCAACCCAACCAAATCCTTCCAATTCTTCTATCCCACATTCTTCTATTCCATCATCTAGTCCATCTCCCTCCCAAGTCAAGGTCCATCTCACTGATGCAGGTATTGGTGAGTATGCCATCCAAGATGTCCACATCACACCGTTCAATGTGCAAGCAGTTAAAGATTTTGGTCGTCCACATGACCAACATTTATCCATTGGATCGGTTTATAACATGGGTTCTATGCCAAATTCCATTAATTTTGTATATGGGGGAATAGAGTCATCTTCTAGTCCTACCACCATACTAGAACCCAAGCATCCGGTCCCTGCCAATATCGAAAGGATGGAGGGTTTTCCCTCTCGCTATTTCCACAGACATAATTGGCGGCAATTTGGCCTAGGTCGATACGAGCAAGGGGTAACCGAACGCATCGATATGCCATATCGAGAGACCCATGAGCGTTTTGGTGCGGGCTACCAACCACTTCCATCCCTTTCTTCTTTTGAGCGAGCTTTTCAAAGCATTAATCTTAATTCGGGAAGAAGAAATCCTCCACCACGACGAATCCGAAGATGAAGCCTATGAAGAATTTGACGTCATGTCAAATGGTGATGAATCCGAAGAAGAGTCGGCGCCCATTGTTCCCCTCATTAAACAAGACGAGTTTTATCTCCAATTGTTCCCTCTCCAAGAGGCCATCTTTCGCTTGCTTCTTCCACAAGAACGAGGTGAACCACCCCCTCCGCCACATCCATAAGCCATAATCCAAACTTGTATTATATGTATATACTAAAATAGTGGTTTTCACCACTACCAAAAAAAAAAAAATCAGAAAATTTCCAAAAAAAAAAAAATCAAAATATATAAAAATACTTTATTGCTTTATGTATGTGTGTAATAGTGGTTTTCACCACTACAAAAAAAAAAAAAACTCAAACTACAAAAAAAAAAAAAAAAAAACTAAAACTATGTTGTTTTGCATCTCAGGTCTTCGAGGTCTTCATCGGTTTTCCCTTCCATTCCGCCCATCCTTTCTTCCATAAGTCGACAATGAATTTTGAAGACTTATTCACACCACTCCATAATCCATATGATCCGGATAAGCCAATCCCGATCAACCCAAGTCTGATTGACATGGATCGGATTTCATCCCCTCCATCTATTTCAGAATTCATCCTTTACGAGGAATTGTTAAGGGCTTCCGTCAACTACATTCCTCCTTCACCTCCACATTCACCTTCATCTTCTAAGCCGAGGAGGTCTTCCGGGCGGACATAGACGAGAGCAAGGCACGGGAGCTTGATGACATTTTAGATGACATAAATCTGATCCCTACTCCCCATCGGCTTGAGGAAGGTTCCCACATGTCTATTGAAGAAACTATCGATGTAGACCTTAGTCCGAGACCAAGATGGCACCCAAATTGTGAAAGCGGCTAAAAGTCTATCATCGAGAGGAACAAGAGCAAATGATTGCTCTACTCAAGCGGAAGAAGGAGATATTTGCATGGTCTTACAAAGACATGCCGAGGCCTAGACCCTAATTTGGTTGTCCATAACCTCACCTTACAAAAAGATGCTAAACCTGTCAAACAGAAACTTAGGAAAATGCATCCTACCGTGGCCCTCATAGTTAAATCGGAGATTCAGAAACTTTTGGATGTTAAATTTGTCGTCCCGATTGATTATCCTGAGTGGCTTTCTAACATGGTACCCGTTCGCAAGCCTAACGGGGGGATACGTGTTTGCACCGATTTTTGAGATCTAAATAAAGCGTGTCCTAAGGATGACTTTCCTCTTCCAAACATTGATACTCTTGTCGACACTTGCGCTGGTCATGAAATGCTTTCGTTCATGGATGGATTTTCGGGATACAACCAGATTCGAATAAACCACGAAGATCAACACAAAACAGCATTTACCACACCTTGGGGAACTTTTTGTTACAGGGTGATGCCCTTTGGCCTTAAGAACGCAGGTGCAACCTATCAACGAGCCATGACTTATATTTTCCACGATTATATGCATAAGATTATCGAAGATTATGTGGATGATTTATTGGCAAAATCTAAAACTCGACAAGAGCATTTTGATGTATTGGAAAAAGTTTTTGATAGACTTCTAGAGCATAAAGTAAGGTTGAACCCTAAGAAATGTGTCTTTGGTGTTACCTCGGGCAAACTCCTAGGTTTTATTATCTCTAAACGAGGTATTGAGGTGGACCCAAACAAGGTCAAAGCCATTATGGAAATGTGTCCCCCAACTAATTTGAAGGAGTTGCGTAGTTTGCAAGGAAAGATTAATTCAATCCGTCGCTTTATTGCACAACTTTACGATAAATGTAGGCCATTTTGCCACCTACTACAAAAGGGGGTACAATTTTCATGGACGAGATGAGTGTCGAGAAAGCCTTTGATGACATCAAGCGGTACTTAGCATCTCCGCCGAGTCTTAGCTCCGCCTCGTCCGGGGGTCCCTTTCAATCTTTATATCTCAGACAACGGACTTTGCCTTAGGGACAATGCTTGCACAAAAGAATGAACAAAATCGTGAGCAAAGTTGTCTATTATATTAGTCGAACATTGGTAAGCTATGAAACCCGATATGCTTATGTGGAAAAGTTGTGCTTAGCGGTGGTTTTTGCCACTAAGAAACTTCGTCATTATATGCTTAGCCATACAACATATGTCATAGCTAGAGAAAACCCTCTGCGTTATATGATGTCTCGCACTTATAATAACACTCGTACCGCTAAATGGATAATGTTGCTTACCGAATTCGATCTTGAATTCATTAGCCAAAAATCCGTTAAAGGTCAAGTTATAGCCGATCAACTTGCGGAAGCTCCACTACCTAGTGATCATCCTTTGATTATTGAGCTCCCGAGATGATTCGATATTTGCTATCACTGAACAAGAAGAGGACATCATTTCGGAGGAAGATGTTGACATCACGCTATTCTTTGATGGCTCTAAGTGCGCGAAAGGTCAAGGTGTTGGAGTTGTGTTTCATACACCTCAAGGGATTCCCATCCCTTTATCATTCAAACTAGACTTCCAATGCACCAATAATACAGCGAGTATGAAGCCTTAATTTTAGGTCTTCAATCAGCCATAGCTATGAGCATTAAGCGTATTCGGATATTTGGGGATTCTCAACTCGTGGTTAAACAAATTACGGGAGAATACCAAGCCAAAGAACCTACCATTAAGCTTTATCATGATGTAGCAATGAAGTTGCTCTCTAAGTTTGATTGGTATGAGATCACTAGTTTGCCTCGTTCGACTAATAGATTTGCGGATGCCATGGCCTCTCTTGGATCATTGATTCCAAAGGACTCCCTTGGAGAGGTACAGCCCCTAATCATTTCCACAATCTCTAAGTCTGCAATTGTCCGTGCTTGAGTCTAAGGATGAAAAAGATGTTTGCTTTATCCATTCGGATCCATATGAGCCTTGGTCTAGTGAGATAGTAGCCTTCCTCAAGTTTGGAACACTCCCATCTGATTTGTCTCGAACTGCCCGCCACTGTTTTAAGCAAAAGGCAGCTCGTTTTGTTCTTTTGGGGGATGTGTTGTATAAACGTGGATATGATGGAGTACTCCTCCGTTGTCTAGAAGCAGGTGAAACACATAGAGCTATTGCTTGAAGCCCATGATGGTACTTGTGGTGGTCATTTTAGTGGAATGGCCATTGCGAAGCGTATTTTACGTATGGGGTATTATTGGCCCACTATGGAACAAGATTGTTGCAAATATGTTAAACAATGTAAAAAGTGTCAAGAACACGCTAATTTAATCCATATACCATCACAAGCTTTACTGACCCATCCAAAGCCTTTGGCCCTTCTCACAATGGGGTCTCGATTTAATTGGCAAGATTTCACTGCCTCTTCGGGACAGCATACTTTCATCATTACGGCCATTGAATACTTCACAAAGTGGGTTGAAGCTATTCCTCTAACCAGTATGACGGGTCCTAGAATTGTGGAGTTTATACTTCACCATATCATTTGTCGTTTTGGTATTCCCTCTAAAATCATTTTTGATAACGGCAAGTCTTTTAAGAATAAGGATGTTCGAGCTCTTTGCGAAAAGTATAATATCCAACATAGTTTCTCAACTCCTTACTACCCACAAGCCAATGGACAAGCTGAAGCTTCCAATAAGACCATAATTGCTATTCTTAAGAAACTTGTTAAAGAAAATCATAAAGATTGGCATACACAAATCCCCTTGGCATTATGGGCTTACGGAACAAGCATCGAGAACTCCCATTGGGGCAACGCCATTTTCTTTGGTCTATGGAGCTGAAGCAATCATGCCTCTTGAGCTCGAGATCCCTTCCTTGCGAATTTCTTTGCAGGAATTTATCGATGATGATACTTGCTAGACAAGCACGTCTTGATCAACTCACACTCATAGATGAAAAACGAATCAATGCTTTAGAGCATTTGCGAGTTTATCAAGACCGATTGAAACGTGCTTACAATGCCAAAGTTCATCTAAGAGAATTTCAAGTAGGAGATCTTGTCCTTAAAGAGAATCAACAAAACACCAATGCATTGCCGCATCTTCGAGATAAATTCGCGGCTAATTGGTTAGGTCCATATATGGTCCCTTGAAAGAGTGGGTAATGGAACTTATAGACTTGCCAGTTTAGAGGGAGAGGAAGAACCCGAACCACTTAATGTTATACACTTGAGGGCATTCTACGCATAGTTTGAATTTTATATGTACATATATACATGGCTTGTACAAAAAAAAAAAAAAAAAAAACAAATAAAATAAAAAGAATTTGCATTTCATTGTTAGTTGCATACATCTCATTCAAAAACATTGCATTTCATGTGCATACATCTCATTGAAAACCATAACATTTCATTTTCAGCCATAGTTGCATATCATGTTAGAGACCATTCTATCTTTTGGATATAAAATTTGGTCAAGCAAAAGTCATGTTGCCTTAATCGGGGGCACCTTCATAAAATCCATCAAACCGAATTGTCATTCGTACACCCATTTTCCATTTGCACATATTTACATTGCCAAAATGTTTTCGAGTCACTCGGCCATTCCTAGTGTTTTAAGCAAACTTTGAAATGCATGTCAAAGTTCTCTAGGGCCATATCACAAATTACACTAAATAAAATCTTGAGTATTGGGAAATGATTTCAAAAGCGGTCTTGAACCTATCACATTTTCACATCTTAAAAACATCTTGTGTCAAAGAGAGATAACACCATCCTTGGGTTGTGCCTTGAAGTGAAAAGGGTAATCCTCGTTTGTCCTATCATGCAAACATAGTCCATAAAACAGTGGTTCTTACCACTATCACAAGCAATCACAAAATATAAATATAAACAGAGTAGTAAGGATAGGGTAAAATTCTCATCATACTTCGGTTGAGAATCCGATTCCCCAAAGCTCTAAGGAAATGAACATTTTTCACACACCATCGATCCCAAATAAGTTGTAAGGATCGTACTACTTGTCCGATCAGACGGATAGGTAGTCATCCCCAAGGCTTACAAAGGTCAAAAACAACATGGACTATGGAGTTAACCTTCACCGGGGCTATAGGCGCTTGGCTGGCGAGTGGAGTATACTCATTGCGTGGCGACATGTCTCTCCTCAAAAAGAGACCTCCGAATGCTCATACGGACAAACTAGCTTCGGGGTCTTCTCCATAACGGGGTTACCTAATTTATGCAAGATGAGGTTAATGAACACACTTGCACACACACGAGTTTTTGATTGCCTAGAGTCACTACCATGCTTCTGATTTGGTTAATGAACTCGCATGCACACACATTTGGTCCTAGTTGAATTAGGCAGTGTTAGTAAGTTTGTTTGATACCACTAGCATGTTTGAGTCTTTGTAAAACAGTCTTCCTCCATATCTTCTTCCATATCACCCTCCATATCTTCTTCCATATTCATGTCATTCCATACGTCATCCATTCACAAGCCACCAAGTTCGGTGCCCCTGATTAAACAATTATGATAAGAGTTGGCTAAATCTAACTATCTAAAAATATGAGTGCTTCTTAGTGCATATTTCATTTACTTAGTCTTGCATTAATCATCCATAGATTTGTATGTTATTTACTTAGTCTTGCATTAATCATCCATAGATTTGTATGTTATATACTTAGTCTCGCATTAATCATCTATAAGTTTGCATTCCATTCCATCACATATGCATCAAAAACATTAAAACATATAAAAACATGCATCACAAAAACATAGGCATTCACACAAAAGAGAGTAAAACACCAAATAAATAAAAGCCATGTATATATATATAGGTATAAAGGTCAAAAATGTACAATGAATGCCAAAAGGCTACAATATACAATAGAGCACCAAGGCTCATAAAGAGTGCATCTAAGCACTAAGCTAACCATCAAAAGAGGACCCCTGAGACCTAGTAGGAGCCCTAGACCTAGTGGTGTGCCTAGACTCACTACCTCCAACCGGGCTGCCTCCGCTAGTCCCACTGCCTCCAATATCTCCCAGTATTCCTGGGACAACGACCTCCTCATCCCCGGAATGATAGGGGAGAATCGGTGTCGTGCCTCTAACACCCTAAGCTGCAAAACAACAAAACAAAAATTTGTTACAAATTTTTCCAAAAAAAAAAAAAAAAACATAATAAGTACTTGCTTAAATGAACAAATACCTCAGCTGGCTGCATTGGCGCGTCCGCTCCCATCTCCGCCATAGCTCCCGCGTGCTTCACTCTCCCACACAACCTTTCACTTCATCCACTCCCTCAGACGCACTTCTCTCAAGCTCGAACGCACAAATGAGCGAAATTCTCGTTGAAATTGTTTAAATAGCTGGTTATGGCGCCCTGAAACGTAGTGGGGCATTTCATGGCGCATTCAGACGTAGTGCTATGTCTGCAGAGCGCCTAAACACCGATGGGCGTCTCTGCCACCCCAAAATGCAGACCGACGTTTGGTGTCAGTATTGAATAAAGGAACAAAACTTGCAAAATTGAAGCTTACCTCCTCCAAATTTCATCAAATTGCATTCATCCATTCTTCTTATCATAATAAAACATTTTGTGAAGGTTACAACAGTTTTGGACACAAATTTTGTCATTTCGCTCAAAAAGCGCATCATTCATCATTGTTTTACAAATTGGGTTAAAAATATTCAAAACCTTCACAAAATTAACCACATTCATCAATTCTTCCGATCTATCGTCAATTTCATTCATTCTTCTTTCATCATGCATATTTTTGCCAAATCAAATTAAAGTAAACCTCGTATCTAGTGGTATATTCTATCACCTTGGCGATTGCGGCGATTTGAATCCATGCAATTCGGTAAGAGGATTAAACCACCATAAGGACACTTACCATTTATCATCATCAATTATTTCATTGTTTGAAAATTGGAAATCAATTTTGGGTATTCTACTTTTCAAGTGACCTCATACCAAGATTAATTTGCTCAACGGTTGTCATTGATGGCCTAGTTCATGGGGCCTTAAACATGGACAATCTTTAATATCATCATTATTTTGAGTCTTGCTAGAGATTGAGGCTACCTAGGTTGATTGGTTCCGACCCGAGGAATTATCCATACAGTCACTAGGAGCATCTCTGAGTTCCGGACTCTTTCATGCATCTTTCATCTCTGCATATCAATGGCGCCAACAAGGCAATTTCATCAACGAGTATGGACTCACACACAGGAGTTGGGGCATCCGTTATCAATTTCTAATTTTCCTATAGTGGAATTCATCTTACATGATCATGGAACTTACAATTTGGCAAAAATCCCTTTATAACCGTTGGGGCAGAAAACGGTCCATCTTTCACATCACTCATATCGTCTTCAATCATATTCTTTTCTGGTTTGTACACCAACCCCTTTCTGTTGGGACATAAACAGATGGTTCATACACCAACCCCTTTTTTCACCGTTGGGGCAAAAACGGTTCATTTTCTTCCAAATTTCTTCCAATTGGCTTGTGAGAACCATTCTCGCTCGCCAATTGAGGGAGTAAGCTGATAAAATTTTAAATATTCTTTTATTCTTTGGTCTTCAAAGTTGTGCTTTAGTCTTGAGAGAGAGTTGCGTCTGATCCGACTTTTCGGGTGTCTTAAGTTTTTGTCCTGCATTGTGTCTTCACACAAAGCAGCTCAAAAAGGGCATCTGTAGACACCAAAATCCAGCCACTTGCAAGTCATCTATACCTTCCTGTCAGCCACATGTCAATCATTCATCCTTCCCGCCATTATTTGGCCCAAATCCACACTTTCCCGCCATTATTTGGCCCAATTTCACCTTTCCCGCCATTTTTCATCCCCAAATTTATTTAAATTAATATTTATATATATATTTTAATATATTTTAATATATATATATAAATATAGTTTAAGTGATTTAATCTAAGCCGTCCATCTTTCATTTAATCTCATCCGTCCATCCTTCTTAATCCGTTTCACAACCTAGATTTATTCTCTACCCTTGGATCCACTTTAATCTTAGCCACACGTTCAAAGTGTCGTTAAAACCCTAAAGTGTGCCCTAAGAGTAGATTATAAATAGAGCCACCTTGATGGCTCAAACCCTACTTCTATCTTGGCTATCTTTGCTATCTTTGCTATCTTTTGGACCTATCTCTTCTATTTCATCTATCTCTTCAACCATCCATCGCCGCCCCTTTTCGTCGCATCCATCGCCTCATCCGTCGCCAACTTCGCTGCCATCCCTTCTGCGACATTCTGTAGAATCCCCCATTCTTGTCGCAAGTGCCCGCGGGCATTTACCAAGTGCCCACGGGCGTTTACCCGCAGCCACAGACTCAGACTGGCATCTGAAACCTTGATCCGAAGCACGCGGGCGTTCGGCGAGTGCACCCGGGCGCCTTTCGCAGCCGATTTGACAGCCACATTACTTCCAGATGCCGCCTGGTCTAGCCGCGTTAACAGAGGAAAGGTATAAATCAGTTTAAAGCAAGTAACTTCTTTTCTTTTATTAATCTGTTGTTGAACTCCTGCATTCTATTTTTCTAGGGTTTTAAATTGTTTACGAGGGCTCACACAGTGGAGCCCTCTTATTAATTTCTAACTCCTTGATAGTGTTAATGTGTGCAGGATTTTAATGGCAGATCTGGTGTGTTGATAGCAGTTGTTTAAGCTGGAGTGGTCCGAGCCAAAGGATACAACAAAACCCACTCACTTTGTTGGGATTAAGGATACGTCTTCGGAAATGCCACCACTTTGTGCCAGCTAGGGTTTCGGAGAACCCTAGCACAAACTGTAATTTGTGTATCACAAAAAGGGTTACGAGCCCTGTTGTACTCAAAAGGAGTTTTTAAACTCCACTGATTAATAAAAATTGTTTGTTTTGTGCAACTTTCCTGTATTCCATTATTGTGGTTTTATTTTTGTTTGGCGTTGTATTTTTAATCTACAATTGTAATTTGCATTAAATCTGTCTTTATTGTTGTCTAATCTGCACCATATAAAAGTTCTAGCTTAGGCTATATTTCCATTATCTCTTGTTCCCCTTTTATCTAAAAAAATCAAAGGAACCAGCCTTCTCTGGAGACTAGACAGATGATCTCAAGCAAGATCTGTCTATTCAATGTTGGCAAAGTCTAAGGCGCAACACTATTAACCGAAGGTAGATTTTGTTCCAACAAGTACTTGAGAGCCATGAGTAGCGAGCAAGCTCCTTGGAGGTGGTGCTGGAGGTACTCGAGCAGGTAGATAGGGATACACTAGGAGTGGTGGGACTAGACCACTTGACTAGGATACCTCATATTAAGGAGGATAGGGCACTACTGATGGCTCTAGCAGAGTGATGGTATCTAGAGTCATCTACCTTTCAATTACCCATGGGAGAGATGACCGTCACACTAGAGGATGTGTGGTGCATCTTGTGCATCCCTATTAGGGAGATGGTGATTTACATAGTATAAGGGCAACCAAAAACCTTGTAGCGATTCTTAGAAGGTTGGACTATTAGAGTAGGTTGTTTACCTTAGCTCATGTTCACCTAGGTAATTTATTTTCCTTTTATTTAGTTATTCCATGTATTTTCCCACCCACTTATGTGTGGATATTTCATTTATCTTATTTAGATATTATGAGATGTTACATATTTATTTCTTAGATATTATGGGGATATTTTTAGGTTTGACTATTCCTAGGAGTTATGGGGATATTTTTAGGTATATTTGGAGGGTTGATATTCTTTCTCCCCATAGCGGTTACAGATCTATGGACCATATCACTTATTCCTTTTGTACGGTGGATATTTATCCTTAGCTTGATCCTATCGCTATGGTTGATCATCCTTGCCTATATAAGCAAGGCACCTTCATTGTACTCATTGGAGAAAGTTCATTATTCATGTATAATATATGATATTGTTGCTCATTGTTTTGCATATCCATTTGTAAGCTTATGCTATCAATTTGCTTTCAGATTCTTGTTTTGGTTGAATGTGGTGTTCTATTAACACTTGAGATCCTTGCAGCTTGGAATGATTTGATTATCATTCCTTTAATGGTATCAAAGCAATAGGTGTTGCAGTCATCCATTTGTGAGTGTTGTGCAGTTGTTTCTCTTGTAGGTTCGAAGATTGGTGTGGAAGCTTCAATTTTTGTGATCGGGTCCTTGGTGGAGTTTTTTGGCCATTTTGTGTCTCTCCTTCCATTGTTAGATCATCACCAGCCTCCTAAACTCTCTTCTTCCCATACTGCAATAGCCTCATTCCCTTGGATCTGTCCTAAGCATTTTTTTCTTGAGCATTTCCTTTTTTGGCAAGGTCACCAACCCAACCCATTTTTATATTTTACATGTATCTCCTGATAGAAATGGAATTTTTCCATGAAATTTTTTGGAGGTTTGTATATGCATTCATGTGAGTTGTGCCCAAAATTTCAGCTCATTTGGATAAGTATTCTTCAAGATATCATGATTTTATGAAAACCTGCACTTTTTTAGTAATATGCATATATCTTCATCAAAATTTACCAAGTTTTAATAAATATTTTTACAGAATGTGTAAAATCATATTATAGACCTTACCATAAAATTTCAGAGCATTTGGAGCTATATTCAAACTGTTACAGTTATTTTACTATTTTTAGTAAACTCATTCTTTTGGGAGAAATATTGGGAGTTGCTCAACAAATGTTTTTCTAGGCCTGTAAAATAATGTTTCTGATATGTCTATAAAATTTTAGATCATTTGGATCTGTATTTAGATATTTATGATGATTTTAGGACTACACTCTCAATATTGCATTGTGAAAAAGGTTTTTGCACTTGAACCGGTATATGGACTATTGTTATAAAGTCCCATCTTCCTTCATTTGTTGTTTGTCCACTTAGTTTGGAACTTTGTGATCAGCTTACTTGGTGTTCAGTATTGGTGGAGCCTACACATTGTTGTTCTTGAGGAGTCCTTTGTCTTTGACTTCCCTTGCTTTGTTGTGGTGCATCCTCTTGTGTCAATCTTCCTCATTGAGACACTTAGTTTGAAGGAGGGGATTCTTTTGGGAATTCCTTTGGAGATTTTTTCAAAGTTTAGAAGCTTCATTTGTGCATTGATGTGATTTTGTGGTATTTTGCACCACCTTGTGACATCACACTAGACCTCTCACATTATAATGGTATTTGATTTTGGGGGGCTCTTCTACTTTTGAGGACATCTTGGAAACTTCTTTTTTTAAACTTAGCATAGAGGCAAATGCTGAAACTTTTGAAGCATGGTTTAAGGAACTTTGTTCATTATGTCAAAGTGAAGGTTTGGATCCTTTGTTCATAACTCCAAAACCCAAACCAATGGTGAAGGATAAGGAGTATAGGACATGGTTCATGAACAATTTAAGGATCTCTAGCATGCTTTATTATTCAGTTTGTGGGGAGCTTCAAAATTTTATTGGAGTTCACAAGAACACACCTCACCTTGCTTATCATATGTTGAAAATAAAGTTCTTAGCCAAGGCACCTTCTCTTACAATTGCTTGCATGGAGGACATCATTTGTGACATTGCATCTTTGTTTTTGGAGTCACTATCTCATGATGTTTTGGATGATGAGGTTGATGCTACAGTACTTGCTTCAGATATTTTACAGGATACATCTCCACACTTATTTTTTGTGGATGATCATGTTGATGTTGTAGCATATACAACAGATATTTCATGGCATGTTACATCCTTACATACAAATGACTTATTGGATGGTGTTGCCTCTCTCTTCATTGAGAGTCACACATGTGATTTTCTTGACATGTATGAGGAGCTCACTCATTTATTTGATGATGATGTATACATTGTATCTCCTCCATGTACTTCTTCCTTTGTGGACCCTTTTTTGGTGTGCCCTTATTTGAGTGAGCCACCTTGTCCACCATTTTCTTCTCCTGTTTCTTTCATATTGGATGATGTACTCCTACAGGAGTTGGATACAAATATTTTGTCTTTAGTTGGACTCTCACTTGGAGATCCTGAAGACCATGTTGATTCTTTTGAGGCTTCTAAGCCTCCACTTATTTCTCTTGCTGCTTCCATGGGGTGATTCTTCCTTGATGGATGCTCTTCACACATCTCTTCCACTTTTGCACACTCATGGTTTTGTGCACATTGATATTTTGGATGTTGATTGGGACTATATTCTACCCAATTTTGGTGTTGGTTTGGGCTTCTACATTCTTGGAGATTCATTTTATAATTCATTGGTGACATCTTCTTCACTTCAAATTAGTTTGAAGGATTCTACATCATCATTCTACATTTTTTCCCATCTTCTCACACTCACTTGGAGTGGGAAGACATTCTATGGATGCTTCATGGCTACTTTATTCCTCATGGGAGACACATTGTTCATCGCAGAGGAATCCACTTCTTCATAGGACTTCTTCATGGAGCTCATCATCCTAGGGGGTGTTGGGAGCACTCCTTGGCTCCATTCCTACTTCTTCTTCTCTCTTTCTAGCTGGATGGTTTTTTTCCACATGGTTTTCCACCTTCTGGTTCAAGAGCTTCTAGATACACATTGTACATGAGTACCTAATCAGGCCTTGTTATCGGGACTCATACTATGGATATGCCACTTTATTTTTTGGCACCTAGCTTCACTTGAGGGGGGTGTTAGAGTAGGTTGTTTACCTTAGCTCATGTTCACCTAGGTAATTTATTTTCCTTTTATTTAGTTATTCCATGTATTTTCCCCACCCACTTATGTGTGGATATTTCATTTATCTTATTTAGATATTATGAGATGTTACATATTTATTTCTTAGATATTATGGGGATATTTTTAGGTTTGACTATTCCTAGGAGTTATGGGGATATTTTTAGGTATATTTGGAGGGTTGATATTCTTTCTCCCCATAGCGGTTATATATCTATGGACCATATCACTTATTCCTTTTGTACGATGGATATTTATCCTTAGCTTGATCCTACCGCTATGGTTTATCATCCTTTCCTATATAAGCAAGGCACCTTCATTGTACTCATTGGGAGGAAGTTCATTATTCATGTATAATATATGATATTATTTCTCATTGTTTTGCATATCCATTTGTAAGCTTATGCTATCAATTTTCTTTCAAATTCTTATTTTGGTTGAATGTGGTGTTTTGTTAACACTTGAGATCATTGCATCTTGGAATGATTTGATTATCATTCCTTTCATGGACCCCCCGAGTATGAGAGAGCACCATAGTCATGGATGACCTGGTGGGATGATATGGGGTGGACCCATTAACGACCATGCCCTGTGGGGTGGTGGCAGGATTATTGATGTGCCACATGAGTAGGTGACGTCTACCATGGACTATGATGGGTGTAGTAGCAGATATGCGATACCAAAGAGTTTGGTTCACATGGGGATCATATGTGCTAGCTCACTTGTACAAGATGTTGTACAACATCATGTACAAGCAACATATAGGTATAGTGTGCATGACTTTGCTCCAAGTATGGAGTTAGGATCACATAGTGGTGCAGAGACCAGATGCACTGCTAGGACCATTACCTAGCCTAGAGTGACCAACAACATACAAATGGTCTAGATCCCTAGAGCAGATCACAAGGACATATGTCAAGAACCTACCATTATAAGGCGGGTAATAGATGAGCTGAGGGAGACCAATATTATATGGTAACCCTAAAATCTACACCCAGGTGGGCTAAGGACAAGATAAATCTAGTGAGGTTAAAGAGGATCAGGTGGCTGACTATAGAGAGAGGGGAGTCAAAGGTATTCCATTTTGAAAAAGTCTTGAGGCAGTTCAAGATCTTGTAAGGAATCCCAAACCTAGAGGATTACTAGTACTGAAGAGTCTATCGAGATCCAGCAGGGATAAAGGATAATCTAGACTTAGCTAGGTGGGCATAGGAGGACTTGGATGATCCTTCTTACATGGATCCTAGGATGGATGATGTAGGAGTAGCTTTTGAATACATGTGGTGGTACAAAGGAGTCATGTCCTAAAGGGTCACCCCGCTAGTTTTGATACAAAGGTGCTAGGTGATGGACCCAAGCATGCAATGGGATTTTTGGGAGGTGGCTCGTAGGACCATAGAGAGGGAGCAACAGGGCCAAATAGCTCTGAGACAGAGACAAGCATGGGTTCAAATTAAGCTGGTTACTGAGGCTACCAATGCTACAAGGACTAGGGAGGTGGGGGCATTTGGAGTTGCCCCCACAAAGGCCATGGTACAACCATGCATAGGATCATGAGAGGCCTCTACATCAATGATAGTCAACCGAGGCTAATCCTTAGGATGAGGGGACCCAAGGAAGGAGGTAGAGGCACTATAAGCTCAGGTGGTGACTCTAGATATAGGTGGACCTACTCCAAGAGGATAGGTCTACGAGGATCGAGGGACTACATAGCTCTTAGAGTACCATAGAAATAGAGAGAGATGCATCTTGAGTAGAGGTTGATCATATTTGAGGGGAGGTGAGTCATATGGACACAGAGCACCAGAGGGCTCGGGTAGAGAAGATGGATATCATCAAAAGCAGCCATGATAGTGATAGGATCGACCTTCTATAGGTGAAGCTGTGGAGGATAGGGGAGAAGCTAGAGATGACCATTCAATGGGCTACCTTCTATGAGGTCATGTACTACCAAGTGGTACCAGAGGGACAAAGTGCAATACTCCCTCCATCCCTATAGTCAGCTAGCAGATCACGGTTTGGATCACCAATAGTATTATCTTCACCATCTATGGGTATGAGGTTGCTTGGAACACCTCCTCCCCTAGGTAGAGTAGAGGAGATAGACTCTCAGAGCTAGGGCTAGGGATTAGGATGACATACCAGTTTTGATTAAGATATGCATCCCTAGATATTGGTTGAGTGTACCAAGAATAGACTATGGTACACCAACTAGACACTTGTGTATCTCTTTCTTACCGAGTAATACAAAGTTGCTTCCTTATATATTTATTTATTTGTGTGCTAATGTGATATTATTTAATTAAGTGTTCTTTAGATTTATGTTTTATGCATGCAAATTATATTAATGCAAGACTACATGAAATGCATGGATGAAATGGATGAAAGGAAGAAAGAAGAAACACAAGACAAAAGAAAACAAAATAAATAATAATAATAAGAAGAAGAATAAGATCCAAAGGTCAACCATATGAAATAAAGAAGGATAGGCAAAACATAGTATCTAAACCAATGTAGGTCACAATGGACCAATGTGATTAAATACTATGAATCGTACCATAAATAGGGAGCTAAACCCACTATGGGTGTAGTACTCATCATAAGGGATGAAGTGTTGGATTCTAACCCACTATGGGTGGTTGCTTTCTAATTGACTGCTATGGGGTGATTACCCGCTAGGATGTATACCGAGGCCTGCTAAAAATGGCCAAGGAGCTTATCTAGTAATGGGGTGTTGAGCTCGCTGAGTCAAAAGGGAGTATAACCCTATAGGAGATCATATCTAATAAGATACCCACTAGGATGTATAATTATCCCATGTGGGGTGCAATATAAGGATAAAAATTATTAGGCAAGTGCTATCCCCGATAGGGGTTTTAAGGATGAAAAATACTTGGTGAGTGTGTGCAAATGTGTAGAAGAAGATAATTTTTTAAAAAGGCAAAGGAGGAAATAAACACACGTATATCTTTATTGAGGCAAAAAGACAAGATAAAGAAAATTTAAGAATATCAAATAAGTGACAAGGATATATTAACAAACTATCATCCTTGATCCAAGAAATATGATAAATAAATGCTTCTAAGACCAAGGAAAAATAGAACTTAAAGAAACAAAGAGAAGCAAGAAATAATACTAAAGAAGAAACCCTAGGTGGGGATATTTCTAGGCATTAGAACCCTAGTGAAAGTGCAATGCATGTGAGCTACGATCTAACTAGGTATCATCACATGCCATTATTGCAAGATCCCCAAAAATATATATGATCACACAGTCATGAACAAACAATTATGTAAAATATGACACTGAAACATGTAGGTTGAGTTAAATGTCAAGAAACCACTGCAAAAGATGACAAGAAACAATGTAATATGAACAAGCAGATGCATGCAATGGAAAGGCAAATGCATAGCTAAATGAGAAATGATTATTTTATGAAAATTTATTTCATGTTATTTTATATTTATATTTATATTTATTTATTTATATTATTATTATCATTATTTATCATTTGGAGCAATCAAGATGATAGTCGAAACAAAATCTAAATGTGTCTCCTTTCTTGGTATAAGAAACAAGCGTACCATGAACTATTTTATCAAAGAAATCTCTAAAAAGTAAGTCATATCGATAATTAAAATCACAAAGAAGCTCCTTTATAGCTCTTTCTTTGGTAACCATGGCACGATAATCATTACATTTTTGAACAAGACCATCCTTTTTAACATAAAGATCATTATAAGATAGCAAATCAGGATCCTATTTTAAAACATAAAGCTTATTTTTGGAACATACAGAACCAATAAAATTATTAAACAAGATCTTAGAAGAAGTCATCCTCATCACCCACTCCTAACTTTTGATAATATATATATTCAACATAAGTCATAAGATGATCATCATTGAGATGAAAGTAGAAGGCTAAGGTGCATGAAGCTGTATCAGAAGGGGGCTTCAGATGGGTCCTAATAGCGTAAGACAGTCTGTCCCTATTGATTTTTTGATCCGTAACAGCTCTGTGCTGATTCTTGTAAAAGGTTTTGGGTCAACCTAGAAAACCCGTTTGCAATGAATTTGTTCCTTAATTACCAAAAAAAAAGATGATCATCATTGTTAAATTGTAAAGGTTGGTATTTGGTAGGTATAAAACCTATACCACATCCCCCAGACTAGATATCAACATCCAAAGGCTCTTGAATGCCCCTCTGTTGTGGCCCCAAACCTTTACCTACATATCCCATATTCGATAGGATTTGTTTAGGAAGTGGATAGTCATTGGAAAGGTAACAATGAGCAAAATAATGCTCAACAGGAGAGGGCTTTCTACCATGTATCTTTTATTCAAAGGAATTTTCTACAAATATAAAGGTACACATGCCAATGCGTACAACATCACCTTTCTTAGGGGGTAAACCCATGGTTCTTGGCGACGATGGTAGCTTGGCAAGATATAAAAGAGGTTCTCAAGAAAACTGATTATCATGATCCTAAGATAAGAAATTTACGATATGTTCTTGTTGGCATTTTTGCCACATTATTTTGATTGTTGATTATTCATGCATAAAATGTTGAAGTTCTCACTCCTCTACGAGTTTTGATGCCAAAAAAGCTAAGTCCGAAGACTGTCGCGATATCGCGACAAAAAGCAGCATGGAGAGCACAGTTTCAAAACCGTCGCGATATCGCGACATGTCGCGTTATCGCGGGTCTGTTGAGGAGAGAGAAGTCAAAAGCAAAGGTGTCACGAAATCGTGACCTGTCACAGTTTCACGGTGCCAAATGCAAAAAAGGGCTAAGCAGCAAAGTTGTCACGATTTCGCGACGTGTTCCAAAATCGTGGTCAAAATGGTCAACGGAGGTAGCACAGTAAAATTGTCGCGAAATCGCGACATGTCGCGTTTTCATGACTTACAATGGCCATGGAGCAGAGTAAGAGAAAAGGTCATGAAATCGTGACATAATTAAGCAATGATGACAATGAATCTCGTCGCGATTTCATGACAGAATAATGAACAAGGCGCAAAATGCGAAAGACGTCGCGATATCGCGACGTGTTGCGTGGTCGCGGCAAAGTTGAAACAAAAAGCATAAGGCATGAAAGGCGTCGCGATTTCGCGACATTTGTGGAGGTGAAGCCAACCAAGAAGAAGACGATCGCGATTTCATGACATATTGGGCAAGAAGGACCAAGTGCAGAGAATTGTCGCGATTTCGTGACATGTCACGTTTTCGCGAGGAGGAAGCAAGGAGGCAGCCAGATTGTACGAAATGTCACGATTTCGCGACATGACAAATTTTCGCGGTCGAAAAGTAGTAAAGTCCAAGGAGATAGAACCTGTCGCGATTTCGCGACATGCTGGAGATTAAAGAACCACTTGAGGCAAGAGTGTCATGTTTTCGCAGGTTGAGAGCAGGACCGTACAAGGCAAGAGAAAATTGTCGCGAAATCGCAACATGTTGGCTTTTCGTGACATAGAAGAGAAGATTGAGCAATGGAGAGAGAACGTCGCGAAAGCGTGACTTGTCTTGTTTTCGCGACGTATAAGGGAGACAAAGCCAAAAGAGAGAAAGGTGTAGCGAAATCGTGCCTTGTCGCGTTTTCGTGGTTCGAAGCAGCCAAAGGACAACATGGGTAAAGAATGTCGCGATTTCATGACAGGTCATAGTTTCACAGAAACAGAGCGGAGAAAGAGCAGAATAGTACGAAACGTCATGATTTCGTGACGCGTCACGTTTTCACGAGCTAAGGTGGCGAAGGAGACCAAGGAGCCGAATATGTCACGATTTCGTGACATGGTTGATTTTCGCGATCCAAAAGTGACAAAAGTGTATGGAGCAGAAAAATGTCACGATTTCGCGACATGTCACGTTTTTGCGACCCGTTACAGTTTCATGCCAGAAAGCAGTTCAAACGGCCCGATGAAGCATTGCGATTTCCAAGGATTAAAAGCACTCCAGAATTAAATGTTTTGCTGCTTTCCAATGTGTGCAAGATAGAAGAACGTGCCCAAGCCACTAGAATTGAAGACGCCTCCATTATTCAAAGCTTCTGTTCATGATTTTTCTAACGGTTCAAGCATGCTTCGAGAACGACCATTTAATGAAGACGACCGGTTCCTTATTTCATTTAATTTTTGGTTTCTCCGAGGCTGGTTTAAGGGGATCATTTCCTTGTTTCTATTGCACATTTTGTAGATCTCGAGGAAGTCCGTTGCATATTTTAAATGTTGTAAAGAAGCAAGACTTCTATAAATATCAATGTAGATCTCAGAAAGAGGGATCGAGAGAGAGACTTTTGTTGAAAGCTTTCAAGTTCTTTGCATGAATGAAAGATATTTGGCCTCTGGTTTTGCAAGCAACTGTCTGTGTGGTTTTCCTTCTATCTTATACATTCCTAATTTACGCTCGTATTTCTTATCTGTTGCTTAATTTGAATTTTGCATCTGAGTTTAAATATTGCTAGTGAGGAAGTGAGTTCTGGAATGTGATCTTGGAGGTTTTCTGTGCAAGGTTGTAAGTTAATTACGTCGCTATCTTCTGTTATATGTTGTTAGTGTGCTTGAAGTTATCTGCTGCTAATATTTCTCGATCTGATAAATTCGGCCTGTGGCTATATTTCTCGTTTCTTTCTGCACATTTATAATTCCTTTCCAGTAACTCTAGTCTTCATCAAGCTTAGATTTAGTAAGGGAACCAGCCCTCTCTGGAGATTGGTCTGGGAGACATTTCTTTCTCCCAGCCTTTCAATGTTGGCCGGGTCTAGGGCGCATTTCACGTAAAATCCTTTCTTATGGCAGATTCGTGACCAACAGTTTTTGGCACGCCGGTGGGACAGACTGTTTCTGTCTCAGAAAGATCCCATAGTATTGAGGGTTTAATGTTCGCCTTCATGCCGTATAGTTAGAACATTTGGTGACTCTGCAGTACCCAAAAATCTCTGAACGTGGATGCAGTGAAAGTTGTACTTCATGATCACGAGATCAAAGTCCAAAAAAGTTGAAGATCTTGTTGAGTTTTTGAACTTGACAGCACAAAAAGAGGTGAACACTCTAGGTTGGTTTCCCCATCGCTTGCATCATCTGCCATATCCACACAAATCCCTGGTATTGTTACTAGTTTTCCATCTTCTCAGTTACATACACTAGTCCCAATGGCCCAGTATCCTCCACCTCGACAGTTTTCAGCATGGAACAGCTCAGGAGCCTTGAATTTGTAGGCTCAAAATCCAGTTCCCCAGGCTGCTTTGAAAGCCTTGCCAACCTATGATGGTACAGGAAAGACTGCATATGAACATATTCATGATGTAGCTTCTCTGGCAGCCATTCACGATATAACAGATGAAGATGTGATGGTGAAGTTATTAGTGTTATCCTTGAGAGGAAAATTGTTGTATTGGTATCGATCTCTGCAACCAGGCACTATTGCGTCATGGGATCAGCTAGGAGAATTGTTAGTTAAGAATTTTCATGAACAGGCTGACCCATTTTCATTGTTGCATCAGTTTAACGCAATCCAGAGGCACCCACAGGAGGCAATAGCAGATTTCAATGTTCGTTTCACCAGAAGCTGGCAACGAGTGCCTGAAGGACTTCGCCCTACCCCTGAGCAAGCTACGTTCTACTACCTTCGAGCGTTCAATACAGACATTGGCTTGGCGATCAAGCAGTCCAATGTGATGACCTTCCCGAAACTGTTCGAGCAAGCACAAAAGGCGGAGGCAGACTTGATTGCAATCGGTAGGCTTCCCCCAAAGGTAGCAATGCCCATTTTACCTGATATTCCACAACAATTATATCCTAGTTCTTTTTTGCAATCTATGTCTTCTATGTACCCTGTTCCATCATGGAGCTCCAGTGCACCTCAAATTGCACCTATCCCAGTTCCTCAGCTCTCTACTTCAGCAAATCCCCAGTTGCCTGCACCCAGCATTCTGCCATTCCCTGCTTCCACTTCATTCCCAGCATTACCGGCACCACCAGCACCTTTGCCCTTACCAACACCTCCTGCGCTCGTAAATCCTGATCCTTATACGACACTCTTGCAAGAGGTAAAATCTGCCAATTCTGCAATAAGAGCAATGGGTAATAAGATCACGCTTATTGAAAGGAAGCAAGCTGAGCGAGATTTCCAGCCTAGGAGATTTCAACCCCCGTCGATTACTAGAGAACAAGCTGCTTCAACAAGCAAAGCACCCGAGAAAAACCTGACTGTTTTGGCAAATGAAGATGTAGTCCCTACGAAAAGAACATATTGGTGTTCGACATGCAATGATCCACATGGAGAAGACACTTGCATGGTTCATTTGAATTATGTGCAGACATTGGCTGCTAGTTCTTCGGGAGGGCAAGTCAATATGATCTCTGAGGCAAGCCATAGCTTAATGGTTCCATCGAAAGAGCAAGTTTCGGTTCTCACAAGGACTGGAAAGAAGCCTGTTACAGTAGATCCTGCTGAGCTAGAGCCATTAAAAGTGCCAGCTGATTTGAAGAAACAAGTGAAAACTCCTGTGTCAGTTTCAAAGCTAGATGCGCCTATTTTACCGAAAGACCCTGTTCCACACAGAGTACAAGAAAAAGCCGCAACTGCACAGGCAAGATCAGAAGCAGAGGAGCAAGCTAGAGAAAAGTTGAAGTACCCTTCATTGACGAAGAGGCTGAGAGTAGAAGCCACTCAGCAGTATCGAAGCAGATATGATCTCCCCATTGAAAAGAAGGAATCTACTGCGGTTGCATACAACATTGTCGAAGAACTGAAGAAGACCCCAGCTAAGGTTAGTCTTTATGATGCATTGCAATTGCCTGGGCAGGTAGATTTATTGCAAGAATCTTTGAAATCTATGAAGGATAGTGAGAAGGGTCCTACCCAGACAATTTATGCTCAAGCTTTAACCACTTCCATCACTGGTAAAAATAGACCACCCCCGTTTTATCTATCACTGCAAATAGAGGGTTGGATCGTGCATAACTGCATGATCGACTCCGGAGCCGCTACAACTGTCATGCCAAAGGCAGTTTGCGAAGTTATGGGTATGGAATACACATGAAGTAGCCCTGGAGTCTTGCAGTTAGATGGTACTCCTATGAAAATGGTGGGTGTAATCAAGGATGTCCCGATTGTTTTACACACTATGCCTCAGATTACAGTCATTCAGGAGATAGTTGTGGTCGATCTAGAACCGTATTTCAGTATGTGCTTATCCAGAGAGTTTACTGCAAAGTTGGGAGGTTACCTTGCACTAGATTATTCCCACTTGGAGATCCCTTTCAAAGGAAAGAGACTCCGGATTCATAATGAAAAACCTTCCTCTTTTCATATTGAAAGGTTGGATGAAGCAGGAAAGACCATGCAGTCTGTCAACATGCTAACCGAAGAGTTAGAGGGTTCTGATTTGATGAATGAGGTTTTAGATGAGCTTCAGTTGGAAGACGGGTTTTCCATGCTTGATTTCAATGCTATGCTGGAGACCGAAATCGGTTGTTATTCTATCACAAAGCCCGAGGATGGCGCAATGCAGGTACTCCTTAACCAAGATGATCAGAGCTCTGTCAAGGATCAACTATGGAAGTTATATTTTGATGGGGCAAGATGCAAAAATGGTGCAGGAGCAGGTATTGTTCTGATTTCTCCCTCTGGTTTACAAAGAACATATTCATACCGTCTCACTTGGAATTGTACTAACAATGTTGCCGAGTACGAAGCATTATGCCTAGGCTTGAAAAAGGCAAGAAAGTTGGGAATCGAACAGTTGCAGATTTTTGGTGATTCTGAGCTGATTGTAAACCAAGTAACAAACAAGTGTATTTCCAAGCAGCATTATCTCAAAGCATACCGCAACCAAGTTTGGGACCTGTTTGAGTCTTTCACAACTCTGAATATTCAAGCCATTTCACGAGAGCTGAATAAGCATGCAGATCTTCTAGCATCTCTTGGAGCAAATTTTTCTCCCATTGAGCAGGTAGTGAAGAAACCAAAGACAGTAAGGATGGTGTACAGGCCTAGTGTCCCAGACAAAGATACTTTCTGGCAAGTCTTCGAGAGTGATGAGCAAATTGTTAACTTTTTGATTCAAGAAGCTGCCACCATCAAAGGAAGAACCTTGGAGCACGAAGAAACCGAAGGTCTGATTCAGTTGTGGAATAATCATATTCCGAAAGGTCTTATCACTCTAGAAAGTTTGTTTGATCAGCATGATCGGTCCAAGAAACATCGGATTGAGATCGACAAGAAAGAGTATATGGAGTTGCAGTTGGAACCCAATAAGGTCATTAAGATTGGGACTGATTCTACTCCTGATGAACTGCAAGAAATCAGGCAATCTGTGTCAAGAATTTTTTGATATTGTGGCCTGGAGTTATGAGGATCTGAAGGGATATGATAAACAGATTGTTCAGCATACTATTGAGTTGGAAGAAGGAGTCAGACCCTTCAGGAAAAAGCAACGACCAGTGAATCCAAATATTGAGACTCTCATGAGGGCCGAACTTGTGAAAATGTTGCAGGCCAAGATTATATACCCGGTTAAGCACTCGACTTGGGTTGCTAATCTGGTTTCGGTTCGAAAGAAAAATGGAGACATACGACTGTGTGTAGATTTTCGAAATCTGAACCGTGCATCTCTGAAAGATCACTATCCCTTGCCTCGCATTGATCAGATACTGCATGTTGTTGCTAGGGCTCAGCGTTTTTCATTGCTAGACGGTTTCTCTGGATATAACCAGATTTGGGTTAGGGATGAGGACCAGTACAAGACAACATTCACAACTAAGTGGGGCACTTTTGCTTATCAGCGAATGCCTTTCGGATTATCAAATGTTGGGGCCACATTCCAGAGAGCCATGGACATTGCATTTGAGGAGCTTTTGAACAAGATTATTGTTATTTATCTTGATGATATGACTGTCTTTTCACATAAACGGGAAGATCACTGTTCTCATCTGAGGCAAATATTTGGAAAATGTAGAGAGTTTGGTATTTCCATTAATCCAAAGAAGTCAGTTTTTGCAGTGAAGGAAGGTAAACTCTTGGGGCATGTCATTTCAGAAGATGGTTTGGCAATTGATCCATCTCGAGTCGAAGCATTGAAGAAACTATCGCTCCCTGCCAATAAGAAAGAGCTACAGTCTTTCTTTGGGCGATTAATTTTATCAGGAAGTTCATTTCTGATTTTGCCCAGGTTGTCAAGCCCATGACTGAGTTGTTGAAGAAGGATGCAGAATTTAAATGGACAACTCAGAGGAAGGAGGCATTCCAGGAAATTAAGGACAGAATAGCGCAGGCTCCTGTATTAATTAATCCAGATTATTCAAAAGATTTCATTCTGTATGCAGTTGGGGAAGATGAAAGCTATGCCGCAGTACTCACACAGAAAGGAGACGATGGGAATGAAAGGCCCATTGCTTTCCTTAGTCAGGTTATCTTACCTCATGAGGCAAAATATAATTTCATTGAAAAATAGGTGTATCTTGTCATGAAGTCTCTTAAAAAATTCAAGCACTTCATATCTCAGAGTAGGACAGTCGTCTATGTTATACATCCCGATGTAAGGAATTTCATCATTCAGGGTGAGATGGGTGATAAACGCGTTGGTTGGGTCACCAAAATTCAAGAATTTGATGTTGAGATTCATCCGACCAAGCTGGTGCGGGGTAAGGCCTTATGCCAACACTTAGCAAAGACTACAACATCTGGGATAGTTGATTATCAAGCAGATGATCTTGCTAGAGATAACAATCTGGTGAACCTCTTAGTACAAGAACAAGATTGGGCTGATGACCTCATTAACTATTTCACAACTGGTAGATGCCCTTCACAGTTAAATGCCTCACAACGGAGAAGGTTTCGTCTGCAAGCTCTCAGGTATGTGTTGTTGCCCGAAGGATTGTTTTTCAAGAACATTGATGGCGTTCTTTTAAGGTGTGTCAAGGAATCAGAGAAGGCTAGACTCCTGGAGGAGTTTCATTCTGGCATATCAGGAGGACACTATGCAGGTAGACCAATGGCTTTAAAAATTATTCGGGCTGGTTACTATTGGCCAACCTTGTTCACAGATGCTTTCAGGATTGCCCAAGCATGTGACAAATGTCAGAGGTATACAGGAAGGGTTAGAAATGCATCATTGCCCCTGCATCCAATTCAGGTTGAAGCACCTTTTCAGCGGTGGGGATTGGACTTTATTGGGATTATTGATCCGAATTCTTCAACTGGACACAAGTATATCTTGACCGCTACAGATTATTTTATGAGATGGTCTGAAGCTATTCCAACCAGGGTTGCAAATCAAGAGGTGGTGATTTCTTTCATTGAAGGGCTGATCACACGTTTTGGCATTCTTGATGCTATTATTACAGATAACGGAACTCCATTTATTGGAGCTGAGCTAGCTAAATTTGCAAATAAGTATGGTGTTTTCCTGAAGACATCCTCTAACTATTACCCTCAGGGAAATGGCTTGGCAGAGTCCACAAACAAGAATTTGCTATGGATTTTAAAGAGATCTTTGGGGGATAACAAGAGATCATGGCACCTTCTGTTGAATCAAGCTTTATGGGCAGATAGGATTTCAATCAAGAAGTCTATCAAGACTTCACCATATGCCCTGGTATATGGAAAAGAGGCAAGGTTGCCTGTTCATCTAGAATTGCCAGTATTAGCAATTGCAAGGATTTTAGGATGATGAAGCAGATATAGATTCCATGGATATGCGGTTGGCTCAGTTGTTACAGTTGGAAGAGCAACGTTCTTTGGCTTATGAGGAGTTTGCTAAGCATACACAGGTTATTTCAAAGTGGTTCCATAAAAATTCCGCTGATCGTCCGCTTAAGGTGGGTGATTTGGTCCTGAAATGGAATGAAAAGAAAGCCAAGCCAGGGATGCACAAGAAGTTTGATGCTCTGTGGGAAGGCCCGTTCCGCATTGTCAGTGCTGGTGCAGCAAATTCGTTTCATCTGGAAGATTTGGATGGCAGCCCACTTCCTATTTCGGTGAACGAATTTCATCTGAAAGCCTACACTCCATGAAGTGCGAGTCCAGTAAAATTTTGTATATAGTAAACAAAAAAAAAAAAAAAAAAGAGAAAAAAAAAAGAAAAAAAAAGTATTGTTTTCCTCTGTCAACTTCGGCTCTTTTTGCATGCGAGCCCACAGGTACGTTTATTTCTTTCTTTTTTCTTCTTCCTTCCCAGTAGTTAGTGGCTTCCTCTCTATTTCTTCCTTCCCCTCTTCATTCCCTTCTTCTCCTACTCCTTTTTCTTCTACAAGTAATCAAGCCACTACTGTTGTTTCTTTTTCCCTTTCTGATATTCCCATTTCTTCTTTTCCTTTTCTTCTAATTTCATTGTCATTTTAGCATTTATCCATAGTTCCCACCATCCCTTCCACTTCCATTCCATTATTCATTTTCCCTCCATCCCCGCAGTCGGTGACACAGTAGCCCCTCTTTCGGTTGTATCTACCGCATCACTCCCTCCACTCCACCATTCCATCATTTACTATTTCCATTCCATAGTCCTCACTCCACTCATTCCATTCATTTCCATTTTGCAACCCTAGGTGCTTTCATGGAGATTCTTTTACAGCACCTGGTAAGCTAAGCCAAATACAGATTCCTTTGAGTTTTCTGTAAATCAGCAAGAGTTGTTGCAGCAGTCTACCGAGATGTACCCCATCAGCCAGCTTTCTGTTCTCAGTTTTTCTTGACTCTGTTGCCCAATGGATTCAGGCCTGGGATTCATGCATACAGCAGAACTGTATACCCCACGAGCCACCAAGAATGTTGGCATTTTTGCCACATTATTTTGATTGTTGATTATTCATGCATAAGATGTTGAAGTTCTCACTCCTCTACGAGTTTTGATGCAAAACAGCTAAGTCCGAAGACTGTCACGATATCACGACAAAAAGCAGCATGGAGAGCACAGTTTCAAAATCATCGTGATATCGCGACATGTCGCGTTATCGCGGGTCTGTTGAGGAGAGAGAAGTCAAAAGCAAAGGTGTCATGAAATCGTGACCTGTCACAGTTTCGCGGTGCCAAATGCAGAAAAGGGCTAAGCAGCAAAGTTGTCACGATTTCGCGACGTGTTCCAAAATCGTGGTCAAAATGGTCAACGGAGGTAGCGCAGTAAAATTGTCGTGATATCGTGACATGTCACGTTTTCATGACTTACAATGGCCATGGAGCAGAGTAAGAGAAAAGGTCATGAAATCATGACATAATTAAGCAAAGGATGATGACAATGAATCTCGTCGCGATTTCACGACAGAATAATGAACAAGGAGCAAAATGTGAAAGACGTCGCGATATCGCGACGTGTTGCGTGGTCGCGGCAAAGTTGAAAGAAAAGCATAAGGCATGAAAGGCGTCACGATTTCACGACATTTGTGAAGATGAAGTCCAGCAAGAAGAACATCATGATTTCATGACATATTGGGGCGAAAGGACCAAGTGCAGAGAATTGTCACGATTTCGTGACATGTCACGTTTTCGCGAAGAGGAAGCAAGGAGGTAGCCAGATTGTATGGAATGTCACGATTTCATGACATGACAAATTTTTGTGGTCGAAAAGTAGTAAAGTCCAAGGAGATAGAACCTGTCACGATTTCGCGACATGCTGGAGATTAAAGAACCACTTGAGGCAAGAGTGTCATGTTTTCGTAGGTTGAGAGCAGGACCGTACAAGGCAAGAGAAAATTGTCATGAAATCGCAACATGTTGGCTTTTCGTGACATAGAAGAGAAGATTGAGCAGTGGAGAGAGAACGTCGTGAAAGCGTGACTTGTCTTGTTTTCGCGACGTATAAGGGAGACACAACCAAAAGAGAGAAAGGTGTAGCGAAATCGTGCCTTGTCGCGTTTTCGCGGTTCGAAGCAACGAAAGGACAACATGGGTAAAGGATGTCACGATTTCATGACAGGTCATAGTTTCATGAAAATAGAGCGGAGAAAGAGCAGAATAGTACGAAACGTCACGATTTCGCGACGCGTCGCGTTTTCGCGAGCTAAGGTGGCGAAGGAAACCAAGGAGCCAAATACGTCACGATTTCGCGACATGGTTGATTTTCACGGTCCAAAAGTGACAAAAGTGTACGGAGCAAAGAAATGTCACGATTTCGTGACATGTCACGTTTTCGCGACCCGTTACAGTTTCGCGCCAGAAAGCAGTTCAAACGGCCCGATGAAGCATTGCGATTTCCAAGGATTAAAAGCACTCCAGAATTAAATGTTTTGCTGCTTTCCAATGTGAGCAAGGTAGAAGAACGTGCCCAAGCCACTAGAATTGAAGACGCCTCCATTATTCAAAGCTTCTGTTCATGATTTTTCTAACGGTTCAAGCATGTTTCGAGAACGACCATTTAATGAAGACGACCGGTTCCTTATTTCATTTAATTTTTGGTTTCTCCGAGGCTGGTTTAAGGGGATCATTTCCTTGTTTCTGTTGCACATTTTGTAGATCTCGAGGAAGTCCGTTGCCTATTTTAAATGCTGTAGAGAGGCAAGACCTCTATAAATATCAATGTAGATCTCAAAAAGAGGGATCGAGAGAGAGACTTTTGCTGAAAGCTTTCAAGTTCTTTGCATGAATGAAAGATATTTGGCCTCTGGTTTTGCAAGCAACTGTCTGTGTGGTTTTTCCTTCTATCTTATGCATTCCTAATTTACGCTCGTATTTCTTATCTGCTGCTTAATTTGAATTCTGCATCTGAGTTTAAATATTGCTAGTGAGGAAGTGAGTTCTGGAATGTGATCTTGGAGGTTTTCTGTGCAAGGTTGTAAGTTAATTATGTCGCTATCTTCTGTTATATGTTGTTAGTGTGCTTGAAGTTATCTGCTGCTAATCTTTCCCGATCTGATAAATTCGGCCTGTGGCTATATTTCTCGTTTCTTTCTGC
Source organism: Wollemia nobilis (assembly GCA_028583015.1). Taxonomy (NCBI): domain Eukaryota; kingdom Viridiplantae; phylum Streptophyta; class Pinopsida; order Araucariales; family Araucariaceae; genus Wollemia; species Wollemia nobilis. Next base: position 5,701,712 of record JAQPPZ010002230.1, on the reverse strand, counting down.
ACATTTATAATTCCTTTCCAGTAACTCTAGTCTTCATCAAGCTTAGATTTAGTAAGGGAACCAGCCCTCTCTGGAGATTGGTCTGGGAGACATTTCTTTCTCCCAGCCTTTCAATGTTGGCCGGGTCTAGGGCGCATTTCACGTAAAATCCTTTCCTGTGGCAGATTCGTGACCAACAGTTCCTCACTTATTTTTAAATTTTGAAATTGTTCTGATATCTAAGATGAGGAAGAGAAACCATTGGAAAAATAGGACACATGTTGAAATCATATTGAGCTCACTCTACATTTGAGAAAAACTTAAATGGTCAAGGGTTGCTCGGAATGGTGACTTGTTTTTTAAATTCAAACTTTAGGTATTAATGAAGAGTATAAGGGACAAACTTCATTGCATGGATCCAAGGACATACAAGAAGAAGATTGAAAGATGCAAGACAATGTACCATATAAAACAAAGTATACAATATTTTAGGCCCAACCTTGAGGGAAAGAGATATGACACCACAAACCTCTTGGGACTCATTTTTGAAAGCTTTTATAATGATATCAGATTTTGTTAAATCTTCCTCTTTTAATCCAAATTTTTGAAAGAATTGATATGTACACAAATTGAGGGAAGAACCATTATCAATAAAAATTTGCTTAATAAAGGTATCCCCAATAAGTGCAATGATGTAAAGTGAAGAATATTCTTGTAAATTTGAGGAAGATTTATCATCATCCAAGAATGATATGTGATGTGTCCCAAAAGAACCTATGACATAAACTATGTCATTAGGAGAAATATATGAGGGAACCGATTGTTATTTTAGAAATTCCATCAAAGCATCTCTATGGTTGAGATAATTATGTAAGATCTCTAAAACTGATATATTTGCTAGAGTATTAGCTATTTGCTTTTGGAGATCAAATAAAACCTTGGGGTGTGGTTTCAACACTAAAGGTGCAGTTCTTGTATATGAAATCTTTCTCTGATTATTATTTAGAACTGAATTAGGCTGTAATACAGAATTTTGTCCTTGCTGAGGATGCTGAGTCTAATCTTATATTATTGTAGTTATCCCAACCATGCCAACCATTTTACCATAGGGAGGAGGCTAATTTTGATGAGCCACCTGTTTAACTGCTTGTTGATTATGTTTTGGCAATGGATTTTTTAATATTCTCATATCTTGATTGGTAGTTGAAGTTTGCTGAATAGGAACTTGACTATTTACTCACTGATATTTCCCTATATGAATACATCCTGCATCAATCAAATTCTAAACCACATATTTCAACTTATTACAAGAATTTTCCCAATGTCCTACTCTATGATATGCAGAATGATGTCCTACTTTATACCAATGAGATGTAGTATCTGGTTGCCTTATGGGAGGCAACTCAATTGTGTTGGCTTCTAAAATATGTTTTAAAACTGCTTTCATAGACATATTAAATCTTATAAAATTTCTTTGTGGAGGTTTCTAAAGTATTATCTTTTGTAGGTTATTATTAACATGCCTACTATCCATTCCAATATCACCTCCTGTGTGTTTATTCTTATGTTGAGACTTAATAGGTTTCTCTTCTTTAACTTTGATTTGGCCTCTTTTTATAAGAGTTTGTTCTACTTTTCTTGCTAAATCAATTACTTGTTCAAAAGATGTAATAGTAGTAGTCTCTAATGCATAAGATATCCATTCTTGTAAATTGTTAATAAATATCTTAAGCATATCCTTTGGAGGTAAAGTATACCTCCAGCATCCAACTAAACTTCTCCAACGAGCCAAGAATACTAAAAAAAATTCCTCTTTACTTTGTTTTAAATTATAAACATCTTTCATTGTCACTTCCTTTTCAATATAGGCACGAAACTGTTGAAAATATAATTTTGGTGTTTTCTCAAAACTTTTCAAAGAATAATTAGGCAACCGGTAATACCACTCTAATTCCATGCCACCAAGACTTTTAGGAAACATTTTTAATAACATGTCATCATTTATGAGATCTTCACAAGATGTTCTAAATCTTCTTAAATGCTCTATTGTATCTTCTGTCCCCTTGTAAATAAGTAAAATCACCATAGGAAAATGCTTAGGATAAGGTCTAGCATAAACAATAGGATCCAATAGCTGATTACACATTTTATTATAACTGTAAGTGAAAGTTTACGGTTGAATCATCTCAAATTTTGAAACTAACTGCTTTACCATATTTGTTAAATTTTGCACTTCTAGATTACTGTTATGTAATATCACCAAATTCTCTAAAGGAGGGATATATGTGTGTTAAGGAAATAATATTTGGTTCAGGTTGGATGCATGGATACTATTTTATATGCAATGCCTTGTGAAAATGGACAACTAACATTTTGTGGAACAACATCAAAAGTTTTGAGATTAGAATATTGAGGAGAAAATTGAAAACAATTTTGAGTGACACTACTTGTAGGGTGGATAATACAATGATGCTAAATCCCACCCAAAATAAGAAAAATACCCACGACTTGGGTGGGCTATGTTAGGGCATAGGTTTTTATCACAAAGATATGGTCCACCTAAACCAAAATCCTACCCGAACTAAGGCAGTGAGTTTCGCTGGACAAGTAGACAAAGAAAGCCACAAAGCTACCTGCCCAACCTAGGTGAAAGTTTGTGACAACATGAGGGGCGAGTTCATCCCAATTACCCTGCCTCAACTTGGGTGGGTTCTTAAAAGAATTTTTAGGGTGGAGTCATCCTAAGGTGCCCACCCTAGTCAGGTTGGCTATTTTGAATATCCTTGAGAGCGAAAGTACCCCAAAAGTGCCACTTGAGTGAAGCGACAAAAGTGAAAGGTGAGCTATCACCCACAAAGGCCCTCAAAATATATCACATGAGGAAAGGAAATAATTGGTCAAATATGGTGCTAGCCTAGGTCTCAAGCATATCCTTGATGTATTATCACTTGTGTTTAATGTTTGCTACCAAACACTATAGTATACTTGTTGAAGCCCTACATCGAAACTCAAGGATAGAGGTTCCCTACTAATACAATGTAGTCAAAAGGAGGCATGTTGCAGGTATAATTGATGATCCACCACTGCATCTTGGGTCATAAATGAAAATAGTACAACCACATCAACAAAGACGAAGTCAAAAAAAGGGGGATAAAATTTATAGGGATCACCTGATAGCATAACTAGTCCCTTGAAAAACCTGATCAGATGTAGCTAGGTGTCAGAATGATGATGTTCCACCACCTAGGTGGTACAAAATGCACTAATGAACTCACCCAGTGAAAGGAGGTCCCATATTCTAGCTATAAAATAGTGAATGTAATTCATTCGAAGGGGTCGGATCTAAGCTATTACAATTTGTATGCAAGACTAGGAATCCATTAATATAAACAAAGCATTGTCTAGCCTTCAGATCATTTTGCATATGTATGTATTTTTATGTTTATAATTTTTTTCTAAAGTTGATGAATGAATTAGTTGTTATTCCACAATATGGATTATGACTATTAGTTTATCAATTTTAGAATTTATAAACATAGTGTGAAACATTAATGATAACAGATGGAATGTATCAGCTACTCTATTAGATGGTTTTATATGTGAATGTATTCCTACTTTCACCTGGATATATCTTGATGCATCTTATCTGCCCATTTTAATACAACGTCATTTAATTTTATTTGCTTTCCTTCTTGTTATCCCTAAACTCTACCGAAACTTTCATTGAAGTCACAAGGAACCAAACTTCTCCTAAGATTGGTCATAATATTTTGTTATCTAGTGGCCTCTCAATGTTGGTCTAGTCTACAAGGTATATAATAATTCCATTAGGTGTAAATTACCGACCAATAGTTTTTGGCACACCCGATGGGACCCGAAGTATCACATTTTAGTAGTATAGAGTTAGGTGATACTCTATCCCACTCAACTATTTAATAATTACATGGCGACTTTGTTAAACCATAAACCTGGAAATCCTTCCAGTGGAAATGTTTCATGATTACAAGGTGTAAAGTTAGTATATCTAAGGAACTCATTGAGTTCTTTGAACTAAATTTCCTAAGGTGGTAGTTCTTGACCTCTACTGAGCCCATTTCATTATGTACACCTCTAAAGGTTTAGCAATTTTTTCATCCTAATCCTCAGGAGCTTGATACCCTAATCAAAGTCATGGCTCAAAATCAAAACCAGAACCAAAAGTTGGGATATCCCAACTAGAACAATACAGGTCCCCTCAACCTCACTAACCATAATGTTATTCCTCTCGTAGCTCTAAAAGCATTACCTACCTATGATGGTACTGTAAATATGACATTTGAACACTACCAAGACATAGCAGCTCTGATTACTATTCATAGTATTGCTTATGAGGATGTTATGATCAAGTTATTGTTTATTTAATTAAAGGGTAAAATGCTATACTGGTATATAACCCTTACCAATAGAAGCATCACTTCATGGGCTGAACTAGAGGGAAGGTGCATCACTTCATGGGATGACCTAGAGGGAAGGTTGGTTGTTGAGTTCAATGAACAAGTCGATCCCTTCTCCTCACTCACTCAATTTACCATGATACAAAAACATCCCCAGGAAGAAATAAGTGATTTTAATATTAGATTCACTCACTCCTGGCATAGGATCCCTGATGGTCTTAGGCCAACTGATGAGTAGGTTGTATACTATTATCTGAGAGCCTTTAGCCCTGATTTGAGCTTAATGATAAGGTAAGATAATGTTTTAACCTTCCCTCAAATATTCCAAGAAGCCATGAAAGCTAAAAATCTCTTGATAGCTATTATTTTACTTCCCCCTAAGCCTACTATACCTTTTTTTCCTAAGCTACCACAAAATTAGTCGTAGTTAATGCCTTTAGTGTCACCTTACCATGCAACACTCCCCTAGTGAATGTGCCACAGTGGCCTACCCCCCATTTGCACCCACTCTCCTAGAAGCACCCATATTACCAGCTCTCTCTACTCCTCCTACAATACTAGTACTCCCCACTACAGACCCTCAGATGGCCATTCTGTTAGACCTACAAAACTCTATAAAAAATCTAAACATGGATGTCCAAAACTTGTCAAAAACCTCAATAATGAAATGAATCTTATGAAGAGAAGAGATGCAGAAAGGAATTTTCAACCTATAATATTATCATATGTAGCTCACAATCAAGCTGCCTCTACTAGCAAACCACTTGAAAGAAAAAGTACTATTATAACAAATGAAAGGGGAACCTTCCTTTGCTGCTACCTAGATAGACTATTGGTGCTCTACGTGTAATGATCCTCATGCAAAAAATACATGCATGATGCACTAGCACTATGTGTAGATGCTAGCTATTGAAAGAATAGAGTAGACATAGAAGAGTCATGTCAATATTTTCCAATAATATGAACACAAATGCATGTTGGCTTTAGACGACCAAAACTATATGCTCACCAAGTCCAAAAATAAATTGATATCAATGGGCCCCGAAGACCTGAATCCCATGAAAACATCCAACTACAAGAAATAAAAGGAAGATGCCATGAGAAAGACCTCTTAGACAACTCCCACTCAAAAACTACCTATGCAAAGGAGGGAGAATATACCCAATACAGGTCATGATAAGGCATTGCAGACAAAAGAGGAGGCTAGAGACAGGTTGAAATACCCTTACCTGACCAAGAGGTAGTGGTTAGAAGCCACTAAAGAAGACCAAAGTAGGTATAAAAGTTATCATAAGGACAAGAAGAATTAGCCCACCACTCTCAATTTCAATATAGTTAAATAATTGAAGAGGACCCCTTCAAAGGTCAGTATGTTTGATGCCCTGATTATCCCTAGATAAATCGATTTGCTCCAAGAGGAGCTACAACTAATAAAGGCCCAAATAAAATCACCCCTTGAGCAAAACTTGGCTCAATATGTCCTTGTCATGGGGGCAAGCAAGAAGAGGCTCTCCCCATTCTATTTATCCCTGGATATGGAAGGATGGATGGTGCACAATTGTATGATAGAATTAAGAGCTGATATAATGGTGATTCCTAAGGCAATATATGATGTCATGGGTATGGAATATACAAGGAATTTCCCTAGAGTCTTGTAGTTGGATGGCACCCTAGTAAAAACTATAGGAGTGATCAAATATGTACCTATGGTGTTGCACAAACTACATGAAGATACTGTAATATAGGAGATTGTAGTGGTGGATCTAGAACCATACTTTGGAATGTGTCTCTCTAGGGAATTCACTACTAATCTAGGAGGATACCTATCATTAGACTAGTCCCACATGGATATTCATTTCAAAGGTAAAAGAGTAAAAAAATTCTCGAAGAAGCCCTCTTCATTTCATATAGAAAGGCTTGAGGAAGAAGACTAGCAGGTGAAAATAGTGGGTATCATTATCGAAGGGGAGGATCTGATGGAAGAAGTCCTAGAGGAACTGCAAACTGAGGATCAGTTTTCTCTAAGATATTTCAATGCCATGATAGAGATAGGGATTGGTACCTATGCCATCAAAAAACCAGATGACAAGAAATCAAAGAGGAGTCCCACTCAGGCATAAAATAAAATATGGAAGTTATAGTTCAATGGGGCCATATGCAAGAATGGTGAAGGTGCATGAGTGGTACTGGTTATACCAACAAGAGATCAAAAAACCTTTTCTTATAGGTTGAAATGGAGCTATACTAATAATGTAGCAGAATATGAAGCCTTATGCTTAGGACTAAGAAAGGCTGAGAATATGGGGGTGTAGACAATAAAATTATGTAAATAAGATAAGACTGTTAATGCACCACTCTTATCGACATTATATGGCCCCATTGGGAAACCCTCAGGGGTTAATTAGGGCTCCCAACCACTTTTGGTAAGGTTTAACCTACTTTTGTAAGGTCTTGGGGCATGTAGCCATGACCATACCACCCCAATAAGGCCACAGTTCATGATCGTCCCACCCAGGGATGACCACATGCAACCATCCCTGGGTGGGACAGCCATATTCTAGACCCATCAAAAGTTAAAGGGTGGGATACATGACAATCAATTCCTATCATTTATCCTACCCAATAAATCATGAAATATTGGAAGGCTATCATGACCATTAGGGCCTACAAATTGGAGGTCCAAATGGTAAGCCTCTTCCACCATATGCATGACAAAGGCATTGCCAAGTGGCATCACTTGCCTCGCATGCCCAAACTTGCCCCTTTGCCCCATTTTCCCTCTTGGGCTATAAATTGAGGTTTTTCCACCCAATTCAAGAAGCAAAGGACTTTGCAATTATTGACCATGAAGTGCTGCAAATATTTTCCTTCAACCTTTGCCCACCTATTTTCCTTGGAAACCTCTTTAATTGAAGGTGTTTTCAGGGCATTCTAGGACATAGTAATTTGTTCCAAAACCCATAAATTTTGAGAGTTAGTTTCCCAAATTCGATGACAAGATCCCCAGGAGGATTATTGACTAGATCCAAGTGGAATTGGTGGTAAAAACCACCATGTTTTATGGGCATCCTCCCTTAGGATGGTTAATAGGTCTAGTTGGAACTCCTAGGGATGGCCATGAATTGGCCCACAATTTTGATCTAATTTCTATATAGTTCATTTATATAGCATTAAATTAATATCATATTAAAATTTGGTGAATTTTTTAGTAGATTTGATAGGTCAATTAATATTTTTATGATTACAGTCCTAGTTGTCCTTGCTAGGAATGACCATAGGTTATGCTCACAATCTAACTATGATTTCTGCTCAGATCTGTACTAATCACATAATAAACATCATATTAAGTTTGCAAGTCATTTGGATTAGTTTAGATTAGTCGCAAATAATTTTTATATTCATAGATGCATACTTTTCATGGTTTTCCTTACAAAATGCATATGCTATTAATATATTTCAATCTCTTTTGTGTAGGTACAGGTACTCGATGCATGATGGAGGAGTTAAGGAGCTAAATAAAAGTAGCCCAAAGATAGCTCTATATTGTGGGTTGCGAGAAGAACACCTGGAAATGCACCATTAAGCTCATGGAGGGATTTGATTCCTCAAGTTTTGTAAATTGAAATGTATCACATTGAAAAACCCTCAAGGGGATGTATTGTAACCATTGAATTGATAAATTAATGAATACAAGGATAACCCCCTTTTTACTTAACCTATTTATCATTTTAGTTGCTTACTTTATCATCTTTCTTATGCATGCTTTAATCTAATAATTACGTTAGATGCATTTCAATTCGATATATTAGACATAGTCATTGTTCTTACTTATTTAGTGGTGATCACAATGGGACCTTATCCCTTGTATTTATTTTTTAATTTCTACCATTTTTTACCTTGTTTTTGTGTTTTGGATGTTGTAGGTTCTGGCTGTTCTGAACTGAAATGACCCCTAAATTCCTAGTTGGAACTTCCAGGGATGGCCACAAAAATCGTCCCACTTAGGGATGGCCCCCAAATTTGTAGCCATCCCACACAAGGATGACCACACAACCAGGGGTTTTCTGCAAAAATTTCCAGAAGCAATAGTTTCCAGAACAGGTAAGGTAAGTTCCTAAACCCTCAATTTACAGTTAGGTTGTTTAAAAAAGGTTAAATTTTAGTTTTTCATGTCTTTTATGTGTGATTGAAAGTTAGATTTCCCCTTTCTAAATTCCACATTAACAAATTGAAGAAAAAAAAAAGAACAGCTTTAGATATGCATTTGTTTGTTTTGCTTGCGTATGACCTGCCTAAGGGTTAGGTTTTCATATGGGTAAAAACTTTGTAAGTTCCTTATTTATATATGCATATGATTCTGAAAGTGAAACGCTATTTAATGCATTTAATGAAAAGTAATTGAATGCTATCTTGTTTAATTTCAGACATTTTAAACGAAACCACACACACCACGTCACTTTTAAATGTTAGTGAGTTGGAATTCATCCCCAACCATTGATAGAGTTCAACGATGGTGGGTTTCATATCCATCCATTGGCTCAAATTCTATGTACCCCATTTTAGCCAAAACCAACTCCAAGAACCATAATAGCTTGTAGAATAGAGCACGTATCTCTCTTCGAAGAGGTATATTGTTGACCACGATGAACTAGGTGAGGACTTGTAGGACCTATGCTCCCTGATCGGGTATGGATTTCATCTCCATACTTTGGTTGGTTAACGTAACTGGAATTTCATTACAAGTTTTCAAGGTGTGAGTGTACATGTGAAATTCCATTAAACAATTGAGTTACATCAAAAAACATTCAAAACATGTGAAAGAGATTCTTTACAAAAGTAACAAATAAAAAAAACACTAAAAAATTTAGGAACACATAATATTTAAAAGATATAATCATTTGTATTCTTGTGTATTTATATTTTTTTGTGTTTGAATCTATAAAACTTGTAAAGGAGATAATCACGTAGAGGTTTATAAAAAGTAGTCATGGTACATACATGTAGCCAAGTCCACTTAAAGGTTGACACTATGGGGAGTAGGCAAGGAGACATGGATCATCTCTGATTTGACCCCAAGGACATGGTTATACCTCCTTGGTGGCCACCTACTCTCCCAAGTCCTAGAAGGTTAGATAAGGGACCTAGCCTATAAGGGACTCCTACACATGGCACCCCTACAAGTCATAGTTCCAATCTAGAAAATTATTTGCCAAGTATGGATACTTCCAATGCCTTCTTCCATGAAAGGAAAATGCGTAATGAGGCACCTACACATAGAGCAATACCATGCATTCACTTGCCTACTTGATCTATTTAGCACACTTGTGTGTAGGACCAAGACTATTCACCTAGGGTGGGATTAAATGATCACATTATGCTTTCAAATCACCCTTCCCCAAAGTACAATAATCTCGATGATTATGATACTTGTCATAGTGGGTGAGTAAATTCTACCCTACCCTTCCGGAAGACCTATGGAATATCCTGATTATCCTCGGTCACATCATTCCATTCAAGCACGATGTGCCTCTGCACCAGCAAAATACCAAGAACATATGTTTAGGGGTGAACCTCAAGTAAATGTGGCCTCTCTCAATTGAGGAAAAGTTGTAATAGACCTCACAAATCCTCCCAAAAAATATAGGTATCAGGGCAATAATGCTAAGATACATAGGCCTAACATAGATGATCAAATTAATCAACTAGTTAAACGGTATGTTGATCATCAAGCTAAGTTTAATCAACTTCAGTTAGATAAAAAATGCTTAGATCTCCTAGAGCAGCTATAGCAATTGGAAAGACAAAGACTTGAATAGTAGATTCAAGAGAATTTACGTGATGGAGTTCCTACTACAAGCACACATAGACATGAGGCTCATAAGAGGCATCCCACTTTCCATCAAAATAGGTCTCCTAGGCCTAATAAAATGATGCCACCTTGACCTCCTAGGCCTAATCAGAACTTACCTACTAGGCCTAATATAGATCGCCTTTAGAAGACATTAGTTTCTTCTTGTAGGCCCATTTCGAAAACACCTTATAGGGCTTATGAAAATTTAGAACAAAAATAGAAATACTTAGAAGCACAATTTGGAGGCATGGTTGATGAAAATCAACCACTTCAACATATACTTAACATTCCTCATCCCCTCCATGGATCCAAAATAAAGAAGATGATATTAAATCCTCTGATGCATATCAAGCATTGCTTGAATGCTTAGAAACTATAGCGAGTAAGACAGCTAAGACTGGGCTTCAAAAGCCCACCTTGCACCAGTTGCGCAGTCAACCACTGCATCCATCTATACCTTCCCCTACATACCATAAACATTCTAAAATACCCAAATTGAAAAATTTAAAGAGAAAGAAGATGCTCAAGAGCACATGACCAGGTTCATGAACCAATGCTTCAGCATACAAGAAAATGGCGTATTACTCCTAAGAACATTTCTAATTACCCTCTCTAGCCTAGCTAGTGAGTGGTTTAATCAACTTCCAAGGCATAGCATCTATACTTTTAAACATTTTGCAGATGCGTTCTTGGAACATTTCACCTTCAATACCAAGAGAAAGGTGACCCTAACCGACCTTACGGGATTAAAACAATATGACGATGAGTCTATCAATGACTATGGAAATAGGTGATGAAATCTCCTAGCTAAGCTACCTTATCTATTACCAGTATTCGAGTTGACTCAGATGTTTTCAAAGAGTTGCCTAAAACCAATATCTTTATTGTTGCAACTCCAGCAATATTCCACTCTTGAAGATGCTCTAGCATAGGCTAGAACCATAGAAGAGATCAAAATCCAAGAGGGTGAGATATCAAAACCTTGCAAGAAGGAGTGGACTAAAAATCCAAAGAGCAATATAGCACCATCAAAGCTGAAAATGATCAATCAAGTGGCCATTAATATCCCAGGGCCTACACAAATGATGCCTCCTCAAAAGGCAAATTATTAGGCCCAACATCCTCCTACAAGTTACAATAATAATACTCAAGCAAATTAGGGCCAAAATCAACCATGTCGCTCTAGGCAATAGAATTCGCCCTTCACTGAGTCAATGGACTCCCTATTCAACCATTTGTGGACTGCCAAAATGATTAATTTACTAGAAATAAAGCCTATAGACCCTAATACAGGTAAACAAAAGCCTATGGGACATCGAGAAGATCTATTTTGTAGATATCATAGGTAGAATGGCCATGACTTGCCTATGTGCTATGGTTTCAAAAACTTAGTGCAAGATATGATAGAGAGGAATGAACTCCAAGTGGATAATCCTCTCACCCCAAATAATCAATAGATGGATGTTTTCAAAGACCCATTACCTACTCATGAGGTAAAGACAACTCCTACCAAACAAATGAATGAGGTCAACATGGCACCCCCTCTACAAGGGTACGTTGGGATGGTTAGTATTGTGACTAGGAATAGATGCTACCCAAGTCAAGCTGCATAATATGCAGGTTCAAGTGATGTTCCATCAACATCACAGCCTCCACCACCTCCAATAGAAAGCCTTCCACCTAGTCCAATAGTGATAATAAAAAGTAAGCTTACGCAAAGCTTAATAATATCTTTGGCTAGATTATCCATATACGAGCTCATTCAACAATTTCCACCTCACAGAGAAGCTCTAATGGATATTATTAAGTCGATAGAGTTGTAGCCCCAAGAGTCTAACTCTTTTATCAATTTCATGGGATATGTGCAACAATGTAAGGAAATAGTGATTACATTCCATGAACATGAACTCAAACCCATAGCAAATGATGTGGTTGACCCTACTTTACACATCATTGCATGTGTGAATGAGATATAATATAAGAGAATTTTAATAGATACTGGTTCGTCAAGCAACATAATAACCACTAGTGCTCTTAAACACCTAGGAATTTTGACATCTCGTGTTGTTGCATCCATCTACATCCTCCAAGTATTCAATGATATGATATGCTCCATAGTTGGCACTATAGTTCTACCCATTCAGGTGGGATGCAAAACTATATCGACCTTATGTCATGTTCTAGAGGGTGTAATGGCCTAAAACATATTGCTGGGAAGACCTTGGATTTGGGATATGAAGTGTGTCCCTTCCATTGCTCACCAATGTCTAAAGTATGCTTATAAAGTGTAGGTACACGTAGTCTCTACAGACCTTGAGTCCTTTAAGTATTGCAACCCAGTGCAACAAATCCCCGAGTTGACCTTACGATAGACTCATGTGGACTTCCAATTGAATACATCCATTCAAGGTCCACTCCCATTTCCATTGCCTTCCATTATACCATTACCATATTTATCCATACCATCATCATCATTAGCACCATCAGAAATGCCTTCATAATTGTCTAATCCTTCATAGAGGAACATGTCAAAGATGCCAATCAATGAGATCCCACCCATCATTTCCACCATCTCTACGAAAGAGATTCCTAGTCTAGCAGACAAGGAATCATCTCAAGAGGTACACATTGAGTCATCTCAGCCTTGCTTCCATCTCCTCCACTTTCATCATCCCAGGTTACAATCTAGATGGCTAGTATAGGGTTAGGAGAGTACTTAGTGAGGAACATCACAATAGTTCCATCCGTTGTGTAGACACCTAAAACACATCATGTTTAGGAGACTACTCATATGGGCATCCTTGCAGACCATATGAATGATCTTGGACCTTTCCAAGGCAAAGCAGTGGTTCTAACCACTCAATTTAGGCATCTTTGGCCTACTCAACCTTAGTCATGGATGACATCCATAGCTAAGATCTCAACCATGGCTGACACCCATGACTAGGATTCTAGCTACGCTTAGGAGCCACGACTAGCTCTACAACTATCACGGACTCTCGAGCCAAGCCAAAATTAGTTACAATGGCCATGGCAATGGATTTCAAATGGTTTCAAGTGAGGAAGCTTTTGGATTCTTCCTCCCAACTACTCCAACCTCCTAGTTCTTGATCTTGGCTTCTCAAGGAAGCTAGGATTAGGAATTGAGAGTGCTATAAGACCCCCCTCCAAATTGGGGAGAAAGTCTAGAAGAGTTTTCAATTGAATGTAATGAAGCCCTACCAAATTGGAGAGCCACATACAACCCTTGAGGAGTGTCTACATGCTATCAATTTGGAGAATCATGACTGCATTTGAAGTAATGAAGATCCTAAGAGCTTGAGGAGCAAGCTTTGCCAATTGAACCACTTCCATTGTAAATTTGAGTGAACTTCATCACCAATCTATTCTAGAATGATGAGGTGACCCTTGATCATCAATTCCTCAAAGGAATTAGTAGTTTCAAGCCCTGGTTGCAAGAGAAAGAAGACTTTCACCTCAATCGTGGCTAACAGAGCCAACTACGCTTGAAACCCATGGCTAGGGTTTGAAGCTCATTTCCCTCCATTTTAGCCATAGGATTTCAATTTCATGCATGCAATTAGTTAGATCTAGCTTAGATTAACTTTCATTTGCATATTTGTATGGTTAATTTGAGATATTAGAGGTAGCTTTGCCCTTATTTTATCATATTTACTAGATTTGCATTAATCTTCTTAGATTAGATTTATTTCATGCTTTCATTGCAAATTTTATGTTAGATTAATTAGATTTAATTATTTTCAAGCATACTTTGTATTATTTTAACATTATTGCATATATCTTTGCTTACATTGACATATCTTTATGTTTTATTGCAATTTTTATCATATTCTTTGCAAATCTTCCACAAGAGCCTCATCATGAGAGGCCTCATATGCTCCTAATTGTGCTATGTTGTTTCTTGAATGCAGATTATAGATTCTTGATATATTTGAAGCATTCTTGGCATCAATTTCCTCCAAGCAAGTGAGAAGAAGGCATCCATAAGCCTTGAGTAGTTCGTGTCGAATCTAGAGAACCTATGGATTGCACCAACCCCATTTAGGGGCTTCAAAATATTGTATTCATTGTATCAATATTTTGGTATCCCTTAGAGGGACCTACTTGTAATCGAGATTTATCATGATTTAATAAAATAAAGCTTACATATTCTTGTTAATTCATTGTTTTACATGCTTTATTGCTTTATATTTGGTATAATGATGTCAATAGCTTAGGTGCATGTTTTTTAGGATCGTACAGATGGCGATCATGATGGAAACCCCACAAATTTTGCTGTATTTACTAATTTTTCTATGTTTTTGTGTTGTAGGTCTTAGCCATGCTTGACATCCATGGTGCATAGTGTCAGCCATGTTTAACACCCATGGCTAGCATCTCAACCATGCTTGACAACCGTGACTAGCAAAAATAGAGAAACAGATAGTAGACAACCTGTCTCTTCATCATATGAGGGATTCTAATTTTCCCTTCTCTATGATTTCCATGTTTCTATGTTTTTCCTATCAGTAGGCTAATTAGATCATCTAGCCAAATTTTAGAAGGAAAAATAATGAAAATTGCCTTGTCTGCTATTAGTTGTGGTTGACAACAACAACTAGCACTGTTAGTTATGGTTGTCATCCATAGCTAAGATTTAGTTGTTTGTTAGTTATGGTATAAAATAGTAACTAGCATTAAATCTCTGTGTTAGGGTTTTCTTGCTTGGGGCCTATCTAAAGGCTAGTCTCTCATGTAATTTTGCATCTTCTGATTTGGAAAATAGCATTTAGTTTTGCATCTTTCTAAATTCAAATGTAAATTTCCTAGGCATATAGGAAAAATCATGGGTGCTCTCTGATGCATTTTACTTTTATTGCAAAGTTAAAATGAACCCTCACACACCACATAACATTTAAATGTTAGTGAGTTGGAATTCATACCCAACCACTAATAGAGTTCAATGATGGTGGGCGTCATATCCATCCATTGGCTCAAATCCCATGAACCCATTCTATTGGCCAATACCAGACTCCAAGATCTATCCTATCCATGCAAAATAGCATGCATTCCTCTTCGGAGGGGTGTATCATTGACCATGTGATATTGGGTGAGGATCGGTAGGACCTGTGCTCCCTGATCGGGTGTGGGCTTCATCTCCACACTTTGGTGGGTTTACGTGATCATGAATTTCATTATCGGTTGTCGAGCTATGAGCATACAGGTGAAAACCATTAAACTAAACAAGTATATCATCAAAAAATTTGAAAACATGATGAGAGTTAGTTTATGATACAACACACCTAAAACACACTAAAATAGTTTAGGGATCACAAAGAAATTTTAAAAGAGATAATCACCCTTGTATTCTTTGTTTTCTCTAAAATTTACATAGGAGATAATTCACATTATGGTTAATACATGGAGAGGCCAACCTTGGATAATCGAGGTGGAGGTCGAAGCTCTAGAAGACACACAAAACAATGCATTGAACTCTCAACCATAGAATCCTCTTGAATGATGTTCGATGAGTATTAGAGGGGATAATTCAACATGCGAGGATTCTATTTAGAACACCCTAGTTAGAGGAGGTAATGCACACTCCTCGAGGGATAGATCTAAGGGTGGCTCAAGGCCCCCACCATCCCAGGATAGACAATAAGAAAATCCACCCAATCAGGGGTAGGAAGAGAGGGCTACTTTAGAGCATAGGCCCTTGCAAACTCCAAATAATAATGAACCTAGGAAGTTCATGATTGACATGGCTAGACTTGGAGAAAATGGTACACCACCAAATGAACCATGGAAAAGTAGGTAGCTTGATGGACTTGAATGAGTCCTAGGGAAATTAGGATGTAGAGCCTCATCTGCACATACTCATTTCATGAGTTCACATAGTGAGAGCACACATAGGCCTACCAAGGAGCTAGGAGAATGCTCAAAGTATTCTCAAAGCATACATGCCCCATCAACCCATGCGGGCATAGATAATAGACAATAACAAAATGTGAATGCCATCTATACAGACAAAGGTAAGAGTATGGTAGATAAGTCTATTGGGGCCCACACCAACAAAGCCCCTAGAATAGAGTTGCATAACCAGAGGCCACATACTATCGATCTTATAGATCGATCACAAAAATTGGTTTTAGAGCAAAGGTAGTGTATCTTCCAAGATCAATTGGAAGATGTGCATGCAGAGCATGAGTACCTCAAGAATGAGGATACTCAATGATAGAGGTTGTTAAGGCAATATCTGTATGAGTAGCGCATGCACGAGCAATGCATCCTTGACCAAAAGGAGCATGTAGAGAGAGAAGATAGATTGGCTCACACTAATTTACCTCCTCAAAGTGAATATAGGGAGCACCACCATAGATGAGCTACTTCATAGCCTAAATTGCACCCTAAGCATACTAGAAATCATACTCATTATATGGCCCAAAACATGTTATAGTGCCAAGCGCTCGAACACCATGGGCGTACTCAGTATGAGGAGGTAGAAGGAGATGACCAAGAGCAATAATATCCTAGAGATCTCCTTAGTAGACATGGAGGATGAGCCTAGTCCTCCACCTCGACCCAAGAAGAATCTACCTCCAAAAGCTCCTCAGAGACCTCTCAGGGAAGAGGAGATTCTATCTTCCCAGGCCTACAAAGCCTTGGCAGAAAAGGTAAGAGCCATTGAGAAACAAGGGATGACTTATCAAAAGCCAACCTTGAATAGGATCCACAATGCACCTTTATGCCCCTCAGTGCCTAGTCCAACGTATCCCGATCACTTCGAGATGCCAAAGCTGGATAAATTTCTAGGAGATGAAGATGCCCAAGAGCATGTCACGAGTTTTATGAACATGTGCTTTCAGATACAAAGTGATGATGCTTTGTTATTGAGGACCTTCATCATGACCCTTTCAGGCCCTACCCTAGAATGGTTCAACCAATTAAAAAGGCACAACATAACCAACTTTGAACAACTGGCAAATGCTTTTCTTGAATGCTTCTCTTTCGATATCAAGAAGAAAATAAATTTGTCCGATTTGGCCACTTTAATGCAATATGATGATGAGCCAATCATGGACTATGGAAAGATATGGAGAAATTTAATGGCTAAGCTACCATTTTCCATTCCAACAATTGAACTGACTTGGATGTTCACTAAGAGTTGTGCAAAACACATCTCACTATTGTTGCAATTACAACAATATCAGATATTTGAGGAGGCCTTGGTGCAAGCCAAGGTTATTGAGGATATCAAGTTATAGGAGGGTAACTTGAAACTCTAGAACAAAAAGGATTGGAACAATAAGAACACTAAAAATCAAAATCACCAAGCCAAGCTAGCCCACATGAATCAAGTAGTGTTGAATCTCTAGAAAGGGGACAAGGGCCAACAACAATAGAATTATCAGGCTCAACCTCCCCCTGCGTAATATAATCAACGCAATAATAAGAAATAGGGTAAAAACAAGGATCAATGCCCTCCTCACTAGTTTATGCCATTTTTGGAGATGATGGCATCAATTTTCCAATAATTGTGTGAGGCTAATGCTATAAATTTACTAGATGTCAAATTGATCGATCCTAACCAACCTAAATCAAAAGCATTTAGGGAGGATCTTTATTGTTCATACCATAGGTAGAAAGGACATGACATTGAAGGATGTCATAGTTTCAAACATTTGGTGCAGAACATGATTGATAATAACAAGCTAATCATTGATAATCCTCAGGCTCTAGATAATCAAAACATGGGGATATTCAAAAATCCCTTGCCCAACCATGAGCCTCCAAGGAACAATGTCGACCAAGTGAATCAAGTGCGGATTGATCCACCTACATAGGGCTTCATCGGTATGGTGAACGTTATCACCAGGAATAGGAGATATGATCAGCTAGGTCCTCCTCCTACTCTAGTCAGGATTAGAGTTGCACCCCCACAAAGGCTAGCATAGAACAATCTGCTAGGCCCACCAACTAGACCGGTGGTGACCATAAGAAATAGGCTTATCCAAAGCCTATAGATAACCTTAGCAAAGCTATCTATTTATGAAATAATACAATAGTCTCCTAAGCATAGGGAGATGCTAATGGATATTTTGAGGTCCATAGAGGTTCAGTCCCAAGACCCAAAAGCATTTACAAATTTTGTGGGACATGTGCAATAGTGCCAAGAGCCCATGATTCAGTTTTATGATCATGAAATCAAAATGGTCTCTACTATTATAGTGGACCCACCGCTTCATATAATTGCGTGTGTCAACCACACACCTTTCAAGTGGGTATTGATCGACATAGGGTCTTCGATCAATATTATTACAACAAAGGCCTTAGCATATTTGAAATTGCCAAAATTACATATTGTGCCATCGACCTTCACATTACGAGCATTCAATGATGCATTATGCTCAACTGTTGGCACTATAGTCTTACCTATTCAGGTAGGATTGAAGACCATCTCGATGATGTGTCACATGTTAGAAGGTGTGATGCAGTATAACATCCTCTTAGGTAGACCTTGGATAAGAGAGATGCGATGTGTACCTTCAATACTACATCAATGTATCAAGTACATACATGAGGGTCAAGTGCACGTGGTTCCTTCCAATGAGGAGCCATTCAAATATGTGAATCAAGTAGATTTACCTAGAGATTTCATACTCCCTTCAACACATCTGGATATAAGACCAACGTCACCTATTAAACATCTAGAAGGTAAATCAAAGGAAGTGTGTGCTGGACCTTCAACATCAACACCATGACCATCTATGCATACAATAATTACTTCTGCAAAGCCTACAACATCGATGATGCTTAGAAATGACCAGAAGCTCAAGGTAGTAATGGGTAAGAAAGAGTCAAAAGAAATGCCCAAAGTAGCAACTACTAAAGTCTCTAATCCCATGGATGAGGGAGACATGTAGAATGAATTCAAGGAGGTACAACAACCTACCTCACCTATTTCTTTAGCTGGGTCATCTGCACCGTAGGTGACCATTCACTTGGTTAATCCTCGGGTTAGTAGAATACATAGTGTAGAATGTGACGTTCACACCTTTTATCAAAACTACACAAGATATGGGTAGACCTCAAGCCCAACGCTTTCCTGTAGGGATGGTGGTGCCACTGGGGGTACCACCCAACCAAACCAACTTCATCTATGGAGGCCTTGATCAACTTATGAATCGTACACCTATGGATGAAGATGATGATGAACCATTCATTGTGAATGTTCATTATCTATCCAACCTAGAGTTTACCTTATGATATTTTGAATGTTACCATTGGCATGGTTACGGTCTCGATTTATTCGAGCAAGGATGAAAAACTCCCTATGAACCATAGTATCAGTTGCCAATTGATCGGTTTAGGTTAGGCTATAATATCAGAGGTTAGGATGAACTTCTAGCAACATCTCTTGATCACCTGAATCTCAGTTTAGGGGATGATATGGATTGGAACCCCTATCATCCTAACCCTTCTCATTTATGAAGGGGTAACTGGAAAGTGACCATGGTTGCTATCGAACCACCTAAAATCTATCATGACAACATTGTGGTGGAGGTCAATCTAGAGGATATTCCAAGAACCGACTTGGTAATCAAAAATTATGAAGATGTCGATGACACTAGCATGCAAATTCAGAATCTGGGCCTAATAGTAGATACTGAATCAGAAGTTGCTTCTGAGGAAGTTAGAGTAGAATCTATTTTTAAAAGAGATGGACCAAAATGTGATTCTAGAATAGATGATGATGAGGAGTCCTCAAACAATGAATAATATGAGGATGAGATTGAGTTGGCCTACTTAGGCCCTCAACATTTATATCATCTATTACCCATGGAGCTAGTGGGAATGAATAATGGATACTTCATTGATGATAGTGACTACGAATATGAGATCGAGATGGCCTACCTCGAGCCTCACCATTTACATCATCACATTGAACCATTCGATATGGATGAGATGTATCAAAGAGTTTATCCTGGCCCTCAGGGGAAGATCAACTAATGTAGATGAAGTTTATCACATAGTCTTCCCCGATCCTCCTACATATCGGTAGCTCCTTGAGCCAAATGATCCCATTTTCTAGTCTATTCATAGATCGGATCCTGATATCCCCATACCCCCAGAGCCACATCTTGGGTATGAGAGTCACATCGATAATGTAGAGGTGCACACACGTGGTCCTAGAGATCTAACTCATTCCATCAATATGATCTCCATTGATTTGACCACTCCACTCCACAACCTAGTAGATCCTTCTAAACCATTGTGTCTTAATCTAGATGCTATTGATTGGGATCATGTTGATTCACCTCTAGAGCTTGAATATTTCTTCCCCAATGAAGAAATGTTACAACCATTTCACTTTGCACTAGGTTGCACATGCGATGATGTTTATCATGTTGAGGGTAATTTTGATGTGGAACCTTTAAACCTAATGGATGACATCCACCTGATCCCTACGCCTCACCAACTTGAGGAGGGATCACACATGTCAATAGAGGAAACCTTTGATGTGGATATCAGTGATGATCCCACTAATCCTAAGAAGGTTAAATTTGGAGAGAGTCTATCTCTTGATGAGCATGCCAACCTCATCCCTCTACTGAAAGAGAGACCTGATCTCTTTTCTTGGATATACAAGGATATGTCAGGTCTAGATCCAAAATTGGTTACTCATAACCTTTCACTAGATCCCTCTAAAAATCAATCAAGCAGAAGCTCAGGAAAATGCATCCAACCATCGCTTTAATGGTTAAATATGAGTTGCAAAAGTTATTGGATGTAGATTTTATTATCTCCATCGACTATCCAGAATGGGTATCAAACATGGTACCTATAGGAAAACCTGATGGAAGGATCTGTATCTGTACAGATTTTAGAGACCTCAACAAGGCAACACCAAAGGATTCATTCCCATTGCCCAATATAGATGCTCTCGTAGATGCAACTATGGGTCATGAGATGCTTTCCCTTATGGATGATTTTTTTGGTTACAATCAAATTCAGATTAAACTTGAAGACCAACATAAAACCATATTCACAATGCCATGGGGAACATTTTGTTATAAGGTTATGCCATTCGGTCTTAAAAATGTTGGTGCCACATATCAATGAGCCATGACATACATCTTTCATGACTACATGCACAAGATCCTAGAGGATTATATTGATGACTTATTGGTAAAGTCATTGTTACGTGAAGAGCATGTTGAGGTTCTCAGGAAGGTCTTTGATCACTTGATAGAGCATAATGTCAGGTTGAATCCCAAGAAATGCGTCTTTGGTGTAACTTCAGGAAAACTCTTGGGATTCATCATTTCTAAATGAGGGATCGAAGTCGACCTAACAAAGGTCAAGGCCATACTTGAAATGCATCCTCCCACCAATATCAAAGAGCTAAGAAGCCTATAAGGCAAAGTAGCATCCATAAAGTGATTTATCACACAATTATCGGATAAATGTCGACCCATGAATCGATTGCTACACAAGGGGGTCCCATTCAATTGGGATGAGGATTATCAAGAGGCCTTTGCTAAAATTAAGCAATACCTAGCAACACCACTAGTACTAGCTCCACCAAGGCTAGATGTGCCATTCCTGCTTTATATATCAGCTACTAACTTTGCATTAGGAACCATGTTAGCCCAAAAGAATGTGCAAGATAAAGAGCAAGTGATATATTATATCAGTCACACCTTGGTGAGTTATGAGCTAGGGTATGCATACGTAGAAAAGTTGTGCTTAGCAGTGGTTTTTGTGACTAAGAAGTTGCACCACTACATGCTAAGTCATACGATGTATGTGATATCAAAATAAAATCCTTTGTAGTATATGATGAGCAAGACATATCATAATACATGTACTACAAAGTGGATCATGCTATTGATAGAATTTGACTTGGAATTCATCAACCAAAATTCCATCAAGGGATAGGTCATAGTTGATCAGTTGGTAGAGGCACCTCTTGAAGATAGTAAGCCTCTTGTCATAGAGCTTCTTGATGATGTAGTATTTGCATTATCGAAGTCTCTTAAACTTGAAGAACTAGATAATAAAGTTGATATGACTTTGTTCTTTGATGGTTCGAAGTGTGAGCAAGGGGGTGGTGCAGGAATTATCTTTTTCATGCCACAAGGTGCTCCAATGCCCTTGTCATTTAAACTAGACTTTCCTTGTACCAATAACAACTCTGAATATGAGGCCCTAATATTGGGTCTCCAAACAATAATCACCATGAAGATCAAAATATTAAACATCTTTGGTGACTCCCTTCTCATTGTTAACCAAGTTAAGGGACTATTTCAATGTAGGTGTCCTATCCTGAAAGCTTATAAGGATCTTGTTGACACTTATCTAGCCCAGCTAGAGTGGTATGACATCGAGGCAATCCCTCGTACATCAAATAGATTTGTAGATACTATGGCATCTTTGGGATCCTTGATCCCTCAGAATCCATCTATCGATTTCACTACCATTCATGTGAAGATGCTTTCGCAATCCATGATGCAGCATGAGGCTTTTGATAATAAAGAATCAGTCAACATGATTCATATAGAACCAAACCATGAGTGGTTCTATAAAGCCAGAGACTTTCTTAAGAAGGCACCCTAGGGGTATTTGATCTTGTAAGGTCCTATGGGGAATGGCACCACCATTCACCATAAGGTTGTATCCTAGTCTGCATTCATGCATATCGATTCATAAAGGGAACAAGTCATCTTGTCAGTCGAGGTTGTAGCTTATCAAGATTGGATGTCATAATTGCATGACTTCCTTAAGCTTGGATTAATCCTATAGGGATTATCATGTGTCATGAAATGCACATTCAAATAGAAAGTGACAAAGTATGTCTTGTTAGGAGACATCTTGTACCATCGAAGCTATGATGGAATTCTCCTTCATTGTCTTGAGCCCCAAGAATCATCTTGGGCAATCTCACAAGCTCATGATGGTACATGTGGTGGCCATTTCAGTGGCATGGCCATCATCAAGTGCATCCTTCGAATGGGTTATTATTGGCCCACTATGGAGAAGGATTGCACCGCGTATGTCAAGAAATGCATTAAATGTCAACATCATGCTAATCTTACGCACTTGCCATCATAGGCCTTACAACCCATTCAAGCGGCTTGGCCATTTGCTCAGTGGGGTTTTGATCTAATTGGTAAGATCTCTCCCCCATCATCGGGTTGACATACATTCATTATAATGGCTATTGAGTATTTTACAAAATGGGTGGAAGCAATCCCTTTGACAATGACAATAGGAGCATGTATTACGGAGTTCATACTCCACAATATCATATGTCATTTTGGGATACCATCCAAGATCATATCGGATAATGGAACATCATTCAAAAATAAAATTGTAAGGGCTTTGATATCCAAGTACAATATACAACATAGTTTTGTGACTCCATACTATCCACAAGCAAATGGGTAAGTTGAAGCTTCAAACAAGATAGTGGTAGCTATCTTGAAAAATATTATTCAAGAGAACCACAAATATTGGCATATCCAGCTACCCCTTGCATTATGGGCTTATAGGACTAGTATACGGATGCCCACTAGGGCAACCCCATTTTCACTAGTATATGGTACTGAGGCCATTATGCCCTTAGAGTTGGAAATTCCAACCCTACGCATCACATTGAAAGAGTTCATCGATGATGACACTACACGACAAGCTCACCTCGATCAATTGATGCTTCTTGATGAACATCATGTGAATGCCCTTGAGCATCTCTGAGTTTATCAAGAATACCTAAAATGAGCTTATAACAATAAAGTCCATCTGAGAGACTTTAAATTTGGTGATCTTGTACTAAAAGAAAACCAATAGAACTCAAACCTACCATCGCACTTACGAGATAAATTTATGGCCAACTGGTTAGGTCCATATATCATCTCAGAGAAGATAGGACCTGGAACATATCACCTAACATCACTTGAAGGTGTTGAAGAGCCTGAACCTCTCAACATCCTTCATATTAAGGCATTCCACACATAAATT
This sequence comes from Wollemia nobilis, assembly GCA_028583015.1. Classification (NCBI taxonomy): domain Eukaryota; kingdom Viridiplantae; phylum Streptophyta; class Pinopsida; order Araucariales; family Araucariaceae; genus Wollemia; species Wollemia nobilis. Next base: position 5,677,427 of record JAQPPZ010002230.1, on the reverse strand, counting down.
CAAAAATTCAAAAACATTCAAAATATTCAAAACTTCAAAAACATGGAAAACATCAAAATCCATAAAAATTAAAAATCAATAAAATTCAAAAATATTGTAAAACATCAAAAATACAAAAACATTTGCATTATGCATTTCATTTTGCACATGCATTCATTTAATTGCATTGCATTTAGGCATTTCCATCCATCGCACTTGCATTAGGATAGGTTGTGTTTGCAATCTTACAAATGACACCACGTTTGTATTTTAATCATGCATCTATGCATCATCATCATCCATCACCCTTGTGAGTAATTGTGTTTCTCAACACAACCCCTCCTGTTGCTATAAGGAATATACTAGGGTTTTTCGGTCATTCAACCATACCTAGTGATCTTCTCAGATTTTGTAGAAAGCTTGCTTTGCTTTTGAATATGAGGTCTAGTTTTGATAGCACCTAGCATATATCAAAATCCCATCACTAATCAAACACATTAACAAATCCTAATTAGGACAAGGAAAGATGAACACTACAAAGTGGTCCTAGTCACCTTAAGCGAAAGGTTTTTACTTGCTCATTTTGTGATGTGCATGGTCTAGAGTGTTGATCATTGGAAAAAGGACAAGCTCCCCCTACCCAAGAAATCCCTTGCTTACAAAAATGAGCAAAATCCCAAAATCAAATCAAATCCCTTGCTCAAAACAAAAGAAAAACAAAAATACAAAATAAACAATGATTTTTATCACTATACATGAGCAAGTATCCCAATAAATCAAAAGAAAATAAGGGGGTGAAGAGCTTGAATCCCTGGAATGGTCACTACTTGAAACCATAGAGTGATCCCCAATACAACAATGGGCTGAATGAATCCCACCTGACATTGGGGTAGGTCTAAGCAATTTACAAATGAGCTAGCTTTAGGTGGCCTGTATTACCTAGTGGTCTAGTCCAACTACATCCAAACCTAGGATCATGGTGAACATTTGGTGATCCTCATTACAACAATGGGCTGAATGAATCCCACCTGGAAATGAGGTAGTCTTATGTCTCATCTAATATATTCATTTGCACACATAGGGATAATGAATATCTTGGTCTTTCATAACAAAAACTTTATCTTTCAGGAGTCTAGTATAGTCATTATACAACTTTTGATAAGTCAACTAGGGTGTTTGAGTCTCATGGAAAACCTCAAAAATTCCTAATAGCAACAATACATCTCATATCATAAATCATTACATATCTTTCAAACTCATCATTTCATATATGGATGTTAAAATGATTAATTCTTATGATAAGATTTAACATTTTCATTCATGATTTTTATACATTATGTGGTGTCATCCATTAGATTGTTAAACTCATATTGCATTCATTCCTTATGTTTTAAGTGATTAAAGCATACAGGTTCATTTACATTAGATCATCATCATGTAAATAATGCATTACATACATTGCATTCATCATATCATAACAACATAAATTAGATGCATACAATTAAATCAAAATTAAACATGCATTTAACATCTAGCATTACATCCATATATGCATACATAAGTAGTCCATCTACACATCTAAGATCATAGCATCTAACAATACATAAATCATCTAGCTAATGCATGTCATCAATACATCACATCATATAGCATCTAATCAAATCATATCAACATTGCATCCATGTGCATCTCATAAACATAAACATAAACAAAAAATAATACACATAATGAGTCTCAAAATATAATATCATATATATATATGTAGATCAAAGTACATAGAGGTATATCAAAAATACTTGTAGGCTACAACTGTGTAGGTCCTCAGACCTTACACTCAAAAATGGTACATGTATCTGAATATCTGTACTAAATTGGGCCTACACCCCTTGGCTGGTCTCCTCCACCATCTCCCCCCTCTCTGTGAGTCTACCTAGAGCTGGTGCCTATGGACCTCTCTGATCTACCTATCCTATGATTGGGCCATGTTGATGACTACCCCATATCACTCCTCCTGGTCCTCTAGGATGTGATATTGTAGATCTGTCAAGTACTATGCCACCCTATAGTCTGACCTCACCCTCAAGGAGAGTGATGTGCATTACATCTAAAGCATATCATATCATATCATAAAACACTATATCCTGTAGTCTCTTGATCTATACAACCATGTCTAGCCCTATTGGCCCCTATATAGTTGAGTTGTAGGAGTAGCCTGAGAAGTTGAGGGATCTCCCCTCACTGTCCTAAGTAGGTCTCGCTCTATAGTCCTAAAGTCTAGTTGAGACTAGAGAAGATCACATTGCCTAGTGATCTTCTCTATCTCTGTGTCAACTGTAGTAATCTACACCTATAAAGCTACCCTCTCCTCCTGGTACCCTTACCACTATGTCTATTCACTATAAGTTGTGCCTGTAGTGATCTCATCTGAGCTTATAGTGTCACAATGAGAGGTATCTCTCTAGGATCTATTTATGTTGTCTATATTTGCTATACTAGCATACCTAGGCCCTGAGTTGTGACACCTCATCATCTAGCTCCTCCTCACCCTCCTCCTCATCTTGGGCCTCCTCCTCTACTATAGTGGCCTAGCCCCATCCACCCTCTATCCTCTAGTGAACTTGTCCCCCTTAGGATCATCACCTACTACCTCTATAGCCTCCCCATATCTAGATCTACCTAGAGGACCATCACCCTACCATAGCCTGGTAGTCCACCAAGCATCATAGTCTATTGTGGTCCCTACATCAGCTAACCTTGAGTCTTAGAAGTCATCATCCTCATCACCTAATGGGGTCACCCAAGGCCATACTAGTTGAGTCTCTACCTTAAGCGGTGGTAGATGACTGGCTCCTCTGGGATATCTTGACATATCCTAAACTATCTAGAGATGCATGAGAAATGGAAGAACTCTCGCACATCGGGCTTGCACTCGATGATCCATCTATCATGTCTCATCCACCTCAAGTAGTGGTTTACATCCTCCCATGTAGGGTAATCCATATAAGGGTGCAAGATGACCTACCCTACTTATAACCATATAATTTGGTCCATGTAATGCTGGAGGTCCCCTACATGGGACCTGCTCCTATAGGCTTCTCCTCTAGGCTAGCATGCTCTATAGCATTATGAGTCATCTACTATCATGGTAATATATAGGGGTAGTCCTCTAGGATGATCTATCTTAATATGCTCCCATGCCTAGATCTAGAGCAATAAGTTGCATCCTACTCCTACTCTCCCTCATTGAGTGATGTGGTATAGCTCATCATAAAGTTGAGCGAGGAGAGCACTCCTTTAGGATAGAATTAATGGCTCCCTATAGTGCTAGCTAGTAGGTCCTGTACTCTAGCTAGGAGGTTCCAAGGGAACCTCACTCTTGAAGTGTCAGGTAGCACAACATTGATAATGATGTGCATCAGTATGACCTACCATCATGAGAAGACCCACTCCTAGTACCAGTGCTCGATGGGTACTTCACCATGATCTATGTCCTCCATCACCTCATCCCTCTAGCATCAAAGATCCTCTAGAATATTGTAGGCTTCACCTTAGTAGGTGAAGAGGTGATGGCCTCTCCATCAATAGGGATGTGAAATATGTGGTAGACATCCTCCAAGGTCATAGTGATCTCTCATGTGGGAAGGTGGAATGTATTGGTCTATGCATCCCAACGATGGGCCAATGTAGTCATGTAGGCCTGGTCAACCTGGATAGATGGTAATCATAGCACATATCTAAGGCCTATGACCCTAAACCAATCTAGGTCAACTTGATCCAGCTCAGGTAGGAGCTCATGAAGGAGATCTAACTCTCATGCTCTAGCAGTCAAAGTCTAAAATAAATAATACAAAAATAAAAATATAAAATAATAAAATACACTTCAAAAATCCAAACAAATTCAAAAATACTTCAACAAAGTTTAAAAATAATACAAAATGTACCAAAATGTTCAAAAAAATAAAAAGTTGCACTTGCAAAAAAATCAATTAATTCAAGTTAAACATCAAAAAAATAAAAAAAATAAAAAATTCTCTAATGTTGCTTAGCCATGGTTGTCACTCGCGATTGGCATCAATGGTCAAATTTTTGACTGTTGATGTTTGACCTTAGTAGTGGCCCCAATTGGTCAATTGGGAGTCATGGCTACCACCCATGGCTATGGGAATGACCTTTTTTGAGGTCATTTCCTACCCCAAGAAACCCCAAAAAATTAAAACCCACCCTCTAATCTAGCCTAGTCTAATCCTAACTAAGGTGTGGTTCATTACCAATAGTTTAATGAGTTCATTAAAGCCATTAATTAATTTGGTTCATTTTAATAGTTGGTAAATTGAAGGAAGAGGCTCATGATGCTACCTTCGTAGCACTAGCTCTACCACTAGTGGACGCTTCCGGTTGGTCAGCCATCGGGTTAGGTTGTAGTTTTGGCAACGTTCCATATCAATATTTTAACCTCACCTCTCTAAGCTCTCTCTGGCAATTAGTAAAATTGAAATAATGAAATTCAAAATGATAAATTTTTCTTTTATATTTCTCATTCTACCCTCAATCATGACTGGTAACCGTGGGCATCAATTAGGGTTTTTCACTCGTGGGTGTCAATTGTGGCTAAGAAATTTGACAAAACTAGTTGTGGATGACAATCATGGCTAGCAGAAAATAATAAATGCTTTCAAATTTTCATCGTGGATAGCTTTAAAATGCAAAATTAAAAATATTCAATGGTTCAGAAACCTCAAAAATTTCAATAAATAACAAAAACATCATATAAATCAAAATTCAAATGTGCCTCGTATTCAGTCATTTATTCTACACACTTGGCGGTTGCAGCGACTTGCGCTCCATGCAATCTCGACAAGATGAGTAAATTACCATAAGGCCATTTGGGGTAAATTAATCATCGTTGACTTGAAATGACTTCACTTCAATCCCGAAGAAGGCCATGGTGACTGGACTACCCCATGGGAATGAGGCATTCATTTCATTTCTTCTATGACATTTTTAGCAAATCATCGATAATAGTGATTCAACACAAGCCTAATTGGAATTGCTATCATCTTGATTCCCTAAGAAGGCCATTGCGATCGGATTGCTCCATGGGATAGAGATGTACAATTACTATTAATGGTTGAAATCATGGCTGAATTAGGCCTTGCCATATAACAAAATGCAAAAGTCTTAAATCATCCAAATTATTCATCTTGGTCAAGCGACTCATCACTTTATTAATTGTCCTTCCCTCATCGACTCGTCGCTTGAGGGGGTAGTCATAATATCAATAATCATAATCAAATTCAATAAAATATCACTCGATCTTGTAAATTGTGTTCATCTTATGAATCATTGCCAACAACTATCATAAGCTTACCCTTTGTTGGGGCAAAAAGCAAATATGATAGTTAAGCTTGAAGCTCTCCACCTATCGAAACAAGTGTAGCACTAGCTACCCGATCATCATGGACACGTGAAAGCTTTGCAAATTTAAGCCTTCCATCCCATTGGAAGTAATGATTCTAGGATGTGCATCCTTTTGCAGGATTGGGCATCTAATGTTGATCAGATCAATGATCATCATTCAACCTACAACATGGCTTTAGGTGATCTATTTTTTCTCAGCATTGTGTTCCCATAATGCATCCCAAAATGGGCATCTGTAGACACCTAAAATGTATCATGTTTAGGGGACTACTCATATGGGCATCCTTGTAGACCATATGAATGATCTTGGACCTTTCCAAGGCAAAGTAGTGGTTCTAACCACTCAATTTAGGCATCTTTGGCCTATTCAACCTTAGCCATGGGTGACACCCATAGCTAAGATCTCAATCATGGTTGACACCTATGGCTAGGATTCTAGCTATGCTTAGGAGCTATGACTAGCTCTGCAACTATCTTGGACTCCTGAGCCAAGCCAAAATTAGTTACAATGGCCATGGCAATGGATTTTGAATGGTTTCAAGTGAGGAAGCTTCTGGATTCTTCCTCCCAACTGCTCCAACCTCCTAGTTCTTGATCTTGGCTTCTCAAGGAAGCTAGGATTAGGAATTGAGAGTGCTATAAGACCCCCCTCCAAATTGGGGAGAAATTCTAGAAGAGTTTTCAATTGAATGCAATGAAGCCCTACCAAATTGGAGAGCCACATACAACCCTTGAGGAGTGTCTACATGCTATCAATTTGGAGAATCATGACTGCATTTGAAGCAATGAGAATCCTAAGAGCTTGAGGAGCAAGCTTTACCAATTGAACCACCTCCATTGCAAATTTGAGTGAACTTCACCACCAACCTATTACAGAATGATGAGGCGACCCTTGATCATCAATTCCTCGGAGGAATTAGCAATTTCAAGCCCTGGTTACAAGAGAAAGAGGACTTTCACCTCAGCCATTATCTATCAACCATGGCTAACAGAGCCAACTGCACTTGAAACCCATGGCTAGGGTTTGAAGCTCATTTCCTTCTATTTTAGCCATAGGATTTCAATTTCATGCATGCAATTAGTTAGATCTAGCTTAGATTAACCTTCATTTACACATTTGTATGGTTAATTCAAGAATTTAGAGGTAGCTTTGCCTTATTTCATCATATTTACTAATTTGCATTAATCTTCTTAGATTAGACTTATTTCATGCTTTCATTGCAAATTTGATGTTAGATTAATTAGATTTACTTAGATTCAAGCATACTTTACATTAGTTTAACATTCTTGCATATATCTTTGCTTACATTGACATATCTTTATGTTTTATTGCAATTTTTATCATATTCTTTGCAAATCTTCAACAAGAGCCTCATCATGAGAGGCCTCATATGCTCCTAATTGTGCTTTGTTGTTTCTTGAATGCAGATTACAGATTCTTGACATCTTTGAAGCATTCTTGGCATCAAATTCCTCCAAGCAAGTGAGAAGAAGGCATCCATAAGCCTTGAGCAGTTCGTGTCGAATCTAGAGAACCTGTGGATTGCACCAACCCCATTTAGGGGCTTCAAAATATTGTATTCATTGTATCAAGATTTTGGTATCCCTTAGAGGGACCTACTTGTAACCGAGATTCACCATGATTTAATAAAAGAAAGCTTCACATTCTTGTTAATTCATTGTTTTACATGCTTTATTGCTTTATCTTTGGTATAATGATGTCAATAGCTTAGGTGCATGTTTTTTGGGATTGTACAGGCTAGTACAAGGTTAGGAGAGTACTTAGTGAGGAACATAACAATAGTTTCATCCATCGAGATAGTGCAATATATGGGATGACCTCATCTCCCCATAGGTAGTATTATACCTCTAGGTATACTACCAAATCAAATAAATTATATATATGAGGGTATTGAGTATGGAACATTGTCAATTCCTTAGCAAGAATAAGAAGATGAACCTTTCTCTGAGGATATAAATTACATGTCAAATCCTAACTATGCCATGTGATATCTACATCACTACCATTGGCATGGTTATGTGTTAGAGTTATATGAACAGGGTACTTGTGTTCCTTGCCAGCCACAATATCAGTTACCATATGATAAATTTGGGTTGGGACACAACAAGCCAATACTTTGGATGTCCTCAAAAAAATTCTAGAATGCCTAGGTCTGAATTATAGGTATGAGCTCACACGCACTCCCTATGCCAATCCAAATCATGTCCACTCATTGGGAGATTACTTTCCCATAAACATGATAGATCAAGGGTTATCCTGCGATGTCGCTCAACCTCACAAAGTGGGAGAGAGTTCACACACGCTTCAATATAATAGTGAGGAAGAGGATCAAGATCGTCCTCACGAATGGACAATAGATGATGAATCATACTATGAAATAGCTCCCATTAATTACCCAGGTTCAAATTAGGAACATGATCAAGTCGTCCCTTTGGAAAATGAAGAAACGTTCTATCTTCACATGTTCCCAGTACAACATCCTATTTTGCGATAGATTTTACCACTTGAAGACCACCGTATGTTAGTCCACCTCCACCACAACCACCCTAGCGATTCTAGCGATAATCCATAGATAGGGGGCCTATAGATAGAGGGTCCATTCCCTACCTAAAATACCCCTAGGTGGTCTACGACCATCTAGGTCAATATAAAATGCTTCTAGATGGTCTACGGCCATATAGGTCAACCTAAAATACCCCTAAGTGGTCTACAACCATCTAGGTCAACCTAAAATACCCTTAGGTAGTCTACGACTATCTAGGTCAACCTAAAATACCCCTAGGTGGTCTACGACTATCTAGGTCATTCTAAAATGTCCCTAGGTGGTCTATGACCATATAGGTCAACCTAAAACACCCCTAGGTGGTCTACGACCATCTAGGTCAACCTAAAAAACCCTTAGGTGGTCTACGACCATTTAGATCAACCTAAAACACCCCTAGGTAGCCTAAAACCATATAGGTCAACCTAAAATATCCATTGGTTGTTTATTATCATCTAGGTCAACCTAAAATACCTCTAGATAGTCTACGACCATCTAGGTCAACCTAAAACACTCCTAGATGGTCTACGACCATTTAATTCATCCTAAAACACCCCTAGGTGGTCTACGACTATCTAGGTCAACCTAAAACGCTCCTAGGTGGTCTACAATCGTCTAGGTCACCCCAAAAATCCCCAAAGGCATCTATAAGCCCTTTGGTCACCCTAAAAATACCCCAAAGGCATTTATAAGCCCTTTGGTCACCCAAAAGCCCCAATGGTATTCACTAAGCCCATTGGTCAAGTTATATATATATATATATATATATATATATATATATATATATATATATATATATATATATATATATCAAAAATCCAAAAACATCAAAATGTTGCATTACCTTGCATTTCATACCATTGCATTATAACATCACTTGCATCAGATATCCTCATCATTACATGGTGATTTATTAGAAGTTAATCATACATGTATAGCACCAAGTCTATACACTAGGCATCTATCATAATTAAGGTTGTCAAAAGTCAGTTTTACCACCTATTTACATTATCTTTACCATTTACATATACATTCCATACTGTGTGTTTGTTTCCCTTCACTTAGCCATTGTTCATAAAGGTGTATTTAGGGTTTTCAATCACTCATCCATCCCTAGTTTTCTTTTCATATTTTGTAGAAATTTATCATGATTTCTAGAAGGTAGAATCCTGTTTAGATTATACCTTGTTTATATCAAAATCCCAAAACATTTTTACATTAATAAATCCAATTTTAGCACAAGGAAAGATGAAACCTACAAAGTGGTCAGTGTTACCCTAAGCGAAAATTTTATCTCACTCATCTCCCTATGTGAATGGTTCAAAGATGTTGAGAATTGGCAAAAGGACAAGTTCCTCCTTACCCAAAATAAGCAAAATCCCTTGCTTCACACCAAATTGGGGCAAGTATCCAAAAGAGAAAGATAAATAGTGGTTGTTACCACTTATACAAAATAAAAAGTGGTTTTTACCATTACCCAAAAGAAAAATAAACTGTGGTTCTCACCATTACCAAAATTCATTGATCACAATAAAAATGAGCAACTCCCTAACACAATTCCAAAATAAAAGAAAAGAAGGGAGAACTTGAATCCTTGGAATTATCAGCATTGGATAACCATAAGGTGATCCTAATTATAGGTTAGGTGGCATCAATCCTGGATAGCAATGGTAGTATCCTTACACATGACAATATGTCTGCCACATAAGCAACCTGCTTTTGTACAGACCAATGTTTACATGTTAATGAGCTAGCTTTTGGTAGCCTGTATTGCCTAGTGGTCAAATCCAACTACATACAAAACTTAGGATAATGATACTCGTAGGGTAATATCTAGTACATATGGGTTGAATCAATCTTGTTTGGCACTAGGGTAACTTTATGCATTATCATAATAATGAACTCACATGCACACACAAGGATATTGAATATCTTGGTCATCTTAGCAGATTTATACTTTGCCAAAAAATCTTGCATGGTTACTATACAAATTTTGATTAGGTAACTATAGTTTTTGAGTCTCCTAAAAATACCAAACACATCAGATAACTTCATATTTTCATTCATGTCATTTCATATCATGTTATCACATGTTTTTTTACATTACGTCACATAAGCCATTACATAGTGTCATGATAACATTACAATGATGAGATAAATTTTGTATAGTCTATGGTGCTAGCATCTAGTATGTCAAATAGTATTCATAATCCATCATACAAATTAATAAATCATTTATTTCATTATGCATATACATATATACATATCATCAAATCACATCATATTACAATACATGCATACATGTTAAGCATCCATCACAACATCATAAAGAAAATATAAGCATTGCATACATCTCATAAAGTAGTAAGAAAACACATGATGATAACATAAAACTCATATATATATATATGTATGAAATCCAAAGCTACATCATCATCCATAAACTGCCCGTAGGCTGCAATCAAGTGGGTCCTCAGACCTCACGCTCCCAAAATCATAAAAACAACAAAAAAAATCAAATAAAGCAAAATCTCAAGTGTACCTCATACCTAGTTATTTACCCTATACACTTGGCAGTTGCAGTGACTTGCACTCCATGAAATCTTGCAAGATGAGTAAATTACCATAAGGCTACTTGAACCAAATTATTCATAGTCGAATTGAAATATCTTCACTTCAATCCCCAAGAAGGTCATTACATCCAGAATTATCCATAGAAATGAGGTATTCATTTCCTTTTTTCTATGAAATCTCATCAAAAATTAAAAAATAAAAAAAAAATTAAAAACAAAAAAAATCCTTACAAAAACAACTAAAAAATATCACAAAAAGGGTCTAAAACCCACCAAAAACAAGTCAAATTTGATAAAATTAATAAAATATCAAGATTGAAATCAAAGGGCTCATGGATGCTTTGAAAAGTCTCTACTTCACTCCCCAAGAAGGCCATTATGGCTGGACCGCTCCATAGGAATGAGGTATTTAGTCTTTTGCTTCCATGAAATATCATCAAAACAATCAAAATATTCACAAAATTGATAAATCTTATAATGGGTAAAATTGATGGTTATCCCAATTAAGTCATATGAGTCAAGTGACTCATAAATTTATCATTGGTCATGCCCTCATCAACTCGTCACTTGAGGGGGTAGTCATAATAATGAATTCACAATCAAATCAACACTTAAAACACTCAAAAGTGCAATTTTCATACATTCAAAAGAATCATTGCCAAAGACAAATTTTCAAGCCCATGCTGGGGAAAACAATCATCAAATGCAAAAAAACAAAGTATTGGACTCCTTGAAGCCTCAAAAATTCACCCAAGACAAAGGCTTACAAGAAAACAAGGAACCAAGACCAAGTATACCCTAAGTCCCAAAATTGCTATGGCAAGCGTGGCTGAAAGGTATACCAAAATCAATCCTTCAACTATGTCAAAATAAAGGATTCCAAGAATTTATGCTCTTTCCACAATGGAGGTGTCTAAAGTTGGTTAGGTTACTGAATAACCTCAATTATTTAATGATTTAGTCATCTATTTTTTCTCAACATTCTGTTGCACACAACGCATATAAAAAAGGGGCATTTGTAGACACTAAAATCGTGTAAATTAGATAAGAATGCTAATGTGCCACTCTTATCAATATCATATAGCCCCATTGGGCAACCCTCAGGGGTTAATTAGGTCTCCCAACCACTTTTGGGAAGGTTTAACCCACTTTTGAAAGGTTTTGGGGCATGTAGCCATGATCGTCCCACCCTAGGATGACCACAGTTCATGACCATCCCACCCAGGGATGGCCACATGCAACCGTCCCTGGGTGGGATGGCCATGTTATAGACCCCTAAAAATTCAAAGGGTGGGATAAATGGTAATCAATTCCTTCCATTTATCCTACCCAATAAATCATGATAGATTGGGAGGCTGTCATGACCATTAGGACCTACAAATTGGAGGTCCAAATGGGAAGCCTCTTCCACCCTATGCATGGCAAAGGAATTGCCAAGTGACGGCACTTGCCTTGCATGCCCAAACTTGCTCCTTTGCCCCTATGCCATCTTGGGCTATAAATTGAGGTGTTTCCACCCAATTAAAAAAGGATAGGACTTTGCAATTATTGACCATGAAGTGCTACCAATATTTGCCCTCAACCTTTGCCCACCTATTTGCCTTAGAAACCTCTTTAATCGAAGATATTTTTAGGGTGTTATAGGACACAATCATTTGTTCCAAAGCCCGTACATTTTGAAATTTAGTTTACAATATTTTATGATAAGACCCCTAGGAGGATTATTGACCATATCCAAGTGGAATTGGTGGTAAAAACCACCATGTTTTATGGTTGTCCCCTTGGGACGGTTAGCAGGTCTAGTTGGAACTCCTAGGGATGGCCATGAATTGGTATATAATTTTAATTTAATTTTTGTGTAGTTCAATTCTATAGCATTAAATTAATATCATATTCAAATTTGATGAAGTTTTGAGTAGATTTGATAGGTCAATTAATGTTTTTGTGATTATAGTCCTAGTTGTCCCTCCCAGGAACGACCACAGGTTATGCTCACAATCTCACTATGATTTTTGCTCAGATCTTTACTAAATTATATAATAAAATATCATATGAAGTTTACAAATCATTTGGATTAGTTTAGATTAGTTACAAATAATTTTTATATTCATAGATGGATAATTTTCATGGTTTTCCTTACAAAACACATATGCTATTAACATATTCCAATCTCTTATGTGTAGGTACAGGCATTCCATGTATGAGGGAGGAGCTAAGAAGCTAAATAAATGTAGCCCAAAGATATCTCTATATTATGGGTTACGAGAAGAACACCTGGAAGCACGCCATTAAGCTCATGGAGGGATTTGATTCCTCAAGTTTTGTAAATTGAAATGTATCTCATTGAAAAGCCCTCAAGGGGATGTATTGTAACCACTGAATTGATAAATTAATAAATACAAGGAGAACCCCCTTTTTTACTTAACATATTTGTCATTTTAGTTGCTTACTTTATCATCTTTATTATGCATGCTTAAATTTAATAATCACATTAGATGTATTTCAATTTGATCTATTAAGTGTAGCCATTGTTATAGCTACTTCAGGGGGTTAAGCATTTGCAAATATTTGGTGATTTCAAACTAGTAGTCAACCAGGTCACTAAAAAATGCATAAGCAAACAACACTATCTTAGGGCATACAAGAACCAAGTATGGGATCTATTGGAATATTTTGAGTCTCTGAACATCAAAGCTATCCCTAGAGACCAGAATACTCATGCTGACACCCTAGCGGCTATAGGTGCTAATTACTGCCCTCTATCAAATGTCATATACAAACCTAAGGTAGTGAGGTTGATATACCAGCCTTCGATACCAGATAAGGATATTTTTTGGTAAGTGTTTGAGAATGATGAATAGATAGTGGATTTTCTAATCTAGGAGATGAACTATTCTTTTGAACATGTGAAATATGAAGATCAAGAAGAAGAAGAAGGCTTCCTATAGTTAAAGAACAACCACATCCCAAAAGGGCTAATCACATTGGAGAACCTGTTTGATAGTAATGATCATTCGATGGGCCACATGATCAAAATTGATGATGAAGAATCTAAGGAGATCCTAATAGCCCTAGGAAAATATTTGAAAGTTAGTACAGACTACTCTAAAGAAGAATTAAATGTGATTCAGGAGTTGTGTAGGAGGTATGATGATATTATAGCTTGGACATATGATGACATGAAAGTCTATGACAGAGGCACCATTCAACATACCATTGAGCTAGAGCCTAGCTCAAAGCCAGTCAGATAGAAACAAAGACCAATCAACCCAAATATTGAAGCTTTGATGAAACAAGAGCTTCTAAAGTTGCTTAACACCAAAATAATCTACCCCATTAAACACTCAACTTGGGTGGCAAATCTGGTCTCGATCAAAAAAAATAATGGAGATATCAGGCTATGTGTTGATTTTCGTAGCCTAAACAAAGTCTCTCTGAAGGATCACTATCCCCTACCTCAAATTGACCAAATACTACACATAGTAGCAGGAGCAGAGAGGTTCTCCCTACTAGATGGCTTCTCAAGTTTCAATCAGATCTAGGTTCGAGATGAAGACCAGTACAAAATGGCCTTCACCACAAAATGGGGAACCTTTGCATATTAGCGCATGCCATTTGGACTTTCAAACGTAGGGGCTACCTTCCAAAGAGCAATGGATATAGCATTCGAAGAACTGGTCAATAAGGTGATTATTATTTATCTAGATGACATGACAGTGTTCTCGCACAAGAAGGAGCAACATATTGAGCACCTGGCTCAAGTCTTTGAGAAGTGCAGGGAATTCAAAATATCACTGAACCCCAAAAAGTTGGTGTTCATTGTTCAAAAGGGTAAGCTATTAGGGCACGTTGTGTCAAAATAAGGACTTGCTATTGATCTTGATAGAGTAAAATCCATTTTGGAGCTGCCTGTGCCAATGAACAAGAAAGGACTTCAATCATTTTTCGAGAAAATCAACTTTGTGCAGAAATTCATTTTTGACTTTGCTCAGATAATCAAGCCCATGACTAAGATGCTAAAAAAGAATGCAAAGTTTGAATGGATAGAGGCTCGGTGAGAGGCTTTTAGAGGAATAAAAGAGGTAATTTCAAGAGCCCCAATTCTAATCAATCCAGATTATTCTAAATATTTCATCCTATATGCATTTGGGGTAGAGGAAAGCTATGCCATAGTACTCACTCAAAAGGAGGAAGACGGTAATGAAAGACCAATTGCCTTCCTCAGTCAAACCTTATAGCAACATGAGGAGAGATATAATTTTATTGAAAGGTAGGTATATGCCATCATGAAATCCCTCAAAAAATTTAGGTATTTCTTATCTCAAAGAAAAATCTTGGTGTACGTGGTGCATTCGGATGTCAGAAGCTTCATCATACAAGGAGAATTGGGTGAGGGAAGGGTCGGTTGGATGTCAAAAATTTAGGAGTTTGACGTAGAAATCAAACCAACAAAACTAGTAAGGGGTAGGGCCCTTTGTCAACATCTAGCTCACTCTATGGTAGAGCATTCGAATGTGTTTATGGAAGAGGACCGCCCTACCAAACATGAAGATGACCAACAAGTGGTCGTAACATGGATTGATGAACTCATCCATTACTTTGACTTCAAGGAATATCCAGAAGGATTGACAACCTCACAAAGGAGAAGGTACAGACTATAGTCAAGAAACTATGTAATGGTTGGTGATGTCCTCTATCGATGAAGTTTCAATGGTGTGCTTCTTAGATGTATACCACCAGACAGGATTGAGGAAGTCTTGAAGGAGTTCCATGGTGGATTTTTGGGAGGACATTATTTAGGGTAAACCACAACTACCAAAATCTTGAGAGCTAGATTTTACTGGCCAACAATGTTCTCTGATGCATTCAAATGGGTTTAGTCATGTGATAAATGTCAGATATTTACTAGAAAAGCTAAGCATGATGCTCTTCCCCTACAGCCGATAATAGCAGAAGAACCATTCCAGCAATGGGGGTTGGACTTTATTGGTGAAATCAATCCAAACTCATTAGTGGGTCATAAGTATGTGCTCACAGCCACTGACTACTTCACAAAGTGGACTGAGGTAGAAGCCACTAAACATGTTGACCAACAAATGGTGGTAGATTTCTTGGAAAGGCTAATAACCAGGTTTGGCATCCCTTCCACCATTGTAACCGATAACAGTACCCATTTTATAGGAGCCAAAACTTTGGAGTTTGCCAGAAAATATGAAATCTATTGGAATGCATCTTCAAATTATTATCCACAGGGAAATGGTCTGGCTGAATCTACCAACAAGAACCTTTTGAAGATAATCAAGTGCAATATAGAGTGTAATCCCAGAACATGGCACCTCCTACTTGATCAAGCGCTATGGGTGGACCGGATTACCCCTAAGAAGGCACTGAAGACATCTCCCTATGTGCTAGTGTATGGGAGGGAGGAAATCCTTCTGATCAATGTAGAACTCCCCGCCTTGAGGTTCATAAATGAGATGGAAATAGAGGACATTCCTGCCATCAAAAAAGGTTAGCCCAACTCTTCCAGTTGGAGGAAGAACGAAATACAACATATGATAACCTGTGACATCATCAAGGCATTGTCAAACACTGGTTTGACAAAAAGGCTATGCCTAGAGCATTCTGTGAAGGGGACCTAGTCCTGAAATGGGATGTTAAACAGGAAAAACCAGGGGCCCATGACAAATTTGACTCATTCTGGTTAAGTCCATATCTTGTCCAGAGTTGCAAACATTCAAATGCATACCAGCTATAGGATTTGGAGGGGAGGCTACTACCCATTCCTATGAATGGTCAGTATCTTAAACACTATGCTTAACCCTTCCCAAGCCCAAAATGTACATATGTAAATAGTCTTGTTTGTTTTGTGTATTGTTTCTTTTAAAAGGCTTTAGGTGGCTTATCAAATTTTGGCCCAAGCCCGCATGTAGCTTATAAGATCATCATCTCAACCAAATTCCAACCACTGTAGTGGATGGCCAATTATGATGGATAAGAAGAAGGGGATAGATGCTAAAAGAGTTGAGTGGGGTGAAAAAATGGTAAAAGAACCTTGTAACCCACCAAGTCAAAAATCCCACCCACTTTGGGTGGGGAAAAGGAGGAACTTAGAATCAAGGTGGAGATACAAAAGCCCACCCTCATTTGAAATCAGGTGAATAATTAGAATCATGATCCATCACCCCAAAGAGGCCTCAAGTCCCACCACAAAAATTTGCACCCGATAATGTGGAGTACAAATATCCCCTTCAGAAGGAAGGAAATATTAATCTAAAATGGTTGCATGCTAACCAATGAGCAGGAGTGCCTCCACACATTTTGACCAAATATATGTATCATTAATGCAAAAGCATGGGGAGCAATTATCATCATGATCCTCATAGTGGAAGGCTCAGATCACCACTCAACACATGTGTTAAACCACATACCAAGACCACCAACTGAATAATAGTTAAAAGAAAATAATTCTAATAGTGGGTGCACATCCTAATGCAAGCATTTAAAAATTGTAAATGAAGGTGCACTGCTCTAGGTGGGTAGTTGGTTGAAATGTCTGAGAGATATTTGCTCCTAATCATCCTCTACCAATGAGGTAACAATAAAATGCAACAAAACAATATATAAGAAAGGCTAGGTTAGAAGGGTCTGGGTTCTGCTACGTTGAGAGGATGAAGTGAAAAGTGCCTCCATTTAATTGGTTATTGACTCATCCCCCAAAAAAATTTGATCGATAATCATCAAAAGGAATTCGACTCAAGAGATTTACCTCATTTTTAGTAAAATTCCTCCAATGGTCCTATCGTCACCTCACACGCAACCACAGTCACATGTTATAAATTACTAAAAGAGGAAGCTGACTAGTTTCTCTCGGCCTTGTCTAAATATTTGATAAAAACACAAAAAAAACAACATTCATTCCAAAATATGTGAAGTATCAATATTTCCCGCCTTCGATAGTTCCATAGCACCTGAAGGAAGGGTTTAAAAATGGGGAAGACAAAGATGGAGATAAAGTTGGAGGACTCATATGAGGGGCTCAGGGACACTGAGATAAAAATTAGAGGTAAATCCATAACCATGATGGAAGCCTCAGTAGCCATAGCGGTGAATCAATCCAACCACAAACCAGAAATAATAGCTTGGAGGAGTCACCTTAGCCCTTTTATGCCTTTTCCTATTAATCCCTACCCTGAGCTATTGTACACAGTAGCAACATTTTACGACCTGACCACTAGTGCAATTTGGGATAATTAGGGTTAGGTGATATTCATTATCAGTGCCAGCACCATTCAGGAGTCCTTTTTCCTTGAAAGTGCTATGCTTTGGGACCCTTGGGGAAGCATCGGGCCTAGAACAATTGGGGTAAACAAGGAGGAGAAACAAGCACAGTTACTTAATGAATGCCCTAAGAAATGGGTGGTAAAAATCTTAGGTGGGTTGCCAAAGGACTATGATGTCAAGCCCTGACCACTGGTGGATTTCAAAGAAGAATACTGGCCTATTTTGTCTCTCCTGGCCACCATGTTAGGCCTTCCATCAGATGAGGTCGTCTACCCATATGAGTTAGAAAATCGGTCACACTATCTCCTTGGCTTATAAAAATGTAAGATTTGATTGGGTGGGTTTTTAATCCCAAAAACATATGAAAAAAATTGGTAGAGTATTAAGTAGGAACGAGCAAGGAGTTCTGGTATGCATCCCATCTAGCTTGGCTATTTTTTTATCATATACGTTGTGATAAACACTCTGTGAAGATTTAGGAGAGGAATGATAGAGTAGAAATACACCCACTCGTTAAATGGATGCATGTTCTCAGGAAAAGTAGTCTATACATGGAATTTAACAAACAGTTCCTACAACATGCTCTTTTGTATATCAACCAGTCCTATCTGCGTCTATCTCAGAGCTAGGAATTTTCTACAAACCAACTCTCAATAAATTGGAGATTACTATTTCATGCAGGAGGGAAATTGTATTATGTTGTATGGATTCTTTTAGTTCCCATATTTTCTACCCTTATATGTCATTGATTGGGTTTTTAGCATGGAGGTGTACCGATAAATTTGCTACGTTGAAGCGAGGTGGGAAAATGGGACCAAGAAGAGAGTGATTTTTCCATAGACCATATTTTTTGATCCCATATTCCTACCCAAGAAGAATTGGAATCACTTTGACCAATTGAACCAAAGGCTATCAATTCTTGAGATTCCTCAAGTGTTTCCTAGATGGCACTATGATCCTAATCATATCCTATAGAAAAATCTTACGAATAACAATAGACCAAGGCAGTTTAGACACCACAACAATGAAGGTAGCTAAATAGTGTTGAATTATAGAAATCTTCTAGAATATCAAGACACCACAACAATGAAGGTAGCTAAACAGTGTTGAATTATAGAAATCTTCTAGAAGATCAAGTTTCCCCCTTCACCATATTTGATATGCAAAGCTGACCGATGTGGAGGGTGAACTATCCATATGAAAAGGTGTTTAACCCAAATAAAGACCCTCTCAGCTAATAAAGGGACATCTATTTCATGACATAGTGAGCAAAAAGGATTGGTCGGAGCAAAAAATTGAATAGTGGTGGATTATGTGCTACGAGCAATATGACACCAAGGAAGCATAAACTCTAAGTGATTTCCAAGAATAACCAAGAATATTTATAAGAAGATGATGAAGAGCAATAAGCCCTAAGTGATTTCAAAGCATCGATAATATCATTAGGGGAAAATATGAGTGATCAACGGGCACCACACGTAGGCCCTTCAATGGAAGCCAGGGTGACTAGGTCATCTAAGTCTAGTGGGGTGCATCCTCAAAAAACTCAGACCTTCACATCTCAAAAGGCTTAGTCCAGTAAGAAGCAAAAAAGTGCACAATATCCCGACCATATTCAGTAATAGTAGGTGTTAACCCTAAATATACCCAATATGGAAGGGATGGTGGTCTTAGGCAAATTCTAGAATCAATAGGTGACCTCAAGAGAAATGCTAAAGATAGCTCAAGAATGAGTTGTTGTGGAGGACATGGATTCATGAACACCATCTCCCCAGACATTCCACTCACCGTGGGTGATTGAGGACTCCCCCATTACTACCAAAATCTTATCTGCTGAGATAATATCCACTGTATACTAGATGATGCCTCTTTATCTCGAACAATCACCATCTAAGGGATCGTAAAGCTATTTTTTGCCCTCGCTAATCTCTCCATCTAGTGAAATTCCTCTACCGTTGCATCACCACCAGAAAGGGAATCCTTGTTTGAGACTCCCCAACATTAGCCAGATCAAGAACAACCCAACAAGCTATCCCCTTCTATTCCTAACCCAAAATAACTAAGCAATTCTGTGTGCTCTTTCCAAGACCGCACCCTAGTCTTGTGTCTCGTAACCCCCTTTTCATCCTTTTTGACTAACCTAGTTGTTGTGTAGGTAACAAAGAAGGAATTACTAGAGGTATAATATGTGTTTAAGAACACTCAAGAGAACTAGAAGAGGTGGGAAAAATAGTAATAGGAGATGTTTAGAGAGGAGCGCACATCGATGACCCCTTCAATGCGCATGGAGCTAGATCCTTTAGAGGAAATGGTTCACGAGGTGATTATTGTACCAAAGGTCAACAAAGCTATTATTGAAATGGAGCAAAAATACTGGTATTTCTAGGTAACTTCCAAGGATTTTACAAAAATACCTAAGGTGCAGACCCTCAGAAACCTGCATGTATAGGCTGATACCTTATTTTGGTAGAGCAACAAAGAGGAGAGAGTCCCAAAATAGGCCAAGAAAATAATCGATAACCTTGAGGAGCAATTGAAGAAAGCAAAGGCAGGACAACGAGCTATGGAGCTATAGGTGAAATAACTCTAGGAGGGGTTGGAAAAGGTTGCTTCCTCGAAGGTACTACAAGAAAATGATGAAGAAATTGAGGCATGAAAAAAAAGTTTCAAGCTGCTCAGGAATCGACTAAGAAACAAGAGGTCTGAGGCCCAAGTCATAACACAATAATTATAGAGCACCTTGGATAGGACCTAAGGTGAGATCTAAGTAGAAAATAACATGCCTCGCTAGATAGTAATAAAAAATTCCTACATAGGAGATGTAAAAAAGTTTTACCTAGAGAAGATACTATGATTAGGGTGTTCCCTACCTTTACGAGAAGGCTCGTAGATGTCATAAAAATCTCCAAGCAGGTGAAGGAAAAAGTTGTGATAAAGGGAGAAGCGATCCAGGGTATGGGATATCAAGCCTTAGAAATCAAGACTATGTTCAGGAGAGCAAATCTTACCTTGATGTACTCAAAATAGGAAAATGATCATATTAGGCATCGCATGGATCAAGTGCTCTTTGTCATAGACCTATGCTATGAGAATTAAGAAATTCAAGAAGTATTCAAGGAGGTAAAGAAGATGAATGCCATCAATTTAGAACTTAGGATACTTGGTTCACCAGGGTTCTAGGAGAGTAGTAAATAATTATTCACAAGGTAGGAGCTCACTAATCAATTTGAAGTACTGAAGCAAGATCACAGTGACATTGATGTGCTCAATGAACCTATGGAGGTGCACAAAATGATGGACATTATTTTTAAGTTCTCAGATCTTCGTACCAAAGCAAAAAAGTGGTGGGACACTATGTGAGCCTTTCTTATAGAATCCTGCATTTACTGGAAGATGTTGGCAAATTTCTTAAAAATGCATCCCTTCCCACTCTCGAAGAATGGGAACGTATTTGCAATAATATTAACATTCAAACTCCTACAAAAATAATAACACAGACTGAATATTATGGAGAGCAGGAAAGGCAGTGAGATGAGTTTGTTGTTGCAATCGATTTCTAGGAAGTATCAGAGGCTCCTGTGGGCCTGTTTCATTTTTTTAGATTTTATGTTTTGATTCTCTACAACCCAATGGACAAGGATCAAGGTTAGTATTGATTTAAATTTTGGTTTCAAGATTTTTGTCAAGTTGGATGTTTGGGTTTGCCCTCTTTCGTGAATAAAAGGGCACTAAAATTTACCAAGAATGGAGGGCAAATAATATAATGATGCTAAATCCCATCCAAAAAAAGAAAAATACCCATGACTTAGGTGGGCTATGTTAGGGCAGAGGAATTTCCTACAAAGATATGATCCATCCCAACCAAAATCCTGCCCGACCTAAGGCAGTGAGTTTTGATAGACAAGTAGACAAAGGAATCCACAAAGCTACCCACCCAACCTAGGTGGACGTTTGTGATAATATGAGGGGCGATTTCATCCCAATTACCCCACCCTGACTTGGGTGGGTGCTTAAAAGAATCTTGAGGGTGGAGTCATCTTTAGGTGCCCGCATTAGTTAGGGTGGCTATTTTGAAGATACTTGAGGGTGGAAGTACCCTAAAAGTGTTGTCCAAGTGAAGTGAAAAAAGTGGAAGGTGAGCTATCACCTGTAAAGGCCCTCAAAATATCTCGCTCTAGGAAAGGAAAGTACTGGTAAATTTTGGTGCTAGCGTATCCCTGAGGTATTATCACTTGCATCTAATGCTGGCTGCCAGACACTATAGTATACTTGTTGAAGCCCTACATCAAAACTCGAGGATAGAGGTTCCTGACCAATACAATGCAATCAAATGGAGGCATTTATAGGTAGAATTTATGATCTACCACTGCAACCTGGTTCATAAATGAAATGATACAACCATGCCAATAAATATAGAGTTAGGAAAAGGGGATATAATTAATAGGGATCACCTAATAGCATACCTAGTCCCTTGAAAAACCTGATCAAATGCAACCATGCATAAGAATTATGATAACCCATCGCATAGGTGGTACGAAGTGCATTAATAAAATTATCTAATGAAAGGAGGCCCCATATTTTGGCTATAAAGTAGTGAATGTAAAGTATTCGAAGGGGTCAACTCTAAGCTATTACAATTTGTATGCAAGACTAGGAATCCATTAATATAAACAAAGCATTGTTTGGCCTTTGGATCATTTTGCATATGTATGTATTTTCATGTTTGTACTTTTTTGCTAAAGTTGATGAATGAATTAGTTGTTATTCTGCTATCTAGATTCTGACTATCAGTTTATCAATTTTGGAACTTACAAATATAGTGTGAAAAATTAATGATAATAGATTAAATGTATCAGTTGGACTATTAGATGGTTATATATGTGAATGTATTATTTCTTTCTCCTGTATATATCTTGATGAGACTTATCTACCCAGTTTAATCCAATGTCATTTAATTTTATTTACTTTCTTTCTTGTTATCCCTAAACTCTACCAAAAATTTCATTGAAGTCACAAGGAATCAGCATTGTTCAGAGATTAGTCACAAGATTTCGTTATCCAGTGGCCTCTCAATGTTGGTCTAGTTTGCAAGGTGCATAATCCTTCCATTAGGTGCATATTACCAATCAACACTACTAATTAGAGATACTTGTAGATTCCTTCCAAATTTGGTGGTTGTAGTAGTAGTACCAATTGCTTGGTTTCTTAAATTATCAAGATGTATTGATTTAGGCAAAGAGTTATTTTGATCAAGCACAGGAGAAGTTATTAGATGAGGAGGTGGATGAGTCTCACCTCTTTCAAGGCGAGCCTCTCATTCCATACCTTCCAATATCTTATCTCTATTAGCTTTCATGAAGCCCCAAATATGCTCAAATGATGAAAATATGAACCCACCATTAGGTCCTTCATAAGGATAAAAACTCATTTTAGTTTCCATATTATCTTGTTCTTATGAATCTATGTTAGGATCCTCTCTATCAATCTGATCATCTTCTAGAGGAACATAATCAGATTCAAGGCACTTTCACTAACTTCTAAGGAAAGGAGCCATTAGAAGAGGCAAAAGGATAGAAGAAAATACTAACAACAAACACATAGAAAAAAAGTTTTTTAAATATGTTATTAAGGATTTTCAATCAAAAAAACAAAATTAGTGATCTTGCTTAATATTTTAAAGAAAAAGGATGTGTTCACGTCAGGTTCACCAAATATGTAGAGGGAGAAAACCGCCCTACCGTGTATGATTGTCAAGGTTGGATCCATAAACAAAGAGAAATATTTGAGGTGAACCACGGGGGCGACATTTTTCTCTAAAATAAGTGATAAATAAGGGGTAAGGGTTCACCAAGAATGGTTTAAGTACTTGCTCCAAGGCCTTTGGATTTTAATAATGTTTTATGTATTCAATTCAAGACAATCACCTAGGTTTTAGCCTTTCTAGATCTATGCTATAAAATATAAAGGACAATGCAAAAATACAAAATGCAAGAATACAAGATCTAACCCTAGTATGATTATTTTCTTTGAATGCTTTTCTAACCCTAGGGTTTCAAATAAAAAATATTTAAGCAAGGGCTCAAGAGAATATGCACAAACATAATTAACCCTAAGTGCACACTATATGTTGTTTATCTTTCAAATGCCTAAAAATCAATTAAATGCATTTCTTTTAAATTAGATAGAGGGTTTATAACAAAAATAGAAGACACTCAATAAATAACCTAAAGATTAATTGGAACACTTAGCTTATCTGATGGTTGATCCTTGCTATTATCCCTTGTCCAATGATATCAACAAATTCTCTTCCTACAAGATAGGGTGGTAAACACTTGAAAAATATAATAAAAATTAGGGGGCCTGATTAGGCCATTGTATAATAGTGATTTGAGGAACAAAAATCAATCCCCCTAGGTCATTTTAGCTAACCTTTGAAAATAGAAATGAAAATTAACCTTTTGAAGAAAACAAAGTATATCATAATACACTAGAATAAAATGATGAAACCATAGAAAAAAATGTAGCACTATGCCCAATATGTAGTCTATGATGTAGAATGAAGTTTGGAATAGTTGTTTACCCTAGATATAGCTCAGGAAAAATTATTCCCTATAACAGATGACCTTTATATCGCATCAACGAAATAATGGCCCGTAGAGACCGAGGCACGATTTCACAGAAGTGAGGTAAAACACCTCAGATCAATGCAAAATAATAAATTTCAAATACATCAAATTAAAACATGCATGTAATAGAGTGAATTCACTTGGTAGAAAGCAAGGAAGCAAGGAAGCAAGCAGAAGGGTTGAGACCTCCTAAATAGTTGATATCTTCTAAGGGCTTCAACACAAATCCACCAAAGCGAGTAGTAACAATCAACAATCCAATACAATAGAGAACAAATCAATCTTCACAATCTAGAGTTAGCTTGCTTGCAAGAGAAGAAGAAGGATGTAGAATAATTAGCAAGCACTTATAAATAATAATCATGATATGTCATTATAATTTATTGTCATCATGCTCTAGAAATAAATCCAAACCCTCTTGATATAGCAGATTTGAAGGTAAAATGCGTGGGAAAACTGAGGAGGACTAACGTAAAACACAACTTTGAAGAATTAGGGTTTTATTAGAGAAAAACCCTAAAAGGTGAAATCGCATCCTGTCAAGACCGACCATGATTTTACCCTATGCAAAATCATGCCCCATCAAGGGCGAGTGTGATTTTGCATAGAGAGAGTAAAAAGGAAAAAGAGGGGGGAAGAAGCCTAACCCTTACCCTAGGCAAGTCTAGGGGGTCTCCCAGAGGGCTCAGGGAAGATTGCCCACTAAAGTGGGTCAATTTCCCATGTCTATAAGAATGAATAAGTGCATCTCATCCATGGATACTTTCAATTTGAATTACTCCTCTTCAACTATGAAAACTTGGTCATTGTTTGGCTTAGTTTTGAGAAAATGTTTGACATGACGTGTGTGGAGTGGTTTTGAGGAAATTTAGATCCTGGTCCTATATCTAGTCCTCAAGACCATAAGTGTCCAATCAAGATACAAATATCCTTCTAGCTTAGCATTGAAGTCCCTAGATATATAAGTGCTAAAAAAAGTTTGGAGATCAATCACCACTATATCTTATGGTACTATCAAGATCATGTAAACATATAGTATGAGCAAAAGGTCATTAAGTATCCCCAATATTTGCACCATGTTTCCATCTAACTACACCACCATTTTGTTAATATGTTGATAAATCAGTCCTATCACATCCACCATCCCTCTTATCATCACTACAGTACTTGCCCCATTATCCACCATGCAATTATGGATCAACTTGCTTCCTAGCCCAGGGTCAAGTAGAAGGGCATGGGTTTGACTCTATTTATAGTTTAACCTTATATTTACAAGACTACTAATACCTTTTATTTTTCCAATTGCTCCTATTATTGTAGGTTATTCTTCAGGTGCTCCTTTTGCTTAGGGATGGACAAAATGTCCCATAGAAGTTGTTGGCAATTTTGGGTACCTTGAGTACATTGCCTTTGCTCAAGTATAGTTGTTGTCATTGATGTCAAAGGAGCTCTTGGTAGTTGTTGTCTTTGATGTCAAGGAGTTCTTGGAGCAATTTGTTTTTATGTCTAAGTATGTGTTTTGATGAAGGTTTCAGCTGGTCAGTAAGTCTCCAAGAAAATCAGAGTAGCCCAGTTGCAAAAGATCAAGAAAAAGATAAGTTAGAAAAAGTTTGCAGGTGGCTGGAAAAACTGTCACGATTTCGTGACATGTTTTAGGAGAGAGAAAGTTCTGGCAAAACTATCACGATTTCGCGACATGCTGGAAGGTAGAGACGAAGCAGGAAAAACTGTCACGATTTCACGACATGTTTGAGGAGAGAGAAAGTTCAGGCAAAACTGTCACGATTTCGCGACAAGTTGAGTTGGCAGAGTTGAGTTGTAGGAAGTGTCACGATTTTGCGACAAGTTTCAATGAAGTTGTACGGATGCAAAAAGTGTCACGATTTCATGACAGGTTGAGTTGGCAGCTTGCAGGTGGCGAAAGCGTCACGATTTCGTGACATGTTCCAGTTTCGCGAGCAGTTGGCAAAAAAGTGCTTAAGGCAGCGAAAGCGTCACGATTTCGCGACATGTTCCAGTTTCACGAGCAGTTGGCAGAAAAGTGCTTAAGGCAGCGAAAGCGTCACGATTTCGTGACATGTTCCAGTTTTGCGAGCAGTTGGCAGAAAAGTGCTTAAGGCAGCGAAAGCGTCACGATTTCACGACATGTTCCAGTTTCATGAGCAGTTGGCAGAAAAGAGCTTAAGGCAGCGAAAGCGTCACGATTTCGTGACATGTTCCATTTTTGCTAGTGCAAATCGAGAAAAGGTTGAAGAAGCAAGAAGTGTCATGATTTCGTGACAGAGTTGCTGATGACATCAGCAAAAGCAGATGTGTCACGATTTCATGACAAGAGCAGAGAAGAAGGCCTTGCAGACTAAAGCATCACGATTTCGTGACAAGAATCATGATGACGTCAGCAAAGTCAGGGAGTGTCACGATTTCGTGACAACAAGATAAAGCAAGGTGTAAGGTAGACTGCAGTGTCATGATTTTGTGACAACAAGCTAGCGAAAGTGTACGATAGGCTGTAGTGTCACGATTTCACGACAACAAACCAAAGAAGGCGCACGATAGGCAGTAGTGTCATGATTTCATGACAGCAAGCAATACAAGGTGTATGGCAAACAAAGGCGTAGCGATATCGTGACATGTTTGAGTTTCATGCTAGAAAAGCTACAGAACAGTAGAGGCGGTTGAAGCCGACGGAGTTAACCTTTGCCGACGAAGTGTAAGGTTGTGCAGTCGACGATTGTTTTAAGGATATACAGCCGACTAAGATCAAGAATTTAATCATGAATTATTGCTATAAAAGGAGGACTATTTTTGAGTGTCATGTGTCGAATGTGTGTGTCGAGTTTGCGCAAGTGAAGTCTGCTGTGCGCAAAGAGCAGTCGTATCGAATCGATCGAAGTGTGCGTTCGAAGTGCGACTTTCGCAGAAGCAGAGTGGAGGAAGAAGTTCGATCGAGGAGAAGCAGACTGTGCGAAGAGGGTGCTGTTGTGGCTGCACATAGGCGCATAAGTTGTTGTGCGATCGAGTGCTACAGTATTTACATAGACTGTGTAAAGAAAGCAGAGTGTGCGAAGACTATGCTGTTGTAGTTGCGCAGACAGTGAAAAGTTGTTTTCAACCAAGTGCAGAAAAGAACAGAGGAAGAGGACAATTGTGCCAGACCGAAGGACTATGTTTGGTGCAGATAAGAGGACCAGCTTTGCAGTGACAGAGTTGAGGACAGAGATCTCCAGCTAGAGCAGGGAAGACAGGTGTCTTCTGTGGATAGAGTTCCACTTGCTAAGGGCAAAGGAGATAGAGGTCTTCTAGAGGATCACAAGCAAAGCAGAATTAGGGGAAGGTATCTCCTTTGAGCCGAGGCTCATAAACATTGTAATCGGGAAGGATTCCCAGAGGACTTTGATATAACTTTTAGAGGAAAGTTTTATCCATGGAGTAGCCCACCTTGGGTGAACCACGTTAAATGGGTTTTCTATGTGTGATGCTTTCTGTCTTGTTTAATATTATGTTGATGCCACTGCTATCTAAAATTAAAATTATTAAATGGTTAAGTCTTATACTGTTCACCCCCCCTCTCAGTATAAGTTCATGTTCTTCAATTGGTATCAGAGCAGGTCTCTCCAGAAAAAGCCTAATAGCTTGGAGAAGGATCTAACAGAGGAACATATAAATTCAGAAAAGGTTGAATTCGATCTCAAGAGTGAATTCTTCTTGGCCTTGAGAAAGCTTGAGAAACTCAGGGAAGAGAATTCTGTCCTCAAGCAGCATTGTCAGGAAAAAGAGATAGCAAGATCAGAATTGGCTCAAAGTGTTATAGATTTCAAAATTCTAGCTGAAGAAGGGAAGAAGATTGAACAAGTTCTAACAGAGGTTCTAAAAGGAAAGGTAGCTGATTGTGAGAAACTAGAAGGAGAGATTATGTCTCTTAGAGTGAAGTTAGAACAGTCAACTCTCAGACAGAATATTTCATGTGAAAAGAAGGATGGCATCACCATTCATGAAACAGGGTCTTCAAGCAAGAACAATCTTCACTCTAAAGAGCAATGGATTCCAGTTGATCGCAAAAAGAACAAACTTCCAAGGTATCAAAACAGGTTACATAACACCTTTCATGGATATTGTTTTTCCTATAAAAAATTTGGTCACATAGCTATGCATTGCAATAAGTCTCTGAAGAGTCATAGTAAGGAAAATGTTAACTCATTTGCACCTCTTATGAATAAAAATATCATGTGTTACAAGTGCAAGAATTTTGGGCATATAGCAAGGATGTGCAGTTTGGATAGATTTAGTCTTGAGTTCTCAAAAAGGAGGAATGAGATAAAATCTAAGTCAATGATAGTTCAAACTACTTTTCATGCTCAAGACAAAGTAGAAAAATGGTATCTTGATAGTGGCTGTTCAAAACATATGACTGGTGAAAAAGAAAAAATTTTGTCTTTAAAAGAAACAAGCAGAGGAACAGTCAGTTTTGGAGATAACAGGTCCGCAAAGATCTGTGGTAAAGGGACTCTTAGTTTGGATGGGAAATCCAAAATAGAAAACGTGCTTTATGTAGAAGGGCTAAGACATAATCTGCTTAGTGTGAGTCAACTTTGTGATCAAGGGCACATAGTATCTTTCTTTTCAGATAGATGTGAGATAAGTAAAGAATTAAATGGAAAACTTATTGCTAGGGCTACAAGGACTCCAAACAATCTTTACATGCTGAGTGAGATAAAAAGAGAAAAATGCTTTCTAACTCAAGAAGATGAGAGTTGGTTGTGGCATAAAAGATTGGGACATTTGAGTTTTGATAATCTGGTCAGTATTAGTAACAAGGAAGCAGTTAGAGACTTGCCCAAAATAAAAAGGCCCCAAAACATCATTTGCGGTCCTTGTCAACATGGTAAACAGACCAGAACCAGTTTCAAATCGAAAGGGTATACATCTTCCAAACCCTTGGATCTTATTCATACTGATTTGTGTGGCCCCACCAGAACTCAGAGCATTCAGGGAGATAGCTATTTCATGTTGTTTATAGATGATTACTCAAGAATGACTTGGGTTACTTTTCTCAAAGAAAAATCTGAAGCTTTTGAAAAATTTAAAGTTTTTAAAGAAATGATTGAAAATGAGACTGACAAGAGAATCAAATGCTTAAGATCAGATAGAGGAGGAGAGTTCACTTCAAATGAATTTGTGGAATACTGTGAACAACACGAAATCAAAAGAGAATATTCAGCAGCAAGAACTCCTCAACAAAATGGAGTAGTTGAAAGAAAAAATAGAACTATTGAAAATATGGCTAGAGCAATGTTAGATGAGTCAAAACTTTCAGATGGTTTTTGGAGAGAAGCAGTAAATACAGCAGTCCACATCATTACCAGGGCTCAACTCAGAGTCAATCATCATAAAACTCCCTATGAGTTGTGGAAAGGAAGACCAGCTATAGTTAAACACTTCAAAGTGTTCGGGAGTAAGTGCTTCATCAGAAGGGAAGATCAAAATCTAGGTAAGTTTGATCCTAGGTGTGATGAGGGAATTTTTCTTGGATATTCCAACAAAAGTAAGGCCTACAGATGCTTCAACAAAAGAACTCATACAGTTGTAGAGAGCATAAATGTAATAGTAGATGAAAAGACAGGGATAAGAGAACCAGTCAAGGAACTCAGTGATGGAATCTGTCAAGAAGAATTCAGAGAAGTGTCAGATGAAGAAGAGGAAAGACAACAACTGCTTCCCAAAACTCCTTCACGGTATGTTCAGAAACATCATCCCAAAGACTTGATCATTGGTGATCCAAATAGCAGGCAAACAAGAAGAAGAGTCATTCCTTCACATGAATCTGCGAATGTTTCATTGTTATCTCAGATTGAGCCAAAAAATTTTAGTGAAGCATGTACAGATGATTTTTGGGTAAAAGCAATGGATGAAGAGCTAAATCAAATAGAGAAAAGTGAAACCTGGGATTTGGTTCCAAGACCTAAGAACAAGAATGTCATTGGCACAAAATGGGTATTCAGAAATAAACTTAATGAGGATGGAAAGATTGTCAGGAACAAAGCCAGGTTAGTCCAGTAAAGGGTATGCTCAAGTCGAAGGTGTTGATTTCGAAGAGACGTTTGCGTCTCGTTGCTCGTCTTGAAGCGATCAGAATGTTTTTGGCCCTGTCTAGTTTCAAATCTTTCAAAGTGTTTCAAATGGATGTAAAGTCTGCTTTTCTAAATGGGGTGTTGGATGAAGAAGTCTACATAGAACAGCCAGAAGGTGTGTCTCTCTTAGAACAGCCAGACTATGTGTGTAAACTGAAAAAGGCACTATACGGGTTAAAGCAAGCACCCAGGGCTTGGTACTCAAGACTTGACGGGTATCTTTGTGAACAAGGATTCAGGAAAGGCATGGCAGATAGCAACTTGTACATTAAGAATAAAGGTGATGATATGATTATCATAGTTGTCTATGTCGATGACATTATTTTCGGGGGAAATAATACTCAGATGTGCAAAGTTTTTGCTAACACCATGCAAAAGGAATTCGAGATGTCTATGATTGGAGAGTTGTCATTCTTTTTAGGACTGCAGATTGCGCAATCAAAAGATGGTATATTTCTCTCTCAGGAAAAGTATATCAAAGAGATGTTAAAAAAATTTGGGATGATGGACAGCAAACCCGTATGTACTCCAATGATTACAGGGTGCAATCTGAGTAAGGATGATGAATCTCCAGTGGCAGATCAGAAATTGTACAGATCTATGATTGGCAGTTTACTATACAGTACAGCTACCAGACCGGATATCATGCAGGCCATTGGATTAGTAGCAAGATTTTAGGCAGCTCCAAAATAATCTCATGTTATAGCAGTCAAAAGGATATTCAGATATTTGAAGGGCACTGTGGAGTTTGGGCTTTGGTATCCCAAAGGCGATGATTTCACCCTCACAGCCTATACAGATGCAGATTGGGCAGGCAGTATTGATGATAGAAAAAGCACTAGTGGTGGAGCATTCTTTCTGGGAAAGAGTCTGGTTTCTTGGCTGAGTAAGAAACAACCTTCAGTTTCCTTATCTACAGTAGAAGCTGAATACATAGCAGCAGTGGCTGGGTGCACTCAGGTTTTATGGATGAAAACAACCTTGGAGGATTTCAAAGTCAAGCATGAACAACCTACCCCTATTCTTTGTGATAATTCAAGTGCCATCAGTATTTCTAAAAATCCGGTAATGCACTCAAGGACGAAGCACATTTCTATCAAATATCATTTTCTAAGGGAGAAAGTGCAAGAGAAGCAGGTCAAGCTAGAGTATGTACCCACTAAAGAGCAGATTGCAGATATCTTCACCAAACCCCTTCCAAGAGATACGTTTGAGTATCTAAGGGAGAAATTGGGAGTTGTACTCTCACCTCAAGATTAATCACCTCATCAGGAGGTGGGGGAGGGACAAAGCCAAGAGGCTCTTTCTTAGTCCCGAGCCCCAAAGGTGACCCTTTGCCATTGATGACAAAGGGGGAGAGATATGAGTAAGGGGGAGTGCTTCAAGTGAAGAGAAGAGCTTCAAGTCAGGGGGAGCAAAAACTTCAATTGCAGAATTCTCAGTTGATGGATCAGTTGGTTCAGTTTTGGCTCTTGAGATATGTTTTTAGTTAAGGGTTGCCATCAATGACAAAGGGGGAGATTGTTGGCAATTTTGGGTACCTTGAGTACATTGCCTTTGCTCAAGTATAGTTGTTGTCATTGATGTCAAAGGAGCTCTTGGTAGTTGTTGTCTTTGATGTCAAGGAGTTCTTGGAGCAATTTGTTTTTATGTCTAAGTATGTGTTTTGATGAAGGTTTCAGTTGGTCAATAAGTCTCCAAGAAAATCAGAGTAGCCCAGTTGCAAAAGATCAAGAAAAAGATAAGTTAGAAAAAGTTTGCAGGTGGCTGGAAAAACTGTCACGATTTCGCGACATGTTTTAGGAGAGAGAAAGTTCTGGCAAAACTGTCATGATTTCGCGACATGCTGGAAGGCAGAGACAAAGCAGGCAAAACTATCATGATTTCGCGACATGTTTGAGGAGAGAGAAAGTTTAGGCAAAACTATCGCGATTTCACGACAAGTTGAGTTGGCAGAGTTGAGTTGCAGGAAGTGTCGTGATTTCGTGACAAGTTTCAATGAAGTTGTACGGATGCAGAAAGTGTCACGATTTCACGACAGGTTGAGTTGGCAGCTTGCAGGTGGCAAAAGCGTCACGATTTCGCGACATGTTCCAGTTTCATGAGCAGTTGGCAGAAAAGTGCTTAAGGCAGAGAAAGCGTCACGATTTTGCGACATGTTCCAGTTTGTGAGCAGTTGGCAAAAAGTGCTTAAGGCAGCGAAAGCGTCGCGATTTCGCGACATGTTCCAGTTTCACGAGCAGTTGGAAAAAAAGTGCTTAAGGCAGCGAAAGCGTCGCGATTTCATGACATGTTCCAGTTTCACGAGAAGTTGGCAGTAAAAGAGCTTAAGGCAGCAAAAGCATCATGATTTCGCGACATGTTCCATTTTCGCTAGTGCAAACCGAGAAAAGGTTGAAGAAGCAAGAAGTGTCATGATTTCACGATAGAGTTGCTGATGACATCAGCAAAAGCAGATGTGTCACGATTTCGCGACAAGAGCAGAGAAGAAGGCCTTGCAGACTAAAGCATCGTGATTTCATGACAAGAATCATGATGACGTCAGCAAAGTCAGGGAGTGTCACGATTTCATGACAACAGGCTAAAGCAAGGCGTAAGGCAGACTGCAGTGTCACGATTTCATGACAACAAGCTAGCGAAAGTGTACGACAGGCTGTAGTGTCACGATTTCATGACAACAAACCAAAGAAGGCACACGACAGGCAGTAGTGTCACGATTTCGTGACAACAAGTAATACAAGGTGTACGACAGACAAAGGCGTAGCGATATCATGACATGTTTGAGTTTCATGCTAGAAAAGCTACAGAACAACAGAGGCGGTTGAAGCCAACGGAGTTAACCTTTGCCGACGAAGTGTAAGGTTGTGCAGCCGACTAAGATCAAGAATTTAATCATGAATTATTGCTATAAAAGGAGGACTATTTTTGAGTGTCATGTGTCGAATGTGTGTGTCGAGTTTGCGCAAGTGAAGTCTATTGTGCGCAAAGAGCAGTCGTATCGAATCGATCGAAGTGTGCGTTCAAAGTGCGACTTTCATAGAAGCAGAGTGGAGGAAGAAGTTCGATCGAGGAGAAGCAGACTGTGCGAAGAGGGTGCTGTTGTGGCTGCACATAGGCGCATAAGTTGTTGTGCGATCGAGTGCTGCAGTATTTACATAGACTGTGTAAAGAAAGCAGAGTGTGCGAAGACTGTGCTGCTATAGTTGCGTAGACAGTGAAAAGTTGTTTTCAACCAAGTGCAGAAAAGAACAGAGGAAGAGGACAATTGTGCCAGACCGAAGGACTGTGTTTGGTGCAGATAAGAGGACCAGCTTTGCAAGTGACGGAGTTGAGGACAGAGATCTCCAGCCAGAGCAGGGAAGACAGGTGTCTTCCGTGGATAGAGTTCCACTTGCTAAGGGCAAAGGAGATAGAGGTCTTCTAGAGGATCACCAACAAAGCAAAATTAGGGGAAGGTATCTCCTTTGAGCCGAGGCTCATAAACATTGTAATCGGGAAGGATTCCCAGAGGACTTTGATATAACTTTTAGAGGAAAGTTTTATCCGTGGAGTAGCCCACCTTGGGTGAACCACGTTAAATGGGTTTTCTATGTGTGATGCTTTCTGTCTTGTTTAATATTATGTTGATGCCACTGCTATCTGAAATTAAAATTATTAAATGGTTAAGTCTTATACTGTTCACCCCCCCCTCTCAGTATAATTTCATGTTCTTCAGAAGTATAGCCATAATGGACTTCTTTAGATGATCCACTATATTAAATGATCTAATATGATATGTATTTTGAGGTAAATTCAATGATAGATGATATCTAGATCTATCTATAGCTGATTGAAACTTTTTATAGGATTTTTCATGAGAGTGGGCTATTTTGGGACCTTTGGGATATTTTATTTACCAACCATCGGGAGATTTGGTGCATTTTAATTTTATGGGGCTACATCAAAAATTTCCTTTCTAGGGGTAATTGGATTTATTTGGATGTAATTAACCTCTTGGGCACCCTTCTATTCTTCTATTGCCCCCATTTTATCCCTTGTTATATAGTCTAATTTAACTTGTGGCTTGATAGATGTTGAAATACCCACCCTATCAAATACAACATATACTTCCTCCTCATTCCATGTGATCAAAATCTACTCAAAAGGGGAAAAGTTTTGATACAATAAGTGATAGGGCATGGGAGGGTTGGTTTTATGCTTATGTTTATACCTCTAAATGAGAGGAAGGTGATTGCATAGGTGCCATTTTCTTTGGCATTATTATGGACTGCCACAAGTTTTTTCTAGAATAGGTATTGGGAGGGCAGTCATTTAGGTAAGGGTAGTACCACGTAGCAAAGTCCTTCACATAATTTTTTTGCATGGGAGTTCTCTATAGTGGAGTTAGGTGGCCTTTGTTGTAGTGGGGTAAAAATAGACATTATTTTCTAATCATGACTTTAGGTTTGGTTAGTATCGTCATTGGCCTTAAATTGGGGTCACTAATACTCATTAGGAGGAGGTCTATAACCATGATTATTATGTGAGAAAGGATGACTCAAATTATTTTGGTGTTGAAACATTTGGTCAATTTGTTGTCTCTTGAGGGATATGATCTCATTAGATACCATTATCAACAAAAAATTTATTTTATCTATATTGAAATAATTATATATGGATTATTAAGAGTGAGAAAAGAGGTTGGGACTATCACTGGGTTTATAGTTGGAGTAGGCTAACAGGTTGTAGGTTACACAATTAGAGGAGGTTGATATGGAGGTTGGAAATTTGGAAATAAAGGCATGGGAGGCTTGGGAGCTAGTATCTCTATATAAATGAGGTCTTCTTAGCTTGAATTACTATCCCATATGTTATTGGCAAGGAATTCCCTTCCCTATACTTAACCATCATAGCTATTTTTGAATTGATAGCTTTCAAATAATTGGAGATAAATTTCATCTAGGATTCCATGCCATATTTTATGAAATTGAGTATTGAAGTCATCCATGGTCTCCATAGGTGATATCTTGATATTTTTCAAGAACTTTAGAAGACTTACTCCATAAACCTTCTTAAATTTATTGACTAATAAGTTAACTAGCTGATCTCAGTTTCCAATTGATTGTGAAGCAAGATTATGTACCATTTTGAGCTTTCCCTCTAAAAGATACTACCAACAATCTCAAAGCTACATTTTCATCTTCAATGTTGTTCATAGCATAGATGTTGGCCATGTGATGTAGGTTCTTTGTTGGTGTTGTCACATCTTATCTATTGAAGTAAGGTAAGGATTTTAGAGCTGATATTAGCATTGGATCCCATGTGGCTAGAGGGACTAATGGAATCAAATGACCTCTATAATTCTAGGTCAAATATCTTTGTTGATATTGATTTAGTGGAGAAACCATGTTCTAATGTTTGGCTCTTCTTCTCCTTCTTGGAATTGTATTTAGAGGTTGTAGTAATGCTTGAGGATTTATATCTATGAAGAACCTAGTTCCTAGGTCCTTGGTCTCTAGGTGAATCTTGAGGATTTGTGCTCATAAATATCTAGGTCCTTGGTTTCCAGGTGAATCTTTAAAATGCTTTAGCAAGATGAAAGACTAATATTTTAATTATAATCTTAGTCCAATTCCCTTCTAGGTGTATGCTTTTGGGTATTCTTCTTTAATGGAATTATTAGATGAAATTTGGATGCTTCAAAAATCATATATTTGAGACCTTCACCAAAATCTAAACTTTAAACTTAGAATGTGGGATCAATTTAATGAATCAATCCCATTGGGAATGCCATTAACATGTTGTTGCATAAGGTGGGCGTTACTCTAGTTAATCTTTAAAAATTTTAAAATGTGGGATAAATCAATTTGATTGGTCCCTCCAGGCATTTAATTAAACTATTAATTGTCATCTCAAAATATTGTGATCACTATTGTAGTGGCTAGAAGTAGTTGAAACTTATGCCCCACATATAGTGACATAATAGAAAGTATTGATGGTATGGGATACTACTCAAAGGATAACCTATGGTATTTTTTATAAGCTTGACTCTTTATAGGATGTGATTTTCAAATCTCACCTACTCATCTATTCCTAGGCTAATTGTAGTTTCAAAGGAAAAGAAGAGTGATGATGGAAGATAAAAAATAGAAAATAAAGTTCTAAGCTAGCAGAGGCGATACACCAAGATCATGAGATTCTTCTACTTATTAGTGGGATTAGTGAACATATGCATAATATGCTAGTAGCTAAAAGTGAACATGATTTCATTTAAGCATGAATATTCACATAAAAACACATATAAGAACTAGGACAAAAAGCAATTAGTCACAACTTCTTATATATATATATATATATATATATATATATATCAAATTTTATTATAATCATGCCAGAGAAAAAGGATTGAATGCTACTACAAAATTGTAGACACCTAAAACGCATCATGCCAAGGTGACTACTCATATGGGACATGCTAGAAGACCATATGGAGGACCTTTGGACAGATCCAAGGTATAGTAGTGGTTTTTACCACTCATTTGGGCACTTTTGCCTAGTCAGTGCTAGCCGTTGCTAACACCCATGGTTAGAAGTGCTCACCGTGCATGTCAGCCATGATCAACACTCAGAGTCAGTTGGCCTTCATCCGACCCAAAGTTGGTTGCAATGGCCAATTGGTTGTAGATTGGAGCGGTTTGAGCGAGGAAGGTTTTGGATCCTTCCATCCAACTGGCTCAACTGCCCAATCTTGATCTTGGCTTCATGAGGAAGCCACCCCTAGCCCTAGGCCAATGCTATAAGATCCCCCTCCGAATTGGGGATAAGTATAGAGAAGAGAAGTTTATCAATTGAGCAGCGAAGCCCTATCGAATTGCATACTCACCTAGATGCATTGAGAGGGATACTTTTGCTACCCAATTGGAGATCAAATTGCAATGGAAGCCCTAGGAGCCTAGGAGAGCCAAGAAATGCAAATTCGTGCAATTTGTGCACCATCTGAGCAATTCAACCACCAAACCTATCAAAGGACATAGAGGTGACCCTTGACCATCAATTTGACAAGGTGGATCAGAGAGAGAGCCCTTATTTGGAGGGCAAACCTACTCAAAGCTCCACCACGGCTCTCAGCCATGGGAAATAGTGCCACCCGCGCATCAGACCCATAGTGAGAAAATTAGGGGAGATTCCCTTGTTTTTCCTTTTGCAGATTATTTAGTTAGGTTAGATTAGCTTTATTACTGGTTTAATTAGCAATTTAGAGACCCTGACAGATAGATTTATAGTTTTTATGCATGTTGCTTTCATTGTGGCATTTAACACTCTAATGGATCTTTTTCATGCCTCCATGCTTTCAATATTGTAATTAGGCTACTGGATAGTTAGATGTTCTTTAGCTTACATGTTTTATGATAATATTTTCATGTTTTACATAGTTTTAGCATATTTCTTGCATCTTCTTGATTATTGATAGTCATGATATCTTTTATGCTAATACCCTCTAAAGGCCTCATCAAGAGAGGCTACCTTTTCTTTTAACATGCTTCTTGTTGTTTCTTGAATGCAGGATTAACAAGGTCATGCCATTCAACATAGCAAATGCCTCTAATCATGGAGAAGAGGGTCATCGACACCCTAGAGCAGTTCATGTCACCCTAGAAGGGCATTTTGATTGCACATCTACCCTTGAGAGGGATTAAACACTATTGTAATTGATGTATCAAATGGGTATCCCTAAGAGGGACAAATCTGTAATTTGACTCCATTGAAATTAATAAAGGATTCCTTGTATTTGCTTTATTTCTTGTTGTCAATTTATGCATGCCTATTTGTGTATTTCTCATCAATTGCAATAGTCAGCCTAGGTGTGAGCCATTTTTGGTGGTTATAGTAGGCGATCACGATGGAACTCTGCATATCTAGCCATGATTAACTGACTATGTTTGTGTTTTTTATGGTAGGTGCTCCCCGCGGCTAACATCCACGATCAAAAAGTTAGCCCACGGTTGACAGGCATGGGAAACAGTCACAACCGTGCATCAGAGCCACGATCAGCAACATACCAATCAAAGAATAGAGGGATAAAGCTTGATCAAATGTGGACCTGAGGTAGGTTTCACTGTCATTTTCCTTTCCTGTTTTCTCTGTCTATTTTTTTCCAACAAGCATGAAATGGTAACCTAAGTAGGACAAACACTAAAAAAGGGTGAAATGAATTAGGTCCATTAGGTTTTTCATTCTAGGGTTTCATTAGGTGTTGCTAGGAACAGTGGATCTCTGATTGTAGTCTGCCCTAGAATACAATGTGCTAAAGTGTCCTTGTATGTTGGATTGCTTGCTTGAGGCCCGATTAGAGGCCACTTCATCATTAATATGCATTGTCTAAATATCATGTAGATTAATCATGCATGTTTTTGAAATACCAAACATTATTTTTATGCATATCATGTAGGAAATGATCATGTGAGTGTTGTATTATGCATCTTTCCTTTTATGCAAATTAAAAATAACACACACACACCATGTTCCAAAGTAAACGCTAGTGAGTTGGGAGTCATATCCAACCACTAGTAGGGTTTCAATGATGGTGGAGGTGATTTCCATCCGTTGGCCCAAATCCCATGTACCCTATGTTCTAGACCAATACCGGATCCAAGAACCTTTCGTAGCCCAGAAAATTTGCATATACTTCTCTTCGGAGGGTATGATGTTGACTAGGTGAAAATAGGTGAGGATCTGGGAGGACCTGTGCTCCCTGCTCGGGTGTGGACTTTCATTGCCACACTTTGGGGGATTACATGACCTGGAGTTCATAGCCAGGTTGTCGAGCTACGAGCATACAGGTGAAATCCATTAAACAATTGAGAAAATCATCAACGCTTTGCAAAACACGATAAGAGTTACTTTACTGATACAACAAATTGAAAAAACATCAAATAGTCTAGGGCTCACTTTTAAAATGTAAAGAAGATAATCACATTGTTTACATTGTATGCTTCTTTATTGCTTAATTCATCAAGATAAGGCCTTCCTTGAGGCCAAAATTTTTAGTAAGAGAGGTTTCCTCTCAAGACTTGTGTAGTTGGCACATCATGACAACTAGGCATAGTCAAGCTCAATCACGAGCTAATGACTCAGAACATACATGGAGAGGCCCTCAATGCCTCTGATATTCCCCTAAGGATATTTTAGATCTCACATGCCTCCTTGCTAGGCATCATACACATCATTCACCTGAGGATCTAATCCTCCCAACGTGACATTTTGATAGTCATCGTGAGCCCCCTTCGTCACGCAGGGGGTCCACCCATATAGGCCATAGGGTTTCTTCACACACAAAGAGAACCCATGTCATTAGGTCTCCCCTTAGAGAGATAGAGAGTTGTGGATCTTACTCCATGAGTCGGTCATATAGGAAACCTGAGTCTCATACAGTTCGTAGGGGGTGACTACTCCAAAGTCAATTGGAGGAAGCACGCATTGAGTGGGAATGCCTAGAGCGTGAGTACTCAGAGGAGAAGAGATCACATCAATAAAGGTTGGATGGGCTCCAACAATGTGAAGGGAGGATTTACCAATAGAAATTGCATGAAGAACAATCATGTGAGGTAACTCCTAAAAAGAAGCTCATACCTAGAGTGCTTAGGCAACAAGTCAATGTGATGCACCCTACGCATCGTCAAGAGTTGCCTCTTAAGCAAGTAGATAGCCATTATCTTATATAAATAGACATACCGTTGGCTATTGGTAAGCAACAAAAAGACATGCTTAAGGATCCCATGCTCAAGCATGAGGTTGAGAGTAGTCAAGTCAGACAGGTGAGCAATGTCAATGCTCAAAAGTTGTCACAATCCTTGATGCATATACAGTCTATTCCGTCGTATAAGGAACCTGTGATTACTTTTCATAAATAGGAATTCAAACCTGTCCCTGTCAAGGAATATGATCCTCCACTGCACATCATAGCGAGGATAAATCAGATTGTGTATAAGTGAGTGTTGGTTGATATAGGATCATCCATCAATATTATCACCACCTTTGCATTCAAACATCTCAAAATTCCACCTTCCCACATCAAGGCATCGACTTTCATGCTACAATATTTTAAT
Organism: Wollemia nobilis; assembly: GCA_028583015.1. NCBI lineage: Eukaryota > Viridiplantae > Streptophyta > Pinopsida > Araucariales > Araucariaceae > Wollemia > Wollemia nobilis. The sequence continues at coordinate 5,636,770 of JAQPPZ010002230.1, read as the reverse complement.
GATGTGGAATCCCCTATAGTAGGCACAATAGTCCTCCCCATCGAGGTGGGACAAAATATTATTTCTACATTGTGCTACATTTTAGAGGGTTCAAGACAGTATAACCTGTTGCTTGGAAGGTCATGGATAAGAGCCATGGAGTGCATACCATCCATAGTGCATCAGTGCATTAAGTACACCCATGCAAATGAAGTCCATGTGGTTGAGGTGGACCCAGATCCTTTCAAGTATTACAAACTAGGGGATCATCCACAGGAACCTAGTGGGGTGCCTACGCATCCAAACACTAAACATGATGAGTCTATCCAAATTTTGGATGCAGCCTTGCAGACTATTGTGGAGTTATCATCACCACCGCTATCACCTGTGGAGTCACCTATGACTCCTTCATCTTTGGTCTTTCCTAGCAAGGAAGGACTGATGAACCCAATCACAGAGATGCTCATAGCTACCTTGGATGTGTCATTAGAGGACCCTCATACTCCTATCAAGGGGGAAGTACCTAGCATGGTCATGGATGCACCCGAGTGTATCATACCCTCATCATCCATCATGTCACAAGGTAGACCTCATGAGGACGATGGTGAATATATAGAGCATATGGAGGCAGACACCATGATGTCACCCATCATGGAGACCATTGAGGATTTAGGTCAGCTCCTTGTCGAGTCTCTACCTATTGATCCTATCCTTGATGCATCATTTGAGCATGAGGAAGAGTCAGTTGTTGCAATTGAGATGCTACAACCCCAACAGGTTGACGAGTCACCTACGACTCATGCAATTGTGGAGTCATCTTCTCATGAGTTTGTGGGAATGGTTGACATTAGGTCAAAGGATCGAGTGACTCTAGAGCAAATAAAGCAAGAGATGGGGCAATCAGACATTGCTTCCACATCAAAGGGGTCCAAACCTTTAAAATTAGTCACTCTTGACTCATTTCTTGTGCCACCTTCTCAAGGACAAGAGCAAGTGTGTACCCCATATCAAGTTGGGGGTACTAAATCTGACACAGTTCAATTATTTCAAGTCGAACAACAACATGAACTGAGTCATGCACATGAGCATGTGGATAGCACTGACGAAGTGTATCATCAAGAAGCATCCGCATCAACCCAAATGAAGGAAATAGGTGATTTGTAATTACCTAATGGATCTCTAGCATCCACTTTTCTATTTCCTTCAATAGACAAAGGTATTTCAAATCAGTCATTGGAAATACATATGAACTCTTTATCAGTCTTGCGAGCCATTCTAAGTCATCTAGAACAAATGGAACATCGAATGGATGAGCAAGATAAGGCATTGCATTTTATCATGAACCAGCTTGGAAAACTGGGATCACAAAAGCATCCCTTGTTTGAGGCCGAACCACTTCCTATGCAAGTACAAGAAAAACCTCAGCAAAAGTGAGAGCCCATGCGGCCAACCCAACCATTGGGTCCTCAAAGCAAACCAATGTGGGTTGAGCACCCAAAATAGTCGCAACGCATTTGGACTCCTTTAAAAGAGTCTATGTCTGACATCTTTCAGAAGCTACAAGAGGCTAAGGTCATCACCTTACCTGATATCATCCCTTTAGACCCAAATAGAGCTAAACCTATGGGTTACAGGGAGCATCACTATTGTCTCTATCATCGAATAGAGGGTCATGGCATTCAATATTGTCATGAATTCAAGAGTGTGGTGCAAAATATTATAGATAGGGGGGTTTATCATGTAGATGGTTCTCTTATAGTGCTCCAACATGCTGAAGTGGAGGTCACACCTCCTCATGTGTGACCCCAAGGTCATCAGTTGCCTCGTAGGCCCAATAAGCTAGTGCAACGAATAGTTTCATTTCATATGACTATTCCAACTTTGTTCCAAAAGTTACACAAGGCAAAGGCATTCGTATTACCCGAAGTCAAGCAAAGGGTATCCAAGACTGGGTCACCTGATGAGAGCCCCTTTTGTGTGTATCATCGAGTGCATGGACATGACATTCAGGATTTTCAATCATTTAAGAGGGTCATCCAAGACCTAGTAGAATGAAACGCGATCCATGAGGATGGTTCACTCGTTCAACCCCACCAAGACATAGGCACTCCTTTGAGGTCCGTTCCTCATTTGGGAGAGTTGATTTCTATCACTCTTCCTAAACAAGCTGATTACATTTCAATGAATAGCATGCATGTTGGGGGTCTCCAAGGTAGCATACCTTCCCCACCATCCACACCAAATTCGATAAGGCAAAGTGAGGGGTCTAGAGGTATCGCACCTCCCTCACTATCATCGAGTGGCACATACACTAGGGGTACATAGGGTAGCATATCCTCCCCAAAAGGCTCCAAGGGTTTCCTAAAATACTTGGTCATGTCAGTAAAAGGCTCTAAGGGTTTCTCAAAACCACTTGGTCAATCAAAAAGGCTCCAAGGGTTTCTCAAAACCACTTGGTCAATCCCAAAAGGCTCCAAGGGTTTCTCAAAACCGCTTGGTCAATCCCAAAAGGCTCCAAGGGTTCCTCAAAACCACTTGGTCAATCCCAAAAGGCTCCAAGGGTTTCTCAAAACCACTTGGTCAATCCCAAAAGGCTCCAAAGGCATATGTTAGCTCTTTGGTCAAACCAAAATGTTAAAATCCAAAAAAATTGGAAAAATATCAAAAATAAAAAACATTTGCATTTCATTTGCATCATTGCATTGCATTTCATTTTGCATTTCATTGCATTGCATTAGGCATATTCATCCATCACACTTGCATTGGAACAAATTGTGTTTACAATCTTACAAATGACACCACGTTTGTATCTCAATCATGCATCTATGCACTATCTTTTTCATCTATTTATCACCCTTGTGAGTAATTGTGTTTTTCAACACAACCCATATTGTTGCTATGAAGAATATACTAGGGTTTTTTGGTCATTCAACCATACCTAGAGGTCTTCTCAAGAGTTGATAGAAAGCTTGCTTTGCTTTTGTAGTTGAGGTCTAGTTAGTATAGCCCTTAGCATATCAGTAATCCTATCACTAATCAACAAATTAAACAATCCTAATAAGGACTAGGGGAATATGAAAGCCACGAAGCAGGACCAGGTATCCTGAGGTGAAAATAGTTATTCTTGCTTATCCCCCTATGCGGACGGTATGGGAAATGTTGGAAATTGGCAAAAGGACAAGTTTATTCCCTACCCAGAATCCCTTGCTTACGTTAAAATGAGCAATATCCCAGAGTGATATCCCAGATAAATCCTCCAGATTGATACCCTAGATCGATATCCTAGATTGATATCCCAAAAATAGTTTCCCAAAGTAAAATCCCCAAAGGAAGTTTCTGAAGAAAATTATCAAATGTAAATCCCAAAAATTCAGATCAAATGAAGATCAAATTGTACAAAGAAAGTAAAATCAGTATCAAATCCCTTGCTCAAAAGAAAAAAAAGAAAGTACAAAATAAATAGTGATTTTTATCACTATAGTACAAAAATAAACAATGATTTTTATCACTTTATATGAGCAAGTATCCCAAAAAATTGAAGAAAAGAAGGGGGTGAGCTTGAATCCCTGGAATTGCCAACACTATTGTACCTTACGCATGATGATATATCTGATGCATTAGCATTTCGCTTATGTACAGACCAATGTTTGAATGTGGAAGAGCTAGCTTCAGGTGTCCTGTATCGCCTAGTGGTCTAGTCCAACTAAAATCTAAACCTAGGATTGGGTAAGACATTTATGGACCCCCAATCTTAGCAATGGGCTGAAAGAATCCCGCCTGACATCGAGGTATGCTTGTGCCTTATCAAATATACTCACTTGCACACATAGGGATAATGAATAGTTAGGGCCTATCCTAGTGAAAACCTTATGTTTTAGAAGTCTAGTGTGGTTAGTATACAACTTTTGATCAATCAACTAGGGTGTTTGAGTCTCATGGTAAACCTCAAAAATTCCCAAATAGCAACAATAAAATTTTCAAATGCAATCATCAAACATCAATTTCTTTTTATGAGAGTTTGTTTATTAGAATTATTTGTACTATATAATTAGATATCGGATGGATGTCAGAAATGATATTTAGATGGCCACTGATTATATTATACATATTTTTTTAATTTACAAAATCTTATGAACAAAAAACATACATCATTACATCTCACATATGGGTGTATTATCTTTCACAAAGAGATAAAGCAACTACAATCCATGATTGTTATACATTTTGTGGTGTCATCCATTAGATTGTTAAAACCTCATATCATATTGCATACATTGTGTTTTAAGTGATTAAAACATACATGTCCATTTACAATAGATCAAATATCATCAAAAATACATGCAATACATACATGGCATGAATCATGTCATAAGCAGCATAAAGTAAATGCATACAAGTGAAGCAGATCAAAATTGCATTTAACATCAAACATTGCATTTGTATACATAGCATCATAAAGTAGTCCATCTACACATGTATATCACTGCATCCACATCATATAGCTAGTGCATGTCATCCATACATCACATCATATAGCAATAAATCAAATATCTGCATTGCATCCATGTGCATAATATAAACATAAAATACCAAAAATAAAAGTACACATATAATGAGATGAACTATCATATCATATATATATATATATATATTTTGTGGGTGTCAAAGAGTACATAGTATCAAGGTATATCAAAATGCTCATAGGCTACAACTGTGTAGGTCCTCGACCTTACACTCAAAATTGGTACAAAAATAATCTCTAAATATTTGTACTAGATAGGGCCTACACCCCTAGGCTATGAGGCACCTCCATCACCTCCACCATCCCTATGAGTCCTCTATGAGCTAGCACCATGAGTACTCGAGGACCTATGAGTCCTCTCAGTCTTGTGCATCCTATGGCTCAAGCTGGCAGAAGACTGCCCTATCTCCCTAGTCCTAGACCTGGTCCACTGAGTCCCTATAGTGTGGGTATCCTCTGGTACCTCCCCACCTATCAGCCTGATGTAGCCCTCTAGTTGGGAGATGTAAGCTACACACGTTGTATCTCACTCATTACCCTCCTCCATGAGGGAATGAAGCCTCCTGATCTCTGCCATGGGGTCACGACCTACTGGTAGTAGAGAATATGGTGTTGTGGAAGGTGCCATGATAGCCTATGTGGATGAGGGACCACCCATCATCTACCCTCAGTAGGTCCCTCTCAGTATTCATGGCACTTAGCTATGCTTGTGCCACATCCCACTCAGCTAGTGAGCTATGTGATCTAGGTGCCTGTAGTGGTAGCCTGTGCATGGAGAGTTATCCTCTCCTCCTCATATCCCTACCACTACCTCTCCCCCTATGCTAGCTTCACCTCTAGAGTGGTGATAGAAGTATCTCTATGTAGTAGTTGTGTCTACAGTCTCCCAACCTAGCTCTAGAGGTTGGTAATCTAGGCTCTCAATTGCCCAATCTCATTGTCCAAAGGTGCCTCACCCTCCTCTAATGCCTCCTCCTCTACCTCAACCTGTGGGCCCTCCTCTATAGTGGCCCCTATGCCCCATGCACCCTCTATCCTCTAGTGGGTCCTGCACCCATGAGGGTCCACCTCTGTGCCCTCTACACCCTCTGCTATGAATCCTCCAGCTGGTCAGCCTAGAGGACCCTCTCCATACCATTAGAAGTCTACCCACCAGCCATCATAGTCAGGAGTAGTGCCTACGTCCACCTGGCCTGACTCCTAAAATTCATCATCCTCATCCCCCAGTGGAGTAACCTGGGGCCATGTCAGGTCCCTCTCGAGGACCAGGCATCTATAGATGATCGACATCTCTAGGATATCCTATCGGATCCCAAACTACCTTAGGACATGAGAGTAGAAGTGGTACTCACGAATGTCAACCTTTTGGTCGATGATCCATCTATCTTTGCATGCTCGATGCAGGTACCTATCTGCCTCTATCCATGCTAGGAAGTCCATATACGGTCACCACCGTATATGCTGAGGATGGAGCTATGCAAATCTGCCAATGTAATGCTCTAGGTCTCCTACATGAGACCTACTCCTGAAGCCCTCACGCTCCCAGGGACAGTAGGTGGCGTAGCACTAACTCTCCTCATCAATGTCAGTGGTTGGATAGGGGTAAGTCAATAGGGCACTCGATCAGGATGTGCTGCCAACCCCAAACCTGGAGGAGGATGCTACAGCTGATGTCGACTCTACTCTGGCATGTGATCTGATACAGCTCACGATAGAGATGTGCTAGCAAGGTGCTCCCCCATGATAGAATGAGAGGATCTCGAGTCGAGCTCACCATCACCTCTCTAGTCCGAGCTAGGAGGTTCCAAGGGAACCTTGCACCTAAATAATTTGGGAGGACTATCTGGATAATTAGGAGCATAAACACAACCTCCCATTGTGAGAAGAATCGGGCCTCAAACCACTCTTCGACATGGATGCCCCCATGGGCATTACGGTCCTACGCCTCTGTACTCCATCCACAAAAGATGGAATCAAATACAGCCCTCCTGGCCATGGTAGGAGAAGACGTGATGGCCCCACCATCAATTGGCAGCTGGAAGATGCGGTACACATCCTCCAAAGTAACAGTCATCTCACCCATCGATAGGTGAAATGTGTTGGTCCACGCATCCCAGCGATGGGCCAAGGCAATTAGATATGCCTGATCAATATGGATGGTGGGGAGGTCCAAGATGTAACTGAACCCCATAGTAGTGAACCACTCATTCCTCCTTAGTGAGATCACCATGGAGGTCATGAAGGAGATTGGTCTCCCTCGCTCTATTAGTCAAAGTCTGAGCACCAACAAAAATAATAAACAAGAAAAACAATGAAAAATAATCCTAAAATGTCAAAACAAATCAAAAAATGCATAAAAACACAAAAACATGTAAAAACATGATCACCAATTTCAAAAACATCAGAAAAGCATTCCAAAAATGCAACAAATGGCATTAAGTGCCTAGAAAAAATCAATAAAATTGAAAAAAAATTGATTATTTTTGCAAAATTTTGGAAAATTTGGGCATCGCAGGTCGAAACAGCGGTCGGCCCAACGGTCAAAAATTTGACCATTGGGATTTGAATCCCATCACGGTTGACAGCCATGGCCCCCAATTTTCCAATTGGGGCCCGCATCTGCCACCCATGGCTAGGGAGAGAAACCCTAAACGGGTCCGCCCTTCCCAGAAAAACCCCCTAAAAATTAAACATAAACCCCCCGTCTAACTAACCTACACTAAACCCTAACTACAGTGAAGTTCATTACCAACGGTTTAGTGTAGTTCATTTACCGATTAATTAATGAAGTTAATTTTACATCCGGTAATGACATGCGAGGTCTCGATTTGCGAGTTACCTTAGAAGCACCGACTCCTCCATTGGTCGAGGCTTCCGGCTGATCCGCCATCGGTGTGGAGAATGTGTGTAGAGTTTTTGGTAGTGTTTCGTGTCAAAAAATAGTTTTTACCTCCCAGAGCTCTCAGTTTTACTAGAAGATGCAGGTAAATAATGAAAATTTACAAAGTGAAAATCCTTTTATAATTTTCAAATTTGATGCAGCCCGCATCGTTGACATCCACGGTCCTTGGATTAGGGTTTTTTGCCCGCGGTTGCCATCCACGGTTAAGAAATTGGCCCACTTCTGACAGGCATGGTTAGCAAACCACATTAAATGCTCCAAATTCCCATCGTGGAGAGCCTCAAAAGGTCAAATCAAGGATATTAATCAGACCAGATAATTCAAAAAATTTAAAATTAACAAAAAAATCAAAATCCAAATGCACCTTGTATTCAGTTATTTACCCTATACACTTGGCGGTTGCAGCGACTTGCGATCCATGCAATCCGAAAAGATGAGTAAATTACCATAAGGACATTTGGGGCAAATTCATCATTTCTGAATTGTTATGTTTCATTTCAATCCCTAAGAAGGCCTACACAATCGGACTACTCCACGGGAATGAGATATTCATCATGATTCTCCTATGACACTTTTTAGCATATCATCGACATTATGATTCACTACAAGCCTAATGGACATTGCTATCATTTTGATTCCCTAAGAAGGCCTTCATGGTTGGACCACTCCATAGGATAGGAATATGCAATTATTCTAAATGGTGTAATCATAGCTGATTAGGCCTTGCCAAGTATTCAAATGCTAAATCTTAATTTGTTCAAGATCATTCATAGTGGTCAAGTGACCTCGTCGCTTCATTTAATTTTCATTACCCTCATCGACTCATCGCTTGAGGGGGTAGTCATAATATCAAATCATAATCAAAGTCAATAGTAGATCCCTTGATCTTGTCAAAATTATGTTCGTCCTTGTGAATCATTGCTAAATACTATCATAAGCTTACCCCTTTGCTTGGGGAAAATAGCAAATATGACAGTTAGTTTGTAACTCTCATCCTTTCGGATTGACAGGTGCAAAAGCCTACTTGGCATTGATGCTATCCGAATGTTTGATGACGAGTGCAAAATTTTTCAAATTTAAGCCTTCTACCTAGTTGGAAGCAATGATTCGAGGATGTGCATCCTTTTGCTGGACTCGAGGCATCTAATGTTGATCAGATCAATGATCATCATCCAACCTACGACATCATTTTAGGAGGTCTATTTTTGCTTAGCATTGTTCAAAATCACAACGCATCTCAAAAGGGGCATCTATAGACACCTAAAATGCGTCATGCCAAGGCGACTACTCATATGGGACATGCTAGAAGACCATATGGAGGACCTTTGGACAGATCCAAGGTATAGTAGTGGTTTTTACCACTCAATTGGGCACTTTGCCTAGTCGGTGCTAGTCGTTGCTGACACCCATGGTTAGCAGTGCTCACCGTGCATGCCAGTCACGGTCAACACTCAGAATCAATTGACCTTCATCTGATCCAAAGTTAGTTGCAATAGAAAATTGGTTGCATATTGGAGTGGTTTGAGTGAGGAAGGTTGTAGATCCTTCCATCTAGCTGGCTCAACTACCCAATATTGATCTTGGCTTCATGAGGAAGCCACCCCTAGCCCTGGTCCAATGCTATAAGATCCCCCTCCGAATTGGGGATAAGTCTAGGAGAACATTTTATCAATTGAGCAGCGAAGCCCTGTCAAATTGCATACTCACCTAGATGCATTGAGAGGGACACTTTTGCTACCCAATTAGAGATCAAATTGCAATGGAAGCCCTAGGAGCCTAGGAGAGCCAAGAAATGCAAATCCATGCAATTGGTGCACAATCTAAACAATTCAACCACCAAACTTGTTAGAGGACATAGAGGCGACCCTTGACCATCAATTTGACAAGGTGGATCAGAGAAGAAGCCCTGATTTGGAAGGAAAACCCTACTCAGAGCTCCATCGTGGCTCTCAGCCATGGGCAACAGTGCCACCCGATCCGTGGTGAGAAAATTAGGGGAGATTCCCTTGTTTTTCCTTTTGCAGATTATTTAGTTAGGTTAGATTAGCTTTATTACTGGTTTAATTAGCAATTTAGAGACCCTGACAGATAGATTTATAGTTTTATGCATGTTGCTTTCATTGTGGCATTTAACACTCTAATGGATCTTTTTCATGCCTCCATGCTTTCAATTTTGTAATTGTGTTGTTGGATAGTTAGATGTTCTTTAGCTTACATGTTTTATGACAATATTTTCATGTTTTACATAGTTTTAGCATCTTTCTTGCATCTTCTTGATTATTGATAGTCATGATATCTTTTATGCTAATACCCTCTAAAGGCCTCATCAAGAGAGGCTACCTTTGCTTTTAACATGCTTCTTGTTGTTTCTTGAATGCAGGATTAATAGGGTCATGCCATTCAACGCAGCGAATGCCTCTAATCATGGAGAAGAGGGTCATCGACACCCTAGAGCAGTTCGTGTCACCCTAGAAGGCATTTGATTCACATCTACCCTTGAGAGGGATTAAACACTATTGTAATTGACGTATCAAATGGGTATCCCTAAGAGGGACAAATCTGTAATTTGACTCCATTGAAATTAATAAAGAATTCCTTGTATTTGCTTTATTTCTTGTTGTCAATTTATGCATGCCTATTTGTGTATTTCTCATCAATTGCAATAGTCAGACTGGGTGTGGAGCCTTTTTCGTGGTTACAAAAACATCTCAAGGTTCAATTCTAGACTGATATACAAAAGAAAATGAAAAGAAAATTAAATACAAGGCCAGATATTAGGCACAAATAGATAACTTTCCAATGCTTTATGACTTACTATTTATAGATAAAGTTGAGAGTATTTCCCTTCAAAACTGTGTGAGAATTAAAAACCCTTTTTTGACATTGCATTGGGGCTCTATCTACAATCGACTTTTTTATCTTCTCAAGTTTTCTAGATCTAGAATAGTTAATGTTGAAGGGTACTAGTCCTTTAGATTTGTGATTATCATCACTACTATCAACCACACCTCCTGGGGATCCCCAAAGACTAAGTGTAGGAGTGTTTCTTCATTCAATGATATATTCTTAAGGTTTTTATATTTCTACTTTAATGCATCAACTACTTCCTTGAATTACCAAGTTCTTGGATTTGGAGCCTTTGCACTTGTTAACTTGATGGGTTATTCTAGAATTTTTTGTAAAGTTGTGTATTTGCAATAAAGTACCTAGGATTTCTTGTTGTGAAATCTGATTAGCCACCATTATCACCTTTTCTAGCCTAGATATTTGCCAAGTTGGGTTGCCTTTCAATTGGATCCTTGATCTTTACTAGCCACATCTACAATTGTCTAAGTGTTTTTCATGTGTCTCAAGACTTTTTATTTACCTTTTTTTCTTTCAATTATTCCTCCAAAGCAACATAAATAATTGATCTTTGATCAAAAATTCCATAGAACTTTATCCTCATCATCTTCCATCAAAACCATCTTGGAGTAGCGTAGGCTATTTATCTTCAATCAAACAGTTTGCAAAACTTTTATCTTTATTTTTCATCGAAACTCTACTAAAAATGCATGAATTGTTGATCATCCTAATTAGATAGTTGACAAAAAATTTTCTCCTCATCCTTCATTGAAATTTTTTTGAAGCTTCATAGGTTGATGATCTTTCATTGGATGGTCTGTAGAGTTTTTCATCTCTAATCATTTATCAAAGTTTTCTAGAAGACCCTCTTTTCAAAATATTTCCTTGCCATCTCCCATTGATATTTTTTGAGGTAGCATAGGTCATTGATTTTTATACTTAGACAAACCGCAAAGATTTTTCTCATCATTCACCATTGAGTTTCTTCTAAAACTTAGTAGTTCATTGATTTTTGTAATATAACAATTCATAGAAGTTTAGGTGCACTTGCTAGCCTTTTGACTTCCTAAAATAGGACCAATTGAGATGATATAAAGGTATATAAATTTCTTGCATTTGTTTGACACTATTTCTCCAATTTTTATCATATGACCTCTATTGGAGCTTTCTTACAACTACGCAAGCTATCAATTCGGATTATATAATGGCCCACATAATTTTTTTCTTTTCCCTTGGTTGGAACTTTTATAAAATAGTGCAAATCGTCGATCATTATGATTGGATGATCTACAAAAAATTTATATCTCTTAATTTATTTTCACCCTTCCATTCATTTGACACATTTTCCTTGACTTTCCATCATCTAGCCTTCATCAGAGCCTTTGCAAATTGTTGATCTTGAATAAAATAATCTACATAAAATTTCCTCCTTAATTTCATCAAATTTATTTTGAAATGATGAGGGGCATTGATAGCTTATTATACAACAATTTATAGAACTTTTGGAAGAAGTTTCCAACTTTATCACCTTTTAGAGTAGTATTTGCTATTGATTAATAAGATGATATGGTATTTGATCCTTTTGACTTAACATGCTTTGATATTACTTGTAAATTATTGAGTCTTTGACTTGTTCTTTGATTGTTAAACCTATTTATGGAAATATTATATGATACAACCTTGGGTATATGCAAAGGAAATTAACCATCTATTATTTATACCAAATATAGAAGAGATATTTTTGGTAAGGAGCTTGGACCATAAAATGCCATGATTAGATAGTCCTCAGAATTTCTACATGATGATCACTTTTGGGTCTCTCTTTATATTCCTTAGCTACTAGATTCTTCCCACTTAATATCCCATTGATGGTATCTTATGAGTATGGTGGGAAGATGATAGTTATAAGAATAGCCACTATAATCCCAATTAGATGTCAAAGAAAAATTAGGTTTATAGCTTTGACCTTATGGGGTGGGATGCCTCTACAACCATTGTTTAGGTCAAACCTTAGCCAATGGTAGAGTCATTTTAGTTATCATCAAAATGGATCCTAAAATATAACTTCTGGTGGGGTTCACTTTACATATCATCAAAAGTCTATCAATAATAGTGCAAATCATTGGACAATCAACATAGTTTGGTGGTTGAAAAATTTGCATATATTATTTAGAATTTTGGTGAATATTTTCCTATGACATCTTTCTCAAATATTTAATCATGCAAGCCACTTGAGGTTTGACAATGCTCCAAGGACATTGCAACTTTATTCCTTATCCAAATTAGCACCAGTCAATAATTGTATGACCTATCAAAGTTATCTCTTTTGGCAAGGTTTACCAAGTGTAGTGATTTTGCACTACAACTTTCACAACTTACAGGGGATCTTCTACTTGCAAAAAGATAACAAAAAAAAAAAATGCCTTATCTATTGGACACGAAGTCCATGTATGCAAATCTAGGAGAATTGTAGATCCAAAGGATAAGGAAAATATACAATTTTTTGGATAAAACTTTGCTTCTTGTTTTTGGATAGCATCCATGCATTCCACTTTGTTTGAGAATTTTTAGAGGAAATGAAGGTTTGAATTCACTTTACATGAGTTTATACATACTTTGTATGCCACCTTCATCTTCTATTCACTTGGATTGAATCAATATTTTCTCTAATAATGTGATACAAGTAAATTACCATTGCCCTCCTGAGTACTAGATTTGTGTTGTGTAAATTTACTCTTCCTATGTTCTAGGCAAATAGGAAGAATATCACCATCTTTTATATTAAATTCATGTTATGTGAACTCAGGTAGCCTTATTTTCATCGAGCAAATGACCCTCATTTTGCCTTCTTTTGTTAATCAAACTATTAGTGATAATGTTGAGGGGTTGTTTCCCTAGCACACGCTTCTTTTGGTAAGGTAATTAATGCTATTCTAGTGCTATACTATAGTTTTTATGTGTAAATTATTCTTACTAAAATTGCATGGGCTATTGATTATGCTTGCCTTGCTTGAAAATTATGACAATTATTTATACAATATAATATCCTATTGCATGCACATTGATGGTGCCACCTTGGAACCTCCCTAGAGTGTGTTGGAATTCTCTCAATATTTCTATAAGAAAGGATTTTGGCTTGAGAATGTTTAAATTTCCTTCTCACTTGATGCTTGACACCATATGGGTGTTTGCAATAGATTTAAATGAGCTTTTAAAGGATGGTATTGGTGTAATATCATCATTAGGGTTCTCATAGGGATATCAACCACATGCTACAAACTCATTACCTACTCAACTTTTGATATGAAAGATACATTCAAGTAGATGTTGAGGTGTAGCATTTGGTTGTTCCCTAAGATAAATCTGTTGGCAATTTTGGGTTTGAGATCCTAGCTTCTTGTCTATGAGTTGTCATTGATGTCAAAAGGAAATGGCATTAATGTTAAGAGGATGTGTTGGCTTCAAAGGTGGAAGATTCCAAGAGAATATTTTTAAGAGAATCCGGAGAGATTCCATTGGCAAGGGTTTTTCATTAAAACCAAACCGATTTTTATTAAAACCAAGTTAAATGGTTTTTATTAAAACCAATGGAGGTTCTCTTTATTATTTATTTAATTATTATTTAAAACCCTTCAAGGTTTTAATTAATTAAACCCTTTTTGAAAAGACTTTTGATTAATTTCGAAATGGTCTTTATTTCCATCGACGTCAAGGTGTCTTCGAAGAGACTATTTATTCTCCAACTCCTAAGGTTGGAAGGCTAATTAATTCGAAATTCCTCGAATGCAATTTGCGGTGTTTGTGCTCTGTATTCGCTATGATCGAAGGAAGACTTAGAAGCACGTGCGGTTGAAAAGTCTTCGGGAGTTTTTTCGAGGGTGAAGTGGAGGGAAGTTCACTTGTGAACTTCGTAGCCCGCATGGGCTAGTGGCAACGAAGGCTGCTGTTGGGCGCTGCATTGGCGGAGGTCACCGTTTCGAGTCTCGCGGGGGTGCTTTGCTAGAGTAACACACGTTTTTATTAAAACGTCTTTATGCCACGAAATTCGGAGTTTCTTGGACAACGATTTATAAGGTGTGATTAAATTTTATGAGTTTTGGCTTTTGTGATTAGCATTGAATAAAAGCTTAGGAGAAATAAGGGCATATTTCTTTGGATGTATTTTTAAGATTATTCTTTGCTATGCTAAAATTAAAAATGGAGGTATAAGGTGTGAGTCTGTGATTGTTGATTTATTGGCATGTTATGGTGGTTGTGTTTAAAGAAGTGGAGCTAAAAGGTGTAATAAAGGAAGTTTATATTATTGCTCATTTCTTTTTATTCTAACCCTAACTTGGTTGGAAGTTTGAGAGTTGTGTGTGGTGACAGCTTGAAGGTTCAATTATCTTCTACTCCAATAAGGTATGGGCACATTCTTCTTATGAGTATGATTGGTGTATGTTTTCTGAAATAAGGTTGGAGTGAAAAGGTATTCTACTAGGTATCCTTTGGCTAGGTGTAAATCCTATTTTCTGGTTTGTTGAAGACTACTTATGCATTGTTATCCTTAAGGAGAGTTTTTGGTGAATGCATAATTTTTGGTTTGAGATAGTGGAAGCTTTGTGCACTAGGGTTTATATTTGTGAGTCTAGCTACTTGCATTGAGTTGGTGGAACCCTTGGTTGGCTGTTTTGAGTTTGATGGTTGAGTTGCTTCCATAGAGGTTGTTTGATCAAGTTATTGCTTTACTTGATTCATGATATTGGGCTTACTCCATTGAGTTGATTTGAGCAAGTTATTCTTTGCATTTGGTGATATTGTGTTGGTGGCTATTTTGTTCAAATATCTTTGGAGGGAAAAGGATTTCTACTTGTTTCCTTTTCTTGTGATGATTGGTTGAATGCTTCAAGGTTGATGTTGAGTTGAATGGTGTTGGTTGACTAAACCTTGTTTGATGAGCATTGTTGTTGAAACCCTAATTGATGGTGAAAAGAACATGAGTATCATTGTTATGTGATTCTTTGCATAGTTGGCAATTGTTGGGGTTTCATGTTCTTGAAAGAAAACATTCTATCCTATCCATTTCAGATATTGAGTTGAGTTTTCAGATTTGAGATTGAGATTGAGCTGAGTTGATTTGAGTTGAGTTTTGAGATTGGGATTTGAGTATAGAACATATTGAGTCTCTAACAATTCTCTTTATGCTTCTATGAGTTTGACAAATCACATTGGGTCTCTAACAATTCACTTTGTGATTTCCTACTAAGAAAGTTTTTCTTGGTGAGCTTGCTGAGTTTTTGGACAAGTTCCAGTGGGGACTTGTGAGCAGTTTTTGGATAGGTTCCGGTGGGGACTTGTGAGCATTTTTGGACAGGTTTCGGTGGGGACTTGTGAGCAGTTTTTGGACAAGTTTCGGTGGGGACTTGTGAGCATATTTGGATAGGTCCTAGCAGAGGACTTGTGAGCTGAGTTTGATAGTTCTATCAGAGAACTTGAGGACAGAGGTGCATTGGTTCTATGAGAAGAACCTGAGGACAGATTTGGCAAGTCTTTGAGAAGGCTTGTATGCAGAGGATTGATTTGTTCAAGAGTTGGACAGATCTGATAGATAGAGGAAGACTTGTACTAGACCGATTGACTGTGTTTGGTACAGGTTGCTGAGCTGTTGTGGACGTGATCATAGAAGGCAGAGGTCTCTTAGGCTAAGCATTGAGGATAGGAGGTCTTCGGTGGAAAGGAGTTCCACGTGTTGGCAAGAGGTAGAGGCAGTTGATCTTCTGAGGGATCATTTCTAGAGTAGAGGGGAAGGTATCTCCTTTGAGCAGAGGCTCATAAATTTTGATTGGGGGAAGGTATCTCCTTTGAGCAGAGGCTCATAAATTCTGATTGGGGGAAGGTATCTCCTTTGGGCCGAGGCTCATAAACATTGTAATTGGGAAGGATTCCCAAAGAACTTTGAGATAACTTTTAGAGAAAAGTTTTGTGGATGTAGCCCGACCATTCTGGGTGAACCACGTTAAAATTGGTGTCACTTTGTGGATGATATTGTGCATTGCTTTGATATTGCTTTGGGTATATTGCTTTACTATTTTGAAGTATAAAGGAAAAAGTAAAAAGAGGTCTTATATTGTTCACCCCCCCTCTTAGTATAAGCTTGTGTTCTTCAATTGGTATCAGAGCAGGTGCCTTCGAAAAGTTTAACAGCTTGAAGGAAAAGCTAGTAAAGAACACAATGGATCATTCAAGTGGCAATGCAACACCTATTCTTGATGGGTCAGATTTTGGTCTTTGGAGTGCAAGGATGAAGGTTCATCTAATGGCACTTGGGAATGAGGTTTGGGAAGTGATTGAAGATGAGTACACTATTCCTGAACATGGTCCTAATACTAAAGAAGAAAGGCTCCTACATCACAGCAATTCAAAAGCAATGAATGCAATCTTGAAAGGCTTATAGAAAGCAGATCTCACCAAAGTGATTCACTGCAAGACAACTAGTGAAATGTGGAATCAAGTTGAAGGTGGTTCATACAGGTGATACAAATGTCGGAAAGGCCAAGTTGAGACACTTCAAAGGTATGTTTGAACAACTCAAGATGAATGATGATGAAAATATTAGTGACTACATGCTTCGTATGGATGAGGTTGTTAACTCCATGAAAGACTTAGGTCTTGAGCTTGCTGAAAATGATGTTTGTGATAAGATTTTAAGATCTCTTCCTAATAGATTTAGTGAAAATATTTTTGCTATTGAGGAAGCTAAAGATTTGGATAAGTTGAAAAAGGATGAGCTCCATAGTATACTTGCAGCATTTGAGTTGAGAACTCAAGTGAAGGTTGATGTCAAGAAAGAGGCGACTTTCAAGGCTACCAAGAATTCCAAGGGTAAATAACTTCAAGATAGTGATGAGTCTTCTAGTGATGAAGAGGCATATTACAGCAAGAAAGGCAAGTTCTCTAGAAAGCACAAAAGTATGAAAAATATAAGATGTTTCAATTGTGGAAAGTTTGGTCATTATGCTACTGACTGTACTGTTCCCAAGAATGAAAGTGATGAAGATAAACAAGATTCTAAGAGCAAGGATTCTGAAAAGCACAAGCATCACAGGAAAAACAAAGATGAGCACAACAATCAAGGAAAGAGGTATTCTCACAAGCACAAGAAGAGTTTCTACCTAGACAAAGCAAGTAAGTGTTCTAGTAGTGATAGTGAAAGTTCTTCAAGTGATAATGAAAATGAGATGTTGTTCATATCAGAAAAAGAGGAAGAACCGAAACATAGATTCATTATCATGAAATGTCTTAGATGTGGAAATTTTGGTCACCTTGAGGATGATTGCACAAATAATGATTTGGTTTCTAGTATGTATGAGGATGCTTCAAAAAACTATAAGGAAGATGCATGTATGGTTTTTGAAAAGGGTAGCACCTCTAGTGATAAGAAATCTGAAAAAGGCTTTGATGATTCAAAAAGCAAACAAATAGAGGAAGATATAGAGGAAGGTGAAGTAGATCTTGAAGGTGAACTTATTAGTGCTCTTAGTGCTTTGAAAAAGGAAAGAAAGAAGAATGCTAGACTCAAGGATAAGTTAGATGAATGTTGTATGGAGAGAGATGATCTTATAGAAAGTCTTGACTTCTCTATGGCTAAGACACAAGAACTCAAGGATGAGTTAGAGTCTAAGGTTCTTGAGTATAGTGAGTTAGAACAGAAAATGGCTTCTTTGAAAGAGGAAACTAAAGAGTACAAGGATAAGCTTTAGAGGTTTCAAGATAGCTCCAAAAAGGTTAAGTCACTCATCAAAGGTCAAAGAAAGACAACAGATAAAACAAGCCTTGGTTTTGTTAAGCCACACAAGGAACAAGTTGGAGAGTCTAGTAAGAGACTCCAAAAGGAAGAGAGTTCTGATGAGGAAAGTATTTCAGAAAAGGAGTCCTTGAATGATAGATGCACAGAAACAAAAAATAGAATTCAGAATGAGAAGAAGAAGTTTTCAGAACCTAAGAGGTCAATTAAAGGAAAGTTTCAAGGCAGATGTTTTGCTTGTCACAGGTTTGGTCACATGGCTTCACATTGCATGGCTCAAGTGAAGGAGGTAAATGACAGTTTCAGAAGTGCTAGTTACTTTCAAGGGTATTGCTACTCTTGTCAATAGTTTGGGCACAAGGCAATTTATTGCAAGGCAAATAACAAGAACAGGTTTGGTCAGAACAGGTTTGGTCAGAACTGGTGGATTCAAAGATCAGGTTTACCTCAGAGAAACAACATCGTCAAGTGTTTCAAGTGCAACAATGAAGGTCACATAATCGGACGAGTGTAGAGCTGAAATTCTAGAATACAGGAACAGGAACAGTGGCATGATCAGGTCCAAGGATCAAGGCATGGACAAGAACAAGGATGAGAACAAGAACAAGAACAGTGACAGGAACAGGAATATGGACAAAGAGTTCAAGAGAAGGCCTGGCAAGGAAGTTATAGACACTGATGATGATCAGTGCCTAATGGGAGTTTTACTCCCACCCCAGAATTAATCACCTCAACAGGAGGTGGGGGAGGGACTAAGCTAAGAGGCTCATTCTTAGTCCCGAGCCCCAAAGGTGACCCTTTGCCATTGATGACAAAGGGGGAGAGATTTGAGTAAGGGGGAGAGCCTCAAGATAGGGGGAGCTGTTTATGTTGAGTTTCTGTGTTGTTGAGAAGCATGGTTTGCCATCAATGACAAAGGGGGAGATTGTTGGCAATTTTGGGTTTGAGATCCTAGCTTCTTGTCTATGAGTTGTCATTGATGTCAAAAGGAAATGGCATTAATGTTAAGAGGATGTGTTGGCTTCAAAGGTGGAAGATTCCAAGAGAATATTTTTAAGAGAATCCGGAGAGATTCCATTGGCAAGGGTTTTTCATTAAAACCAAACCGGTTTTTATTAAAACCAAGTTAAATGGTTTTTATTAAAACCAATGGAGGTTCTCTTTATTATTTATTTAATTATTATTTAAAACCCTTCAAGGTTTTAATTTAAACCCTTTTTGAAAAGACTTTTGATTAATTTTGAAATGGTCTTTATTTCCGTCGACGTCAAGGTGTCTTCGAAGAGACTATTTATTCTCCAACTCCTAAGGTTGGAAGGCTAATTAATTCAAAATTCCTCGAATGCAATTTGCGGTGTTTGTGCTCTGTATTCGTTGTGATCGAAGGAAGACTTAGAAGCACGTGCGGTTGAAAAGTCTTCGAGAGTTTTTTTGAGGGTGAAGTGGAGGGAAGTTCACTTGTGAACTTCGTAGCCCGCGTGGGCTAGTGGCAGCGAAGGTTGCTGTTGGGCGCTGCATTGGCGGAGGTCACCGTTTCGAGTCTCGCGGGGGTGCTTTGCTAGAGTAACACACGTTTTTATTAAAACGTCTTTATGCCACGAAATTCGGAGTTTCTTGGACAACGATTTATAAGGTGTGATTAAATTTTATGAGTTTTGGCTTTTGTGATTAGCATTGAATAAAATCTTAGGAGAAATAAGGGCATATTTCTTTGGATGTATTTTTAAGATTATTCTTTGCTATGCTAAAATTAAAAATGGAGGTATAAGGTGTGAGTCTGTGATTGTTGATTTATTGGCATGTTATGGTGGTTGTGTTTAAAGAAGTGGAGCTAAAAGGTGTAATAAAGGAAGTTTATATTATTGCTCATTTCTTTTTATTCTAACCCTAACTTGGTTGGAAGTTTGAGAGTTGTGTGTGGTGACAGCTTGAAGGTTCAATTATCTTCTACTCCAATAAGGTATGGGCACATTCTTCTTATGAGTATGATTGGTGTATGTTTTCTGAAATAAGGTTGGAGTGAAAAGGTATTCTACTAGGTATCCTTTGGCTAGGTGTAAATCCTATTTTCTGGTTTGTTGAAGACTACTTATGCATTGTTATCCTTAAGGAGAGTTTTTGGTGAATGCATAATTTTTGGTTTGAGATAGTGGAAGCTTTGTGCACTAGGGTTTATATTTGTGAGTCTAGCTACTTGCATTGAGTTGGTGGAACCCTTGGTTGGCTGTTTTGAGTTTGATGGTTGAGTTGCTTCCATAGAGGTTGTTTGATCAAGTTATTGCTTTACTTGATTCATGATATTGGGCTTACTCCATTGAGTTGATTTGAGCAAGTTATTCTTTGCATTTGGTGATATTGTGTTGGTGGTTGTTTTGTTCAAATATCTTTGGAGGGAAAAGGATTTCTACTTGTTTCCTTTTCTTGTGATGATTGGTTGAATGCTTCAAGGTTGATGTTGAGTTGAATGGTGTTGGTTGACTAAACCTTGTTTGATGAGCATTGTTGTTGAAACCCTAATTGATGGTGAAAAGAACATGAGTATCATTGTTATGTGATTCTTTGCATAGTTGGCAATTGTTGGGGTTTCATGTTCTTGAAAGAAAACATTCTATCCTATCCATTTCAGATATTGAGTTGAGTTTTTAGATTTGAGATTGAGATTGAGCTGAGTTGATTTGAGTTGAGTTTTGAGATTGGGATTTGAGTATAGAACATATTGAGTCTCTAACAATTCTCTTTATGCTTCTATGAGTTTGAAAAATCACATTGGGTCTCTAACAATTCACTTTGTGATTTCCTACTAAGAAAGTTTTTCTTGGTGAGCTTGCTGAGTTTTTGGACAGGTTCCAATGGGGACTTGTGAGCAGTTTTTGGATAGGTTCCGGTGGGGACTTGTGAGCAATTTTTGGACAGGTTTTGGTGGGGACTTGTGAGCAATTTTTGGACAGGTTTCGGTGGGGACTTGTGAGCAGATTTGGACAGGTCCTAGCAGAGGACTTGTGAGCTGAGTTTGATAGTTCTATCAGAGAACTTGAGGACAGAGGTGCATTGGTTCTATGAGAAGAACCTGAGGACATATTTGGCAAGTCTTTGAGAAGGCTTGTATGTAGAGGATTGATTTGTTCAAGAGTTGGACAGATCTGACAGACAGAGGAAGACTTGTACTAGACCGATTGACTATGTTTGGTACAAGTTGCTTGAGCTGTTGTGGACGTGATCATAGAAGGCAGAGGTCTCTTAGGCTAAGCATTGAGGATAGGAGGTCTTCGATGGAAAGGAGTTCCACGTGTTGGCAAGAGGTAGAGGCAGTTGATCTTCTGAGGGATCATTTCCAGAGCAGAGGGGAAGGTATCTCCTTTGAGCAGAGGCTCATAAATTTTGATTGGGGGAAGGTATCTCCTTTGAGCAGAGGCTCATAAATTCTGATTGGGGGAAGGTATCTCCTTTGGGCCGAGGCTCATAAACATTGTAATTGGGAAGGATTCCCAAAGAACTTTGAGATAACTTTTAGAGAAAAGTTTTGTGGACGTAGCCCAGCCATTCTGGGTGAACCACGTTAAAATTGGTGTCACTTTGTGGATGATATTGTGCATTGCTTTGATATTGCTTTGGGTATATTGCTTTACTATTTTGAAGTATAAAGGAAAAAGTAAAAAGAGGTCTTATACTGTTCACCCCCCTCTCAGTATAAGCTTGTGTTCTTCAATTGGTATCGGAGCAGGTGCCTTCGAAAAGTTTAACGACTTGAAGGAAAAGCTAGTAAAGAACACAATGGATCATTCAAGTGGCAATGCAACACCTATTCTTGATGGGTCAGATTTTGGTCTTTGGAGTGCAAGGATGAAGGTTCATCTAATGGCACTTGGGAATGAGGTTTGGGAAGTGATTGAAGATGAGTACACTATTCTTGAACATGGTCCTAATACTAAAGAAGAAAGGCTCCTACATCACAACAATTCAAAAGCAATGAATGCAATCCTGAAAGGCTTACAGAAAGCGAGATCTCACCAAAGTGATTCATCTGCAAGACAACTAGTGAAATGTGGAAACAGTTGAAGGTGGTTCATACAGGTGATACAAATGTCAGAAAGGCCAAGTTGAGACACTTCAAAGGTATGTTTGAACAACTCAAGATGAATGATGATGAAAATATTAGTGACTACATGCTTCGTATGGATGAGGTTGTTAACTCCATGAAAGACTTAGGTCTTGAGCTTGCTGAAAATGATGTTTGTGATAAGATTTTAAGATCTCTTCCTAATAGATTTAGTGAAAATATTTCTGCTATTGAGGAAGCTAAAGATTTGGATAAGTTGAAAAAGGATGAGCTCCATAGTATACTTGCAGCATTTGAGTTGAGAACTCAAGTGAAGGTTGATGTCAAGAAAGAGGCGACTTTCAAGGCTACCAAGAATTCCAAGGGTAAACAACTTCAAGATAGTGATGAGTCTTCTAGTGATGAAGAGGCATATTACAGCAAGAAAGGCAAGTTCTCTAGAAAGCACAAAAGTATGAAAAATATAAGATGTTTCAATTGTGGAAAGTTTGGTCATTATGCTACTGACTGTACTGTTCCCAAGAATGAAAGTGATGAAGATAAACAAGATTCTAAGAGCAAGGATTCTGAAAAGCACAAGCATCACAGGAAAAACAAAGATGAGCACAACAATCAAGGAAAGAGGTATTCTCACAAGCACAAGAAGAGTTTCTACCTAGACAAAGCAAGTAAGTGTTCTAGTAGTGATAGTGAAAGTTCTTCAAGTGATAATGAAAATGAGATGTTGTTCATATCAAAAAAAGAGGAAGAACCGAAACATAGATTCATTATCATGAAATGTCTTAGATGTGGAAATTTTGGTCACCTTGAGGATGATTGCACAAATAATGATTTGGTTTCTAGTATGTATGAGGATGCTTCAGAAAACTATAAGGAAGATGCATGTATGGTTTTTGAAAAGGGTAGCACCTCTAGTGATAAGAAATCTGAAAAAGGCTTTGATGATTCAAAAAGCAAACAAATAGAGGAAGATATAGAGGAAGGTGAAGTAGATCTTGAAGGTGAACTTATTAGTGCTCTTAGTGCTTTGAAAAAGGAAAGAAAGAAGAATGCTAGACTCAAGGATAAGTTAGATGAATGTTGTATGGAGAGAGATGATCTTATAGAAAGTCTTGACTTCTCTATGGCTAAGACACAAGAACTCAAGGATGAGTTAGAGTCTAAGGTTCTTGAGTATAGTGAGTTAGAACAGAAAATGGCTTCTTTGAAAGAGGAAACTAAAGAGTACAAGGATAAGCTTTACAGGTTTCAAGATAGCTCCAAAAAGGTTAAGTCACTCATCAAAGGTCAAAGAAAGACAACAGATAAAATAGGCCTTGGTTTTGTTAAGCCACACAAGGAACAAGTTGGAGAGTCTAGTAAGAGACTCCAAAAGGAAGAGAGTTCTGATGAGGAAAGTATTTCAGAAAAGGAGTCCTTGAATGATAGATGCACAGAAACAGAAAACAGAATTCAGAATGAGAAGAAGAAGTTTTCAGAACCTAAGAGGTCAATTAAAGGAAAGTTTCAAGGCAGATGTTTTGCTTGTCACAGGTTTGGTCACATGGCTTCACATTGCATGGCTCAAGTGAAGGAGGTAAATGACAGTTTTAGAAGTGCTAGTTACTTTCAAGGGTATTGCTACTCTTGTCAACAGTTTGGGCACAAGGCAGTTTATTGCAAGGCAAATAACAAGAACAAGTTTGGTCAAAATAGGTTTGGTCAGAACAGGTTTGGTCAAAATAGGTTTGGTCAGAACTGGTGGATTCAAAGATCAGGTTTACCTCAGAGAAACAACATCGTCAAGTGTTTCAAGTGCAACAATGAAGGTCACATAATCAGACGAGTGTAGAGTTGAAATTCTAGAATACAAGAACAAGAAACAGTGGCATGATCAGGTCCAAGGATCAAGGCATGGACAAGAACAGGGATGAGAACAAGAACAAGAACAGTGACAGGAATAGGAATATGGACAAAGAGTTCAAGAGAAGGCCTGGCAAGGAAGTTATAGACGCTGATGATGATCAATGCCTAATGGGAGTTTTACTCCCACCCAAGAATTAATCACCTCATCAGGAGGTGGGGGAGGGACTAAGCTAAGAGGCTCATTCTTAGTCCCGAGCCCCAAAGGTGACCCTTTGCCATTGATGACAAAGGGGGAGAGATTTGAGTAAGGGGGAGAGCCTCAAGACAGGGGGAGCTGTTTATGTTGAGTTTCGTGTTGTTGAGAAGCATGGTTTGCCATCAATGACAAAGGGGGAGATTGTTGGCAATTTTGGGTTTGAGATCCTAGCTTCTTGTCTATGAGTTGTCATTGATGTCAAAAGGAAATGGCATTAATGTTAAGAGGATGTGTTGGCTTCAAAGGTGGAAGATTCCAAGAGAATATTTTTAAGAGAATCCAGAGAGATTCCATTGGCAAGGGTTTTTCATTAAAACCAAGTTAAATGGTTTTTATTAAAACCAATGGAGGTTCTCTTTATTATTTATTTAATTATTATTTAAAACCCTTCAAGGTTTTAATTTAAACCCTTTTTGAAAATACTTTTGATTAATTTTGAAATGGTCTTTATTTTCGTCGACGTCAAGGTGTCTTCGAAGAGACTATTTATTCTCCAACTCCTAAGGTTGGAAGGCTAATTAATTCAAAATTCCCCGAATGCAATTTGCGGTGTTTGTGCTCTGTATTCACTGCGATCGAAGGAAGACTTAGAAGCACGTGCGGTTGAAAAGTCTTCGGGAGTTTTTTTCGAGGGTGAAGTGGAGGGAAGTTCACTTGTGAACTTCGTAGCCCGCGTGGGCTAGTGGCAACGAAGGCTGCTGTTGGGCGCTGCATTGGCGGAGGTCACCATTTCGAGTCTCGCGGGGGTGCTTTGCTAGAGTAACACACGTTTTTATTAAAACGTCTTTATGCCACAAAATTCGGAGTTTCTTGGACAGCGATTTATAAGGTGTGATTAAATTTTATGAGTTTTGGCTTTTGTGATTAGCATTGAATAAAAGCTTAGGAGAAATAAGGGCATATTTCTTTGGATGTATTTTTAAGATTATTCTTTGCTATGCTAAAATTAAAAATGGAGGTATAAGGTGTGAGTCTGTGATTGTTGATTTATTGGCATGTTATGGTGGTTGTGTTTAAAGAAGTGGAGCTAAAAGGTGTAATAAAGGAAGTTTATATTATTGCTCATTTCTTTTTATTCTAACCCTAACTTGGTTGGAAGTTTGAGAGTTGTGTGTGGTGACAGATTGAAGGTTCAATTATCTTCTACTCCAATAAGGTATGGGCACATTCTTCTTATGAGTATGATTGGTGTATGTTTTCTGAAATAAGGTTGGAGTGAAAAGGTATTCTACTAGGTATCCTTTGGCTAGGTGTAAATCCTATTTTCTGGTTTGTTGAAGACTACTTATGCATTGTTATCCTTAAGGAGAGTTTTTGGTGAATGCATAATTTTTGGTTTGAGATAGTGGAAGCTTTGTGCACTAGGGTTTATATTTGTGAGTCTAGCTACTTGCATTGAGTTGGTGGAACCCTTGGTTGGTTGTTTTGAGTTTGATGGTTGAGTTGCTTCCATAGAGGTTGTTTGATCAAGTTATTGCTTTACTTGATTCATGATATTGGGCTTACTCCATTGAGTTGATTTGAGCAAGTTATTCTTTGCATTTGGTGATATTGTGTTGGTGGCTATTTTGTTCAAATATCTTTGGAGGGAAAAGGATTTCTACTTGTTTCCTTTTCTTGTGATGATTGGTTGAATGCTTCAAGGTTGATGTTGAGTTGAATGGTGTTGGTTGACTAAACCTTGTTTGATGAGCATTGTTGTTGAAACCCTAATTGATGGTGAAAAGAACATGAGTATCATTGTTATGTGATTCTTTGCATAGTTGGCAATTGTTGGGGTTTCATGTTCTTGAAAGAAAACATTCTATCCTATCCATTTCAGATATTGAGTTGAGTTTTCAGATTTGAGATTGAGATTGAGCTGAGTTGATTTGAGTTGAGTTTTGAGATTGGGATTTGAGTATAGAACATATTGAGTCTCTAACAATTCTCTTTATGCTTCTATGAGTTTGACAAATCACATTGGGTCTCTAACAATTCACTTTGTGATTTCCTACTAAGAAAGTTTTTCTTGGTGAGCTTGTTGAGTTTTTGGACAGGTTCCAGTGGGGACTTGTGAGCAGTTTTGGACAAGTTCCGGTGGGGACTTGTGAGCAGTTTTTGGACAGGTTTCGATGGGGACTTGTGAGAAGTTTTTGGACAGGTTCTGGTGGGGACTTGTGAGCAGATTTGGACAGGTCCTAGCAGAGGACTTGTGAGCTGAGTTTGATAGTTCTATCAGAGAACTTGAGGACAGAGGTGCATTGGTTCTATGAGAAGAACCTGAGGATAGATTTGGCAAGTCTTTGAGAAGGCTTGTATGTAGAGGATTGATTTGTTCAAGAGTTGGACAGATCTGACAGACAGAGGAAGACTTGTACTAGACCGACTGACTGTGTTTGGTACAGGTTCTTGAGCTGCTGTGGACGTGATCATAGAAGGCAGAGGTCTCTTAGGCTAAGCATTGAGGACAGGAGGTCTTCGATGGAAAGGAGTTCCACGTGCTGGCAAGAGGTAGAGGCAGTTGATCTTCCGAGGGATCATTTCCAGAGGAGAGGGGAAGGTATCTCCTTTGAGCAGAGGCTCATAAATTCTGATTGGGGGAAGGTATCTCCTTTGAGCAGAGGCTCATAAATTCTGATTGGGGGAAGGTATCTCCTTTGGGCCGAGGCTCATAAACATTGTAATTGGGAAGGATTCCCAAAGAACTTTGAGATAACTTTTAGAGAAAAGTTTTGTGGACGTAGCCCGACCATTCAGGTGAACCACGTTAAAATTGGTGTCACTTTGTGGATGATAT
Organism: Wollemia nobilis; assembly: GCA_028583015.1. NCBI lineage: Eukaryota > Viridiplantae > Streptophyta > Pinopsida > Araucariales > Araucariaceae > Wollemia > Wollemia nobilis. Next base: position 5,609,803 of record JAQPPZ010002230.1, on the reverse strand, counting down.
TGTGCATTGCTTTGATATTGCTTTGGGTATATTGCTTTACTATTTTGAAGTATAAAGAAAAAAGTAAGAAGAGATCTTATACTGTTCACCCCCCCTCTCAGTATAATCTTGGTTTCTTCAAAATAATTTGTTGAGATTGATGCTTTTTGTAGCTTCCCTAGCTTGAGAGATTACTTGCACATTAACAAAATCATGACTTCATGAGTCAAGATCTATGTGAAGTTTCTCTTGCCTAAATGAATGAAGCACCTTATTCAACTAGTCTTTAATGAGGTATGAGATCATGAGGGGACCTCAATCAAATCTTGTCACATGAAGTCATTTTTAACCCAGGTAGGGTTGAAGCTAAGGCCATATTAAAAATTTCATCCCATGCACATTGCCTCAAATTCTCCAGAAAGATCAAAATACCTATTTTTATTTGCCTATTCATCCATTTTTTCATAAATAATGAATGGGTGTATCTCATACATGGATGCTTTCAATCTAGACTATTTTTCCTCAACTATGAAAACTTGGTCAACGTTTGGCTTGTTGTGGGTAAATGTTTGACATGATGTATGTGGAGTAGTTTTGATGGAATTTTAATATTGGTCCTATATCTAGTCCTTAAGACCATAAGTTTTCAATCAAGATACAAATAGCCTCCTATATTAGTAGTGAAGTCTCCAAATAATCAAATGTTAAACGATACTAAGAGATTAATCATCGCAATATTTTATGATATTGTTAGGCTTAGGCAAACATATAGTGTGAGTAGGAGGTCATTGACTATCCCCAATATTTGTATTACATTTCCATATGACTACACCACCCTTTTGTTGATAGGATGATAAACTAGTCCTAATACATCTACCACAATGCAATTATGAATCAATTTATCTCTATAGACCAGGGTCAAGTAAAAGGGCATGTGTTTGATTTTGTTTACATCTAAACCAGATTTGTAAGACTACTAATTCCATTTGTTATTGTAGTTGATCTTATTCTTCCAAGGCCTTATTAAGGTGCTCTTCTTCTTGGGGATGGAAGAAATGTGCCACAAAGGTATAACCACAATGGGTATATTTAGATGTTCCACTATATTAAATGATCCAATAGGATGGATATTATGAGGGATATTCTGTGATGACTAATATCTAGGCTATAGTTGATTGAAGAATATTTATAAGATCTATCATGAGTGTGGGTTGCTTTGGGACTTCTGGGATATTTTTTTTAGCAACCACCAAGAGGTTTTGTGCATTTTGATTTAGAAAGGCTACGTAAAAAACATCTTTTCTAGGGGTAGCTAGCTCTCTTGGGATGTCCTTGGTTGCTTGATCACCCTTATAATCTTCTATTGTCCTACTTTTAAACCTTGTCATATAGTCTAATTTGACTTGTGGATTGCTAAATGATAAAATACCTACCCCATAAGATAAAACATATACCTCCTCATCCCATGTGATCAAAATCTACTTAGAAGGAGCAAAGTTTGAATTAAGAAGGGATGGGTAGGGGAGGGTTGATTTTGTGCTTATTTCTATGCCTCTAAATGAATGGAAGGTACTTGTATAGGTTTCATTTTTTTGGCATTATTGTGGACTACTAAAAGCTTTATCCAAAATAGGTATTAGGAGGGTAGTCATTTAGGTATGGTTAGTACCATGTAGCAAAGTCCTCCATATAATTTTTTTGCATGGGAACTCTCTCTCTAGTAGAGTTATGGGGCCTTTGTTGTAGTGGGGTCATAACATATACTATTTGCTGATCATGGCTCTAGGTTTGTTTAGTATCCTTATTGACCTTAAATTAGGGTCATCGATACCTATTAGGAGGAGGTCTATGGTCCTGATTATTCTATTGGAAAGGAAGACTTAAATTATTTTGGTGTTGAAACCTTTAGTTATTCTATTATCTCCTAAGGGACATCATCTCATTAGATACTATCCTCAATAAAAAATTTATTTCATCTAGTTTGGAATAATAGGAACTTATAAAGGGATGATTAGGAGTAGGGAGATGGGTTGGGGCTATAAATAAATATACATCTAGATTAGGGTAATAGGTTGTAGGCTACACAACTAGAGGAGGGATAATATGGAGGTTGGAAGTTTCTCATCAGCACACACCAATACAAGAAGTCACTGCCATCAAATACTGGTACTACATTATTGAAGGACCCATATTTTTTATCCTTTTGATCCATTGTGTTCTTAGACCGTTTTTCCTTCAATATATCAAAGTCTTCTGAAGGAACTGGCTCTGATACCAATTGAAGAACACAATCTTATACTGAAAGGGGAGTGAACAGTATAAGACCACTTTTTACTTTTCTTTTCAATTCAATATTATGCAGTGTATAGATAGCAGTATCAATAGCAGTAATCAAAGCAATGCACAGAATACCATACACAATAGAGACACATATTTCAACGTGGTTCACCCAATGTGGGCTACCTCCACAGAGAAAATATTTTTTCCATATATTTCTCAAATAATATTTTGGGAATCCTTCCCAATTACAATGTTTATGAACCTCTGTCCAAAGAAGATGTTGGTCCCCTAAATCTCAAGTTCGTGGATCTCTTCCACAGGAGAATTCTTTCCCCTTCAACTTTGGCTAGTGATCTTCTAGAAGACTTTGTCTCTCTATTGCACTTACTGGTGGATCTCTCTCCAATTGAAGACTCCTCACTCAGAATATCTGTATTCAATTTTCCTGCTTGTTGGATCTCTATCCACTAAGACTTTGTCCTCTATACTTTGTCACCTCTAAATCTCTGTCAATAGGTTCACTCATAACCTTCTCAAATTTTCTCAACAGATCCACATAGAAACTGATCAAATCTGCTCAACAGGTCCACACATAACCTACTCAAATCTGCTCAACAGGTCCACACAAAACCTACTCAAATCTGCTCAACAGGTCCACACAGAACTTGCTCAAATTTGCTCAACAGGTCCACACAGAACCTACTCAAATCTGCTCAACAGGTCCACACAGAACCTGCTCAAATCTGCTCAACAGGTCCACACAAAACCTGCTCAAATCTACTCAACAAACTCACTTAGAACTTGTTTAAATCTACTCAATAAGTCCTCTCTAGGACTTGCTCAATTTTGCTTTGCAAGATTCCACAAAAGTTTACACAAAAATCAGTCCACAAACCTTATCAAAGACTTACCTCAGATCAGCTTAACAAGTCCATACAGAACTTGTCTAATCTCATAGAATTATAGAGAGAATTATTAGAGACTCAATATATCCTATACTCAATGCTCAATCACTTCTCAACTCAATTTCATAAAAGCATAAAGAGAATAGTTAGAGACACAATATGTCCTATACTCAATGCTCAATATCAAATCAAATCAATAAATAGAATAGTTAGAGACACAATATGTCCTATACTCAATGCTCAATATCAAATCAAATCAATCTCATAGAAGCATAAAGAGAATTGTTAGACTCAATATGTTCTATTCTCAAAGCTCAATATCAACTCAATTAGAATATAGAATAGTTTGTTTCATGGAACTTGAACAACCTCTTCACACATTCACTTGACTAGGCTCAATCAACTCTACTCAACCAATCACCTCAAGGAACAACCCTTTCTCACAAACCCTAGTCCAAGCATGTATCACCCACTCAAAATGTTTCCAACAATGCTCAACAAAAAATCTCACATAACAATGATATTAACTCAAGTTCAAGTTCTTTGCATCACCCATTGGCTTCAACAACAATGCTAATAAAATAAGGTTTTAATCACAATCCTCAATTCAGAAAACCTTGAAGCATAAAATCAAAGTACTTCACTCAACCAATGATCTAAACAACAATGCTTATCAAACAAGTTTTAATCACAACTTACAATCCAGAAAACCTTGAAGCATTAACTCAACTACTTTCGAAAAGGAAACACTAATCAAATCCTTTTAACTCCAAACTTAATTTTCAAACAAGCCAATCACCTAACTCAACAAAGAAGAATTTTATCCATACCTTTTCTGGAATATTAGTTGCCTTTACAAATATGCCACACTCACAATTACTTCTTTGATAATCTCAATAAGGGTTAGAGGATAATTTTTATATCAAAAAAATAATATCACAACTACACCTTATCACTCCAATATCAACAATAAAATCATCCATTTTCAAATGTACTAACACTCAAAAATTATCCACCACTATAGGATTTAAATATTCTTCAAATTAACAATCAACACCATAATAACTTTTAGCATCCCTCAAAATATTATTAACCCAACATTGGCATGTCAAAATAACTCAATCACCATGGCAATTATTTCTCCTTTAATTTGCAATCTGACTAAAAATATTAAGCTTGCATTCCTTATACCTCCTAAAGCTAACTTTATAAAACCTTAGCAAGCAAAATATTAAAATTTAATTGCCACTATTTTCGCAAAAATCAAAATGCATACCTTTGGTAAATATCCCACAAATTTTGAAGAGCATACACTACCCTCAAAAGGGTCTTCGGTGATTTGAACCGCCGACCACCACACTACCAAATCCTTTGGTCACACCACATGGTCTAGGAGATCCCACGTGAGGAAGAAGGGAATTCTCCCTTCTTATCACCGTGTGCGCCTCCTCCTTGGCGCCAAGAACAAACCCGTCACACTTTTGACCATGCAATGCTTGGCTTCCTCCTTTGCTGGCGTAGGGGCTTCGATGTCAAAATTAAAAATGCTCGGGGATGAATTTCAAACTCTTGGCCAATGATAAGTGAAATAATTTGACTCCTTTTATATGCACTTTGATGCATTTCCAAACACGTCGGCTGAATTCGAAAATTTAAAATTTAATTTCATCAACCCTCCTTAGGGTTTAATTAAATTTAATTAATTAATAATTAATTAAAAATAATTCTTTTCACCTTGGCTTTTAATAAAATCCCTATCCACATAAGTCCCCATGGTTTTAAATAAAACCTTTTGATTTCACCTTCCTTGGAACCTTGTCTTAATGCACAACCTTGGCGTAATCAAATATTATTTATAAAATTTAAATTCCTTGTGAATTTAAATAATTTATAAATAATTATTAAACCTCCTTTTTAACTTTTGCAATAACCCATCTTGGGTTTTTATGGACCAATCGCTTAACCTGTGCTCCCATTAATATTAAAATATTATGGAGCCTTTTTCCTTTCACATTTGTACTGATGAAGCTTTTTCTTGGATGAATGTGACAACCTTGAATGACTTTATTTCTTGTTGCATTCTTTGTGAAGAGTGATAACTCTATCAAGTGACATCAAAGACAACTTTGACTTAGAGGACTCAAAATGTCCAACAATAGCTATTTTCCATGTTAGCATGCTTAAAAGGTTTAGAATATGACCAGTATGTGAGAGATTGGCAAATAGCTACTGTATATTGCATTTCAAATGAAATAATGTATACCCCTAAAGTAGAGGAAGAAGGTATCAAGGTGATTTATTTTGACTGACCAACATTTCTCGCTAAGCGAATGCATGAGCAGTTGATTAGAATGAAAAAGGGTTCAAAATATCCTTCTTTCTCGCACTGTTTAAATTTGTTATGGATGTTTTATGATGTTGTAAGGCACATGATGCCCTGTATTCCAGTGAAATAAAAGAATGACAAAGGAGACCCTATCCCTGTGTATTATTAGATCGCTTATTAGAGGAGCATAGAATCATTCTACAGGTTCAATTTGGAATTTCTAGGGCCAGCAATGAAAATCATGTATGGTAATTTCCTTGGATTACCGTCTTTGGCTAGAGAATTGCTAAGAGTAACATATGTCGAAGAGGGGGACTGGTATATCCTCATAGAGGGCACTATAATTAGGCTCTATGGCTTCATTGGTAAACCTTTTCTGCTGCCATATTTTGTGACTAATAGGTTGTTGGCATTGGAGTACTTGAGGCAGGCATACTTCCTCAACATGAAATATGACTCTAGCAAAGGCAGAAAATGTTTTTTGATCTAATCCCGTAACATCAATGATATAAAAATAGTCATAAGGGGTCAAGGTAAACAAATCACCCAATATTTGGATAGGTTGGGCCTGTTTTATATCCCACAAAGGTGGAGGTATGACCCTGATGACAAATTCATAAAGAGGAATATTGCCCTTAATGGAGAAAAATCTCTCAATTTTGAGAAGACTTCGAGGCCTCATTTTGAAAATGGGAGGAATAACAAAGAAAGTGCTCCATTGGATTGGAATATCGCTAAAATGGAACAACTACCCCCATGGTTAGACTTCTATGAGCAGATAGTTGATTTTGATTCTACTAACAATGAAGGCCATCATTTGAAGGAGTCCAAAATTAAAGACATTGAAAAGAAAAATAAATGGGATGAAGGTAAAATTATAGATTGGTGGAAGATGAGAGTAGAAACTGGTACAAAAAATGCCAAATTCGATCGAACAATAGATGATGAGTTTTCTGATCGATATGACAAGCATATTAAGACTAGAAAGCTAAATATCCTAAGAATCTGGTATTGATTTATAAGAAGACTTGAGAAAAGATAGATTCTCCTTCCCCACATTCATAGGAAGAAATACAAGAAGCTAATATTAATGCTCCAATAATTACTAAAGGAGCCCCTAAGACATTTGAGTCCTCACAAGAGGAACTAGAGAAATATTTTGTAGGGGCTTAGATTATGAGAAAAATGCATTGTTCTAATGATAGGGCAATGAACACAAAAGTCATTTAGATAGTAAATAGTCCCAAACATATGGCCTTGGGTGGAGAGCCTCCTAGGACTGATATATATTGGAAGAAAAAGGATAAGTATTTTGTATTCACACATGTGAGTTTCACCATTACGGTTACAGTTGGGTTGAATCCTATCACTGAAAATGTAGTGTAGGGAGAACAATATGAAGGAGATACAGAGAGTGACAAGCCTGTAGTGTTTAAAGTTTCTAAGAGAAATGCTAAATATATAGTGGTAAAAACTCAAAAAGAGGTTGTAAGAAGATGAAAGTGGATAAGAAGAAGAGTGTTGAAAATATCCCTATTTCAATTGTAGAGAAGTTGGTACAAGTACAACAAAAGTGCAGAGGTTATTTTAGAACATCCTATATCTGTAGGCAAAGGTATTATTACTATCTCTTTTTCTCCTTCTCCTCCTCTTCCCCCAAAGAAATACCCTTCCCCTTCTCAGTAAAAGGTCGAACCAAAGGTGCCCTCTCCCCTTCATAACTCACTACTTATTTCATCAGCTAATACAGAGGGTCAAACCAGTCCAACCCCTTCACATTCATCTGAAATCCCAGTCACATCATCCCCTATCATTCTATCTCTACCTTCACAACCTCCAGTATCATCAGAAGGACAAGTTTTTTCACCATCTCATTCCATGAATTTTACTTCCATTTCCATGTGTTTCCCAATTGCAACTCCAGAAATAAACAAATATTCAACTATTGTCACTACTACTCTACTACAATTAGCTTCTAAGTTCGTCCTTCCATATCTCATAGCCTCTCCTATTCCTACAAGTCATCCCACATTGGCTTCCTTGCAAAATAGAAAATATGTTTCTCTGAAGATTCAACATTTTTGGGAAAAATAAAATGGCTATGAAGAGGAAGACAATGACTATTGATCCAGTCACAAGGCAAAGAACATCTAGTTCTATCACTCCTTTGGTAAAAAACCTAAAGAAGATATGATTGTTCAAAATTACCAACTTGAGGAGTATATAGAAGACATTGAGTAGTTGCCTAAAGAGGATGAATTGGTCATAGCAAAAACTCATCTAGAGACTTTCTATATAAAAATTTATATCTATAGGGAGAAAGTTGAAAAGTTAGAGAAGAAAATAGATAAGCTGGAGAAGACAGTCATCAATCAAAAGCAGGTAGAAAAGGCTATCAAAAATGAAGTTAATAACTAGAAAAACAAATATCAAGAGGTCACCAAGCTTGAAGACCAAGTTGAGGAGCTGAAAAAGAAGAATGAAGATCAAGCCAAGGAAATACAAGATTTGAAGCATCAACTTTAGATTGAGAAAGCCAAGTCCTCAAGATTTTCAAAAGGAGTGGTCTTGGATAAAAGCTCTGAAATACAGCCTATAATAGATTATATGGATGATGCTAGCCATCTGCTCCAAAACATCAAATAACACCTAGATAAGTTCACTCAGGAGTTTTAGCCTATGGTGATTCCAGCTAAAAAAATTATAAGTTGTTTAATAGTAGGTTCAATGAGGTTGCTAAGCCGATCCCCAACAAGGCATGGAATGATTCTAAACTGGTTGCTAGAGTGGTAGTAAATAAGAATAGATTTTTACAAAAGGGTTGGTTGTTATATGATAAAGTGGAAGGCATGATCCAAGATGTAGTTTATATAAACCAAGAGATGACTCAGTATGGCTTTGAAGGACTCTGGGTCAAAAACAACACTTATTTTCTAGGAATGAGATCAAAAGAATGTAGCTTAGATCATCTAGGATGAATCTGAGGTAGATGTTTGGGAGGAGCCAATTGATAAAGAACAGGTCTCTCAGATGATAAAATATTTAACCAGGATCAAGGATTTTATGGAGGACCTGGTGAACAAAGGAAGCTCTATAACTTATGAGGAGACATCTGAGTTGGAGTTCATTTGTAAATAGATTAAGGAGACTTCCAACACTTTTGATTTAGTTTGGAGTTAAGCTTTGCAGACTATAAAAATAATGATCCAACTATTTGGGACTGATGCAAAGCCTAATGATCAGTAAGAATTTTCACCAGAAGAAGTTGATCAAATAAAATACGTCGACCATGAGAAAGAAGGCAATGATGAAGAAGAAACTAGGTAGGAGGAGGAACAATTATAAAAGGTTGCAAAAAAAACTTGAGGAGACACAGAAGGAGGAGCTCAATGGTCAAGATTCAGTGAAAGAATAAGCAAGAGCTTAGTTCCTGTAACTTGTTCATTTTTGTGTTCATGTAAAAAGTGTTATATATTATTTTTGGTTCTGACATTGTTAGAAAATAATTGAAAAATCATGAAGTAAAAGAGCTAAAAATGAAAATCCCATGAAGATATTTTGATCATGTCGTTTGGGCTTATAAGGGAGAACATAGCTCTGTTTTGCTTGAAATGGAGTAGTTTTTAGTCAAAATGAGTGGTGAATATCATTATTTCTAGTATGATATCCATATGAGCCACTACCCTCTGAACATCTTCACAAATGATCTAGAGGGTAATGATCATATAGAAATTATTCTATGAAGCATTGCTCATGGATTTGATTTTTTAACTCCTGATGCCTAATGTATAAGATTCTGAATTCATTGGCTTTGCGAGCAAATCCACCTGGGAGGCATCATAATGTAGACCCAAAATGGCCAGGTGCTTAGAAAAATTTTAAAAATATTTTCTAAGGCATGAAGATGTTCCTGGCCACTCAACACACAATGTATTTTCCAACAGCATAGCACAGCATGTTCCACACCGCTGTCAACTCGGGTTAAATTTGATGTCATAGTTCTTTGATCAGCGGCCCAATGCACATTGCCCTATCCCATGCAATAAAATGACTAACTTTTTGATGTGTTATATGCTACTGAGATTCATGTTCATTTTAGAGCGGATAAGAACACATGTTCCACACTGTTGTTCAAAGAGGTCAAGATTCTTGAAATGAAGTACAAGGCAGTGGCACAGCGTAAAATCTCATGAAACATTATTTTACACTATTTTTTAAGTGACACAGAACAAGGTTCTATTCCATGGTCATCTTTGGTCAAAACTCAAAGGAGAATATTTTAAGGAGTAGGCTACTAACAAAGTGTTCTACATTACGGATGTGAAAGTTAATTAAACAGATTTAAGAATAAAAGGGAGTGGCCTAGAAACATGTTCTATTCCGCTCAAAGTGTAGTGTATTTTTTTATGTGCTCCACATCATTGGTCAAAATGGTCAATTCAAGTGACAAGCCTTTCTAAATAGCGACCTAGCGACATGTTCTACGTCGCTTGTCTCCAAGCATTGCTGAGGTTTAATCATAGTCGTTCATGAGTGAATCAATGGTCAAGCTTATGCTGACACTTCCTCATGTATACAAAAGCAAAGTATTTTAAAATGAGAACCAGTCGATTCGAGCAGGCAGTCGAAGCGTCCATGGAGCCAAGAACCAATAACTTGGGTAGTTATAGATCTATGGCTAGATGAAGTCCCCAAGAAATATATATGGCTTAGATCTAGAATATAACAACCTGAAGCCTAACTACCATTGCAAAGTGAGCAAGGTGTAGAGTCGAGCTGTTATGGTGTGCAACATCGCATGGATTTTTTGGGCTTCAAATGCGAATAAAATGATGCCACCTCAGCATTCTACCAATATGGCATGGTTTTCTCGATGTAATTTTCTATCTTGTTCTTTCATTGTAAAACTATTAATAGAGGTCGAACCCTCAATTTTCAAGGTTGACTCTAGATTATTTGCTTGCCCTACTGTGTAACATCTTTTGCAAATCAATAGAAAGAGCATTACTTAGATTTTTGATTCAAAAACTGGTGTCTTCAATATTTATTTTGAGAGATTCAAGTTGTGAATTTTTTTTTTGCTAATGCTACTATGGTTAGTTTACTCTACTGATATTGAATTACTAGCTTTAGAGCAATTGAAACCTTTTCATAATTGAATCTATGCTCACAAGAAGTTCATTTCTGTTAAATATAGATACTAATCTTATTCTACTAAATTGGATTATTAGTATTGTGGATGTTGAAATAGCTTTTTGGAGTATGTCTTTATTTTGTGTTTCATGATGAAGATTATTCTGTTTTTTGGGTGTTGTTAATCTTGAGTGTGGGACACTGGAAATGATTTGTTGAAATGTTTTCCTTGTGGATGCCTAGGTTGTTAGATCTATCCGAAAACTATTTAAATTATAATTCCTTAACCCTAAACCCTTTTCTATCCCTATCTCTTAAACAATTATTGAGCTTAATTGAGTCAATGCCCTATCAGTTGATAAGGAACCAACCTACTCTGGAGGTTGGATTAGAACAATATTTAGTCCATCCAATGTTGAGTTCTAAGTTGTTACTAGCAGGTGTAAGCCTAATCAGAAAGCTATAAGATAGACAGTTGTAGTATCAAGTTTTGCTTTATGTCAATTTGGATCCCAACAATTACTTTTTGTGCAAGTTATCTAGTTACTTGAGGAACAAGCAACATATGCACAAGTGTCAATATGCATGTGTGCAAGGTACAACTAGATGGAGTGTTGAACAAGGAACCCTTCTTCCTATATGAAGGGGGTCATGGCTCACCTCATTTTGTATCACTTCTATTTCTTTCAATAAGATGTTCTATTGCTTTGATCTTTGTCTCGTATTGTAATGTTGCTAAATCTATAATTGCTTGAAATGAAAACAAAAATTGATGAATCATACCTAGAGAAGATATTTTAAATCACATGCAGTATTGACACTTCAAGTTTTACTAACACAAAATCTTATCATGATGTCTTAAGTGTTTGTTTAGAAGATTCTATATAGAACATGGAAAATGATAAAAAGGACAAAGGCAAAGAGAATATACTTTTGCAAGAATCAGGTGATAATACATCCACCTATGAAAGTGCAAAAACTGACTTCAAAGATAATAATAAAGAATAATAAGAACAGGAACCAGATCAAGGAGGTATACAATGCAAGGTGAATTAAATATAATATAAAAGACCATAAAGATAATAATAAAGAAGAATAATAACAGGAACCAGATCAAGGAGGTATACAATGCAAGGAGGTATACAATGCAAGGTGAATTAAATATAATATAAAAGACCATATCAAGTTGAAGAACATCTAAAGATCAAATATCCATATTGAATATGGAAGTATTCAATACCCAAATAATGTAATACAGGGGGTTTTAGAAAATATATTACATTATTGGATACTTATCAATGTACCACCTTTGGTACATTACTAGATTAGGGGTTTACTTTAGAGTAAAGTTAAGTAGTTACTTCAACATGTAATAAATACACGTGTTAGAATGTGCAATGATGTGAATGTGCATGTAGTCCATATGTACATAAGTCATAAGATAGAGTCAAAGGTAGAGTAAGGTCCAAAGAACCTATCTTCCTATATAAAGATATTATAGTGAGTGAAATGAGAGGAGGAGATAATATAGAGAGTGCATAGTATAAATTAGTAGTGTGGTACAATGTAGTTCCTTTAAAATAGTTTATGGAGTGTTCATGTCCTCCATTATACTGCATTGTATTGTTTTCGTGAGCTTTCATTAATGGAATATTTATGAGTTATTGCAGAATTTTACCTCTTAATTTTCCTACATATTGTAGTGCCATTATCATATAGATATCATAGCTTGCTTATCTTGCATATTGTGGTTACATTTACTATATTATATACTCATAAAAAGCTAACAACATAAGACTCTTCATATTCACATTATTATTGATCTTTAAACTTACATAAACTCTTCATCTCCTCAAACTCATAAGATATCTTACTATTCATATTTCTCACATATTTACATAAAGAAAAATAATTTCATTATTGCACATAACTCATGACTCTTCACTTACAAATATGACACTTCGCTCATATAACACCATACTTAATAACATGATACCTACTATATACTCAAATATTAAACACACCCTAGACTAAACTAAACTATTTACATGGTCCTTGCATTAATATTTCAAGGTACCAAATAATGTAATACCTCCAACATTAAACACACCCTAGACTAAAATATTTACATGGTCCTTGCATTAATATTGCAAGGTACCAAATAATGTAATATCTCCAACATCCCCCCATATTATAATATTTGTTATGAAGGCCCTTTAAATTTATTATGATTTTCTGACTATGTAAAGATTGCTTTGAAGTAACTTGAACTTGTTCTAAGTGCTTTGGTAAACGTATCTGCTAGTCGATCTTTGGTAGGAAGATATTTTATTTAAATATGATGATCTAGAAAATGATCTTTGATAAAGTGACATTGAGATTAAATATGTTTTGTTCCTTCATAAAACACATGAATTTTAATGAAATTTTGAACTCCTTGATTATTAAAATTTAATATTGTAGGAATTTATTTGACTCCCATATTTGATAGAATATACTATGACCACTCCATCCTAGGGCGGTCAAGAAATTTGAAAAATATAAAAGCAAATTTTCAAAATTTTAATGTCATTTTTACAACTGGAAGTGAGAGAAAAAGGTGAGGTGAGGTGGAGGAGAGAAATTTTGAAGCGAAGTGCTATTGAGAACTTTACTAAAACCAATTATGGACCAAGCTGAGGCTTTTACAAGTGGAGGATCCGGTGTTACGAAGGTAGAAATATTGTTCCCTCTCATGTTATTTTTACAAATTAAAATAAACCTCATTAAGTAATGGGAAAACAAACCTCACTAAATTATTGGTAACAAACCTCACACTAGATTAGGAATGTCTAGACTAGGCTAGCTTAGGGGTAGTTATAATTTTAAGTATTTTTGGCATGGGGTCGTACACCTTTTAGGTGCCACTCTACGGTCGTCCTGGGTAGTATCGGCTCCCCTTTGGTTGGGTGGGAGCCATCATGGGGTAGGGCATATGCATTTGAAAATCAACAATAAAATTTATAACCATTGGGGAGGTCATATCAGGGTACAACGGTCATGCCTATCAGCTATCGGGGCCTAGGGCGACTGCTAAAATTTTGATTTTTTTTAAAAAAAAAAATTATTTTTGGATTTTTATGTTGAATTGTACATGATTTTTGGGCACCAGATGTTGATGGCTTGCAATAGGGAACCCACCTTTCTTGGTGAGTTGTAGGGTGAGCTTAATGATAATGATTGGACATGGTTTGGGATGATTGGCTCAAACAAGTGGTGTGCATTCCCATAGTTATGTTAGATCAAGTGTATTTTATGGCCTTGGCTCGTCATTGGGAATGTAGAACCAATAATTTTCATCTCCCTACTGGTCTGGTGAGATGATTGTGACTTTGGAGGATATTTATTAGATTTTTCGTATTCCAATCGAGTGGCACCCTATCACCTCCACTCCCCTTCTGCAGTGGGGGAGAGTTCTTTGGAGGATTTTTGAAGGGGAGGCAGATGTTGCATTAGCATGGATGGACCACGATGGAGTTCTCATCATAGCATGGTTCGACATCCATGTATTTACTCAATGTCAAGAAGTAGTGATGTACATCATCTCAAACATCCTTCTATCAGACTCTTCAGGTTTGAGGTTCCCTTGGAACCTCCTTGACATGGTGCAATATTTGCTTGAGTGCGATATATGAGAGTCAATCATCATGGCATGGGGGAGGACTCTATTGGATCATTTATATAATAAGCTTTATGAGTACAGTACATAGGATTGGGATACAGTCTTCTCCTATATATTTGGATATGGGAGCACATTCGAGTGGACCGACCACTACCAAACTATTTTAAATGGTAAACTATTTTTTTGTGATTGATGCAGGAAATGCTAGGTTTGGTATGCCAAATTGATGTTCAAGGGTCATGCTCTTTGAAGCATAGTTAAATCACAAAAATTGGCTCAAAATAAGGATGTTTGATGATGAAAGAGTTTTGAATTAGGTCTTCAACCTCCAAGGGATTCCATTGATGCAATTTCAAGCTCCATTAATGAAATCCAATAGCACTTAATTGTGGAGAATTAGCAAGATCTACTTCTCAATCTGATAGTACATCATTGCATAAGACTAAGAGATATTTAATGAAGGTTAAGGGGTCTTCTTATATATTTCCTCAATAAAAATCTTGTCTTCCTTGAGAAGCCAAGAAGCGGTTAGGATCAAGAAGGTAAATAGACCATTCTAGAATCTTCCCACAACTATTTACAAATATCGTTGAGCTTGGTTGGTCGTTGAAACTGTTTTTACTTGTGGTGCTAGTTTTGAGTTTGTTACAAGTGCAGCCATCATAATATAGAGCGGTTGTGACAGCTGGCCATCACATGGTACAACGACCTTTGGAGGCCATCCTTGGTTATGACGGTCCAGACTGTAAAGGAGGAATCCTTCCTACTAAAGTGATAAAAATCACTATTAAGCCCTGAGGCTACCCTAAGGAAGTCATATGGCCTAAAAAGGTGTCCATATAGGTAGTCTTCCCAAATTAACATGTTTTAGGTGTCTACACAACCATAGTGCTTCACATATATCATCTCTTATGGTATGGCATTTTACTTTTATTTATGAGTTAGCTACTACATGTTATTTGTTACTATTGCATGAGATAAGTCTTGATCCAAGATGAAATACATAGCCTAATGTTGATCTTCTATCATCTTATAAAATTGCATAGTCTGAGTCTGAATATCCCTATAAATAGAAATTAGTATTTTTCTTATAATCTAGACAATACTCTATTGTTTTGTTGACATATTATAGTATACTTTTTGTATCTTTTGAGTGGATTTCCTTAGGATCTTTGCATGAGTTTGGAATTAGTATTTTTCTTGTAATCTAGACCATACTCTATTGTTTTGTTGACATATTATAGTCTTTTGAGTGGATTTCCTTAGGATCTTTGGATGAGTTTGGAGAGATAATTTATAACAAAAATAATGTCTGGTCTAATATTTATTAAGTATAGAAGATTTTCAATTAGTTTGCAATACATAGTAGTAGATTGTTATGGAGATTTATCATATCTTTATCCATTGTTCCACGAGAGTATCTTTACGCTTGCATTTTTTTGGATTTCCTTAGGATCTTTGGATGAGTTTGGAGAGATAATTTCTAACAAAAATAATGTCTAGTCTAATATTTATTAAGTATAGAAGATTTTCAATTAGTTGGCAATACATAGTAGTAGATTGTTATGGAGATTTATCATATCTTTATCCATTGTTCCACGAGAGTATCTTTACGCTTGCATTTTTTATTTTGTACTTTTCAAGTATTTTATTTTGTACTTTTCAAGTATTGATTCAATATGGTAATATTTTCCTTTTGATAAATTTTTAGACCAAGACAATAGTGTAAGAGTCTCAAATTTGTCATTTCAATTTTTTTGTCAAATCACTGTAAGAGTCTCAAATTTGTCATTTCAAATTTTTTTGTCAAATCACTTTTCACACTATCGATTAGTGTTTTTGAACTTCCTACAATTACTATATAATTAACATATACTACTAGAATTATAATTGCATATCCAATTCTTTTGATGTAAATATTTGAATCTAATGCACATCTTTTAAATTGTGATGTAGTAGATGATCATTGATTTTAAAATATCATGCTCTAGGAGATTGTTTTGCTCTAGTAGATGATCATTGATTTTAAAATATCATGCTCTAGGAGATTGTTTTGCTCTAGGAGATTGTTTCACACCATATAGTGATTTTTTTAATTTGCAAACATTTTGTTATTTTTCCTTAGTAATAATCCTTTTTATTGGATTATGTATCCTTCCTCTTTAAGTTCACCATTGATTTTTTTAATTTTTAATTTGCAAACCTTTTGTTTTTTTTCCTTAGTAATAATTATTGGATTATGTATCCTTCCTCTTTAACTTCACCATTAATAAATGCACTCACAACATCCATTTGATGTATTTTCCAACCAAATTTAAGCTACTAGTGCACAAATTGTATCATTAAGAAATGCACTCACAACATCCATTTGATGTATTTTCCAACAAAATTTAAGTTGCTAGTGCACAAATTGTATGAATCGTTGTCATTTTTGCTTTAGGTACAAATATTTCTTTGTAGTCAATCCCTTCTATTTTGGTATAATGCTTTGCAACTAGTCATGTCTTATATTTATCAATAGAACCATCTACTTTGTATTTTGTCTTCTATTTTGGTATAATGTTTTGCAACTAGTCATGTATTTTGTCTTCTATTTTGGTATAATGTTTTGCAACTAGTCATGTCTTATATTTATAAATAGAACCATCTACTTTGTATTTTGTCGATTATTTTTATCCTTTAGGTAGATCTATTAAATCTATTAGATCTATTAAATCCCATGTAGTAGTAAGATCTGGAAGTCTTTCTAGTTTTGAATATTGAAGAGTGCTTCTATACCATTTTGCCTATTTTCTTTGTGATACACTATAATTTTTGTAGTCTCAACTAGTTCATTTAGTGTTTTTTATTCTTCTTTTGATGATTCTTCTTTATCTAGTGTAATATCTAAGATAGGAATCATATTATCCTTTAGACATTCAATGTATAAATTTTTTTATTCTTCTTTTGATGATTCTTATTTATCTGGTGTAATATCTAATATAGGAATCATATTATCCTTTAGACATTCAATGTCTATTTTTAATTCTTCATCAAATATTATATCTTTGCTCACACTTTTTTTTGGTAACTAGATCAAGTATTCTATAGCCTTTTGAGGTATAAGCATATCAAAGAAACATACCACATAATATTTTTCTATCTATTTTTTTCTTTTTTTTTTGTTTTGGTATGTGCATGTATGCTTTATGTTTTACATCCAAAAATTCTTAGGTGAGCTACTAAATGCGTTCATCCTAACCAAGCTTCTTTAGGAGTAATATTTCTAAGAATTTTTGTAGGAGATATATTTTGAATATATATTGTAGTACTAACAGAATTCTTGTAGGAGATATATTTTGAATATATATTGTAGTACTAACAACCTCTGCCCAATATTGATGACCAAGATTTGCCTCTTTAAGCATGCAACATACCATTTTCATAATAAAATTATTTCTTCATTTTACTATACCATTTTGTTGTGGTGTATATGTTGTAGTAAGTTGCATTTTATACCATTTTATATTAGGAATGATTCAAATTATTTATATAAAATTTCACCACCTCTATCTAAGCAAATATTCTTGATTAATCATCTAGTTTTTGTTTGATTAATCATCTAGTTTCTGTTTGTACAATTTGATTGAACTATTTAAAATATATAAAGGCTTCAAATTTAAATTTCATTAAGTAAACCCATATTTTTCAAGAATAGTCATAAAAAAATAGTTGAAAATATTTGATAAAGGCTTCAAATTTAAATTTCATTAAGTAAACCCATATTTTTCAAGAATAGTCATAAAAAAAATAGTTGAAAATATTTGTATCCCCTGATACTTGCTTCCACTAGTCTACATAAGTCTATATATACTATTTCTAGAGGCTCCTTGGCTTTGTGTGTGCTTAATTCAAATGGTACTCTATGTTGTTTTCCTGCTAACATTCTAGACAGATTATAGGTTGTCATGTTAAATTGGGTAAGTCTATATTTGATATCTATTCAATTCATTTAAGGATGATGCACTTGTATATCGTAACCTCTTATGCAAAAAATATTGTGTTTCCAATATTCTTATTGATATAGCAACATTCGATGAAGTATCAAGTGCAAATAGGCCATTTATGAAGGATCTATAGATAAAAGTTTTTCTTGTTTGATGATGGCACATTTCTTTTCATTTGCTAAAATTCTGAATTCAACCACTATTTTTTGTTCTAACATCTGAAATATTGATAGTATGTTAGCTACTAAACTTGGTATATACAATACATTTTTAATCATACATTTTCCTCCAGATAAGTTGATTGATGCATTCCATACTCCTTTGATCCCATATATTTCATCATCAACAATTGCAATTGGTTTCTCATATTTTCATGATACCATATATTTCATCATCAGCAATTGCAATTGGTTTCTCATATTTTCATAGAAAGAGCTAAACCATTGTTTGTTTCCAGTCATATGTCTACTTGCCCCTAAATCAAAATACCAATTATACCAATTATTTCCTTATGTTTTTATATCATGTGCTTTTTCAAAATTTTATTTTTAATTTAGTTTCTCATTTTCTTGCTGAAATAAAATAGTAGAAATAAAATAGTAGAATGATCCATTAATTCCCTCTGTTGTTGATATACTTTTAACTCAAAATATTTTCAATCTTAAATTTCATTCTTCAATATTCTTCAAAATTTTCTTTGTTGAAATAAAATAGTAGAATGATCCATTAATTCCCTATGTTGTTGAAATACTTTTAACTCAAAATATTTTCAATCTTAAATTTCATTCTTCAAAATTTTCTTCTCTAATTTTTCCTTCTTTAATTTTCTTCAATTTAATATTTTTTATTCTTCAAATTTTTTAATCTTCTTCTTCATTTTTTTTATTTTTTATTCAATTTATTTTTCTTCAAATAATCATTCTCTTCTTCAATTTAAATTTTTACTTTTCTAGAAATTTTCTAAAAAAATTGTTCTCCATGCCTCTTAAATCCTTCAATAAATCATTCTTATTTTATTTAAAATTATAATTAACCAACATTATGAATTACATTAAACCTTACCTTATTTGGTGTTGATTTTCTCCCAAATCTCCAGTCTATGCAAATCACATGACTTTGGTCTATTTTCTCTAGTAAAATAATTCTTGATTGGATATTTCAAGCTATAGCGTATGTGTTATTGTGCTTTCCTATCATTTCATATTCTAGACTGTGTGATATATCTTCTTTTTATTCTATAATCATACTTCATTTGTTTTCCTTTAAATGTTGTCACCCCTCAACAATCTCCTACTTGCTTTCTATGAGCTTTGACGACTCTTTTTTCTTTAAAGAAGTTTTACTCACTCGAATACAATGTTCTAACATGGATTTTCTCCAATGTAACTCAACGTGGATCCCTCTATAGGATTTTAATGTTTCTCTCATTGTAATTTTACTTGACTAGGCTCTCAATGTTGCTCTCATTATAACATTACTTATACCAGGATTTCAACATTGCTCTCACTATAATGTTACTCTCACTAGGCTTAGTGCTTCTCTAGAGCTCTAAGACTATTACCAGTTGTGTCTCTCTCTAGAACTAACAAGCTCTCAAATATTTGAGATCTTTTTACCATACCAGTTATGGATATTCTCCAACAAAAATTCTCACCTCTTCATGGATATTCTCCAACAAAAATTCTCACCTCTTCAATAAAACTCTCTTCATTGCAGGTTTTTACATAAAATATTTATGTTACTTGTGTTGTTGTTTTGTTCTCTGTTATTGTTTTTCTACTTGCAGGTATAAAATCTAAAAATTTAACTAACATCTGGTATTAGAGCCTAAGGTTTTGTGCGAGTGGGAGCTAAAACAATGACAGGAGGTGTAACCAAGTTTGATATTGAGAAATTTGATGGTAGGAACTTCGCTCTATGGAAGATGAAGATGGAGGATTTGTTGGTTCATAATAACCAAGATCTAGCCTTTAAATGGGTCACAAGTAAACCAAGCAGCATGAAATATGAGGAGTGGGAAACGTTGAACATGAAGGTAGTTTCTACAATTTGTATCTGCCTAGCAACCTCTATCTTGTTCAATGTAGTTGAAGAGAAGACTGTGGAAGTCCTCTAGTAGAAGATTCAAAAGTTGTATGAAACAAAATCAGCAACAAATAAGGTTTTTTTTGAAAAATACTCTAGTAGAAGCTTCAAAAGTTGTATGAAACAAAATCAGCAACAAATAAGGTTTTTTTGAAAAATATCTTTATAGCTTGAGGATGAAGGAAAGTTCATTCGTGGTAGATCATTTGAATAATTTTAATACTCTTATCAGTAAAATGGTTCCAATTAGTGTGAATATGGAGGATGAGGACAAAGCTATCACCCTACTTCGTTCCCTCTCGGACTAGTGTGAATATGGAGGATGAGTACAAAGCTATCACCCTACTTCGTTCCCTCTCAAACACTTGGGATCATATGGTGATGACCATAAATAATGCATCATTAGGAACTCTAAAATTTTATGATGTGGTAGTCGCTTTGTTGGCAAGAGAGTTGAGGCAAAAAAAATCTCAGGATCCCTCAACCAATGAAGCTCTATCTGTGAGAGATCGATATTTCAATAGGAGTAAACAAGGTAGATCACAATCCAGATCTAAGTCTAAAGGATGTAATAAGAAAGGGAAGTGTTGGCATTGTGGGAATCTAGGGCACTCAAAGTATTATTGGCAATTAAAGAATGGTGAAAAGCAAAATCAACCATCAGCTAAGTCCAGTATAGTAGATTCAGGAGAGACAGTAACATGTGAAACCTTATGTATTTCTGCAACTTATACATTCGAATATATTTGGATCAGTCCCCACTCAATCCTAAAATGGTGCCATATATTTTATGACTTTTGTAGATGATTATTCTAGGAGACTGTGGGTTTATTTTCTAAAGAATAAGTCAGAAGCTTTGCAAAAATTAAAAAGTTCAAAGCATGGGTAGAGAAGAGTTTGGGCAAGTCAATTTTATATCTCAGGTCAGCTAATGGGGGTGAATATTGCTTCAAGGAATTTGATAAATTTTTCATGCATGAAGGTATTAAGCACTATAATATTGTACCATATACTCCACAACAAAATTTTATGGTTGAGCAGATGAATCGCATAATCATGGAATGTGCAAGAAGCATGCTCAACACATCCAACATATGAGGGCGGGGGTGGGGAGTAACTACAGCCAGCTCTAGTTGTAGTTACTCCCCACCGCCGCCCTCATACTCTGGCTATAGTTACTCCCAACCCCCACCCTCATATTTGAGGGTGAAGCTGGCTGTAGTTACTCCCCACCCCCACCCTCATATTTGAGGGCAGGGGTGGGGAGTAACTACAGCCAAGGTTCTGGGTAGAGGTTGTTAATACAATTGTTTATCTTATTAATAGGTCACCTATAGATGTGTTGTATGGCAAAATTCTGGAGGAAGTTTGGTGTTGTAAGCTAGTTGATTACTCTCATTTGTGTACCTTTGGCTATGATGTATTTTCCCATGTACCAAAATAAAAAATGTCCAAAATTGACCCAAATTCAATCAAGTGTATTTTTCTTGGCCTTGGAGATACAGTGAAGGGATAGATATTGTGGGATCCTACCACCCACAAGGTAATTATTAGCCGAGATGTTATTGTTGATGAAAAATCCATGCAAAGGAAGGAGGTACAAAAAAAACTCCTAAAATATGACTATGAAAATCAACATGTTGAATTTTTTGATCTGCATGTAGAATAGCAAGTAGAAAAGCAAGAAGAATAGCAAGTAGAGCAACCACAATGATCACAAGACCAAGAGCCACAATCAATAGATCATTGAATTATAATATCTACACGTCCACAAAAGTATTCGAAAATGTATTCTCAAGTTTATCAATCCTATTTTGCTTTATTAACTGATGATGATGAGCCTAGTTCATTTTAGTAAGCTAGAGAGTTTGAGAATGTAGAAAAGTGGAGGAAATCCATGGAGGAGGAAATCGAGGCACTTCACAAGAATAAAATGTGGGAACTTATGGATCTTCCACTTGGAATAAAAGTTGTTGGAAACAAGTGGGTTTACAAAGTAAAGAAGAACAATTATGGGTTGTTGGAATTCTACAAAGCTCGCTTGGTGGCAAAAGGCTATGTGCAAAAGTTATGTATAGACTTTAATGAAATTTTCTCTCTAGTTGTGAAGATGACTACTATTAGATTTTTAGTTGCACTTATAACAAGATAGGATTTAGAACTAGAGCAACTTGATGTAAATACTGGTTTCCTACATGGTGATCTCAAGGAGAAGATTTATATGGATCATCTTGAGGGCTATGAAGAAAGAGATAAAGAGAATTTGGTTTGCATACTGAAGAAATCACTGTACGGGTTGAAAATGGTGCCAAGGATGTGGTACAAGACATTGTACACCCTCATGAAGAGCCAAGATTTTAACAGGAGTGAAGTTGACCATTGTGGATACTATAAGATGTTTGATGATGGCAGTTTTATTATTTTATTATTGTATGTTGATGATCTATTGGTTGCAAGATCCAACATGAATAAAATCATTGATCTTAAGGTTCAGTTGGCTAGGACATTTGAAATGAAGGATTTAGGAGCAGCAAATCAAATTTTAGGAATGAAGATACACAGGGATAGAAAAGGAAAAAATATTTGGTTAAGTCAAACTTCATATGTGGAAAATATTTTGAAGCACTTCAATATCCAGAATACAAAACCAGATAGTACCCCATTTCTTTCACACTTAAAATTGTCTTTCCATCAGTTTGCTATAATAGAAGGAGAGAAAACAAGCATATCTCATGTATCATATTCATCAGTAATAGGAAGCCTCATGTATATCATGGTGAGCACTAGACCGAATATTTCCCAAGCAGTGGGAGTAGTCAGTCGGTACATGGCAAATACTAGTAAGGAGAATTGGAATGTGGTGAAGTGGATATTTAGATTTTTAATAGGCACTTCATATACTGCTATATACTATGGATTAGAAAATTTTCAAGTTAAATATTTTGTGGATTCTTATTATGGTGGAGATAGATATGGTAGAAAGTCCACTACATGATATAATTTCACTCCTACTAGTGGAGTTGTGAGTTGGGATTCTAAGTTTCAGTCTGTGGTGGCTTTATCAACCACTGAAGCATGATATATTATAGCAACTCAGGCCAACAAAAAGGCAATTTTGCTAGAGTGACTGTTGGATGACTTCAAGATAATGCAGGAGAAAATTGCATTGCTTTGTGATAAACAGTGTTATTCAGCTAGTGAAGAACCCAACATTCCATGATCGCACGAAATACATTGGTGTCAAGTACCACTTTATAAAAAATATGGTGGAATAAGGTAGGATCTTGTTGTAAAAAATCAAGACTAAAGTGAATCCTGCAGATATGCTTACAAAGTCAATCAAGACAGAGAAGTTTGAGGGGTGTAGAACTTCTTTGGGCTTGCAAAAAATATAATAAGGACAGTATTGGACAATTGGCATTGGATGAAAAATATTGGTAAAATGAATTCATGTATACTGACTTCAAGTGGGAGAATTTTAGGAGGTGAAGTCACTATGCAGGGTTTTAGCCAACAAAGGTTGCTTCTAGACGTCTAGGCAACACTTTTAGATATCTAGGTAGTAGACATCTAGGTTGCTATACATCTAGGTAGCAGTGCTAGACATCTAGGCAGCAGTGCTAGACATATAGGCAGCATACCTAGATGTCTAGGTAGTAGACATCTAGGCAGCACTACTATATGTCTAAGTAGCACTACTAGACGTCTAGGTAGTAGACATATAGGATGCTAGATGTCTAGGTAGTAGTGCTAGACATATAGGCAGCAAACATCTAGGATGCTAGACGTCTAGGTAGCAGTGCTAGATATCTAAGCAGCACTGCTAGACGTATAGGCAATAGATTTCTAGGCCATATGTCTAGCCTACTAAACATATAGGACAGACATCTAGGCAGCTAGACATCTAGGCCAGATATCTAGGTAGCAGACGTCTAGGTAGTAGTTTGTGCCAGACATCTGGATGCGAAATATGAATATTTCTAGACTCTTTTCCTTGGGAGTGGAAAGAAACAGTTTTTTGAAGGCTTCCTTTGGGAGATAAAATGAACAGTTTCAGTGTCTTCCTTTTCTACTCTATAAAATGGGAATTATCCCTTATATGTGTATGAAGTTGAGAATATAAAATTTGTTGAAATAAATAAAAAGAATAAGTTTCCATTACTCCATGGTTTTCCTGCACATTGTAATTTTCCATGTAAAATCTTTGTGTCACTTGTGTTGTTCTTTTGTTCTTTGTTATTTGCAGGTATAAAATCTGAAAATTTAACTATCATCGAAGAATATTTTCTACGCATGAATGAGGATGTTAGGGTGAAAGGTAAGATTCTTGGAGCCATCAACTCCACCTTTATAGCATTGATTCCTAAAGAAAAAAAATGCCAAAAAAATGCCACTACTTTCTCTAGATTTAGACCAATTTCTCTTTGTAACTCTTCCTATAAAATTACTACCAAGTTGTTGGCCAATAGAATAAATAAGAAACTTGAAAAACTAATATCATAAGAGCAATGAGGATTCATGCTTGGAAAACAAATATATGATAATATCATAACAATGCATGAAACCCTCCACAATAGTATAAAATCAAAAATAAACAAATTGTTATAAAACTTGATATGGCAAACGCATTTGATCGAGTTATTATACAATTTGTATAATAGGTCCTACAAAAGTTTGGATTCCTACATTAGATCATCAAGTGAACTAAAGCATGCATAAAAACCCATGGATAGCCCATTTAATAAATGGATAACCAATATATTTCTTTCAAGCTACAAGGGGAATTAGACAAGGGTGTTCACTATCACCATACCTTTACATAATTTTAGCTGACTCTTGGAAGATTAATCAACCATATTTGAAGAGAAAAAAATAACAAGGATAGAGGATGCAGCAGGATGCAAAGTTGTAACACACCCAATTTGCAGATGATATCATTCTTCTAGGCGAAGCCACCAAGAAAATATTAGAAAATTCAAGCAATGTCTAGATTGGTTCACACAAGCTATCATGGCTCATATAAACACTCAAAAGAGTCAATTCTATACACAAAATGTTGCATCAATAAGAGTCAAACTCTTTTGCACTATCCTAGAATTTCGGTCTGGCATAAAAAAAAACTTCATATATCTAGGAGATGGTAAGTCAATTAATCTATGGGAGGACCCGATCGGTCTAGCATAAAAAAAAACTTCAGATATCTAGGAGATGGTAAGTCAATTAATCTATGGGAGGACCCGATCCTAGGAAATCCACCATTAAGAGAGATAACTTCAATCAAATTGCAGAATCACTTGGAAATCCAAAGAATACTCAAATTAGGTGACTTGTTTTATTGGACCTCAAAAACTCTAAACTGGATCTCCCCTCCCATTCCATCTCAACTTCAAGGAGATTGGGATTATTTTAAGTCCCATGTGGCGAGCATTAGACCTCTTCATCCCACAATGCCAAACAAACTTATTTGGGGTAGCATCAACAGTAATGGGGAATACTCAGTGCATCTAGGAGTCCAACATCAACAAATTGGGCTTGTAAATAAAAAACTATCGATATTATGAAAAACTAGAGCACCACCTAAACTGCAAGTATTCAGCTAGCTAGTTTCTCAAAAAAAAATCTT
This sequence comes from Wollemia nobilis, assembly GCA_028583015.1. Classification (NCBI taxonomy): domain Eukaryota; kingdom Viridiplantae; phylum Streptophyta; class Pinopsida; order Araucariales; family Araucariaceae; genus Wollemia; species Wollemia nobilis. The sequence continues at coordinate 5,583,825 of JAQPPZ010002230.1, read as the reverse complement.
AATAGGTGATAATCTGCAAAAGAGGAGTATAGCAGGGCCACATGTTGGTTACATAATAGTGAAATAGTTTTCCATATTTTGTTTGAATTCCCAACGACAATTTCAATTTGGTTAGGAATAACAAAAATTCTTGGCATTTCCTACTCTGGAAGGTTAACCATAGACACATGTTTTACCAAGTGGAACAAAGAATATAAAGATAAACTAGCAGGTAAGCCCCTCCTAAAATATTTGTGGAGCTCTATACCATATTTTTTCATATGGCTCCTCTGGTTAAAAATGTAACCACAATAAAACTCTAATACGAAGGATAAAAGAAGAATTGGTCCTAAATGTCAAAACTAGTTTTTGTCAACAGTAGTATGAAGAAGATCTATCATTCACATAAAGAAGAATGATCTACCAACTTAATATTCAAGCTTTCCTAACATGGGGAGGATGCAGAGAAAACAATTCTTTATTTGATATATATTTTTTTACACTCTTCTTTGATGGTGCCTCCAAGTCCAACCCCGATCAAGCAGCGGTAGGGGACTGATTCTTACAGGATCCCGTGAGATCCTGCTTAAATACATTATCAACTTGGGAACAATATCTAACAACGTGGCACAGGCTACTGGATGTAAAATCGGCTTAAAATTGGTGGCAAAGTAAGGAATCACTCAGATCACAGTTTACGGGGATTCTAAATTGATAATAACAACTCTTGCTAAAAATAAATATTTATTGTGATAAACGCGAACGATTAACCATTGAATTCATGAGCATCAAAATATATAGTACATGGTATAGCAAAGGTGGTTAATCAACCAACTGCCCCAAAATGTTCTAACCACCCAAGAAAGCATATCACCTCGAGAAGCATGAAATAATGGAATATGATGCTATATGCTAACTATATGATGTTATATGCTAACATCCCTCCTTATTACATTATGTGGGAATACAAAGAGTATTGCAAAACAATTCAAATTTGACACGTGTAAGTGCCTTAGTGAAAATATTTGCAATCTACTTATCAATGGGAATGTACTAGATTTGGATATGGTGCTTTGGAACTTCATCTCGAATGAAATTACATCAAGATCAATGTGTTTGGTATGCTCATGAAATATTGGATTCTTGACAATATTCAAAACACCTTGATTGTCGCAAAACAAATGAAGTGAAATATTCTTTGGAAGACCCATGTTTGTAAGAATGTGACTTAACCACATGATATCGCAGACTACTCCACTTACTGCATGATATTCTACCTCTATAGAAGATAAATAAACCACTTTATACTTCTTAATATGCCAAGAGATAGGTCCATATCCAAGCTGAAAAATGTATCCTGAAGTCGACTTGCAATCATCAATAAATTTGGCATAGTCTGAGTCTGTGTATCCCTGTAAGAATAACTTGTGATTCTTCTTACATTATCTCGCAGACTACTCCACTTACTGCATGATATTATACCTCTATAGAAGATAAATCAACCACTTTCTACTTCTTAATATGCCAAGAGATAGGTCCATATCCAAGCTGAAAAATGTATCCTAAAGTCGACTTGCGATCATCAATAAATTTGGCATAGTCTGAGTCTGTGTATCCCTATAAGAATAACTTGTGATAAGAATAACTTGTGATTCTTCTTGTACTCCAGGCCATAGTCTGTACTGCCACAAACATAATTAATAACTCTCTTTTTTGCTTTCCAATGACTCACCTTAGGTTCCTACATGAACCTTGAAAGATAACCCACAACAAAACTAGGATCTGGCCTGGTATTTGTCAGATATATGAGACTCCTAATCAATTGGCGATAGAGAGTACCATCTACCTATGGTGACTTATCATATTGTGATAACTTAAGTCTTTGTTCCATTTGAGTCGCTTTATACTTGCAATTAGTCATGCGATATTTGTTGACCAATGTCTTGGCATACTTCTTTTGTGTTACTCTGATATGATTCTTTTTCTAAGTCACTTCCAAACCAAGACAATAGTGAAGAAGTCCTAGATTTGTCATTTCAAAATACTGTTTCAAATCATCTTTCACTGCATCAATCATGTTCTCTGAACTATTTTTTATGGTCATATCATCCACATATAGTACGAAAATTACTATGTCAGAACCATTGTTCTTAATATAAAGATTTGAAATTGAAGAACTTCTTTTCAATCCATGATATACTAGGTGACTATCTATTTTGATGTACCAAGCTTGTGGAGATTTTTTTAGCCCATACAAGGATTTGATCAACTTGTAAACTTTATATTCTTGCCCTTCAACCACAAATACTTCTGGTTTGGTCATGTACACTTCTTCTTGTAGGTCACCATTTCAAGAAAGCATTTTTTACATCCATTTTATGTAACTTCCACCTAAACTAATCTACCATGGCACAAAGTACTCGAATGGTAGTCATATTTGTAGTAGGGATAAAATTCTCTTCATAATCTATGCCTTCTTTTTGAGCATAGCCCTTTGTAACAAGGTGGGCCTTATGCTTATCAATATGTATTATACTTCACTTTGAACATCCATTTGCAGCCAATGGACTTCTTTCCTGAAGGTAGACTAACTAGCTTCCATGTATGATTTTGCATGAGATATGTATGTTCTGCTTCCATAGTAGCCTTCCACTGAGGCTCACTAAGTGCATCTTGAAATATTGTGGGTTCATTCTCATCCAATACTGACATATAAACCTATTCATCATCCATATATTTTTCTCTGTCTTCCTCTACATCTAGAGATAGTTCATCAATCTCTGAAGTGGATGCCTTTGCTCTTATATTCTGAGTCATATTGCAAGTACAAGGTCGATCTAGAGTGATATCTAAAGTGATGTCAACTTTGAATCTCTTAATGTGCTCGTATACCATTTTGGAACCTTTTTGTGGGGTGAAACCTCTTTCTTAGGTTCCTCTTTCTCCAAGTATACAGTTGTAGATGTGTATGTGTTATCTTATGTAGATGTGTATGGGTTATCTTATGTGAAATATTTATCAAATACCATGTCTCTACTAATGTGTGTTTTCTTCTTGGTCATAGGATCTATCAATCGATATCCCTTTGAATGCTCATTGTAACCAATAAAAATACATTACAAGGTTTTCTTATCTAACTTCTTCCTCTTCTATATTTTTGTATGTGCATAAATGCCTTACATCCAAAAAAAACCTTAGATGATAAATAGAGGGTTTCTTACCACTCCATGCTTCTTGTGGATCCTTTCCCTTTAGAGCTCTTATGGGTGCTCTATTCAAGAGATATGATGTTGTACTCACTGCTTCTACCCAATACTCGTGCTCAAGATGTGCTTAAGACTTTAGAGCTCTTATGGGTGCTCTATTCAAGAGATATGATGTTGTACTCACTGCTTCTACCCAATACTCGTGCTCAAGATGTGCCCCCTTAAGCATACATTGAACCATTTCCACAATGGAATGATTCCTCTTTTCAAAAAATCCATTTTGTTGTGGAGTATAGGCGGTTGTCAGATGTCTCTTAATCCCATCTTCATTCATAAATGATGAAAATTCCTTGGAGGTATATTCCCCCTCAATCTAAGTGGTGGGTTTTGATGGAACATCCTGACTCCTCAAAAAGCTTCTTGAACTTTTGAAAGTACAAAAATGCCTCTGACTTCAATTGAAAAAAGAAAACCCACATATTTTATGAGTAATCATCAATAAACAAGTGAAAATACTTCTTTCCACAATAGTTGTTTGGCATAGGACTACACAGATTGGTGTGTACCAACTCCAAAGGTTTCTTATCTCTTGAAGAGCTAACCTCAAACGGTACCCAATGTTCCTTCCCTGCTAAGAAATCTGAGCATACTGGAAATGGGGATGAAAGGTTGGAAAGGCCTTTCACCATATCATATTTTCTCAACTCGAGCAAATATCCTAAACTTAGATGCCCCTATCTCTTGTGCCAAAGAGAAGTAGCCTCCTTTGTTGTCGTTGCCATGGCAACATGAGGTATTAAAATGGTATCCAAGAGCTAACCTCAAACGATACCCGGTGTTCTTGTATCGCTCCAAATTTTTCGCATCCCTACCTTCAGGCTATTGGATCCGCGCCCGAAAGGAGGATGGGAAAAGGATGTCATGGTACCTCGGACTGAGAGGACTTTGCGAAGGTCCCGCCTCTCAAGGGAGGTGTATTTTGATGATTTTTCGATGGATGGTGGGTTCACCAGGAAACATTTAACGGCAGCTTCCACGCCTAGGTTTTGGAATGTGTTTTAGTGTGTTCATTTTTAACCTTAAGCATTCATATCCTAGGTTTGGCCGAATGAATCTAGATTAATCTATATGAAAATGCAAATTCCATGAATACAAAAAACAAGTTTAAAGACAGAAAATAGAGAGATTACAGAATGCAAATGAGGAATACCTGATCCGGATGTCTGAAGAAGATTCTGATGTTGAAGCAGTCTGGATCGTCTGAGATTCGACAGAATCATCTGCAATCAGACAAGATCGTCTGAGATCTGACGAATTCGTCAGACGAATTCGTCAAAGACCTGCAAAACCGAAAACAGATGCAAAATACAAAAAGTACTACAATGCTAACAGAGGGAAATGATATAAAATGGCAGCAATGTTATCAAACTGAAACTTAAACACAGAGACAGAAATGAATCATGCTAATTAGATGATAATTAGGATTTAATTATGCACTTAATCTAAATGGGTGAACTCCAAATGCAAAATAACATAAAACACTGAATAGACTATCTAATTTGCAGAATAAAATGACAGAGAAAAGGTTGAGAAAGGCAAACTTTAGGCACTGATTGCCTTAATACGGACTGCAGTCGAGATCGTCTCGCATCAGTACGAAATCGCCTCGAATTCGACAGGTTCGCCTCCGATCTGAACAGGTTCATCGACGACGATAGGTGCTGGCTCCGGCTGAAGAACAGTGATGTACCTGCAACAAAATTGATATGGAACTAGTGCAAATGAAGAATAGGGATGATTTAACGTGAATGGAGTTAACTTGCAGAGAATTTCGGCCAAGGGGGTGCTAAAGGAATAGTTTAGGATTAAATAGGCTTAGGGGAGTAGTTAGGAGGTTGGAGATCATCCCAATTTGGGAGATCTCCAACGGGGGAGGGTCCCAACGGCGCAGACACGCTTCTGCCCAGATTGGAGACCCGTTGGAACAGAATCCAACTTTGCAAAATCAGTTTTGCGACAAGATCGTCTGGACGTCCTAGTCCAGACGAAATCGTCAAATACGGGGCGATATCGTCTGATCGGCGACGATATCGTCAAACGGTCAAAACAACCTCTAAAAATGGCACGAAAAAGGGGGAAACGGATTTCCCGACGGTTAACAGGCGGTTTGGGAGGTTAAATTTGAATTTTAAATTATTTACTAAGGTGAATGTAATTATTGTAATTTTTACTGCGCCAATTTTAGGGTGCTACATTTTGCCCCCTCTTTAGCGAATTTTTCGAAGAAAATGCGTTAAAGATGAGTTCTTCTCAATCTACGAGAAAGCAAAAATTATTCCCATTTTTAGGCGACGATTCTTGGTCGAATCGTACGACAGCTTACTATGGTGCCCCCTCCGTGTTTTTACCCAAATCGAACGTTTGAGGTAAAAACGCGGAAAAGCAAAATATTATTTTTGAATAAAATTAAAAAAATAGGGTAAAACCCTAATTCATTTTTATCGTTCATTTTCTGGGTTTTGGAGCTCTGAAGCAAAAATGGTGGAGACGACGCACGGATCGACAGAGGTCCGACGCGGTCTACGGGTAAGAGTCCAGACTGATCTATGATGCTTTAATTTAACTTTACATGCTTTGTAGGTAATTTTTAGATGATTTTTGAGCATCGCGGCCATTTTTGGGCCGTCGACGTCGTCGGGACGAAATCGTCCCGATTTCGACGAAATCGTCTCAATTTCGGCAATTTCGCCCGAGGGCGAAATCGTCGAAAGGGGGACGATTTCATCAAATTAGGGACGATTTCGAACCGCGAAATCGGAGACGATTATGCTCAAATTTGGGACGATATCGTCCAATAGTGGGCGATATCATCAATTGTACAAAATTGAACTTTTAACTTGCATTATTGATTACTTGAATTGTTTATTAATGATTGCTTGTTGTTTTGTTGTTTATGTTTGCAGAGAGGATTACTAAAGAGCAGAGAATGGAAATACGATGGGTTGAGAGATGACTTGGCCGCTCTTACACAGGCAGAGCGGGATCAGCTGGCACAGGTCGGCTTACTGCATGTGGCAGAAATGCCACAAGTTTCTACAGACATGGGGCTACTGACGGCCCTAGCAGAGAGGTGGTATCCGGGCTCTTCATGTTTCCGGCTACCTACAGGGGAGATGACTCCCACTTTGGAGGATGTATGGAGGATTCTGAGAATCCCCATACAAGGACGGCTGATTACTCCTACGGCCAATCAGGGCCGCGCTATGGGATGGCTGTGCGGTGACCCGAGCTTCACCCTAGAGAAGGGCGGAGTTAACATCGAGGCACTACGCCAGATGCCTGGGGCATCTACACTCACACGGGTTCTAGCTGGAGTAGTTGGTGGACTTTTGCTGTGCCACCAGAGCGGGTGCAGGGTGCCGTGGATGCTCGCAGATGTGATCTACGATATGCGAGACCACGGGTACAGGTTCTCATGGGGCAATTTTGTACTATGCCGATTGTACAGGATCCTGTATGGGGTCGTGTACAAGGGCGGCCGATGTCTAGTTATGACATCGCTACTACAGGTTTGGTGCTGGGAGCACATTGCGGTGCGGAGGCCGATAGGGCTTCCTCTGACAGGGGTTGACGGGGAGAGGCCCCGAGTCTTCTACTGGTGGCTCCGGAGAGGGGCACAGCGACGGATCGACCTGTCGATGTCCCGAAGGCTATTGGATGACCTAGTCCCGGACCAGATCACCTGGAGGCCATGGAGGGAGCATCCAGGGTGGCCAGAGGATGGACAGGAGTTGGCTCGCGTTAGGCGAGTTTGTTGGCTGAGGATGGAGAGGGGAGAGGTGGAGCTCCATAGGTACGACCGAGTTTTGAGGCAGTTCGGTCTACAGCAGGGGATCCCATCCCTCAGAGATTACGAGTTTTCCCGGACTATCCGGGATAACACTACGGTTAGCGGGGCTCCCGACATGCAGCGGTTCTGGAGCCAGGACACAGATGATGCCCCCATCCAGCCAGTGGATGGGGACGACGTAGGAGTAGCCGATGGCTACGATGCCTGGTACGTAGGCATCCGCCCTCCTCGGATGACGAGGGCACAGGGTCCGATCCACGCGGTTGTGCGTCGGATAGGGAGGCGGTGCCAAGCGGCGATGGAGGCAGCCCAGGGTCACGGCGGGAGAGAGGCGAGGAGGCCACAAGCACAGGAGCGGCCACGGTAGAGAGAGAGGGAGAGGAGGGAGGCGAGACCCCCATCTCCACAGAGGCCACCATCGCCCGATAAGGGCAAGGGTGTGGACACAGGAGAGAGTAGCGAGATGGCTACTCTCCGAGCAGAGAGAGATCGTCTGCAGGCCCAGGTGCAGACGCTACAGGATGCGGCTGCACGACACCGGGCTGAGGTGTCACAGCTGCGGGATGAGATTGCACGCCTCAGGGCACGGGGCGAAGGGGCGAGCTCTGGGGAGTTGACACGGGCTATCGCCCAGCTGACATTTTACCAGACATTATACTTCCAGCTGGTGCCAGAGGCGGATAGACTACCCCTGCCAGCTAACATCGCAGATCCGATCAGGATCGGGTCGTCGAGGACCACGTCCCGATCGAGGACGAGGACTACACAGACGGCGATGGGGCCACCTCGTCCACCTCAGGGCAGGGGAGGAGATGAGGCAGAGAGCTCGAGGGGCTCTCGAGGCTAGAGGGCTGGACACTGACATTGTATTATATTTGTTTTTGTTGATAGAGGATTGAGTATGCCGAGGTACAGATTGTGGCATACCAATCCAGTTTTGATGATGTACATATATTTGTGATATATATAGATGAGATATTTTTGATCATATGACTTGTCTTATGTATTTTTATGATGCTTTTAATGTTTTGATTGATTGATTTGATAATTGGATGTAATTATGTCATTGGGAATATTATAATTTGAATGTCATGCGTGTAATATTTTAAATGAAATAATCTGATGTAACAATTTGATTTGTTGTAATGAAATGTAAAAATAAAAAGAGACTTCTAACAATAATTTCAAAGGACATTGTCGCTATTATAGACCATTTCATGGAGTCGCTGCTCACTCGGTCGTCAAGCTAGTCCCATTTATAGAAATATTGTTAAAAAGTAAAAGAGTGCTTAAGAAACTGTCTTAAGACTTTGGTGCAATAGTGCAAATGGTGATGATGATGGTTTGTTTTCAGATTTTTATAAAAAATATTTGTGCATGAAATAATGTTTTAAAATGATTTTTGCTAGGCATAAATTCCTAAGTATGATAAAATTTTTGGATAATTCTTTAGGAATTATACCATCATTGCAAAATTGAAGGTTGACATAATGACATGAAATAATGAAAATGTGTTTGCTTTTGAAAAGCATAATTTGTGTAACATAATGAATTAAGTCATATGGTTTTCATGATTTTTAATAAATGGGGAATAAAATTGTTACAATGGTTTGCGCTAGGCATAGAATATGTAGGTATAGACTCATACCATCATCGCGAAAATCCAAAAAAGATAGTTTTATTGCATGGTTGATTTTTGATGAACAGAAAATATGAAAATGAGGACTTGCGCTAGGCATAAAATTCCAATTTTGGTTTTGAAACTATACCATCGTCGCGAAAGTCAACCAGATATATATGTATATGTTTTTTATTGTATATTTTGAAAGAAATTTTTGATTTTTGTATTATATAGTTGTCTGTATGGTAAACAACTGTACTTGATTTATTCCAAACAAGTTGCAAAAAATAATATTTCAAATTATTTTGAAGACAAAAGTTAGATTTATAAGGAATCCCATGTGCATATGTGAATTCATTTCCGATCTTGATTTATCATAATGATACACAAAATCTCTCAAATACAAATGTGTGTGCAATTGCATTGTTCTTTTACCAGTTTTGAGCAAGGTACTATGATACAAGTGATTTGAAGAAACCAAATAAGTGTTCATTATCCATGATGTAGATGCATATAACCATACTAGGCTACTATGTAGGTCGGATTATCAAGAGCTAGCTAATCCATAAGCAGACATAGGTCCTGTACAAAAGAAGGTCGCTAATGTGACAGACATATCACCACGCTAGGAGTTACCCAAGGCCAAGCAGGTTGGGCACAAACCACCTGTTATGGGGCTTACCTCACAGCTTTCGAATAATTGAGAATTCCAGGGATTCAAGCTCATCAACCCTTCTTTTCTTTTCAAAGGGTAGGGAAAGGGATTTTATTGCTTTCTTGCTTTCTTTTGAACTTTGCTTATTTTTCTTTTTGTATTTCTTTTGCTTGATAATGCTTGGAACATTGCTGAAATAACATTTTTCTTTTCTCTTTTCTTTTTCTTGAACTTTTCTTTTCTTTTTCTTTGCTAGGGATACTTGCTCGGATTAGCTGTAGAGCAAGGGATTTTTATTTCGGGTAGGGGTGAGCTTGTCCTTTTGCCAATTCTCAAAGATTCTAGACCATGTGCATGATAGGATAGCAGGGGAAACTTTTCGCTCAAGAAATCAGTTCTACTATGTAGCAAAACATGGAAATTACAAATATAATCATTTTATTGTGAAAAGATGTGCTTGGTTTAAGTAAATAACAAGATCAATTCTCTATGCTCAAACTTTATTTAATTGAATTTTGTGAACTTTGATATAAGAGAGATTAGTAATCATGCCAGATAAAATCAAGATATTTATTGTTGTGAGTGTGCAAGTGAGGGATGCCAAATAAATGCTAATTTATCCAAAAATAATTTAAAACATATAACTCGCAATAATTGTAAGAAAATATATATAAACACTTTTGAGAAGTTTTGAGACTGTTGACTCTCGCTTTCTTCTTTATTTGGGTTTCGAAAGAGTCAAGCATATAGTTGTTATTATATTTTTATCATTATTTTGATTTTTGGTTTTATTTTTTTGATTTTGAGCATAAAAAATTTAACAAGTGCTTTAAATAAATGCAATAGATAGTTTTGAAGATTATGAATATTTTTGATGTTTTTGGATTTTTATAAATTTGAAAGAAATATAAAAAATTTTGAAAACAAATATATACAAGGATGAAGAATGACCAAATTTATGCATAGTAACGTTTAAGATGCAAAATATTCATGGGTTCTTTAAGTTCTTTACCATCTAAGGTAGATAATTTGTATGCTCCTCGATTCAAATTTAGCAGTAATAATGTATGGTCCAAGCCAATTGGGCTCGAATTTACCTTTAATGTCCTTAGTTGCATTTGTATTTTTTTTATTTTCTTTTAAAACAAGGTCACCGATCTCAAAGGAGCGATGACGAACTTTTTTAGCATATGATCTTTTAAGCTTGTTTTGGTAAGCACGGAGATGCTCCAAAGCATTGATGCATTTTTCATCTAAGAGTTCCAACTGACTGAGTCTACCAGCACGATATTCATCTCCTACTTCGGTATCTTGAAGTAGCAGAGCCAAAGAAGGAACTTCCAATTCAAATGGAAAAGCTCGCTTCAAGCACCATATACCAAAACAAATGGTGAAGTTCCCGTGGGAGTTCGAACACTAGTTCGATAGGCCCACAAGGCTGGATATAATTGAATGTGCCAGTCACGGCCAGTTTTATTGACCAATCTTTTGAGAATTTTGATTAAGGTTTTGTTAGATGCTTCTGCTTGACCATTACCCTGAGGATAATAGGGAGTGGACCAACGATGTTGAATCTTATATTTTTGACATAATTTTTTAACATCTTTATTTTTGAAACAAGTTCCATTGTCAGAGATGAGATTGGCAGGAATTCCGAACCTGCAAATGATTTGATTAAAAATAAATTTAGAAACTTGTGTGCCAGTGCAGGAAGCTAAAGGCATAGCTTCGACCCACTTCGTGAAATACTCAGTGGCGGTTATGATGAACTTATGTCCATCAGATGACACAGGATTGATTTTGCCAATAATATCCAAGCCCCATTTAGAAAAGGGCCAAGGAGAAGAAATAGCCTGCAGCTCTTGTGCAGGCGCATGGACAAGGTCAGCATGTTTTTGGCACTTGTCGCAATGGCGCACATATTCATGTGCATCCGTTTCCATGGTAGGCCAAAAGTATCCTATCCGAAGGAGCTTTTTAGCAATAACACTACCACTAAAGTGTCCTCCACAGGATCCATCATGGGCTTCACGCAAGGCTGATTTAGACTCTTCTAAGTTTAAACATCGTAATAAGATACCTTCAAAAGATCTCCTATATAAAGTATTGCCAATTATTACGAATCGACTTGCTCGTCGACGTAATAACCGACGCTGGTTTCTATTAGAATTGGCAGGGAAAGTCCCATTTTGAAGAAAATCAAATATGTCTATATACCAAGGTTCGGGAGTTGTTTCATTGATTAGAAACACATCCAAAGGCTCTAAGCATGACTTATTTGAAGCGGGTTCCTGGAGTCGACGAATAATGATAGTAGCATATTCGTCATCTAACTCCAAGGGCAGGAGAGATGCAGCTGCGGCCATAGCATCAGCTGCACGGTTGCTAGTTCGAGGAATGGCTTCCAAGGTAACTTGATCAAATAAAGACATTAATTGTAAAACATAGGCCTTATATGGGCGCAGTTTATCATCTCTGGTTTGATAAACTTCATTAATTTGGTTTATAACCAGTTGGGAATCACCAAAAACTAAAAGGTGTTTAATTTTTAGCGCTAGGGCAGCTCGTAATCCAAGGATTAGAGCTTCATACTCAACAGTATTGTTGGTGCAAGCAAATGTCAATTTGAAGGACAGAGGAATAAGATGTTTTTGCGGAGATATTAAAATAATACCCGCACCAGCCCCACTCATGCATCGGGCTCCATCAAAGTATAAGGACCATTGTTCGGTATGGTCTGCCTCGAATTGAAGGCATTCATCTGGAAACTCGATGATGAGGGGATGGGTAGACTCTAAGGGTGCAGCAGACTAATTGATCTGCTATGATTTGACCCTTAACAGACTTTTGTCCTATGAATGTGAGATCAAACTCACTTAGAGCAAGAACCCACTTGGCTGTGCGACCCGATAAATAAGGTCGACTCATGAGATACCTTAAGGGATCATATTTAGCAATGACATAAGTTTTTTGACTAAGCATATAATGTCTTAATTTTTGCGTAGCAAACACGACTGCTAGACATAGTTTTTCCAACGCTGTGTAGCGGGTTTCATAACTGATGAAGGTTCGGCTAATATAATAATTAGCACGTTCTCGCTTTTCATCATCAAGTTGAGCTAACATAGCCCCTAAGGCAGAATCTGAAGCGAAAATATAGAGGAGAAATGGGCGATCGGATTTAGGTGGTGAAAGCACAGGTGGATTAAGGAGGTATTGTTTGAGAAGTTCAAAAGCTTCTCTACATTCTGTATCCCAATTAAAGGGGACGTCCTTCTTAAGGAGTTTAAGAAAGGGACCGGTTTTATCCGCCAGCTTATCGATGAAGCGACGGATGGCTTGAAGCTTACCTTGTAAACTTCGTAACTCAGATATATTAGTCGGTGCGGGCATATCAGTGATGGCCGCAATCTTGAGAGGGTCGATTTCAATACCACGTAAAGAAACTAAAACCCCTAATAGTTTGCCGGATTTAACTCCGAATATGCATTTTGCTGGATTTAATCGAATGAGATATTCTCGTAATCGATTAAAGACTTTCCTTAAATCATCTAAATGATTATTTTCAATAATAGAGCGAGCTATAATATCATCTACATAATCATGTAGGATATCATGCATCATATCATGAAAAATGTAGGTCATAGCTCGTTGATAAGTTGCACCGACGTTCTTTAAGCCAAATGGCATCACTTTCCAACAAAAGGTACCCCAGGGGGTAATAAAGGCTATTTTAGCCTGGTCTTCAGGAGCTATCCGAATTTGATTATAACCGGAGAATCCATCCATTAGGGACATCATCCCACTTTCGACAGTGAAGTCAATGATTTGGTCCATGTTTGGAAGAGGAAAGTCATCTTTAGGGCATGCAGCGTTAATATCTCTAAAATCTGTGCAAACCCTAACTTTGGTAGCTTCTTTCTTGGTGACTGGAACTACGTTTGAGATCCATTCAGCATAATCAATAGCTTGTATAAAGATAACATTCAGGAGTTTTTCTAACTCCCCTTTGACTAGCAGAGCCACTTTGGGATGCATTTTTCTAAGTTTTTGTTTAACAGGTTTAGCATCCGGATGGACCACTAGATGATGCATGACTACGGAAGGGTCTAGACCTGGCATATCTTCGTATGTCCAAGCGAAGACATCTTCATACTCTTTAAGGAATGCAATGTATTGTTCTTGTTTTTCTTGGCTTAATTCTGATCCAATATTGATTATGTGAGGATTATCCTCAGTTCCAATATTAATTTTAATGACGTTTTCTACCTCCATGTGTAGATCTCTTTCAAAGTTAGGTGGGGCGGGTGAAACGCCCAATTCTTGTAATTCTTGTAAGGTTAATTTAGATAAGTCATTCTGAGGATTAGTGGCTTCAAGTTGGGCTATAGTTGGTATAGAACCATCAAAATAAAATCCATTGTGTAACATCTCTTCAACAGAGACATCATGGAAGATATCTCCTTCCAACTCTTCATCGGGGTCAACAATCATTTCAGGGTATGCTATGGACAGCATGTTGCATGAAAACGACTGATTTTTAATAGGCAAATCAACATGCCTATCCATATAATCTTGATAGCATATGAGATGATCATCATCCTCAAAAGGAAAGGGTTGACCCTTACTAGGAAATAGGCCCACGCCACAGCGGGCAGCCATGGTTCTACCTCGAAAGGTTCTTTCATGCCATTTTGGGAAGGTCCCAAGCCTTTCCCTTCATATCCCATTTTAAGCATCATGGGTTTAGCTTTAATATAATCATTGGTAAAATAACACCGAGCATATCCTTCATGATGAGTTTTGATATTCCGAGGGATTCTTCCCCAGTCATATCCTTTATAAATGAAGGCACAACTCCCGACTTGGTAAGTACTTCCCATAGGTTGTGGGAGGCCCAAAGTACGAGGAGATGGCGGTAAGTTATTTAAAAGGTTTGAATCTTGCATGAAAACATTTGTCTTTTCTGATATTAAGGTTGTAGATAAATCTGGTAAGAGTTCATCAGAAAGGGCATAAGATGTAGAAGGCTTATTACCTATGTCTTTAGCTATGGAAGGTATGATAGATGTGTCTACAGGTTTTGAATTTATAGGGATAGAACTTGAAGGATTGGTTGTAGATTTAAAATCTTTTTGAGGTTCTAAAATGATTTGTTTAGAGGGTTGTTGGTCTATATAGGAGGATGAAATTAATGGAGGGGAAATAGGTGAAGTTATGGGTTTATGTTTCACAGTTTTGGATGAAAAATAAGAACTAGGATGTGTGGATGACAGGATAGGGCAAAATTGCACTCCAACAGGTTCTGCCAAAGCACACATATCAAAAGGTCTAGGGTCACCATGAATAGTGACCAACTGATTTTTAAACTCAAATTTAACACATTGGTGTAAAGTTGAGGGGACCGCTCGCATGGCGTTGATCCAAGGGCGACCCAAAAGTATATTGTACGATGTTGGACAATGTACAATAAACACGGTTGTTTCTAGGGTTCTAGGGCCAACTTGCAATGGGAGGGTAATAACTCCACACGTTTCTTGTGTTTCGTCATTAAAAGCTTTGATAATCATATCGGTTTTCTTCATTTCATCACTTCTAAAGCCAAATCGTTGGTAGAAGTCAAAGGTGCAAATGTTTAGAGATGAGCCATTATCAATCAAAACTCTTTTGATGGCTACATCTCCAATTAAAGCAGTAATGTATAAGGGATTGTCCTTATGTAAACTGTGTTGTGGGATATCTTTATCCCGAAAGTCAATACAATCAATCTCTCGAGTGATGATAGTATTAGCCATAGCTTCAGGTTGAATGTTTTGAGGTACCATCATTTGGCTCAATGTAAGCATCAACTCATCCCTATGGGTGGGAGAGGATCTTAATAAATCTAAGAGGGAAATTCTGGCCGTAGTATTGGACAATTGCTCATTAATATTGTAAGGGGGTTTAGATTGAACAGTAGGAACATGATTCCCTTTATTGGGGTTTTTCAAAATGAATGGAGCTGATCCATCGTTCTGGTTTGGTTCTTGTTGAGAGTTTTGAGCTTGTTGTCGAGTAACGACTCCAATGGTACCTACAATGTTATAGTGAAGACGTTGAACTGGTCTCGGTTGAGCATTAATGGCTTCTTCATTAGAAAGGAATATATTAGAAGAGGGTCGAGTAGTGACTCTTCTAGGAAATGGTTCTTCTGGAACCATAGCATCTGTGACGGGTTGAATAGGGTCTGATTCATTTTCAGAACTATTTGATTGGTTTGAAGTAATGTCTAGTTCACTTTCACTATCTGATTCTATATCACTAGAATCGAAAGTTTGAAAATTATGTAAGGGCCTGGTCGTAACCAGGGATAAGGTCGTGTCAAATATTTGAGGATCTCGAATAGGTAATTGTCCGCTAATGGTTCCTACATATCGGGTAGGAGGGGGAACATTATGATGTTCGATTTGATTGGCTACCTCTTTACCATGTCTTGGTAAAGGGTGTTGAAATATGTCTAGAGTTTGATTGGCATTTTGATTTTGATTTTGAGGAATGGTCTTTTGAGTATTATTAGGAGGGTTTTGTTTAGGTTGGAAGGCTTGCACTTCCATTTCATTATTGTCAATCAAATCTTGTATTTTATGTTTCAATATTTTACAAGCGTTGGTAGAATGTCCAGGTCCTCTATGGAAATCACAGTGCAAGTCAGCTCTATATCCGGGTATAGTTGGATCAGGTTCCCGGATGGCTGGTAATTGGATCAAACCTCTTTCGAGTAATTGAGGTAAAATAGTTGATAAGGGTTGGTTTAATCTAGTGAATTCTCGAGGAGGCTTGTCAGGAGGTTTCAATATGAATTTTTTTGTTGTCTTCGTTGCATTGATATTAGCAACGTTTCGCTGTCAGTGACTCCGTCACCGACAACTTGTTTGTTTTTATATTGATTTCTGGATGTTTTCTCATCATCCTTCTTCCCGAGTTGGCCTCTCCTAATGAGGGCATCTTCTACTCTTCGAGCTAAATCTATAGCTTGATCGAAGGTAGTTAAAGTAGCAATCGATAGCTCATAAGATATCTCTGTTCTTGTAAATTGTTGATGAAAATGTCCAACATTTCCCTATAAGGCAGCACAAAGTGCAGTTTTCCTATCAATTGCCTCCATCTAGCTAAGAAATCGGCAAAGCATTCATCCTTGTCTTGTTTTAAATTGTATAGGTCTTTAATAGTTACATGCCTCTCGATGTAGGCACTAAATTGATGGACAAATGATTCCATTGTTTCTTCGAAGTTTCTCAAAGAATGAGTGGGCAATTGATAGTACCACTCTAATGCCATTCCACCTAAACTTTTGGGGAACATTTTTAGTAATAGCAAGTCGTCATGCGATATGTCGTGACATGCTATCCTAAACATGCGAAGATGCTCTATGGGATCTTCGGTTCCTTTATATATAGGCAGGACGGGCATGGGAAAATGCTTAGGGTATGGTTGAGCTACAACTATGGGATCCAAAGGTTGACTACAGATCTCTCGATAATTATACGAGGGGCGGTAGGGATCTATCTGGTCCATACGTGAAGCTAATTGTTTCACCATGGCTTCCAGATTACTAGTTTGCCCCCCATATTGGTTCGGTAGGGCATTGACATGAGTGTTATGGGCATATGATGGAGGAACATGAAGATTAGATGCCATGTTACTGTTGTGTAAAATATTGGTAGGAAAAGTATTATGGAGGAATTTTGAAGTTGGATTATGTTGTATTCCGGATTGTTGAAAGTTTGTATTTGGCTTTGTTTTAGGTTTTTGCTTACTTGAAGCATATTGCTCAATAGTTTGGCGGAACAAAGTAGTGAAGGAAGGTTTCTTTTGTATGGGAGTGATTTTAGGTTGAATAACAGGTTCCTTAGGAGGTTGGGTAACCTGTTGTTTTGACATGTTTTGAGCCATAGTGACCATATCCGTATTGGATGGTCCAGCCTTGTCACTTTCTTGATCAATGAAAGACAAGGGATTAGTGCGCATATTGCACATATATTCCATGGCTGCTTGAGTGTTACTAATTTGCCCTTTATCAAGGCGAATTGCCACATTAAGGTCATCAATGTTATCCATGAGAAATTTCTTGAAATGCTCTGCATTGTCAAAGGCAATAGTTCCATTTGGAGCTACTCTAGGGGATGAGGGTCCATCCTCTTTAACACTTCCTTCTTGTTCCTTATCTTCACCTAAGTCTTCGTCTGATTGACCTAGAGTTTCTCCTTCCGGATTTGAATCTCCAAGAAGGACATTTGGGTCTTTAGTTGTATCTTGTAACCAATCTTCTCCTTCTCCTAAAGTTTCTTTACCATTCCTAAGTTTAGGCATGGTGCTAAGTTTTGATTTCAGCAAATATATATATATATATATATATATATATATATATATGCAACAAATTAAGAGGTATATATTTACTATATACCTACTACAATATT
The DNA here is from genome assembly GCA_028583015.1 of Wollemia nobilis. Taxonomy (NCBI): domain Eukaryota; kingdom Viridiplantae; phylum Streptophyta; class Pinopsida; order Araucariales; family Araucariaceae; genus Wollemia; species Wollemia nobilis. The sequence continues at coordinate 5,566,058 of JAQPPZ010002230.1, read as the reverse complement.
TGAAAAATGAAATGTTTAAGTTTTTTGCTAAGTTTTTGATTTTTTAGTTTTTTAGTTTTTTTTGAAACAATATAATAAAGACAACAAATAACACAATAAATGCAAGAAATAATACTGAAGTAATAATCTAGTTTTCTATAAACAATTTATGAATATCATTAATAGGTTCGAGTTGTTCAGGAGTCATGAAGTGTTCTTCTTCAAATTGAAAGTTTTCTTTTAAAAATTTGATGAAAAGAGCTATAGTGATGTTGTCTGTTTCAGATGCTGGTTGATAAAAGTAAAGCTCGTGGCAATACTCTCGATATAACACAGCTCGCGGAACTCTATTCCATATTTCCCTATCTGTAAGAACAACCTCTTGGTCTTCTACACAACCTAGGAACTGGTGCACAATGGCTGCGTTCTCGAGGTATTCCTCGAAGGTGAACAACTCTGAAGATACTAGAGCTCTCCTATAGGCTAACCATCTATGGCAGGCTCTCTGAAGTTCATGATAAAAAACTAGTTGGTGAGGATCCAGGATTCTATCTAGGACTAGCCTCTTGATTTGCTTAAGTTGTGTGGACCTAGATGAGATGAGACTAAGTCTTCTATCAAGTTCGTTCCACAGGAATTGATTTCTACTTGTTTCAGGCACACTAAGGACAGAATTGACTTCTATGGCTGCCAATTGATTTTCTACGTTTATAGTAACCGCTAACCTTTTCTTAGGAGCTACCATCTAAACATGTTTTCAAACTTAAATGTTTTAAAATGCATCTATGTTTTAGTTGTTCTATATATGTTTTTGTTTTTGTTTTTTTTTTTTTCAAAAGGTTATGATGCATTCACGTCGGGTTCACCAAAATGTATCGCTCCAAATTTTTCGCATCCCTACCTTCAGGCTATTGGATCCGCGCCCGAAAGGAGGATGGGAAAAGGATGTCATGGTACCTCGGACTGAGAGGACTTTGCGAAGGTCCCGCCTCTCAAGGGAGGTGTATTTTGATGATTTTTCGACGGATGGTGGGTTCACCAGGAAACATTTAACGGCAGCTTCCACGCCTAGGTTTTGGAATGTGTTTTAGTGTGTTCATTTTTAACCTTAAGCATTCATATCCTAGGTTTGGCCGAATGAATCTAGATTAATCTATATGAAAATGCAAATTCCATGAATACAGAAAACAAGTTTAAAGACAAAAAATAGAGAGATTACAGAATGCAAATGAGGAATACCTGATCCGGATGTCTGAAGAAGATTCTGATGTTGAAGCAGTCTGGATCGTCTGAGATTCGATAGAATCATCTGCAATCAGACAAGATCATCTGAGATCTGACGAATTCGTCAGACGAATTCATCAGAGACCTGCAAAACCGAAAACAGATGCAAAATACAAAAAGTACTACAGTGCTAACAGAGGGAAATGATATAAAATGGCAGCAATGTTATCAAACTGAAACTTAAACACAGAGACAGAAATGAATCATGCTAATTAGATGATAATTAGGATTTAATTATGCACTTAATCTAAATGGGTGAACTCCAAATGCAAAATAACATAAAACACTGAATAGACTATCTAATTTGCAGAATAAAATGACAGAGAAAAGGTTGAGAAAGGCAAACTTCAGGCACTGATTGCCTTAATACGGACTGCAGTCGAGATCGTCTCGCATCAGTACGAAATCGCCTCGAATTCGATAGGTTCGCCTCCGATCTGAACAGGTTCATCGACGACGATAGGTGCTGGCTCCGGCTGAAGAACAGTGATGTACCTACAACAAAATTGATATGGAACTAGTGCAAATGAAGAATAGGGATGATTTAACGTGAATGGAGTTAACTTGCAGAGAATTTCGGCCAGGGGGTGCTAAAGGAATAGTTTAGGATTAAATAGGCTTAGGGGAGTAGTTAGGAGGTTGGAGATCATCCCAATTTGGGAGATCTCCAATGGGGGAGGGTCCCAACGGCGCAGACACGCTTCTGCCCGTATTGGAGACCCGTTGGAACAGAATCCAACTTTGCAAAATCAGTTTTGCAATAAGATCGTCTGGACGTCTTAGTCCAGACGAAATCGTCAAATCTGGGCGATATCGTCTGATCGGCGACGATATCGTCAAACGGTCAAAACAACCTCTAAAAATGGCACGAAAAAGGGGGAAACGGATTTCTCGACGGTTAACGGGCGGTTTGGGAGGTTAAATTTGAATTTTAAATTATTTACTAAGGTGAATGTAATTATTGTAATTTTACTGCACCAATTTTAGGGTGCTACAGTTCCTTCCCTGCTAAGCAATCTGAGCATATTGGAAATGGGGATGAAAGGTTGGAAAGGCCTTTCACCATCTCATATTTTCTCAACTCGAGCAAATATCCTAAACTTAGATGCCCATATCTCTTGTGCCAAAAATAAGTAGCCTCCTTTGTTGTCGTTGCCATGGCAACATGAGGTATTAAAACGGAATCTAAGATGAACAAGTCATGCTTGTATGATCCTGTTGCTACATGATTTCCCTTTATGATATTGAAACATCTCTTTTTGCCCTCCTCAACATAGAAAATAACATTCACGTCTCTATCCAAGATCTGAGGGACAAACAACAAATTGTTGGCCAATCCAGGAACATAGAGTACCTTCTCAATCTCTGAGAGATTTGCCATCTGTAAGAGTGACAAAAAAATCTCCTTCACCTTGAACTTGGTAGAGCTGATTGTCAACAATGGTCACTGGTGAAAGCACGAGATTTCGAGTGAAGGAAACACTAATTGCGATGCATTCAAAATCAAATACGCTTAAGTCCTAAAAATATAGAATGCATGAAATGAAAGAGACGCATTGAAATGAGATACAAGCAAATGGAGAAAACACAGCCCTTTCATTAAACTCTCTTGATCTCTGTTACAAAGACGCCTCCTCCCTTTTCGGGGCTAGGAGCGTTAAAAGAATTTGATTACAATCAAGACTTAATGTTCCTCTTTCCGCGTGCCCACACTTGAGATGGGCGGGCCAAGACGATGTCGCCGCTGATGTTGATGAGTCCTTAACCTCTGCTGCTCCTCCTGCGAACAAAGAAACAACAAAGATGTCAGTAGCACCTATGACAAAAAGGAAAGTTTGTTCTTTGAAATCGCCAAAAGATGCATGCAAAAAATTGTCAAATATAGTGAATAAAATGGACCTAAGTCACCTGCAAATTTGACAGAGGACAGAAGACATCACCAGAGGGCCACTGCCATTGAAACAGTCGGCCAATCTGCCTTCACCTGGAATTCGTCCCTGGGCAGGACGAATTCTGACTGCTATTCGTCCCTGGGTGGGACGAATTCTACTGTGTTGGAAAAGCCAAAGTGATCCTGCTCCAATGTCGACTCCCGAGACCTCCAAAACACCTGCAAACAGAGGGGTTATGTAATTGGGGCCATTTTGGGACGACCCAGATGGTCGGATTCTCCCAATTTGGCCTCTATCCTCAGGAATTCGATGTCGCCACCTGCAAGTTAGTAGGACAACAAAGCGACAAAAGGCATGATAAAATCTGATCAAAATGTTATGGAATTGAAGCTATGAGTTCACTACAATGGAATAACACAATATGCAACATGAACCAATAATCTAGAATGCTTTAGAATAAAACTTAGAAAATGCGGGGTGCCCAAGTGGGCCTCCCACCGTTGGCACTTGATTTCGGTGCCAATCCACTAGGGATGGGCCCAAAACCTCTTAGGATTGGGGTGTCTACAAATTGGTGGTGTAAGGTGGTCAAATGTTGGATTTGGGTTGGATCCACGCTTCCAAAATCCACCCAATAACCTCCCTTGCAAAAGATATTAGTGGATGTGAGAAGGTGAATCAAAAAGATGCAAGTGGGTAATCAATTGGACAGCACTTCATTGCTTGAAATCGCCTCCAATCTCCTCTCTTTGGGTGAGAAAAGTCCCACCTTTTATAGACCCATGGGGTCTCTTTGGAGAGGGAAGCATAAGCGCCATGTGTTGGTCATAGGTGCCATGTGGCAGTCATGTCTTCCCATGAGGGAGGGGAGTCCTCCATGACTTGGGCTTTCATAACTGCCCTTGTGATAGTCCTCTAATGGCCCATCTGTCCACCCACACACGCGTGCGAGGCAGGAGTCATCAACTGACTGTCCCTGGCTGCCACTTGGCGCCATTCTTCTTTTTGCTCGTTAAACACAGAATTCGTCCCGACCAAAGACGAATTCAGAATTCGTCCCTGGGTGAGACGGATCCCAGTTTGAATTCGTCCCTGGGTGAGACGAATACTAAGGAAAGTGCCTGAATGTGCCAAATTGCCTCTTGACCTTACAAAATTGCTATGAAAGTGGTTAGGACCATTGTTTAACCTCTGGGGGCTGCCCTGGGGGCTGTGTTTGTCAAAGCGATCAGTGTTTGTAGCCACATAATCGGATTGGTGTTGTTTTGGTGTCTATAGATGCCCCTTTTTGGGATGCGTTGTGCATGGCACAGCACCGAGCAAAAATAGATAACCAAAGCACTAATGATTAGGGTTTCTTGGTAACCTAACCAACTTTTGATGCCCCAAGCATGGAAAGGGCATGCATTCTTGAATCCTTGCTTTTGACGAGCTAAGGAGTTTGATTTCAAGTATTAACCTATTTTGGTGAGGTGTGACTTGAGCTTGGACATTGATCAGTCATGATTAGGCAAAGGGTGCAACCTTTTATCCATGGGGGAACCTTGTGTTCATGATTCATGAAATGCCAAGTGTTTGATCGCATTTGATCGATTTGTTGTTATGCTTGTTTGCTGCCCCAAGCAGGAGCGTGATTGTCTTTGTCAATGATTCTTTGAATGCATGTCATTTTCCTTAATTGGGTGTGTGCTTGTTGATTGGTGACTAAGTGTGACTACCCCCTCAAGCGACGAATCGATGAGGGAATGACCTTCATGAGAAAAGCGACGAGTCACTTGACCCAAGATGACTTGTGCAAGGGTGCCTTTAGATGGTTTATCGTTAAGCATGTGCAATTTTTCCAACATTTGGACCTATTTTTGGTGGGTGGTAACCCTTTTTGTGATGCCATAATGGGGTGAAAGTGATCAAAAATCCATCTTCCCATGGAGCGGTCCGGCTAAAGTAGCCTTCTTAGGGAGTAGGATAATGACAATTTGTGACCCCAACATCTATTTTCTATGCCAAGAGGTTAAGTGCAAGAGCACTTGTGTCCGGCAATGCTTATTTCTTTGTTTTTATGTTGCATTTTTTTTGTTGTTTTGATTTTCTTGTTGTTTTTTTGTGACGCCATTTGGGGGTTAAATTGTCGAAAATCCGTCCTCCCGTGGAGTGGTCCGGCTATGGTAGCCTTCTTAGAGAGTAGGATAGTGACAATGTAAACCCCGACATCAATTTTTCTATGCCAAGAGGTTAAGTGCAAGAGCACTTGTGTCTGGCAATGCTTATTGCTATGTTTTTGTTTGTGTTGCATTTTTTTGTTGTTTTGTTGTTTTGATTTTCTTTGATCTTATGCATGATGGTTGATGAATATGGATGTATGCATGTTGATTTATTTTTATGGATGCATATGCTATGATGAATGCAAATGTTTTTGATTTATATGTGATATGCGAGAGATGAAATGGATGAATGGGATTTGTGATGTTTGGCTATGGCACCATAGACTGTTTAGAACTCCGTTATTTTGTTTTTAGGCGATTGTTGTGATGCATGACTTTGTATGTATACATGTGGTTTTTCTTTTTTTTTTGTATTTTCTGATGGTATTGCAAAGATGAAAAGTAGCGCAGTTGGTTTAGAAATGTAGCTAAGGTTTTCTGAGATGCATACGGTTTTAACTCACTAGCCACGACTGTACTTTATCTTACAAGACTTTTGAACAAGGTATGAATCGGACTTGTTTTTGACCAAGCTATTTCACATCCCTGTGTGTGCAATTGAGTTCATTTATGTGGTATTTGTCAGGATACCACCAGTGCCAGATGGGCTTTCAACCGAACCTGTATTGAGGATCACCTAATTAGCTCCACTAACTCCTTTGTTGTATTTAGTTAGATTAATCTGCGATGTTATCCAGGATGCCATAAGCTAGCTCATCCACATGCAAACATTGATCTGTACGCAAGTTAATGTGACAGATATATCGTCATGCGAGAATTTTACCGCCAGTTACCGATAGGCTATCAACCAAACCAGTACTGAGGCTTGCCTCATGACCCGTTAGAATGCTGAGAGTTCCAGGGATTCAAGTTCAACTCCCTTCTTTTCTTCAATTGTATTGGGATACTTGCTCGTTTGTAGTGATAAGATCACTGTTTATTTTGATTTGTTTTTCTTTTGAGCAAGGGATTGGGGATATGGAGTGACGAAAATCACTATCGTTTGTGTCGTTTGATGTGTGCACTGTAGGATGTCAAATATTTTATTTTTGACGTTTTGCAAATTTTTGATGTTTTGCAACTATTGAGAACTAGGGATTCTTAGGGAATTGGGTAGGGAGGATGCTTGTCCTTTTGCCAACTCTCAGCATTCTTGGGGTCATTCGCACAGGGGGATGAGCAAGATAACCGTTTCGCTTATGGTGACTTGGATTACCCTACAGGTTTCATCTTTCGTTCACACAACTTAGGAATTGTTTTATGTGTTTTAATTTGTGTTGGGATGTTACGTAACAAGGTGTATTTCAAGTGTAACTCTACCTTCATAAAATTTGTCTGACTCGGTACATTACGTGGCTAAAGAGCAAAATGATGATTGAATCATGAAAACTCTTGATACATTAAAAGACCACTGACTCTAGTGTGGTAAAAGCGATGCATGGTGTTTTTGTTGTTTTGTAAAGTGGAACAGTGTGGAACAAGATGGACTAGCAGAGCAATTACAGCCTATGGTGCCTTTGACCTGTATGACCACAAATATGCAATGTATGGATGTAATTGTTTGATGCAGCTATGTATTTTTGTATTTTTGATGGATTGATTTTTTTTGAATATGAAGATGAGGTGCGAGAAGAGCTTCTCTATTGATGAATTTGAGTATGCCTAGAAATGAGATGCAAAAATTTTTGTTGTTTTTGATGATTTTTGTTGTTTTTGAATTTTCTTGATTTTTGACCAAGCGATTGTGGAAATCCTTGGGGCATTTTTGGATGACCAAGCGATTGCGATAATCCTTGGAGGATTTGGGGTGACCAAGTGATTGCGATAATCCTTGGAGCTTTTGGTATGACCAAGTGATTGCGATAATCCTTGGAGCTTTTTGGGGTGACCAAGTGATTGCGATAATCCTTGGAGCTTTTGGGGTGACCAAGTGATTGCGATAATCCTTGGAGCCTTTGGGGTGACCAAGTGATTGCGATAATCCTTGGAGCTTTTTGGGTGACCAAGTGATTGCGATAATCCTTGGAGCGTTTTTGGGGGTGACCAAGTGATTGCGATAATCCTTGGAGCTTTTGGGGTGACCAAGTGATTGCGATAATCCTTGGAGCTTTTGGGGTGACCAAGTGATTGCGATAATCCTTGGAGCTTTTGGGGTGACCAAGTGATTGTGATAATCCTTGGAGCTTTTGGGGTGACCAAGTGATTGCGATAATCCTTGGAGCTTTTGTGGTGACCAAGTGATTGCGATAATCCTTGGAGCTTTTGGGGTGACCAAGTGATTGCGATAATCCTTGGAGCTTTTAGGGTGACCAAGTGATTGCGATAATCCTTGGAGCTTTTGTGGTGACCAAGTGATTGCGATAATCCTTGGAGCATTTGGGGTGACCAAGTGATTGCGATAATCCTTGGAGCTTTTGTGGTGACCAAGTGATTGCGATAATCCTTGGAGCTTTTAGGGTGACCAAGTGATTGCGATAATCCTTGGAGCTTTTGGGTGACCAAGCGATTACGATAATCCTTGGAGCATTTTTGGGATATGGCTCTCTTAGATATGAAATGGTCGTAAATGACTGATATTCAAGGGTTCTGTTTCCTTGATACCGTCAAGAGAAGCTAGCCGGTACGTCCCGGGTCCTATTTTGCTATCAATGACATATGGACCTAACCAATTTGCCGCGAACTTGTCCCTTAGGTGGGACGGCAAATTAGAGTTCTGTTGGTTTTCCTTCAAAACCAAATCACCAACCCGAAAGTCCCTTAGGTGAACTTTCATGTTGTAAGCTTTCTTAAGCCGCTCTTGATAGATACGTAAGTGCTCTAGAGCATTAACGCGTCATTCTTCAAGCAACGTAAGTTGGTCTAATCGGGCCTGCCGTGCAGTGTCATCATCGATGAACTCCTACATTGATATGCGGAGGGAAGGAATTTCCAACTCGAGAGGCATTACTGCCTCTGAGCCATACACGAGCGAAATGGAGTTGCCCCAGTTGGCGTCCGAATGCTAGTGCGATAAGCCCAAAGGGCAAGTGGGATTTGTATGTGCCAATCCTTATGACTGTCTGCGACCATATTTTTAAGGATAGCAACTAGCATTTTGTTTGATGCCTCTGCTTGCCCATTTGCTTATGGATAATAGGGTGTCAAAAAACTGTGCTGAATTTTGTACTTTGTGGTCAAAGCACGCACGTCTTTGTTCTTGAATGATGGCCCATTATCCGAGATTATTTTGGATGGAATACCAAAACGACATATGATGTTATGCAAAATGAACTCCACAATGCGGGGTCCTGTCGTAGAGGTTAGCGGAATTGCTTCCACCCATTTGGTAAAATACTCTGTGGCCGTTATGATAAACGTGTGATGGCCTGACGATGCAGGGGAGATCTTTCCAATTAGATCGAAGCCCCATTGCAAAAATGGCCAAGCAGACTGGACTGCCTGCAAGTCCTGGGAAGGTACGTGCATCAAATTGGCATGATGTTGACACTTCACGCACTTCTTGACATATGCGCAACAATCTCGCTCTAAATATGGCCAATAATAGCCCATGCGAAGAATGCGCTTTGCAATGGCCATACCACTAAAGTGGCCACCACATGTACCATCGTGCGCTTGGGCGACTGCCCAAGTGGACTCTTGCTGGTCCAAGTAACAAAGAAGGATTCCTTCATAGCTGCGACGATACAAAATGTCTCCTATCAAGACATACTTAGCCGCTTTCTGCTTGAATGTTCATTTTGCGGCGTGCGTCAATCCAAGGGGAAGATTACCTAACTTGAGGTAGTCTCTAATGTGTAAATACCAGTCTTGTTGATCGAAAACCTCGATAGTATGAACAGCCAATCCCTTTTGAAGTTCTTCCCTAACAAACGCTAAATGGGATAGAACTTGTAAAAATAGCATTGTGTTGCTATTAATGGGAGTAGGGGAAAATAAGGACCCCCAGTTGGCACGTTTCAGACGATCTCGGATTCAAAAGAACTTATCCGAGGATGGTTCAATCTGGATCATGTGGATTCCTGGTGTCAAGTCTGAGCTTGCACGCTCCATCACGGATTGCGATAAGGTTTTGACTTGAATGGTTGTCATATCACCGAAAAGGTCTTGTGGAATTAGTGACCCCAAGGAGGCCATTGTGTCCGCAAAATGATTTGATGATCGAGGGAGTGCCTCGATGTCGTACCATTCAAGTTTTGCCAGGAATTTGTCCACAAGGGCTTTATAAGCCTGCAAAACTGGGCATTTGCATTTATATACCCCTTTGACTTGATTGACTATTAACAGCGAATCACCAAAGATATTCAGTTGTTTGATGTTCATGGTGATTGCTGTCTGAAGACCTAGGAGCAAGGCTTCATATTCTACATTATTTTTGGTGCATTGGAAGTTTAATTTAAATGACAGGGGCATTGGAGCACCCTGCGGTGTGAAGAATACAATTCTCGCGCCACCACCTTGCTCACATTTAGAACCATCAAAGAATAAGGTTATGTCGGCCTGTGACTCAGGCTCATCAGAATCTGGAGATTCTAAGACATGGAAGACCCCATCATCTGGTAGTTCTATGACTAGAGGTTGATCGTCTTCAAGAGGAGCCTCTGCTAGTTGATCGGCTATGACTTGTCCTTTGATAGATTTTTGTCCAATAAACTCAATGTCAAATTTTGTCAACAACATGATCCATTTCACCGTGCGACTACTATGATAAGTACGACTCATCATGTATCGCAATGGATTCTCCTTAGACACAACATACGTAGTGTTGCTCAGCATGTAGTGGCGTAGCTTTTTGGTAGCAAACACCACTGCCAAGCAGAGTTTCTCAACGTATGCATAATTAAGTTTGTAACTGACCAGGGTGCGGCTAAGATAGTAAGTAGCTCTGTTCCTTGTGAAGTTCATTCTTCCGGGCTAGCATGGCGCCCAGTGCCACCTCGCATGGCTGAGATGTATAAGTAGAACGGCACTCTTGGTCTAGGTGGTGCCAATACTGGCGGCGAAGCCAGGTATTGTTTTATCTCGTCAAAGGCTGACTGGCACTCATCATCCCAATGAAATGTAACCCCCTTATGCAACAATTTGTTCATGGGTCGACATTTGTCAGATAATTGTGCTATGAAGTGTTTAATCAACGTGACCTTTCCTTGCAGACTTCTAAGCTGCTTAATAGTGGTTGGGGGAGCCATTTCAAGGATTGCCTTGACTTTCTGTGGGTCCACCTCAATTCCTCGTTTTGAGACTATGAAACCCAAGAGTTTTCTAGATGTGATGCCAAATACACACTTCTTGGGATTTAGTCTAACCTTATGCTCTATGAGGCGATTGAGGATCTTGCTTAAGTCATCGAGATGATCTGAGCGCAAAAGAGACTTGGCTAACAAATCATCTATGTAATCTTCCAAAGTTTTATGCATGTAATTGTGGAAGATGTACGTCATGGCACGTTGGTAGGTGGCGCCAGCATTTTTAAGGCCAAAAGGCATGACCTTATAACAAAATGTCCCCCAAGGCATTGTGAACACCGTTTTGAGTTGATCCTCAAGATTGATACGAATCTGATTGTATCCTGAGAAACCATCCATGAGGGATAGCATTTCGTGACCTACTGTAGCGTCTACCAATGCGTCGATGCTTGGCAAGGGGAAATCATCCTTAGGACTCGCTTTGTTTAGATCTTGAAAATCAGTGCATAAGTGAATCCTCCCGTCGGGCTTTTTAATGGGAACCATGTTGGATAGCCATGGTGGATAATCCACACAGATGACAAACTATGCATCCAATAGCTTTTGCAATTCATCTTTGACCATCAATGCCACTGTTGGGTGCATCTTTCATAGTTTTTGCTTTACGGGCTTGATTGTCGGATCAAGCATTAAATTATGTGTGACTAGCTGCGGGTCTAGTACTGGCATGTCTCTGTATGACCATGCAAAAACTTCCTTCTTCGCTTTAAGAAGGGCAATGTAGTCGGCTTGCTCTTTAGGGGATAAGCTTACCCCCAGCTTGATAATATGTGGATTCATTAGGTCTAAGTCGATGTCTACGTCAGTCGTTTCCTCGACTGACATGTGGGATCCGTCCTCCAACTGATGTGGAGTTGGGATCAAATGAATATCATTAGCTGAGTTTAAATCTACATTTGGAACCTCGGGTCCCTCTTCAGCTTAAAAAATATCCCAAGTTATCCTTGGGGTAAAATGAGGCATTTCACCGAAAGGCCAGTACTCTGATGGTGATAAAGGTGAATTGACACGATCCCAGTCGATGGCATCTATGTCTAGATGCAATGACCGTGCTGGATCAACCGGATTGCGGATGGGTGCGGTCAAGTCAATGGAGATCATGTGGATGAAATGAGTTTGATCTCCACTACCGCGGGTGTTATAACTCGAACATTCTGGGTGCTCCCTATGCTCTGGATCTGGTTCTGTAGGGACGGGTATGAACGGATAGGCCCTATGTGTTGGTAAGAAGATAGGGTCTTCTCTTGGCACTGATATCATGATAGGGTCTCGGGGTGGACGGTGTTCATCTTGAATTTGGAGCCATGGATCCAACACTTGGTCCTGTTGTGGTTCATCCACAACACACCCCAGAAGTGGGGACCCACCTTTGTTTTTGTAGGTTTTAGGGAAGATCTCAAAGACCCAGATGCTAAAAATGAAGAAAAGAAGAAAAATGCCTAAGTGTTGAAAGGGTCGCGAAATCGCGACATGTCGCGATATCGGACATGGAAATCGCGACCTGTCTCTCCATCGCTACGAGTTGCCGAGAGGAAGCACAAGGTTGAAAGTGGTAGGAATCACTTCACTACTTCGTGAAGCGGAGGCTCGAAAGAAAAGTGGTAGGTGAAGCGGAGGCTCGAAGGAAAAGTGGTAGCGAATCGCTACCACTTCGTGAAGCGGAGGCTCGAAAGAAAAGTGGTAGCGAATCGCTACCACTTCGTGAAACAAAGGCTCGAAACCAAAGTGGTAGCGATATCGCTACCACTTCATCGAAGGAAGGCTCGAAACCAAAGTGGTAGCGATATCGCTACCACTTCATCGAAGAGGAAGGCTCGGAACCAAAGTGGTAGCGATATCGCTACCACTTTTTTGAAAAGAAGGCAAAGCAAAGTCGGTAGCGATATCGCTACAACGAGCTACTACGGGCGTACGGACCAAGAACATGTCGCGATATCGCGACATGTCACGATTCGCTGACATGTCGCGTTATCGCGGCTAGGAAACGGGAAGAGGCCAAATGCAAATTCTATCGGGATTTCCGTGGGAAGGCGTTACGAAAGGTGCGAGGAGACGCAGGACACGTGGCGAAAATGACGAGAACCGGAAGTAACGTTTCATAACAACGATTCCTTGGCCGCGAGAGATCGAGCGTTACGATTGCACGCAAGGGTTAGAATACCAAAAGGCGGGAATTGAAGCGAAGGGTCACGGGAGTCGAAACGAAGCGTCATGGAGCAGCCGAGAACGCGCGACAGAAAGGTTAAATAGCAGAAATGTAGATGGATACGGGGCTGGAGACTGTAACAAAAAAGCATTATTTATTGAAATAAAGGATTTTTCTTTGGTAACACGACTTTTGTGTGTAAAATCAAAAGGAGATCGAAGCCAAAACTATTGTTTTATTGTCAATCTTTCCGTTGCATCATTTTGTCTTGTATCTATTTCGTTTACGCCATGGGATGGGTTACGATAGGTGAATGGTAGAATGATGCAGTTATATTCTTTTCCTTAGAGTCTTGCATCTGATCTGATTAGATTGTGTGTTAGTACGGATCTGATCGGTTGGGTTGTTTTGGGGACTTCATCTCTTAATTTGGGATTTTGCAGGGAGGAGATCGTGAACCATTTTAATATCCTTCATTATTTTCCAGTGACTCAAAAATAACGGTTTCTGTTTTATTCCTTGATATGCTTAATTTCATGTGAGAGACTAACATTGAAATAACAGAACTATTGAATAGAGATAAAGCGAGCGAGGTTAACCTTAGAATAAATTGTGAATATTAGAACATCAAAAGGATTTTTGTTTATTTTTGATTAATCAAACAAGTCAAGATTATAAAGTTCATTGAGAATCAACAAAGGCCCCTTGTTAACGGCTATCTGCGAGGATTTGAGTTATTACGGGATATATCGGTTGTATGTATTAAATTGAAATTCATTTTTATATACGTAAAAGTTGTTTCACAAAGAAGCTTGGAGAAATAATAAAAGGAAGGAAAATAAAATAAATTATTTCTTTGCAAGAAAGAGTCTTTTGTTCGAGACTCTAAGTTGCGTGTTATTATTTGTAATATGACAAATTAACACTCAACATTTTGGCGCTAGAAGGAGGGCCTTATGTATTGCTTTGCAATTTTGATTTGTTCTAACAATTAACGTGGGTAGTTTTGTTTCCACCTATTGTGCTTGCGGGTGTAACATTTAGACATTTTATCCGCGGCGAGTTGAGAAATATTTTAGAGTCCTAGAGTTTCCAAGTGGCCCAACTTTGAGTACATTGCTACTAGGTCTAAAACCATAGGGGAAACTATCTTCCAAAGCCTTTCTCCCACTGCTAGGAGGCCGAAAAACAAAACATTAGAAGTTGAAATACCACCCGGTATACTTGAGTTAGGGATTTCTTTGGACTCAAGTACCTCTAGTGGGCATGAACCCTTAAGTTCAAGTGGGATAGTAACACCAGTTGTATCTGTCTCCACAGTTCTAGGAGTTCCAATTGTTCCCACAGGGTTGACACCTTTGAATAACATGGCCCAACAACAACAACAACAGCCACCTGCCCTTTGGTATGGTGCTCAGAGTTCCCCTTTAGATATTCCCGGGGCAGTCGTGAGTCCACGACTTGCCTAGAAACATTGAAAGGGGATTACCCAAATTCATTCATGATGGTCCAACAATAGTAGAAGATCATGTCCAAATCTATAAAGATTACATGTTTAGGCGGGGGTTACTCACGAGGATGTTGCTGTCGAGTTTTCCCTGCTAGTCTAGACCACATTGCTAACGAATGGTATCGAAATTTGCCGACGGGGTCCATAACTTCATGGGCCCGGCTAGAAGCTGCGTTCATAGGTCAATTCGGACAGTTAGTAGATCCCTCCATGACATACAATTTCTTCGTATCTTGCAAAAGACAAACCAATGAACCCATTCGAACGTTCAATCGAGAGATTTCAAAAGCTATATACGAATGTGACTCGTCACTTTGCGGTAGACCACTGCAATTGCCTTGCGGCTATACTTCGGAGCCTTAGATCCTTTAACATCTTTGTTGACTAGAAGGAACCCTCGGGTTACAACCCTTCCTTTGGCTTATGCGAAACAATGACTCTCGAGCAGCGGATGAACCTGCCGGGCGCGGGATTGTCTCAATTGACTGGGATGGGACAATATGGCCCATACGACCAATTTGCCATGATGAACCAGGTAGTAGCACCACAGGCTCCGATGTTGAACAACTTCCAAACACCCACCCAAGTTACGCCATTGTCAGGTTATCCGAATGCCGTTGTTCAAACACGAGTTTGATTCAAAATAACTCGATGGGTTTGCATGGGTTCGGTATGGGCAATAATCTATTGACCATGTCGGGGTTTGCTCCAATTAACACGCCAAGCTCAGCGACTTATCCAACAATCACTCCCATTCAAAATGGGAATCCAGGATGGAATCCACTTGGCCAAACTCAAGCCATTCAAAATGGGAATCTAGGGATGGAATCCACCCCAAACTCAAGCCATTCAAAATGGGAATCCCAGGATGGAATCCACCTGCCCAAACCCAAGCCATTGTACCCGAGTCCGGAGGTGGCTAATGCGGCCAACACAAGCTGGACCTGCAATTGCGAGTGCCTCAACCACAAGGGTCCGAAGCGGCCATAGAAAATATGAAAGAAACGTTGGCCAAGGTGTTGGTAACGAGTGGGGAATGTCAATAAAAAAGTTGATCAGGCCATGGGCCATAACCGACCTCACAATCATAGAGGAAAAGGAATGTATAACACGCTGCCTAACAACGGGCGGGTACCCAATCCCGTTGCCAACCGGGTAGACATTTCGGAAGGCTGTGGAGATGCGGGATCTTGTGATAATGATTGCCCCAACTGTGGCCACGTGAAACCGGAGTCTATGCTAACGGAGGTCATACATTCCCATGAAAGTGAAGAAGAGGAGGATGTAGAATTTTTTGGAAGCGAAGATGAAGAAGCTTTGGAAGTTCATGCAAACAAACGTTTTGGGAAAGCAAATCACAAATATTACACTAGGAGTTCTAAAGAGCCCAAAACTTCCTCTGCTCCTCCTAATAATCAATTACTCCCTCCTGACCCTAAAGGAGATGTCAATCCCCCTCCTCCATCGAAGGTCGAAAAGTCTAAGATGATGCAAAACTTGCCAAATCCGAGAAAAGCTCACTTACGATTTGGTGGAAGATATGAAGAAGAATAGGGCCAATGTATCGATGTATGACATGGCCCGATTATTAGGCCAAGAAGTGAGTTCACCAAAAGGATTAAATCCATCTGCACAAGTTCATGAAGCTAAAAGTTCTTAGTCACAAGTGGTTGTACAAAAAGAAAAACAAGATATACCTCCCTTTTTGGTAACCATTAGAATTGCGAGTAAAAACTTGCACAATTGTTTAATAGACTCGGGGGCCTCGGCTACTATCATGCCCTTAGAAATCTGTAAAATATTGGGACTTACACCAAAGCCTTCTAGGAGCGAGGGTGGTGCGGTTGGACGGAGTCAACCATGGAGGCGATAGGGGAGAGCTGGGTGATGTGCATATTCAAGTCAATTCAGAACCCAGAGTTCAACAACGCATAGACATATTGGTGCTCGATATTCCTATCAAATATGGCATGGTATTGGGAAGAGATTGGAGTAAGAACCTAAACGGTTACATTGTGATAGACTCTTCACACATGTGGCTGCCTTGGAGGGGAGTGGCCAATCAAATTCGAATTGACAGTGAACCCCGACTCAAAGAGATGATCACGAGATTACAACAAGCCGAACGAGATCCAGTACATTGAAGGTGAGTTGGGAGCATCTTGTTTGGACATAGAAGCACTCAAAAATACCCATGATGAAAGGATTGGGCGCAACTTTCTTGAAGGACATCAAGACATTTGGACCTTAAGATTTGATGGATCCGAGGTCCGGGACAAGGAGCGAGGAGCCGGTGTTGAATTGTCATGTTCGGACCGGGGAGCCTATATTCGTTGCATACGGACTACGGTTCCACTGCCACCAACAATATGGCGAGAATATGAGGCTTTGATTCTTGGACTACGGTGGCCATTCGGAAGAAAATTAAATATATCAAAGTCCTTGGTGATTCGGAGCTGGTGGTGAAACAAGTGAGGGGACAATACATATGCAAGGACGAGCGGCTCAGGCTTTACCGAACTAGGGTCAGAGATTTAATAGATGAGTTTGACGCCTTTAACATTTCTCTGATCTCGAGAAAGGGCAATCGTATGGCAGACTCCCTAGTTGTAGCAGCGAGTATGTTGAAGCCAGTGGACCATAAGAAATGCAAGAAGTTCTCTATAGAGTTGGTCCCTTGTCCCTCGATACCAGATAATGTTACGAACTTCCAAGTATTTGATAGTGACAGGCACATATTTCATTTTGTCACTAATTACGGTATATTTGAAAAGCGAGTACATAGATGAAGAAGAAAGGGACGTAGAGGAGGTAGTTTCGAAAGATAAAAATCCTGTAAAAAACAACAGGATGCCCGATGAGATAGCTTCATTAGAAAAAATCTTTGATATCGGATGCAAACCAAGAAAAGGTAAAAGGGTTCCATCTCCTGGAGAGGCACGTGATTTGGTTAACATTGGAAGTGCAAAAAATTCCCGGGAGGTATTCATAGCAAAAGCATGTACCAAGCGGGGAGAAGGATTCCATAGCAAATGCATTAAAAGAATACATAGATTGCATTGCTTGGAGTTATAAGGAGTTGAAAACCTATGATGAGAATGTCATAATGCACACGATTCCACTTGAAGCCGAGTCCAAGCCCTTCGAGGCAAAGACAAAGGCGAGTTAATCCATTATTAGAACCCTTGATAGAGAAAGAGGTGAAGCGGCTGTTAGAAGCTAAGATCATCTTTCCCGTTAGGCATTCCACGTGGGTTGCTAACCTAGTCCCTGTGAGGAAAAAGAGTGGAGAAATAAGGTTGTGCATTGATTTCAGAAATCTCAATAAGGCATCCCAAAAGGACAACTACCCGTTACCCACCATCGATGAAATACTCCAAAAGGTAAACGGGTCGGAGATGATGTCATTCCTGGATGGTTATTCGGGATATAATCGGGTCCTTATCCATCCTAGTGATAGGATGAAGACTGCCTTTACGACAAAATGGGGCACCTTTGCATACGGGAGAATGCCCTTCGGACTATTGAACGCAGGTGCCACTTTCCAGCGAGCTATGGATTTTGCTTTTAAAGGGCTTATTGGTAAGTGCATCATTGTTTACGTCGATGACATTCCTGTATTTTCTAAGAACGAGGGAAAACCATGTCGGGGATCTTAAGAAAGTCTTTCAAAGATGCGGGGAACATGGTATATCTCTCAACCCAAAGAAGTGCATCTTCGGGGTAACGAGAAGGAAAACTGTTGGGGCATATAATATCTAAGGATGGAATTTCCATTGACACTGAGAGAATAGAAGCCATACGGCAAATTCCTCGTCCCAATAGCAAGAAGGGGTTGAGATCATTTTTCGGAAAGATCAATTTTGTCGAGAAAATTTATCACAGATTTTGCGAGAGATAGCAAGACCTTTGAACGACATGCTAAAGAAAGAGGTCCAGATCATTTGGATAGATGAAAGGATAGAGGCTTTTGATAATATCAAGGATGCGATTTCTAAAGCCCCAGTTTTGGTGAGTCCCGATTATACGAAGCCTTTCTATATCTACACATTTGCTTGAGATCACTCCTTTGCGAGTGTTTTAACTCGAGAAGAGTGAAGGCGGCATTGAAAATCCCATTGCTTTCTGAGTAGTCCTCTCAAAGATGCAAAGCTGAGATATTCTACCCTAGACAAGCAAATGTATGCGTTGGTTAAGACTGTAAAAAATTCAGGCACTACATAGTCCACAGTAGGGTCTTTGCTATCGTCCCAGATCCTGCTTGTCAAAGCCATGTTCATTCAGAATGAATTAGGTGAGAAGCGTGGTAAGTGGGTTTCAACTTTGCAGGAATTTGATCCGGAGATTCAATCGATGAAGATAGTGCGGGGGCAAGGGTTAGCTAAGGCAATCGCAGAACGAGGATCTCGCAATTCCTTGTCAACATTATGAAGTCGTGATGTAACCAAGGAGGAGTGGTATGCGAGATGTGGTGTACTATCTACTAAATGGTAGGTGTCCATCATTTTTGAATGCTACTCGGCGCGAGCCTTGCGTTTGAAGTCTGCTAATTTCCTAGTTAGATCCGGCACATTATACGGAAAGAACCATGAAGGTATTTACCTTCGTTGCGTTGATCAAGAGGAGGCGGTGCGAATACTCGAAGAGTTTCATGGTAAACATGGGACGGGGCATGGGTGCTGCTAATGCCACGGCCCATCAAATCCTCGGAGCCGGTTATTATTGGCCTCAACTATTCAAGGATGCCCATTCTCATGTGAGGTCATGTCACATATGTCAAGCTGCAGCCAATAGAGACAGAAACGCTTCCATGCCTTTACGATCCGTAATCGAGTCCAGGACCTTTCGCGCAATGGGGCCTGGATTTTATTGGGATTATCAGCCCCAATTCATCCGATGCTCACAAATATATTCGACGGCTACGGATTATTGCACGAGATGGACCGAAGCTATCCCCACAAAGAATGCTACTGCGAGAGGTGGTCATTAAATTTTTAGAAGATAACATTGTCACTAGATTCGGGATGCCTAACTCCATCGTAAGTGATAATGGTTCGGCCTTTTCCTCTCTAGAGTTTGCTAATTGGGCATTTGATAACAGCGTGAGTTTAAAGTTCTCCTCCAATTATTACCCTCAAGGTAACGGATTGGCCGAGTCATCCAATAAGAATCTGTTGACTGTCATAAAAAAATTGTTGGAAAGGAATCCGCGGGACTGGCACAATAAGCTTAAGTTGGCCCTTTGGGCTGACAGAATCAGAGTCAAAGAAGCAATAGGGACATCTCCTTACCATCTGGTTTATGAACAAGATCCCATTTTTCCTGAAAATCTCAGATTACAAACGTTGCACTTCATGAAAGATTATTTTGGAACTAATGATAAACTTGAGTCTAGACTAACGCAATTAATGCGCTTGGATGAAAAAAGGGATGAAGCTATGCTTCATTTTAGTAAACACCAAGACATTGTAAAAATATGGTTTGACAAAAGGTCTAAGGCCAAGGCGTTTAAAATTTCAGATTTAGTCGTTGTTATGGGACAAAAGACATGAGAAGAAGGGGGAACATGATAAATTTGATTACCTTTGGTTAGGTCCCTACCAGATTTCAGAGATCCTAGGGGAAAATAGTTTTAGACTAAAAACCTTGGATGGAAAGGATTTGGCACTACCTATCAATGGGTTGCACTTGAAGCATTACTTTCAAGCATGAGGTAGTTGGGCTTTGTATTATATGTAATAACGTTGTAATTTCTTGCTTTCATTTTTCATGTTTAGGTGTGTATTATTTTTTTTTTGACATGTCTAAGCTTTGTATTAATGTTGTGATCTGTTTCTTTGTGTGCAGATTTGATACTTAAGTGTGTGTTTCAGGAGATATCTAGTTTTGTGTCAATCCTGTAATTTAGTTTCTTGATGTGCAGATTTGATATGTTAGTATGTATTCATTTTTTTATTTCAGGTTTTTCTTGTATTAATGTTGGGTTTTTGCGTTTGTGTGCAGGTTGGACATTTAGGCGGTGGTGTTCCTTTGATTTCCTTTTCATTGCCTTTAAAAAAAAAAAAAAAAAGGGAATAAAAGCTTGATGTTGAACACATGCCTAAGATTGGGAGAATATGAAACATTGGAATCATGTTGTAAAAGCTCCACATGTAATACAAACAGTTAATTTAGATCATTTGAAGCTTGTGATGCATGAAAAAGTCAGTTTTGCATGACAAATCATCTCATTTGCAATTCAAGAAATAATGCATTCATGTTCCATCTCACTTTTCATACATTTCACCGTAGTGGCATATGCATCTTAGGTGCAATTCATTTGAGTATGTTGAATCCTCTTAGGGTTATGTTATAACATAAATCTAAGTAAATCCTAAGGTTGGAAACCGAGTCTTGAAGTATCTAGGACCAAGCACGTTTCATACATTAAAAGGGATCTTGAGCAAAATGATCAAAACCTAACTTGGAGGAAAAGGTTGGGCGAAAATGGTTTTCATGTCTATCCTATTATGCAACATGATCCTAAAAACAGTGGTTTTGACCACTTCCATAGAGCTTAAAGCCTAAAATCGAGTAGTAAGGATAGGGTTAAATTCTCATCTCGGTTGGTTGAGAATCTAATTCCCCAAAGCTTTGATTGGACCCACATGGAGTAGTAAGGATAGGGCATAAATTCTCATCTCGGTTGGTTGAGAATTGATTCCCCAAAGCTCTTATGTTTCATTTCGTATTAAGTCTTAGATTGTAAGGATCGTACTATTTGTCCTCTGCAAAGGATGGGTAGTCATCCCCAAGGTCTAAGTAACAAGATTAATATTTTCCACTTACATTTAAAATCTTGGGTTGTAAGGATCGTACTATTTGTCCCTAACCAGGATGGGTAGTCATCCCCAAGGTCCAAGAAGTAAAATAAATAAATTTTTCCCATCTCATCCCTATATTGGATTGTAAGGATCGTACTACTTGTCCTCTGCAAGGGATGGGTAGTCATCCCCAAGGTCCAAAGAAATGAAGATAAGTTTTGGATTATGGGGTTAGATAGGCCCATGCATGGCATCATGTCTTGCCTAAAAAATAAGACCATTGATTGTCTAGAGGGTTAGACTAGCATGACCATTTCTTCCATAATTGGTTTAGTTATTTTGCTCAAAGTGAGGTAAAGAATTCTAAATCAGAATAGTAAGGATAGGGTTAAACTCTCATCTCGGTTGGTTGGGAGTCTGATTCCCCAAAGTTCTGATTTCACATCCACTTGCACATGGGTTCAAGATAGTAGGGACTCATAACCAACTTTGGGATATAATGAACCGTTCACTAGTGGATCCTAAGAGGGTTTGGCAGTCTTGAATGTTTGCACATAATACTACAAGAGTGACTATGCATTTTCTCATGGCATATTCGGTAGGATACACAAATCATTCACAATTTCGCATATGCATTCATGCAAAACCGATGATGGAATGTGGATCAAATTCAAATGATAAGGAAAGGAATTCATTGCACACACCGAGCTAGTACTTGATGATTCTGATAATTCATGTACTTCTGATTTTGGGCATTAGTTATATTGATTATGGGCTAACCCATGTTTTCAAATTTGTGATTTGTGTTAGGTTGGGTTCTTACTAAAATGCTCAAGAGCATTTGACAGTGAGTCGCCATTTGTTGTGGTTCATCCACAACACACCCCAAAGTGGGGACCCACCTTTGTTTTTGCAGGTTTTAGGGAAGATCTCAAAGACCCGGATGCTAAAAATGAAGAAAAGAAGAAAAATGCCTAAGTGTTGAAAGGGTCGCGAAATCGCGACATGTCGCGATATCGCGAAATCGTGACCTGTCTCTCCATCGCTACAAGTTGCCGAGAGGAAGCACAAGGTTGAAAGTGGTAGCGAATCACTTTCTCCACTATTTTCGTGAAGCGGAGGCTCGAAAGAAAAGTGGTAGCGAATCGCTACCACTTCGTGAAGCGGAGGCTCGAAAGAAAGGTGGTAGCGAATCGCTACCACTTCGTGAAGCGGAGGCTCGAAAGGAAAGGTGGTAGCGAATCGCTACCACTTCGATGAAGGGGAGGCTCGAGGACCAAAGTGGTAGCGATATCGCTACCACTTCATCGAAGGGAGGCTCGGAACCAAAGTGGTAGCGATATCGCTACCACTTCATCGAAGGAAGGCTCGGAACCAAAGTGGTAGCGATATCGCTACCACTTCATAAAATAGAAGGCTCGGAACCAAAGTGGTAGCGATATCGCTACCACTTTTTGAAAAGAAGGCAAAGCAAAGTCGGTAGCGATATCGCTACAACGAGCTACTACGGGCGTACGGACCAAGAACATGTCGCGATATCGCGACATGTCACGATTTCGTGACATGTCGCGTTATCGCGGCTAGGAAACGGAAGAGGCCAAATGCAAATTATGTCGGGATTTCCGTGGGAAAGCGTTACGAAAGGTGCAGGAGACGCAGGACACGTGGCAAAAATGACGAGAACCAGAGTAACGTTTCATAACAACGATTCTTGGCCGCGAGAGATCGAGCGTTACGATTGCACGCAAAGGTTAGAATACCAAAAGGCGGGAATTGAAGCGAAGGGTCCGGGAGTCGAAACGAAGCGTCATGGAACAGCCGAGAACGCGCGACAGAAAGGTTAAATAGCGAGAAATGTAGATGGATACTGAAGTGGAGACTGTAACAAAAAAGCATTACTTATTGAAATAAAGGATTTTTCTTTGGTAACACGACTTTTGTGTGTAAAATCAAAAGGAGATCGAAGCCAAAACTATTGTTTTATTGTCAATCTTTCCGTTGCATCATTTTGTCTTGTATCTATTTCGTTTACGCCATGGGATGGGTTACGATAGGTGAATGGTAGAATGATGCGGTTATATTCTTTTCCTTAGAGTCTTGCATATGATCTGATTAGATTGTGTGTTAGTACGGATCTGATCGGTTGGGTTGTTTTGGGGACTTCATCTCTTAACTTGGGATTTTGCGGGGAGGAGATCGTGAACCATTTTAATATCCTTCATTATTTTCCAGGTGACTCAAAAATAACGGTTTCTGTTTTATTCCTTGATATGCTTAATTTCATGTGAGAGACTAACATTGAAATAAGAGAACTATTGAATAGAGATAAAGCGAGCGAGGTTAACCTTAAAATAAATTGTGAATATTAGAACATCAAAAGGATTTTTGTTTATTTTTGATTAATCAAACAAGTCAAGATTATAAAGTTCATTGAGAATCAACAAAGGCCCCTTGTTAACAGCTATCTGCGGGATTTGAGTTATTATGGGATATATCGGTTGTATGTATTAAATTGAAATTCATTTTTATATACGTAAAAGTTGTTTCACAAAGAAGCTTGGAGAAATAATAAAAGGAAGGAAAATAAAATAAATTATTTCTTTGCAAGAAAGAGTCTTTTGTTCGAGACTCTAAGTTGCGTGTTATTATTTGTAATATGACAAATTAACACTCAACAGGTCCCACCCCATTGGGTCTACCCACCATTCATGCCCTAACCTTATGCCCATCTGTCCCATCAGATCTTCATGAGTTAAAGGGTGATTATTCCGTCGCACATGTCTGAGATAGATCATCTCAGTCTCATCTTCTGAATCACTTTCAAAGATCCAAAAATGTTCATTCTCTTTGACAACTGTTTGTGACATTAAGGGTTCTCCTTGTTCCAGTAGGTTAATCTGATCCCATTGCAGTTGTTCCACTCTCAGTGGAGGGACCTGATTCTCTTGACACTGTGTTGATTCAACTGGAACCTCTAAGGGGAACAGCTTCAGAAAGATGTCCGGACACTATTGATGTTCTCTTTGAGGATTAATGTTCGAACTTTCACCTCTTTCTAACAAAAGAGAGGGATTACTGTTGTTGCCAAGGGTGTTTTTTGACCATGGGAGGTAATCTCCCAATGTATATTATGTATTTGGGTTGGCATAAGGATCTGGTGCCAATCCCCCCTTGTTGCCTATTTCTAGGCCTTGCATATTTTCTACCAAGATGTCTAAGGGCAGGGGGTGGTTGAACCCTACCCTCGACTTATCGTATGGCATTTGATATCTTGGTTGGCAAAGGACATGTATCCCTTGCTCATATCTGCCTAGCCCATATCCATGCCAATTGCATTGGCCGAGATATCTTAGAGCGAAGTCCGGGTTTGACAGATAGTTGATGTTTTTAGCAAAAGGTTCTTCGTCTTCGTCCTTTTGCTTGCATGGTTCAAGACCATGATCAAGGCCCCCATACACAAAATTTGTTTGGTTTGGTGGGTAGCCTAGAGGAACAACTGTCCCTATGGGAATGCAAGGTCTCCCCATGTCCTGTACTAACTCTAATGTGGGCGTTGCCACAACATTCTGCACTAAGTACTCCCTAGGCCCGTACTGGCCATTTTAACAGTGATTGTTGATGCTTGGGAGGGAGGGAATGGTAGTCCTTCTTGAGTCCATTCCATGTTTGGTGTTTTAAGAGCCTCAGCTTCCGTTGTGCTAGGTGTTTCTTTTGTTGATACCGTTGATATTGTGGGCAACCCCTCTCCTAGGGGTTGAGCCTCTTCCATGATCTATTTTCCCTTGTCCTTCTGTTTGGCCATGACAGGTGGCATTGATAATGAAGGAGCAGGTGATGAAGACTCACCTGGCTGGGATTTTTTTGATTTGGTCACCAGTGGTGCTTGCGGTATTAGACCCTGTTTAAATGGATTTAACTAGAAATCCAAATGAGTTGAAGGGAGGGTCGATTGAGGTATTAAATGTACCACATTGCAATACTTGAAGGGCTCTAAATCCATCGGGACTACATGTATTTCTCCTTCAAAAGCATACTTTAAGCACTGGTGAGCGATCGAAGGGACACACTTCATGTCCCTGATCCAAGGCCGCCCTAGCAGTATGTTGTAAGCCATCTTGCCTTCTAACACATGGCACAATGTAGGTATTGCCTTTTGTCCTATCTGGATAGGCAGAACAACTATGTCGACTGTCGAGCATATTGCATCGTTGAAAGCTCGTAGTGTGTATGTGGAGGCTGTGATATGAGAGGCTGGCAGCTTCAAATTTTTTAATGCTGCAGTGGTAATGATGTTACTAGACGAGCCAGTATCTACCAACACTCTCTTGTACGGGATCCTGTTGACCCATGCGATAACATGCAGGGGTGGATCTGCCATGTCATTCGATATTGCTTTGACTTCATCCTCTCTGAAGGTAATGACCGGCTCTGTACACCTTTTCACATGTCCCACGAAGTTGTTGAAAGAATTTGCTTCGTGAGGTTGTAATTCGATAGCTTTTAGAATTTTCATAAGAGCTTCTCTATGAGGTGTTGACTGTTGAATAAGCTCGTAGATGGAAAGCCTAGCCGATGTGGTCCACAAACTCTGCGTGAGTTTAGTTCGTATCGTGACCTCGGGTCTAGGCGGAGGCAACTGCACAAGGCGTTGTTGAGGTTGCGATGTTGTTGGAACTTCCCTTGTAGCTATCTCAGGGGCAACTGCTGGGTACTTTTTGTTCTTAGTCACTATACTAATCATTCCCACAAATCCTTGCATGGGAAGATTTTGTCACACCTCATTAATCTAGAGAGGTTTTGCCTGTGCCTCGTGGGCAGGCAAAGGGTCCTTGAATACCCCCATTTGTTGATTGTTTGGCGCTATGGGGTTGTCCATGGCCAATGTTTTATTGTCAATCAAATCTTGGATTAATCCTTTGAATTTCTAGCATCCATTCAAGTCATGTCCCCTTCGCCTATGGAATCTACAATATAATTCCTCTGTATCCCTTAGGCTTGGGAGCATTAGGGTCTATAGTTTGGATCTCTGGAAGGGTGACTAAATTTGTCGCTGACAAGCGGTCAAATAAGGAGTCCCTAGACTCCGTATAAGGGGTGAATTATCACCTAGGGCGACGTTGTTGATTCTGCTCCTGTCTTGTGTTTTCTCTTTCATAACTAGGAGGCACTGCCTGGTAATTAGCCTTTTGGGGCTACATTTCTTGCACGGTCTTGGGGACATTTATCGCAACTTGGTTAAACGTAGTGGGTTGTGATTACGTATTCCCAGTCTTAGTGGTTTTATTCCACTCTTTCTTTTTAGGCTTGGTGATTGCGCCTTCGCCTATCTTGATCTCTTCTATGACTCTGGCTTGCGCCAAAGCTTCTTCTAGACTATCGTATTGCTACAGCAACAATAGCCCAGAGATTGATTTTAAGCAACTCCGTGCAAACATCTGTGTGAGATCAGACATAGGGGGACGGTAGGGTAACTTAGAAAGCAAAGCCCTTCATCGATTCCCGTATGCTGCCATTATTTCTTCCTCATATTGCCTGAGGCTGGCCAGATCACTAAGTGATGCCTTCTTCCTTGTGTTGAAGGCAAAGCGTTCAAGAAACACATCTACTAATTGATCTAGGTTGCTTATGCTGTGTTTGGGTAATTATGTGAACCAATCCGAGGCAGGGCCTACGAATGTGGTTATGAATGTCCTAAGCAACAATGCATCATTGTCTTGGATGTCGAAGCATTGACTTAGGAACCTTGTGACATGTTCTTGTGCGTCCTCTTCACCTTTAAAGATCGCCAATTGAGGCAACTTGAAATGTTCGGGGTAAAGAGGTGTGGGCACTGAGGGATGCACTGGATGACTGCGGAGTTGACGCAACGTGGGCTTTTGATGCCCAGAAGCTTTTGTCTCCACAAACTCCAAACGCTCTAATAGTGCTTTGTATGCATCGGAAGATTTTATTTCTTCCTCTTTTGTTTGCTCCCGTTGTGAGTTATGGGAAAATGAAGGTCTATGGGGGGGTGGCCGAATGGCCGCCCTCCTGCCTTGATGGGGAGTTTCAGCACGTTCTATTCCTGGTTCATACTCCTCATAAAATTCTTGAGGAGTCTCTGGGCGAGACCTATAACCCTGATTGAATCCCTGCTGAGGGTACCCATCATTGTTTTGGGGAGTGGCCTCCCTCTCGGGTCTATAAGGTCTTGGAGGCAAAGCTTGACGATGTCACGGAGACCTGTCCTGCACCAAAGGGTTGTGCCTCACATATTGTTCTGCTCTTTGGGTGTGAGGGGTTGGCACCCTCTCAGGTAGTTTATAGCATAACTCATCCGCTTCGCGTTGCATGCGCTCTTTATCCAGGCGGTATTGGTACTCTAACTCCTGATGACCTTGTTTAAGCCACGTGATTTAGGCTTGACGGGCGGCATGTCTGGCGACTGTCGGGTCAATTTGGTCCCCCTTCTTTTGCTCAGGAGGCTTGAATGTTTCTTCTATGTATTTGCCTCGATCTTGATGATCTAAAATTTCAATTGGTTGCTTCCCTTTGTCGAGGTAGGCGACATTTACTTGAGGCTTTGGCCTCGATGTGTGATCATGATACCTAGAAGGTGCAAAAACGCAAGGTTCCCATGTTGTTTGTTGTCCTTGAGGAATGCGATGGCTTTCCTCGTACTCCCTTTCATGGGTTTGAAAGGGGCGGGCGGAGTTAGCTTGCCCTGTGTAAAGAGCCCTGCGCTCTGGATTTTGTCTTTTTTTTTTTATGGGAGGTAAATAAGGGATGCCATATCCACGTTGTCTCTCCAAATGGATGATGTGCCTCTCTAGAGCTTCATCGCGCTATGGCCACTCATGTCTAACCTCAAAAGGCGATTCTCTATTTACATCAAGGTCTACATGTAAAGCGTCTTCCCGAAAGAGGCTGTGTTGAATGGGCATACCCCACCGATGGGATCCCAATAATTCTTTCTTGATGTGGTCTGACGTGGACCTTCTTGTTGGCCAGACCGCCAAGGGGGTATGACTAAGTCCTCCAGACTAAAGCGAAGGCGACTTGTGCCTGCTTCTTGTGTACCTTCTGGAGCTTCTACCTTTGATTGGGCTTGGCTACGGGTGTACACCATTACGGTGCTTCTCTACTATCTAAGCAGATTTTTATCTCGTTTATGATGATTTTTCTTTTTGTCTACACTAAGCAGAAATGAACACACACATACACAAATTGTGATTATCTCTTTTAAGGGTTTAAATAGTGTGTCCTAAACTGGTTTAGTGCATTTTGATGTTTTGTTTTGTTTTTGCAAGTTTTGAAGAATGTTTAAATGCATTATGACGGCTCATATAACTCCCAAAATGGTCGCCCCTTCAATATACCAACTAGGCCGATATACCAACCTCTCTATATACCCGCCCTTACAAGAGGGAGACTATAGGTACGTGAGAGCAGATGGTACATGGTACGTAGGCGGTACGGAAGGGGGATTGTCCTGTTAATGGCACCTACCATAGAAGACTTATCCTCGCGTGAATGAGAATCACCCCAGCGACACTCGGTTAGCTTTCATCAGGATTTATGCCTAACAACAGTGACAATCAAGGAAATAGATGCAAAGCTAAGCCAAGGTGGTGATGAACCCACCGTTGGTCTTGCTCAAGGGCTGGGGTCTTACGACCAACTCCTTCATTTAAAGTTGTTGCATGAAGTGTGTGTGATTCCTTTTATTTGAAAAATGAAACACGCAGCAACACTACTTTCTTTAAACAAGCAAAATTTGAAAGAAAAAAAAAATAGAAAAACAGAAATTAACAGGAACAGTTTAGAACCCTTACCTTTCTCTGCCCAAATTTGTTGTTTTTTTATCTTCGGCTCTGAAAATTTGTAGACAAAAATTCGTCCCTCGGTGAGACGAATTACAAAATAGAATTCGTCCCTGCCAGAGACGAATTTAAATTCGTCTCAGGGTCAGACGAATTCCAGTAAAGTATTCGTCACAGTCAGAGACGAATAACGGTCTGTAATTAAAAAAATGTACCTGTCAAGCACAAAACACAAAAATTTGATCAGTTTCTGATCTTAAAAATAGGGGACAGCGTCCCACCGTGATCGCCACTGAAAGCACGAGATTTCGGATAAAGGAAACACTAATTGTGATGCATTCAAAATCAAATACGCTTAAGTCCTAAAAATGTAGAATGCATGAAATGAAAGAGACACATTGAAATGAGATACAAGCAAATGGAGAAAACACAGCCCTTTCATTAAACTCTCTTGATCTCTGTTACAAATATGCCTCCTCCCTTTTCAGGGGCTAGGAGCGTTAAAAGAATTTGATTACAATCAAGACTTAATGTTCCTTTTTCCACGTGCCCACACTTGAAATGGGCGGGCCAAGACGATGCCGTCGCTGATGTTGATGAGTCCTTAACCTCTGCTGCTCCTCCTACGAACAAAGAAACAACAAAGATGTCAGTAGCACCTATGACAAAAAGGAAAGTTTGTTCTTTGAAATCGCCAAAAGATGCATGCAACAAATTGTCAAATACAGTGAATAAAATGGACCTAAGTCACCTGCAAATTCGATAGAGGTTAGAAGACATTACCAGAGGGCCACTGTCGTTGAAACAGTCGGCCAATCTGCCTTCACCTAGAATTCGTCCCTAGGCAGGACGAATTCTGACTGCTATTCGTCCCTGGGTGGGACGAATTCGACTGTGTTGGAAAATCCAAAGTGTCCTACTCCAATTTTGACTCCCGAGACCTCCAAAACACTTGCAAACAAAGGGGTTATGTAATTGGGGCCATTTTGGGATGACCCAGATGGTCGGATTCTCCCAATTTGGCCTCTATCCTTGGGAATTCGATATCGCCACCTGCAAGTTAGTAGGACAACAAAGCGACAAAAGGCATGATAAAATCTGATCAAAATGCTATGGAATTGAAGCTATGAATTCACTACAAGGAATAACACAATATGCAACATGAACCAATAATCTAGAATGCTTTAGAATAAAACTTAGAAAATGCGGGATGCCCAAGTGGGCCTCCCACCGTTGGCACTTGATTTCAGCACCAATCCACTAGGGATGGGCCCAAAACCTCTTAGGATTGGGGTGTCTACAAATTGGTGGTGTACGATCGTCAAATGTTGGATTTGGGTTGGATCCACGCTTCCAAAATCCACCCAATAACCTCCCTTGCAAAAGAGATTAGTGGATGTGACAAGGTGAATCAAGAAAATGCAAATGGATGTTCAATTGGACAGCACTTCATTCCTTGAAATCGCCTCCAATCTCCTCTCTTTGGGTGAGAAAAGTCCCACATTTTATAGACCCATGGGGTCTCTTTGGAGAGGGAAGCATAAGCGCCATGTGTTGGTCATAGGTGCCATGTGGCGGTCATGTCTTCCCATGAGGGAGGGGAGTCCTCCATGACTTGGGCTTTCATAATCGCCCTTGTGACGAGTCCTCTAACGGCCCATCTGCCCACCCACACACGCGTGCGAGGCAGGATTCATCAATCGAGCTGTCCCTCGGTCGCCACTTGGCGCCATTCTTCTTTTTGCCCGTTAAACACGGAATTCATCCCGACCCAGAGACGAATTCAAAATTCATCCCCGGGTGAGACGGATCCCAGTTTGAATTCGTCCCTGGGTGAGACGAATACTAAGCAAAGTGCCTGAATGTGCCAAATTGCCTCTTGACCTTACAAAATTGCTATGAAAGTGGTTAAGACCACTGTTTAACCTCTGGGGGCTGCCCTGGGGGCTGTGTTTGTCAAAGCGATCAGTGTTTGTAGCCACATAATCGGATTGGTGCTATTTTGGTGTCTACAACTGGATTACCTTCCTTTTCCTCAAATGTCTCAAACCATGATTTATCTTCAGTCATGTGTTTACTGGTACCTGAATCAATATACCACACTGCATATTTTTGCTTAGAAGAAGTGTGATTCAAGAGCACCTTGTGAGCTCACTTAGAATATGAGTCTGATTCTAATTTAGAATAAGCAACATTCCCCTTGGGTTGCTTATTCTTCTTTTGTGGTTTGTATTTCCCTTTGCCCTTCTTCTTGTGATCTTGGTCATTTTGTTATTTATTCTTAAACCAACACCTGTTGGTGTCATGGTTATTCATATGACATATTTTGCAATATTGTTTGTCTTCCTACTGATGTTGTTTCTCTTTTTCTTTTGATATTTTGCAATATTGTTTTTCTACTGATGTTTTTTCCCTTTTTCTTTTGATGAAGATCCTCCCTTCTAAAAATTACCTTGTTTCTTACCCCTTATTTGGTGTAGAGGGTATTATCTGGCACTTCATCTTTCTGAAACTGATTTGCCTCCTCAGTTTGAAGGAAATTCACCAATTCCATAAAGGTAACTTGTCTACCAAATATGTTAAGAGGTAATCAACTGTAAAATCCCAAGTCAACCCACTTGGTTTCAAAATAAGTGAAAATTTTATTAATAATTCCAAACCAATTTTAACTAGTGTATGCATGCATAATATTTCACGGAAGCCATTTCGTTGTAGATAAAATATCTGTGAGATCAATATTGGCCATTTCTTGGATAGTATACCTTTATTTATACTTTCTCTCCTACTCGAGATCCCAAGTATTGGGAGGGGTTCTCACTTCCAAGGCCCATATCACCTGGAATTTGATTGCTTACTTCCCCATATCTTCTCTTAAGATATTAGTGAATGCATATCGGGATTGATGTGAATTCCCTTCCTTGAATTACATCAAGAGTTTACCACTATCCTGGTATTTTGCAGTAGTCTTATATTGCATAAATTCCATACCAGTATGCAAGTTTTCATAAGACTTTCTGCCCTTGCACTAGTATAACTTGCCTAGGAATTATGCCCATATCATAATTCCTACACCTTTTATTTACTTCTACTCCTTAGTGATTGGCAAACATAGGAGGATGTGAGCCTTTATCCTTCAGCATGCCCATATCATAATCCCTACACTTTTATTTACTTCTACTCCTTAGTGATTGGCAAACATAGCAGGATGTGAGCCTTTATCCCTCAGCAGCCTGATGGTCGGAATTCTGAATATTTTCGACATTCTTTCTTTATTAGGTTGTCTACCCACAACCGAGGTTGTCTAGGTTGTCTAATGTTATTATTTTGAATTATAATGGTTCTAGAGCTAAAGTGTTTTAAAAGGTTAGCAATAATAATACCTAATGAGCTATCTACAAGATCAAATGTACTTACTAAAACTAAAGAAAGACTTTCACAAGATAGTCTCTAAAGGACATTTTTAAAAAAGATCATTGCATATTTTATAAATTAAAAATAATATTCCATTGACTAAAATAAATATAACATTCATTTATTTGAAAGACATTTAAAAAGAAGATATCGCATATTTTATAAATTAAAAATAATATTCCATTGGCTAAAAGAAATATAACATACATTTTAAAAAAAATAAGACTACACTTTAGTTATCCCTAGTTCTCCCATTATTTCTCAATAATATTTTCTTGCTAACTTTTAGATTCAATTCACAACCCTAATCTGGAAATGATGTTTTTTTATAAGTTTTAATATTTCAAATTTACGAATGATTCGAGTCATTTTAATTAAAAATAATATTCCATTGACTAAAATAAATATAACATTCATTTATTTGAAATACATTTAAAAAGAAGATATCGCATATTTTATAAATTAAAAATAATATTCCATTGGCTAAAAGAAATATAACATACATTTTTTAAAAAATAAGACTACACTCTAGTTATCCCTAGTTCTCCCATTATTTCTCAATAATATTTTCTTGCAAGCTTTTAGATTCAATTCACAACCCTAATCTGGAAATGATGTTTTTTTATAAGTTTTAATATTTCAAATTTACGAATGATTCGAGTCATTTTATTTTCTATTATTTTCTAATTTAATCCTAAAATGTTTTCTTACCTTTATTCAATGTCGTGTTCTATTAGCGTCAATAATTTTTATTTTCCTCTAGTTGCCAATGTCGTGTTCTATTAGCGTCAATAATTTTTATTTTCCTCTAGTTGCCAAACAGCATGCTTAGAAGAGTTAATGGTGAACGACACTTGATTTGGTGGTAAAAGGAAACGTTTTCATTTGAGAGTATGTTTCCGAAATTTATATTTGGCCTGAGCATATCATGAACTTAATCCAAGGTCTTTTCCTAATTGATTTAGAGATTGCCAACGTGCTTCGGAAAAAGTTTTATAAAAATCAATTTTAAAAAAAAAACAAAACCTAAACCGAATACTATTTCTCTTTCAAACTCGTCTAATATAATGACATTGCATGTGTAAATGTAATTAGGGATTCTTTTCCCTTCCTCTACGACTTATAATTTCGAATGCCATTCTTCTATTTATTATTATTATTATTATTATGAATTCCAACACATAATAATGTAAAGTGAATACTTTGTCTCAAATATCAAAAATGACTTTTCCCAGAGAAACTTAATGAGTACCATTATCACTACCAGACTATTGAATTGTAGATGAAAAATAAACATTTTAATGCAGTTTTCCAGTTCATCTATTCACCTACGGTAACGCAACCATCGTCTGTTCGAAGTGGCGAACGGATTAAATGTTAAAGACTATATGGCAGCGAGGTTAATTGGATGGTAACACAAACACAAACACTTCCTAAAATTTAATCTCCAAAGCAAACAAAATTGTCCAAATTCCTATCTTACTGGAACCTTACATTCAAAAAAAAAAAAACATTTGTTTGAAATCTAACATAAGTGCCTTGAATTTTCTTTTTCCATTATCAACTTAATATAAACGTATATACTCAGCACAGAACTTCATGTTCTTATGAAGAATATCTCAGTGGTCACTAGGTTTATAAAGAAAAATCATACATCTAACAAAGTAAATTTTATCCAATAAAATAATTTACGACTTAATACACCACATATTTTTTTTTTACACAAATTTCCATCTCGAAACAGACAACAGCCCTACCTATCCAAAGTACAGAAATTTTATGCAAACATGCCCAATGCGTCTTCGATGGAAATGTTTCTGGAGCTATCAACACATTCTCTCGCCTTTGACTAAAAGCAATTATTTTCTCTATGTAAATGCATTTCCAAACCAAACCAGTGGAAGCCGGCGGCTAGCAAGGGTCAGAACGGCCTCTACATTTTGCAAATGCAGCTAACCCTAGATGAAGACAAGACCCTCATACATAATTTTAATGCAAACTCGATAGCTATTTCATCCATTAAATATTAGATAATTTATCTCAGATGTTACGCCCTAACAGCTATCAATAAGGCTATATTTAATTTTCTCGTTACTGATAGTTCACTTACAATATATATACAAACAATAATTACAGTATATTAGCAATACAACAAATAAAAGAGCTTAAAAGAGAATACAGCTCTAAAAAGGAATCTGACCTTTAACTCAAATCCAGTCCACTGGTGCTTCTGCAGACCTTCTCTTTCAGCAAGACGTACTTCGCATGAGGGTTTTTTCCAATATCCCATTTTTCTCCTCCATTCATCTTTTTATAGCTAAACAGGTTATTTTAATTTTTAACATGTCACGTGGTATCCGAAAAACCGCTTAATACATGTATGCATATATTCAATATAAATTTCTTTTTGTTATTCTTGTAACGTTTCGATTATGCCCATATTAAAATTAATATTAATTGTTATTATTATTTCATATATATTTTTATAAACCTTTATTATTATATTAATCCCTAGTATGTTTATATATTATTATTATTATTATTATTATTATTATTATATATATATATATATATATATATATATATATATATATTTGTTTATATAACATTATTTTTTATTGTTATCATTATTTCATATATATTTTTATAAACCTTTATTATTATATTAATCCCTAGTTTGTTTATATAGTATTATTATTATTTATATATATATTTGTTTATATAACATTATTTTTTATTGTTATCATTATTTCATATATATTTTTATAAACCTTTATTATTATATTAATCCCTAGTTTGTTTATATAGTATTATTATTATTTATATATATTTTTGTTTATATAACATTATATTGTTTATATTATATATGTATAAATATATATTACTATTTTATTATTTTTATTATATATATATATATATATATTTTTTTTTTTAAATTAAACAAAAAGTTCCATAAAGCAAAACATACACAAAAATTCCTAAATAATGCAACTACATGAAATGCAACTAAATGCACCATTGGTGGATGTATTGTTGGTAGAAATTTCATGATTCCCTTTAAAAAGCAAACACCCCACCGCTCAGCATTTCCCTTAACTTACCTACCATCGGCTTTCATCTGTCGAGTTGTCTATCTCTCCAGTATTGCTCCTGCCCATGTGGCTACCTGTTTCTGCATACACAGAAGACTCTTAGAAGTATCTCATTCTTACATAAAATAAAGAATTAAATTTGCAGGGTTGTTACATCAACACCTTGTAGGATTTTGGCAAAGCTCTCAAGATGACTGAGGTCAAGAGAGTATCTGCCACTATCTCTTCCATAGCATTCAATTTGGCTTTCAATTCTGCAACTCTGCATAGGAATATGTCAACTGTCTCACCAGATTTCATATTGAGTGTATGTAGTTGAGTTTGAAGGTTTAGAATAGTGGATTGATTTTTCCCTTCATAAATGGTAATCAAAGCATCCCAAGCTTCCTTACCAGATTTGGCATCACAAATATGAGGTTGGACCTCATCTATAGTAGCAAGAAGAATAAACATGAGACATCTTCTATCTTTCTTATCAAAGGCCTCTTGATCTGGCCCTACCATTGTAGGATGTTTTTTAGCGCTAGTCACTAGATCCCATAAATATTCAACCTAAAGAATAGCTCTCATCTTTATCTTCCATGGTGCAAAATTAGAACCTTTGAGCAACTGTGAATCTGACATATATTTGTGACAGTGGCCATTGTGAAGGTTCCTTATAACACCAAATGGTCCTTCTTTCTATATACTTGCTAGAGTACGTGAAAGGGAATTAAATCAAATTGATGGTACCTACCTTAAAACCCTTCAAAATAAGGTTGATGAGTTGGAGGATATTAAGCCAAACAATGAGAAAGAATTAGGGTATAAAATGGAGTGAATATAAAAACTAGTTTTTCTTATTTCTCCCCGATGATTTATAGAGAACAATAACTTAGACGTCGTTGTTGTAGTTATATTAGGTGTTAGATACATTAGTCCAAGCACGATAGCATCACCTGTAACTGTGGACCAGAGGTACCATATATATTGAACATTGTTGTGCAATAAATTGCACAAATAGGTGTAAAATTTGGGGTCTTTTCTTTGCTTTGTATATTTTACTTTATGATTGAAATGCAAGAAAATAAGAAATTTAAATGCAAAATACAATCACAAGTTCCCACAAATTTAAACACTGTAGGTGTCGGTTTCCATCGAAAATGCACCTATTACAATGTCATTTTTGTTACAATGAAGATATTCACATCAAAAAGTTCTTTTCAAATCAACAATTTTTCTTCCCCCCTTTGTCTTGGAGTTTTGCAAAAGAAAATGTGTTTGATCCCCCCTTTTTGTTGCAAAATAAACAAGGATGAAAAAATTGTGCTATACCCTTTCAAATGCCAAAAAACACTTATCCCTCCAAAATTGCTTGAAAGGAAGAAACAAAGTATTTTAAAAAAAAATCTCTTAAATAGCTCCTCTTATTTCTAGGGAATGCTCATCTTTAGCAAAAAAAAATGTCCTCCTTTGTCAAAAAATGACTCTCCTTTGACAAAAAAAATGATCCTCCTTTGTCAAAAAATTGTTGACAAAAAAAAAAAGTTAAAAAATTGTTGCTATGCAAAAAAAATTGCAATAAACGGAGAGCATTAAAAAAAAAATTTCTACTGTCGCAGGCGAGATTTGAAATCGTGACCTCCACATTGTCAATGTCTTTGCGTGAGCTGTCTAGACAGTCAAGCTAGCGCACTCAACGTGAAGAGAAAGACATCACCTGTGTCTTATCCTTGTCAGTGCCTAGAATAGGGAAAGAAAACCTTTCAGACTTTAGTCCCACATGCATCACGTGGATGCACGCAAGGGGATTTAAAATACCAAACCATGCCCTTATATTTGATTGCCTACGGGCAATCAAGACGCTCTCACATGCCATTTTATTGCCCACTTGGACCAACGGGAAGATGCCACATCAGCATCGAGGCATGCTAGTTTGTCATGTCACCTTGCCATGCTAGTCTACCACGTCACCTTGCCACACCAGTTTACCATGTTAGCCAAAAAATGTTAGTCTACCACGTCAACAAAATTGCCACTACCACATGTCATCCAGTCAGCCACTACCATGTGTTCGCCTTGGGTTATGTGTAGATCAAGGGTCTTGCTCCTCGAGAATTATGCTTGATCAGCCTCGTTTCGCATGCAGGATTTTTTGGCCTTGTTTTGTGTGTAGTAGGAGTGCTTGGTCTCATTCCATGTGCAATAGTGCTCAACCTCGTTCTACGTGCAATAGGAGTGCTTGATCGTTGGAATCTACCTCAAGAAGCGTGCTTCACAAAGAAACTCTGTCCTTGTGCTCGTATAACCCTGATACTATGTGATAAATGTGAATGATTAACCATTGAATTCATGAGCATAAAAATATATAGTACATGGTATAGCAAAGGTGGTTAATCAACTAACTGGCCCAAACTATTCTAACCACCCAAGAAAGTGTATCATCTCAGGAAGCACAACATAATGGAATATGATGCTATATGCTAACATTTATATCTTTACAATTGAATATTATTCAATACATGATTAGACAACTAGGCAGGATCATTGGCAAAATATCCTATCAACACATAAGATGGGAATTCAACAAAGAGGTCGACACACTAGCAAATCAGGCAATAAAGATAATCCTTGGTTATTACCGCAAAATCATCAAGAAGCAGAAGGGCAGGGGTGGTATGCGAGGATGACAAAGACAAAAATAATGAGGTTCTTTTTTGTCTTCATGTTCTATTTTTTAGAATGCTTTGTTCACTTTGATCTCTGATTAAAGAATTTTGCATTTTTTGTTAAGTAATTAAATCTTTTCTTTTTAAAAAAAATATATTTTTTAAAGTTATGGAGAAATAAGGTTATAATAGGGTTTTTTTAATTAATTATTTACAAATTAATTTTGGAGATAGAAGTTAAATTTATTTTGTTAAGGAGAGAAGGTTTTACGAAATAATTGTTTTGGAATTAATTTGGAGTTTTGGAAATTTAATTACAAATTACTTTATTTAGTTTTGTAATTCAAATTAAAATATTTGCAAATACTTTATTTTGGAGAAATAAGGCATTCCACATCAAATTAGGAACTCAAAATTTGTAAATATTATTTCTATAAAATTTCTAAATTTCTAAAGTTGGAGGTATAAGGAGTTCTACATCAAACCCAGAATATTTCAAGTTTTGTGATCAAACAATTAAGTTTTGTACACCAGATTTAATATTTAAAAATTAATAACATTGGAGAGACAAGGTCTACTACATCAAATTAAGATATTAAATTTTGCAGATAAAATTTACAAAAATTTAAATATCTTATCTAGGGAGTCATAAGGTAGTCTACATCAAAGAACCATGGCAAAGAAAAATCAAAAGAAAACAAGCAATCCAAAAATAGAAACACAGAGACTAGAACTTCATGAGTTAACAGAAATAGATGAAGAATAAAATCTATGTCTACAAAAACTAATCTGCATTGGAGAAGACCTAAAATTTCAGGAAGAAAAAATATACATCCATGAAGTCCAAGGAGAACAATTAGACATTCAAGAAATTTCAAAAATATTGGAAAGATTAAAATGTCATACACAACATCTGATAGAAGATGCTAAAAAGAATTCATCAAAGAGTGTCTTACAATCAATGTTAAAGGACATCAAAAATTAAAAAAAAAAAATTAACACTTAGTGTTTATCTTAATGCAAATCTTCAAGAGGCATATGAAGATTCAAAGAAATATTTTACATTACCTAGTGATATAAGACATTTGATGTATATGGTATTCCTCTCTCATGAAATTCTTAAGGATAAGAATAGAAAACACGATAACATGATAAAAGACTTGAAGAATAAGTATATTGTTGAAGAAAATGCTTTGAATAGTGGGATTACTAATATTATTAGTGAATCATAAAAAGGATATTATTCTACACTTCAAAAATATATGCAAAGTGTTCTTAGTAGTACTAATGAAGATTTTTTTACTATACCTACCAATCTATGGAGAATAATCTACAAAGAAATTGTCACTCTTAATGTTTCTAAGAAAAGAGAACAAGAAAAGGTTGATAAAGTAAAAAATAAAATAGAGATGAAATATGTTTCTAGTGATACAAGTGACTTAAAACCTATAATGGTAGATTCATGTTACAATACTATAGATTCAAAATCGATGATGATTGATGCATGTTATGATACTAGTGATCTACTTCAAAAGGATGAAGATTGAAAGTATGATTCTTATCAAAATGAAAAGAAATATCATAATGCAAGCATTGACACTAGTGATTTAGAATTCATGACTAAGATATAAGAATCTATTACAAATATTGATGTTATATGTGATACAAGTGATTTAAATACAGTTCATGATTTCTCATAAAAGGTTCATGTTGCTAGAATTGATGAAGATATAAATTCAGATGATGATAGATACAGTGATGCACAAGATTATATTGATATTGACAAAGATCATTCTAATGATTGTATTGATCATACTAATGGTTGTTGCTCAAAGTTGATAAGACGTGAAGATACAAAATCAGGAAAACATGAATAGGGAATGAGAGAACCAATAGCATTATAAATCATATCAAAGTATGAAAGGAATGGGTTTGCAGCAATAAACAAAGGAAAGGGTTTGCAGTAGAACATAGTGACATCAAATCAGTTCCAGAGATTGACAGGAACAATTGCTATGATGGACAGAATAGTCAAATAGATTCAGTTACAGAAAATAGGTGCAGTCATTGTAATAGATATGGGTACAAGAAATAGATATGTTGGAATCTCCATAGCTATAAAATCTGTGGAGAAACCAATCATTCACAAAGGCATTGTTGTAATAAATAAAATCATTTATTTTATTGGTTATACACAATGACAAGAAACCTCATTAGCGAATTTCTCAAGTATACATCTCAAGGTACAGAGGTAGATACAAGAAAAGTATGAATTTTTCGGTAACATATTCAGAAGGAATATAGTAACAGTACCAAGGTCAAAATATAGAGTCAAGTAAAAGGATGAAGCTCAAAAAGAAAATCAAATGCAAGGTCACATGAAGAATGAATACAAATACAAAGATCCATATTGAATCCTAAAGTTTTCAGTACCCAAATAATGCAATACAAGGCAGTGTTAGAGAATATTACATTATTTGGTACATATCATTGTACCACCATGGGTACATGTTTATATTAGGATTTTATCTTAGATTAGGATTTAAGTATTTACTTTATGCAAAGGAATAAATGCACAAGTATGTGCAATGATGTAAATGTGCATATTGTTTGCATGTACATGAGTCCTTTAGAATAGGAAGAGTAAGTGTCATTAGTTAGGTGTGCATGTGCACAAGTGTCTATCATGCAAAAATCACACGTTTTCTTAGGTTAGGAAAGTGAAGAGTCACATACTAGTATATATATGTGTGGCAAGCATTGTAATAAGTGGTGAGTAAAGTATGTTATAGCATGCACTAGTAGAGTAGATGAAGGATTCCATATATTGTAACAAGTTTCAATTTTTGTGAGTTTATATCAATGGCTATTTCATGAGTTGTTTCAAAAGTTTCTTATGTTATTTACTTGCTCATTAGACTTCCATTAACATAGTTATAATATTGGAAGCTTATTTCATTACTTGTGGTTAGTTTTCCTTTATAGATTCAAAAGCTAACACTTCTCACTTTGGTTGACCCATATCCTAGAATATGTAAGATAATCTCCATGATTGTTAACCTTCCATAGCAATGATCAAGATGAAAACTTTTATTATCACTCTAGAGACAAATGTGTTGAGCATCTTGTAGAAGTATCTGAACCCACTTAAGTGTTGGACAAACTAAAGAATATATAGGCACACACTACGATAAAGCAACATCAAAAGCTAAAATAAAGAATCTAAATCAAACTCACTACTCATATCATCATGAAAAAATGATACATATGAAATGGGTGTGTTAATCTCAACACTACTTGAATATAATATTGAAGATTTCCTAGAAGGGGCCAAAATTATAGGCATAGGACCATCACTATAATATGAATAATATGCTCTAATAGGAATAGAACCTACAATAAGATCTAAATAATATGTTGATTCAATCAAAAAAATAGGAGGATATTCTACCAAAAGCTCAGTTAGTGGAGTGGATGGATCCCCTAGAAGAATCTCATTAAAAATAACATCACTTTGAATAAATATCTCACCTTTGAGTATGATAGATATGATAAGCCTTAGAGGTGTTTGGACAACCCATAACAATACATGTGTGATTCTTTTGTGTCTCCTCCTTCCAAACATATTTGGGTATGTGAGCCCATGCTAAAGGCCCAAATATGAAAAATTGAGATGCATCAAGCTTATCTCCTATCAACCTCTTAAGAGGTGTTATACCCTGGATAACTCTATCAAGACCTCTATTGATGATGTTTGTTGTACAAGTGATGACCTCACCTTAAAATTTATGATCCATACCCTTGACATGAATAATCCTTATATTTATTCCTTGAAGAGTAAAATAATTATGAAAGGCATTGCACAGGTACTCGCCTCCTCTATTTGACTTGAGATTTGAATGCCTTGAATCTTTCAAAATCCTTGATGTAGGAACAATAGTATGAAGCTACTTTATTCATGAAATGCAAGTAATATATAGGATTACATAGGAATCTCACGTAGGTTAAGTGGTTGCAACAATCTACCAAACATGGCCAACCACTTAACTACTAGTTAACCAAATGCTAACTAGGGATGTCCATTTATTGCTAGAGGACAAAGGAGATCTCTAACAGTTAAAAACCATCTAACAACATGCTAACAACATGTTAACAACCTATTTCTAACATGGGCATACTATGCCTCACGTGAATACAAAGTGCAATGAAATAGGAATAGTAAATAATAATAATTAACTTAGGCTTAAGTGGATAAGCCTAAGTTATCCTAACTTAGGCTTATCCACTTAAGCCTAAGTTAATTATTATTATTTACTATTCCTATTTCATTGCACTTTGTATTCACGTGAGGCATAGTATGCCCATGTTAGAAATAGTTTGTTAGCATATTGTTAGCATGTTGTTATATGGTTGTTAACTGTTAGAGATCTCCTTTGTCCTCTAGCAGTAAATGGACATCCCTAGTTAGAATTTGGTTAACTAGTAGTTAAGTGGTTGGCCATGTTTGGAAGATTGTTGCAACCACTTAACCTACGTGAGATTCCTATGTAATCCTATATATTACTTGCATTTCATGAATAAAGTAGCTTCATACTATTGTTCCTACATCATTGGTATCAATTAGCCTGAGGAAAAGTTTGCAGGAAGGAGGACATAATTGCCACTTCACTGCTAGATCCTAGGAAGGTGGTAAGTGAAGCTGAGGGCAAAGGGAAGAAAATTACCCCTGACAGCAGGTTAGAAGGAAAAATCAAATTGTTCCAAGAGGCAATAATCTGCAATTATCCATTGGAGAGTGAAGAAAGCTACTTGTTTGCCTTAAAGGTCAGAGAGAAAAGCATATTGTTTGGAGGAGACTTCACCAGTTAAGCTCAAGTTGAGCCAATCCTTATTTTCTGCATGAAAAAATATTTTTTTTATATAGAATATTAATATATATATATATATATTTTTAATGTGCATTAAAATTGTTAGAATTTTACCCTAACGATGACGTGATAGTGACCACATATTCATGGTGGGCCACTGCATGGACAATAGCAGTCGTCGGTGCCACCTCACGGCAACGGCATCCACTGGCCGACTAGTGCCAGTCGCAGGCCATCAACATCTGTTGGCAACAGTAGCCGACGATAGCCCTGACATTGGCCACCAGCGACAGCATCGACGATTGTGACTGGTAGCCAGCCCACCGTTGGCCTTCAACAACACCGACGGGGCTACCACCGATCAGTGCCACACCGACCACTATCAACAAACCCCCCAATTTGTAGCTCCGGTAGAACCAGAACGACCAAGGAGGACCTCCCCCTTGCAAACGAACAGAAAACAATTTTTGACGGACATTGCGAGCTCCTAGTTTTTTTGACGAGCACAGATAAACCAAGGAAAGTTTGGCAGATCGTAGAAGGCGACTGCGTTTTTCGTCATAGTAGATGTCGACTTCTCGATGAGATCTAATAATTTCAGCACGTTCAAACAACGATTTCGATGAGTTTCTGTGTTTCCCGATGACTGATCGTGAATTCCCGGTGAGCTCCTGGTTTTTCCCAACACGACTGCAATTTTTGACAATGTTTTGAAAATTTCGGCGACCCCAATTTTTTGGCAGTAAAAAAAAATTAAAAAATTTTCAAAGGTTTAAATTGATCGTCAGCGACCGCAGAAGTTTTTCGTTGCCGTGGAAGCCGCCGACGACGGGCTCGAAGGAGTGGGTCTATGGGATTTGTCCCACATCGGGCATGCTAAAGCCGGAGAGGTGTTTAAATTTGCCAAAGTGC
Source organism: Wollemia nobilis (assembly GCA_028583015.1). Taxonomy (NCBI): domain Eukaryota; kingdom Viridiplantae; phylum Streptophyta; class Pinopsida; order Araucariales; family Araucariaceae; genus Wollemia; species Wollemia nobilis. Next base: position 5,522,267 of record JAQPPZ010002230.1, on the reverse strand, counting down.
CCACACCTCAGTGACTACCTTGCGGTGGTCACCAAGGACCACGCGCTCGCACACAGTCCAGCGCCAGTGGTGGGCACAGTATACCAAATGGCAATTGAGTTGTTCGTAGCTCACGTGGCATTTGAGCACATGTTTGTAGTTGACCGGTCCAAAGCTGTCTCTGGATCGATCAACCTATAGTTGACCGACGGGTTTGACCGTCAATTAAAAACCAATTTTTTCGGCGCTCGTGGAAGACAAAAATTCTTAGTGGGAAATTTTTTTTCGTGGGAAAGAAGGCTTGGCAGGAGAATTTTCAAATTTTGAAAATTTAAATTCAAATTTTACCTTTTTGGCACCAAAACTTCAAAAGGTGATATCTTCTTCGTTTTTGGTCCGTTTTTGACCAAATTTTTTGCATTGTGTTGCAAATTTTCAGCAGATTGATAATTTTTGCTCCTAACCAAATTTTGGCATTGTAAAAGGGTTGATTTTTCATTGTTTTTAGTGCTAATTTGTAATTACAAAACTTGATTTATTTTTGTAAAGAGCACTAAAATAGCCCTAATTTTGAGAGCAAAACTTGTAAAATCTAGGCAATTTGGCTGCATAGGAAACTGAAATTGTTCCTAAGCCTAGATTAAGATTCTTGCAAAGACCATTTTGTAATCCTCCTAGTCTGGCATATACTAGGAAAAATATGGCTCAAGACCTCAGATCAAACATGGAAAACCTTACTTCTGCAGTAGACATTTTAGCAGAGAAGGTAAGAGATATTGTTGTGCAATTCAATCCTGGTGAAATCAAAATCCACCATAATCATGCCAACAAAGCTAAATGTGAGGTTAAAATGTATGATGGATCTAGGGATCCCGATGTCTTATCTGCATGGATTTTGGATATGCAAACTTGGTTTGCTTATGCTGAAATTTCGGAGGATGAAAAAGCCACATTTGCTACACTAAAACTCACAGGTTTAGCAAAAGTTCTCATTGTAGAAAGACAGAGCCATAATGCCACCATGACTTGGAAAGAATTAACTCAAATTCTGAAAAACACCTTCTTTCCACCAAACTACCAAAGTGACCTCACTACCAAGTGGTATAGATTGAGGCAAACCTATGGAATGTCAGTTTCTGATTTCATTTTCCAATTTAATAGGTTGAGGGTATTGCTTGGTGTGAAAGATTCAGAAGATGATTTGATTAATAAATTCACTCGTGGCTTGCAAGATCATATTTTCAGGGAGATCAAATTCAATGTCTTCCTCACCTTGGATGTGGCATTCAATCATGCCATTCTTGTAGAGGAGAAAGTTGGTGCATATCAAAAGTCTCGTTCATCACAGGAGGGCTCTTCCAAAGGTGGGAATCAGCATCAACAGAAGGTGAAGAACAATTCTCAATCTTTCCCTCATTCTTCTTCTCCTCCCACTTCTCCTAAAGCACATTCTTCTTCCTTTCATGCTAAAGATTCTTCTTCTTCATTGTATTGTGACTTTTGTAAAAAGCATGGACATGTAAAATCCAAATGCTATACTTTTGAGAAGTTTAAGAAGAAGAAATCCCTAATTGTACAACCTACACATGAGGAACCACAAGATGGTCCCATTTTGGCTACAGGGACAGAAGAAGAATATCCTGCTTTAAAGGGTAAACTGAACAAAGTTACCCTAATGTCCAATGTGTTTGCTCAAGGGGGGCGTGATCATTTGTTTGTCACTAGAGCCCACTTGACGCATGATTTCTATGTTGATTGTATCATTGATAACGGATCGCAAAAGAACCTCATTGTGAAGTCCGTTGTGGAGAAGTTGAAACTTCCCATCAAACCACATCACCAACCTTATGCACTTGGGTGGAAATATGTAGACTCCACATCCAACATCACCCATACTTGCACCTTGAATTTTGCTTTTGGTGACAAGTTTGTGGACAAAGTTAGGTGTGATGTCACAGATATGGATTGTTGTGGACTCTTGCTAGGTAAACCCTATCAATTTGATAGGAATGCTATTTATCATGCTAAAAAGAACACCTACACATTGGAGTTGCATGGTAAAAACTACTTGATACAAAGCACTACACCTACTTCCAATTTGATGTTAAGTTGTAGGCAAGTAAGGAAGCCATTGAGTCAAGCACTTATTTTAGCTCCTACTAGCATTTGTCCCACACAAAATGAAGAAAAAGCACCACCTAAGGAACATGCAAAGGAAGAAGTTTCACTCCCACATGATGAACAGTCACAAGAGCAAGTGGTTAAGGAACCCACCATTCTCACTCATGAGAAAGATGCCATTGATTCCATTGGTATAATTTTGGGTACACCTACAACTACTAAACCACTTGTTCCACAGAAGTTACCTTTGGCTTTGCCCACTCCCACCATTGCACACATGGAGGAGCAAGCTAAGGTTACTTCCCTTACTAAGCATCGACAGAGCCTTCTAGGCAAGGTACCACAGGAATTGCAGGAGACTCCGCAGGGAGTGGTGCGAAAGCATCACAATCCTCACTCACCACAGGTTGGAGGCAGAGTTTGGGTTCCTTTGGATGAGCGCCGCTTTCCAGAGACACCATTTTAGGACCCTCTTTTGGTACCTGATCCTGTTTTTAGTCCTACAGCAGCAGTGGCACCTGATCGTCAGCTTTCGCTCATTTCAGATAGAGTTTTTGAGATGAAGACTCATCACACTGGACAGGGTTCTTCCACTACTTACCTTGTCGCTCGTCGCGGTCACTTTCCACACATGGCTCGTTGGATTCCTCACCATGAGATGGCCCATGACTTTCCACATTTGTTGAGAGCATTGGGGTCCAATGCTTATATGGTTGGGAGGAGTGTTGAGGATAACTTAGGCTTATCCACTTAAGCCTAAGTTAATTATTATTATTTACTATTCCTATTTCATTGCACTTTGTATTCACGTGAGGCATAGTATGCCCATGTTAGAAATAGGTTGTTAGCATGTTGTTAGCATGTTGTTAGATGGTTGTTAACTGTTAGAGATCTCCTTTGTCCTCTAGCAGTAAATGGACATCCCTAGTTAGCATTTGGTTAACTAGTAGTTAAGTGGTTGGCCATGTTTGGCAGATTGTTGCAACCACTTAACCTACGTGAGATTCCTATGTAATCCTATATATTACTTGCATTTCATGAATAAAGTAGCTTCATACTATTGTTCCTACATCAATCCTCATCCTTGGTGTGAATAGTATATAACCACACATATTTAGAGAAATCAACAATAAATAGAATGAAGTACTTATTTATAGAAATTGAGGGTGTATCCATAGGTCCATATATTTCACTATGTTTGATCTCTAAGAGATGAGTAGCATGTATCACTATCCCTTTTGTAAAATTATCCTTATTGCTTCCTTAGAATGCATCCCTCACATGCACCACTTGGAGGGTAAATATGAGTAAGTCCAATGGTCATTTGATGATGACTCATATATATCAAAGATCCTTAATTGATATTCCCAAGCCTATGATGCCATCATTGACTCTCATCATCTGCATAAGCCACCATGGTTACAAAATATTTTTCTAAGAGAAAGAAACAAAAGGAGTTATTATTTCCTCTAGTTTGTATATTTGGTCTAACTCATCACAACAACTAGAAGCAAATATCTTTAATTTGTTGTCTATATCCTTAATTACTCAATGATTAGGTCAAAATTCCACTTATTTATTTGATTAATGCAATAAATAGATAGGTGATTGGTCCAACACTAATAAAATTAAGAACTTCATCAAATTAAGAAGATCCATGACTAACCTCTCCACATCCTACCACCTAAAAAGAAATTTCATCTCTAATGACAACACCTCCTCTGAATGTAATTTTGTGTACCCTTGTAGAATATGTTTGTGCTCTATCATGTTCCTTGTTTCCCCTAAAATTGCAATCCCCTCATTATAATAAATGTATGTCCATTATGTTAAATGAATAGCTACATGTGCCTTTGAGGTTTATCCATCAAAGTTTACCTCATCACGTGCATAGAAGAAAGCAACATCAATGCCCCCCCTTTTTGCTACTTCAAGTTTCTTGATGTAAATCTAGCAAAATGTTGATTTATATCAATCCTTCTTACAAAACTCATATATTGGTTTTTTGAAGGAATTTTTTGTCATCTTTTCATTATAGTTTGATTTCTTATCATTTTGAACTTTGACTTCTTTTGGATGGGCCTAATTGATGAAAGAATTATCCTTACACCTTTATCTTATAGCTTAATGAAAAATTAAGTGCTTGAATACCTCATTTATTACTAGTGGAGAAGAATTAGGAAAGTAAACACAAAACATATAAAACCAAATAGAAACTATATTACATATCTCTAAAATATTGTTGAAGATAATGTTAAGCAGTTCAATATTTTCTCCTTGTCCATAGTCTCCTAAACCTATCCTATCACTTTTAGAATTCTTATAATGGTCTGGATATCATATTTTAATTTATTGAATCAACTAATGTACTCAATATAAGTATCAAAAGAGTCCATATTCAAAGTATCAAGCTCTTCCTTCAATCTACTAATCTATGTAGAATCAATATAACTAGACAATCCCTTAAACTTACTAAATAGTTCCTTAGGGTCCATGGTGTTGCTAACATGCATGTCATAGATCTTATCAACATGAAGAGTTATCACACCAATATTTTTATCCTTCTTGTTCTTATAGATGTGCTTCCTCTCTTCAAAATAAATATCACAAGGTTCCTCATTCACATATTTTAGCAATCCCTTACTCTAGAGCAAAGCTTTTATCTTAATTTTCCAAGAAGCATTGTTTGGACCATTCAAGAAAGGCACATGTTGATCCATAAATTTTATATCAAAATATAGAATCTTACATGTAATTGTGATTATAAACAACACCATAAATGTAAATATCTAGAAAACTTATGTGATCTAAAAAACTAAGGGCTCAAAATACTTTTGAATGCAAAAGTTATAGCCTCCTAGAAATTTTGCCCAAAAATCACACAAAATGCCTCCAAAACCTTTGAAATTTTGAAAAATTATTTGTACCTATACCAAATAGGAGGTCGCCACATGTTGTTGCATGAGTTTCTAAGGGGTTCCAACTATGTGCTAACTAGATAATGTATCGATGAATGAGGTGGTGCCACTTGTCAGATCTAAAATGTAGGATTGATAACTATGCATATACTATGCTAGCAATCGGGTAAAGTATTGACATAGCAAAATATACCATTTATAATGCTCTGATTTTCTCTACAACGTACGAATCATGTTGTACCACTTGTCATGTTCTAATTTACTCCAAAATATATTCTTTATCAAGTCTATTGTTGACTATGTGATTATATGACCACTATGTTTGATGAGTTGGTGGAATATGATTTGGTCAAACTCATATATATACCTTCCATGTGGTGATTTTCCTACTATGTTAGTTACTAACACATTTTCCCCTGCCATATCAGTTCTTATCATGTCAACACGTGTATGAATCGTAATTTTATCACCTATATGGACTATGATGTTAACACTTGTCATATTAGCATCAGCATCATCATTTGCATAGACTACCATGTCACACTAGATATTGTATAAACTACCATGTCATCTACCACATCATATATTTTATCAAAAAAATGATGTCATCAGGTGCGACATCATCTATGTTTACATCATTTAGGAAATTACTGACATCATAAAAAAATTGTATTGTTATGGATAGGGAGGTTTAAATCTTCGACCTCCAAGGTCCAACACTCCAAAGTGGGCTTTACTAACAACTAGGGCCAAGGCCTCTTTTGAAAAATATGGGGCTAGCATTGAAAATAAACATAAGTCAACTATCAAATGTCTCTCCTTTATGTACTGTGTATGATTCAAGCATGCATCTCCATGATGTGCATGCACATGTTTTTATTTTTATGCTTTCTCTCCAAAAGAATATTCCAAATTTTAAAATTTTGAAATTTGAAAAATGGAGGGAAAAAGGAAATTTTATGGATGCAAAAAAGAGGTACTAAGAGGTGAATTGAAGCAATAGCTACAAGCTTAATATAGTGGTAAGGTATTTAACCTCTCTTTGAGAGGTCCAAGGTTCAAACCCCACTCAATATGAGAGGACAAGGACCTCTCATAAAAACATGTGTAAACTCATTGAAAAAAGAGGTGGATTGAAGCAAAGTGATGAATTGGAACTCCCTGAAATATTATAAAGGATCTAAATATACTAACATTTTGTTCATATATGTCATAGTTTACCCTATAAAATATTTTTCTCAAACACAACCAATTAGGACAACCTATCATGCCTATGCAGCAAGAAAGTTAGGATAATTTTGACAACTTTGTCGAGTGGCTTGGAGGTCTTTGTCATACATGAAATTCTATCCATGACTTCTCTAGCACCAAGGGTTTATCTAAAACTATTTTATGTCTTCTTTTATTCATTTTTTATGGTCAAGTATTTTGTCTTCTCATTTATGCTACTATCGGACATAAAATGCCAAAAGAGAAAGAAATGGATTTTTTTTTAATTTATGAAAGACAAATAAGGTTTTAAAAAAACTCAATCTTGGAACTAGGGGATCCATTTGGATAGAAATCTAAAAACTAAAAGAAAATATTGAGTGCCACGAGAGAAAAAAAAGGAAACTAATGGTGAATATTTTTCTTAGAGAAAATTTGCTAAATCCAGTGAGATCCTCATGATCCAATTCCACCTAAGGTTTTAGTTGAAATTTCTAATATTTTCTAAACATATAGAAATATTCATTCACCATAATCATATGCAAAAAAGGAATAAGAGCGTAAAAGAAGAGCATATAGATGAAAAAATAAATAAAGAAATAAATGACATGATTTGAAAGAAGGAATAAGGGGTGGGTGCCCGTAGGCACCCCCACTATATTTTCATATATCACACTATGATACAAATGATTACTCATTAAGGGGTATTTATAGTGATACCAAAACCCCAATGAGTAGTTAACCTCAAGCTAACATTAACTTGAATTTGAGATTAGATTATAATAATAAAATAATAATATAATAAATAACATATTTTAATTAAGGTTATCCATAAAGGTGGAGTAACCAATACCACTGAGGGTGAATACATGAGGATACCCTTAGGCTTACATGAAGATGCTCATAAGCTTACATAGAAAGATGCTCGTAGGCTTACATCAAGATGCCTGAAGGCTTACATAGCATTTTTCCTTAGGCTACATCAAGAGAAATTGTAGGTACGTCATCACAATAATTTGACCTGAGGGTCCAAGGAGAGAATACAATAGAGAGTATACATCTCCCTCTATAATGAATGCTTATATGGGCTAATGTATCTTGCTATCTTCTCTTTGCCAAAGGTACATGAATTGGATCAACTTCTCTTGAACATGAATCCATAACTCCACCTCCTCACTCAAAAATGTTGAGCTTCCCATGAGAAGATCTTCAACATATACTATGGTGACTACAATATGTCTCCCAATCTTAAGAGAAGGTAGTTGAATCACAAAGCAATAAGTAAGTCTTTGAATAATCAACCCTAGTGGATAAATAGGATCCATAGAAACAAGGCATACCTTGTGTTGATCATACAAAACCTACTCCTATTGCAACCCAAAATATTACCAATCACAACACTAATGGGTTGTTAGAGTTAGAGCAAATATCCACTATGAGAAAGGAGAAGGATAAACATAAAAAATTTGTAATCTCTCGAGTATAGTACAACTAATCAATTGTTGTACCATCAAGCTCAATTGGAGTTAGATATTTGATGCTCTGTTAAGATACCAAACCTACTATAATAAAAGAAAAGAGAGAATATAAGATTTTGACCTATGACCTTGCAAAAAAAAAATTTAAATTATACATGTTCTAGACGTGAGAAAAATTACCAACTATCATACTAGTGGAATATTGGAGTTAAATTTGTACCAAAAAATCAATGCCAACTAGATCCATTTTGCACCTAAAAATCCCATAGAAAATAGAAACAAGCCCTTGAACTATTTCACCAATATTTAAAGCTCAAAAAACTATGTAATTTTGAAAAAATACCCAAAATGGTTCTATATGCAAAAGTTATGGCATCTAGAATTTTGGGCATATTAGAGCTAAAAAAATAATGAAATATTAAATAATAAACCTTAGAGAAAATTTGGTAAACCAAAGACTACCACTTATCACCATAACGTGCCACCTCTACTGACATCACTCACTGATAGGACAGCCAACTAGAATGGCAAATATTGAATAAAGCGACAATTGGCGAATGTGGATTGGCTAAATTTGCATATGTATATAAAAAATAAATTGTAATGCTCAAGACCTTGTCCTCACAATGCAAGATTCCAACCGTTGCATCACTAACGCGAATGCACTAGATGAAAGGAATTTTTTATTTAAAAAATATTATAGCGCTTCACACAAATAAAAAGGATGCAACTAGATTCAAACATGAGACATCCTTCCTTCAGTGGAAACACCTTATTGCTATTCTAGCTATATAAATGTGTTTCAAAAGGGAAGGCCACTCCCCCTTAAGATAGCACCATGAATTAAGAATCATCCGCACACACAAAAATGTTTGATGTGAGTTGAAATTGAGACCTCCTAGTTATGAGTCAACAAACTTACTATTATGCCATAACATTATCTTGAACAAGAAGCCTAATTCACTCTTTAATAATCACTAGAAAAGTTTGAAAACAAATGTGAAATGTAGTTACCCCTACCAGGAATCAAACATAAGATCTACTATAGGCAACAAAGATGCATTACCACTACACTACCACCCACCAATAAGATCTGAAAAAAGACAAATTTTCATTGTCACATATGAACTCGTTTTTGGCACCAAAAAACCGCATGCACCTCTATGCACTCTCCCACGTACAACGAAATATTTTGTGGAATATTGTGAATTTCAAATTTCAAATTTTGGAGGAAAAACAAGCATTAAAACGATAAAATATTCAAAAGTGTTGAACTTGGACCCCCCTAAAATTTCATAGAGAATCTAACAGAACTGATGATTTGTCTATATTTGCTATGGTTTGTCTTATATAGTCTTTTATGTGATTGAGTGAAGGTGTTTCATTTTGGCTCTGATACCAAAACATTCATTCACCACAATCATATGCAAAAAAAAGGAATGAGAAAAGAGCATATAGATGAAAAATAAGAAAAAATATAAATGACAAGATTTGAGAGAAGGAATAAGGTATAGGTGCTCGTAGACACCCCCACTATATTTTCATATATAATACTATGATACAAATGATTACTTATTGAAGGGTATTTATAGTGATGCCCAAACCCCAATGAGTAGTCAACCTCAAGTTGACATTAATGTGACTTTGAGGTAACATACAATAATAAAATAATAATAAATTACACTCTTTAATCAAGGTTATCCATAAAGGTGGATTAACCAATATCACTAAGAGTGAATACATGAGGGTTTCCTTAGAATTACTTGAATATGCTCATAGGCCTACACATATATGGTTGTAGGTTTACATAAAAGAATGCTCGTAGGCTTCCATAGATAGATGCATGCAGTATTACATACAAATGCTTGAAGGTTTTCATAGCACTTGCTCTTAGGCTACATCAAGAGCACCTATAGGTACTATATCACTATTGGCCTTGGCCTGATAAGATCAAATTAAAAATATTTCAACAATTTTATGAAAAAACTTTTTACAAACTGTCATCGGCTTACAAAAAAGTCTTCTAGCTACTCCAAACACTATTTTCCTTGGGAGATACAATAGAAGTTGATTTGTTGAGGACAAGCAGTCAAGTAGAGAATATTCACACCCACTCTGATACCATGTTGGATTGCATAGCAATTTCTAAAATAAATGGAATCAACACATTACCTAATATTGTTGAAAAAAATCACAAAACTTTGCACACAATATAAGGGTGCCCGTGGACATCAAATAATCTTACTATAGAAAAATAGATTACACTCCAACCAATAATCAAATCGTTGGTATGATAGAGTATTTATACCCAAATACAAGTTACCTTTAAATCAAGGTTAAGTAACCAAAATTTAGGTTTAAAATAATAAAATACTTAAAAAATAACTTTTTCAAGTTTTACAAGGGCCCAAAGGACTTACACATACAATAAAATACAAAGATAGTCATGGCCTCAAGTGAAGCTTGACCACCACATACTTCAACAATTTTAGGAAAATAAACTATCCTTAATAGAAAGGCAAATGAAAATATCTTTGATAAATGGACAAGATGAATATGGTTTGATTGACCTTTATCAACATATGCAATGTTTGTCTTTTTAAGAAAGTGGCCCCAATAGAAGCCAAGCATAGCTTACTAATAATAATAATAATTTGTTTAACAAGTAAAACAATATTGTTAATAATATAATCATATATTGCTCAATGAATTTGGGACATGTAGTGGAAGTAAGAATTTTTATTTTGAAATCAAGTATAGTATTTATTGGTTTGAAATATTACACTTTCCAACCACAAAGCAAACTTCAAGAAAACTTTGGGAAATATATTTTCCACAAATTCTAAAGAAATGTAGCTCCTTTTGGTAATGGATTTTTGAGTTTTTAGAAAGAAAAAACATGCAAAGGAAGGAAAATTAGTAATGTCAAAATAGAAATAAATTTGAAAATGATTTGTTACTCAAGTTTAAAAGGATCCACTATATTTTTTTTTAATTTCCTATGATTAATAAATAAAGATCAAGCAATATATTATAAATAGTAATAAAGTTTCTTCCAATAGCAAAACACACTCAAGAGAAAATAAGCATGAGCATTGCACAAATATCACTGACAATTTGAAAATACATGAAGAACATGTACATGAAAGATCTTCAATATTTATCAAATGATATAAGCTCAACAAGTTCAATTCCTTGACTTTCAAGAAGGAGATCAAGGTTCAAATATTGCCAAGCAATATATGCTAATTATCAAGTTGTAATACCACTATGCAACCATGATATAATACAAGTGGGGCCCATTTGAATCCCATATAGCCAATTGATTAAAAAAAATAGGTCTTCAATGTTTCTTCATTAAAAATTTTGAAACCCCTTTCTTTTTATATTCATTCCTTAAATATAAAAATTAGTTGGTTATAAGAGATAACCAAATTTTCTCCTAAAACTTATGACTGACTAGTTAATTTACTTAAATTACATTTATACATTAAACAAAATTGACTTCGAGGAACCCAAAGTTTGCAAGATAACATTGAATAACTTTATTCTTGAAAGGGAAGATGGATAGGCCATGAAAAAGCGAACTAGTAGCTCCACAGCCAACTTTTCTCCTAGAACTTTTGAGTGACTAGTTACTTTTATTAACTAATTACATTTATGTATTATATAAAATTGACTTGGAGGAACCCAAAGTCTACAATATAACATTGAATAAGTTTGTTCTTGCAAGGAGAGATGGGTAGACCATGAGCAAGAAAACTAGTAGCTCCATCTTTCGCTTTTTCCATTCTACTCTAGTAGTTGATCCATTTCTACATCTACTCTTCAATAAGCTTCAAGTTGGGTTGATCAATATTCAGAATTTTGATATCAAATATGTCCTTGGATTCCTATGTCTGGCTACCATATTAAGACATTTTTTAAAACAATTTGGGGAGCTTATATTTTTCTACTATCAATTGTGTTGCCTTCACGAGGATTTCTTTGATATAATCTTCAAATTTCAATAAGACAACTTGCCAATACTTCCCCATTTTTTCTAGCACATATTCTTTTTGTTTTCTTTATTAAATCTTCTTTGTCCAAATCAAACTTATGTTAATAGTAATTAGTGAGGTATCCATCTTCAAAAATATTATTGATTTTATCGAACCAACGGTTGAATATATCAATAACCTAAAGTAATATCTCTTTTCATTTCAACCTGGACTCTCCATAAAATAGGATTTCTTTTAATGCCAAGATAATCCAAATAAGGTTTGTTCTATTCTGCAACTTGTGTTTTTAAAAGGGGTATCAAAACTTATCAATAAGATTTATAGCTATTTGCTTCACTTTGGGTAGTTTCTTCTATAGTTCTCAAGCTAATTATTAGTCTAAGATGTTTGACATAATCCAACCAGGTATTTTTTACTAAAGTCAAGAGCTCTGTATAATTTTTCCACCATATGTACAAGAGTGCTTCTATTATAGTAAACTTTTGCATCTTCACAAAGCCGACATTTTCTAACTTGTTTAGCAACTTCTTTATCCTTGTCTTTAGTATCTTGTTTTTCCTTTTGAATGGTTTATGTGATTTGTTTCTTGGGGTTGGCAAGCTTGTCATGTATTTCTTTGTTGCTTATTCCACTTTTGCTTTCTTTACTTTTGATATGTCAAACCTAATTACTACCTTTAAATATTCTCTCTCACCTTCAAGGCTTTTAAATTTTGCCTACCATGTCTTGCGTGTTATCTTGTATGATCTCAAAGGTAAATTTAGAAGCCCTATGGTCCCTTGATGATAAAGTTTAGGAATTCATGAGTGGGGATGTTATAATTCTCTTGAGTCAACTTTTACCCAGAGAAGTGTCTAGCTTCAAGGTTACCTACTTGACTACCACTCTTTCAATTTGTATATACCTTCTGTTAATTTTCACAATGTTTTTCCTTGTTTTAATTGAAATATCATTAAACAATGAGGCCACATTGATTTCCTTTTTTATTTAAGCAATTCTTGGCTCAATATCCAAATTTTTGACAAGAAATCATCATGGTCTACTTGGGATGTCTTTGTAATTGTCAATGCTTGCTCTTGTTGGTTGTCTCTTTTTGCTCTCTTTTCCTTTATCTTCTGCTTTCAAGGCATCATCAAAATTTTGCTTTTTCTTTTTTCTTTTTGGATCTACAAGGAGGAGATGGTTTCATCTCTTTTCAGGGGATTGTTCCCATCACCATCATCATCACCACCATCTCCACCATCAACCTTGCCTAAATTTAAAGATTTTTTTGAATTGAATGAAATTATTCTTGAAGTCATTCTCTAACAACTTTCATGTGAAGAAGATTGCTTGGTTGAATATTCTTGCTTGGGGAAATCTACTAGAGATCCAATTATTTCCAATAATTCTCAAGTTTGAGATTAAATTTGCATGTGTGCTATAGTCTCAGGTACTATCTACATGACACTATCAAATCGGACCTCTGCACAAGAGAAGATTGTCCTTTGGGGACCCCTTTTGTGCAACTAACAATTCAATGTTAGAATTAGTTTTAAGGGATTGTGATGATTCTTTGGATTGTGATTCTTCTAAGATGGCTTCTAGGCTTTCTACAATTTTTTCTTCCTCTACCTATTCATGATTGATTTTCTCTTTGCCCATCAATAATTTTGATTCATTTTGGCAATCTTGGTTGCCTCATTACCTAATATTTTACTCCTTAAACTCCACACAATTCACCCATCAATCTTCATTATTTACCTTTTGATGAAACTAGATATCTATCCAACCATGATATGGAGCAATGATTTCCCCCATCTATCATATTTACTCTTTCTTTGACCCCATAAAATGAAAATGTTGGATTTTTTTTCTTCCATTCCTTGTTTATTTACATAGATATTCTCCAATTGTGAATGGAAAGTTGGTTGGTGTCTTTAGGTGCTTTTTAGTGCATCTCTTATGAAAAGGGTGAACCATTCAATAGAATTCAATAAGGACTAAGTCATTGATTGACTTGATTTGAAGGGCCATGGGCTTGTTCTCATATCCAAAAACCTTGATATGAAAAAGTATCCTCCTACACAAAACAAGTCAACATATAGATCTATCGCTTTCATGGTTGCTTTTGAGAGTCTTGTATTATGATCCCCTAATAATTCTTCAAAAATTGGTCTAAGAAATTATTATAAATGAATGTGACATGCTAACATCATTTTTAGGCATGGAATATGGGGTGGCAATCAAGAACATAAAATCTTTTCTCAATATTATTTTTGATGCCAAGATTTTGAGTGTTTGAATAAAATATCAAGAGAATATACACAAGATATGAAAACATGTAAAATGTCTTCATAGAAAGAACTTTGTAGACCTAAGATAGCAACTCCTCATAAATAAGATGAGCTCATATGACTAGCTTCTTGTCCACGAAGATAAACTTGAGAAAAACAAACATCCATGGTTTAAAATGTTTGGACTCTTCCCCACCAATCCTATCGAAGGCTGCAGAATCTCTTATTACTTCAAGAAACATTGCCTTCAATATTTGGTCATTGCAAGGTAAAGCATGTATTGTGTGGGGCGATGCAACGCGGAATGAAGCTACTTATTAGACAATTGAGGTAACATGGTTGACAATTCTTAGGCTCCTAACTTGGAGGAACGATGGGTAAAGGCTTGTGGGAGGCACATCACAAATGCGCAAAAAAATGCAAGATGTAATTATTCTTGCACAGTTTATAGCTCATAGGCTTTTTGATCTCGTTAGGTTCAATATGTGTTAACACTTAAGAATTGTCAATTAGAAATGCAAAATGTTATTTGCTAGTCCACATCTGTGACCCTACATGATCCTTGAAAAAAAGTGATCATGTGGGTTGCAAATTAATGAGACACTTGTCAAGGTGTTGCAAATGAAGCAAATTTTTTTAGGAAAATTACACACAATGGGGTCTAAGTAGGTGAATATGGGATAAGGGGGTTGCATAAAGAAGGAAAACACTTATAAAAATTTTATGAAAAGAATGAAACAATATAGATGTAACTCAAGTGACTACAACCCACAAGGACTTATTTTTAGAGAAAGGAAATGGTGTAGGGTAAAACTAGGTATAATTAAAAAAGGTTAATTTGATGATGGTCTAAAACTAGTGTGGTGAAGAAGCCCTTTTTTGTACAAAGCCAATGATTGGAGGAGAGGAAACAATACAACCCAAGCACGAGAACAAGGAATTGAAAGAGAACAAATAATGCAGAAGATGATAGAACCAGTAACTACTAAAGCAGTTTGGCATTGCAGCATTGTTGGTTTTTGGGACATGGCCCCGACACTAATAAATGGGAGGTCTAGTGTTCGAACCACCCCCTGTGAGTCTTCGAAGTGCAGTTGGTTTCTGGGACATGGCCCGGACACTAATAAATGGGAGGTCCAGTGTCCGAACCACCCCTTGTACTGTCTTTGCGGACACAGAAGCATCTCTTGTGGCTTCCCTCTAGATAGTGTTATACTCGGATGGGCAGCATTGTCAGCCACCTAAGAGCAGCTTTTGGAGGTTTTCTCTCTACCCAAGAGTTTACCAAATAATAAAAAAAAAAAAAACTAGTAAAGCAATGCCTCACTAGGCTTGGTTGCTGACAATGAAAACTCTCATGCACATGAAAACCTTGTATAAATAAGTTAAAAATGAATCACAATAAAATTAACAAGTATATAAGTGCAAGCTAAATCGTGTAGCATTAAATACTCATGTGCATGTTTGATGGGCATTTATGATGATGTGATAATTGCAACAATGACCTCAAACTATGTACATGACAATTATATGGGGGAGCCTAGATGAGGATGTAGGGGACAAGGTAAATGAGGACGATGGACAAAACATAGTACAAGGATGATACAACTCCAATTAGTTTTGTCGCATGATTAGGCAACTACAAGGCACAAGGCAAGGAGTAGACAATGACACTTTGATTGACAAATGCAAGAAGACAAAAACATGTCTCCAACCCACCGCTCGTAGGCTTTGCAAATTGGAGGATGTGGGACGTGGACTTAAATTCACTCCTCAACATCTAACATGTCAAGTGCAATATATTAGTTCATATCCTGCATACCTCAAAACACTAGGCTAATTTTCCTTTATTTGTATGGGTTTTTCTGCTATAGGGATACAATAAAGAGATTGCAGTTAGACTTCCATCCATGGTGCTAACTCTGCATGTTTACTTCCATAAAAGGAAAAACTATCAAGTTTTGAAGATGTCTCCAAGTAGGGAAACTTGGATTTTTGCACACCATCAGGTTTCAATATTGCAGTTGAACTCCAAATTTTTAAGATATTACAATAGTGTAAGGAAGAAATCTCAAAAAAAAAAAAAAAACAATACGTTCAAAACAAATTACAAGAAGCAAAAACTTTCATACTTTGAATGAAGTTTACAATCTCATAAGTGAACCTTTGTAGCTCATTGGATTTAGCACAAGCAATAAAAAGTAAAAAAAATTGTACCATAAGCTAAGGTTTTAATCCCGTGGATAAACCTTAACATTTTAGAAGTATTGCTTATCCTTCATTTCTTTGTTCAAGTAATTAAGATTGATTGTGTTTCTATAAAAAACTCAAATTTAAATCTCAACTGACAAAAGAATCCAATGAGTGTAAAGCGGTGAGTGCCTAACCTCTTGATCTCACCATAAACTAAAATTAGTTACACCTCATTAAAAAACCCTATTTATATGTTCTACCACGTAGTTTAAATTCGAAATCTAATAATTTAAATTTCAAAATTTTGCTGTTTTAAAATGAATTTCATATTGTTTCTATACATACCAAAAATTCCTTATAAAATTATGTTTAAAGCTTTTCTGAATTCAAGTTGAATGTGAATGCTTCTAACCCATTAATGCTAACTTTATCTAAAAAAATTTACAATTGTTAAATCTTTTAATTATGTCTTTGTACCCCTTTTGTTTTAATGGGACAATATTTTATGATTGTGTCCTGCACCCCCACTATTTGTTTTAATGGGCTACCACATAGTTTAAATTATAACGAGATCAAACTCACTATTTGTTTTATTGGGCTACACATAATTTAAATTATAACGAGGTCAAACTTACTTACTTAAAGTCAAAGCTTATGAATTGCACACTAGATACCCATGTCCACAAAGACTTGAACCTAAACCATGCCCACATACCCATGTCCACAAAGACTTGCACACTAGATACCCATGCTCACAAAGACTTAAACCTATGCCCACAAAGACTTGAACCTGAACCTAAACCTTGTCTGTAAAGAAGGTTAAACTAATGCCACAAAGACTTGAACCTAAGCCTTGTCTGTAAAGAACGTTAAACTACCCGAAGGTTAAACTACCCGCTCTGCTCAACGGACATTATACCTCTCCTTTTTACCTTTATAAAGGTGACTAGATTTTTAAAGGGATTTTTTTATCTAAATGCCTTTATTTAATATTCACTTAAGCTCTCAAACATTAAGATTCATATGCATAGCCTTTTGAATGATTAGAACTTAGATTATACTACATATAAAATGCATGACAATGTGTCTTTAAGATTTAAAAACATTTATTATGCTAAGAATAAAATGCATGATAAAGCATTAAATGATATTAGTTCAACCAGTTAAATTATTTATATTCCTCTACTTTCAAGGAGAAGAACCAAATTTGAATCTTGCCCAAAACCTTGCCCAACAATACATAGATAATAGTCAAGCTATTGTAATACAATATATGGTGATGATGTAATACGGGTAAAGCCCTTTCAATCCCTCATCAAATGGCATTAGCTTGATTGGTTAAAGTCCTTAACTTTTGAAGAGACCTACTTTTGAAGAGACCTAGGTTCGAATCTTGCCAAACCTAACCAATTTCAATATAAAAAAAATGAATGATAAAGCTTGTGTATGAAAACAACTTAAATTAATGAAAGCAAATTATTGCACTTCAACGAAAATGACCACCTGCTTCAAGTTACAACAAATGAAGAAAAATTTACATCATGGAATCTAGCTGATCAGCTAATGAGAAAAATTTACATCATGGAATCTAGCTGATCAGCTAATGTGTTCGATTCACAATAACGACGCAAATGTAGATTAGCAAAGAAATGTTAAAAGAATAACAGAATGAATGTCTGCTGAATGTTAATTTCTATTAATGTGCAAAGCATTGATTTATAAACATTAGGGCAGTTTTTTAACTGTGCAGAAGAATGCTACACCGGCTCTCAGCCATAGTATGCTGAAGACCCACCTGCTGAAGCTCCCCCTCCAGGTGTCTGTATATGTACAGGCTGGTGGTTGTATGGAGGTACTGAGAATGCACCAGCACCCTGAGGACTCTGACCAGTCTGCAGTGGTGCACCAGATCCCCTCTGGCTTGCATAAGGTCCAGGATATTGCATAGGAGAGGCACCAGGAAAAGATGAGGAAGAGGAATAGGGTGGTGCAGACAAAGAAGTCTGCCGATAAAATCCAGTAGCTGCACCTAAAGGACGTGCAGGTGCTGCAGGAGGACCTGCATACATTTGATTGGGCATGGATGCGGGAAAAGGTGAACCTGTGGTTTGTGATACAGGATGATACCATGTTTGCATTGGTGGAGGACCAGAAACAGCCCCTACTGGTGGTGGAGGCACACCAGGAACAAACTGATTTCCCGGATATATAGGTGCAGCCGACGATGCCTGTCCAACAAAACCAGCGGGAAGAATAGAAGGTTGATTTGGTAGAATAGCAATTTTTGGAAGTGTATAGTCTCTGCTACGGTCATTATTAACCTGTTTCAAAGATCATAAAGCACTAATAAGAAATGAACCTAAATTTTAAAAAACTGCACAAAACAAACCTTACAATTCATCAGAGAAGTATAATCCATTATAGAAACTATAAAAAGATGATGTTACCTTTACATTGAGGTCTGTGTGACGGGAATAAGAAAGGTGGAGTTTACAGTAGCCTCCATCATATATACAATGTCCTTCTAATGCTTCTTTTGCAACTACTGCGGTTGGTACATCTGACACACAACCGTCAATTAGTCTAGCTTAAGTTGGAATTGAACAAGACATTAAGATTGATCGTATGCTAAATTAACTTTTATATATACCACACTTGAAAATAGTGCAACTCTTGAAAACTTCCAAACAGTTCACCAATGCTATGGATGTGAAAGTTGCCTCCACAAGAGAACCAAAAAAAGATTCTCCCTTTGATTTAAAAATAATTCAAGTAGAATAATTTTGACTACTAAAGATACCTACAACATTTAATAAACTTCAAAATACTGATGGCATAAGCCTGTTTTAAACTGATATTGGTTTTTGCTTAGATTTAGAATGATCCTAGGGAGAAATTATTTTAGAAATAATGAACAGCCAAATATTCAACTGACAAGAAGATATTTTATAAATAGATATAATAAATGGTGTTCAGTCTACCAAATAACTAGGCATTGAGTCGCATGAATTTTTCCAATTTAGGATTGGCTCCATCTTGTTAACCAAGTGAGTATTGAGTAGTTTTAAAGATAAAACTAATAGTTAATACTGAAGCCTCTCTATATTTTTTTTATTAGAGGTGAATAAAAGGGTTTTTTTTTAAAGGGCCCCAACCCTTTACACAAGAAGACGAAACCTAAGAGCAAGGACAAAAGCCCAAGGGCAGCCGGAAAAAAGTTCAGACCAAAGGGCAACATGAAACCCAGCAATTGGGAACAGCAAAAGGAGACGGCACTCAAATCAAGAGGTTTGAGTGGCTAGCTGAATTTTGGAGAGGCTGATATCGACCTCCAAGTCATCCTTCCTCCTCTTAATCTGCACCAGGACTTCCCCAGGGGTCTTTCATCATCTGGGTAACCCGACGAGGATGATTCTCATGGCAGAAGGTATGCTGAAACAGAACGTCCTCCACAACATGTGCCTCCCTGGCAATTTCAATATAAATATTCTGGGCATCCCTCCCTGGATGATTGGCTCCCAACTGAATTTGATCGACCATCTTATTACCAATAGGTTGACTACCACCCAGAGAGCCATCCACAACATAACCCACCTCCTGGGGGTTGGAAAAGAGAGAGGGAAAGAAAAAATCTCTTTAAAACCTCCCTCATAGACGCACAGCCTCAATGGCTTTACACCCTAAAGCCGTACCTTTAAGCAACTCCGCCATCTGGGTCCTATGCCTTCTAGACGCTCTAGCTTCTCTTTCTAACATCTGTTTCTTTCTAGGCCTGCCTCTGCTTGCCTTTAAGATCCTGAGCTCCGGCTCCCCAACATGGAGCAAGCTAGCAGGAAAAAGACCAGACTCAGGCCCCATCACAGAAGCAGGAAAATCCAACTCTCCCTTACACATGGGGAGCTCGTTCTGAGCAGCAGTCCAGGCGGGATCAGAACCGCCAGAATCCAAGCCATCCTCCCCAATCAACCTCGACCAGTGGTGATGACCACCTTTACCTCTAACCATCACCTGAATCTTCTGAGGGGGGCCAAGCTTTTGCTGATGCTTATTTTCAACTCTCTTAGTCCCTGGCTTCTGCCCAGAATTTTGCTGACTTAAGTTGTAAGGCATTTCTATACAGTAGATACAGCAGACATGGGTGTACAGGGACCTCCATCCTACCCTTCTGAACATGACTTATGGATAACTCCAAAGAGCTAGACAAAAAAAATGGAAAATTGAATAATCTGGCATGGCGGAAATGACAGAGCATAATGAAGTGGTGGCCAAAAATCTTTCTTTGACGGCCTTCCAAAGTAATTTATCTAATCAATTGGACAGCTATCCTGTCCCAAGGCCTAGTAAGGGAATCGGTTCTGTAGCCAGTTTGGTACCTCTCCACGACTTCACCATCAACCAGGAAGGCCTTGACTTCATCAGGACCAAAGTTCTTATTCATGGATACCTCCTTGCCCTCAAGCCTGAGTCCCAACACAGCAGCAATTTCAAAAGGGGATGTGGAGAAATTCACACCACCCACTTTGGTGACACCCTTCCTCCAATTCTCGCATGAATTCTTTTCCTAGGGACACCTCATACCGACTAAGACTCTCCATAAACATAGTTAAGCCCCCTTTCTGAAGAATCAACCATAAAACACTATCCTGCTTCAGCTCACCAACCTCCCTAGGTTCTCTTCTCACCCTATCACCCCCAATTCTACACAATTGGGGCAAGCAATTGACGACAACCTGAATCCTAGTCTTTTTCACGAGCAAGGCAGAGATCATCTGGATGGCTTTCCTTAACTTGCAATTGAGCAGCACATGCCGAGATATGATGGTGAACTTGTTAACATCGTGCTGGTCTTGATCGGACATGATTACAAGAAGCAGGGGAACTGACAGCCTAGACGACTTGTCCTTGTCATTATACTGATTCAGCTGATATTTAGCATTATTCTCAGAAGCATTAGGACTGCTCCATTTCCCTTTCCCATATTTAGCACTAACTAACATTGGAGCATTGCATAGGATAAGAGCTATAGTCTCATTAGGAAACATAATCTTAAAAGATTTCCACATTATTGGAACTGGAATGACTATCAAGACCTAGAGAAGAAATCACATGAAGAGGAAATGAGTCCATTCAAAGGTTGTTTGTGCAGCTACTACCTTGAAGATTGACCATAAAGTCAACAACTTTATTCCCTTTCCTGAAAGTATGCATGATTTTCACCTCTTGGAAAGACTGCAACAAGATCTTGCTATCCCTTATAATTTCTTCCACCGTCCAACTTGGTTCTCCCTTTCCAAGCAAGTAGTTAATGATGTTCAAGGAGTCCCCTTCCACTATAATCTTCAGAGAATTTAGCAAGGACAAAAGCTTGATTCTAGAAAATAAAACCCTCGCTTCCGCCACATAACTGGTTTGGATACCAAAATTTTCCGAGTAGGCACCTACCAACTCCCCTTCTGAAGTTCTAACCACACCACCACCCCCAAACTTTCTTGGGTTGCCTTTCGAGGGCCCCGTCAAAGTTGAGTTTCACCCAACCCTCCTCGGGAGAGTTCCATTTGGTATTTTTTCTAATGTCCTCCTTCGAATTGAGGTCAACACTAATATGAGCTTCCAGATTCCAAAATTTAGATATCTCCTTTTCTGAACCCTGCTTAGCCCCTTCCCAATGTTTGCTAATTGAAACATTCTCATGAGAAGCATTATTTATTCTAAAAAAACACCCTTTTCATCTCTACTAACACCTCTAAAGATCCTCTGGTTGTGCTCCAACCAAATACCCCAAAAGAAATGAGCAAGGGAAAAATTCCATAAACATGTGAGTCTATCGCTTTTAAAGGGGGAGTACCATTGTTCAACAAGGTCAAGGACAAAATGAGGTACCACCCACGAGTAATCAAAGGCTTGAATCAGCAAGTGGAGAACCTTCCTTGAGAATGGGCAATGGATAAAGAGGTGAGAGATAGATTCCTCATCCACATTGCACAATGGACACATATTTGGAATACAAAAAACCTTTCTTCTTGAGATTGTCTATCGTTAAGATTCTATTTTGAAGGACAAGCCAAAGGAAGAAGGCAACTTTTGGAGAGATGTATTTCAACTACACTCTATTGACAGGAAAACCAGGAAAGGCCTCGTCCTTAGATACCAAATAGCCCAATCTAGCCGAGTAGACTCCTAAAGAAGAAGAAGGCGCCCAAGATGAGGGAGTCTTGAGAGGGGTTTAAGGGAATGTAATAAGAGAGGAGACTTTTCACAAAAGAAACTTGACATTGGGTCTCCTAATTCGAGGCAGGAAAAGAGATATCCTTCCATCTTCTCAAGGGCCCTTCTTCTAAATAATCACTAACCTAGCTGCCAAATATATCCTTTAGGGGATCCAAGATACGATTGCATTCCCTCAAAGCGCAAAGGGGCTTATCAGTAATCCATGTGCCCTCCCAAAACAAGATGGAATTACCATCCCCAAGCTTCCATTTTAAACCTTTCAACAACGGAGGTCTAGATTTAGCAAGCCCAATCTAGAAAGCAAAGCCATAAGGAGGATTCTCCCATCTGAAGAAGGGGTTGAGGATTCTAAGTACTTAGCTCTGATGACTTTGACCCAAGAAGTTCCGCTTTCTTTGATTAATCTCCAACCAAAGCTTAAACAAAAGAGCTTCATTAGACCCGTGAGGGATACCATAGTGGTAAGTCCTTGGGTTTTCATCCAGGAGACCCAAGTTCAAACCTCAGTAAGAGGGGTTGGGACCCCTCATAAAAACCCATGTAAACTATAATCATCAAGTGGCATTATCTCAACCAGTTAGATTCCTCAACATTTAAGGAGACCAAGGTTCAAATCTTGCCAAGCGATACATGGATAATATCCAAGCTTTGTTGTAATACCACTATGTGGTGATGATGTAATACAAGTGGGGCCTGTTTCAATCCCATATGACCAATTGAAAAAAAAAGAGCTTCATTGAAGTGCTGAATTCGCTTAATGCCCAGCCCTCCATCTCTCTTAGATCTACAAACTTTATCCCAAACTGCAAGAGGGAGTCTCTAGAGGTCCTCAACCCCTAACCACAAGAACCGTCTTTGGATTTTCTCCAATATAGAAGCCACTTTCACAATAATTTTGAACATCGAGAGGTAATAAACTAGTAAGAATTGAAGAGAAGATTGCAAGAGCTGCACTTTACCAGCCTGAGACAGAAGAACCCCCTTCCATCCTGCTAATTTGCATTGGAATCTTCCTATCACCACCTTCCATAAAACATCTCTAGCTCTTCCTTTAAACAAGGGTAAGCCCAGATAAGTTGGGGGAAAGTCAGCAATATCACAAGCAAATATTCTGGAGATTATGGCCTGTCTAAGGGTCGGAGTGTTAACAAAGAACAGTTTGCTCTTGTTGAAACTCATGCTTTGACCTAAAGCTTGTTCATACTCTTGGAGTACCTTCTTTATATTAGTGGCTTCTGTTACAAAAGCCTCCCCTACAATAATAGTATCATCCACAAATTGATGGTGAGTAATCGGTTCCCGCTAATTTGCATTGGAATCTTTCTATCACTGCATTCCATAGAACATATCTAGCTCTTCCTTTAAACAAGGGTAAGCCCAAATAAGTTGAGGGAAAGTCAGCAGTATCACAAGCAAAGATTCTAGAGATTTTGGCCTATCTAAGGACCGGAGTGTTACCAAAGATCAGCTTGCTCTTGTTGAAACTCATGCTTTGACCTAAAGCTTGTTCATACTCTTGGAGTACCTTCTTTATATTAGTGGATTCTCTTACAAAAGCCTCCCCTACAATAATAGTATCATCCACAAACGAATGTTGAGTAATCGGTTCAACTAAAGTCGTTGGTCTAATTCCCTGTATCTGAGCTTCCCTTCTAGCCGAATCAATGGCCCTACCAAGCGCCTCAACCATTAAAATGAAAAGATAAGGGGAGAGAGGGTCTCCCTGCCTTATTCCCCTCTGGCTAGGAAAGAATCTCATCGCTTGGCCATTTACTACCACCAAGAACATAGGAGAAGATATACAGCGAGAGACCCACGTTCTCCAAACTGAACTGAATCCAAAACTATACAAAACCTTATCCAGAAAGGTCCAAGACACCTTGTCGTAGGCTTTACTCATGTCCAATTTTAAAAGCATACCTACCAACCCTCTTTGATCCATGGAGTGCAGCACCTCATGAATGGATATAACGCCATCCATAATCTGCCTCTCAGCCACAAAACCCCCTTGGCTATGAGAAACTAGCCTGGGGAGACGGGTCTTCAATCTATTAGCTAAGGTTTTTGTGTCTAAAGTCCTTGAACATGTTGACTCCTTGCTTTTTAGGGATTAGGACTAGAAAAGGAGAGTTCCATTCCTTCAACAAAGTATTGTGAGCTTGGAACTCCTGAAGAGCATCCCCTATATCTTGCTAAACAATATGCCAAAACTATTGGAAGAAATCAGGGGGGAAGCCATCAAGGCCAGGAACTTTGTCCCTCTGCATACAAAAAACAACTTCTTTGATTTCATCATCAGTGAAGGGTTGGATTAAGAACTCATTTAATTCAGCAAAAATCAACCTAGGGATGTTTGAAAGAATGGAACAAGAGGATTCCTCATTCATTTAATAAGTCATTGAATAAGGAAATGGCAATATCTTTAATTTTGTCTTCTTTCCAAATCAAGGGCACATCTTCTAGTTTTATCTCCCTGATTTTGTTTGAACTTTTGTGCTTGAGAGTGGATAAGTGGAAGAACCTAGTGCTATGGTCTCCCTCCCTTAACCAAAGTGTTTTGGACTTCTGCCTCCAAAAAAACTCCTCTTTTGCCAAAACATTCTGGTAGACACTAAGAAGAATCTTTTCTCTCCCATCGAGGAGAAAAGATCTCCCTTGGGTTTGCATCATCATCTCTAGGTCTTGGATCTAGGCCTAGAGGTCTTTTTTTTGCTTGAAGATATTACCGAAAACCTCTCTATTCCAACAACTCAGATTTATTTTGATAAATTTCAATTTTTTAGCAACAACAAACATTTTGGTCCCCCTAACGCCAACATTCCACCATTCCTTCACTTTCTCCTTTAATTGGGGGTGATGAAGCCACATTAGTTTGAATCTAAAAGGAGGGTTTTTTGGTCTAGAGCCAAGGACCATATCCAGGCTCAAAGGGTTGTGGTCGGAGGCAATCTTAGGGAGGGAGGAAAGAACTAAGTTATTGGACTTAGCAAACCATTCTTGAGAGGCTAGAAACTTGTCCAGCCTAATCTAAATTAGCCTTTCCCCAATCCTCCTATTACACCATGTGTATTTACTTCCCTTTAGTTCAATATCAATCGGGCCAGTTTCAGAAATGAAATCTACAAGATCTTCCATACCATCATTGAAACTCTGAGCCCCCTTTCTTCTCGTTGGGCAAAAGGGGAGAGTTAGGCATCAGGAGACCCAGCTTCAAGTTTCTTTTGTGAAAAGTCTCCTCCTGTTTTATTGCTTTCCCTTAAACCCCTCTCAAGACTCCCTCGTTTGGGCCCCTTCTTCTTCAAGAGTCTACTCGGATAGATCTGGTGGGACAAGGCCTTCTTGGTTTTCTTGTCAATAGATTGTGGTTAGAAGACATCTCTCCAAAAAGTTGCCTTCTTCCTTTGGCTTGTCCTTCAAAATAGAATCTTAACGATAGACAATCTCAAGAAGAAAGGCTTATGTATTCCAAATATGTGTTCGTTGTGCAAAGCAGATGAGGAATCAGTCTCTCACCTCTTTATCCATTGCCCATTCTCAAGGAAGGTTCTCTACTTGCTGATTCAAGCCTTTGATTACTCGTGGGTGGTACCTCATTTTGTCCACAACCTTGTTGACCAATGGTACTCCCCCTTTAAAAGCGATAGACGCGCATGTTTATGGAATTTTCCCTTGCTCACTTTTGGGGTATTTGGTTGGAGCGCAACCAGAGGATCTTTAGAGGCGTTAGTAGAGATGAAAAGGGTGGTTTTTTTAGAATAAAATATTTCTCGTAAGAATGTTTCAATTAGCAAACATTGGGAAGGGGCTAAGCAGGGTTCAGAAAAGGAGATATCTAAATGTTGGAATTTGGAAGCTCATATTGGTGTTGACCTCAATTCAAAGGAGGACATTAGGAAAAATACCAAATGGAAGTCTCCTGAGGAGGGTTGGGTGAAACTTAACTTTGATGGGGCCTCAAAAGGCAACCCAAGAAAGTTTGGGGGTGGTGGTGTGGTTAGAACTTCAAAACGAGAGTTGGTAGGTGCCTACTCGAAAAATTTTGGTATCCAAACCAGTCATGTGGCGGATGCGAGGGCTATATTTTCTAGAATCAAGCTTTTGTCCCTGCTTAATTCTCCGAAGATTATAGTGGAAGGGGACTCCCTAAACATCATTAAGTATTTGCTTGAAAAGGGAGAACCAAGCTGGACGATGGAATAAATTATAAGGGATAGCAAGATCTTGTTGCAGTCTTTCCAAGAGGTGAAAATCATACATACTTTAGGGAAGGGAATAAAGTTGCTTACTTTATGGCCAATATTGGAGCTGGTAGCTGCACAAACAACATTTAGATGGACTCGTTTCCTCCTCATGTGATTTCCTCTTTAGGTCTTGATGGTCATTCCAACTTTGGTAATGTGGAAATCTTTTAAGATATGCTCTGTCATGACAATGTTTCCCAAGGAGACTATTGCTCTTATCTTAAGCAATGCTCCAATGTTTGTTAGTGCTAAATATGGAAAAGGGAAATGGAGCAGTCCTAATGCTTTTGAGAATAATGCTAAATATTAGTTGAGTCGGTATAATGACAAGGACAAGTTGTCTAGGTTGTCAATTCCCCCACTTCTCGTAACCAAGTCCGATCAAGACCAACACGATGTTAACAAGTTCACCATCATATCTCGGCATGTGTTGCTCGGTTGCAAGTTAAGGAAAGCCATCCTGATGATCTCTACCCTGCTCGTGAAAAAGACTAGGATTCAGGTTGTCGTCAATTGCTTGCCCCAATGTGTAGAATGGGGGGTGATAGGGTGAGAAGAGAACCCAAGGAGGTTAGTGAGCTAAAGCAAAGATAGTGTTTTATGGTTGATTCTTCAAGAAGGGGGCTTAACAAAATTTATGGAGTCTTAGTGGGTATGAGGTGTCCCTAGCGAAAGAAGCCTACCAGAATTGGAGGAAGGGTGTCACCAAAGTAGGTGGTGTGAATTTCTCCACATCCCCTTCTGAAATTGTTGTTGTGTCAGGACTCGGGCTTTAAGGGCAAGGAGGTATCCATGAATAAGAACTTTTGTCCTGATGAAGTCAAGGCCTTCTTAGTTGATGGTGAAGTCGTGGAGAGGTACCAAATTGGCTACAAAACTGATTCCCTTACTAGGCCTTGGGACAGGATAGTTGTCCAATTGATTAGATACATTACTTTGGAAGGTCATCAAAGAAAGATTTTTGGCCACCACTTCATTATGCTCTACCATTTCCGCCATGCCTGATTGTTCAATTTTCCGTTTTTTTTGTCTAGCTCTCTAAAGTTATCCATAAGTCAAGTTCAGAAGGGTACGATGGCAGTGCCCCTGCACCCAGGTCTGTTGTAATTGTTGTATAGAAATGCCTTACAACTTAAACAATTCAAGAAGAACCTTGTTGCAAATTCTGGGCAGAAGCTAGGGCCTAAGAGAGTTGAAAATAAGCATCAACAAAAGCTTGGTCCCCCTCTGAAAATTCAGGTGATGGTTAGAGGTAAAGGTGGTCATCCCCACCAGCCAAGGTTGATTGGAGAGGATGGCTTGGATTCTGGTGGTTCTGATCCCGCCCGGAATGTTGCTTAGAACGAGCTCCCCATGCGTAAGGGAGAGTCGGAGTTTCCTGCTTCTGTGATGGGGCCTGAGTATGGTCTTTTCCCTGTTAGCTTGCTCCACGTTAGGGAGCTGGAGCTCAAGATCTTAAAGGCAAGCAAAGGCAATCCTAAAAGGAAATAGATGTTAGAAAGAGAAGCTAGAGCGTTTAGAAGGCATCAAAGGGCCCAGATGGCGAAGTCATTTAAAGGTATCGCTTTAGGGTGTAAAGCCATTGAGGCTGCATCTACGAGGGAAATTTCAAAGAAAGATTTTTCTCTCTCTCCCGCTCTCAACTCTAACCCCCAAGAGGAGGACTTGATTTTGCTTCGGAAGGCAGGTTATGCCGTGTATGACTCTCTGGGTGGTAGTCGGCCTATCGGTAATAATATGGTTGACCATATTCAATTGGGAGCCAATCATTCGGGGAGGGATGCCCAGATTATTTATATTGAAACTGACAAGGGGGCCCATGTTGTGGAGGACGTCCTGTTTTGGCATACCTTCTACCAAGAGAATCATCCTCATCAAGTTGCCCAGATGATGAAAGACTCTTGAGAGAGCTGAATGTCCTGGTGCGGATTAAGAGGAAGAAGGATGACTTGGAGGTCGATATCTGTTAGCTTTTCAAGCTATTAACTTACAAGAAATCCATCCACAAGTAATGAAATAAGCTTCCAATATTATAACTATGTTAATGGAAGTCTAATAAGCAAGTAAAGAACATAATGTACTTCTAAAATGACTCAATAAATAGCTATTACAATAAACTCACAAAATTTGAAAGACTTGATACAATATATGAACTTCTCACTAGTGCATGCTATGAGCAATGCATACTTCACTGTTCATTACAATGCTTGGTCACATATATATACTAGTATGTGACTCTTCAATATCCTACTCTAAAGACACATATACATATTGCATGATAGACACTTGTAACTTCTATTCTAAAGACTCATGTACATGTGGACTACATGCACATTTACATTATTGCACATTCTAACACTTGTGCATTTATTGCTTCTTCTCCAAGTAACTACTTAACCTAAGATAAACTCCTATTCTAATAATGTAACTAAGGTGAACCAAGTAATGTAATATATATTTTCTAACACCCCCTTTATTACATTATTTGGTTTACCTTTCTCTTGATCTGCATAGATGCTCTCTGAAGACCTGAAATTTATTTGTGCCCAATGCCTTTGTAAATATATCTGCCAGTTGTTCCTCTGTAGGTACATATTTTAATTTGATATGATGATTCTGAAAATGATCTCGAATAAAATGACATTGTGCTTCAATATGCTTGGTCCATTCGTGTACAATTGGATTTTTGATTAGATTGATAGCTCCTTGATTGTCACAATGTATCAAAGTTGACTCTCATTTAACTCCCATGTCAGATAATATGTATTGTAGCCATAATGCTTCACATGTTGTGTCTCTAGTTGCACGGTATTCTTCTTTAGTAGATGATTGAGCAATTGTATGTTGTTTCCTATTGTGCCAAGATATCGGACCTGATCCAAGAAAGAAGATGTACCCAAAAGTGGATTTTCTATCATCGATAGAACCGGCATAATCAGAATCTGAATAACCCTGTAGACAAAAATATTTTACATTCTTCAAATATGTCAGTCCATAATCTGTAGTTTTCTTAACATATTGTAATATTCTTTTTGTAGCCTTCCAATGACTTTCCCTTGGTTCTTGCATGAATCTTGCAAGATAGTTTACTGCAAAGACTATGTCAGGTCAAGTATTGGTTAAGTATAGAAGACTTCCAATCAATTGTCTGTACTGAGTAGCTGAAACTAAAGGTGTTCCATAATTTCTAGATAATTGAATCCCTTGTTCCATGGGTGTATCCTTTGGTTTACATTCCTTCATTCTATACTTCTCTAGTAGAGCTTTTGCATATTTTGTTTGAGTAATAGTGATGTTGTCTTCTTCTTGATGAATCTCTAGACCTAGACAATAGTTCATCAATCCTAAATCTGTCATCTCAAATGCTTTTTCTAGATCCTTTTTAATATCACTGATTAGATTCTCTGAGCTGCCAGTAATTACAATATCATCAACATATACTATAAGAATTAATATGTCACTTCCAATTTTCTTTGTATATAGACTGGGATCTGAAGTACTTCTTTTGAAGTTATGTTGTAATAGATGATTATTAATTTTTATATTCCATGCTCTAGGGGCTTGTTTTAGGCCATACAAGGATTTGTTCAATTTGCAAACTTTGAGTTCTTGTCCTTTAACAACAAATCCTTCTGGTTGTGACATGTAAACTTCCTCTTCTAGATCTCCATTAAGAAATGCACTTTTTACATCCATTTGATGTAGTTTCCATCCCTGATGAGCTGCTAAAGCACATACTGTCCTGATAGTAGTCATTCTGGTTGTTGGTGCAAATGTCTCTTCATAGTCAATTCCTTATGTTTGAGTATACCCTTTTGCTACTAATCTGACTTTGTACTTATCAAGTGTCCCATCTACTTTGTATTTGGTTTTGTATATCCATTTGCAACCTACAACTTTCTTGCCTGGTGGTAATTCTACTAACTTCCATGTGTTGTTCTTTTGTAGAGCTGAATATTCTGATTCCATGGCTGCCTTCCAATGAGATTGACTTAGAGCTTGAGTTGTTGTTGTTGGCTCTTCTGATGTACTTAGCAATCCTCTATTCATTCTAGTTTGACTTCGAGTTTGAGGTCTTGTGGTAGTGAGATCTGGCATTTGTTCTAAGTTAGCTGCTCTTATTGTATCTCTATACCATATGGGATCTTTCTTTTGAGCAATGGTGGTTGGTTCTATTTGTTCACTTTCTTCATTATTGTACTCTGATTTTGTACCTATATTTTTTGATTCTTCTTCTTGAAAGGGTAGTGTGATTTTTGTGTCCTTACTTTGTTCTATATCATTGACTTTAAGTTGTTCATCAAAAATCACATCTCTGCTTATATGAACCTTCTTTGTGCTTGGATTTATTATTCTGTATCCTGTGGATTCATCATCATACCCAACAAATATTCCAACCATGGTTTTGTCATCTAGCTTTGTCCTTTTTTGTTTTGGGATATGCATATAGGCTTTGCATCCAAAAATATTTAAATTTCCAATGTTTGGTTTTCATCCTGACCATGCTTCTTCTAGTGTAATATGTTTGAGTATTCTAGTAGGTAGTCTATTTTGTATATATACTGTTGTTTTGACTGCTTCTGCCCAATATTGATGATCAATATTTGCTTCTTTTAACATGCATCTTACCATTTCCATTATAGATCTATTCCTTATTTCTGCAATTCCATTTTGCTGAGGTGAGTATGTTGTAGTGAGTTGTCTTTTGATTCCATTTTCTTCTAGAAATAGATTGAATTCTTTTGATACAAATTCTCCTCCTCTATCTGAACGAAGGTTTTTGATAGTCCTTCCTGATTCTTTTTCTACTTGGAGTTTAAACTGTTTAAAGTGACTGAATGCCTCTGATTTGTATTTCATGAAGTATACCCACATTTTCCTGGTGTGATCATCAACGAATAATTGAAAATACTTGTGTCCTCCAATACTATCAACATTCATTGGGCCACATAGATCTATATAAATTAATTCTAGTGGTTGCTGAGTTCTTTGCTGATGAAGTTCAAAGGGTTTTCTATGTTGTTTTCCTACTATGCATTCTAGACAAATAGTAGATTCCAAGGATAGGTTTGGCATTCCATCTACCATTTTATATTTGCTCATTTCATTTATGGATGATATACCAGTATGACCCAACCATTTGTGCCATATATCTGAAATTTGGACTGAGAGTGTTGAATGTGTTGTAGTATCCAAGACAAATAGACCAGTTTTATAAGACCCTGTGGCAACCTTTTTTCCTTTTCTGATAATATGGCATTGTTTTTTTCCATTAACCACTTTGAATTCTACTGTCAAGTTTTGATCCATAAGTTGTGAAACTGAGAGAAGGTTGGTAGTCAATCCAGGAACAAATAAAACATTATTGATTATCCATTTTCCATCTACTAGATTGACTATAATATCTCCTATTCCTTCTACTTTGTAGGTCTTACTGTCAGCTATTGTAACTGATTTCTCTTGTATTGCTCGTAGAGACTTAAATCTCCAGTCATATGTTTGCTTGCTCTTGAATCTATGTACCAGTAATCCATAGTTACAAAAACTTTTAATTTTCGAGTATAAAGTTGACTACCTTATGACTCCCTAGGTTAAGTAATTAATTAAATTCTAAATTTCACCAGACTAAGTTTTGATGTTGAATTACCCACGTGTTGTAGGTGAATTGGAGAGGGTAGGGCAATCCTCCAAGGGAGGTCCCTGGTTCGAATCTCCACCCTACCAAACACACATTGGGTACCCAAAATCCAGTTGATAATGCTGGTGCGGTCACGGCCGAAGGTGACTCCCGGGTGATTTTGACGGTGTAGAACCCCCTAGTCGTGGTTTCTTAGACCAAGGTGGCCCCGTAAGGGGTTTTTCGCTAAATTCAAAAAAAAAAAGTTTTGATGTTGAATACCTTGTCTCCCAAATTAGAAATTTAGAAGTTTAAAAAAAATAATACTTTCAAAAAAAAAAATTAATATTCTAATTTGATGTAGTAATCCTTATTTCTCCAAAATTAAATAATTTGAAAATTTATAAAAAAAAAAACTTTCCTCCTTTTTTATTTTCTACACCTAATAACTCCAAAAAACTTAAAATTTAAAGGCTTAACCTTAACTCTCTCTACTTATATTTTCTTTACCTTATCTCTCCAATCAATATAAAGGAGTTTTATATCAAGAAGAAACCAACCTTATATCTTCCGTATGCGCCCCTCGATGCTGTGATGGAAACTCGACCCGCAATGTGTCCATAGAAGGTAACTAGCTTAGATATAAAGGATATATATCTAAAAAAACGTCGAGAGTTATCAATCCCTAGGCGCCTTATTAAACAGTTGCAACGGTTGGTTAATTGGCTGTTTTAGTTTAAATATTTTAAATGTTTGCAACGGTTGGTTAGTCGGCTGTTTTAGTTTAAATATTTTAAATGTTTTTGTTAATGTCGGCTTTTTTAATAAAAAAAAATTGTTTATGGCGTGACATGTATGACCTCTTTGCCTCCCACCCCCCTGTCTGCCATTGTAGGAACGCCTCTCGGCGTAACTAGGCTGTCGTGAGACACATGTTGGCGTTATTGTCTCCCTCTGGCACCAATAAAAAAAAAATTGTCTTGATTTTGCAGATGACCCGGTACTGCACGAATCTTGACCATTTTTTTTTGTCAATCTCTCCAAGCAGGTGGTGGTGTATTTCCGTGTTCACATCTCCTCTCTGACTGGTGCTCACATCAATGGCAAGGAACACTCTGGCTGCAAGAAGTAACCACGGTAACACGATCTGCCACCCGTCTTGCGTAACGAGAGCTATGGTGTGTAACGACTACTGTGATGCCACTGACCATTTCCTCCTGCTCGCACTGTCTAATTCATAACGTTCAAATCTAACTCCACTTAATGCAAACGTTATTTACGTCCTCGGATGGAGATTCTCGAGTTGTTGTTGAATGAGCGAGGAAGGCGTCTTAACGTGTAACAGAACGTATTTTCATCGTTCCCTTCGTACGTTGTGAGTAATATTCACTGTTTCCTTTGAACGCCTGTGCAATCTCCAAAAAACAATTTTCACGTCTTTGATTTTACTTCCGCGCTTCAAGACAGCGTCGAATCTAACTGCTACCTCTCTGAAATTTTGTTTTGTGACTATTCTTTTTGGAAGAAACTTTGCTTCACGGTCTACGAGCTCTAGTTTCGGTGTGAGGAGGCAGCATCAACGGCAACAAGGCAGTATGAGCAATGCGTGCTTCACTATTCATTACAATAATTGGTCACAAATATATATTAGTATGTGACTCTTCAATATCCTACTCTAAAGACACATATACATACTGCATGATAGACACTTGTAACTTCTATTCTAAAGACTCATGTACATGTGGACTACATGCACATTTACATTATTGCACATTCTAACACTTGTGCATTTATTGCTTCTTCCTCAAGTAACTAAGATAAACTCCTATTCTAATAATGCAACTAAGGTGAACCAAGTAATGTAATATATATATCCGCATGTTATGGTCTACCAGCAAGGACGCCACTTGCATTATCGGTGATGTGACCCGGGTTCAACCCCCACGGCGGATATGTATATGTATAAGAAGTATTTACTCAATAAATAAAAAAAGTAATGTAATATATATTTTCTAACAATATCAGCCTCTCCGAAATTCAGCTAGTCAGTCAGACCTCTTGATTTGAGTGTCGTCTCTATATGTTGTTCCCTCTTGTTGGTTTTCATGTCGCCCTTTGGTCTAAACTTTTATCTGGCTCTATCTTTTCGCCCTTAGGCTTTTGTCCTTGCTCTTAGGTTTCGTCTTCTTGTGTAAAAGGGTTGGGGCTTTTTCAAAAAAAAACCCTTTTATTCACCTCTAATCAAAAAAAAAAATCCTAGACATTTTGATATCTAAACAGTTCAAACATCAAATGAAAACAACTTCCCAAATATACACCTCTATTGCACCAAGATTGAGAAATCGCGAAACAGACACAAACAAAGAAAGGGGTGAGAAGAGTTCATTGTGCATTGGAAAATTTGTAGACATCTATGGAAAAGAAAGGCAAAATGTGGTGTAAGCCAAAAAACAAGGAATATATCTCGCAAGTTAATTTTCTTAATGGCTTAAAAGATGTTCACTGCATTGACTTCCTAAAATTTAGTGCTAATAAAGTTCACCTCTCAAGCAAAATATTTTTAATGATTAAAACCTCAAGTACTAACACCTGTAGTTATAGCTGTTACCCATTGTAGTGCTCATAATGACTTTTGCTACTTGATCATTCCAAAGCTTAACATGGATAGAAATTTTGAAGTTTCTTTCTTTAAAATTTACCAAATCCTAGTTTCCGATAATTTATCAAGTTCAAAATTAATTGCATTTAAGTAACCACACTGCATTCAATACACCTAAACCAAAAATGTTCAAGGAATAATGCATTCAAAACTATGTTACCAGTCCGACACCCTAGGACCCCCGAATCCTGGTACGGGACATACTCGGTCCGGATTCGGGTCTGGTACGCCTGTGGGTCCGTCCAAGGTTCTGCCTGGGGGACCCGACTGTATCCGAGTCCCCCAAGCAGAACCCTGGACGGACCCACAGGGTCTTCGGGCGTTATTTCCTTAAAAAAAAAAAAAAAATTAATATATTTTTAACAGGCTGACGCAGAAAGCTGGACACACTGATAATTTTCCAATGGCAGTGAGAAGAGGGCCGGGTCATCGCATTTTCCGCCTTGACAGTCTTTTTCCCGTCCCGTTTCGCCATTGTAAAGGGCGGAACCATTGTCGCTATAACCCTAAAATTTCCCGCTTTAAAACTTTCCGAGTTGAATGCATTATCGAGTATAAATAAATAAATAAAACTCACGGTAAAAATACCAAGAAGTGAGCGAAACTCCTCCTAGATAAAAATTTAATGTCTATGCGCTTGCAAAGGTATTTAACGGTGCTCTTGAAGCGCTCGGGTCCCCATTGTTTCTCAACCCAAACCACGGTAGAAATTTGGTTTTTGTTTGCAGAGAATGACAAGATTTTGAGATCTCACAGCAGATTTATGAGCTAACCAGGGTTTAAACTCTATTATGCTCTGTTACTCCTGCTGTTATCGCCAACGAACTGGGAACTTGGAACCAGACAAACTGTAATCGGCCTTCTTCCCTCCTCGACTGCGAATTTCAATCTTGTAACATTATTTTAATAATAGCTATTTATATGATATTATAATACTATGGTTGGATGTATGTATGGAGGGGCAGCTAAAGTTGTCATATGTCCATGTCCTAAATGGTGAACAACGTTAACGGCCTAAATAAAAACGTTTCAAGTTCAGGACCCACTGGACACATTAATAATGTACATATATAAAATATTTCATTAAATAATATTAAAAGTATGAAACAAAATAATAAAACATTTAAAAAAACAAGGTTATAATAGTTTTTTCAGGGGTCCAAGGTGTAGACCAATTGGTTCATCCAAATCCCATAAGGGGGCGGAGGTCCAAGGTTCAAATCTCGGGCCTCGCCGGACTGAACGCTTGTCCCTTTCCTGGTGCTTTCAGCGGCGTAAAAGGTTTAAAATGATTGTGGCATGGCGGTTATAGGGGCGGACTACGCGAAGATCTGTGTGGCGGCTTCTGGGGCGGACAGCGCAGAATACTGTGGCAGCCATAAAAGCTGGACAGCCTGCCCAGATTCGTGGCGGCTACCGATTCCACCATGTTAAAAAAAAAATAGTTTTTTCATATTATTTTATATATATAATTAGTTAATAATATGTTATTAAATAATATTAAAAATAAAATAATAAAATTATTAATTATTAAAGTTTTTTTAATTAATTATTAAAGTTGAATAAATTAAATTAATAATTATAATATTATAAATAATTAAAAATATATATTTATTCTTTAAAAACAACTAAAGTCATCCAATTTTCAGCATTTTCCTATAACGTATAATAAACAAAAGCTTACTTGTGCATCATCAAAGTGTAACAAATAAAAGCTTACTTATTTTTTTAATTTTTTTTTTAATTATAAAAGCATCTCAATGAAATATGAGAGGGCTTTTTCTTTCCCTTAAAGTAATTTGTTTTTTCTTTTGCTTTTCTAAGAGATTTTCTTTATTCTATTGGTTAAAATAAATAATTTTTATCTTTTATCTTTTAATAATGATATTTCAATATGTGATAGTGTTGATGCGGTTCATTAGAAATGTTAACACAAAATAAATAATTTTTATCTTTTAGCTTTTAATAATGATATTTCAATAGAGGCCGAGACAGCTGACAGAAGGGAGAAGATCGGGAAACTGGGGGTTTTCTGCTAGAGATCGAAGATGTATTGCGACAGAAGGGAGAAAACCGGTTTGTTTTTTCTGGTATGGTTTGTTACTGTATTTTGCTGAAACTCGTGTTTTTGAAGTTTTAATCTGGCTTTAGAGTTTGTTTTTGCCTTATTTTGTGTAATTTAAGGGTTACAATAGAAAATCCTAATAGAAGGCTTGAAAAAATAGAGAACGCTTGAAATTGAAACATTAGGATTTACAAGGGGGGAGAATTCAATGGGAGAATCCTCTGTAGGAGGGTTCACATAGGGGACTTCTAAGGGAAGGATTCAGGGTCCCAAGGGACCTAATACGCAATCCTTTGCGGAAGCGGTCAGAGGCAGTAATGGAAATAAAGATGATACAGGAGAACAGGCCCGAAAAAGCCTACAAGTCGCGGGTAAAAGAAAGGAGATTGAAGTTGAACAAGCCAAAAGAAACGGATGTTTACTTCAAACAAAAACAATTCCGGTGCTAGAAATCGCAGAAGAAATCATAGCAGATAAGATTGTGTATAAATCCAAGCATGCTTAATATGCAAGTTTGTGGGACTCCGACCTTCTGCAAGGTTCTTGTACTCCTGGGCTAGAAAGCATTGGGCACCACAAGGGGAATTGGATATCTTCACATTATCGAACTAATACTTCGTAGTTGAATTCACAATGATATCTGAAAAGGACAGAGCTTTTGAGGGAGGTCCGTATAACATAGGCCCTGCAGGTCTATTCATGCAACCATGGCGACCCGCTTTTGATCCTAGAACTGAACCCTCAACAGCTCCAATTTGGCTAAAATTATTTGCACTTCCTTTAGAATACTGGAAAGAGGAAATTTTGGAGTTGATAGGTAATCTCTTGGGCAAATACATAGGCAGATCAAGAGAATCAACGAAAGGAGGATCAGCAGCGTATGCCAGAATTTGTGTGCAGATGGACTTGGAAAAACCATTGCCAGCGGAAATTGACCTCAAAGTCGGAAGGAATATATGGAGACAACAAATAGACTATTAATTTGTGCCTTTCAGATGTAAAGCATGTCATGAATACGGACATTTGGTGAGATCCTGCCCCAAACTAGCCAAAGGAGAGACAAATCCAACGAATCCAAACCCAGGAAACCAACCTCAACAAAAAGAAAATGAACAAGGATTTCAGACGGTTATGAGAAAAGGAACAAAAAATAATAACCAGGAAAGAGGAAGAAATCAGCAGAAGGGAGGAAATACAAATCAACGCCAAGAAGGAAGGGCTCCATCCAACAAATATGAGATCCTCGAGCTAGATGATCCAATGGAAGGAGAGGAACTACCACACTCAAATCAAACAGAAAATCTAGAGAAACCGATAGCAGAAGAGGTTCATCATCCACAACATACAGATAAAGAAAAACAACAATACCTAAAAGTAATGAGGGGTAGAAGAAGGACAATCCATACAGGTACAATTTGCATCAACCAAAGAACAACAGATAGAATCTAAATAGCAGCCACAACCAGATACAGAAGGAGCTCTAGTACTGTTTATGTAGAATACCCAACAAGTTTAAAACAAAAATAACACTAAGAAATTGCTCAACAAAACACCAACACCACACATAATATACTCAGATTTTATTTTTGTATCCAAAAAATGCAGTACAGTAAGGGGAAATAGCAGCAAACCAACTGAAATTCACTTCTAGATCACTAACAAAACACTAAATCAGCCCTAATGCCTGGACATTGTCTCTGTGAAGCTGATTCAGGCCTTCAAACTCGTCAAAAGGGCCCTCCTTGGGCTGACAACACCTTTTTGTGGGTCTTGATCACTCAGATCTGCATGCAAAATGTGGCCTTCAAGTAGGATAGCTCAAGAACATTCCTCTAGGGTCTCTTCTTAAGCCTCTACTTGCACCTTCTAGGATCTCCCTGAGGCTCTCCAAATCCAATTCTCAATATCCAAAAAGCATCCTGTAGAATAAGAGATCTTGGCATATATAGGCATCTTCCAAACCCCAATGAAGGATTAAGTCCCAGCCCTTGGATCATCATAAAGATGAAGGGTGGAGATTAAGTCTTATCCACCCTTAAGCTATCTCAATGCACAAACCTATCCCAACCCTTAGATCTGATCTAAATGAATGAAGGCTAAGATTAAAAGATCAAACATTAAATAACTCCAGCCACCTTCTTAGCCCACGTTTGGCTAGAGGAGGCCCTCTAGACCACTCAACATCTAACAAATCACACTAAAGACACCAAAAATAGCAAAACACACTATTTACAAATGAGATAAATTTGGGGACATTACAGTTTAATAAAGAGCCACATACATCTAAAGAGGTAATTATGGGAATAGCAAAGAAAAACAGATAAAATCCAGCCCTTAGGATAAGCCAAATGGAGAAAAGACTGGAAAATTCAAACTCTCAAGGTGTAGGTAGAAAGACGAACAAAGAAAAAATACAACAAGAAGGAGAACAGTTGAGAGAGGCAGACGTGATTAAACCTATAGCCAACTTCTACAACACGGGTTCCCAATGATTATATACACATGGAATGTAAGGGGATTAAACGGCCGCCCCAGACAATTGTCTATTAAACGTATGATAGAAGATAACCACCCAGATGTGGTTTTATTATAGGAAACTAGAGCATCACTGGAAGCAATGCAAACAATATCCAAGAGATGCTGGAGGAATGGAGACTATGAGGCCCAAGCTTCCCATGGTTTCTTCGGGGGGAATGGCCACTTTGTGGAATAGAGACTTTTCAGCAGGTAGGAGCAGCATCAGCTAGAGGGATATTGATGACCAGATTGAGAGATAGAGAATCAGACTCAGTCTGGCTGATTATTAACTTTTATGGGATGAAGGAAGTGCAGGAACAAAAAACCCAATGGAAGTCAATCCAGACTATTAGAGAAGCTTACCCAGAAGATAGGTTCCTGGTGGATGGAGACTTCAATGCCAAGATGTCAGTGAATGACCAAGAGGGCGGCCTAAATCATCTCAGTGAGAAGGACAAACTCCTGATTGTCCAAGCTAATAATCTAACTCTGATTGACATTCCACCTCCAGGATGTGGTACTACTTGGACCAATAAAAGGAAAGGAGACCAAGCAATAAAATCAATATTAGATAGGATATTGATAGAGGAAGACATTCACCAGTTATGGAGTTGTCATTCAGAATCATAAACCTGTTATCTTCCGATCATTTCCCGGTACGTCTAAATATCACAAACAGAATACCCCAGTCCAAAAACTGCCCCTTCAGATTTGAGAACTTTTGGCTTCTAAACCAGGAATTACCAGAGTTAGTTCAACAATGGTGGCAACAAGGAAAACCAGCATTTGGAAAGGCACAATTTCAGCTACACTCCAGATTGAAATATATCAAATATAAATTGAAAAACTGGAGCAAATTCCAAAGATCAAATTTTCAGCAACAAAGAGCAGAGCTAGTTGAGAGAATGCAAGGAGTTGCAAAAAGAATTCGTTCAAAACCCCTTTTAGAGATATTACTCTCCCATGAAAAGATCTTAATGCAAGAGGAAGAGGAGCTAGATAAGAAAGAAGAAACCTATTGGAAGCAAATATCTAGAATTACTTGGCTTCAAGAAGGAGATAGGAATACAAAGTTCTTTCACCAGTCAGCCACAGCTAGGAAACACTATAACCGGATTGATGCTTTAACAAATGCAGGACTCCTTGAAACCACCACTTCAGGTATGCAAAAAGTAACTAATGAGTATTTCTCCACTTTGTTTACTGCAGATTCACATCTGTCAAAACAATCCCAAGAGGAAATCTTGGGAAGTATCCCCAGATTAGTCTCTCAAGAGCAAAATGAGGAGCTTATGAAAGAGATCAAAGAAGAAGAGGTGAAAGAAACAATTTTCTCCATGCAATCAGGAAAGGCCCCAGGTCCTGATGGATTACCAATAGAATTCTATAAAACTTTTTGGGATATTATAGGAGAAGATATAACTAGAGCAGTAGAAGAAGCCATATCTAGTGGTAGGATTCTCAAATCCCTCAACGATACTTTTCTAGCTTTGATTCCAAAGGGAGGGAGAGATGGGGAATCTAACCAATTACAGACCAATAGCCCTCTGCAATGTAATTTACAAGATCATCACCAAGGTAAGAGCCAACAGACTAAAAGCTTTATTACCAAATATCATATCTCCTGAACAAGTGGGATTTGTGCAGGGCAGAAAAAATATTAGATGGGATTGTAATAGCACAAAAAACTATACATCATATGGGCCAAAGAAAGAACAAAGGAATGTTCCTAAAGTTAAATCTATCCAAGGCCTATTACAGAGTGAGTTGGGAATTTCTGGATCAAATGTTGCAAAGATTTGGATTCCAGAAATATTGGATCAATTGGATACTTGAATGCATCTCCACGGTCTCCTTTTCAGTGCTCATCAATGGAAACCCCTCCCCACTGTTCAAGGCTAGAAAAAAGCAGAAGGACTGGGAAGACTCATACAGAAGAAAAAAGCAGAGAACAACATTACAGGAATTCAAATAAACAGAGATATAACTATCACTCATACAATTCGTAGATGATACAGGATTACGGAGGGAAGCAACAATAAATGAAGCAACCAGTATCAAAGAAATATTAAACTGCTACACTACAACCACTGGCCAACTTCTAAATGAAGAAAAATCCAAAGTTGTCTTCTTTAATGTTCATAAGAGAATCAGAGATCGGATAGCAAACATTCTTAGGTTCTCAATGGCCTCGTGTCCATTAGATTACTTGGGAATTCCCTTAACAGAAAAAAAGCCTAAAAAAGAAAGATTGGAAATCCATAAAAGATAAAATTTTCTCAAAGTTGTCACACTGGTCTCATAGATGGTTAAGCTTTGGAGGCAGAGTCACACTTTTGAAGTCATTGTTACAAGCAATGTCAGTTTACAAATTTTCCATTTTAGCAGCCCCAAAGAGCATACTCAAAGATTTGGATAAACTAATGAGAAAATTCTTATGGTCGGAAGCACAAGAAAATCATAAAAATGCTTTGGTAAGCTAGGAGAAAGTCTGTCAACCAAAGGAAGAGACAGGTCTTGGAATCAGAGTTGCATCAACAAACAACCTAGCACTAATAGGGAAGTTATACTGGCGGTGGATCACAAACCCAGATCAGTTATGGAGTCAAGTTCTAAAAGCTAAATATTACCCTGCACACGAAATGGAGGATGTCCTACGGTTTCCAGTTACAGGTGTGGGATCAAAGATATGGAAAACACTCAAAAGAGGGGCCTCACTGATTAAGGAAGACTTACATTGGAAAGTAGGTGATGGGAGAAAAATCAGATTGTGGGATGATTCTTGGGAATTCCCCCCCCATTATCAAACAATACCCTCATCTTAGTGGTATCAGAGAAACTCTTCATAATCATGGCCAAACTCTTATATCTCAATATCTCATCCCCCCAAGCCAACAACTAGCAGCTTCAGGAAGATGGCAAAATTTGGACCAGTGGTTAGGTGAAGAATGGGAAGCTGAAAAACGTGAACTAAAAGAAATTCTAGAAAAAAGAACATGGCTATGGAAAGATGGACCTGACCAACTAGCATGGGGATATGGGAAACAAGGCACTT
The DNA here is from genome assembly GCA_028583015.1 of Wollemia nobilis. NCBI lineage: Eukaryota > Viridiplantae > Streptophyta > Pinopsida > Araucariales > Araucariaceae > Wollemia > Wollemia nobilis. Next base: position 5,479,710 of record JAQPPZ010002230.1, on the reverse strand, counting down.
ACACAGTGAAAGCAAGCTACCGAAAGGCTCACCAAAGTAGTAGGAACCAACCCCAACAACAACATCCCTGGAAAGAAATATGGCAACCAAAAGGTTGGCCGAAGGTTAATTGTTTTATATGGCAGGTTGCTCACAAAAGCATTATGACTCAGGACAATATGAGGAGAAAGGGGTTCATTGGACCCAGTAGATGTGTAATGTGCTTCCAAGAGGTAGAAACTATAAATCATCTCCTTTTTTATTGCTCCTATGCTTACACAATCTCGAATTGGTGGTACTCCATCTTTAGCCAAACATAATGGTATCCTCCTAACGGTAGTAATTTTTGGGACTATTGGTCACATAACACCTTCAAATCCAAAACACTAAGCATAGCTTGGAATTTAGGGATTGGCTTCATCTGCTGGCAAATATGGTTGGAATGGAACAACATAATTTTTAAAGAGGAATTCGGCTCAAAAGAGAGGACCTGAGGGATTATGTTAAGGAAGTTATTAGAAACAATGCAAACCAAAGTACAGGAAGAATCTCCGATGACAGAGGTAGAACAAGACATTTGGGCACAACTATGGAATCAAATGCAACATGAAAGCTATCAAGAATAGAAAAAAGAACAAAGAGGGCTTCAATAATCTTTGTTGGAAGAGGACATATACAGTTAAGGAGGTAAAGTTTAAAGAACAGGGGATTCAGAGATCCTGGGTAGATAAAAGAAAACAGAAAAATTGCATTTTGAGCCTTGCCAAGAAAGGCAGGATATCAAAATGGATTTGTATAAGCTGATCAGTTTTTTTTAATAAAATTTTTACCTTTTACTCAAAAAAATAATGATATTTCAATATGTGATAGTGTTGATGTGGTTTATTAGAAATGTTGGCACAAAATAAATAATTTTTACTTTTATCTTTTAATAATGATATTTCAATATGTGATAGTGTTGATGTGGTTCATTAGAAATGTTGGCAGCCCATTTGTGATAGTGTTTGTACCAATGTGAAATGCTTAACAAATGTTGATTTAGTAAATTAATATATGTTTTTTATTAATTTTTGTACGGCCAAACCCAAAACGAACCCAAGACAAAAAAAAAAAATTTGCCGTATCGGTGAACCGGGTTCTTCGAACCCAAACCTGAACCCAAAACGAACCGGTAACATTGATTCAAAACATAGATTTGTTATAATACCTGCATACTGTATCAAAGCTTGAGTTCCTGCGTTCTTCTCAAACATTGCAATTTTCTGGACAGTGCCAAATGCAGAAAACACCTGTTTCCAGAATTATCCGATCACTAATTGTAAATAGATCCAATTTCTAAATTTTCACATAACACGCATTGAATTAAAAGGCTTTAGACATACCATATGCAAAACATCAACAGTCACTGCATATTGCATGTTTTCAATGGATGCAAGAAGTACATTACTCTCTGCCTCTCTTCTTTGTCCATCGGGACCTATGCCAAACTGCATTGCACAAAACCATCAGCAAAAGAAGTGATAAAATACTTCTATTGAGACAATGTAACCAAGGCATGTTTTTCAGATTTTTCTTTACTAAATGTATGAGATGTTGTCATAAGCTCACCTGGCCATTTCCATCTATAGCAGAAGGGGCAACAGGCAAATTTGGGTTTGTATAGTCCCTACATAAACATACACCAATATACAATAATTAAAAACACACACACTAGTGCAAGATGCCACAATGATTGTTAAAATGAGTTGTTGATCACAAACATTAGTACATGTTAAACATAATTTTCCAAAAAGATAAAACAATTTGTAAAGCAAGCTGAAAATTTTGATTGCTTTTGAGCATTTAGTTTGATTTCGCACAAAAGCATAACTTATCTACTCTATGTAAGTGGTGGAACTATCCTTGTAGCACAAAATCATGCAATCTCATTCATAAGGAAATTAAATTACTCATTATACATGGGCAGAATCATGCTATATCACAACTGTCCTCCTATTATGTGCACTCTTGAATCTTCCTCGTCCATTTATAATACATAGTGCAGTTGTGGCATGCAAGAGATAAAGTATTAATTTAACAGCCCCGATGTAGCCACGTCAGCTATCCATTTTTTGTTTGGTAGGAATCCTTAAGTTAGGATAGTCGGTCCTTGAGCATTAAAGTTAGTTTTTGTTACTTTGTTAGACTATAAATAGGAGAGATATGATTTAGTTGGATCATCATTCATTTGTCTAACTTCTATCGCCTCTGGTGCACATAAGAGATTTCGCCCTCTCTAAGTGGCTAGGAGACTTTGTCCTCTCTGAGTGGCTTGGATTGTTTCTGAGACTTGGAATCTGAATCTGTGATACTTTATTGGATTTGCTGTTCTGGAATCTGATTTTGTTGCAAATATTCTAGTGTATGCTGTTCTGTTGCTATTATTTGGAAACTTATTGCAGCAATTGCTGTTTTCTGGAAGAAGTTTCATTACAGATAACTACTTCTATATCAGCAACAAACCAAATAAACTCATAATCGAAATCATTGGACACTGATATAATCCTTTATTATAGTAGCAGGAATGTTTGCTAGGGCCCACTAACCTATTCGAAATCAGAACAGCTGCATAGAACAAAATATTTCATTTATTTTGGACCCTTGGGCCATAGTGCTATTAAATCCATCCTGCTGCCATATCAATTCAAAAGTTTTAAAATCTAAGATACCAGCAGATATATGAACTTCTGAAGACTTTTTCACAATATGTAACACAAAAACCTTTCTTCTAACTAACACATAACTGCAGGAAAGTTTTAAAGGTATTTTCTGAGCTTTCATATCAACATCAGTACATCACAAATTTTACCTGCTTCGATGACTCTGGAATTTGACATTTAAGTCAGTATGTGCTGAAAACAAAATGCGCAAGTGGCAAGGTCCAACATTATCTGCTAGCAAATACCTAGATTTGTAACAACAAAAAATTAGCTACAAAAATGAGCAAACTAATTTGATCTCAGTTTGCTCATTGGTTCTCTTAACCAACTCCTCAAAAGGAAGAACAACTCTATATTTACCTTGGAATGCTTCTTCCATCTAAAGCAGATCTTGCAGCAGATGCTATATTTGAATCACTAAACTGGACCAGAGCCTGTTCAAATTACATGAACTGTGAATGTTTAAATTATGAAAGTCATTCAATAATTTTAGGAAGTTTGGGATAACAAACCTGAAAACCAGCAGTTTTTTCAAAGGTGGCAATTTTATGCACAAAACCAAAGGATGAAAAAACCTGTAAGAGAAAACAAGGGATAAGTTTTTGCAGTTATAAAGACTCGCCTTCAAACAAAAAAGCATACAAATTGGTCAAACAAAAAACTGTTAAAAAATCAACTGTATTTTGTTATTCACACCAACAATAGATATAGAAATCACGTCATATTGCTTGAACACAACACTGGGTAACATGACAAAAGCACTTGAATTTGAAATTAAAATTGAACCAGTTTCAAGCATCCCATATAATGGGCATCAATAATATTAGAGAGCAATCTGGGTTTAAGACATTAAAAATTTCTCTTTTTATTTTACTTGAAATAATTTACAACAAAATCATCACAAATCACAGGCTCATCTCACTTCACTGAGCACAGACTAAAAGAAGCAGCTTAAAAAACCTTCAATCTCCAATTCACCTAAACAGGGTTTAAGGCTGAGGAGTAAAGAGATAAAGAGCGACCAACACACAACAATCTCAAGCCAGAGATGGTAGGGTTAGGAGTAAGAGTAGGGTCAAGATGTGGTGTTAAGCAAAGGGGAGGAAACAAACACACGTGCGCTTTCTCCCAATGCAGTAGGCTGCCATCGAAGATGTGTCCGTGACATGGACCTGCTGACCCATGTAGAGTTATGTCAAACATAAGCAATACATAAAATATAACCTATTCTTTCTAATTAAAATTATGAAAACAATCCACCTGATAAATATTACATATGTCTATTACTCCTGCAAGGAAGGAAAAGGTCAGCCTATTGCTCAATATGTGAAACCTATTGTTTTAAGTTTTGATATTACCTTTCCTGCTATGCACCCACTAGAATGTCTTAGAGAGTCTTAGAAATTTACCAGATGCAGAACATCAATGCTGACATCACCAGCTTCTACACCTTCAATTGTGACCAGAAGTACATTGCTCGCCTCATCCCCAGAACTTTTACTGTTGATGATTTCATGCCTATTTGAGTATTGCAGATATACAGATTTGCCCCGTACCTGAGCAGGTTCTGATGATGATGCATAATATGAAACCATTGCAATGGCTTGATTGAGGTCCGCCTAAAAGAAACCAGAGATAACAACCAAAATCAAGAACTTGCCACATAATCAAATAAAAATTAAAAATTAAAAACCCTCTGACCATTCTGAACAAAAATGTGGCATCACACTAGACAATAGAATATAACCGAGACGAACAACGGTAATTAAAATTCAATCTAAACGGTTTATGATATGCACTACTGCTCCTCAAATCATATGCTTCCCATTTATTTTCCCCTGACCTGGTTTAGAAATCAATGGATAAGTTAAAAACCAAAAAACAAACGCCAGCTATGAACATTGTAATATTGCATGGACCATCAATTCATCTAAATGCAGACATCGTTAGTAAATAGAGGCATCTTCGACACCCAAGATCAGTGGGATAATTTGTTATTGTCCACTGCATATTTGAATGCTCCTTTACTGAAAAATAACCAAAGATACAATTTGGAATGACATCAAACATTAGAGTGTTAAAAATATCTTGAAAGAGAATGACAAGAACCCATAATGGACTTTCCGGTGCCTAAAAATAGAGATATCGAACAAAAGAAAGTTGCAGTGATGATGTTACAACTTCTTTTCCATTTTCTCTCTCTGGTGGCACAGCAGCCACCTTCAAGGGTAAATGCTTATACGGTAAAATAAAACCATTTTTGTTGGATTTTACTGATTAGTTCAGGTTTAGTTCCTTTGTGTTTTACACTGACGAACTCTAGATTCTTCTTATTATTTGTTAAGAACGATTTATCATATTTAGAATAAATTCGGAATTATTATATTTGAACTGCATTTGTGAAAGCTAGATTGAGTATGGAATTATTACATGTAAATTGCATTAATCAGAGTTCTGCATTACGTATTAGAAATGTCGCAGCAGCATTTATGTTTGACTGATCTGAGTGGCTAGCAGCCACAGGCCAAGCGCAAGTGAAGTAATTGGTTCATGTCCTTCCCAAAGGTTTAGACAATGCATCAATACATTTACCTGACAGATTTTTTTGTACGAAAGGATGTTGACAGACTACAGAATCCTTCTTGTGTTTCAGAATCTGTTGACAGACTACAGAAGCATAAATCTTCCATGTCTGTCAAATTTCTTATATCAAACCATATCTTTGTTACTTTTTGAGCTATTTGAGAGAGAGAAGTCCCATAAAGTCCTCAGTCCTCTTATTCACTTCTGGATATGCACTATTTTTGCAATGTAAATAATCCACTCCATGCATATCGCAATCAGGAATCATTTGTCGCAAATGTTCGTTGTTGTATGGGATCGAGAGCACAAAAATCTTCGTCCACAAATATTCCATTGAAAACACATCTTGTGATTCGCACTCCTTTGCTAATCCACCTTTAACTTTACATATAATGCTAGAGCATGGAAATTTTTCTAGCCTAATGACTTAGAATTTAGCAAGCTAATTTTCTTATTCGCCCTTATACCACTTCCACTAGTTCAGCCAAAGAATACCGTTACACGTCAAGATAACATCAGGTTACTTCTTATATTAAGTTTTGGCTGGGACAGACTGTGAAATCCCATGAAGTAAAAACTGTTAAAATATGCAAATTAAATACAAATTCTAACCAAGCAGCAATTTTCAAAACTTACGAATTCCACAAATGCCTGGTTGCGGTTCGCTCCGACATTGACCTTCGTGTTAACGATTTTACCAAACGGCTTACACAATTCACTAAGCTCCTCCTCAGTGCATTCCCACGGTAAATTTCTGACGTGCAGTACCTTCGACGGCAGCTGCCCAGTAGTGGATCCCATCCCTTCCAAGCACCGCAATCTTCAAACAAAATTACTAAACTCTGTAAAAATCGAAGGCCTAAGTGACTCTCGGCTCCAAACTTAAAAATGCAATTCCTGTAAGCTTTAAACCTCCTGTAACGCTTTAAACCTCCTGTAACGCAGACAGGCTAAAAAAACCAAAAACCTCAGACTTCTGTTCCTCGATCCGTGCCCTTCTTCTTCAAAATCCTCGAATAGACAAAACCCTACCCCTTTCAAACCCTAGCGGGAACGCAACGGTCGTATGATGCTGGAAATACGACCGTGAAAGCTGCAAAAGGCTGAAATGAAAAAAAGGGATAAGTTCACCGACGGAAATCCCGAAAATGGGCAGGTGTTACTTGCTCATGAATTTAGGATATTTATTAATATAGTTATTCCTCACTTATATTATCTGTCATGACCAGTTACAATTTTCATAAAAAATACATAGTAATTCTGTGCGTTTTTAAATTACCACTCAATATAGATTAATTATACTAAAATATTATAAATAAATAAAAATTTGAGGGAAATACGGGTAGACTATTATGTTATAAAAATATATATATTGAAGGTTCCAAAATGAAGTCTGTGGCTCACAGATATTAACAGGGCTGAAAATAAATGGTCTTTTGTTACTCATAGAGGGTTTACGGCAAGATATTGAAGCAGGACTGAAGCAGAGCACGGGGATACTGAAGCAGAGCCGATAGAACGAAGAATATTTGAACTGTACACTCCAGACAAGAAATATCAGCACAAAAAAAAATTAAAGGGTTTGCGGCAAAGGGTTTTTGCAGAGCAAGGAGGGTTTGCGGCGGAGTATTGTATTAAACATCTATTTCATCGGGTAAGCATATTTTTTTGTCCTCTTTCGATTTATAAAACAATTTAAGTAGGTAGGAGAAATACATTCGTTATAGGGGTTTGCGGCAGAAGGTTTTATTATCGGCAAGGGTTTGCGGCGAGAGGGTTTGCAGAGCAAGAGGGTTTTATTACACATTTATTTCAACGGATCAATAGTACGGAGGGTTCGGCTATAAAGGGTTTGAAAATGGAAGAAGGGAAGCAACAATTGCAAGAACCAATATATGTCAATGAGAAACAGTATTGGAGGATATTAAGGCGTCGACAAGCACGAGCAAGGGCAACAACAATGAAAAGGGCATATCAAAAAATAACAATAAAAAATATTCTACCACATAAACGGGTGGAGAATAAGGAACAATCAAAGGCAAATCACCAAAATGAGTTTTCAGATGAGGAAGAAACTTACAGTCCGACAACTACACCACTCATGTGGGCACCAAGACTTTGTGTGCAAGAGCTAATGAAGATGAAAGAGAAACTTGAAAGCATGGAAAGGAGGGAGAAATTAAGAGAAACTAAATCGGATGAGGTTATAAACACCATTCGAAGGCTATAAAAAGAAAACAACCAGCTCAAGGAGCAAGTGTCAAAGCTACAAAACCTAGCAAACATGGGTCAACGTGAATGGCATGTCCTCAAACAAGCCATCCATCCCCCAATCAATGATGCAATAGAGGTGGAAAAAACAAATGCAAATCAAATAAAAGAGGTAAAGAAAACACTCCAAAACATTGAAACAAGAGAAAATGAGCTACGAAATGAATTAGCAAAGACAAAGACATGGTCTCAAGTAGTAAAAGAACCAGTCAATCAACAAAAAGAGTTGATAGAGAAGCAAGTAAAAATTCAAATAACATAAGAGAAAGAAAGACATGAGAAGTTAACAAATATAATCATCAAAGGGTTGAAAGATTATGGGGACAGGGAAGACACAAATCGTTTAACCGGGGAACTTCTTGTCGGATCGGTTACAATGGAAGGGTCGGATAAAAAAAGTAAGCGAGAATTGGCGAGGTGAGAGAAGGAGGCGAGAGATAGACATATTCGGGTCACATTGATGAGCTACGAGGATAAAATAAGGTTACTTAGAAACAGAGGCATCTTTGAGAGGGTCACAATTTTATTTAGATGATGACCTAACATTTTTACAACGGGAAGAAAGAAATAAGGAATGGGAAAAGGTGAGGGCGACAAGGAATGAAGGGAAACAGGCATATTTAAGAAATGGAAAGGCATACATCACATCTAAACAAATCCAAAATAAATAGGGAGTATGGCCCGCCGGGAACATCTTACAATGGTAAGTTGGAACTGTAGAGGTTTCCCTTGGAGAAGAGGACCCGGGTTAGGGCCCATTGCTAGAGACAAAGATATAATCATATTGACAGAAACACATGAACACGATGGATGTAGGACTCCAGAATTTGTGGGATACAAAAAAATAGCGAGTATGGAATAAAGCGGCGAGAAAATGGCAAAGGGCATGGGGGTATTATGGTTTTAATAAAAGAGGAATGGGATAGGGTCATTAAAATTGAAAAACAAGATGAAAACAAACAGTACATTTGGATAAAGATCCTAGAAAATAAGTCGAGTTATTAGCATAGCGGCATGTTATTTTGCTCCCAAGAATTCTAAATTCTATAAGAAACATGACCTTAACCAGAGAAGACCCATACTCCTCCCTAAAAAGAGACATTTCAATATACAGTAAGTTGGGAGATATTATATTAATTGGAGATTTCAATGCAAGGACAGCAAATAAGCAAGCTAACATTCTAGAAGGTAACGAATATATTGAGATTAATCCTCTTTGGATGCCGGAAGAGGAAAATCAACGGTGGACCGAGGACTTGAGAAGATGAGCATGGGGCTATCACGCAATATGGAGAAGAGTTGTTAGGTCTTTGGAGCATATACAATTTGATTATTTGCAATGGGATGAACAAATGGAAAAATTCAGGAAAGTATACATGCAAAACATATAAGGGACAAAGTGTAATAGACTATGTAATATGCTCACGGAATTACATACCAAAAATAGAGGAGCTAGAAGTGGAAGATTCTCCGAGTGGAACTTAAGTCAGATCACAACCCAATTGTTATGAAACTTCGAATGCATGGAGACAAACCAAGGGAAAAAAAACTTGCAAGGCAATCAAAATAAATATCCTCACAAGGGAAACATTCTCTTAACAGATGAAAATCGGCAAAATTTTAGAGCGAGTATTAAATAATAAGTTACGGGAAAGGGAAGAACTACATCACGGTAGTAGAGATTACAGTAAGAGTGAATGGTTAATGCAAGTTATTCAAGAAGCTCTAAAAAAATGCAAGAGAGCTAAACCTAAAAAGAAAGAAAGGAATAGCTTCCCAACCAACCCATGGTTCGATGAAGATTGCAAAAAAATGCGAAGATTACTAAAGGAACCAACGGGTAAAACAAGAGCAAACAAAAAAGCATATGAGAAGCTGGTAAGGGCAAAAAAAGAAGAATACACTAAAACAAGGAGGGAAGAATTGATTTATTTAGGGAAGCATGAACCAAAGAAATTTTGGAAGGAACTAAGCGTGAAAAGGATGCAAGCTGAAAATAACATAACGAGTTAATCGGTGGTTGGAGTATTCAAAACAACTGTATCGGCGTAGTAACCAGCAGGAGACACCACCTACTATCATTGTCAAGAAAGAACTTTTCACAATTGAAGACATTATTCAAGGGATAAAAAAGTTAGCAGCTGGAAAAGCCCGTGACATAAACAATATTCAAGCGAGCATATAAAATGGGGGGTAGATATCTTGGCACCGCAAATCAAAGAAATTTTCAATGAGGTCATACAAAATGGCTTCCCTACTGAGTGGACAACTAGCTTGACCATTCCTTTGTTTAAAAGTGGAGATGTAAATAATCCCTCAAACTATCGAACTATCATGATCAACCCTCTCTTTGCAAAGTTGTTTGGGAGTATGATAGAGCGGAGGATCGACATATGGGCGAGAAGAAAAGGGAAAGAGAGCAAAGGGGCAAGCGGGTTTTAGGCCCAAACACTCAACTATTGATAACTGTATCACGCTCAGACACATAGTGGAAAAAATATGGGAGAAAAAAGAGGAGGCTTTTTGTTGTTTTGTAGACTTCAAAAAGGCATTTGACACGGTGCCTAGGAAAAAATTATGGAGCGAGAATGGAAGAACTAGAGGTTCCAATTCACTACGGAGGCAGCGGTTCACGAGACTATATGAGCATGTAAAAGCTAGAATCGAGAACACGGGAAGGGTTATCCGAATGTTTTGGTAGTGACATAGGTGTCAAACAAGGTTGCCCTCTATCTCCGAGCCTTATTTGGGTCTGTACATTGACAAGTTAGAAGAATGGATAAACAAATTTGGGGGAGAGGGTGTGCATTTAGCCAAATATGTGGTAAAACTCCTCATGTATGGAGATGATGTAATTCTTGTGGCCAAAACGGCCAAAGATCTAGAAGATCACCTTCAAGCTCTAGAACTTTTTTGTAAAGAAGTTGGGATGCGGGTGAACACGAGCAAAACAAAAATTATGATTTTTTCAGCCAAAAAGAAGAAGCAACATCTCAAATTTCGGTTTGCGGGAGAACCGCTTGATGTAGTAGTAGAATACAAATACTTGGGCATAGACTTTCATGACAAACTTAATTGGAATACATGTAGGATGAAAAGAACTCAAAGTGGTTGGAGAGCACTATATGCACTTCAAAACAGGTGTAGGAATGCCGAGTTGTGGGATTGGAAGACCACCAAGGTCTTATTTGGCCTACTTGTTACACCGGTTACATTGTATGGTTGCGAGGTGTGGGCTAGTGGCACAACAAATGCAAAATGGAGACAAATAGAAAGGATTCAAAAATATCTAATCACAAACTTTCTCAAAATTAAGGCCACAACCCCTTATGAAATTATTCTAGTTGAAGCTGGAATGTTCCCTTTAGAAGCAATTGCTATGACCAAGTCTGTTATGTTACTTGAAAAAAACAGAAAACATGACAAATGATAGATGGCCTAGAGCAGTTAGAGACGAAGAGTTACATAGGCGAAAGAATACGTGGATGAAACAAAATCGGAAATGGATGAAACGTTGGGAAATCAACATAAATGAATGCCCAAATGTCAACAAAGACATTAAAAATTATGTGAATGAAAAGTTCGGAAGTGGAATGTGGAAAAATGCAAGCGAGGAAAAGACAATATTATATTGCAAATTTTAACCCAACGTATGACCACAAGGAAAAAAGCGTATATAGGCGCTGAAATCAAGTGGAAGGAAAAAATACTCATTGCTCGAGATAAGGACTAGCTCTCATAGGCTTAGATGTGAAACGGGGAGATGGACAACGCCCAAAGAACAATGGGAAGAAAGGATATGTACTCTATGCGGCACGGGGGCGGTAGAGACAGGAGGAACACTTCATCTATAAATGCCCGAGTTTTTCGGATATCCGTGACAAATACAAAGAAACACTTGGGAACGAGTTTATTACAGATTTATTTGAAGACAAGAAAATAAAAAAAGTTGGAGAATTGCTAACACAAATCAGCGGGAGAAGGAACAACCTTCTCAAAGATATTAAAGATCATATGATATGATTTGAGTAATTGTACTTCCATATTTGAGGTCCCATAGACCACATTTGGGTCTCGCGGACGTAATTAAAATCTTTCATTCATTCATTCAATCCCACAGGCTTGCCCATGCACAAACAGTAGCCCAGATCCGATTCCTCTGAGTGGTGCGCCAGATTGATGACGACGGTGCAACCCCTGTGCATCCGACGGTCCCCATCTCACGTCGGGTTACCATGTACCGAGACAATGGAAGTCCTGGGAGCTTTCGTAGATAGTTTGAATCCTACCAGTTGTGCTGGTAGTTACTAAAAATCGTGATAGTAACCATTGCTTCTATATATCAAAAAAAAAAAAAAAAAAAAAGAATTTTTTCAACCTCTTCTCTCTTAAGATAAATCCAATCCTTAAGTTTGGATGGGCTCTTTAATATTCTATCAACATAATTGGGATATAGTGAAAGATTTTGTATTGGTGGCAATCGAGCATATTAAAGTAAAACAATTCATACCCTATAAAATAAATGCAATATATGTTACCTTGATTTAAAAAAAAAAATGCGTAATTGTTCGATACATTTAGGGCCATAAGCCTATGTAATATGGTATATAAGATTACGGCAAAGTGATGGTGAATCAATTAAGACCATTGTTAGACAAAATTATTTCAGAAGAGCAAGGGGATTGTAAAAGGGATACAAATTCTTGACAAGATCATAGTAGCTTATGAAGTAATGCATTCAACAACTTCAAGAAAAGTGAGAGCAATGATCTTAAAACTTGATATGAGTAAAGCCTATGATAGTGTTTGTTGAGTGGTATTTTCACCCAATTGTGAAAGTACACTCTCCTTTAGGATTTGGGTTCCAAATCCCCTCTTGCAAAGAAGTTAAACAAACAACTTCTCCAAGGTCTCCGTTGTATTAGCATTTGCATATGTGTATTAGTAATCTCAAATAAAGATATTCAATTTAAATGCTTGGAACACCTTAGTGATTGCAAGTAACTGTAAACAAGGGGCAATGTTGGTTTATTTCACCATGAAACTTTAGTGATTGTTCATTGTTTTTTTGGATTTTGAAATTTTTTAAATGTTTATTTTAATGCCTGAAAATTTAAAATAAGTTAAAATTTTTGGAAAAAATAAAATGCAGAAAATGAAAATGAAATGCAGAAACTGAAAATAAAATGCATTCAAGTATGATGCTATCCTATTTCGACAAAACCGAAGATGTGAGGTCTCCATGCATGCAACCTAACCTATTGGACTTGCAAAACAAGCACAATCCCCATAGACTAAGTGTTGGTTCCTAGGGTTTAAAATAAATTTCAGGTTCAAGCATTCACATGAAGCAACCAAGCAAACTTGCATTAACTCCATCTACAAACTCGAAATCTGAAAAAGAGAAAAGAAATAGACATTAAATCCATAGCATGCAAAGAGAATCTCCTTCTTTCTTGCCCACAAGATGCAAATTTCTGAAAACTTCTGCATTAAAAATGTGTCATTTTACAATAACAAAATTTTTGGTTTTCCCAAACCAGTCCATGGAAGAAAAATGACTCAAACAGGTCCATAATGGCCCTCTTGCCTTCAAATCTGCAACTCTGCTCGCAACAATTTCCAACCCCTTCTGGCCTCTTTGAATGGCGTATTTAAACTTCTAAAAAAAATTGTTTCTCCTTCCATGACTGTTCGTTTCATTTTCCAATGGTTGTTCGTTTCACCTTCCCTGACTATTCGTTTCACCTTCCCTTGTGCATGCATGCGTTTTGGTTTCCAAAAAACTTTTCGTTTCTATTTTGTGGCCCTTCGTTTCATTTTCTCCACATGGGCTTGCGTCCGTTTCCTTCCGTGTGTAACGACCATCTTAAATGATTTCAAATCATTAAATATTCCTTATGTAACGCTTTGTCTTATTCATTGGATTTTGTCCTTATGTCCACGTCACTATGCAGGTCCGTTACCTTGGCGAAAATGGAACATGTCACGATATCGCGACACTTTTGCCTCCTTGCTCTCTTTTGTTGCTTTTAGCCGTAAAATGTAACATGTCGCGATATCGCGACACTTTTTTTTTTTTCTTCTATTTGCCGCAAAATGCAACATGTCGCGATATCGCGACACTTTTTCTCTTTTGGATGAACATGTCATATGAATTTTTCTTTTTGCGAAATGCAACATGTCGTGATATCGTGACACTTTTTCTCTTTTGGCGCGAAAATGCAACATGTCGCGATATCGCGACACTTTTTCTCTTTTGGCCGCGATAATGCAACATGTCACGATATCGCGACACTTTTTCTCTTTTGGCCGCGATAATGCAACATGTCGCGATATCGCGACACTTTTTCTCTTTTGGCCAGAATGCAACATGTCGCGATATCGCGACACTTTTTCTCTTTTGTCGCGAGAATGCAACATGTCGCGATATCGCGACACTTTTTCTCTTTTGGCCGCGATGATGCAACATGTCGCGATATCGTGACACTTTTTCTCTTTTGGCCGATCAAATGTCGATATCCACTTTTCTCTTTTGGTCGCGAAGATGCAACATGTCGCGATATCGCGACACTTTTTCTCTTTTGGTCGCGATATGCAACATGTCGCGATATCGCGACACTTTTTCTCTTTTGGCCGTGACGATGCAACATGTCGCGATATCACGACACTTTTTCTCTTTTGGCCGCGACAGTGCAACATGTCGCGATATCGTGACACTTTTTCTCTTTTGGTCGCGATGCAACATGTCGCGATATCGTGACACTTTTCTCTTTTGGTCGCGACAATGCAACATGTCGCGATATCGCGACACTTTTTCTCCTTGTGGTGTTTTGCTTTTTCTTTGATCTTTAGCATATGGGCCACTTCGGTCTTCTTGGAACACATGCAAAAAAGGTGGGTCCCCAATTTTGGGGTACGTTGTGGAGCAGCCACAACAAATGGTGACTCTGCTGGAAAATGCTCCCGAGCATTTCGGTGAGAACTCAACCTAAAAACACAGACTCAAATACAAGCGTCAACAAATATCCCAAGAATGAAACTAGACGAGAAATACATGAAGCATTAGAATTATTAAGCATCAGCTCGGTGTGTGCAATGTGCTTCATTCCCTATCATTTGAAACTCGTTCAACTTTCCATTGTCAGTTTCACTTATGATTCGTATGCAAGGCTATGAATGATTTGTGCAGGATTTGATGTATGACAACTATGTTAGAGATATAACAACCTGCTTTGCAAAGGCTCAAACTTTCTAGTATCATGAACAAACATATTAAAACTGTCAAACCCTCTTAGGACCAAATATATGTATACTGAATTAATTTACTAGATCCCAAAGTTGGTTATGTGCCCCTACCATCTTGAACCCATGTGCAAGTGTAAGTGAAATCAGAGCTTTGGGGAATAGGATTCCCAACCTAAGCGAGATGGGAATTTAACCCTATCCTTACTACTCTGATCTGGAGTTCATTACCTCATCTTGAACAAAATGATTTAACCTGTTATGGATGAAACTGTCAGGCTAGCCTGTCCGTTTGAGCAATCAATGGTCTTGCTTTTAGACAAGACGTGTTGCCACGCATGAGCATACTCCACTGCCAACCAGGCGTCTATAGCCCCGATGGAGATTAACCCCATAATCCATGATTTGGCTCTACTTTTGATTTCTTGGACCTTGGGGATGACTACCCATCCTTGCAAGGGACATGTAGTACGATCCTTCCAATCCAATATTAATAAAGAAATGAAAAATAGAATGAAAAATATTTTCTTTGGAATTTCAAGTTCTTGAGTGGGCAAAATAGAAGCTTTGGGGAATCGGATTCTCAACCTAAGCGAGATGAGAATTAGACCCTATCCTTACTACTCCATGAAGGTCAAATCAGAGCTTTGGGGAGTTGGATCCTCAACCTAAGTTCGATGGGGATTTAACCCTATCCTTACTACTCTGATTTTAGGCTTTAAGCACTATGGGAGTGGTAAAAACCACTAGTTTTAAGGATTATGTTGCATAATAGGACAGACACGAAATACTCCTTTCGCCTCACCTTTTCTTCCAAGTATGGTTTTGACCATTTTGCTCAAGATCCTCTTTAATATGTGTAGAACGTGCTTGGTTCAAGATAGTTCGGGCATCAGTTCCCAACCTTAGGATCCTTTTAATATATGTTATGTAATAACCCTAAGAGGATTCGACACCTTTTCAATGATTGTATATGAAATGAAGATGCAACCAAGATGGAATGTATATGCAATGTGGAATGTAACATGAGATATGAATGCATTGCTCCTTTTGAAATGCGGATGGAGTATACCACCTACTTTGCCATAATTTATAAAACCGACAACTTCATGCATCACAAGTTCCAAACGATATTCTTTAATGTGTTTGCGATATTCGTGGAGCTTTCTGCAATACAATTCCGATGTTTCATATTCTCCTAGTCTTAGTCAACATTCATAAGGACCTAAGTTGACATCTTGCTTTTTTTTTTTTTTAAAACAAACCAAAAGTGTCCAAAGGACCAACACACAAAACTTAAAACCAAAGTGAGATCCAATCCAAAACCAAAACACGAAAACCAAAAGTATATACAAATGTACAATATAATGCAAGATGGTGCAAAAGTTTGGATTATCATTTTCCCGGATCCCAAACCTGATTGGAATTCTTTAAAAGACGTATGACGTGATACGCATACCAAGTTTTGTAGGAATCCAACAAAAACAAGATCAAACCAAACAAAGAAACAAACTTCCACTTGCCCCTCTCACCATACCAATTTGATTTAGTTTCATTAATAATCCTATGGTGGAGTTTCAAGTTTTCAAATTGATTAGACAATGATTGATATTCAATTCCTTTATGTCTATTCTTTAAGATGTCCATTCCGCACTTTGATTCATGGTGTAGAAATAAGCTTTCATTTTCATTCAATAAAGCCATAACATTAATAATATTTGAATCAAACCATTCATTAGGCAAACCTTCATTCGAATTTTGCATGGTGAAACCAAAAAGGTGAGATTTTACCTTTGGCATGTTTTCATTTGACCTTACTTGAAGAGGATTTGAAAATTCCTCTTTTCTCTCATGACATTCATCATCATGTAGCACTTGTTCTTTCTCCATGACTTGTTTATCAAAGGCACCAAACTTAGGTACCCAATTGAAAATATGTCCATCCCTTTCAAACCATAAGTCTTGTCTATCTAGGGGTGGGTTAACTAACACATTTCCGTGATCAATCACTTGGGTTGTTTTGGGTAACGTGAGATTTTCAATTGGATCATCAATGATATCAAACCCAAATGATTTAGGTTTTGTAATTTTCTCATTTTGAAATGGCATAATCATTGTAGCACAAGTAAGTGGATCAAGATTTTCAATTTCTTTTCCTCCAAAGGAATCTAAAGCAAATGACTCTCTTTCTTGATTCATGGTTGTAGAATCCTTATCATGTTCCAAAATTTGATGAGATTCGAATTCCTCTTCCAAAACTTTCTCAAATTGTACAGGATTTATAGTATCCTCATGTGAGGAAGCAATTGAGTTATCCTGCATATTAATTGACACAACAAGTTTATTAGAAGATTTAGATTGATAATATTCTTCCCATTTCTTCCACGAATCATAGTAATCATCCTCCAAGTTCAAGTTGTGACGCTCAAGTACTTCTTCTTCATCTTCTGATTCATCAACATGTTTCTCACCCCATTCATCTTCACCTTCCTCATTCTCACTCTCTTGACGATATAGAGTTTCCACCACCAAAATGTTGTCCTCTCCTTGTTGATGTTGGGGTGGACCCTTATTTGGCACAAGTTCCAAATCATCCACTTGAGCTTGGAGACAATGGGTATACCTAGCAATTTCGGGACAATTCCTTTCATTATGCTCCTTTGTATTATGCAATCTACACCCCTTTTCCCATGCAAAATCAGAAATATTAAGAATGGAACTAGAGTGACTTGGTCCTGCAGAAGTATCTATCCGATTAGCAATAGGGGAAGGCACACCCCCATTGTTTGGCTTCGTATTCCACCGTCTCCCTCTATTGTTGAAATTTTGATTTGGGTGAGGGGCATGGGATTCATACTTCTATTTTTGAACCAAATCATTACTCAATTTGTGAACTATCTTTTTGAGCTCTTCAACCTCCGAATAAATCTCTTTTGGTTGAGCTATGTTATTGCTAGTTCCAATAGGATTTGCGTAATTGGTGAGATCTTGACTTAACATTTGAGTTGGATTTTGAGCCACTTGATTTGCGTAGGGATTCACACTTTGAATCGAAATTGGATTGGGTGCGTAAGCGGGTGTTGATGAATATGGTTGTTGATAAGGCAAAGCATTTATGCCTGATATTTGTGGTGCCATGATCTGATTCATCATAGGAGCTTGACCATATGGACCATATTGTCCTACCATAGGCACCTGGGAAAACCCATAACCCTGTGGTGTCATTTGTTGTTCAATGGTCATAGCTTCATTGTAGGCTAGAGCAAGCATGGTAACTTGAGGATTTCGCCTTGCAAACATTGTCATCATAGGATCCAATGCCCCAAAATATATTTGCAAAGCTACTACGGGATCAATGGCAAAATGCCGAATTGCTCTATTATAGCACTTCTGAAATCTCTGATTAAAAGTTTGGATTGGCTCACCCTGGCCTCTTTTGCATGTAATGAACTGATTATAGATGATTGTGGGATCTAATGGTGACCCGAATTGGTTGACAAAAGCATCCTCCATTTGCGTCCATGACGTAATGGAACCAGGAGGTAAGCAAATATACCATTCGTAAGCCACTTGGTCTAGGCTCATGGGGAAGAGTCTACAAGCCACATCTTCATGTTGAACTTGCAATCTTATCAAAACATCCCTATAGGCCTGAATATGTTCTTCTGCGGTCCTTGGGCCATCCGATTTGTATTTGGGCAAAAATCTCTCTATATTCTTAGGGATCTCGTGAATATCCCCTGCAATATTCAAAGGAATGTTATGGGCTCCGTACCAAGGAGGTGGTGGAGGTTGGGCCATTTGATTCAAAATCGATGATGATAACCCTACAAGAACCGTGGAAATGGTACTGATAATTGGTACACTAGTGGCAAATGACACCACCAGTGCAAGTCCGCTAGATGCGCCTAAAACAGAAGGATCTTCTATAACAAGAATATCTGGTGGGACCACAATTTGCTCGGTTTTATTCCTTGGATTCCTATGAGTGAGTGAGAGGCTTTGGAATATGGTTTCCTCAGTTGTTTTGGACCTAGTTGCGATGCGATGCGGTGGGTCCAGACTTGTAAATGAAACTACCCTACAAAACCTGACAAAACTCTCAATACCTCAAAGAAAACCTGCGACACACAGAAAATCCTGCAATTAATGAAATTCAAAGAATAACTTCAAAATCAATTTGTTAGTCGTGAATGAAAGAAGGAACCATGACAAAGCAATATTCTAAAAATGTAAATTAGTTTCGATTCACCAGATCGCATATGCGCAAGTGAAGAGCATACTCCTAGTGTTGTAGGCTTTCTGATTCACAAGATCGCATTACACGCAAGTGAAGAGCATAATACCGACAACAAATACATTTTAGACAAAAAATAATTCCTTACAAATAAGCATGAAATTGACTAGCAAATATCAAACATGTAACGTATTAATAATCATGTCAGCATCAACCAAGAGATGTATCCATTAAAATCAAATGAAAGTAATTGCATGGAGACAACCTCGTTAGTCAAGACCAAAATTTTTCAAAATCAAATCAAAACACATTATTCTTGTATGAACAATCAAAAGCGTTAGAACAATGCATAGCAATTCATGTCCTCCTTTTAACACTACAAGGTTGTATTGTTAAAAGAGGGCTAAAGATAATAATCAATAGGGCATGAAATATTCAAAATTTAAATCCCTATAGCATTTAAATCACTCCGAAATAAAACAATTCAGGCCCTCCTTCTAGCGCCAATCTGTTGAGTGGTATTTTCACCCAATTGTGAAAGTACACTCTCCTTTAGGATTTGGGTTCCAAATCCCCTCTTGCAAAGAAGTTAAATAAACAACTTCTCCAAGGTCTCCGCTGTATTAGCATTTGCATATGTGTATTAGTAATCTCAAATAAAGATATTCAATTTAAATGCTTGGAACACCTTAGTGATTGCAAGTAACTGTAAACAAGGGGCAATGTTGGTTTATTTCACCATGAAACTTTAGTGATTGTTCATTGTTTTTTTGGATTTTGAAATTTTTTAAATGTTTATTTTAATGCCTGAAAATTTAAAATAAGTTAAAATTTCTGGAAAAAATAAAATGCAAAAAAATGAAAATGAAATGCATAAAACTAAAATAAAATGCATTCAGTATGATGCTATCCTATTTCGACAAAACCGAAGATGTGAGGTCTCCATGCATGCAACCTAACCTATTGGACTTGCAAAACAAGCACAATCCCCATAGACTAAGTGTTGGTTCCTAGGGTTTAAAATAAATTTCAGATTCAAACATTCACATGAAGCAACCAAGCAAACTTGCATTAACTCCATCTACAAACTCGAAATCTGAAAAAGAGAAAAGAAATAGACATTAAATCCATAGCATGCAAAGAGAATCTCCTTCTTTCTTGCCCATAAGATGCAAATTTCTGAAAACTTCTGCATTAAAAATGTGTCATTTTACAATAACAAAATTTCTGGTTTTCCCAAACCAGTCCATGGAAGAAAATTGACTCAAACAGGTCCAGAATGGCCCTCTTGCCTTCAACTCTGCAACTCTGCTCGCAGCAATTTCCAACCCCTTCTGGCCTCTTTGAATGGCATATTTAAACTTCTGAAAAAATTTGTTTCTCCTTCCATGACTGTTCGTTTCATTTTCCAATGGTTGTTCGTTTCACCTTCCCTGACTGTTCGTTTCACCTTCCCTTGTGCATGCATGTGTTTTGGTTTCCAAAAAACTTTTCGTTTCTATTTTGTGGCCCTTCGTTTCATTTTCTCCACATGGGCTTGCGTCCGTTTCCTTCCGTGTGTAACGACCATCTTAAATGATTTCAAATCATTAAATATTCCTTATGTAACGCTTTGTCTTATTCATTGGATTTTGTCCTTATGTCCACGTCACTATGCAGGTCCGTTACCTTGGCAAAAATGGAACATGTCACGATATCATGACACTTTTGCCTCCTTGCTCTCTTTTGTTGCTTTTAGCCATGAAAATGTAACATGTCGCGATATCGCGACACTTTTTCTTTCTCCTTCATTTGGCCGTGAAAATGCAACATGTCGCGATATCGCGACACTTTTTCTCTTTTGGCCACGACGATGCAACATGTCGCGATATCGCGACACTTTTTCTCTTTTGGCCGCGATGATGCAACATGTCGCGATATCGTGACACTTTTTCCCTTTTGGCCGCGACGATGCAACATGTCACGATATCGCGACACTTTTTCTCTTTTGGCCGCGACGATGCAACATGTCGCGATATCGCGACACTTTTTCTCTTTTGGCCGCGATGATGCAACATGTCGCGATATCGCGACACTTTTTCTCTTTGGCCGCGATGATGCAACATGTCGCGATATCGCGACACTTTTTCTCTTTTGGCCGCGACGATGCAACATGTCGCGATATCGCGACACTTTTTCTCTTTTGGCCGCGATAATGCAACATGTCACGATATCGCGACACTTTTTCTCTTTTGGCCGCGACGATGCAACATGTCGCGATATCGCGACACTTTTTCTCTTTTGGTCGCGACAATGCAACATGTCGCGATATCGCGACACTTTTTCTCCTTGTGGTGTTTTGCTTTTTTCTTTGATCTTTAGCATATGGGCCACTTCGGTCTTCTTGGAACACATGCAAAAAAGGTGGGTCCCCAATTTTGGGGTACGTTGTGGAGCAGCCACAACAGGGCTCAATGATATTTTCTTTTTACAATATTAGAAAAGTTTAGATTTTGGAAGAAATGGGTAAGATGGATTAAAGCTTGTATCTCTATAGTTTCATATTCAATATTGGTCAGATGGTTAGTAAAAAAATCTTTTAAAGCCAAGAGAGGCCTTAGATAGGGAGATTGTTGGAAATTTGAGTAAGTTTTGTTGTCATTGATGTCAAGAGGTTGATGTCCAAGTTTCGTCATTAATGTCATCAGGTGGTTTTTCCAAAAGGCAAGGAAGGGATTAAAAGGAATAGGATATAATATTTATTTTAAATATTATATGCCTAAAAAGGCCTAAAAGGTTGAAGACCTAGAGAAGCAGGTTTAAAATAAAATAATAATATTATAATATTTAATATTATAATATTTCAAGCAAAAATATGAGGTGAAGAAAACGAGGTCCAAGGAATTATTAAAAAATAATTTATTCTTGAAAAGACCCATTGAGTAGCTCACAAAGGATTTAATTTAATTTATTTAAATTAAAATATTTTAACCTATGGTTAAAATTTTAATTTAAATAAATAATGGATGCCTAAGGTTTAAGTTTAAATTTAAATTTAAATTCGAATTTCAAAATTCAAATTTGGGTCGACAAGTTAAGTGTAAAGGAAAACATGTATAAAAAAGGGAAAACGATTTCTCATTTTACTCCCTTCACCTATGCTATCGAATGCTATGCTATGCTAATGTTACATGTGATAATTCATGCGCATCGTGTTTTGGAGAAAGGAGATTTTGTGCTTTGTAAAAGGAAGACAAGGAGCAGGTTGTGAAAAACATGGAAGTCAAACGAGGTACCATCGATGTCGTTAGCGCAAGTGGTAGTTGAGGCAAAGCTAGGGCGTTGTGAGGGCAAGATCGCGGGTTTGATTCACACAATTATGTTTTGCAAAGGGAAAACATTTTTATTTTGTGCTAAGTGTGAGAAAGGACAAGGAACAAAAGGGTGTTTGTGCGCTCTTTAATTTCGTGTGGGCACGTAGCCCAATTGGTGGCCTAGCTTTGGCTAGGGTCTTGGAAAGGTGAGGTCGTGTGTTCGAATTTCGGTAGAAACAATTTTTGGGTAAAATTAAAAGGAAAGGTATGCATTTCATGATTTAATTTTTCCAAAGGTTTTGATATTCGAAAATCTACATTAAAGGGTTTTGTGAGATTTAAAAGGCAATTTGTGAGTTTGTTAAGGGAGATATAAGGTATAAGAAAATTAAAATATTTTATTATAATTTTTGGTGGTTAGAATTTATTTTATAAAATTAGGAGTTATAAGAGTTAATAAAAGAAATTGTTTTTATGTGGTGGATGTTATTATGAAAGGTTGGAGTTTATAAGGTGTTAGTAAAGGAACTTGATTATTGAATATTATTTTGAAAAGTTGGATTTTATAAGGTGTTAGTAAAAGAACTTGATTTTTGAATATTATTTGAGAGTTTGGAGATTATAAAGTGTACTTGAGACTTGATTTTTGTATGATGAAATAAATAGTGGAGAGAATATTTTATGGATATTTTGAGATAGGTTGTTGCTATCTAACCTTGAAATTGGCAAAGAGAATTTGATTGTGATTAAGACAGGTTTTGAAGACATATCTCCATCAAAACAAAAGGTATGGGCACATCTTCCTTATAAGTGGAATATTGTTGGATTGAATGTTGTGATATGTAAAGTTGGAGTGAAAAGGATTGTTTGATAAGCATTGTAGGAAATGTTTGAGTAGGTTTTCATGTGTAGGATTTGTGAAACAACATGAGTATCATTGTTATGTGATATTGAGAACTATCTTGAACTAGGGTTTGTTGAAAGAACATGAGTATCATTGTTATGTGATATTGGATTATCTTGAGTCAAGGTTTGATATTCATAGTGTGAGTGATTGGAAGTATAGTGAAACACTTGGTTAGGGTTTGTAAGCAAGTTGTGTTTCATTGAATGGATGTTTGAGTGAAGTTGGTTGAGCATTATTGATTGAAAGCATTGGAGTGATAGTTCAAGTTTTGTGAAACAAATTATACCTTTATTCTAAATTGATTTGAAAGTGAATTTGAATGTGATAGAGTGATTTTTGAGTATGAAATATATTGAGTCTCTTACCATTCTCTATATGTTTCTATGGTTAAACAAGATTTTGAGTGAAACTTGTTTGTGTGATTAAGGAGGTTTTCTGAAAGGATTAAGTTGAGTTGTGTATGCAAGTTTTGCAATTGATTTGAATAAGCTTTTGTGAAAGCTAGTGGACTGTTTTGAGTAAGTCCTAGAGGGGACTTAAGGACAGAGTTAAGCAAGATTTTGTGAAAGCTTGTAAGCAGATTTGAGTAAGTCCTAGAGGGGACTTAAGGACAAAGTTGAGTAAGCTTTTGTGAAAGCTTAAGGACATATTTGTGTGAGCTTTTGTGGAAGCTTACAAGAAGATTAGAGGTAAGTCTTGGTGAAAACTTGTGGACAGATTTGAGACAAGTCTTGGTGAAGACTTGTTGAGTAGATTGAGCAAGTTTTAGAGAGGACTTGTTGAGCAGATTTGAGGTAAGTCTTGGTGAAGACTTGTTGAGCATATTAGAGAAGTTCTAGAGAGGACTTTGTGAGCATATTTGAGGGAAGTCTTGGTGAAGACTTGTTGAGCAGATAGAACAAGTTCTAGAGAGGACTTGTTGAGCAGGTTTGAGATAAGTCTTGGTGAAGACTTGTTGAGCATATTGGACAAGTTCTAGGAAGGACTTGTTGAGAAGATTTAAGGTAAGTCTTGGTAAAGACTTGTTGAGCAGATTTAAGGTAAGTCTTGGTAAAGACTTGTTGAGAAGATTGGACAAGTTCTATAGAGGACTTGTTGAACATATTTGAGACAAGTTTTAGTGAAGACTTGAGAGCAAATTGAGAAAGTTATTTTGAGGACTTGTTTATAGATTTGAGGTAAATCTTTGAGAAGACTTGAGAGCAGAATTGATTGATTGATTTGTTCAAGCTTTGTGGTAAGGCTTGGAGCATATCTAAGTAGAGTTGATTTATGATTGGATCAAGCTTTGTGTTAAGGCTTGAGGATAGATTTGATAACAAAGTTTGGTGCAAAATTGAGGGCAGATTTGTGCTAGACAAGAGATAAACTTATGAGCAAATTTGTGCTAGATCGAAGGATAGTGTTTAGAGCAGATTTGAGACAAAGATTGAGCAGAGCTGAGAGCAAGATTTGGAGGTGACGGAGTAGAGGATAGTAGTCTCCAGTGGATAGAGATCCATTAGCTAGGGCAGTGAGGATAAAGGTCTTCTGAGTGAGGACAAAGGTCTTTAGTGGAGAGAGATCCACAAGCCAGTGCAGTGGAGGCAATAGTCTTCTAGAAGATCACCAGCCAAAGTAGAGGAGAAGGAGTTCTCCTGTGGATAGAGATCTATGAACCAATGGAGGGGAAAGCTTTCTCCTATGGATAGAGATCCATGAACTTGATTAGGGTATTGGTGGCTCCTTTGGATAAAGGTCTATAAAAATTATAATAGGGAAGGATTCCCAAGAGATTTGTTGAGAAAATTTTAGTAAAATATTTTCTCCGTGGAGTAGCCCACATTGGGTGAACCACGTTACATTGGTGTCTCTATAGTGTGTGATGATTTGTGCATTGCTTTGGTTACTGTTTTTGATATTGCTATCGATTGTATTGGATAATATTATTTGGGAAAGAAAAGTAAAAAGTGGTCTTATACTATTCACCCCCCTTTTAGTATAAGCTTGTGTTCTTCATATATCCTCTATCATCATATCTATTATTTATTATGGCATAAGTTTTGACTAAGAACTTGAAGAAGGCTAATAAAGATGAGCTTATAAATGGACTTAAGGCTAGTAATAACATCAACAACATCACTTATCAATAATTTATAGATGATGCAACCATTTTTGGGAGTGTAAGGATAAATGAGACCGAAGCTTTAAATAACTTATTAAAAGATTATGAAAAAGCATTAGGGCAAAATATTAATAGGACAAAATCTAAAATTTACTTCCTAAACACCCTAGCTATAATCAAAGCAAGGATATGCAGGTTACTTCAAATGGAAGATGCAATTTTTTTAGCAACTTATTTAGGGATGCCCTTATTTGAGGGGAGAATGAGGATAAAATTATGGAATTTAGTTATAAGTAAAGTTTAGAATAAACTTTTGACATGGAAAGGTAGATGGTTATTGTTAGCAAGAAGAGTGTAGCTAATTAAATCAGTCTTATAAGTCATTCCAACATATTACATGTCCTTAGTTGTAAGCTTACTGTAGTGGTAAGGGGTTTGGCCTCTCTTTGAGAGGTCCAAGGTTTAAATCCCACTCAGTATGAGGGGAGAGATATCCCTCATAAAAACCTATGTAAACTCATTGAAAAACATATTATATGTCCTTGTATACCATGCCAAAATCGATATAAAAAAATTTAATCTATATTATGCGATTATTTTTGTGGTCAAGATTACATGATAAAAAGGAAATTTCCTTTGGTGAAATTGAGCAAGGTGGGTGATGAAAAAACTAGGGGAGGTCTTGGTTTAAGAGTTCTTACAAATACAAACTTAGTTCTTAGGGGAAAAGTAATTTGGAGACTGTACAAAGAGAGTCAAAGACAATGGGCAATAATTATTCTAAGTAAGAATGTTGATTCTAATGATCCAAGCTTACTACTTACTGCATTCTCACAACCAAATGGTTCACCACTATGGAAAAATTTAAAAAATCAATTGATCTAGTGATTAAAGGTCTAATATGGGTGGTGGAAACTAGAGAAAAAATATATATTTGGATGGATGCTTGGTGTAATAAAAAACTATTCAATCTACATCCAATTTTGAAACTATGGATGAGATTACTTCAAGACAAATATGGTAACAGAGTTTCAAACATTTTGTACAAGGATCAGGAAGGAAGTTACAAATGGAAAGAAGATTTTTTTATAACTATACAAGACATTGATGCTAGGAGGCATTTGAGTAGAAAGATAACGATGATTATTCTTAGGGGAGTCAATGATAAGTTGATTTGGGAATTGAATAGCTTAGGAGAATACAGAACAAGATGTGTATATAATGTAAAGAACAAAAAATATCAATATCACAAGAATATGGAGAGATATTTAGGATAGCCTAAGCATTCCTAAAATCAAAATATTTGTTTGGCTAGTAGGTTGTAGAAGAATTTGTCTTGGGATAACCTTATGAAAAAGGGTTTTCATGGTCCCTCACAATGTGTTCTTTGTAAAAATGAGGAGAGTATAAACCATCTCTTGGGAAATTGCTCAATAGTTTGGAAACTTTGGCAAATTCTTAATTTATGGCTTTTTAAGCCTTACTACCACAAAATATCATAGGTCCCTCAATATAAAATCCAGTATTAAAGGTCAAAATATAAATAATGTAGAGTAGAATTATATATGAGAAATTTAATATGTATATCAAGGCCAATATAATATTGAAAATAACATTCACTTATATAATCAAATATGAATGTAAATGGCCTAAATCATTCATGAACTATGCATAAAGAAAACTTACAATATTAATTGCTCAAAATTTGTATACAAGCTTTATTCACTTCCTTCCTCTTACAATCAGATAATAAAATATTTGGATGTTGGATTACTTTCTCATGGAGTATTGTCTCCATAATATAACCATAGTAATGTGACTCTTCAAGTACTTGACTATTGCTCTCCATATGACAAGTCCCATGACCTTTGGATTATCATCTTGCTACTTGCATACTAGACTCTTCACTTTCTTTTTACATGCACACTTGACTCTATGACACTTGCACACTTCTACATGCACTCCTAATCTAAGACACTTGTGTGCATCCTCACATTATATATGTTTACACTAACATACATGACACTTATGAACATTCTCTCAATATACACCTGCACTCTAACTTACATGACACTTGTGCATGTATTATACATTGACACTGCATGAAAGTGGAAAATAAATCATGCATCGAAACTAAAGACTCAACCCTAATCTATTACATATTTACAATTGTACCATGAAGGTGCCATGGATATATATAAGCATGTACCAAATGATGTAATATTCCTCAACACCCCCTGTATTACACTAGTTGGTTATTGAAGACTTGAGTCTTCAATCTTGGTCTTCGTCTTCAATCTTCATTCTTCATATAACCTTGCATTGTTCATGATCTCTTGTTTGAGACCCATCTTCAATTTTATTCTTGAGCTCTACTTTATCTTTATTATTTGGTTCTTCCTTGGCTTCAGGTTCATGTGCATAGGCTTGAGCTTTTTCTTTATCTTCACCCTTTGAATCATGTGTTTCTTTCCTGTAATTTTGATATTGTGATGTAACTTCAGAATGTTCACTGAGAGCATCATAATAATTTTCTAAATTAGATGAACTTGGAATGTCAATATTTCAAAAAGAGTGAAACATTGTTTTTAGATATGATTCACTTGTATCAATCTCTACTTTCCTTTTTAGAGTTTCAATCAACTCTTTTTGTTTCAGATTTTCATCTTTATGTAGTTCAAGTGAGAGTAATTCCATATACATTATGCTACCTATATCAAGAGGTATCATAATATCATCCTTTGAATTATCAATTGCTTCAATAAGTTTTGAATGTAAATAGTATTCAAATGTCTCAAAAATTTCATCCATGGCCTCTTTGTAGATAAATTGTATTGTCATATCTAGCTTACCTTTAGATTTTTCAATCAATTTTCCAATGCCAAAATTTTTAACTTCTAATTGTTGCTTTCTCACTATGGACTCCATATTTCTTTCCATAATGATCAAAATTTAATTTATTGAAAGTTGAAATCCTTATAACTCCCAAGTTTAATAAATACTTAAATATAAAATTTGTAAATTCTAAATTTTCTAACCCTTTGATGTAGAAATCCTTTTAACTCCCTAATAAATAAATTTGCAAAATTTCAATTTTCAAAAATTCAAAGTTTTTAAAGTTTTCAATTTTTCTAAAAATACTTTAAAAACTTTCAAATAGCTTTAACTCTTCAAAATACTTCAAAACTTAAAAAATTTAACTCCTTATAACTCCTTCACTTTCTAATTTTCAATTAACAAGTTTCAATCAAATCTTTAAATAAACCTTATTACTCCATAACTTTCAAGTATAATATAATCTTTTAAAAAGTAAAGTGCATAAACCTTATAACCCCGAATTGGAAAGTTATTCAAACTTATATCATTTCCATCAAACATAACATGCACTTAAATTGTAACGTCAATTTTTTACCTAGGAACACATCGATGAAATAGTAGTTTCTTAGCTCCTCATTTAATGCTTTATTTCCAGTGTGATGTCAAGTGAAAGATTTGAGTGTTCCTCAATATTTGTTATTCCACCTTACTATTATTGCATTCCAGTTTGCTATTGTTGCATGGTTCACGTTTTGTGTTGCTTGGGATGAGCAAGTCCTTGCTCCTAGTGGCGACCTCAAATGTCCTAACTTCAAGTGGATCGTTCACTATTATATATTCTTTTGGTGATCCTTTCCTTGATGGCTAGACCTCCAATAGCTTGATCTTATATTCCTATGACCTATTGTCTAGTTTGATCTTAGGCATATTTATTTCTAATAGCTCAATAACATGTTCAATGGATGCTTGGATTGTTGTACTTTCATTGTGACTCGGCTTGCTTTATGATGAAAGCACGTTCTTTGGCTTTCTTTCTGATAGCAACACATTCTTTGGAGGCTCAACTTGTTGGTGGCTTATCTTACCTTTAGCACTCTTTGAGTGCCTATTGTTCTTCTTAAGTGACTTATATTCTTCTCCACTAGTGCATTATGTACTTCTCTCTTAGGAATTTATGTGCTTTTCTCCTAGCTCCTTATGTGCTTCCTTATAGCACCTTATGAGCTTCTCTCTTAGCACCTTACGTGCTTTTCTCCTGGTACCTTATACACTTCCTTGTAGTGCCTATTGAATACCTATTATAGTACCTTATGAGTGCTTTGTTGTAGTGTCTTACGAGCTCTTTGTTGTAGCACCTTATGAGCGCTTTGCGAGTGCTTTGATATAGTGCCTTACAAGCGCTTTGCAAGTGCTTACTTTCACACCTTATAAATGCATGTTGATTCATCATTTGCACCTTACGAAAGCTTGTTGTTTTGTGTAGTTTCTTATAAGCACTTTGTTGTTCTATAAAATATTTTGCTTATTATAATAGCTATATTGCTATAAAATTTGACTGCAATCTTCCTGCACACTTCATCTTTCAGATATTGATCTCTATAAAATGGCCTATGATGATCTTTTATCCTTGGAAGCTAAAATTGCTTCTTTATCTCTGTAGGAATCTATGCTACTTCTCAATATCCTTTGGTAGTTGTAATACTCCTCTATCTATATGAAATATTCAATGTCTTAGGTCACACCTAAGAACCCAATATGATTCTCCTCCTTTCTAGAGAACCCAATATCAATGTCAAGGTGACTTTGAATATCCTCAAATGACCAAATTTCTCCTAAGTTGGTTCTTCCTCAATCTTCAATAGTGATTCTCCTCTTATTCTCTAGAGAATATTGAATATTGTTAGGATGACTTTGTATGTTCCTAATTTTCCAACTTTCTTCTAAGTTGGCTATCAATTTTTCAATGTCCAACTATCTCCCAAGTTGGCTCTCTCTATCAAATGTCAAATTTTTCTTCTGAGTTGGTTTCCAATCAATCAATGTCCAACTTTCTTCTAAGTTGGCTATTTTTATCAATATAGTTGAGTCCTAGTCTTCATTGGTTTTCCTTCAACCAAATGGAAAGACCCTAGAATTCAAATCAGGGTGACTATTCTTGTCCCCTCAATCTTCTACTCAATCAAACCTTTAAAAATAGAGTCCAAGTCTTCATTGTCTTTAAAGTATACAAACTCTAAATTAACTTTATCAAGAATGAAAAAAGTTAAATATTGATGATGGTGGTTAATAAAATAACTCTATCAAAATGGACAGAGTTGGGTGGTAGCTCTGATACTACTGTTGGATTTTTAAGCCTTACCATCACAAAATATCATAGGACCCTCAATATAAAAGCCACAATATTAAAGATCAAAATATAAATAATATAGTGTAGAATACATTTGAGCAATTTAATATGTATATCAAGGCCAATATAATACTAAGATGAACATTCACTTACTATAATCAAATATAAATGTAAACAACCTATATAATTCATGAACTATGCATGAAGAAAACTTACAATATTAATTTCTCAAAATTTGTATACAAGCTTTATTCACTTCCTTCCTCCTATAATCAAATAATTAAATATTTGGATATCATATTACTTTCTCATGGAGTATTAACTCCATAATATAGCCATAGTAATATGATTCTTCAAGTACTTGACTATTGCTCTCCATATGACAAGTCCCATGACCTTTGGATTATCATCTTGCCACTTGCATACTAGACTCTTCACTTTCTTTTTACATGCACACTTGACTCTATGACACTTGCACACTTCTACATGCACTCCTAATCTAAGATACTTGTGCACATCCTCATATTACATATTTGCACACTTACATGACACTTGTGAACATTCTTTCAATCTACAATTGCACTCTAACTTACATGACACTTGTGCATTTCTTGCACATTGCACTCTTACATGAAACTTGTGTATTTCCTACACATTGACACTTACATGAAAGGGGAAATATAAATCACACATCTAAACTAAAAACTCAACCTTAATCTATCACATATTTACAATTGTACCATGAAGATACCATGGGAGTACATTAGAATGTACCAAATAATATAATATTCCTCAACATTAATACATTTGGTAAATGCATGGTGATGAATGGTAGAATTAAAGAATGGTTAAAGCAATGGCATAACACTTTTAAAAGTGAGGCTTTACAAACAATCTAGGATATATCAAAAGATACAATGCTTTGGATTGTATGGCTAGAAAGGAATAGACAAATATTTAAATGAAAGGAAAGCAGTTTATAGGTAATGAAAAGGAAGATATTTTTAGCCATAGAGGATTATTCAAACAATGATTAATATATACTTTAATGTTTTCCATTGGTAGTATTTTTTTAATTTTATAACATTAACATGTTTTCATAAAAACTATTTTTTACAATTTTGTGGTTGCATTTATGCTTCAAGATAAAAACTAGCAATCCAAATATTATAAAGCGGACTATGATAGTGCAATGTTTTGGAAATATTACTCTACTAAGATGCAATGCATAAACTATAAAGGTGGATTTTTGGTATTGTGAAGCTTATTGTAGGAAATATCAAGAAGGATGTTCAATTCTAGAATATTTGCATTCACACAGAAAAATGAAGAATATCTAAAAAATGAAAGTAACAAATTCATACATTTTATATAAAATGTATAGCAACTCAATTGAGATGAGAATTGAATATGTTTGTAAACTCTCAAGCTATAAAGGAGAGAGTTGTGATTTTTCAAGGGTGGGGGGTTGAGTACAACCCCTTGTTCTCCAACAAAAAAAAAGTTATTTATTTTTAAATATCATATATTCAAGTTATATATGATATACTCTTAAGCTACCTATACATATAAAATTAACATTTATAATTTCAAAATTAAATGACATTAACTCAATAGATTAAATTCTTCAACTTACAAGGAGGAGATCCAAGTTCAATCTTGCTTAATAATACATGCATATTGGCCAAGTTGTTGGAATAACATTATATGGTCATTAACATTATAGGTGGAGCCCATCTCAATCTCATATAATCAATTAAAAGAAAATATTTATAATTTCAAAAAATTAGATGTGCATATTCATCATCTAAACAAACCATAAAATGCATTTTCAAATGCTAATAACATCTCAATAGACATTAAAATCTAAGTCTACCTTAAAGTTGGTCCAAACTATGACATCTTCCATCTTGTTCATCTTCTTTATGGTGTAATATTTGATTGCTTAAAAGTTTTCCTTTGATTACAATATGGAAATATAGGGGTTTAATAATTTTCTCACCAATTTTATGGAGGATCAAATCCATAATTAAGATATGATCTTATTCACATAAACACATGAAATTGATGAAAATTCTCTTTATAATTTTTTAGGTTGCTATTAGATATTGATGCACATGCCAAAATGCCATAATGGTTTCAAGGGTTCTGGTGATTACAAAGATCATTGGCCCTTTACATTTGTTAGATCTTAATTTTTTGAATGATTATATTATGGAAATGAAGGGCATTTAAGTACATAGCATGCCTATCTTAGGTATAAAAAACCCTTAGATAAACTTGCAAATACCTTGTCCTATACTACATGTTTGTACCTTGTGAGGGGTGGTTATGCCACTTGACTTCTCACATGGTCTATTATGTAGTAACTCCTAACATACACCCCTTATTACATCATAGTCAAAAGCTCTATTTTTCTTATGACTAAAGAACAATATCTAGGGTGATGTAGGAATTTGAGAGAGAAATTTTCCCCCTTAATGTAGACTTACTACTTCCAATATTTAGGAATATCGGGTTCTACCAATCATGCACTCCAAATACACTTATTACAATTTTTTTCATTGTTTGCAATGTGTTTCTTCAATGTCTTCAAATGAAGCAATGCATAACCATACATCCAACATTGCTTGTTAAATTGCTTGTTTGTTGATTTTTGTCTTGCATATGGAGGAATGAAAGTTGTATATGAATTCTATAGACACCCAAAATGTGTCATTTTTGTAATACCTTAAAATCATTTTGATTAATTTTCCAATTTCCTCCCAAAACCCTCAAATTCCCAATTTTCCCTTCAATTCCCCTAAATTCTTCTAAAATCCCTAAAATTCCTAAATTCTTCTTTAATTTCCCTAAAAATCCCAAACCCTAATCAAATTCCTTAAATCATCCTCTAAAATCCCTAAACCCCAATTATCCCATAATCCCTAATCCATTTTCCTTAATAAAAATCTTAATCATTTCCCAAATACCTAAATCCTCCTAAAATTTTCCCATAAATTATAATCTTAATCATCCCTAATTTCCATAATTAAGTCCTAAATTTCCCTACAACCCTAATCAAATACCAAAATGAATTTTTAAATCCCACCCAAATACCTAAAATATCCTCTCCATTCTCCATGCTTCTCTTTTCTTCCCCTAATCTCCCTCAAATTTGCATAACCCTGTTTGACCTCTCATTTCCCTAATTAAACCCCTAATTAGGTCCTAACCCTTATTTTAAATCCCATGCAAAATCCCAAGAAAGATCACATTTAATTGGCTAAATCCAAAGCAAATCCCAAAATCCTCAGGAAATCTTCTAGAAATCTCCACCAATTAATTCATAACTAAACCCACACTTTTCCCTCCTCTTTTGAATGAATTAAAAATTCACTTAAAATGCAAATTCAACCTCCCATAAATAATCTCATTAAAATTCACATGTGCATCCCCTAGCCACCTAGCATTTTAGAAATTTTAAATTCCATCCACCTCAACCCATGTACATTTAAAAAGGAATTTTAAATTCTTATTTCCACCCAAGGACCCCTATTCCCCAAGGTCAACTTATGACACATGAGTGGGTGAGAAATCACCCTACCCAATATCATAAATTTAGAGGGTGTACAATCCTCCAAGCAAATCCTCCTAATTTATCTTGATATTTGCACATACCACATGGGTACCACATGGTGCCAAGTCAATGCCTTGTCATCCTACCCCTCCCATTTGAAAAACTCTATAAATACCCCTCCTTTTTATCTCCATTTAAAAGAACTCTCCATCACCTAGCCAAAACTTTACCCAATTTTCTCCAACCACCCCATTTGTGTACCTTTACACCACCTTCATCCACCACCCTTTGCATACCCACAACCAACCATGAAGATGAAGATCATTTCCTTCATGGTCACACTCCCCTTTTGAAGTAGCATACATTCAAAGCCTTATTTCGATCTCAAACTGTTATTTGAGGTCTATTAGAACCCCTGGGAGACTTGCACGAAACTTCATCAACACTTGAATATTGTACATATTGGTCATCTCACCCAAGACAATCAACAATCATCATCATCTCACCCTAGGACGACCTCCACCCAAGGACCTGACAGTCAATTTCCAACCAAAAATATCCAACTTGTTTTTATTATAACTTCTGCATCTAGACTTTGATTGACACAAAATTTTGAGGGTGGCTTCATGACAACCTAAATAAGGCCTCCACCAAATTTCATGGCATTTTGAGCACCAAAGGCAATGTCATATCATCCAAGATGGTCAATAGTTGCCATCGTCTCACCTTGAGATAGTTACCAACCAAGCACTAGATTGCATCGGATTTTAGTCATAGACAAAGAAGAAAGTATAATTATAGTATTTTATAACATTTTCATGAATTATGGCTTATTCTATTAGCACTTTATTTTTTTATTCACATATTTTTTGGCTTGGGTCTAATTAAGGTGGGCCCTTTTGGTATTACTAATTTGTTGCACTTGGTTGTGTGCAGGTGTTTCAAAGCTAAAGGTAAAAAAGGAGGGTCCAAGAACATTCAAGCTCATCATAAACCCCTCCACATTTTGGTTGTATCTAGAGAAAGCTTTTTAGGTACCATTGGTTACATTGTTTATAGCATAAAAAGAATTTTCCTCAACCATTGAGGACTTCGTGTTGTAAGCCCCTAGAGGGTATTTTTGTAAAAGAAAAAGTAAACTTTATAATAAAATATTATCTTTCCTTTGTGTATGTGCATGGTGTTTTTCTCTTACTACAAAATGGTGATCACGGTGGGACCACTTTCCTTGACCAAACTTTCATATTTCCATTACTTTTGTTTTAGGTAGAGGTGTTCTTCATGATATTGTTGTATTTAGTTTTGGTTTATGTGTTGTGTGGGTTTTTGCTTTTAAGTTTGGTATGCTTTTATGATAACTTGTTGCTCTATGTCTATGTCATAGGGTATAAGACACTCTCAGGATTTTTGAGAGGCTAGGTATACTGATACCCCTTAGGAAAAAATTTGGTTGTTGCCCTCAAAGCCTCATCATCTCACCCAAGACGACCTCTGGTTCTGACTGTCTTGACCGAGGTGACCACTTGCACAACTTATTGTAATTTTGGATCAACTATTTTCTATCATTTGCTAGTTGTTTTAAGTAGCCTATGTGATTTGAATCATTACTCACAAGAGAATACCATTTTGTTTCTTTTGCTATAATTATGAAATCATTTCCACGAATTCTGTTTGTGTTGTTTAATAGAGGAAAATAAGCAATAGTGAATTCATAGAAACCAACACCCCTTGCAGTAAGTAGAAATTTGACTTAGATGCCATTATCTCACCTTGATACAGTCTTGAGTTAAGGTTGTCTCACCTAAAATAATCACTATCTTGGACATAGTCGACCCTAGAGCCAAACCCACAACTCTCCTGAGCCTACATTAGTAGTGCAAGACCACAGGTCAATATTTCTTTCTCCTCTATTCATT
This sequence comes from Wollemia nobilis, assembly GCA_028583015.1. Lineage (NCBI taxonomy): Eukaryota > Viridiplantae > Streptophyta > Pinopsida > Araucariales > Araucariaceae > Wollemia > Wollemia nobilis. Next base: position 5,443,753 of record JAQPPZ010002230.1, on the reverse strand, counting down.
AGTTGAAATAACAATATCATTATCTTTTACTTTTCTTTGTAATAGCCTAGGTGCATTTTAGTCTTGCCCATTCTTTAACTAGGATAGTTATTTTAGTCCTTTACTTTAGTTGCTTTGTACCTCCTTTAACTTGTTTTCTTGAATCCCTTAGCATAGGTCTCTCTTTGCTCTTTAGCATAGAAGTTTCACTTCTTTTCTTTAGCATAGCCTCCTCTACTCCCTTAGCATAGTTAGGTTCTCTTTCTTTAGAACTGTCTTTTCACTCCCTCTTGTAGTTGCCTTCTTGACTTCTTAGCCTAGTTTAGCTTCCTTGTCTTAGTTTGCCCCCCATTTGCTAGCCTAGCTAGAATTAGAACCATTAGCATAGCCCTATCTTTATTTCTTAGTATAGTATCCTTTGAGTTCATTAGCATACTTGCTTAGCTTAGTTTATTTTTTAATTTTATAGCATAGTTTGCTTTCTATTCCTAGCTTAGTCTTGTTTTCAATTCCATAGTATAGATTATCTTTGAATTTTTTAGTTGAGTTTGATTTTTAATTCCCTTAGCATAGCCTCCATTTCTTAGCTTAGCTTATCTTTTAATTTCGTAGCATAGATTACATTTTCATTTCTCAATTTAGCTTGTCTTTCCATTTCTTTAGTATAGGTTGCATTGTCAATTCCATAGTGTAGCTTGTCTTTTAATCTTCTAGCATAGTTTGTAGTTTAAATTTCTAGTATAGTTGTCCTTTAAATTTATTAGATTAGTTTGCTTTGCATCTTCATAATCTAGCCTATCCTTTAGGTTCCTAGTATAACTTATCTTTTGCTTCCTTAGTTTAGCTTGTCATTTCATTCCCATAGGTTAGTTTACCCCTTCATACCCATAGATTACATTGCTTTAATTGCCCTTATATAGTCTGTTCTATCATCCATTTAGCTAAATTAGTTTGCATCTGAAGAATTACGCAACAAACTGTATTATTCAGCAATGCAAAATATATAAGGTTACATAGGCCGGGAATAGAACACCGGCGAACCAGAACTCTGTTACGGAGTTGTAACAGTACCGTAACAGTATCTAAACAAAATAATAGAGACAATACATTAGTTACGCTAACATCCCCCTTTATTACATTATTTGGGTAATGTAATAACTAATAGCTATACTAACATCCCCTTACATTATTTTGCAATACAAAGTGAGCTGCGAAACAATTCAAATTTGACACGTCCAAGTGCCTTAGTGAAAATGTCCGCAACTTGAGCATCGGTGGGAATGTGTCGAAGTCGAATTCGGTGCTTTGGAAATTCATCTCGAATGAAATGACATTGTGTGTCAATGTGCTTTGTTCTTTCATGATGGACAGGATTCTTGACGAGGTTCAGAACACCCTGATTGTCGCAAAACAAGTGTATTGGAGATTTTGATGGATGGCCCATACTTGTCAGAATGCGACGTAACCATATCACTTTGCACACGACTTCACATGCGGTGCGATATTCTGCCTCTGTTGATGAAATAGCAACCACTGTTGCTTCTTGTTGTGCCAAGAGATAGGACCAGATCCCAGATGAAAAATGTATCCAGAAGTTGACTTGCGATCATCAAATGATCCGGCATAGTCGGAGTCCGTGTATCCTTGCAAGAAGAATTTGTTGTTCCTCTTGTATTCTAGGCCATATTCCATAGTACCACGGACATAGTGAAGAACACGTTTTGTCGCTTTCCAATGAGTAGTCTTAGGCTCCTCGCATGAACCTCGAAAGATAGTTGACAAGAAATACGAGATCCGGCCTAGTATTGGTCAGATATATGAGACTCCCAATTAGCTGTCGATAAAGAGTACCATCTACCTGAGGTGAGTCATCATATCGCGATAACCGAAGTCCATTCTCCATTGGAGTTGCCATTGGCTTGCAGTCAGTCATGCGATATTTTTCCAGCAATGTCTTGGCATATTTTTTCTGAGACACTTTGATGGAGTGCTCCTTCTAGCTGAATTCTAGACCAAGATAGTAATGGAGAAGTCCGAGATCTATCATCTCAAAAGATTTACACAAGTTTCTTTTGACAGTAGAGATCATATTTTCTGAACTCCCTGTAATGAGCAGATCATCCACATAGAGTACAAGCAACACTATCTGAGAACCCTGTTTCTTGAAATAGAGGTTTGCATCTGACGGACATCTCTTAAATCCATGCTACATAAGGTGATTGTCCATTTTTATATACCAAGCTCGAGGAGCTTGTTTCAGACCATACAAGGATTTGACCAATTTGCAAACCTTCTGCTGTTGGCCTTCCACTTCAAATCCTTCAGGCTGAGTCATATAGACTTCTTCTTGGAGATCACCATTTAGAAAGGCACTTTTGACATCCATCTGGTGAACTTTCCACCCATATTGTGCTGCCATAGCACACATAACCCGAATTGTGGTCATCCGAGCAGTAGGTGCAAAAGTTTCCTTGTAGTCAATGCCTTCTTTTTGAGCATAGCCCTTTGCAACAAGACGGGCCTTATGCTTATCAATTATTCCATCTGCCTTGTACTTGACTTTGTATACCCATTTGCAGCCAATAGGTTTCTTTCCATGCGACAGATCAACAAGCTTCCAAGTTTTATTCTTCATCAGAGACTCATACTCTGTATCCATAGCGGCCTTCCACTGAGGCTCACTAAGAGCATCTTGCACTGATGCAGGTTCAAGACTATCTATTGTAGACATGAATGCCCTGTCATCATCAATATCCATATCCTCTACTTCTGTACTTGGAGTCACAGAAAGTTCCTCAAAATATTGACAAAGATCATCAACCTCACTAGTTTCTTTGGCTTCTTTCTCCTTTTGAGCCATACTACGTGTACGAGGTCTATCCAAATTCAAATTGGGAGGAGTGGATAAATTTGCATCTCTGATTGTATTTGTACACCATTTAGGATTCTTCTTTGGTGGAGTTGAAGAAGATGTAGAAGGACCTCCTATCTGTGTTGACGAAGGAATCTTCTCTTCCTTAGTTTCCACAATATCTTGGTGTACTTTAGATGTGCTCTGTGATGTGAAAGCTTCATCAAAGACAACATCTCTGCTGATATGAATTTTCTTGGTCAAAGGATCTATCAACCGATATCCTTTAGAGTGCTCGGAATAACCAAGAAAAATACATCTCAGTGTTTTCTCATCTAGCTTCTTCCTTTTCTCTTTCGATATGTGCATGAAAGCGTGACATCCGAAAATACGCAGATGAGATATGGAGGGTTTTCGACCACTCCATGCTTCCTGTGGAGTCATTCCTTTTAGGGCCTTTATGGGTGCCCTATTCAACAGATACACTGCAGTGGTGACAGCTTCTGCCCAATATTGTTGCCCAAGAGTAGCTCCTGTGAGCATACAAGGAACCATTTCCATAATAGAACGATTCCTTCTCTCAGCAACTCCATTTTGCTGAGGAGTATAGGCAGTTGTTAACTGTATTTTGATCCCATGCTTATCTAGGAATGCAAAAAATTCATTAGAGGTAAACTCTCCCCCTTGATCTGAGCGGAGGGTTTTGATAGAAGCCCCTGACTCCTCAACGAATTTCTTGAACTGCTGGAAGAATGCGAAAGCTTCAGATTTCAGTTGGAGAAAGAAAACCCACATCTTTCGTGAGTAGTCATCTACGAATAATTGAAAGTACCTCTTCCCTCCACAACTGTGAGGTGTGAAAGGATCGCACAGATCGGTATGAATTAACTCCAGAGGTTTTCATGCTCTTGTAGAGCTCTTCTCAAATGGTACTCTATGCTACTTTCCTGCCAAGCAGTCAGAGCACACTTGCAATGTGGCAGAAAGGGAAGGAAGACCTTTTACCATCTCATAATTGCTGAGCTCAAGTAAGTAGCCAGAACTAAGATGCCCATATCTCTTGTGCCATAGGGAAGTTGCCTCCTTGGTAGAGACAGTCATGGCAACATGTGGAGTAGAGATAGCATCTAGTGCAAATAAGCCGTGCTTATATGAAGCTGTTGCAATCTGCTTACCCTTCTTGGTAATGGTACAACACTTCTTTCCATTCTCAACATGAAAGTTGACAACCATATTTTTGTCCAGGATTTGTGTCATTGACAACAAATTGTTGGCCAATCCCGAACATAGAGGACTTTGTCAATCCGACACTTGCCATCAGGAAGAGTGACTGAAACTGTACCCTCTCCCTGAACCTTGTAGGTTTTATCATCAGCAATGGTGACAGGTTTGCCCTCCTTGGCCACAAATGATTCAAATCACGATCTGTCGCCAGTCATGTGTTTGCTAGCTCTAGAATCGACATACCAAACGGGATCCCTCTGTGTGGAATCTATGGTAGTCATGAGCACCTTGTGTGCCCATTCAGAATCCGAGTCAGATTCTTCAACAACAACATTCACCTGGGGTTGCTTGTTTTTATTTTGTGGTTTGTTTTGGCATCTCGCTTGTTCTTATGCCAACACTCGTTGGTGTCATGGTTGTCTTTCTCATAGATCTTGCACCACCTCTTCTTCTCGTTGAGGTTGTTTGCCTTTTCCTTTCGTATCTTGTTGAGAATTTCCTCCTTTTCGAAAGTTGCCTCCTTTTTTCCCATTACCTTTCTTCCTAGAACCCCGCTCGTTGGTGTATAGGGTCGTATTGGAAGAATCATCCTTGTGAAGTTGGAGTGCCTCCTGTTGTTGAAGCAGATTGACCAACTCGATGTAGGTAATTTGTCGTTGAGACACCTGGATGGAGTTTATCAACATATCAAATGAAGAAGGTAAAGCTCTCATCACAAGTGAAATGAGAAGCTTTTCATCCACAATATCTCCCAAAGAATTCAATTTCTCTTTCAACTCAGACACTCTGCACAGAAAGAGTTCAACTGTTTCACCCTGTCTCAAACTCAGGTTATGAAGTTGTTGTTGAAGATGAAGAATGGTGGAATCATTCTTCCCCTCATAGATGGTTCTTAGGGCATCCCATGCCTCTTTACCACTTGCTTTGTCAGCTATATGAGGTTGCACTTCATCTGAAACATCAAACAAAATGAGCACCTTTTCTCAACTGTCTTTCTTGTCAAAAGCTATCTGATCTGCTGAAGGACCTATGGATCCTCTTTGTTGGTGAAGGCCTAGTTGCTACTCCAATAACAATATCCCACAAATCTTCCATTTGGAGAATAGCCTTCATCTTATGTTTCCATGGTGTATAATTTGGACCTTTCAATAACTGATGCGGATCAGTCATCAACTTTGCAACAGCGGCCATAGTGAAGGTTCCTTATATCACCAATTGGTCCCCCTTTCGATATACCTTTTGCTAGGCCAATATACCGTACAAAATACCCGCCCTTACGTGAGGGAAACTATAGGTATTTAGAAAGATCAATAAAAATCACCCGCCCTTACGTGAGGGAGACTATAGGTGAGTTTTAGAGATCATACGATACGTGGAACATAAGCGGTACTGAAAGGGAATCGCCTTGTTGATGGCACCTACCATAGAAGATTCTTCTCATGCGTGGGGCGTAACTTTCCCTAAACACTATGAAGAATACTTCGTCAGGATTTACGCCTAAACACAAGTGCGATAAAGGGTAGTGGATGGAGTAAAAAAATGCAAAAATGGCATACTTATTCCTCCCCGACGATTTATAGAGAACAAGCTCAGACGTCGTTGTTGCAGCTATATTAGGCGATAGATACAGTAGCCCAAAGCACGACAACTTTACCTGTAAGTGTGGGCCAGAGGTACCGTTTTTATCGAACGCTGCGGTGCAAATAAATTGCACAGATGGGTTTAATTATTTCGGGGACTTAGGGAGTGTTTTGATTTTAATTTTTAATGTTATAGTGCAAAAAATGAAATATGCAACATACAACAAAAAAAATTGCCCACAAGAATAACCCACAAGGTGTCGGTCACAGCCGAAAATGCACCTTTTACAATTTGCCAAATTGCTATTTTTCGAAAAATTACTCACTATCCCCCTTTGATTTTTTAAAAAAATATCCCCCCTTAAAAAAGGCTTTCTTTAACAAAGCATTTTAATAATTATTATAAATTTAAAATTAAAATAAATAATTTTAATTTATATAGTTTTTAAACTTATAAAAAAATAAATTAAAATTAAAATTTTAATTTATAAAGTTAAAAAACTATATTAAAAAATTAAAATTAAAAAAATAATAATTAAAAAAATTAACTTTGCAAAAAAAATTATACCTTAGGGGGGGGTCGGCGGGATTTGAACCCCCGACTGCTGGGTTCCCGGAACCCACCACGCAGCTCACTTGCCAGTGAGCCCGTGGGCTGATCTGGGAGGAGAAAGCCCGATCAAGCTTAAAACACCTCCTCTCTGCTTCCCGAGCCCGCTGTGGCTGCCTCTGCCACCTCCGCAGCAGCCTCCTCTCTGCTTCTCCTCCGTGCTTCTGCTTCGTGGCTGTGCTCCGCAGGCGTCCTCTTTTCCGAAAAAAAAAAATTCTGCCCGAAACTCTTACGCGATCTCCTTTTTTTTTTTTTCGTAAAAATTTTGCTTTTTTTTTCTTTCCCGGAGCTTCTTTCTAATCGATGCAGTCGGGGGGGGGGGGGGTTTATACCCCTCAGGTTTCCCGCGTGGGTGGGAATTTAAATTCTCGCTCTGCGACGGGCGGCCCCCTTGCGCTCTCTCTGTCACGTAGCAGGCTGCGCGGGTGGCGCGACAGGCCTGCGCCTCATCCCTTGCGCGTGCTCTGTTGCGTAGCAGGCCGTGCGGGTGGCATGACAGGCCTACTCGCGTGGCGGCTTGCGCGCGCTCTGTCGCAAGGGCCTACGACAGCTTCTGTCGTGTGGCGCGACAGGCCTGCTGTCGCACGGGCGCGTGGGTGGCGCGATAGGCCTGCTCGTGTGGCGGCCTGCGCGCACTCTATCGTAAGGGCCTGCGACAGCTTCTGTTGCACGGGCCTGCACGAAAGTCCGCGCTCTGTCGCGGCAGTCGCGACCCTGTGTCGCGCTGCAGAGCGCGACGTAATTTGCAGCGGGGATGCTGCAAATTTTTTTTTTTAAATCACGATTGCGTGATTAAAAAGTAATTTGCACTCCCTCCAACTCGGCTCTGATGCCATGAAGAATTACACAACAAACTATATTATTTAGCAATGCAAAATATATAAAGTTACATAGGCCGAGAATAGAACACCGGCGAACCAGAACTTTGTTACGGAGTTGTAACAGTACTGTAACAGTATCTAAACAAAATAATAGAGACAATACATTAGTTACACTAACAACATCTACATATAGAATAGGTATTTTCTCTATAGTGATTGGTATTTGGAGTTCTAGCTTCATTATAGTTGTAACCGTCTCACCCCGAGATAATTATCCTCAAGATAGTTCTACCCTCTGACTATTTTTGGAGTTGTAGATTGGTCACAATCATGACCGTCTCACCTGAGATGACCTCTATATATGATCATCTCGACTTGAGATGACCATTCCTAGAGTTGCATTTTTGGTGTGGACTACATTAAAACCTCTTTTTCTTTCATTCATAGGTTTTTTGCTAGTTATCCCAATCTATTCTCTATAGGCATAATCTCTTTTGCATACCTAGGTTGCATTGTCTCTTAGAGTTCTTTCCCACATAGAGTGCATTCATATTTTATAGATTGATAATTTTTGCATACTCCAAACACCAAAAGATCATTTTAGGTACAAGAGAAGTAAGAAGAAGCAAAAAGAAGGCAAATAATATAAAGTGAAAACCACCATAAATGGAGTGCATTAATTTAAATTTTGATGGAGCATATAAAGGAAATTCAAGATCAATAGAACGATCCAAGAGGAAGGCAATCATCTTGAAGGGGAGTTAGGTATTCACATAGAGATATGGATCCTTTATCACTTTTGTTGCACCTGTTCGAGCAATAACTTCTATCTACTTTACCCCTTGAGCACTTGAGAAGTCTGACTAATTACCACAGGCTCCACGTACTTCCTCTTGCTCTTTATCAGCTCGTACTAGGATAGCTACGCATATTAATGACCTAAATCGATTCCCTTTGATGTTAACTATGATCAAGGATGCACCACCCTTCCATATTTATGCTCATCACATCTTCATGGGGATGGAAGATTGGGCTCAAACCTTTAATGTTGCTTTCCCAAAGTTTCGTTCAGCTTTGAGGAAGGGAACTTGGGACCTATGATTACTATGCCATGGTCTAATTATTTCATCCAGGGATCAGGATCCCAACCTTATGTCCAATAGTTAGGGTGGGGATTTGGGGTCTTCTTTTGAGCATGCCCCTGCCCATTCTTCCGTCTGATCCCAAACATGGAGATTCGTTTTGCTGCTTGTCCACTTGTTATCTGAAATCCTCTTTAGTCACGAATGTCTCATCACTGGTCGAATCTAAGGCATCATCATGTTTAAGGAGGAAGAGTGGGTGAAGGGATACAAAATTTCACCCACACTCTTGGCAACTTTCAAGGGTTTTTCATCTTGTGAAAAAAAGGAACCCATAAGAAGAAGGAGATATAGTAGCTAAAACAGAGAGAAAAGGATAAGGGAATATCAGAGAGGAAAGAAACACATGCAGGAGGTGGGGCCAGAGAAGAAGGAAGACAAGTAGTGGCAACAACAAGAAAATAGGAGAATTGGAAATAGGGAGACACCGACAGAGGAAGGAGAGATGAGGAAACAACTAAGATAATTAAGCATCTATCATCAACATGAAGAGATGCAGGCAATAAAGAGAAGAGAAAAGCGAAAGGAAGGGGAGGATGGAGGGATGGAAAGACAAGAAGAGAACAACACCCTGATGTTCATTGAGTGAAATTAATAGGGCATAAACCCTTCTTCATGAGGTACTTCCTCGAATTGAATTCCTTTATCCGTAGCCCACCGAGAATCTAGGATATTCCAAGAGCAAATAGATTACCATTGATACCTTCTTCCTTTGCTCTAGGTTTTCTTATTTACATAATTTAGCAATAATTCTCTTTTAATGATTGTTATCAACCAGGAGACCATTTTGTTTCTAGTGCACTTTGTAGTTTACACTTTCTAGTCCAATCTTTATCTACCTACGGGGTGCTATTTATAACTTGCTCATCTCACCCTGTACTTGATTCTAAGGCTTCTTAATTCAGCTCTTGAGGATAAGATAAGATGTCTCGATAATTTTTGGATGCATCCATTGGGCTATGGAGTCACAACAACACATGGAAGAGATGAGAATTAAGAGGACAACACGAAAACAAAGGAGGAATGTTATATTTCCAAGATGATTTTTTGGGAAACCCTTTCCTAAAGCAAAATCCCTGCAAGTCCCAAAGAGCATGATGACACATCACAAGTGGCTATGCATAGGGCACAAATTTATTTACTTATAAATATGTTGTTGTATGGACACTATCTATGTGGGCTCAGAATTGCAATAACCTTATAATTATTCTTGCTTTTCTTGAGCTCTTTGTCACTCAAGTATTCAAAATATAAAATAGCAATTACTTTTGCCACCTTATTTCACCTTTTGGGTGGTGACCTGTCAGGGGATAGGTTTTCTAGACTAGTCTACTGCAGCAGTCTCGTAGATGGTTCCTCTTTCGGTGGTGACCCCATTTTTTGATTTGGCACAAGCTCTGAAGAGGAAATTCTTATGTAGGATTTTGGTAGCTATTGCTTCCCTTCTAATATTTGTTCAGCTTTGATGGCTTCCTCATAAAGTTGGAGAAATATTTTCTCTCCAGATTGATACAAGAGGATTGCCATATCAGGGTTGAAAGCCTGAATATAGAATAGATACGCTTAGGCTGAGGATGGGAGGAGTAGACTTGGAATATTCTTCCAACTACTACTAAATTGGAAATTGAAGTCTACTACATTCTCAAGAGGGCTCCTCTTGATAAATGTGAACTGAGTTAGTAGATGGAAGATGTTCTTGAGTTCACCAAATGCATCAAGGAGAGCTTTAGCCAAATCTACCCATGCAAAGATGCTCATAGGTTGCAAGGTTTTGTACCAGAGCCATGCTCTACCCTAAGAGAAGTGACCAACAACCTGATCATCACATATTCATGCATGATATTGTGAAGGGTGTCCAGAGAAGCCATATTTTCCAAGTGCTCCTTCACACCTCCATTGATGCCATCATAACTTGGTAAAAATTACAGTGTAGCTTTAGGGATATCATGCAAATGGGGAAGACAAAGGGGAGCATGATCATTCTAGTTGGGATAACTTGGCTAGGCCATTAGAGCATTGGTTCCTTAAAACCTCTAGATTACACCGCCATGTTGGAGTCACCAGATGAGCATGCTTTCTCTGCTAACAAGGCCAGGGCTTCTAATCTAACCCTGAGTCCTTTGGGAAATGAAAATATTTAGTACAAAGAGGTAACTAATCTCATGATGTGGAGATGCTGCTTAGCTCAAAGTCACCAAGTAATTTGCTAAGATCTGGGTAAACTAGAGAATCACCGAAGTCTAGTTTACTTAAACATAGAAACTCATAGAGTTCCCCATCAGAGTCGTCAAAAATTGTTGGTGCAAAAATCGACACCGAACGAGTGGGAGGTGTGCTCAAAGGTTTTTGACTAGCATTGAATGACCACCCAAACTAAAAGAGGTAGATACGATTGATCTCTGGAGAAGGTCAGCCCCTAAGGTTCCAGATACCTACATCGTAAAGAGAAAAATGGGGAAAAAGTAAGAAGAAAGAAAGCAAAGGAGGTCATAATTAGAACTGACAAGGATAGTGTATGGCCGTATCAAGACACACTCCTCCCAAGTCACTAGTGCAAACAACAACAAACCACCTAACAGATCAACCCGTCCCACCTATCACTTCTTCTTTGGCTCAGTGTACAAGGAAAAATTCCAAAACCAGCGAGAGGGTGCATGAAATCTAGGTAGCAAAATTAGAGCGCTCCCACCTGACTGGCCTTAACAGAAATAAATCCTGATGCCTAATGGTGAATGCGAATTCTAGAACCACCCAACTAGGCTCACAAAATCTAAATAGCAGAATTAAGCGAACCCACTCAAACGTCCATTATAGAAATAAATATTCACACAAAGGGAGAAGCATAATGAAAGATGAATTGAGAGACCAAACAGTGATTTACTATTATTTACAAGCAACAAAGGATTACATATGAATTGTAAAGGCCATAGAGTCGCTCTTTGGAATGCCAAGCATTTTGCTATTTATAAAATATTTTATAATGAGTTCAAAATTAAGCATTAATGGTGCTCGATGGGAAATATCAAATGAGAAGGACCAAAAGATCTGTTGATGCTCTACTTCAAGGGGGAAGGCGATCGCTCGAAAGGGTAGTTAGGTATTTGCATAGAGATCTAGGCTCTTGATCACTTTTGTTGCACCTATTCGAGCAATAACTTCTATCTAGTTTACCCCTTGAGCACCTGAGAAGTCTAACTGATTACCGTAGGCTCCACGTACTTCCACTTGCTCTTTATCAACTCATACCAGGATAGCTACGTACATTAATGACCTAGATCGATTCTTTTGAAGACTTCTCTTTAACGTCAACTATGATTAGGGATGCACCACCCTTCCATATTTTTGCTCATCACATCTTCATGGGGAATGAATATTGGACTTAGAACTTTAATGTTGCTTTCCCAAAGTTCCATTTAGCTTCAGGGATAGGAACTTGGAACCTATGATTACTATGCCATGGTCTGATTCTTTCGTTCGAGGGGTTGGGATCCCAATATTCCATCTAATAGTTAGGGTAGGGATTTGGGGTCTTCTTTTGAGCATGCCCCTACCCATTATTCCATCTGATACCAAACTTGGAGATTTATTCTGCTGCTTGTCCACTTGTTATCTAGAATCCTCTTTAGTCGCTAATGCCCCAAAATTAGTTGGCTCTAAGGCATCATCATGTTTAAGGAGGAAGAGTGGGTGAAGGGATGAAAAATTTCACCCATAAGTGTAAGGTCCTTTTGAAATATTTTATGAGGAGTAACTATAGTTGAAGCATATACATTTATAACCACAACATTGATGTTTTCCTCTTTCTTGCAAAATAGTCTACCAACCCAATTAATTTTTGCTTCTAACAATTACCTATCTATTTTTCCTTTGTTCCACACTGTTGCAATAATGCCTAAAACTACTATAGAATAAACTTCTAGACAATCACCAATCTTCCAAAATGTTTTAAAAATATTCTTACATTCCTCACTACTTGTTTTTGTTTATTGTATTAAAAAAAACTCAAGACTATAACAACTTATTAATTCTTTAATAACTCTCTTTTAGGAATCTTACCCCTAATATTCTATGATATCATTTTCATCATCATAGCTTTTTATTTTTATTAGTGGGCATTGATCTCTTTTAGTTCCTTTTTCTCTTTGTTCATGCTTTCATGACATTCCTCTCCTTTTTTCATTCCCACTAGCACTTTCATATTCACCAATCTTTTCTCTTTTTTCGTATCGTTCATAATGAAACTTATCTTCTAAAGATTTATGTTGCCCTAAAGAATCTAATATGCAAGGAATAACCTCATAAGAATTTTCTTATTTATGTTACCCCAAAAATCCTATAGTGCACAAATAACCCTCCATAGTCATTGCTTTCTTATGTTGTCCTAAAAATCCTAAATTTCGTTGGATATCCTCCATATACTTTTCTTTCTTGTGTTGCTCTTCATATCCTAAAGTGTAATAGATACACTTTGTCCTACTTTATTATTATTATTATTTATTAGATATAAGAAAGGGGTTTGAAAGGATCTCTGAACCTTTTACAAAGGAGAAACACTGGTTCTCAAGAGCAAGCCAAGCGAAAAAGGCTAAAGGCACCCATTGAGTGGGCCACCACTAGCTGGCTAACCACAAAGTAGGAGGAGAGAAAGCAAAACAAGGATATCCTAAGAAGTTGAAGAACCTACCGCCAAAAATAGAAAGCCAAAACGAGATCCTAACCTACCAACTTGAATGTTTGATTATCACTAACAACAAAAGGATACACCTAGAGCCACCAAGACTAAAAATCCAAAAAAGAGGGCAACCTATAACAACCCAAGTCTACTCACCTGGTTGCACCACAAAAATAAGCTAAGCAATCTCTTAGGGGTAATTTTTTTCTAAGTTTATTGTTTCAAACCTAAAAAGTGCTTTCATGTTCATAGCAAGTGCTTTTAGGTTCATAGCATTTGGTTTCACCCAATGAATTTTAACAAATAGATTTAATCAGTATAAACATATCAAACCACTTTTGGGTTCAGGACTGCTGTAGATAGCCATCCAAGTGGACGAGATTGACCAAATCCCATAAAAGGTGATATTATTTGGAATTGACTAGTCTCATTTATTATCCTCTTGTTCAAGCATGAGGGTCAAACCATGACTGGGGTTATCCTTTAAGGCCCATAACACTTAAAGGGTGAACACATACTTCCCCATCCCTTATTATACTAAACCTTCAACTAACCAGTTGACTTGTTCCATTAACTGTATGTAAGGGGGTTAGTGTACATATGCCTTGTGTCTAGCTTTCTATCCATTATCTCTAGGATAAGCTAGAGACATGTTAATACCCTAACCTTAGTTTTGATCACATTTTCCATTATGACTCACGACGGTTATCCCATACCAATTGTCATGGCAGAACAAGTTTATTTTTCATACATGTTCCCTACAACCAAATGGTACAAGGACTTATCACTTGTACTTTCGAGCAACAACCTAAAGGTGGCATCCCATACCATCCCTTGTTACTATTTTTGACTAGGGCACTTATTCCAACCCATTATATCAGAAATACAACCGTTCTAGAGACTCATTGTGTGCATACCTACACCTTAATGACATTGGGTGTATTTAATTGATCATCAATTTTTGATGATTTTTACATTGATTTTTGTTTCTAGATTTTGAATTAATAGAGGTTCAATTCTAAGAATAATTGATTACTTGGTTTAAACCAAGCCTCTTGAAAGAAAGCAAGCACAATTTAATTATCATACTATTTTGCATTATGGAACACACTTAGGTGATAATCATACCTAATAGACTTGCTCATAAATTTGTGGATACACATCCCAATAATTAGATGTTCTAAGTTTAAACATTCAATCCTATATACACACACCAAAGGTTTATGTTGCATGTTTCCAACTATAACTCATATGGGTTTAGGTGGAACAACTTTACACAAGGAAATAAAAGATCAAATTGACTATATTGAATTATTAAGGGTAACTAATAACTCTTGGAATAAAATATGATTATAATTCTTTATTCTGTTAACTATATCATTTATAAAACCTATTTATCTAAATATTAAAGACATTTAACTTTACTTACTCTAAATTCTAAAGAATATTCAAACACTAAATGAAAAACGGTTTTAATAATCATTTTTATGCATTAAGATACTTTAATAGTGTTATAGGTGCATACACCATCTACCAATATAAATCACATTAACCATTATTAATTATATTTCATGTACAACCATGGTTACGTATTAAAAAAATTGGTGATTGAAGCCAATATGAATCACATTAACGATTATTAATTATATTTCATGTACAACCATGGTTACGTAAACTAAATTTGATATGGAAAAGATATACCTAACATATATATCACAACAATATCTAATGTTCTTTCAATTAATGCTTAGACGAAATACCCAAACTGTATATCACCAAAATCATTACTTATTCCCAAGTAAATAAAAACTGAACTAATTTGTTTACTAATAAGCAATTTGATCCTTTGGACATGACGTTGTTGTTATATTTATTTTAATTAATAAACACAATAATTTCATCAATAAACTCAGAGTTGAACAACCTAAACGAATCCATCTTATGTTGTTCCCTATGTGCTCAACTCATTGCAACACCAACTAGGTTTAATACTTAAAAAGGAAAGCCACTAACTTAACTAGTTTCTAAGACTTTTTAAATAGGAAACTATAAATAATAAAAAAAATACTTTTTCAGAGTCCTATTTTCTTGTTCAAAGGACTGCAATACATAGTTAACACCACAAAAAACTTAATCATAATAATCTTCAATAATTTTAATTGTATTTAGTATCACATCTCCATTCCATCAAAATTTAGTTATAAATTAAGCCAATGTAGCTTACTTCCATTTAACATAATATGGCGTAGGTAAACCCTATTGTCGACATATATCTAGTTCATATTGAATGAGCAAAAGTCACATAAACATCATATACATGTTTTAAAAACCCAGTTTAATGATAAAGGCAATATACCTAAGTGTTGTAGGTGAGTTGAAGAGGCTAGGGCAATCCTCCAAGGAAGGTCTCTGGTTCGAATATCCACCCTACCAAACGCACATTGGGTACCCAAAATCCAGTTGATTATGCTGGTGCAGTCAAGATCGGGCACAACTCTCAGGTGTTTTTGAATATCCCCTTGGTTATGGTTTTTTAGACCAAGGTGGCCTCACAAAAAGTTTTTTGCTAAATTAAAAAAAAATGATAAAGGTAATATATTGCATCAATTATGTTCTTATACATACTGTTCTCTATTGATGATTGTCACAAATTACATCTGATACTCTATAGCAATTTTTCTAGGAAGACATGAAGACATAGTTTAATCATCCGTAAGGACTACATCGGAGAATGTTTGGCTCCTCCTAAAAACATCATTATTATGGTAACATAGTAGTCTTTGGCTATACAACAATTTCATTGCCCCAAATTATTTGGACTAAAAGTAACTCCCGTACAGGCTCCACAAATTGTAGAGAAGGCTATAAAATTGGTTTATGCATCACCACCTGGAGTTGTACCATGCTGAATGCTTACTCAAGCATTACTTCATCGTCATTATACTCAGCAAATGTAGCTTGGATTAACATTTGATAGGGATCAGATACGACTTAGTCATGCATACCTAAATGCATATACTATCTGTTGCTCTGTAAATAAATGCATTCTCAAATGCATAACAATTAATAATTTTCCATTTTCGATTTCCATTGCTCTACATGCAGCCATACATCAGGGAAATTTCTCAACACAGATTTATTTCTAAAAAATAAAAGATTCCTCCTCTATATTTTATTCCAGAAACAACTTCTTTAGAGACAAAAGTAAATTAAATAAATGAACATTTACCAAGTAGTTCGACTGACATACATCACACAATCATCACATCAACCAGTTCCCCATGTACAATTATTTTGTTTCTTTTACACAATTAATTTTACTATTGTCAAATGACTAATTTCATATTCCAAACAGTCAAAATCCAAATTGAATATCAAATAAAAGATAATTGTAATTCCTCTCTAAATTTTTTATAATTTCATATTTCATCAACCATGAAACCCATTCAATTTTATTCAAACAACTAGACTTATAAAACAAGCAAGTCACATAATCCGTTCAAGCATATGTCAGAGTATATAGAATTGACCAACAATACTGACATCTGCTATTGTTTTTCTATTTATGTTCGAGCCTTCACTAGCTACACTCCTAAAACCCTCCTTCCCAGACGTAAATTTTTCTTTTCTTTCTTTCCAAAATTGTTTCCCTTCTTTTTTTACATGCAAAGTTCCTTATTTCCTATCAACTTTCTCCACCGTTTACGCTCACACAATCATGGAGAAGATGAGGTAAAACAATCATAAAGTGAACACCAATACACACAATCCACTAAAGTTATTCCATTCACCTTGCAACAAAAGTCATATAATACTTAATATGTATACTTATTTTTTTATGAGTATAATAACCCAACATATTATTCATTAATTACTTATATTCAAAACAAGACATTTCCAATATGTTTTTTTATACATAACTAAGTAAGTGTTAAACAATTCCAATTAATTAATATAATAAATGACTCCCATACCCTAGGCATTTTTATGCCAACAAATAACATATATGTACTCATTAATTTTCAATAATCATCAACCATACTTAGCAACAAAGTGCACACATGCAATGGAAATCATTCATGTTGTTCTACATGATATGCAATTCATGTGAGCGTTCATGTACTCACAATCCGAATCATCACTTTCCTTCTTACCTTATCCGTCAATCCTTCTTCTGCACGTCGAGGGTTTTTACTTGATCCTGCATACACAAGGATCATTAGTAGTACCACATTCTAAAGGATAAAGCAATATAACCCAATGATTCATTAGTTATGAAGAGTTGTGCGAGGAAGATCGTTACACAATAAAAAAAAAGTCTAGTTCCTTCCAAAAACAGTACAAGATAGACCCCAAAAAAACTCAGTCTATCATAGACTTTGTACTACTTTCATTTCTATTAAAGGAGAAGATTTTGTGCTACATAAAAAGAATGAAGATGATTTAGCTAATATGCTTTAAAATTTTCCTCCCAATTTTCCTTTTTTTTTTTTTTTAATTTATCTTTCCATGTGCCTTCACACCTTTAACTCCTTTCACATTTGAGTTTATGCATTGTACTTCCTTATTTTTTGTGTCATTTTGTCTCTAAATGGTTGAATCCAGTGAACTATAATGGCCTTTGCCATGCGACAATGCAAAGAGGTTTTTCATACCACTTTCTTAGGAGTGAAAAACCCTTGATTTGATCCAACATATGCTATGATATGATCTTGTTTTATATTAAAGTTTGCCTCTACCCAAAATTTTGCATCTCTTTCTTCATTAATTTCACTTTGGAATCTCTTACCATATGTTTCATTTCATGACATTTATGACACAATGCAATATTTTTAACAATTTATTGATTTCATTCTCTCGATTCAAATTTAATTCTAAAAGACTATGATAAAAGTTTTAAAATATTTATGACAACACATATTCAATTATATACATGTCTTATCTTTTTAATATAGTTGATCTTACTGCCAGTAATTTTTAAAACCTCGTAAGGAAATCCAAGAAAACCTGATCTCTGTCTGGAGATAACAATTGTTGAACTAAAAATATCCAGTCAGTATTTGATTTAATTTGCCTTCCAAAGCTGATCACGCAAACAGACAACGCGACAAGTTTCTCCTGTGAAATTTTGGTCCATTGAGCTGCAACTTTCCAAGTGCTATTGAAGATTAAATGCAAGAGTTACCTTTAGTGTCAGAGACGTGAAGAGTGATGATCCAATTCTAACCTTTCATACTAAATGCAAGAGTTAGCTTTAGCGTCGGAGAGGCGCAGTTAAGTGGATGATCCAATTCTAACCGTATTCGAATGCCTATGAAACTTTAGATTAATAGGGATATTGTCCAATGCACCGAACAATCCACTGGGCTACAAGAGCGAAAATTAATTCATCTGATTCTTGCCAGATTTGGTTGCCCTGGCTTACGGCTCAAGAGATTACGACGCTTGTTCCTATCATATTTATTGACAATACATGGGGTGTCTTTCAACACGGAAAGTAATTTCTTTTTTCTTTTTTTCAGTCCTTACATATTTGGTTTATTCCTAAACCCTAATGCTGGCCAATCTCTTCCAAATTGACGCTACAATCAACACTAGTTCTGGGCACATCAATGACATTTGCTAAAACGACATATAACTGAAGCTTAAAACATGTGGACTGGTGGCATTTATTTAATAGTTTTGACATTTGGGAAACGTAACTGTCATTTTCAGAGTCAATTTCCATTTCCTCGATAAAACGCCTGTAATATTGTGGACTAAACTGTTGCCTCATCTCCGCTAAAACAGATTGCTTGAGTAAATCATATATAAAAGAAACTGATTTTTAAGTTGAAAAATGCACTTGTTTGGAAAATTGAAATGTTTTAAATGTTATAACTAAATTTAATATTTTTTAATTAAAAAATTAATTTGATTTATTTTTAATTATTGTTATGAAATGTAGGTTGATACATTTCACTATGTTTTTTTATTTTTTAATTTGGTTAGTGTGAGAAACCTCTACTACCAAACAAGGTAAGGTTTAATAGTCTCCTTTCAACCATGACCCCTTGTAGCCGAGAGCTATGCTTATCAATTGGGAATTTAACACAACCACCACACACCCACCCCTTCACACACTAGCCCATGCCATAATTTTCAAACATGTGAGGCATTATAAAAGAAGTTGTCATGATTTGTATAAACGAATTATTTTGATTTTTATAATTAATTTCTTTCATTGTTGAAATCCTTTTTACTATATATTTATTCTTCAAATAAATTTTTCTCTCAAATAATTGTTTTTCTTCGCTGTTTTAATCTTTAACAATTGTTAAGAATTTTCTTCGATTCTTTTCCAACAATCTTCTTAAATAATATGCTTTCCTTCCATACTTCCAATTAATTAAATAATATATATTTTTTCAAATATATTAATAATTTTCTTTAATCAATAAATCAACTTTCAACATGAATCTTTCTTTTCTTCAAATATTTATTTTCCAACTCTATGTGTAACTATGACTTTCTCAAAATAGTTATTTTGTTTTTCCTTTGATCTTATTTCTTTAATATATATGCTTCCTTTCTTCTTCTCAATTTAATGCCCTTCTATTTTTGTTTCAAATAATACCACTTTCAAATTTATCTTTCTAATGAATCACTCTAATAATTTTCATAATATTTCCTTCACTTATAAAATTAAATCTTTAAGTTCTCATTTTTTTGAATAAAGCAAATTTGATGGTTTCTTTTGATTAAGAATTTACTACCATTCAAAATATTTGAGGAGAATTAAAATATGACTTATGCAATTAAGGTGGTTCTTCCCTCCATTTTTTTTGAATTTTGGGTGTTCTCATCTATGTCTTCCAACTGGACTTCTAGTACTAATATATAGTGGTTCATTTCTAAAATACTCCTCATTCAAAGATTTTTCAATGCAAACAACCTGACAATTAGGTGTTCTTATTCCCATGTTCTTGGTTACACGAGTAGTGTTAACTTCTCTTGTAGATTTTATTCTCTATCCTTTGGTCTTCAATATGTTCACTTCTTTCTTCTTGGATAATTTAGTCCATTTCATAGGCACTCAAACAATGAATGAGTATGTTCATTTAATTTCGACTTTAAATCAATCACTACATTTAATTTCGACTTTTTTAAACATTAACCTTTAAGAACCATTATATCTTTCTTGATCATCTCATCCTTGATAATCACTTTTAGTGTATCATCTATTACTTAGATAAGAACCCCAATTAAAGCATCCATACTTCCATGTATGAAAAGTAACTTCCATGCTATCAAAATTTTCCCTATAAAAACATTTATTTACTTATTTTTCAATTTTCCTAAAACTTTGAAACAATAAAAAATGATGCTTGTTCCCTCCTAACATATAAACAAAATAGTTAACATTAAATATTTAATCAATTTTTATTTTAAAAAACATATTATATCTAAAAAAATCTTTATATAAAAATAACCATAAATTTACAATCTCTAATATATAAAAACAAAATCCTTCATGATCTATTTACAAAATTAGTCCATTATAATAGCACATTATTTAAAACCTTTATATATTTCAAATAAAAATACTCCCTCATTTATCCAAAATATAATTACTTATAAAATATTATTTTAAAATATTAAACTTTTATTATAAGTACTCATTTCATTTTCAACGTACATCACGTCCTCTTACCATTACCATTTCATTTTCAACGTACGTCACGTCCTCTTACTAAATACTTCATAACTCTTTATGAAGTCAAGAAATATTTAAAAGTGATTATTAAGCATCCTTTGTTAGAAATCATACCATGTTATAATAATTTTTATTTGATGCTATATTTTCTTTAGGATTTTGAAAGAAATTTTATAATTTTTTATTAAGTTTAAATTGACATAAGAGCAGAAAGAAAACAAACAAATATATATTTTTATTAAGTTTAAATTCACATAAGAGAAAAAAAAAAAAACAAACAAACAGAAAGGAGAATCCAAAAACTTTAGAAAAGTTAAAGAACTGGCTTAAAAAAACCGAAATGGTTTTACAACAGAAAATCAAACTTGTGAATAATTAAACCGAAATGGTTTTACAACAGAAAATCAAACTTGTGAATAATTTCTCTAGACATCTGAACAGTGAATAATTTCTCTACACATCTGGCGATATTTGACGCGATTATTTATATACAATTTTTTTTTTTAAATTTAAATGGTCTTGAAAGATTTTGTATTCACTTTGATTCAGACCAGCCACCTTCAAAGACTTTACTTTCTTTTCCTCCATTGTATAATTCCGTGAGGTAAAAACATGGACGAACCTTTCAGGGACATGCTTCACAATAACAAATAAGTTTTTTACTTCAGAATTGTCCGCCCTACTACCTATACGTGTTGCCATAGTAAGTAAATCATGAGTTACAGGAATAGTTAGCAACTAGAGTCAGCTCTACGAATGCTTTCTTTTGCAGCACCAGCTATTTCAGCTTTACGAATATTTTCTTGCGCAGCACCAGTTATTTCAGCTTTAAATAGAAGTCTTTGCGTATGAGAATCTGACTCATACAAAATCGGTGAAACTTATTACAAATGCATATAAATGACTGGTTTGTCTGTCACTAAATTCTACCGTCAAACAGGACGGTGCGTTTAAATCAAATGAGCGCCTTAGTTGATTTTATATGGATATTTTCCTCAGGTAGTACGTTAGGTCACCGTTTACACCATTTAGTACAATGGCACGACTTTGAAAAGCTAATGCAGGCCATCGAATCAAAGGCATTCAATACAAAATGTGAATGTGAATGCTATCCCCAATAAATTGGGGCATCCTAACAATCAATCGATCTATATATATATATATATATATATATATATATATATCCATATACAGAGGATAGGCGCACGCAATATCTCATGAAGGATACTGGTGACATGTATTTACCAATATTCAAACTGGTAAATGCGATTGCTGCTATGAAAACAGAAAAGTAATATTAACAACGAGGAGCGGGTGCCAACATGGAAGACACCTCAGTTGTTCAAATGCGTCAACATGGAAGACACCTCAGTTGTTCAAATGCGTACAATATACCGAGATTGCACTAAAACATATATACAAAGCCCTGCCTCTAAAATTGGTTTCCTTGGAAGGTCTGGCCGAACTGCGGGTTAGAGGGAGCTACATTATATGAAACTATACTTCTGCCGTCGCTCGTAGTCACCTTGAATGACAGGCTCTGTCCATTCAGGTATGAATTGCTCTGCCAGTTCTGACCCCAATTTCTTGACATCGATTGCCAACCAGTGTTGGAGCCCTTGATCGACACACTCTGCACGTCCCCTTCTCTTCCCACATTGCTGATCAGCACCAAATTGAAGTAGAAATGCCCGTTTATGGTGAACCTGATTCCTCCCTTCCTTACATATGGAACCCTGCAATACGTTACGGCATTCTTCCATTTCATTTTAACATTTAAATGGAGATTAGAGCTAACGACTTTAAACTGTGAATGTGGTTACTTACCTTCTGAAGAGAATGGGGACAATGCCGCTTCTATACTTGGCGATCTGTTCATAGGCAGGCTGAGCCATATCGAAGTGCTGAAGTGGGGGGTTACACCATCCGCAGTGCAGAGTTTGGTGGGCAAAAGTTTGTGGCGGTGACGGTTACTGTCCCCGGCAAGCACCACTGCGGATCCTTATTGCACTTGATTTCATAGCAGGCTCCGCACGCGAACCCATTCTTGAAAAGCGCCGTACTCAGGGCAGCAGTGTCGGTTCCATATCCTTGGCTATATAGATTACCGTAACCGCATGCCCCTCCTGATAGAAAAGAAAGAACTTAGAATGAAAATTTTATTTGTTTGAAAACTAGGAACTAACTATATCTAGAAATAACTAGCTCTCTCTGTGAGCTCTGCTGGTGAATTATTTTTATTTTTATTTTTTTCTCACCCATGGTTCCAGAAGCATCCCTGCCCCCATAGAAAGTAGCATGGGCTGATTGCCACCCTCCACCGTATCCAAAAGCTTGGGGAGACAACGAGGAGAATGCCAACATGAATACGAGTAGGAACGCCATTTGGCAGCTACGCATGACCATGTACCACCACATCAATCCCTGCTATACATTCATAAACGATAGATAAAAATAGTCACTAAAGGTGAAGATTACCTGGGAGAATCTAAACCAGTTGCAGCAATAAGACGCAGAACAACTTGGAATTCCGGAGGGGGAAGCAGTCCTTATATAAATGGCTGAAGGACCTAGGTATGCCCCTCTTTCGCTAGGTACATACGTGTACGTGTACCTCTACTTCTCCTATAGGATTTGTTTTTTTTTTTTAATTTTGTCAACAGTAAACAAAACAGTTTAAATTTTATCTCTTAAGAATCTAAAGATAAACTATTTTTTATCTCTTTAAGAATTTAAAAATATACTAATTAAGGTTTGTTATTTCTAAAAAAAAATTAAAGATATACTAATTAATATCTTTATAAGGTTTGTTATTTCTAAAAAAAAATTAAAGATATACTAATTAATATCTTTATAAGGTTTGTTATTTTTCACTAGCCTTTCAAACGTGTCGAAAATAGGCTCGATATAACTAGTACGACCTAACCATCTTATGAACTGTCTCAGTTCAACTAAAGTGATTTTGCATTAAATGTTTGCGTTTCAATTCAAAAATGGTTAGAGCTAACTTAGCTTTTGTGAATTGCCTCCCCTCTTACAACCTGTGACCATAAAGTGCAAGAGCCAGTCCGATCACGGCACGTTTAGCTTTCATTCGGTTCGTTCGGTCACATTATTGCAGAAGACAAATGGGCTGTTACAGTCGTCAGACGTACCTCGCACTGGTAAGACAAGGACTTTACAGTCGTCAGACGTACCTCGCACTGGAAACCATTTTTTTTCTAATGTTGTTATTCACTTACTTAAGTTTAAATTACTTAAGTTTAAATTATGAGGGAAGAACTACTTAAAAAACTGTTTAAGAAATTGCTTAAGAAGTCAGCTATAGCTTCCAACATTGTTATCAAGAGACTGAACAAGGAGAAGATCGCTCCTAGTTTGGTGTGGCCACCACCTAGGAGGGAAACCATAGCACCTAATATGTTTTTTGTTAAGAGTCAATTTGTCATAGCATTTACCACTGAATTTTGTTCTCTAGGCACATGATTGAAAACAACATCTTGAAAACTAGAAGCTATTAATTTAATTTTATCTATGATCCTTTGAATTTATCAATCACCTTCTCAGGCCTTGAAGTTGAATTTAGGTAATTGATCATAATTTGAGAGTCTGACTTTGCTATCACCCTTTTCCATCCTGCCTTCAGTGCCTCTTGCAAACCTCTCAACCCTATCCTTCTACCAAGTTATTGGACAAAATTCCTAAATTTTTGGTAAATGTAAAAATTGGAGTACCATCCTCCAACCTACCTATCCCTCGGATACTAGCTCTACCAGGATTTCCTCTAAATGCTCCATCCATATTGATTTTTCCAATATTCTTTGGGGGAGTCTACCATTGCTTTTTTTTATCCATCATCTGAGTGATCACTTTCTTATTTCTATGTTGGGCTAATCTAGGGTTGATCTTTAATCAGACCATCATTTGTTCCTATAGGTGATTTGAATTTTGTGCATGAGTTAATAAATGATGGACAATCTTTGTCAGATTTTCTATGGTCTTAAGATAGACATAGTGGACGTCCCCACTCTCTTGTTGAAAGATTCGCTTGTTTCGCTCCTTCCAAATTTTCCAAAGAAGAATAGTCATTCCTATCCAAACTACTTGGTTCACATACCAGTATTTTCCTTCTTGATTGCTCCAATCTCTCCATCTCTGTTCTATGGATTGTTCATTGGACCATCTTAAATTAAGAAGGGAAGCCAACATATTCCACAATTTAGAGGCTATGGGGCATTCTATGAATAAATGGTTTAGTGTTTCAGTGTTATCCCAACACATTACACATTGAAAGGGTCCATTAAATCCTTTCTTCATAAGCTGATACCTTGTGAGTACCCTTTTATGAAGAAGCAACCAGATGAAAAACTTGACTTTTGGCCATAACTTTTGAGCCCATAAATGTTTGAATAGATCCTGATCCGGATGGGGATTAATATGGATTAAGGCTAAATAACCTTGAGCTACAATGTACACACCATGCCTTGACCTACTCCAACCAATATAGTCTTCAGATTGTGACCATGAAGGTGATCGCATTTGGAGGAGTCTGTGTATATCTTTTTTTTTAGCTTCAGTGAGTTGGATTTGCCAGTCTTCCACTGAGATCCAACACCTTCCCACCCCTGCATTTCTTGTTTGACTTTTATAGTATCTTACAACTTTTATCCAATTCATCCTATGCATTTTCTCCATTATAGGCCTCAATTATGGATGTTGAATTGATAGTGTAAGGTGTCCATTCCAAGAGTCTATCCAAAAATATACCTTTTGACCATTCTATACTATCTAGAAAAACTTATTCTTTATCAACTCCTATCCACTTCTTAGGACCTTTAAAATTGGGGACCCTTTAGAAGGTAGTTAGCGTCAAATTATATCAGAGGGGTCTTTGTTTTCTGCATACCTGGCTCTCATATTTTTGGACTACAAGGCGCTAGGGTGGCTAATTAACCTTTAGTATAACTTTGTTGCCAAAGCTTTGTTATTCCTAACTGTCGATAGAAGACCTAGACCCCCTTCATGAGTAGGAAGGCATAGGGTCTCCCACCTTACTAGGGCCCACTTATTCCCCATTTTTGATACTCTCCAAAGAAATTTGTGACTAATTTTATCCAGTTATTTAAGCACTGACTTAGGGATGTTCATTACTACTAAAACATAGATTGGGATAGACTGAAGAACTGATTTGATAAGAATTATCCATCCTCCAGAGGAGAGCTATTTGTTGGTCCAACTTCCTATTCCGTGCTTCACTTTCTCCAACAACCAACTCCACTACTCTTTCTTTTGGCTACCAAGATTCATTGGAACACCCAAATAGTTTATTAGAAGAGAGGTTTTTTTGAACCCTAATCTGTCCAATATCAAAATCTCTTTTCTAGGTGAACAATGAAAATGAGTACTTTTGATTTATCTTCATTAATTGTTTACCCTAAAGCTCTAATGAAGTAGTTAATGATTTGCTTTATTGAAGTTGCTTCCTTTATTGTTGCCTTCCCCAAAATTGTGAAATCATCAACAAATTGTAAATGAGAGATAGGTCTGACTCCTTTAGCTATTGTGACTCCTAACCTTTGACAATATAAAATCTTAGCAAATGTCCTCCCTAAACATTATGCTAAAATATTGAATAGGTATGGAGATAGAGGGTCTCCTTGCCTGATGCCTCTAGAAGCTGGGAACAACTGAGTGGGACAACCGTTGAGAATAACTAAATAAGAGACTGAAGACATACAACCGCTTATCCATTTTTTCCATTTTTGAGAGAATCCAAAATTTTCCATTGCTTGGATAAGAAAATGCCAATCCACCATATCATATGCTTTAGACAAGTCCAATCGAATGAACATAGAAGGAAATTTTTGAGCTTCCATAGAGTGAATTGCTTCCTTGGATAACACTATCTCATCCACTATCTGATGCCCTTCTACAAATCCCCCTTGTTCTGGGGAGATGATCTTATGTAGAAGTGGTTTGAGCCTTTCTACCATGATCTTTGAGATATTTTTTAGTATAACATTGCATAAAGCAATTGGTCTATATCTAGTAATGTTATCTACTTCTTGAGCTTTTGGAATAAGTGCTATGTATGTCTTGTTGATTTCTTTGAGGATTTCTTTTGCCTTTCTAGCCTCTTCTACCACCTCTAGAATGTCATCCTTCAAAACATCCCAAAATTCTTGATAAAATTCAATAGGGAATCCGTCTGGACTTGGGGTCTTCCTCTTTTGCTTTTTGAAAACTACCTTTTGCAATTCCCTCATAGTTACTGCTACAATCAGGGCCACATTTTCCTCAGCAAAAAGAACAACATGTATCTCTTGTAGAATTTCTTGTTTAGCAAGGAGAAGATATTGCGCTACTTGAGAAAAATGAAGATGATTTAAAATTTGCCTCTCCATCTGCCTACCTTAAACTCCTTCTGTATTTGATTTTATTTATGCGTTGTACTTCCTCATTTCTTGTGACATTTTTTCTTTTAATGGTTGATTTAAGTGAACTATAATGACCTTCATTATGTGACGATTCAAAGAGGTTTTTTATATCATTTTCTTAGGAGTGAAAAATCCTTGATTTGACCTAATGTATACTATGCTATGATATATTTTTTTTCTTGAAGTTTGCCTCATCCAAAATTTTCCATCTTTTTTCCAACATTTTCAGTGTGTAATCTCTTGTCACATGTTTGGTTTTATAACATTTACTATATCAGAATGCAATTTTTTCATAATTCACTTTTGATCTCATTCTCTTAATTCAGATTTAATTTTAATAAACTAAGGTAAAAGTTTTAAAATTTGTAACAATACATGCCTAATTATAAATAACATACGTTTTCTTCTTAGTAAAAAATAAAATCTGATCCACACCAGAAGCTTTTAATAAATGCTAAGAGTTACTTTTAGCGTCAGAGACGTGAAGAGTGATGATCCAATTCTAACCTTTCATATTAAATGCAAGAGTTAGCTTTAGCGTCAAGCGGATGATCCAATTCTAACCGTATTCGAATGCCTACGAAACTTTAGATTATTAGGGATATTGTCCAATGCACCGAACAATCCACTGGGCTACAGGAGCGAAAATTAATTCATCTGATTCTTGCCAGATTTGGTTGCCCTGGCTTACCGCTCAAGAGATTACGACGCTTGTTCCTATCATATATTTATTAACAAGACATGGGGTGTCTTTCAACACGGAAAGTAATTTCTCTTTTTTTTTTTCAAAGACCGGATCTGTCCAATCTCTTCCAAATTGACGCTACAATCAACAATAGTTCTGGGCACAGCAATGGCATTTGCTAAAACGACATATAACTGACGGTTAAAACATGTGGACTGGTGGCATCTATTTAATAGTTTTGACATCTGGGAAACGTAACTGTAATTTTCAGAGTCTCCTTGTTTTGAAGGTGTGATTGTTATGATGTGATTGAACACAGCCGCCTACTGTCTAGTAAGAAGCTGTAGTGAGATTCGGGAAGCATCTATTTCCTCGATAAAACACCTGTAATATTGTGGACTCAAACTGTTGCCTCATCTCCGCTAAAACAGATTGCTTGAGTAAATCATATATAAAAGAAACTGACGGCATATGCACCTTCTGTTGTACTTTTATGCCTTTCCATTTTACCTGAAGTCGTAGCTTTCAAATGTTATTCCTTTGCATTCAAATTCAACTACGTCAAGTTCTTTTATATCTACAATGTTCAATGGAGTTGGATGGATACTAAAAAAGTAAGAAATTTGATTTTTTAATTGTAAATGTAAATAAAAGGAATATTTCATTTTCTAAAAAGAAATACTGGTTCCATCCTGTCCTAACAGTCACACTGCACACACATACAGCACTAGCCTTACAGAATACAAATGTAAGAAATGTTATTATGACTCTGTTAATGGTTTACCATACGGCTTGAAAATTCAAGATTGGAAGTTTTAACTAATAAGAAAAACCAATTGTGTTAAATAATCTAACCTAAATATAGATGACAGTTGTTAAGAAAAAACTATTGTTTTAAATAATCTAACCTAAATATAGATGACATTTGTCAGGTCTAAGTGAAAAATATAACTGATTTTTAAGTTGAAAAATGAACTCGTTTGGAAAAATGAATTATTTAAAATGTTATAATTAAATTTAATATTTTTTTAATAAAAAATTACTTTGATTTATTTTTAATTATTGTTATGAAATGTTATAAATAATTTTCAATTTAATATATTTATTTACTTATTAAAAAAAATTAAGTGTATTGTTTTTTTTATATAGTTTTTTTATACTATTAAGAGAAAATAAGGTTTTGAAAGGAACTCCACAACCTTCTACATTAAAACCAGTTTTAAAGGCAACCAAAAACAAAAAACACCACACAAAGCATCCCACAGAAAGCAGAGAGGCAAAAACAAACACGATGAGAGAAAACAAACAGGAGAGCAGACACAAGAGAGAACCGAGGGAGTTCTACACAATCATGGCGATCTCATGGGCAATTGTTCCCGTCATCCGTGATACCTCCTCAAAATAGCCTAACACGATCTTCACTGAGTTCCAAATGGTATGCTGCTTGATTTCTATGAGTTTCAGACTGTGCAAAACTACACTCTTCTTTAGAGAAATCTCAACACAATGGCAATGACACAAAGAAATGCCTTAAAGACGAAGAGATGAGTCAGAAATAACGATGAACATTGCCTTGCCCAACAATCATTACCCAAAAACACATCCCAAGAGAGGGGAACATAAGTCATCTGGATAATAATCCCACGAAGTTTCGAAAAAAGCTTCCATCGCCACCACAAAAGCTCTAAGGAAGACACGAAAGTGGTGATCCTATACCAAAACACTATAAAAGGAAAATTCCACATCCCAAAGGCATACTTCAAAACCAGAGAACGATTCTCAAGGAAGGGGGCCTGACACGAAAAAGGCTTCCAATGGAAGGAAGACCCAACACCATTGAAACCTCGAAAATGACCAAATTGCAAACACCAGGGGGAGAGACTCCAAGGATTCAAAATTTAAAAAGGTAAATACCCCGCCTGACACAAGAAATAAATAACAACCTCCACCATCCCAGTTGTAATCATGTAACACTCTCTCCAAAACCTCCTACTCCGCCAAACCAGCCCCCACCAGAGTAGCAAAAGAAAAACCTTCTGACAACAATTAAGAGATCTCATCATTTGGACGAGGAATAAACTTGAGCGAAAAGTCCCTCTACCAAACTAAGAATCTCAGATGAGAAGCTCCGAGATTCGTCATTAAATTTGCCACCGCATTGCCTTCTCTAAACATGTATGCTACCAAAACATTGTCAAGAGATCGAATGTTCTAGATTGCTTTGTCGATTAGATTGGACATCTTCCAACTAACCTGATATGTCCCCTTGAGCATATTAATGACATTTAAAGAGTTGCCCTCTATGAAAAAATTTCAAATCCCTAGTTCTTTTAATAGTGAAACACCTGAAAAGACTACCCTCGCTTCTACGAACTGAGAAAATTGAACACCAGGGTTTTTTTCAAACACAAGAATCAGACTCCCACTACTGTCACGGATAACCCCCTAGCACCAACCAAAATAGGGTTTCCTTTTAATGCCTTGTCAAAATTCAATTTGAACCATCCAATAGGAGGCGATGCCCAACAAACAACACTTCTAGGGTCAGGAGCTGGCGGAGGTCGAGCTCGCTGATATGTGGCACCAGTATTTTTAAGGCCAAAGGCATAACTTTGTAGCAAAATTTTTTCCATGGAGTGGTGAAAGCAGTTTTATGCTGATCTTCTGGTTTAATCTGAATTTGGTTGTAACTAGAAAAACCATCCATGAGAGAAAATATTTCATGACCTGCAGTTGTGTCTACAAGAGCATCGATATTAGGCAATGGAAATGAATCCTTGGGTGTTGCCTTATTGCGGTCTCTAAAATCCATGTAGATGTGGATTCTTCCATCAAGTTTTCCTACGAGTACCATGTTTGATATCCATTTTGGATAGTCGATGGAAATTATGAACTCTATATACAATAGTATTTATAACTCATCTTTAACCGTCAAAGCGACGGTTGGATGCATCTTCATAAGTTTTTGCTTGATTGGTTTCTTTCTAGGATCCAACAAAAAGTTATGAGTATCCAATTTTGGATCCAGACCTGGCATGTCCCTTTAAGTCCAAGCAAAGATATCAAGTCTCTCTTTCAATAGAAGAATGAGGTTGGCACGCTCCTTAGGAGATAAGCTCTCTCTGAATTTAATTTTATTGGGATTTGTGGGATCTTTGCTGATATCCACTTCAAAGGTTTCCTCTATTGACATGTGACTCTTCCTCAAACTGGTGAGGGTTAGGGATCAAATGGATGTCATCTACTAGGTTTAAATGTTCCACTAAATCGAAGTTATCCTCAGCATGATAAACATCATGTGCACAACCTAGCACAAAATGAAATGAAATGATAAACATTTCTTCATTAGGGAAGAAATATTCAGGCTCTAAGGGTGAATTGGCATGATCAAAATCAATGGCCTTAGAATTGAGGTAAAAATATTTTGAAGGATCATATGGATTATGAAGTGGAGTGGTCAAATCAATGGAGACCATGTTGATGGAATGAAAGAAATCTCCAGGACCACATGGATGCAACACACTATTTTCATATTTCTCCCCCTACTCTAGATGTGGCTCAGGTGAAATGGGGATTACTAGGTCTATTATGGGAACATGCATGACAATTGGATCCTCGAGGGGAAGTAATTGCCTTAAATTGGAAGGACCAGAAAATCCATATGATATATCTCTTCTACATTTATTGGTCTTCTTTGGATGAGAGGACCTAATAATACTACATGATAAATTGGTTCCATGTTCATAGGTTCCCTAAGATGACAGAGATGCCAAGGCCCTAGATAAGCCATCTCTATTTCATCCTCATATTCCTCATCATCTGAGAAATATTCCCCATCATCTTCTTCAGAATTACATTCTAGTCTGCCTCTCTCAAATATGAATTTTGATTTATCTTCCTTAGAAGTAGCTTCTGATTTAGTTTCTACTGTTGTACCAAAACTCTGGGGTTCAATGCTAATGCCATCAACATATACATGACTTTTGATAACCCACCCAGTTTTTGAAATATCATCTGAACTAGCCTCCACCGAAATATTTTCATGATAGACCAAGGGTGGTTCTATAGTGACCATGGTCATTGGTTAGTTACCCCTTCGAGAATGGGAAGGATTATTATGTTATGGGTTCCAATCCACATCCATCCCCATGCTTAGGTTAAAACAATCTAGAGATATAGCCAATAACTTGTCCTAACCTCCTATGTCATAACCCAATCCACACATTAGATGACAACTGATAATGCGCTTGATACGGGGTTCGATACCCTTGTTTAAATAAACCCAATCCATAACCATACCAATGGCAATGATTAAAATAATGAAGGACATACTATGGGTTTGAAAGATAATGAATATTCACAACGAATGGTTTATAATCATCTTCTTCTATAGGTGAATGATCTGCAAGTTGATCCAAACCTCCATAGATGAAATTAATCTGATTAGGTGGCACCCCCAGTGGTACCACCATTCCTACAAGAAGGCGATGGACTTGAGGTTTACCCATATTCTGTGTAGATTCTATAATTGGCATAAAAGTTACATCCTACACTAGGTATTCAACTAACCCGGGGTTGACCAAGTGAATCATTACCTACGATGTAGATGACCTGACTGAAGACACAAGTGAGGCAGGCTAAGGTACCTTCTTGACTATATTTTGTGAGATTCCCTCCTCCACGAGGTTTTGGATCTT
Organism: Wollemia nobilis; assembly: GCA_028583015.1. Classification (NCBI taxonomy): domain Eukaryota; kingdom Viridiplantae; phylum Streptophyta; class Pinopsida; order Araucariales; family Araucariaceae; genus Wollemia; species Wollemia nobilis. The sequence goes on along the minus strand of JAQPPZ010002230.1, from coordinate 5,411,359 downwards.
GGCAATTGCTATGATGGGGATTTCTTTATACTCTTTTTCATCCAACACTGCCTTTAGCTTATGATCATTCCTGAGCTTTGTCGATGTCATAGGCTTCTCAGAAGTAGCTGTTGTATTCAAGGTTGATCGTGGTGTCGATGTTGATAGACCGACACACTGCCTTTGACTTACCCACTGATTATCTGATAGGAGACATCGGTCTAATATCTAGATGGGTAGATGGGAGGATGAAGTCTTTCAATAGCTCAAAATGATTAACATACTTAAATGGCTCTTCATCCGAAGGGACCACATGCGCTTGTCCCTTGTGCAAATATTTGATACATTGGTGCAAGATCGAGGGGACGCATTGCATATCCCTAATCCACAACCGATCTAGGAGAATATTATATTGCATTGTACCCTCTAGCATGTGACACATCACAAGGATGGTCTTTAACCCTACCTAAATAGGGAGGACTATAGTGCCTACTGTCGAGCACAACGCATCATTGAAAGATCACAGTGTAAAATTTGAAGGTACGATATGCAACTTAGGCAATTTTAGATGTCCTAAGGCCTCGATGGTGATTATGTTGATCGATGATCCTGTATAGCAGTGGAAAATATTTTAATCTCATGATCATATAATTAGATCACAAGTTCCTAGCACTGCTACACATGCCCCACAAAATTGGTGAAATCTTCAGGATTGTGGGGTTGAATTTCAATGTCTCTCAAGATGTCCATTAGTGTATCCTTGTGCCTAGGAGACTATTGTATTATCTCATATATTGATAATTTAGCCAAGGTTGTTTGTAGACTCTAGATGAGTCTATTCCTTATTGTCACCACTAGTCTTGTTGGTGGGCCTGGCAAGGGGTTCTGTGCTGACCTTTACTGAGGCACATCTTGAATTCAAACCGGTTCTAGAGGAGGATCTGGTTGGTTGTACCTCCCATTTTTGGTGACCACATTCACCATGTTGATAAATCCTTGTGTAGGTGGTTCAATCAACACTTGATTAACTTGTATGGCATTTTTCCTCGATGGTTCATGATTTGGTAAGGGATTTTTGAATATTACCATCTAGTTTTCTAGAGCCAAAGGATTATCAATAATCAACTCATTCCTATCAATCATATTATGTCACATGTGTTTGAAACTGTGGCACACTTTGATGTCATGCCATTTTTGTTTGTGGTATGGGTAGTAATGATCTTCCCTTTATGATTTTGATTTAAAGTGATTAGGATTGAGCAATTGAACTTCAGGCAACATTAAGGCCCTAGCCTCATATAATTGATTGAGTATTGATGCCAAAGTCTCAGAAAATGGCATAAATTGATGAGGTGGGTGACGTTCTTTGTCCTTGCCCTACTTTTTGTTGCATTGGTTGTATTGCGCAGGGAGAGGTTATACCTGATAGTTTTGTGGTTGTTGGCATTTATCCCCCTTTTGAAGATTTAACACAACTTGATTCACATGTGTAGGCTTGGCTTGGTGATTATGGTTCTTTGTGTTCTTGTTGTTCCACTCATTTTTCATTCGGAGTTTCAAGTCACCTTCTTGTAACTTGATATCCTCTATGACCTTGGCTTGCACCAAAGCCTCTTTGAATGTTTGATATTGCTACAACTGTAATAATAACGAGATGTGTTTTGCACAAATCTTGGTAAACATCCATGTAAACTCTATGGTTGGGATGGAGAAGGGAAGTTTAGTGATCAAATTCCTCCATCTATTGCCAAAGTCCATGATTGGCTCGTCACCGAATTGCTTTAAAGCAACCAGGTCAAATAAATTTCCTTCTTCTTGATGCCAAAAGAGAAGCATTCAAGAAATGAATTCACTAGCTATTTGAAGCTGATGATGCTATACCTCTTCAATTGATTAAACCATTCCAAGGCTGGGCCTGAAAGGGTTATAATGAAAGTTCTCAGTAATAAGGCATCATTATTTTGAATTTAAAAACATAGATTCATGAAGCTAATCACATGCTCTTACGTGTTATCATCACCCTTGAATTTTTCTAGCTTAGGTATCTTGAAATTATCGAGATATGTCGAGATAGGAATCGAGGGACACATAGGCTCATTGTGAATTTTGTTTAGGGTAGGCTTTTGATAAGTTGTTCCCTATTTATCAATATCTTTAAACTTTTTAGTAAGGGCTCTATACGTTTGAGAGGATAATATATCTTCTTCTCTAAGAGATCTCTGTGGAGCTAGCGGAGGTAGATTCATTTTAGATCGAGGTGGACGATTATGCTCATCATCCACATCTACAAAGGAGGGCTCATGATATTTATAATCTTGCTTGTCCCCCTCTGATTCTTCATACTGACTATGCCCAAGCTATTCTAGTGCTTGGCACTATTGTTCCCTTGGAGTACGCTGAGGCATATTTTAAGCATGATTTTCAATTTATTTAGGGTATATTTCTGGATGTGATGCAACACGTTTGTGGCACTACTCCCTATACTCACTATGAGGAGGTAGATTAGCTCGAGCTAGTTAGTCCTCTCTCTCTTCATGCTCCTTTTGATCAAGGATGCATTTTTCTCATAGGCGCTGCTTATATAAACATTTCCAAAGAAACATTTGACATTGAGAGTCCTCATGCTCAAGGTGCTCGCACTCTATGCGCACATCTTCCAAGTGATCTTGGAATATGCACTGTCTTTGCTCTAAAGCCAACCTATGTGATCAATCTACAAGATCTACTGTGTAAGACCTCTAACTTTGTAGCTTTGTTTGGGGGGCCTTATGAGTATGGGCCCAACAAGCTTGTCTGCCACACTCTTACCCTTATCTATGAAGACAACATTTGTGTTGCATTATTGTCTATGCTCAGTACCCACATGCGTAGATGGGGCATGTGCACTATAGGAGACTTTGAGCATTCTCCTTGTTCATGAGTGCACCTCTCTATGTCCTCCCTATGTGTGCTCTCGAAGTGAGAGTGAGCACTAGAGGCCTTATACCCTAGTCTTCCTAAAACTTGGTCTAGTCCATTGAGCTAACTAGTCCTTTAGGGTTCATTGGGAGGAGTGCCATTGACTCCAATAGTGGTGAGATCTATTGTGAACCTTCCAAATTTATTATGATTTGGAGTCCTTAAGGTATGCATTCTAACACAACCCTATCCTCTTACCCCTGATTGGGCGGATCTTCTCTATGCCTATCATGTGATTATGGGGGTCTTAAGCCACCCTCAGTTCTATCATGAGAGGAGTGTATATTGCATCCTCTAACTGGGCTATTCTGATGAGAACCCCCATCCATTGAGTTGTCACCTTTGATACTAGCTGAACATCATTCGAAACCATTATGTGTAGGAGGTTCCAGCTTGTTATTTTATGTGTGGTTTGAAGCTTTTGTTTCTGCCTCGATTGTTTGTCGAGGGCGACCTATCAGTGTGTTAACCATGATGTGTAAAATTATCCTGTATGTAAGTTTTAGAGAATACAAAGTATACAAAAATGCTTATCTTGTTTAAGAATTCTTTATGTACCCTAAAACTATTTAGTGTGTTTTGATTTGTTGAGTATATAATCTAAATCTCATCATGTTTTGCAATTTGTTGATGATATTCTTAGATAGTTTAAAGGTTTTCACTTATACACTCACAATGACATAACCCAGTAATGACATCTAGGAAGTCTTTCCCCCGAGATATGGAGATGAAATCCATAATCGAACAAGGAGCATAGATACTACCGATTCTCACTCAGTACACCATGGTCATTGATACACCCCTATGAAGAGGAATGCATGCTATTTTATATGAATAGGACAGATCTTGAATCGTCCTTGGTGATGATTGGGTCACAATAGTACAATGTCAAACAAGCTAACCGAGTGGTAATGACTTCCACTGTTGGACTTAATCAACAGGTTGGATGTGAGAGCCCAACGTTGTTGATGTTCACTTTGAGTCATGGTGTGTGGGGTTCTTTTTAATTTTGCATAAATGAAATGTGCATCACAAAGCATTCATGATTCTCTTTCTACATACCTAGAAAATAATGTTTTACTTTCAAAAGGATGCAAGGCTAGATGCTTTTTGCTTTTAGAGAATGCACATGCAAAATTAAGATGAAATTGACCTTTGAACATGCCCCAAGCAAGCAAACACTACCACATTGTTTAATCCAATGGTCGTTGTTTTGTATAGCAGGCAATAATCTCAACTGCTGGATAGAAAAGCAGCTAAGAATATTATCTACAGGTGACAACAACAACTAACAAAACTAGCCACTGTTGCCAGTAGCGGCTAGCAACAAATAAAATTTCTTCATGTATTTTCCCTTAAAATTTTGTTATGTGGCCTAATTAAAGCCTAGAATACAGAGAAAAACACAGTAAAATAAATAAAAACAGAAGGGGACACCTACCTAGAAATCCTCATTTGAAGTAGAAGTAGGATGCTTATTGCTTTTTCCAAATTTTTGCTAGTCATTGTTGCTCAGCGTGGCTAGGATGCTGGCCATTGCTGTTAATCGCAGCTGAGACTGTGCGTCGCTGCTTTCAAATGTGGTTGGTACCTACAAATAAAAATAGACAAAAATTAGCAGAAGGTAACAAAAAATGTAGGGTTTTCGCCATGATCGCCATAGTGAAAGGCTTAAAAAGTGTATATTTATACTAATTGCAACATGAAATAAAATTGAAAGCAAAGAAGATATATAACCAAATTTGCAATAAAGAATGCCTCCTTTGTATTAATCAATGGTGAAACGTGTTACATATCCATCCCTCTTAGGGATACCAAATTGATACATGTATACAATTGTTTTGAAGCCCCTAAATGGGGGTGATATACTCTAAATGCTCTTTAGGTCTTCACCAACTTTGCATGAGGGCTTACTAGGATGCCTCCTTCTCCATTGTTAAGAGAAATGATTTTGAATAGTGCTTTGAATCTTGGAAGGATCTGTCACCTACATACAAGAAATAACAAAACACATCAAAAGCATATGCAACCTCTCATGATGAGGCTATTGTCCAAGAAATGCAAGAAATGGAATAAACATGTAAAGAAAACATGAATATAGGTAAAGATACTTAATATATTGACAAATAAGCATAAAGCATGACTTGAAACATGTATAGAAATCTAATATTGCACGTAATATGAAGTATTAAGCCTAAAAGAAGTTAATCTATGAAAGCTTATGAAAGAAAGCATGCATGAAATAAACGAAGGTAAAGCTCCCTATGATGCTGCTAATTAACCATAGAAATGCCTGTAATATAACTGATCTATGCTAAATTAACCTACATACATGATAAGAAAAATGAATCTACAAAGAGAAATGAGGGCATCAAACCCTAGTCGTGGGTGCTTAGAGCAGTCCTAACAATGACCACAGGTAAAGTAACCTTTCTATTAAAACCAGGGCTAAGAATGCTCAAATCATCCATGTGATTGATGGTCAAGGGTCACCTTCATGTCTAGACATAAATTTGTAGTTTATTTCACTTGAATTCACATTGGATTGGTGTGGAATGATAAGGTTAGCTTCTCAATCCTTTGGAAGCTTGATTGTTGCAAAGGTAGGTGTCAAAATGGAATTGGATAGCATCTCCATACTCTTCAAAGGTTGTAATTGGATCTCCAGTTCGATAGGGATTTGCTACAATAAATTTTAGATCTTAATTGACTCTTTGGGGGGTCTATAAATAGACTTTCCCAAATCCCAATCTTGGCTTCTCAAGGAAGCCAAGATCAAGAAGTTGTTGGCCTGAGTAGTTGAGAGGAATCCTTTGGAAGCTTCCTCATCCAAAATTGCTCTCAATTCATTGCAAATTTGCGGTTGCAACTGATTTTACTCAACTTTGATGGCTTGAGTTTGTTACAGGGCTAGCCATTGTTGCTCAGCGTGACTAGGACCCTAACCGCAATTGTCAACTGTAGCTAATATCTTAGATGCTGATGTCATCAACAACTAAGGTTGAATAGGCCTAGGATGCCTAAAATGAGTGATTAGAATCACTGCTTAGCCTTGGGAGGGTTCAAGGTCATTCATATGGTCTGTAAAGGTGCCCATATGAGTAGTCTCCTACACATGATATGTTTTAGGTGTCTACAGTATCAAATTAGATAAAAAAAATCATATACAATTTATATATATCTTTGTAAGAGGAAATGGAGTAATATAGCTTGTATAAATTTTGAGCAATTAATATTGTAATTTTTCTTCTTGCATAGTTCATGAATGATTCAAACTATTTACATTCATATTTAAGTATATAAATGAGTGTTATTTGATTTATTATATAAGACTTGATATACATATTAATTTGCTCGTATATAATTCTACTCATATTATTATTATCTTGAACTTTAATATTGTATCTAATTTATATTGGATCATGTGAAATATTCTGCTATATTTTGTAGTATATAGGCTAAACAAGCCAACAGTGGTATCAGAGCTACCACTTGACTCGATCTAGTTTGATAGAGTTATTTACTAGCCACCATTATTAATTGACTTTGTCTATTTTGATAAAGCTGATTTAGAGTCTATCCACTTTAAAGGCAATGAAGACTTGGAATCTAATTTTTAAATGTCTTATTGAGTAGAAAATACTAGGGTCTTTCCACTAGATTGAAGAAAAACTAGTGAGTAATAGGACTCAACTATATTGATAGAAAGGGCCAACTTAGAAGAGAAGTTGGACATTGATAGATTGATGGATATCAAATCAGAAGATAGTTGGATATTTTGTGACATACAAAGTCACCCTGATAATATATTGGGTTCTCTAGTAAGGAGGAGAATCATATTGAGTTCTTAGGTGCAACCTAAGACATTGAAGACTCAAAATAGCAGTAGATAAGAAAATCTATAGAAGTTTGAGAAGCTTCCTATAGAAGATAGAGAAAAATTTTAACTTCTATGTTGCAATGGATTGAGAAGCATTCAAAGCTTCCTAAGATAGGAGAGACAAGAATAAGAAACTAGAGGAAGAGAAAATAAGAAAGAATCAAAGATATAGAGGATAGGTTCAAGAAACCTACATTTAAGAAAAAGGCCAATGAAGCCTATATTGAAGATTTGAGAGATCTCCATTAAATGTGAAGATATTAGTATAGAAAGAAGAATAAGAAGAATCATGTCAAATTAACCTTGACATATTTGAAGAAAAGTAAGAAATCAGAGATCAGAATATTATAGAGCAAAAAAAAGGGAAGCCATACATTGAAGAACTATGATGATTGAATATATCTATATATCATTTTAGTCTTGGTCATGGATCACTTCTTGGAGTAGGTTCTTAAAGGTAGATGTTTTTGTAATAGAATAGAGAAAGGCCCAAGTGGCCCATATATAAGAAAAAGTCCCTAGAGACCCATATAGAAGAGAGAAAGGCCCAAGAGGTCCATATAGAAGAGAGAAAGGGCCAAGAGGCCCATATAGAAGATAAAGGCCCAAGAGGCCCATATAGGAGATAAAGGACCAAGAGGCCCATATAGAAGATAAAGGCCTAAGAGGCCAATATTGCAGAGAAAAGTCCTAAAGACTAAGTCAAAGGAAATAGGCTCTATAAGCTAAGATAAAGGTAAAAATCTTAAGAAGCCAATATAGTAGAAAGAGGCTTGAGAAGTCAATACAAGAGAAAAAAGGCCTAAATTATATTAGTGCAAAAAAGAGGCTATTTCACTAGCATTAAGAAAAACAACAAAGGAAAATAAGTTAGAATGATATTGTGACCAACAGAAGCCAATATTGAAGATATTGTCTAAAAAGATCCAACATTGCAGTTCTAGAACAATGACCTAAGAAGCCTACACAAAAAATAAAAAGAGTAGAAGAAATATTAAAGAGAATAAGATATGACTAAGTCTTCTCCAAGTAAATTAGAGAAGGCTAGACTCAACCTTATACAAATGAAGATCATTCAGCCTCATCTAAGCATTGTACAAGAGAACAATATCATTTTGCATCATCTAAGTTGGTCCAACTGAAGAACCACTTGAGAGTAGACCAAAAAAAGCTCCACTTGGTCTCCTCTAAGCAAAGAAGAAGCGTTGCTTGGAATTATCCAAGTGAAGGCCAATATAAGTGCTTCTTGGACTTCTCCAAGTGAATATCAACAAAAGCATTGCTTGGACTTCTCCAAGTGAAGACCAACAGAAGAATCACTTGGACTTCTCCAAGTGAAAACCTGTAGAAGAAATGCTTGGCCTCCTCCAAACGAAGACCAATAGAAGAGCTACTTGGCATCCTCCAAGCATAAGTCTTTTGGCCTCCTCATAGCAAGCATATTAAGTGAAGGATAACATAGATAAAAAACAAGTGAATGTGAATCAAAGCAAAGGAGAGTCTTCGCATATCAATGCAACTAGAAGATGCCTAAGCATAGAGCTATAACCACAAATAGTAAGCAAGTTTTCCAGCGTATGATAAGCATGCAACAAAATTTTGAGATTTTAATCATTCTTGGATAAGAATTCATGATAGAAGCAACATTCGGGAAGCATGTAGTGCTAATATTGCAGTAAGATTCATGATGTCTCAGGTAACATTTCTTAACATTACATGAAATTTCCAATGCTTAAATTTTTGGAGGAAAACATAGAATATTTAATTTTTGAAAACCTAAAGTGGAGTAGTAAGGATTAGATATGGATAATTAGGTTTTTCAAAAATTAATCATTTTATTGGAGTAATAATATTAGAATAGATTAATATTTTAAAGTTTAGAAGATTATTTGGAGTTAAAAGGTTTATTAAGTTTTTAATAAGTGTGAAGTTTTTACTTTAAAGTTTTTTGAGGATTATTTGAATTAATTTTAGGAGAGAAGTTTTTTTAGGAGGTTTTTGAAAATAGAGAAGTTTTTTATTTTTGAAGAAATTGAAATTTTGTAAATTTAATATTTTGGAGTCAAAAGGTTTTCTACACCAAAGGATTAGAAAAAATTAAAATTTGGGTCTTCAAATTAAAATGGATAAATTAAAAAAGGAACTTTTCAACATAGGAGACATTATCAAAATGTGAAACCATACTTTATGAAAGGAAAATTTCAAAAACAAAATTTATATCAAAGGCAATTTTTTGAATACAATGGGCAAGATCATAAAAGAGTTCTTCAAAACTCTTATCAAAGATGTAAGATAATATCACATGAGTCTAATCAAAGGGTTCAAATGGAAAGTGATGTTTGGTATATAGACTCAAGAGCTAGTCATCATATGACTGGAAACTTACATTGGTTTGAATATTTAGAAGTCAGGGATAATATCTCTTTAAAGATTGTAGATGATAAAAATAATCAAGTTCAAGGAACTGGTAGAGTAATACCTAGCATGCATTTTTTAGATTTTGTGCTAGAGAATATTTTATATGTTCCTAGACTATCAACCAATCTTATCTTAGTTACTCAATTGTTTTAAAATATAATATCAATTAAATTCAAATATATAAATGAACATGACAAATGCATCATCAAGTATCGAAACAAAAATAAAGCTACAAGTTAAACCAAAATTGGAATATATGCCTTAGATTCAATTGGTTTTTCTCAAGAGATTATTGAATGTCTATCTCAAGATGAAATTGATGATAAATTACCTGAGTTTTTAGAAAGATAAGATATAGGGAATTAGATCCAACATAGTCCAAATGTTTCATACAAATGTAAGCATTGTGTGAACCTAAGGTTCAAGATGATGAAACAAATTCAAGAGAAGTAGAGGTTCATGGATAGTGCAAGGTTGCTTGAAGATTGAAGATAAATATGAAAACCAAGATTGAAGACTAAAGTCTTCAATAGCCAAATAACATAATACAGGGGGTGTTAAGAAATATTACATTATGGTACATGCTATAATACCCCATGGTACATTTGTAAATAGTAGATTAGAGTTGAGTCTATAGTTTAGAGTGTGATTTATATTTTCCCTTTTATGTAAGTGTCAATATACAAGAAATACACAAGTGTCATGTAAGAGAGAATGTGCACAAGTGTCTTGTATGTAAGAGTGCAAATATGTAATGTAAAGATGTGCACAAGTGTCCTAGATTAGGAGTGCATGTAGGAGTCCAAGAGTCTTGTAGATGTGTGCAAATGTTATAGATTCAAGTGTTCATCAAGTATGCAAGTGACAAGTTGATAAGCCAAGAGTCATGAGACTTGGCATATGGAGAGCAATAGTCAAGTACTTAAAAGAGTCACATCACTATGGCTATATTATGGAGATAATGCTCCATAGAATGTATCGAATCAGATCAAATCAGATCATATACAATTCATATATCTCTTTGTAAGAGGAAGTGGAGTAATATAGCTTGTAAACATTTTGAACAATTAATATTATAAATTTTCTTCATGCACAGTTCATAAATGATTCAAGCTATTTACATTTATATTTTAGTAAATAAATGAATGTTATTTGATTTATTATATAATCCTTGATATACATATTAATTTCCTTATATATTATTCTACTCATATTATTATTGTCTTAACATTTAATATTGTGGCTATATTATATTGGTTTTTGTGAAATATTTAGCTATATTTTGTGGTAGATAGGCTTAAAAAACCAACAATTTTAAGAACAAAGATGTTAATAAATTTTATGCTAAGCATAAAATTTAACATAAATGGTCTAATCTTTATTATCCTCAAGGAAATGTTCAAGCAAAAGCCTCTCATAAATCTTTAATCAAGATCCTTTAGACATTGGTGAGTAAGATCGGCCATGATTGGCATCTTTATCATACTTTGTGGGCTTATTATACTAGTGTATGTACACCTATGGGAGCAACCTCATAAGTTTTGGTATATGGGACCGAGGTCGTATTTCCTTTCAAGCTAGAAGTCCCTTCTTTGCACATATTGTTGTAATATTCCTTGGTTAGTGATGAGTATTACCTCATTTAAACCAATTGAATTTGCGTGATAAAAAGCACATTTATTTTGTAGAGAACCTACGGGCCTATCAAATTAAGCTCAAGAATTCCTACACTAAAAATATTTTCAATCATTCTTTTGAAGTAGGGGACCTTGTCCTCAAAGAAAATAAAAAGAATACAATGCTTGAACTAATATAAAAGGTAAGTTTTAGCCCAATTTGTTAGGTTCCTTTGTCATTATGACTAATTTTGGCTCAAAATCCTACCATTTAGCAACCTTAGATGGAAAATATTTTAAAGAACCCATGAAAATTATGCATCTCAAATGGTATTATGCATGATTTTGTGATTGCTCACTTGCATCATGGTCTTCTATAGATATTTTGTAATTTAGATAAGGGGTTAAGGTCTTGTTAATAAGATCTTGAACCAATAGTCATAAATTGTAGAACCTATTTCTTCTTAATGCCTCAGCCTCTTTTTCTAGTTTCCATAATATTTAAAGAGCCAATTCTTGTTCATCTTATCTCCATTCCTCCACTTCTTCTACTAGATTCCTCAAGATCCTTCTTGTGCCAATTTGAATTTGTTTGCTTGATTATATTACATGTTGCCTATAATATAGCATGAATTGTTTAATATTTTACTCTTTGCATTTATGCTTGACATACACTACATTTGTACTTGATATTTATATATGCACTTTTGATTGATTGCTCATATAGATTTTTGAGGATTTTGCAATAAGGCAATGATGACAACTAGTCACATTATCTCATATGGATTGCACTTGCACTTGATAACTGACGTTTAGTGAATCTCCAAACCTAGGGTATTTTTATTTATTTTTACTTATTGAGATTCTACGATTACCTTATCCATACTCATATAAGGGTAATTTTATGCTAGTGGGATTTATTTATTTTCATTCACACACTCACTTGTAATTGCACCAGTTGGCACAACATCTCTTGTTCTATTTCTTCTACCACACCTCTTGACTCCCTTGCAATATGACAAATAATAATTATTCTTCTTCAATAAACACTTTAGAATTATTATTTTATTTCATGTTCCTAGGGTACTGCTAGGTTTGTTGTCCTCCTTCGTCATTCCCTTTCCTTCATCTTGTATGTAATAACCTAGAATATTGGATTTTGCAATGATGTCAAATGATGATCCTAGTTAGGATATGCATTTTTCATCCCTATAGCACTATATTTCTAATGGCTAGTGGATCCAAGGTCTCTCTTTGGTATTACATATACCTCTTCAACTCCACTCCTATTATCTCTTACATCTACTTGCTTGTCGTATTGGGTGGTGGATCATGGATTATCATTAATTGAATTATGTATATGATCATTTGCTATATTTATATCTATCATAGAATTATGGCACTAGGATTCATCACTTGATTCTCCATACAATCTTATCCTCCTTTTATTTTTTATCTCTTTGTATATCCCTTGACCTCAAAGGTATATATAAATTTCTAATTTTCACCAAGTCAACAAATATATACTTTTCTTATTACTTATTAAACATACTCTCCCTTACCTCTTAATAGGCCCTTAAGAGCATACAAATTTAATGCTCTACCCTTGAATCACAACTAAATAGTCAAGCTATAGGACATTAAATATTTATTTCTTAATTATCTACCAATTGTATTGGGATCCTTGCTACCAACTTTATTATTCTTAATTTCATCCTTTTACATTTAATTTCTTCATATTACTTCTTCTTCCTATAAATATCTTTATTCATCCTTCAAAATCTATCTTAGTTCACTATAATTTTATTGATTAAATCACCTCATTTGTTACATTGATTAATAAAACCAAATACACTACGGTAGCATAAGTGTATAGCTAATTGCTTCTTCTTCATTCTTCTCTCTCTTATTTGTTAGCCCCTTGGATACCAAGAAGTAAACATAGGATGGGCTAGATACCACATGAATGCCATTGTATGACATTCGATCATCCATTGGTTATTCTGCAAGTGTCTCTTGGTTATCAAGATGTTAGCTGAGAAACTTCATCTCTTTATCTTATCATGTTCTTGTGTAACATGAGCATGGGGAAAGGTATGATTACCTCTTAATGTTCATCCTGAGCTATGTAATTTAGGTGGCTAAGCTATCTTACCTTTATCTCTTGTTTCCTTCTTTCCATATGACTTTGGTTTTTATCACCTCTTCATCATTCTTCTTGCTAATGAGAGAATGAAGGTAGGATATAATCACCTCTTAAAATTTGCACATGTCCACATAATGTCAGGTCATCATTTATCCAACTATCATCTTTCATTTTCCCTTTACATGATCATTTTTATCTAGCATGCATTCTTGCAAACTGGAACTTATTACCTTCTATGATTGATTTGCATCTATACACATCTATTTAGAAAAGTTGATCGATCCCAAATACCACACTTTTATTTTAATTTGCTTTATGCTTCTTCCTCTTCCTCTTTCATCACTTACATTGACTCTTTTAGTCAATTCTATAATTTTATACATACTTTTTATAGATTGTATATTCATGTATATCTTGTTCTTCTTCCCATGTTATTGGTTACACAAGTAGCATTCACTTATCTTGTAGATTTTTTTCTATATCCTTTGGTATTCAACGAGTTTACTTCTCCTTTTTTTCTAGGTAATTCGGTTCATTTCATAGGCACTCAAAGAATGAATGGGCATGTTCTTCTTGTCCCTTTCACCTCAATATTGCTTTTCTCACAACTGTAGCTCTTCCTCAACCATTTTAAGTGCTTTATTAGTGTGGAATCAATTCCTTCTTCTTTGTGTTATAAACTTTCTATAATGTTGTGGCCTACATGTTATAATATGTAAAATTACTTCTGCCCTTCTATGCATTCTCAACTCTCAAATATTCTCCAAATACCTTGGTGGCAAATGCATTTGCTTCTCCTCTCTTTCAATCTTCTTATAACGTAGGTAATTCAACTATTCCTTGTTTCTTCTCAATGTGAGTTTCTCACAATATGATTTCCTTCACCCTAGAATTATTTCAAATGTGGCTCTAATACCACTATTAGCAATTCAACTATATATTCCATAGGATCAATATAAAATATTTACAAAAATACACGCATTTAGTATCACACTTATTGAATACTTTTATTGATGAATATTTTAATATCTCACTACTACCTGATTACATTACTTTATCTTCAATATACACAAACTTGGATATGAGACTCTTCACATTCACAACCCTTGATCTTTCTACTTACATAGAATTTTCATCTCCTCACACACATGGGAGATCTAACACTACATATTTATAATGGGAAAAGTACCACATAATAGTAAATATCTTACATATCCATATAAGGATAAAAATTCTAATGATTACACATAGTAAAATAAAAACTCTTAAATAACTCCATACTTACATGAAACCTACTATATACTTATATATTTACAACACTCTAAACTATTTACATGGTCCTTGCATTAATCTTGCAAGGTATCAAATAATGTAATACTTCCAACAAAATTCTACAAAGAAGAGGTTATTATAAACCTTTTAGATGTGCCTTGTGTGAGAAGGATTTAAAACATCAAACAATTTAATTAGTCATTATTTCTTTGCTCATACCGTTTGGGTTACTTTAAAAACAAAAAAAATATATTAGATAGCTCCATCAACATTGAAAGAGTTGATGAAATGTTGGATTAATTATTTCAAAGCTAAAGCATTATGTATTATGTGGAGGATTGGCCTTGCCATTATTTGTTGGAATTTATGGTTTGAAAGGAATAATAGAATTTTTAAAAATAAATCTCAAAATCATGTTCATGTTTAGAACCATATTATTGCCTCTCTTGTAGAATGTCTACAAATATGGTGCTCATCATGGGAAGTTTCAAATATAGAAAAAGAGGTGTTAATATCTTGGCTACAGGATTTGAACATATATGGAAGAGTCATCTGTGACAATAGAATTAAAACAAAGGATCAACTTCAATATAGGGTAAAATGAAAATATCAAAACATTGGGTTTGATGGTGCTTCTAAAGGAAATCCGGTAAAAGCTAGTGGAGGTGGTGCTTTTAGAAATAGTGAAGGCAAAATTCTCATCACTTACTCCAAATCACATGAAATTTACACTAACAACTATGCATACTCTAGGGCACTTCTTACAGGGATTAAAATTACAATAAAAAAGGATAGAAATATATTTCAATTGAAGGGGATTCACAAATTATCATAAATGCTATTAACAAAAATGGATTTAGAGACTAGATAAAAAATAATATTATTGTTGTTATTCATAACATATTACTAAGGGCAATGCCTTAGAAGTGTGAGCATATTTATAGAGAAGGAAATCTAGTAGCAAATAATTTAGCTAATTACAGTGTTGATCTTCATCTTGGTGAAATTTAAATTTTAGAAGGAAACTATCCAAGTGAGATTTTATCTCCTAATCAAAATGATATCAAGGAGTTAATTTTGCAAACCAAACACTTCAAGGA
The DNA here is from genome assembly GCA_028583015.1 of Wollemia nobilis. Lineage (NCBI taxonomy): Eukaryota > Viridiplantae > Streptophyta > Pinopsida > Araucariales > Araucariaceae > Wollemia > Wollemia nobilis. The sequence continues at coordinate 5,395,990 of JAQPPZ010002230.1, read as the reverse complement.
AGTTAAAGAATATATTTAATAGAAAAAGAAATGAAAAAAATTGTGATAAAAAGGCACATTAAATATTGTTTATTTGACATAACAACAAATGTAATATTTTGGTATTTTGATAGGAGTGCCCCCCAATTGAAGTCACATATAACCTATTAAAAAAAAGAAAGAATCACGATACTTCGATATAATTTATGGACCTAAGTTGACATAATAAGAGGGATTGAGCTTAATTACACATTACAAGGGTGAGTTTAACTATAAGAAGTTTAACCATGAATCCATAGGGCTTGTGTAGTAAAATATTAAAATAAATTAAAATATAATTGTATAATTATTGCCCTTATGCCTATACAATATTATATCATACAATGTTGACCTTGGCCATAAGTCAGATTATAGTTTCAACACATCCTCTATAGTACTTAATTTCTTATGATTCCTTAAAAACTCTAAATGACTATGGATACCCTCCATATTTCTTTCTTTATTATAGTGCTCTTTAAAGTTAAATTATGAGGGATAAACTCTATATTATCACTTTTTATTGCAAGGCGAGCATTTTATACTGCTTAAGAAAAATGAAAAATATTCACCTAGATTACATTTGACCTATTATATCTTATTTATTTTAAAATTTTCCTAGCATCTTCCTTGATGCCATTAGTTCTTTCTAAATTTGAACATACATCATTTAATTTTTTCATCCCTTGTATCCTTCTTTGTTTCTTCTAATGGTTGACTCAAGTGAACTACATGGATTTCTTTGTCAATTTTTGGGGGAGTGAAAATTCATTGATCTAATCTATCATCTACTATATCATGATTTACATGCTTCAACTTGAAGTTTGTATCATCACCAAAATATTCCCTCTTTTTCTCCATTATTTTTACTTTGTAATATCTTACCATATGTCCAATCTCATAACTTTTACAACTTTTACCACTTGTTCATTCCCTTATCTTGATTTATATTTGATCTTAATGAATTCTATCAAAGACGATGAATAAAAATCCTAACCTAGAAGCCTTCAAATAGTTTTTGTCTCCTTAGAAAAAATTCTCACTTTATGGTCTTAAATATAAGTCATCTCTCCTCCTAAACCACATGCCACCATCTAGTGTTTTATCCCTAAATTTTGAACTACAGAAGATGATGAAGACAAATTATTTTATGAATAAATTCACAAAGGAATTTGAATTCAAACCCCACTTCCATTTGATCTAATTTTGAATTTAAAAAAAAAACATTAACCTTTACTTTTAAGAACCATTATATCATTCTTGACCATATCATCCTTGATAATCACTTTTAGTGTATCATCTATTACATAGATAAGAACCACAATTAAGACATCCATACTTCCATGTACAAAAATGACTTCCATGCTACCTAGATTTTCCACATAAAAACTTTTATTTACTTATTTTTTCAAATTTTCTAAATATGTGAAACAATGAAGAGTGATGCTTGCTTCCTCTTGACATATAAGAAAATATGGTTAACATTAAATATTAAATTAATTTTTATTTAAAAAACATATTATATCTAAAATTTCTTTAGATAAAAATAGTCATAAATTTACAATCTCTAATATATAAAAACAAAAATATTTAATATTATAACTGATGATGTATTTAAAATATTATTGACATTATAATAGGACATTATATAAAAACTTTAAATATTCCAAACAAAAATAGTCCCTCATTTATTATCTTAAAATGTTAAACTTAAGATTAGAGTTTTAGAGGAGTGTTGTAGAGGAGGCATATTAGGGTTTTAGAGGAGCATTGCAAAGGAGGCAGATGAGCATTGCAGATAAGGTGGATCCCTAATTGGGTAAATTTGACCCCATTGCTAAAGAAGCTAATTTTGTGAAGGTGTATATATTTGACTACTATGACCCCTTCTTTTCATTTCAATGCACGAAGTGGGATCTTGGTAAGCTCAGAGGTGGGAACCATAGAACCTATGGGGAGGACCTCATCCCCCTAGTGTGCCTTCATATGCAAAAGTGGTAATTGGAATTAATGGAGGATCTAACACCCTCTTTGAAATTTCTCCTATGTCAAACCAGATCCATATCCCCAATAGCTTGATTGATAATATCATGAAAGATGGGTTATGGAATATCATGGGAAAATTCTAAGGTAGAAGGCCACATATTGATGCTTTGAGGAGATGGGCTTTGGCAAGATGGAGACCTATCGATTCTCTTGAAATTGTAGCCATCCCAATAAATTTCTTCCTTATAAGGCTCAACTGTGAGGAGGATTCCAAATGGATCTTGGAAGGGGCCCATGGTTTTTTGGCAAACAAGGTTTATTTCTTTGTAAATGGCACGATTATGCGTAAGGGGTCAGCCCCAAAATATATATATAAAAAAATGGCGAATTAGTTTTGAAATCCATGCGAATAGTGTCCAAACACATGTAGAAGGTTCACTATTATTAGGGTTAATGTTGGAAATTTAAACTTAAAATGGTTAAATTATTATAAAACTATAGAGAGTAAGACAACTGAGAATGGGCTTCAAAAGCCTACCTTGCACTAGTTATGAAATCAACCACTGCACCCATCTATACCTTCCCCTACATAACTTGAGCATTTTAAAATGCCCAAGTTGGACAATTTTAAAGGGGAAGAATATGCTCAAGAGCACATCATGAGATTCATGAATCAGTGCTTTAGCATACAGGAGAATGATGCATTACTCCTGAGGACATTTTTAATTACCCTCTCTGGCCCAACTGTTGAGTGGTTTGATCAACTTCCAAGATATAGCGTATATACCTTTGAACAGTTTGCAGACACATTCTTGGAACGTTTTGCCTTCAATACCAAGAGAAATATGACCCTAATCGACCTTACGGGGTGGAAACAATATGATGATGAGTCTAGCACTGACTATGGAAACAGGTTGTGAATGCTCTTAGCTAAGCTACCCTATCTATTGCCAATGATCGGGTTGATTTGAATTTTTTCAAAGAGCTGTTTGAAACCAATATATTTATTGTTACAACTCCAACAATATCCCACTTTTGAAGATGATCTACCACAAGCTAGAACCATAGAAGAAATAAAAATCCAAGAGGGAAAGATAGCTAAACCTCGCAAGGAGTGGACAAAGAATCCAAAGAGTGATCCAACACCATCAAATAAGGCAGTGGTCAATCAAGTTACCATTGATGTCCTAGGGACTGCACAAATGATGCCTCCTCAAATGGTAAATTACCAGACCCAACCTCCTCCTATGAGTTATAATAATAATACTCAAGCGAATCAAGGCCATAATAAACCACGTCACCCTAGGCAATAGTTTACACCCTTTTTTGAGTCAATGGAATCCCTATTCTATCATTTGTGGGTAGCTAAATTGATTAATTTACTAGAAATAAAATCCATAGACATGAATACAGGTAAACCAAAGCCTATGGGATGTTGAGAAGATCAATTTTGTCGATATCATCAGCAAAATGGCCATGAATTACCTACATGCTATGGTTTCAAAAACATGGTGCAATACATGATAGAGAGGAACAAGCTCCAAGTGGATAATCCTCTCACCCCAAATAATCAATAGATGGGGGTTTTCAAAGACCCCTTACCTACTCATGAGGTATAAGTAGCTCTTGCAAAACCAATGAATGAGGTCAAGACATCATCCCCTTTACAAGGGTACATCAGGATGATAAGTATTGTGACTAGGAATAGACGTTATCTAAGTCAAGTTGCACCACCTGCAACTTCAAGCAATGTTCCATCTACATCACAACCTTCCCAAATTTTGGTACAAAGCCTTCCACCTAGACCAGTAGTAACAATAAAGAGTAAGCTTGCATAAATATTAAGGACCACATTGGCTAGATTGTCCATATACGAGCTCATTCAACAATCTCCACTTCACAAAGAAGCTCTAATGGACATTATTAAGTCAATAGAGTTGCAACTCCATGAGTCTAAATCCATCAAATTTGTGGGGCATGTGCAATAATGTAAGGAACCAGTGATCACATTCCATGAGCACGAACTCAAACCTATAGCAAGTGATGTGGTAGACCCTCCTTTGCACATCATTACATGTGTGAATTATATACTGTATAAGAGAGTTCTAATAGAAACTAATTAATCAAGCAATATAATAACCACTAGTGCTCTTAAATACCTAGGTCTTCCAACATATCATGTTGTTGCATCTACATACACCCTCCGAGCATTCAATGATATGATTTGCTCCATAGTTGATACTATAGTCCTACCCATTCAAGTGGAATGCAAAACTATATCGACACTCTACCATATTTTAGACATGAAGTGTGTCCCATCCATTGCTCATCAATGTATTAAATACACTTATGAAGGGTAGGTTCATGTAGTCTCTATAGATTTAGAGCCCTTTAAGTATTGTAACATGGTGCAACAATTCCCTAAGTTGATGTTACCATCAACTCATGTGGACTTCCAACTGAACACATCCATTAAGAGTCCACTTACCACTCTATCACCTTCCATTATACCAATACCATCTTCATACATACCATCAACATCATTAGCAATTGTCATTGTCCAATCCTTTGTAGAGGAACATGTCAAGGAGGCCAATCGATGAAATACCTCCCATCATTTCCACCATAGCTACGAAAAATATTCCTTGTCCAGCAGATGAGAAACCATATTAGAAGGTACATATTGAGTCATCTCAAGCCTCGCTTCCATCCCCTACACCTTCAACATCCTAGGTTACCATCCATATGTCTAGTATAGGGATAGGAGAATACTTAGTTAGGAACATCACAACGGGTCCATCCATATAGGCAGTGCAAGATATGAGATGACCTCGTCTCCCCATAGGTAGCATTGTGTCTCTAGGCATACCGCCCAATAAAATCAATTTTATATATGGGGGTATCGAGTATGGAATGTTGCCAGTTCCTCAGTAAGAAGAAGATGACGAACCTTTATCTTAAGATATAAATTACATGTCAAATCCTGACTATGCCATGCGATATCTCCATCGTTGTCATTGGCATAGTTATGGGCTAGGGTTATATGAACAAGGTACTCGTGTCCCATGTTAGCCATAATATCAACTACCATATGATAAATATGGGTTAGAACACAATAAGCTAGTAACTTTAGATGTACTCACAGAAGGTCTAGAATACCTATGTTTGAATTATAGGGATGAGCTTGCATGTGATCCCTATGCCAATCCACATCACGTCCATTCATTGGGAGATTATTTTCCCATAAACATGGTATATCAAGGGTTATCCAGTGATGTCTCTCAATTCCATGAAGTGGGAGAGAGTTCCCATATCTTGTAATATGATAGTGAGGAAGAGGATCACGGTCCTCCTCACAAATGGACCATAGATGATGAGGAGGACTATGGCATAGTTCCCATAAATTATCCAATTTTAGATGAGAAATATGAGTGAGTTGTCCCTTTGAACGATGAAGAAGAGTTCTATATTCGTATATTCCTAGTATAGCATCCCATATGGCGGTATATTTTACCACTTGAAGAGCAAGATCGTCGTCGCCCCCATCGACCATCATCGGTTATTCCACCTCACCACAACCACCCCTACGAGTTAAGAGACAACATCAGATCTCTAGACCCACTCACCCATGGAAGGGAGATCATGTTTCCATCAACATGATTTCCATAGATCTAAGTGCACCATTGAGAGATTGAATAAACCATCAAAGTCATTACACCTCGACATTGAGGTAATTGAATTTGATCAGGGAGATTATCCCCCATATCCATTAGAGTTTTGGCCTTGTGAGGAAATGTTACAACCATTACATTTTTATCCAAGGACTATTCAAAATGTTTGTCAAGCTGAGGTTGAGTAGGAAATGTCAACTGAGGGCATAAATCTAGTTGATGATATTCACTTAATACCTATTCCACATCAGTTGGAATATATATCACACATGTCAATTGAGCCAACAGTTGATAGGGATATCGAAACAAATCTCGATAATCCCCATAACATCAAATTAGGGGAACGTCTATCCCCTGATGAACAAGTTTATTATACAAAGTTGTTAACAGAGAAGATAGAAGCTTTTGCTTGGTCTTATAAAGATATGCCAGAACTAGATCCTAATTTAGTCATGCATAATATTACATTGGACCCAAGTGTCAAACCAGTTAAGAAAAAGTTGCATAAGATGCATCCAAAAGTCACCTTGATGGTCAAAGATGAATTGCAAAAATTGTTGGATGTTGAATTTATTATATCAGTAGATTATCCACCATGGGTTTCCAACATGGTACCAGTCAAGAAACTTGATGGGAGGATTCATGTTTGCACTAATTTTAGATATCTCAACAAAGTGAGTCCTAAGGATGAGTTTCCTTTGCCAAACATTGATGCATTGGTAGATGCCACAACAGAACATGAAATTTTATCCCTTATGTATGGTTTCTTTGGATATAATCAAATTCATATTAATCTAGAAGAGCAGATTAAAATGACATTCACAATGCCTTGGGGAACATTTTGTTACAAAGTCATGCCTTTTGGCCTTAAAAATGTTGGTGCCACCTATCAATAAGCCATGACATATATCTTCCATAACTACATGCATAATATTTTGGAATATTACATGGATGACTTACTGGCCAAATCTCTATTATACCATGAGCATATCAATGTATTGCGAAAGGTTTTAGATCACCTCATTGAGCATAATGTTAGGCTAAATTTTAAGAACTGTGTATTCGGTGTCACATCTGGTAAAATCTTGGGATTCATAGTATTTAAGTGAGGCATAGAAGTAGACACAAATAAAGTTAAGGCAATTATAGAAATGCCTCCCCCCACAACTATCAAGAAAATACGTAGCTTGCAAGGAAAGGTTGCATCCATAAAGCACTTCATAGCACAATTATTAGATAAATGTCGACCTATGAACAAGTTATTGCACAAGGGGGTTGCATTTTATTGGGACAAGGAATGCCAATATGCATTTGATGAGATCAAACAATATCTAGCTTCGCTACCAGTATTGGCTCCTCTACGACCAGGAGTACCATTCTATCTTTACATCTCAGCTAATGAGCTTACATTGGACACCATGTTGACCCAAAAGAATGAACTGCATAAAGAACAGACTACATATTATATTAGTCGCACCCTGGTCAACTATGAAATAAAATATGCATACGTTGAGAAGCTATACTTAGCAGTGGTCTTTACCACTAAAAATCTATACCATTACATGCTCAATCATACCATGTATGTAGTATCAAAAGAGAATCCATTATGTTACATGATGAGTCAAACTTATCATATTAGTCACACGGTGAAATGAATCATGTTGTTGACAAAATTTGACCTAGATTTCGTTGGAAAGAAATCAATTAAGGGTTAGGTCATAGTCGATCAACTAGCAGAGGCTTCTCTCTAGGATGACCAACCTCTCACTATAGAGCTTCTTGATGATGGAGTTTTTCATGTCTCAAAATCACCAGATCCTGAAGAGCCTGAGTCATAGGCTGACATAACTCTATTTTTTGATGGTTCTAAGTGTGAGCAAGGGGGTGGTGTAGGAATCATATTTTTCACACCACAAGGGGCTCCAATACCCATTTTTTTTAAACTCAATTTCCTATGCACCAATAACAATGCCGAGTATGAAGCCCTTCTCATAGGCCTTCAAATGACAATTGCCATGAAAATAACAAAGTTAAACATTTTTGGTGATTCCTTGCTCATAGTTAATCAGGTCAAAGGAATATTCCAGTGTAGGTGCCCAGTCTTGCAAGCCTATAAAGCCCTAGTGGATAAACTTTTGGTAAATTTTGAATGGTATGATATTGAGGCACTCCCTCATTCATCTAACCATTTTATGGATACAATGGCCTCCTTAGAGTCTTTAATCCTATAGAACCTGTCTCATGATATCATGACTATTCAAATGAAAATGCTATCACAATATGTGAATAAGAGTGATGAGCTTAACTCCATGCTAGAAGTCCACATGATTCAGATTGAACCTTCACATGAAAGGTTCTCTCAAATACACAATTATCTGAATAATGCCACTTGGGGGACTTTGTTCCCTAAGAATCCTTTTGATACTAGCACAACACTATATCTACAAGTTCTCTCTCAATCAACATTTGCAAGGGATGAACGTCAAAAGGATTACGCAGTTTATACAATTGAATCTTCTATAAAATAAGATTGGGCCATACAAATCAAATATTATTTAAAACTGGTAAGTATTCCTTTTGGATTGTCGCATTCTGCAAAAAGAGCATTTAAGCAAAAGGTAGTAAAGTATGTCTTAATAGGAGACATAATGTATCATTGAAGCTATGAGGGTATCCTCCTTCGTTGCTTAGACTCTCAAGAGTCAATTTGGGTCATTGCCCAAGCACACGATAGTACATGTGGTGGCCATTTTAGTGGTATGGCCATTGCAAAGTGCATTCTTCACATGGACTACTATTGGAAAAATTTAGAGCAAGATTGTTGCACTTATGTCAAGAAGTGCGTAAAGTGTCAACATCATGCAAATTTGACACACGTACCTTCACAGGCCTTACAATTGATTCAATCGGTTTGGCCATTTGTACAATGGGGGTTTGATTTAATTGGGAAAATCTCACCTGCCTCCTCAGGCCATCACACATTTATCATAATAGCTACTAAGTACTTTACAAAATGGGTGGAAGCAATTCCCCTTACCATGACGACTGGACCTCGCATTGCGGAGTTCATGCTGCATAATATCATATGTCGTTTTGGTATTCCATCCAAGATAATTTTAGATAATGGGAAACCCTTTAAGAATAAGGATTTGTGTGCTCTAATAATGAAATATAATATACCGTATAACTTTTCTATGCCTCATTGTCCATAAGCTAATGGGAAATTAGAGGCATATAATAAAACAATAATTGCAATCTTAAAAACAATTAAGGAAAATCATAAGGATTGGAATAATAAGTTACCTCTTGCCCTTTGGGCCTATCGCACTAGTATTCAGACTCCCACTGGGGAAACTCAATTTTCACTAGTGTATGGTGCTGAGGCTATAATACCTTTAGAGTTAGAGATATCGTCGTTGCCCATATCTATCCAAGAATTCATCGATGATGATACTACGTGGCAAGCTCATCTAGATCAACTCACTTTGCTTGATGAGCGACGCATGAATGCTCTCGAGCATCTATATGTTTATCAAGAGCACCTCAAGAGAGATTACAACATGAAAGTCCACCATAGAGAATTTCAGGTTGGTGATTTAGTTCTAAAAAAGAACCAGCAAAACTCAAATTTACCACCCCATTTTCGAGATAAATTTATGGTAAACTAGTTAGGTCCATACATCACTATTAGTTAGATTGGAATTGGAACTTATCGCTTAGCATCTATTGAAGGAAGTGAAGAGCTTGAACCTTTGAATATCAGTCACCTATAACCTTTCCATGCTTAGAGCACCATGCCCTACCTAAAACACCCCTATGTGATCTACAACCATCTAGGTCACCATAAAACACTCCTAGGTAGTCTACCACCGTCTAGGTCATCCTAAAATACCCCTAGATGGTCTACGATCATCTAGGTCAACCTAAAATACCCCTAGGTGGTCTACGACCATCTAGGTCAACCTAAAATGTCCCTAGGTGGTCTACGACCGTCTAGGTCACCCTAAAATGCTCCTAGGTGGTCTACGACCATCTATGTCAACCTAAAATACCCCTAGGTGATCTACGACCATCTAGGTCAACCTAAAACACCCCTAGGCGATCTACGACTATCTAGGTCAACCTAAAATACTCCTAGATAGTCTACGACCATCTAGGTCATCCTAAGACATCCCAAAGGCATCTATAAGCCCTTTGGTCACCCCAAAATGCTCCAAAGGCATCTATAAGCCCTTTGGTCATACTAAAATGCTCTTAGGAGGTCTAAGACTGTATAGGTCATCCTAAAACACCCAAAGGTATCTATAATCCCTTTGGTCACCCTAAAATGCTCCTAACCGGTCTACGGTTGTCTAGGTCATCTTGAAATATCCCAAAGACATCTATAAACCCTTTGGTCACCCTAAAATGCTCCTAGGCGGTCTATGACCATCTAGGTCATCCTAAACTGCCCCAAAGCCGTCTATAAGCTCTTTGGTCACCCAAAAGCCCTAATGGCATTTATTAAGACCATTGGTCAAACCCGCACACACACACACACACACACACACACACACACACACACACACACACACACACACACACACACACACACACACACACACACACACATATATATCAAAAATACAAAAACATAATTAAAATATCAAAAACACAAAAATATTGCTTCATTGCAATTTCAACATCAATTGCATTAGGTATACTCATCATTGCATTGTGCAGTGTTAGAAGTTGATCATACATGTCTAAAACTAGGTCTGTATAATAGGCATCTGTCAAATTCACTGTTATCATATGTTAATGTTATCACTTGTTTACATTACATGTATCATTTACATTTACACTCCATATTGTGTGTCTGTTTCTTGTCACTTAGCCATTGTTTATAAGACATAGTTAGGTTTTTTCTGTCACTCAGCCATATCTAGTTTTTTTTTTTAGATTTTGTAGAAAGCTATAATGCTTTTTAGAAGGTAGAATACTACTTATATTATACCTTGTATACATCAAAATACCAACACATTTTCACATTAATAAATCCAAGTTTAGCACAAGGAAAGATGAAACTACAAAGTGGTCTAGGTTACCTTAAGCAAAAAAGTTTATCTCACTCATCCCCTTGTGCGAATGGTTCAAAGATGCTGAGAATTGACAAAAGGACAAGTTCCTCCTTACCCAAAATAATCAAAATCCCTTACTTCATGCAAAATTGGGGCAAGTATCCAAAAGAGAAAAATAAACAATGGTTATTACCACTAAAAATATTCAAAAGAAATAATGGTTTTCACCATTAGAAAAAAGAAAAATAAATAGTGGTTCTCACCACTACCAAAATCCATTGCTCACCATAACAAAAATGAGCAACTCCCTTGAAAATATTTAAAATTAAAAAGAAAATAAGGGAGTATTGAACTTGAATCCCTAGAATTCTCAACATCAAAGAGCCATAATGTGATCCTCATTACATGTTGAGTGGAATCAAGCTCACCTGGAAATGATGGTATCCTTACACATGAGGATATGTCTACCACATAAGAAACTTGATTTTGTACAGACCAATGTTTGCATGCAAATGATCTAGCTTTTGGTAGCCTGTATTGCCTAGTGGTCTAGTCCAACTATGTACCAAAACTCAGGATAATGATACTCACAGAGTGATCTCTAGTATGGATGGGATGAATCAATACTGTTTGGCACTAGGGTAATTTTATGAGATATCATAGTAATGAAATCACATGCACATATAGGGATATTGAATATATTGGTTATCTTAGTAGATTTATACTTTTTTAAAAGTATTACATGGTTATTATACAACTTTTGATTAGGTAACTAGAGTGTTTGAGTCTCCTGAAAATCCCAAACACATCATAAACCACTATACTATTCATTACAATTCATATCATGCCATCACATGTTTGTTAGTGTACATCTTCACAAGCCATTACATAGTGTCATGATAACATTAAAATAACAAGATAAATTTTGTACAATCTATGGTGCTAGCATATAATGTGTCAAAATAGTCATCATAATACATCATACAAATTAAACAAATCAACCATTTCATTATGTATTTACAAATATCCATATCATCAAATTACATCATATTACAAATACATGCATACATAATAGACATAAATAAACACATCATAATCAACACATATAAGCATTACATACATCCTATAAAGCAGTAAAATAACACATGATGATAACAGAAAACTCATATATATATATATATATATATATATATATATATATATATATATATATATATATATATATATATATATATATGAAACCAAAATCTACATCATCATCCATATACTACCCGTAGGCTACAATAAAGTAGGTCCTCGGACCTCATATGTCCCAACATATCAAAAAGAACCATCAGAGTATCAAATACCATGGTCACGCAGGACTAGTACTACAACTCTCACCTCCACCCTCAATCGGAGTCCATCGAGAACTCCCAGATCTGCTACCCCCTACCCTGTCTAACCTTCATCTAGATCCAAGTGCCTCCATCCTTGCAAACTATTATCTTGTACCACTCCTTCGACTCTAGTGTGATCCACTAGCAGATGAACGGGTTGGTAAGCACCCCCTAAAGCACACTATATCATCCTCTAACTCATCAGTATAGGCTCTATACTATTGGCAACGAGCCTAGAAGACTCCCAATAAAGACTAAAGTTGTACCACCTCCTCCCATAGCCTGACCATATTACCACTGCTAGATCCCTCATGGCTAGGGCTCTGTGCTCCAACCTGTGCCCAAAGGGTAGCTATTAATGCTGCCTGCCTATCCATATCATTCTGGGTGCTTTGTACCTATGCTTAGAAGAGATCTCTCTCCCATAAAACTCTAATAAGGTCATTCCATAGCTCAGTAATCATAGCATCTCGTACTGCTAGCTGTATCTACATCCCCTGATCATCCAAGTCAACCTTGCAAAAATTACCTTGTATATATCCTAAGTTAAGGAGCTCTATCCACTTATTTGTTACTCAACGACTTACATGTCGCTCGCCTGTGTTGGCCTCCTCATTATCTGGTGATTCATCCTGACCCTCCTCCTCTGGAGCATCCTTGTGTGCCTCCTCTATCACTTTAGCTACATCCCCTCCTAGTGGCCCCTCTCCTCTCCAATACCATGTCATCCACCAAGAGTCATACTTATATGTAGTCCCAACATAATCCATCTCAGATATGTCTATTGTAGGATCTGAATCTTCCCCAATACCTCCACTATAGGCCAACTAAGAGTCCACTCATACCCATGATATTGGTAGATCATTGGCTCACTAGGTGTAGACACCAAAACAACACCAATATGATTAAGTGACTACAAACACCGATCACATTGACACACACAGCTTTCAGGGCAGCCCTCAGAGGTCAAACAGTGGTCCTAGCCACTTACACAGCAAATTTGGAAGGTCAAAAAGTGAACAAAGCAAGGCTGGTCGTTTTAACAACACTTAGGCGAAAACTGCTTTCAACACTTAGGCAAATTTGCTTTTAAACAAGTCAGGAAAAAATTGCTCTTAAACAACTTAGGCAAAAATTGCTCTTAAACAACTTAGGCAAAAATTGCTATGAAACATTTAGGCAAGTGCTGCCTATCGTGATATCGCGACAGGCATGACGTCGCGCTGTCACGGTATCGCGACAGTCGCAATATCGCTACCATCGCGACATCGTGCTATCACGATATCACGACAGCCGCGACATCGTGCTGTCGCGATATCACGACAGTCACGACAGCCGCGACATCGCGCTGTCGCGATATCGCGACTGTCGTGACATCGTGACAGCCGTGACATCGTGTTGTCGCGATATCGCAACAGTCATGATATTGCGACAAATCCCACCCCGTGCCTTGTTTCCTTCTTAGTGTCGTGATATCGCGACAGACTCCGCCTCCGCACCTAGCCTGACATTAAAGTGATTTAAGGCGGACGTTAACAAAAAAAAGCGGGCATTAAACATTTTTAAAATGCATATTAAACAAACAATTAAAAGTGCGTTTTAAACATATAAAAGCAGACGTTAACCATTAAAAGAAAATATTAAAACAATCAAAGGTGCCATTAAATCAATCAAAAGTGAATTTAATCAATCGAAGGCAGGTATTAAAACGCATCGAAGGTGGACATTAGAACGAGTGGCAGCTCTTACAGTTAATTAATGCCGCCTACTGTGCATGCGCGCGTAGGTGGGCAGATTGACAGTTAGCAGACTGTCACGAGGGCAGTCGTGTAAGCCCAAGTCAGGGAGGAGTCTCCTCCCTCTTGGGAAGGCATGGCCGCCACGTGGCATCCCCACCTACCATTCCAAAGAGACCCCGTGGGTCTATAAAACGGTGGATTTTCCCACCCAAAAAAAAGGGGGAACGAGCATTTTTCTTAACACAATAAAGTGCTGTCCATTTGAAGACCCGATTGCATTCCGTTTGGATTCATTTCTAGACCTTAAATCCCGACATTGGATTACATTAATCCATCAATTCGACGACAACTCAACCTGCAAGATTTTGGGCCCTTCCTTAGTGGATTGGTGCCGAAATCAAGTTTTTAACGGGGCGGCCCGCTTGGGCACCCCGCACCTGTTCGTTAGTTTCAGTTTAATCTATTCAGTTATTACATGTTTATTCTGCATTACGTGTTATGCTGTTGAAGTAGTTCATGCTTTACGTTCGTAGGTATCCTGCATTATGCTGTATGCATGAATATATCCCACACATGTTCTTAGTTTCAAGTCATTTCATTTTGTCACATTGTAGTTTATAATGGTTAGACGTTTATCAGTTTTATTTTGATTTATTTCGATATTGCGTGTTCATCTCATCTTACGTTTTGTGTTGTCCAAATGACTCATGCTTTATGTTAGAATATATCTTGTGCTACGTTGTGTGTTCGAATGTATCTTGCAGTACGTCTTATCAAATATTATCATGCAACGCTGTGAAATACTAACTTGCGGTAACAACGTTCATAATCGTCCATTCGTTTTAATGACAGTGGACCTCTGGTAAAGTTTCTAGTTTTTGTCAAATTTTCTCTATGTGCGGCAGGTGCTACTAACGCGTTTATTGTTTCTTTGATCGTAGGAGAAACAGCAGCAAGCAAAGACTCATTAACATCAGCGGCGACAATACTTTGGCCCGCCCACTTTGCATGTGGGCATGCGGAAAGAAGATCAATGTGCACAATTGTAACAAAGATCCATTTAACGCTCCTAGCCCCTAAAAAGGGAGGAGACGTCTTTGTAACCGAGGATAAGAAAATTGAATAAAGAGGGCTGTGCTTTAATACATCTTTCTTTTATTTCCAATTTATCTCTTTTCTTTGTTTCATGCATAGGATTAAAGCGTTATATCTTGTCTTATATTGCATAGCTATAGTGTTTCTCTTATTTTCGAAATCTCATGCTTTCAGTGGCGATCACGGTGGGACCCTGTCCCCTATTTTTTTTTAGATTCAAAAACTGATTAAAATTTATGTCTTTTTGCTTAAAGGTACCGGGCCGAATCAGAAATAGCCGATTTGGACAGAAAAGACAGTCGATTTAAGCAGAAAAAGGAGGTAAGGAGGTAAAGTTCTAAAACTGTCCCTATCATTTTTTGAATTTCTATGTTTATTTTTTTTTGTCAGGTTTTGCTTGCGTAGAGAAAGTTTCCGTCAATTTTCTTGCTTTATTTATTTATTTAATTGTTAAAAAAAAAAAAAAAATTTACGTCCGTCAAATTTCTATTTGCTGTTTTCCGGTTTGTAGTGTTTGTATGGCTTAGGGAAAGTTTCTTTTTTTGCTGCCTGTTTCATTTTTAAATAAAAAGAACAACACACACTTCACGTGGTAAAATTAAACCAAGGAGCTGGTCGTAAAACCCCAGCCCTTGAGCAAGACCAACGGTGGGTTCATCACCACCTTGGCTTAGCTTTGCATCCATTTCCCCGATTGTCAATTGTTGTTAGGCGTAAATCCTGACGAAAGCTGACCGAGTGTCGCTGGGGTGATTCCCATGCATGCGAGGATAAGTCTTCTATGGTAGGTGTCATTAATGGGACAATCCCCCCTTCCGTACCGCCTATGTTCCACGTACCATCTGCTCTCACGTACCTATAGTTTCCCTCTCGTAAGGGCGGGTATATAGAGAGGTTGGTATATCGGTCCGGCAATGGTATATTGAAGGGGCGACCATTTATGGGAGTCATATGAGCCAACATTATGCATTTAAACGTTCTTCAAAACTTGCAAAAACAAAACAAAACATCAAAATGCACTAAACCAGTTTAGGACACACTATTAATCCTTAAAAGAGATAATCACTGTTTGTGTATGCGTGTGTTCATTTCTGCTTAGTGTAAACAAAAAGAAAAATCATCATAAACGAGATAAAAATCTGCTTAGATAGTAGAGAAGCACCACAATGGTGTACACCCGTAGCCAAGCCCAATCAAGGGCGGACGCTGCGGAAGGTGCACAAAGAGAGGGCGCTGGTCGCCTTCGCTTTAGCCCTGAGGACTTGGCCATACCGCCTTGGCGGTCTGGCCTACAAGAGAGTCCACATCAGGCCACATCAAAAAGGAATTATTGGGACCCCCCTCTGTGGGGTATGCCCATTCAACACAGCCCCTTTCGGGAAGAAGCTTTACATGTAGATCTCAATGTAAATAGGCAACTGCCTCTTGAGGCTAGATCTGAGTGGCCGCAGCGCGATGAAGCGCTAGAGAGGCACAGTGTTCATTTGGAGAGACAACGTGGATATGGCATCTCTCCTTTGCCTCCCATCAGAATAGAAAGACAAAATCCAGAGCGCAGGGCTCTTTACACAGGGCGAGCTAACTCCGCCCGCCCCTTTCAAACCCATGAAAGGGAGTACGAGGAAAGCCATCGCATTCCTCAAGGACAACAAACAGCGTGGGAACCTTGCATTTCCGCACCTGCTAGGTATCATGATCACACATCGAGGCCCGAGCCTCAAGTAAATGTCGCCTACCTCGACAGAGGGAAGCAACCCATTGAAATTTTAGATCATCAAGATCGAGGCAAACACATAGGAAAAACATTTAAGCCTCCTGAGCAAAAGAGGGCAGACCAAGTTGACCCGACAGTCGCCAGACATGCCGCTCGCCAAGCCCGAATCACGCAGCTTGAGCAAGGTCATCAGGAGTTAGAGTACTTATACCGCCTGAATAAAGAGCGCATGCAGCGCGAAGCGGATGAGTTGCGATATAAACTACCTGAGAGGGTGTCAACCCCTCGCACCCAAAGAGCCGAACAATATGAGAGGCACAATCCTTTGGTGCAGGACAGGTCTCCGCGACCTCGTCAAGCTTTGCCTCCGAGACCTTATAGACCCGAGAGGGAGGCCACTCCCCGAAACAATGATGGGTACCCTCAGCGGGGACTCAATCAGGGTCATAGGTCTCGCCCAGAGACTCCTCAAGAAATTTATGAGGAGTATGAACCAAAAATAGAACGGGCCAAAATGCCCCATCAAGGCGGGAGGGCTGCCACTCGGCCACCCCCCCATAGGCCTCCAGTCTCCCATAACTCACAACGGGAGCAAACAAAAGAGGAAGAAATAAAATCTTTCGATGCATACAAAGCGCTATTAGAGCGTTTGGAGTCTATGGAGACAAAAGCTTACGGGCATCAAAAGCCCACGTTACGTCAACTCCGTAGTCATCCAGTGCATCCCTCGGTGCCCACACCTCTTTACCCCGAACATTTCAAGTTGCCTCAATTGGCGGTCTTTAAAGGTGAAGAGGATTCACAAGAACATGTCACAAGATTCCTAAGTCAATGCTTCGACATCCAAGATAATGACGCATTGTTGCTTAGGACATTCATAACCACATTCGTAGGCCCTGCCTCGGATTGGTTCACACAATTACCCAAACACAGCATAAACAACCTAGATCAATTAGTAGATGCGTTTCTTGAACGCTTTGCCTTCAACACAAGGAAGAAGGCATCACTGAGTGATCTGGCCAGCCTCAGGCAATATGAGGAAGAAACAATGGCAGCATACGGGAATCGATGGAGGGCTTTGCTTTCTAAGCTACCCTACCGTCCCCCTATGTCTGATCTCACACAGATGTTTGCACGGAGTTGCTTAAAATCAATCTCTGGGCTATTGCTGCTGCAGCAATACGATAGTTTAGAAGAAGCTTTGGCGCAAGCCAGAGTTATAGAAGAGATTAAGATAGGCGAAGGCGCAATCGCCAAGCCTAAAAAGAAAGAGTGGAACAAAACCACTAAGACCGGGACAACGCAATCACAACCCGCTGCGGTTAACCAAGTTGCGATAAATGTTCCCAAGCCTGTGCAAGAAATACAGCCCCAAAAGGCTAATTACCAGGGAGTGCCTCCTAGTTATGAAAAAGATAATAAGAAACAGGAGCGAGAATCGGCAGCGTCGCCCTAGGCGACAATTCACCCCTTACACGGAGTCTAGGGACTCCTTATTTGACCGCTTGTCGGCGGCAAATTTAGTCACCCTTCCGGAGATCCAGATCGTAGACCCTAACGCTCCCAAGCCTAAGGGATAGAGAGAGGAATTATATTGTAGATTCCATAGGCGAAAGGGACATGACTTGAATGGATGCTGAAAATTCAAAGGATTAATCCAAGATTTGATCGACAATAGAACATTGGCCGTGGACAACCCCATAGCGCCAAATAATCAACAAATGGGGGTATTCAAGGACCCTTTGCCTGCCCATGAGGCACAGGCAAAACCTCTCCAGATTAATGAGGTGCGACAAAATCTTCCCATGCAAGGATTTGTGGGAATGATTAGCATAGTGACCAGGAACAAAAAGTACCCAGCAGTTGCCCCCGAGGTAGCTACAAGGGAAGTTCCAACAACGTCGCAGCCTCAACAACGCCCTGTGCAGTTGCCTCTGCCTAGACCCGAGGTCATGATATAGACCAAACTCACGCAGAGTTTGCGGACCACATCGGCTAGGCTTTCCATCTACGAGCTTATTCAACGAGTCAACACCTCATAGAGAAGCTCTTATGGAAATTTTAAAAGCCATCGAATTACTGACCTCACGAAGCAAATTCTTTCAACAACTTCGTGGGACATGTGAAACGATGTACGGAGCCGGTCATTACCTTCGAGAGAGGATGAAGTCAAAACAATATCGAATGACATGGCAGATCCACCCCCGCACGTTATCGCGCGGGTCAACGGGATCCCGTACAAGAGAGTGTTGGTAGATACTGGCTCGTCCGAGTAACATCATTACCACTGCAGACACTAAAACATTTGAAGTTGCCGACCTCTCATATCACAGCCTCCACATACACACTGCGAGCTTTCAATGATGCAATATGCTCGACAGTCGGCACAGTTGTTCTACCTGTCCAGGTAGGACAAAAGACAATACCTACATTGTGCCATGTGTTGGAAGGCGAGATGGCTTACAATATACTGCTAGGGCGGCCTTGGATCAGGGACATGAAGTGTGTCCCTTCGATCGCTCACCAGTGCTTAAAGTATGCTTTTGAAGGAGAAATACATGTAGTCCCGATGGACTTAGAACCCTTCAAGTATTGCAATGCGGTGCAATTAATGCCTCAATCGACCCTCCCTTCAACGCATTTGGATTTCCAGCTAAATCCATCTAAACAAGGTCCAACACCGCAGGCACCACTGGTGACCAAAACAGCAAAATCCCAGCCAGGTGAGTCTTCATCATCTGCTCCTTCACTACCAATGCCACCTGTCATGGCTAAACAGAAGGACAAGGGAAAACAGATCATGGAAGAGGCTCAGCCCCTAGAAGAGGGGTTGCCAACAATTTCAACGGTATCAACAGAGGAAATACCTAGCACAACGGAAGTTGAGACTCCTAAAACACCAAACATGGAATGGACTCAGGAAGGACTCCCGTTCCCTCCCTCCCAAGCATCAACAATCACTATTGAAATGGCCAGTACAGGCCTGGGGGAGTATTTAGTGCAGAATGTTGTGGCAACGCCCACATTAGAATCAGTACAGGACATGGGGAGACCTCGCCTTCCCATAGGAACAGTTGTTCCTCTAGGTTACCCACCAAACCAGACAAATTTTGTGTATGGGGGCCTTGATCATGGTCTTGAACCATGCAAGCAAAAGGAAGCAGACGAAGAGCCTTTTGTTGAAAATATCAACTATCTGTCAAACCCGGACTTCGCTCTAAGATATCTCGGCCAATGCAATTGGCATGGATACGGGCTAGGCAGATATGAGCAAGGGATGCGTGTCCTTTGCCAACCAAGATATCAGATGCCATATGATAAGTCGGGAGTAGGGTTCAACCACCCCCTGCCCTTAGACATCTTGGTAGAAAATATGCAAGGCCTAGAAATAGGCAACAAGGGGGGATTGGCACCAGATCTTTATGCCAACCCAAATACAGAATATACATTGGGAGATTACCTCCCATGGTCAACAAACACCCTTGGCAACAGGAGTAATCCCTCTCCTTTGCTAGAGAGAGGTGAAAGTTCGGACATTAATCCCCAAAGAGAACATCAACGGTGTCCGGACATCTTTTGAAGCTATTCCCCTTAGAGGTTCCAGTTGAGTCAATACGGTGTCAAGAGAATCAGGTCCCTCCACCAAGAGTGGAACAACCGCAATGGGACCGGATTAACTTGCTGGAACAAGGAGAACCCTCAATGTCGCAAGTAACGATTGCTAAAGAGAATGAACATTTTTGGATCTCCAAAAGTGATTCAGAAGATGAGACCGAGATGATCTATCTCGGACATGCACGACGGAATAATCGCCCTTTAACTCATGAAGATCTAATGGGACAGATGGGCATAAGGTTAGGGCATGAATGGTGGGTAGACCCAGCGAGGTGGGACCAAGTGTTGGATCCATGGCTCCAAATTCATGATGAGCACCGTCCACCCCGAGACCCTATCATGACAATAGTGTCGAGGGCAGACCCTGTCCTCCTATCAGCACATAGGGCCGATCCGTTCGTGCCCGTTCCCCTAGAGCCAGATCCAGAGTATAGGGAGCATCTAGAAGATTCAAGTTATCACACCCACGGTAATGGAGACCAAATTCATTCCATCCACATGATCTCCATTGATTTGACCGCACCCATCCGCAATCCGGCCGATCCAGACACGGTCATTGCATCTAGACATAGATGCCATCGATTGGGATCGCGTCAATTCACCTTTATCACCATCGAGTACTGGCCTTTCGGTGAAATGCCTCATTTTACCCCAAGGACAACTCAGGATATTTTTCAGGCTGAAGAGGAACCCGAGGTTCCAAACGTAGATCTAAATTCAGCTAATGATATCCATTTGATCCCGACTCCACATCAGTTGGAGGACGGATCCCACATGTCGATCGAGGAGACGACTGATGTAGATATCGGCACAGATCCAATGAATCCATAGATTCTCAAGTCGGGGGTAAGTCTTTCCCCCGAAGAGCAAGCCGACTACATTGCCCTTCTCAAAGAGAAGAAGGAGGTTTTTGCATGGTCGTACAAGGATATGCCAGGACTAGACCCGCGGCTAGTCACGCATAATTTAACGCTTGATCCGACAATCAAGCTCGTAAAGCAAAAACTACGTAAGATGCACCCAACGAGTGGCCTTGATGGTCAAAGATGAATTACAAAAGCTGTTGGATGCAAGGTTAGTCATCTGCATGGATTATCCGCCATGGCTGTCCAACATGGTTCCCGTCAAGAAGCCCGACGGGAGGATTCGCATATGCACTCGATTTTTGAGATCTAAACAAAGCGAGTCCTAAGGATGATTTCCCCTTGCCGAGCATCGACGCGTTGGTAGACGCTACAGCAGGTCACGAAATGCTCTCCCTAATGGATGGTTTCTCGGGATACAATCAAATTCGTATCAATCCTGAAGACCAACTAAAAATGGCGTTCACAATGCCTTGGGGGACATTTTGTTATAAGGTCATGCCTTTTGGCCTTAAAAATGCTGGCGCTACCTACCAACGTGCCATGACGTACATCTTCCACGACTACATGCACAAAACCTTGGAAGATTACATGGATGATTTGTTAGCCAAGTCTCTTTTGCGCTCAAATCATATCGATGACTTAAGCAAAATCCTCGATCGCCTCATGGAGCATAAAGTTAGACTAAACCCCAAGAAGTGCGTATTTGGCGTCACATCCGGAAAACTCTTGGGTTTCATAGTCTCAAAGCGAGGAATCGAGGTGGACCCAAAGAAAGTCAAGGCAATCCTTGAAATGGTTCCCCCAACTACAATCAAGCAGCTCGAAGTCTGCAGGGAAAGGTCACGTCGATTAAACGCTTTATAGCGCAATTATCTGACAAGTGCCGACCCATGAACAAATTATTGCACAAGGGGGTTACATTTCATTGGGATGACGAGTGCCAGTCAGCCTTTGACGAGATCAAACAATACCTGGTTTCGTCGCCAGTATTGGCACCACCTAGACCAGGAGTGCCGTTCTACTTATACATCTCAGCTACTGAGGTGGCACTGGGTGCCATGTTAGCCCAGAAGAATGAACTTCACAAGGAACAGGCTACTTACTATCTTAGCCGCACCCTGGTCAGTTATGAACTTAACTATGCATACGTTGAGAAACTCTGCTTGGCAGTGGTGTTTGCTACCAAAAAGCTACGCCACTACATGTTGAGCAACACTACGTATGTTGTGTCTAAGGAGAATCCATTGCGATACATGATGAGTCGTACTTATCATAGTAGTCGCACGGCGAAATGGATCATGTTGTTGACGGAATTTGACATAGAGTTTATTGGACAAAAATCTATCAAAGGACAAGTCATAGCCGATCAACTAGCAGAGGCTCCTCTTGAAGACGATCAGCCTCTGGTCATAGAACTACCCGATGATGGGGTCTTCCATGTCTCAGAATCACCAGATTCTGATGAGCCTGAGTCACGAGCCGACATAACCCTATTCTTCGATGGTTCTAAATGTGAGCAAGGTGGTGGCACGAGAATTGTATTCTTCACACCACAGGGTGCTCCAATGCCCCTGTCATTTAAATTAAACTTCCCATGCACCAATAATAATGCAGAGTATGAAGCCTTGCTCCTAGGTCTTCAGACAACAATCGCCATGAACATCAAACGACTGAATATCTTTGGTGATTCGTTGTTAATAGTCAATCAAGTCAAAGGGGTATATCAATGCAAATGCCCAGTCCTGCAGGCTTATAAAGCCCTCGTGGACAAATTCCTGGCAAAACTTGAGTGGTATGACATCGAGGCACTCCCTCGATCATCGAATCATTTTGCGGACACAATGGCCTCCTTGGGGTCACTAATTCCGCAAGACCTTTTCGGTGATATGACAACCATTCAAGTCAAAACCTTATCGCAATCCGCGATGGAGCGTGCAAGCTCAGACTTGACGCCAGGAATCCACATGATCCAGATTGAACCATCCTCGGATAAGTTCTCTCGAATCCGAGATCGTCTGAAATGCGCCAACTAGGGGTCCTTGTTCTCCCCTACTCCCATTAATAGCAACACAACGCTATTCTTACAGGTTCTATCCCATTCAGCGTTTGCTAGGGATGAACTTCAAGAGGGATTGGTTGTTCATACTGTCGAGGTTTCTGATCAACAGGACTGGTATTTACCCATCAGAGACTACCTCAAGTTAGGTAATCTCCCGCTTGGATTGACTCATGCCGCAAAATGAGCACTCAAGCAGAAAGCGGCTAAGTATGTCTTGATAGGAGACATTTTGTATCGTCGCAGCTATGAAGGAATCCTCCTTCGTTGCTTGGACCAGCAAGAGTCCACTTGGGCGGTCGCCCAAGCGCACGATGGTACATGTGGTGGCCACTTCGGTGGTATGGCCATTGCAAAGCGCATTCTTCGCATGGGCTATTATTGGCCATCTTTAGAGCGAGATTGTTGCACCTATGTCAAGAAGTGCGTGAAGTGTCAACATCATGCCAATTTGATGCACGTACCTTCTCAGGCCTTGCAGACAGTCCAATCTGCTTGGCCGTTCTCGCAGTGGGGCTTCGATCTAATTGGAAAGATCTCCCCTATGTCGTCAGGCCGTCACACGTTTATCATAATGGCCACAGAGTATTTTACCAAGTGGGTGGAAGCGATTTCGCTTACCTCTACGATAGGACCCCGCATTGTGGAGTTCATTTTGCATAACATCATATGTCATTTTGGTATTCCATCCAAAATAGTCTCGGATAATGGGACGCCTTTCAAGAACAAAGACGTGCGTGCTTTGACCACAAAGTACAAGATTCAGCATAGCTTTTCGACACCCTATTATCCATAGGCGAATGGGCAAGCAGAAGCGTCAAACAAAATGCTAGTTGCCATCCTTAAAAAGATCGTCGTAGACAGTCATAAGGATTGGCACATTCAAATCCCACTTGCCCTATGGGCCTATCGCACTAGCATTCGGACACCCACTGGGGCCACTCCATTTTCGCTTGTGTATGGCTCCGAGGCAGTCATGCCTCTAGAGTTGGAGATTCCTTCCTTACGCATATCAATGCAGGAGTTCATCGATGATGACTCTACGCGGTAGGCCCGGTTAGACCAGCTTACGTTGCTTGACGAACGACGCGTTAATGCTCTCGAGCATTTACGTATTTATCAAGAGCGACTTAAGAAAGCTTACAACATGAAAGTTCACCCGAGGGACTTTCGGGTTGGTGATTTGGTTTTGAAGGAAAACCAACAGAATTCTAGTTTGCCGTCCCACCTAAGGGACAAGTTTGCGGCAAATTGGTTAGGTCCATATGTCATTGATAGCAAAATAGGACCCGGACATACCGGCTAGCTTCTCTTGATGGTATCAAGGAAACAGAACCCTTGAATATCAGTCATTTGCGACCATTTCATATCTAAGAGAGCCATATCCCAAAAATGCTCCAAGGATTCTTGCAATCGCTTGGTCAATCCCAAAAATGCTCCAAGGATTCTTGCAATCGCTTGGTCAATCCCAAAAATGCTCCAAGGATTCTTGCAATCGCTTGGTCAATTCCAAAAATGCTCCAAGGATTCCTAAAATCGCTTGGTCAATCCCAAAAGGCTCCAAGGATTCTTAAAATCGCTTGGTCAATCCCAAAATGCTCCAAGGATTTCCACAATCGCTTGGTCAAAAATCAAGAAAATTCAAAAACAACAAAAATCATCAAAAACAACAAAAATTTTTGCATCTCATTTCTAGGCATACTCAAATTCATCAATAGAGAGCTCTTCTCGCACCTCATCTTCATATTCACCAAAATCAATCCATCAAAAATACAAAAATACATAGTTGCATTAAAGCATTGCATCCATACATTGCATATTTGTGGTCGTATAGGTCAAAGGCACCATAGGTTGTAATTGCTCTGCTAGTCCATCTTGTTCCACACTGTTCCATTTTACAAAAACAACAAAAACACCATGCATTGCTTTTACCACACTAGAGTCAGTGGTCTTTTAATGTATCAAGAGTTTTCGTGATTCAGTCATCATTTTGCTCTTTAGCCATGTAATGTATCAAGTCAAAATATTTTATGAAGGTAGAGTTACACTTGAAATACACCTTGTTACGTAACATCCCAACACAAATTAAAACACATAAAAATTCCCAAGTTGTGTGAACGAAAGATGAAACCTGCACAGTAATCCAGGTCACCATAAGCGAAACGGTTATCTTGCTCATCCCCTCGTGCGAATGGTTCCAGAATGCTAAAAATTCACAAAAGGACAAGCTCTTTCCTATCCACTCACCTCCATATACAGTGGTTTTCACCACTACCAAATTCCAATCATAGTTGGTTCCCAAAGTTGTAAGGATTTGTACTACACGTCCCTGCCAAGGATGGGTAGTCATCCCCAAAACCTAAAGGGATCAACACCATTCACAAACAAAAATTCCAACAAATCATCATCCTAACACTTTCCATTCACCTTTGGTCTCCAAGTTGTAAGGATTCGTACTATCCGCCCCTAACCAGGATGGGTAGTCATCCCCAAGGCCTAACAGATCAATGCCCTTACTCCATAATCTCCATCATCCCCTTGGTCCCCAACGTCGTAAGGATTCGTACTATCCGCCCCTAACCAGGATGGATAGTCATCCCCAAGGCCACGAGGATCAAAGCCAATTCACAATACTCAAAACACAAAATCAAATAATAGTGGTTATCACCACTATTCAAAATCCTTGCTCAAAAAGAATTAATAGAAAATAAACAGTGATTTTCATCACTATATAGACGAGCAACTCTCTAAATCATTCAGCCAACAAACATCCTGAACTTGAATCCCTGGAATTCTCTCAGCATTCGAAAACCATCTAGGTGATCCTCATTACAAGTTTGGTTGATAGCCTATCTGGCAATGGTGGTATCCTACCCGCATGACGATATGTCTGTCACATTCGCTTTGCGTATGTACAGACCAATGTTTGCATAAGGATGAGCTAGCTTATGGTATCCTGGATAACACCACAGATTAATCTAACTAAATACAACAAAGGAGTTAGTGGAGCTAATTAGGTGATCCTCAGTACAAGTTCGGTTGAAAGCCCATCTGGCACTGGCGGTATCCTGACAAATACCACATAAATGAACTCAATTGCACACACAGGGATGTGAAATAGCTTGGTCAAAAACAAGTCCGATTCATACCTTGTTCAAAAGTCTTGTAAGATAAAGTACGGTCATGGCTAGTGAGTTAAAACTGTCTGAGCCTCCAGAAAACCTTAGCTACATTTCTAAACCAACTGCGCTACTTTTCATCCTTACAATACCATCAGAAAATACAAAAAAAGAAAAACCACATGTATACATACAAAGTCATCCACTACAGCAATCGCCTAAAAGACAAAATAACAAAGTCATAAACAGTCTATGGTGCCATAGCCAAACATCACAAATTCTATTCATCCATTTCATTTCCGCATATCACATATAAATCAAAAACATTTGCATTCATCACAAATGCATCCATCAAAAATCAACATACAACAATCGCATTTATCATATCATATGCATCCATCAATATAAAGTAGCATGCATCCATCAACATCAATCATTGTGCATAACATAAAATCATGACATATACACAAAGAAAGAAAATCAAAACAACAAAAACATCCCAAAAATGCAACACAAAAACATAAGCAATAAGCATTGCCGGACACAAGTGCTCTTGCACTTAACCTCTTGGCATATAAAAATCGATGTCGGGGTTCAAATTGTCACTCTCCTACTTCCCCAAGAAGGCTACCATAGCTGGACCGCTCCACGGGAAGACGGGTTTTTGATGATTTCACCCCATTATGGCATCACCAAAAGGGTTAACACCCACCAAAAATAGGTCCAAATGTCGGGAAATTGCACGTGCTTAAACGGTAAAACATCTAAAGGCACCCTTGCACAAGTCATCTTGGGTCAAGCGACTCGTCGCTTTTCTCATGAAGGTCATTCCCTCATCGATTCGTCGCTTGAGGGGGTAGTCACACTTAGTCACCAATCAACAAGCACACACCCAATCAAAGTAATGACATGCATTCAAAGAATCATTGACAAAGACAATCACGCTCCTGCTTGGGGCAGTAAACAAGCAATCATTAAATTGATCAAACACTTGGCATTCCCGAAGCATGAACACAAGGTTCCCCCTGTGGACAAAAGGTTACGCCCTTTGCCTAATCATGACTGATCAATGTCCAAGCTCAAGTCACACCTCACCAAAATAGGTTAACACTTGAAATCAAATTCCTTAGCTCGTCAGAAGCAAGGATTCAAGAATGCATGCCCTTCCCATACTTGGGGCATCAAAAGTTGGTTAGGTTACCAAGAAACCCTAATCATTAGTGCTTTGGTTATCTATTTTTTCTCAGCACTGCATCACCCGCAGCGCTTCCCAAAAAGGGGCATCTGTAGACACCAAAACAGCACCAATCCGATTAAGTGACTACAAACACTGATCGCATTGACACACACAGCTTTCAGGGCAGCCCTCAGAGGTCAAACAGTGGTCCTAGCCACTTACACAGCAAATTTGGAAGGTCGAAAAGTGAACAAAGCAAAGCTGGTCATTTTAACAAGCCTTAATCAAAAACTGCTTTCAACACTTAGGCAAAATTGCTTTTAAACAAGTCAGGCAAAAATTGCTCTTAAACAACTTAGGCAAAAATTGCTCTTAAACAACTTAGGCAAAAATTGTTGTGAAACATTTAGGCAAGTGCTACCTGTCGCGATATCGTGACGGTCACGATATCGCGACAGTCGCGACGTCGCACTGTCGCGATATCGCGACAGTCACGATATCGCTACCGTCATGACTTCACGCTATCATGATATCGTGACATCACGACTGTCGCGACAGCCACGACATCATGCAGTCACGACAGCCACGATATCGTGACAAATCCCACCCCGTGCCTTGTTTCCTTCTTAGTGTCACGATATCGCGACATCGCGATATCGCGACAGACTCCACCTCCGTGCCTAGCCTGACATTAAAGCGATTTAAGGCAGACATTAACAAACAAAAGCGTGCATTAAACATTTTTAAAATGCATATTAAACAAACAATTAAAAGTGCATTTTAAACATATAAAAGGAGTTAACCATTAAAAGAAAACATTAAAACAATCAAAGGCACCATTAAATCAATCAAAGGTGAATTTAATCAAAGGAGCTTAAACATCGAAGGCGGACATTAGAACGAGTGGCAGCTCTTACAGTTAATTAATGCCGCCTACTATGCATGCGCGCGTAGGTGGGCAGATTGACAGTTAGCAGACTGTCACGAGGGCAGTCGTGTAAGCCCAAGTCAGGGAGGAGTCTCCTCCCTCTTGGGAAGGCATGGCCGCCACGTGGCGTCCCCACCTACCCTTCCAAAGAGACCCCGTGGGTCTATAAAACGGTGGATTTTCCCACCCAAAAAAAGGGGGTTAACGAGCATTTTTCTTAACGCAACAAAGTGCTGTCCATTTGAAGACCCGATTGCATTCCGTTTGGATTCATTTCCAGACCTTAAATCCCGACATTGGATTACATTAATCCATCAATTCGACGACAACTCATTCTCTGCAAGATTTTGGGCCCATTCCTAGTGGATTGGCATCGAGATCAAGTTTTTAATGGGGCGGCCCGCTTGGGCACCCCGCAACTGTTCGTTAGTTTCAGTTTAATCTATTCAGTTATTACATGTTTATTCTGCATTACGCGTTATGCTGTTGAAGTAGTTCACGCTTTATGTTTGTAGGTATCCTGCATTACGCTGTATGCACGAATATATCCCACACACGTTCTTAGTTTCAAGTCATTTCATTCTGTCACATTGTAGTTTATAATGGTTAGACGTTTATCAGTTTTATTTCGATTTATTCTGATATCGCGTGTTCATCTCATCTTACGTTTTGTGTTGTCCAAATGACTCACGCTTTATGTTAGAATATATCTTGCACTACGTTGTGCGTTCGAATGTATCTTGCAGTACGTCTTATCGAATATTATCATGCAACGCAATGAAATACTAACTTGTAGGTAACAACGTTCAAAATCGTCCGACTATTTTAATGACAGTGGACCTCTGGAAAAGTTTCTAGTTTTTGTCAAATTTTCTCTATGTGCAGCAGGTGCTACTAACGCATTTATTGTTTCTTTGATTGCAGGAGAAACAACAGCAAGCAAGGATTCACCAGCATAAGCGGCGGCAACACTTTGGCCCGCCCATTTTGCATGTGGGCATGCGGAAGGAGGAAGATCAATGTGCACAATTGTAACAAAGACCCATTTAACGCTCCTAGCCCCTAAAAAGGGAGGAGACATCTTTGTAACCGAGGATAAGAAAATTGAATAAAGAGGGTTGTGCTTTAATACATCTTTCTTTTATTTCCAATTTATCTCTTTTCTTTGTTTCATGCATAGGATTAAAGCGTTATATCTTGTCTTATATTGCATAGCTATAGTGTTTCTCTTATTTCTAGAATCTCATGCTTTCACTAGGCAACCCTGGAATATCCAAAACTACGATAGGCCTCAAGCATGAGGAAATTACTTCTGCTTAGTCCCATGTTGCCCAATCAGCCATCTGCCCCACCTCACTAGACACAACTGTGTCTCAGCCTTAACCCATACTAGAAAATATCTATAAGATCTCCAGGTAACCTTCTCTAACCTGAGTCGTGTAAAGGTATCTAAATAGTTCTCAACCTCACTTGCAAAGAGACAACCCTACCCTCTCTCCTGCACCTGCTACCATAGAATACCGTAGCCTATATCTCTATCAACAAGCTATGCTCAAGTTATCCGCGGTAGTCCCCGTGGTCGATCTACAAAAATACATTTCCATCCCCAAACCTATAGTAGAAAGATACAACCCAAGCCCTTCCACCCATGGGAGCAGATCTCATATAACTTATCATATAGCTATGCCAATAAGGTAGTACCCCAAGCCATAACTAACGACTGCTATACGGTGCACTATACCAATGAAAACACTAAATCTAAAATATTCTAGGGGGAACTTGGCTCTGAATGAGTCTAGGAGAAACATATTGGCGATCAAAGTCATTAGTAAAGCATGTATAATACCCAATACATCAACCCCAAACCATAGCTCTACTAATATCCCTCCACTGGGTAGGTCACACACTACCTCCTCCCAATTTCCCCTAAAGTATCTCTACATCACTACATCTCTCCGATATCGATGAGTGGATATGATAGGGTGCCCCTCTATCGAAATGCGTAATATCCGATAGACATCCTCTAAAGTCACCGTCATATCTCCTATAGGTATAAGGAAAGTGTTGGTGCACGAATCCCAAAGGTCTATCAAGGCAGTCAAGTAGGCATGATCGCCCACCATGGGCTCTAACCGCGTCACATGCTTAAGGCCAATGACATTGAGCCATTGCCATTCATCCTATTTAAAAATGTCCCTAGCGACCTGAAAGAGAGTCGAAACTCAATACTCACTCTTCACCACTTGACAGAGCTAACAAAGTGTCAAAAATACACTCAAAATGCATAAAAAAAGTCCAAAAATACCTTAAAAATGACCAAAAAGGGGCTCCTTTTGCCTTAGTTTTGTGACCATCCCACCTAGGGATGGCCCCCAATTTTACAGCTATCCCACCTAGGGACGACCCCCAAAAATGGCTAAAATAGGGTCATTTTGACCCTTAAAATAACCTTAAAAATGTAAAAAAATAGCAAATTAATAGAAAAATAATGCATCTAAACTAGAAATAACTGCTTGCATTCCTATATTTACCAACTATTATGGTTATTTAACCAACATATATTGTGTTTTATGGAAAAAGCAAAAGAATTTAACATTTCACATTAAATAAAGAAAGAGAGGAAAATGCAGTTCGTACCCGTATCGCACTAGTTCCACAGCTTGACGAGTCCTATTGTTGGATCATGGTGATGATTGGATGTTTTGGTAGTTTTACACTTCAAAAAATTATACTCCTACTCCTCACCTCTCAAATTCCTAAGCCAAACATGCACAAATGAGCTCATTTGCCTCATTTTGGGCTTATATAGTTGCAAAAAGAGCATGGCTGCTCCTAGGTGGGATGATCATCTATTTGGAAAAACGTCCCACCTAGGGATGGCCATGAGCTATGCAGCCATCCCATCCAGGGACGACCACTAAAAAACCCTACAAAATAAAATATAAAAAACAGGGCCAAAAACCCACCAAAAATAGGTCAAAATGGTTCAATTAACAAGGGATCAAGATTAAATCCAAAGTATTCATGGATGCTCTAACAAGTATTTAATTAAATTCCAAATAAGGATATTAAGGCTGGACCACTCCATAGGAATGAATTATTTAGGCTCTCACTTCCATAAATCGTCATTAAAATGATCAAAATCATAGAAAAATTGATAGGGTTTGCAATGGGTAAAACTGACGATTATCCCAATTAAGTCATATATGTCAAGTGAATCATCATTTTCATAATTATAAATGCCTTCATAGACTCCTCACTTGAGGGGGTATTCATAACAAATATTTCATAATCAAATCAACACTTAAACACTCAAAAGTGCAATTTTCATACATTCAAAAGAGTCATTGCCAAAGACAATTTTGCAAGCCCATGCTGGGGCAAATAATCAGAAAATGCAACAAAACAAAGCCTTGGCCTCATTAAAGAATTGGGAATTCACCCATGAAAAGGCTTACAAGGAAATAAGTAACCAAGACCAAGTATACCCCAAGCCCGTACAACTATCACTACAGTGTGGCTGAAAGGTATACCAAAAGCAATCCTTAAACTATGTCAAAAGCAAGGATTCCAAGAATGTCTACTCTTTCCACAAATAGAGACATCCAAAGTTGGTTAGGTTAATGAATAATATTAATTATTTAATGGTTTAGTCATCTATTTTTTCTTAGCACTCTGTTGCACATAACACATCTAAAAAAGGGGTATATGTAGACATTAAAATCATGTAAATCAGATAAGACTGCTATGTGCCACTCTTATAGACATCATATGGCTCTATTGGGTAAACATCAGGGGTTAATTAGGACTCCCAACCAATTTTTGGAGGGTTTACCCCACTTTTTGGAGGTTTTCAGCCATGCAGCCATGGCAATCCCACCCAGGGATAGCCACAGTTCATTGTTGTCCTACCCAAAAATGGTCATCAGCAGCCGTCCCTAGGTGGGACGACCATGAACTAGACCCATCAAAAGTCAAAGGGTGGGACAAATGGAAATCAATTCCTACCATTTATCTCACCCAATCACCCAAAATTTATTGGGGGCCTATCATAAACATCAAGGCCTGCAAATTGGAGGTCCCAAATGGGTAAGCTTTCCCACCGTGTACATGGCAAGGGCATTGACAAGTGGCAAAACTTGACCTACATGCCAAAAATTTCCCCTTTGTAAATTTGCCCTATTTTTTCTATAAATTGAGGTAATCCTACCCAATTTCATAAGGAGACAATAACAAGCATTGCTCACAAAGTGTTACTCACATTTGTCCTCACATTTTTCCCAAGTATTTTCCTTGAAAACCTCTTCATTTGAAGGTGCTTTCAGGGGCATCCCAAAATATACTAAACTAATTCCAAAACCAATCAATTTTAAGAGTTAGTTTCCCAAATTTTATGACAAGACTCCTAGGAGGTTTATTGACCAGATCCAAGTGGAATTGGTGGCAAAAACCACCCCAATTTTTTGTCGTCCCCCTAGGGATAGTTAGAAGGTCTTATTGGAACTCCTAGGGATGGCCATGAAATGGTCCACAATTTTGATCTAATTTTTGTGTAGATCATTTCTATAGTATTATATTAGCGTAATGTCAAAAATTGGTAAAGTTTTGAGTATATTTGATGGGTCGATTAATGTTTTCATGATTGTAGTCTTACTTGTTCCTGCCAGGAATGGCCACAAGTTTTGCTAACAATTTCATTGTGATTTCTACTTAGATCCTTCCAAAATCACCTATTAAACATCATACTAGAATTTCAAGTCATTTGGAGTTGTTTAGAATAGTCACAAATTAATTTTATATTCATAGATGCATATTTTCTATGGTTTTCCTAGTTTTTATCACTAAACACATATGCTATTAACATCATTCAATATCTTGTGTGTAGGTGTAGGTATTCTAGGTATGAGGGAGGAGCTAAGGAGTAGTATAAAAAAAGACCAAGATAAACACTCAAGTGTTGGTTTCGAGAAGAACATTGGAAGCACACATTTATGCTCATGGAGGGATTTGATCCCTTGTAATTTGTAATATGAAATGTATCAAAATGAGAAGCCCTCAAAGGGGGGATGTATTGTAACCTTTTGAATTGATGAATTTATGATACAAGGAGAAACCCCATATTTTTACTTTAAAATATTCGTCATGTCAATATCTTGCTTGGTTTACTTCTTTAGCATCTCTCTTTTGCATGTTTTCTCATAAACACTAGATTGAATTTCAGTTTCCATTTATTAGGCAAGCTGTTTTTTATGCTTCTTCAAATCTCATAAGAACCTAACCAGTATCCATGAAACTTATATATTAACCCTATGGTTTTAAGAAATATTATATCATGATCAATCATCTCATATTTGATAATCACTTAGGGTGTAGTATCTTCTACTTGGATAGGGTTTGCCATAGATTCAATCATCTGCTTATCGTTGTTTAGGGCATCCATATTTATAACTAACCCATTCTTACTTTTAGTAAGGAATTTCAATATTGACTTTCTTGCCATGTGACCTACATTTTCTTCACATGGATCCTTTAAAGTTTCTTCTAAGATATGAAACAAGAAGTGGCACTTGTTCCTTGATCACACTTTACTTTCTACTTCATGTTTCCTACTCACACTTCCTCCTACTCGCACAAAGTGTTGTGATTCTTATTCAAAAATAATAAAATGCTTATTTATAATTCCTATAGGCACCAATTTTTTTTTATGTTTCTTTTTTTTTTGTCCTTTTACACTTTCTTTGTAAGATTTGAGTAGACAAATTGTTTATGTTTATTTCTAGAATTATGTGTGAATTTCAACATGGTATCAGAGCAGGTATGGAGTAGCATCATAACCTTCTTTCAATATTTAGGATGATTTTTCTCTCAAATATTCATAAGCATATTTTCCATAAGAAGCAAAAATAAGACTTTACCATTTTTATACTATTTTGTTTTCAGCACTTTTTGGAGAAATCCTCCTATTCTTAATTGTTAAAAGTTAGATTAATCAAAATTATATTTGATGGTGCTTCCAAAGTAGATGTAGAAAAATTCAACACATATTGTTCATTTTAAAAATTATGAAGGCAAAATTCTCCTCACTTATGTAGAATGATATGGAACTTCAACAAACAACTATGCATAAACTATTGTACTTCTTAGGAGGACCAAATTTGCCATTGAAAAAGAATTGAAACATATTTCAATTGAGGAAGGTTCACAAAATCTTATTAATGCTCTCACAAAAAATAGATGTGGGAATTGGAATACAATTAGAAACAACATTAGAAATGTTAAAATATATATAACAAAATAAATATTATTGAAGATAATTCATCCAATATTAGTGTTGATTTTTGTATTAGCAAAATTCAAATCTTAGACTTCACAACTGGTTGAATAAGATATATATATATATATATATATATATATATATATATATATATATATATATATATATATATATATATATATATATATATATATATATATATATATGTGGTATTAAAAATGATATGAAACAATTAATTGGAAAAACAAAGAAGCTTAAGAAGGATGAAAAATATCATGAAGAAAGACAAATTTAAAGTATATTTAACAAAAAAAATCTAATCTAATTTAATTAACCTTGTAATAAAAATTATATATAATTTATTTTAATGAAATTAACTTAATAATATTTACATAAATTAGATAAAACTATATTATTTTAATTCGAGCTAGAAATCCCTTCCTTATGTTGTGCTACTCCTATGGCAACTTGAGTACTAGCAAGCCTTCTATCCTTTCTTTTTTATTGATATGTTAATTATTTTATAGTTGTTCCAAGTCCTTTTTGATCCTAGGTTGATGTTCTGCATAGGCTTTTGAGGTGTGCTTCTGTACTAGCCATGTGAATGATGTAACATTTGTTTTTTAATAATATCAAGTCGCTTTCAAAAAAAAAAAATCAATATTAATATAAGTGCAATGGTTTGGGATTTGGATCTTCTTCGGGAGGTCCAAGGTTCAAACCCTGGCATGGACAAGTGTGTGAGGGGGTGGCTGTGTGTTAAATTTCCTATTGATAAGCATAGATCTCGACTTTATGACGGGTCATGGTTGGGGGGAGCTTGCCCAACCCTGTACATTGGTCGTAGGGTTTCTCACACTAACCAAATAAAAAAATATTAGTATATATATATTTAACATAATAATCTCAAAGCTTTGGATGTGGGGATAACGCAATGGTTTGGTGTTGTTAGAATTTTGAATTTTCCAAGAGTAGAACTACAAAGCATTACAAGATTTGAAGAAATAAAATAGAACTAATTGATTATTCCATGGATCAAATTTGTATAAATAACAAAGTTGATCATTGAGAGCCGTTGGATTACAACTCATAAAATTTGATGTAGACTATAACTAAGAGTTCACCTGACTCATGAAGGAGTGGAAACTCAAGTAAGTCTATCCTAGTAGAACTTAAGAGAATAATTTCTCTCAGTTATAGTCTATCCTAGTAGAACTTAATAGAATAATTACTTATTCTAACACCCCCTTAAGTGATACTAGGGGTGTATTGTGCAAATGAGTCTCGAAAATAGAGCCTGATGAGGTACTCATGTACAATGGTTTATTTTATGAAGAGATGGTAAAAACCCCATGGGAAAACCATATATCAAAAAATAAAAAAGGAAGAGGCATGTCTTTTATTTGCAAATATTGTCCTCTTAATACAAAAAAAGGTGAGTCCTGGCAACATGGCCTGATGAGGTACCCATTTACAATATATGAGAGATGGTGAAAAAACCACATGGGAAAAAATATCTGCTATGAAATAAAGAGGTATATCTTCGAATGGTGAAGATTATCCTTAATAACAAAAAAATGAGTCCTGGTAACATGGCCTGATGAGGTACTCATGTATAATATGTAAGGGAGAGATGATAAAAAAAACCACATGGGAAAAAACCATCCTCCAAAGAATACAATAATAAAAGGAGAGGTGAAAGACCTCTGTTTCAATGTAGTTGTAATACTCCAAGTTTCTCTTGCAATTGTATGTAACGCAGAGAAGGAAATGACTTGGTGAAGATGTCTACAACTTGATTTTCAATTGGAATATAGTCCAAGTATATGTCCCTGTTCTAAATATGTTGTCGAATGAAGTGCATGTGTATCTCAATGTGCTTGGTGCATTGATGCTCAACTGGATTACGTGCAATATGAATTGTGATATGATTTTCACACCAAAGAGTAATATGTTTGTCATGGAAAAAATCAAATTGTCTTAGAATATGATGAAGCCAAAGATCTTCCTGACTTGCTAAAAATGCTGCCCTATATTCTGCCTCTGTAGATGATAAGACCACTGCTTGTTATTTTTTTGCATAACCAAGCAATTGGAGAAGAACCAAGGCAAAAGACATAGCTAGTTGAACATCTGTTTTCTACTGAACCTTCCCAATATAATTTGTGTAACCAATGATATCCATGGGTTTTACCTCATATAAGAGCCCAAAGTGAGTAGTTCCTTGCAAGTAGCGGAGGATTATTTTTGTTGCTTGCCAATGACTAAAATGAGGTTGATGTGAGAATATGGATACTAAGCCAACAACATATGAGATATCTAGATGAGTATGAGTAAGGTATAACCGACTCCCTACAAGTTGACGGTATAGAGTTGCATCACATAGAGGGGATATGCAAGAAGTACTTATATTGAATCCAGACTAAAAAGGTGTAGGAGAAGGTTTGCAATATGTCATTTTACACCTTTGAAGAAGATATAGAGTGTATTTTTGTTGACACAATGAAATCCCTCTATCCATTTGATTTATTTGGATCCCAAGAAAGTAATGAGCTAGACCCAGATTAGCCATATCAATTTTTTTAGAGAGGGAGTCTTTTATAGTCTGAATGTGAGCGAAGTCACTACTAGTGAGTAGTAGATCATCAACATATAGAACAAGTATGGTGATTTTTCCTTCATCTCTACAAATGTAGACTGTGTTATCAGACTCACAATGAGAAAATCTCGAGGAAAGAAGGAAGAAGTCCATTTTTTCATACCAAGCTCTAGGAGCTTGTTTGAGGCCATAGAGAGACTTCTTTAGCCTACAAAAAAGAGAGGAGTATTGAGTGAAACCATCAGGTTGTTCCATGAATATCTCTTCCTTTAAGTCCCCATGTTTTTTTTTTTTTTTATTTGTGGAAAACATCCCAAAAGGGATGCCACTTTCGGGTAAGACCCAAGGAGGCAGGGGTATCCATTCCGCCAAAAATGCCCAGGACTCGGACCTGGCCTACCACCTTTGACATACTCAAGGAGCAAACAAACACACAAAACCAATTTAAAAATAAGTAAATAACAACAAAAATAATAAAATAAAATAAAAAACATGCTCCTTGAGTGTGTCAAAAACAAAAGCACAACCAAACACGCACAATAAGATAAAAGAAACCACAACACAAACCACATAGAAAAACACAAGAACCACATAACAAAACACAAACAAGACAAAAACAACAGAACACTACAAAGA
This sequence comes from Wollemia nobilis, assembly GCA_028583015.1. Lineage (NCBI taxonomy): Eukaryota > Viridiplantae > Streptophyta > Pinopsida > Araucariales > Araucariaceae > Wollemia > Wollemia nobilis. The sequence continues at coordinate 5,358,061 of JAQPPZ010002230.1, read as the reverse complement.
CATAACCCAAAAAAAACATGAAAAATAAACACAACCAAAACCTAAAAAAAAATAAAAAATAAAAATAAAAAACAACCAACAACAGACAATAAACAAAAACAAAAAACATAGAAAACACTCACACATAAAAACACGAAATAACACAAACAAAGAGAAACCCAAGAACAAGAACGAAAAAAACACAAGAACAATAACAAAAAACATAAAAAAAAACATAAAACAACAAAAACACATGAACAACAAAAAACAACACAAAGAACACAAAAACAAAACAAAACAAAAGAACCCACCCACCTTAAAAAACTAAACAAAAAAAAAAAGAAAAAAGAAAAAAGAAAAAAATGAACATAACAATGACCTATCTAGACCAGAAGACTATTAAGGCAAGAATCAACAGAGGAAACAAAATAAAGAATAGAATGAGCTAGGGAACTAAAAAAATTGAATGAACCAAAGAGAAGCAAAAAAAAAAAAGCAAGAAGAAACTAGGTACCTTCAAAGCTGGAGCCATCCAAAGAAATGATAGAAAGAAGAGCTTCCCTAATTTGAGAAGCCCACCATATAGGAGGGTGGCCATAACAAGTAAGATCACCTTTGTCCAAAGCCCAATTAGCTAAAGCATCAACACTCTTGTTTTGATCTCTGACCACATGATTGTAATCAACTTTCAAAAATCCCATCCGGATTAATTGAATCTTCTCAATAATTCTTTTTATTCTCCAATCCACCTTATGATTCTTAGAAGGAGTCTTCAAGAGATTAATCATAAGTTGAGAGTCGAGACTCAACTAACACCTTTTCCCATCCAACCTTAGTAGCCTCTTGAAGGCCTCCGAGGATACCATACCCCTCGGCAAGGTTATTGGAAAGAATACCCAAATTCTCGAGCAAAAGTAAAAACCAGGGAGCCATCCGAAAGTCTACCAATTCCTCCCACACTGGCTTTTCCAGGGTTCCCTCTAGAGGCTCCATCGGTATTGACTTTTCCAAAATCCTTAGGAGGAGGTTGCCAATTTCTAGTCCTATCCATCTTACTAATACTCACATTCCCTTTAAGTTGGTTGCCCTTAGAAGATTTAATCTTCAATATTTGCATCACTTGATCCCATCTTTGGTGGGAGTTTTGGGGGTGATTAAGGAGTTGATGGACTGATTCAACTAAGTTGGCTATGGTCTTTTGCCAAATATAGTGAATATCCTTCCTATCTTGATTAAAAATTTGGTTGTTCCTTTCATTCCAAATATTCCAAAGAAGAATGGTAGAACCCATCCAAACTAACTGCCTAATAAAATGATCAACACCCTCTTGATTAGGCCAATCCCTCCAAAGTTGTTCAAAAGTAAAAAAATTGGACCACTGTAAGCCAAGTAAAGTGGCCATTCTCCTCCATAGCTCGGAGGCTAAAGTACACTCAATAAAAATATGGTTGATATTTTCTACATTCTCTTCACACATTTCACATCTAAAAGGGCCATGAAAACCACACTTCATAAGTTGCTCACCGAGTAAGCACCCTATGATGCAATAAAAGCCAATTAAAGAACCTCACCTTAGGCCAGAGCTTTTGAGCCCACAATCGAGAAAATATGTCAGAAGAATGGTTGGGATTATTATGGCATAAGGTCAAATAACCTTGAGCAATCGAATACTCACCCTTAGTAGTGTTGTTCCATCCAAAACAATATTTTTCATGGGACCAAGAGAGGGATCTCATATGAAGGATGCCTTGGATATCTTGTCTTTGCCTTTCTGGGATTTGAATAGGCCAGTCCTCAATAGGGATCCAATATCTACCAACCTTTGAATTACCAGTATGGTACCGACAGTAATTAGCCACCTTTATCCAATTAGCTCGGTGAAGCTCCTCCATCCAAGGCCTCCAATCGGGAAACTGAGTTATCAAAGGCTTGTGACCATCCCAAGAATCTATCCAAAAATTTGCCTGTTGACCATTATGAATGATCCAAAATAATTTTTTCTTTATCAAATCCTCACCAGTCTTAAGAACTGCTAAAATGGGAGAACCTTTGGTAGGAAGTTGATAGCGAACAAGGTCTTCAGGACTTTTGTTCTCGGCATATTTAGCACGGAGATTATTGGCCCAAAGAGCATTGGGGTTATGCAACATCCTCCAATATAATTTAGCGGCTAAAGCTTTGTTGTTATTAATAGAAGACCGGAATCCTAACCCCCCTTCACTCTTAGGAAGACATAAAGTATCCCATTTCACCAAGGCCCATTTTCTTTTCTCCTTAGTACCACTCCAAAGGAAACGATGACTGATTTGATCCAATTCTCGAAGAACAACCTTTGGGATATTCAAAATGGAAGAAACATAAATAGGAATAGCTTGAAGGACTGATTTTACCAAGGTGATTCTACCCCCGGAAGAAAGCCACTTGTTGGTCCACTTTCCAATTTTCTTCTTGACTTTGTCCAACAACCAATTCCAATATTTATTTTTCTGCCTTTGAATATTTATGGGAATACCTAAATAAGTGATTGGAAGAGAGGTCTTCTTATATCTTAATTTATCCAAGACCATGGATTCCTGTCTAGCAAAGCAGTGAAAGAAAATAACTTTAGATTTGTCTTCATTGATCAACTACCCAGTAGCCTTAGAAAAATAGCTAATGATTTGCTTAATATTAGAAGCTTCCTTAATTGTAGCTTTACCTAAAAGAGTAGAGTCATCCACAAATTGAAGATGAGAGATAGGTCTAGCTCCATGAGCAATGGTAACTCCCTCAAGGGTTTTGTTTTCCCTCTTTTTGGTTATAGTCCTACCCAAGCATTCAACAAGAATGATGAATAAATAAGGGGATAGCGGGTCACCTTGCCTAATACCTCTGGAAGCTGGGAATGACTGAGAAGGCCTGCCATTGATAAGAACTAAGTAGGAAACTGAAGAGATACATCCCATAATCCAATCCATCCAATCCTTAGAGAAACCAAATTGCCTCAAAACTTTGATAAGGAAGTGCCAATCCACTCTGTCATAAGCTTTGGATAAGTCTAACCGAATGAACATGGAAGGAGAATTTTGCATATCCATGGAATGGATGGCTTCTTGAGCAAGAACTATCTCATCTACTATTTGACGTCCTTCCACATAACCCCCTTGCTTAGGGGAAATAATCTTATGCAAAAGAGGCTTCAACCTTTATTCCATGATTTTAGTAATGATTTTGAGAAGAACATTACATAAAGCAATAGGTCTAAAAGCTGAGATATGATCAACCTCTTGAGCTTTTGGAACAAGAGTAATATAAGTTTTATTGATAACCTTCAAAATTTCTTTGGCTTTCCTGGCTTCTTCCACCACCTCTAATAAATCAACATGAAGGATATCCCAGAACTCTTGGTAGAACTCAATGGGAAAACCATCAGGACTTGGGGTTTTCCCTTTTTGCATTTTAAAAACTACTTGTTGAAGCTCATTGATAGTAATAGGAGCAGTCAAAATAGAGTTCTCCTCAGAAGTGATAAGAGAAGGGATTGCTTGAAGAACATTTTGTTGTGAAGGCTGAGTCAAGAGGAGTAGCGACAAAAATATTGGAAAAGTAATCAACAACAATAGAGTTCATGCCATCCCAAGTATAAACAACATCTCCAGAATCTGATTTTAAGGAAGAAATAAAGTTGTGAGATCTTCGAGCTAGAAGAGATTTGTGGAAGAAATTTGTGTTTCGATCTCCTTCTTTGAGCCATTGAATTCTAGATTTTTGCTTCCATAAGATTTCTTCTCTTTTTTCCCATTCCTCTAGCTGAGTTGTGAGTTTAATTTCATCTGCACTTCTCTTCTCTGTGAGGCCATCTAAATGGATTTTCTTATTCAAATTTTCAATATGAGCAATAACTTCATGTTTTTTTTTATGAACATCCCCAAACTCTTTCCAGTTCCAAGTCTTGATTTTGGATTTAATGTATTGCGGTATTTTGGCAAAACAGAACATCTTAGTCCCATGCCTAGGTTTACCTTCCTTCCACCATTGTTGCACACGAGGTCTGAAGGAAATGTCTCTAAGCCACATTAATTGAAAATGAAAAGGAGAGAAACTCACATTGGTTTTCCACATTTCCACCATGACTGGCCAATGATCCGAACCAGCATTATTAAGAGTCTTCACTTTAGGAATGTGACCATGGATTAAGAAATTTTTAGAGAGCAAAAACCTATCCAATCTCTCCATTATACAAGCTAAGCCTTGCCTTATGTTAGACCAAGTCATAAGGCCATTATCGAGTTGGATATCCACAAGATGGAGGTTTGCAATATATTCGCTCATGAGGTCGGTGCTTTTGTCCAAATTTCTATTTCCCCCCCTTTTCTCATCCAGAGAGAGGATGGTATTGAAATCTCCTCCGATCAAGATCCAAGATTTAGGAAAATGAGAGATAATATGAGTAATATCCTTCCACTGTCTTCTTTTTTCCTCCAAAGAAGTCGGAGCATAAAGAGTAATGCAGAGCATAATCTGGTTGGAATGTCTACTTTGAATAGCTATAGCCAACAAACCCCAACTGCCAACCATATGGTGAATAACTACCTCTTTTGGGTCCCAAAGACAAGCAATGCCACCCGAAGTCCCTTGGGAGCCGAGGGAAACCACTTTTCCAGTTGGCCAAATTTTACTGGCAATTGAGTCCATATCCTCCATTGACATCTTTGTTTCTTGAAGGAAAACAAGATGTGGATGATTTATCTGAATCATTCTTCTAATTTCATTTTGTTTTGAAAGACTCCCTTTGAGTCCTCTAATATTCCAAGTGATGATCTTCATTAATACCGGGGCTAAAAAAGTTGGGAAGGGCATTAATCTTACCTTCCTCTACAAGCTTTTCACCTTCTTTTACCATATGATATTGATTGGTCTTGCGACCTGCTTTTTGATTAGAATCCATCTTCAATTTTTTTCCCTGTTTCTTGACTTATTCCAATTGAATCTGAGATGGCTTCTAACCTTGAAGAATGCTCGTACACAGCCAAAATTTTACTAGATGGTTCAACGGAGTCTATATTGGGACCTGCATTATTTGAAGTTTTGACATTTGAAAGATTGTTTTTCTTGTGTAAATTTTCTCCTTTTTTTTCTGTTGAAAACCTTTGATTTGTTGGTTTGTCTCCGAGTTCTTCCCTTCATATTTAAATTGTGTTTCTAAGATTTTAGTTTCCATTATTTCCTCTTCCTCACTTGGGACATCATTTGTGGAAAGGATTTCAAACATATTAGCGAGATGACTTTGATTGATCCTTCATAACTGGTTTTTTTGAGTGTTCTTCTTCTTAGGTATTTGGAAACCTGCTTGAGTTTATATCTTCTTTCTTTTGATCAGGAATTTTATTTGGGCAAGCACTGGCCAAATGACCATATTCATGGCAAATTCTACAACGAAAAGGAATGTTCTCATAGTCCACTACTTGCTCCCAAGTGTCTTCCCCAAATTGTAATGTGATCTTTTTAGGTAGGGGTTTGTCAAAATCCATTAAAACACAAATCCGAGCATAAATAATATGTTCAAAATTTTGAGTACAATCAGCGAGTCATCATAAAAGTTCCTAAAGAGTTTCCAATTGAAGAAAAAATAGTAGGATTCCAAAATTCAATAGGGAGGCCAAAGAGTCTAACCCACACGGGAGCTATAGAAGGCATCTCTTCTTCGACTTTAAATTTAGTATGCCGGGGCTTCATGAAAAGCCCTGCCCTTCCAAAAAACCAAGGACCCCCTTGAAAATTTTTCTCTCTATCTTCATTATTAGCAAATAAAACAAGAAAATAACCATTTGGATAAATAGAGATTTGTAACTCACCTTTAGTTTTCCAGCTTTTTGCAGCCCGGACTTTGAAAGCAGATAGACTCGGACGAAAACCCACGAACCGACAAATTAGTCCTCTTTTTTCCAAATCTTCAATGTCGGTCTGAATGTTACCCATATCAAGCTTAACAATAGGAGTTCCATCAGTTGCTTTAAGACATCCTGACTCCGTTTTCCTGGGATCAATCTTAGGCATTCTTAGAGGTTTATGGGAAGCCCTAAGATTGATATTAGCATTGGGTGAGGCTGTCCACCATGAAGGGCATCCCTAAAATTCATTTTTGGGACTGAGTCTTCGAAATTCTTACCCTTGACAGGGGTTTTCACAGTAGAATTATTTTGTGGGTGCACCTTAGCACCAGATTCACTTGAGATATGAGCCATTTTTTGATCAACTGCTTGAAACTTGTTTCGTGATCTCTTTAATCCTTGCCCTAGACGTCGTGGAAAGGTATGGTTTTCACTTTTCTTTTGTGCAGCAAATTGGAAGCCGTTGTCACTCAAGTTCACGAGTATGATCTATTGAAAGATAAATTTCTAACCCATATTGGATCCCCTGCAACATTTCCTACTAAAATATTGAGCATAAACCACAAAAATATTGGCCGCTAGGGCCCGAAGGCCCTAAAAACCAACCTCTGGAGCTGCTTGCACTCAACCCGAGATGAAACCCTCGCATAGCCGCTTGCCAAATATCTCGTTCACACATAGGGATGCACTAGGATCTGTGTTGCTCCAAATGATATGAAAATTGGTGGAGACGTTCTAGGGTTTTTAGGCATCTACCCTCAAAATTTTAGCTCAATCCGAGTCCGGATGAGTGAGATATGGCCGAAATGAGTTCAACAGTTTGGACTGTCTTGCAAACACTATTCAAAATCCCTTTAAGCCCCCATGTAAGAAAGCACTTTTTACATCCATTTGAAAGACAGGCTACTTTTGGGAAGCAACCAGAGCAAGAACCAGCAACTGGTGCAAAGGTTTTAGCATAATCAATTCCTTAAATTTGAGAGAAACCTTTGGCTACTAGGCGAGCTTTATGTTTGTCAATTTCTCCATTAGGCCCATATTTTGTTATATAAATCCATTTACAATGAACTAATTTCATTCCTTTAGGTAGGGGAACTAAATCCCAAGTTTAATTTTTGATTAAGGAAGAGAATTTTTTCCCCATGGCATCATCCCATTCTTTAATACCAGTTGCCTCTTTGAAGGATTGAGGATCAGAGGAAATAGACTAACAGACAAGACCAATACCTCTAGATTATGGAAGATTTTGAATGTAAGGAGTAGCTTATTTAACAATTATGCGGGCCCATTTTGGCATAGTGGAAGGAGTTGAAGGAGTGGAAAGACTTTGAGTTGGAGTTATAGGTTCCTCATCTTGATCATCAATCTCTAAATTAATATCTAAAGTTGGTTCTTCATTATATTGAGGCTACTATAGGAGAAGGCTCAATAGGAGAAGAGGATGGTTGAGGATCTTTCTGAGGGATTTTTTCATCAAATTGGACATTCCTATGAAAAAAATCTCATGAGTTGTGGGATCAAGGAGTCTGTATGCTTTCATTTCCTCACAATAACCAATAAAGATGAGATTTTTGCTTTTCTTGTCTAGAGTATTCATTTTCTTCTTTGGGATGTGCACCCAAGCAGTACACCCAAAAATATTGAAGAAGAAGACATCTAGTTTTGAGCCAGTCCATGCTTCTTTAGGAGTTAAATGGTCAAGAGCTTTATGAGGTGTATGGTTTTGAATATAGTTTACACAATTTATAGCTTCTACCCAAATTTTTTTTGGAAGATCTCTTGAATGGAGCATGTAGTTTGCCATTTCCTTCAATGTTCGGTTTTTCCTCTCTACAATGCCATTTTTCTAGGGATTATGGGAGGCAAATGTTGATGAATGATGCCATGATTTTATAGAAATATGAAGAACTCATTACTGTAGTATTCCCCCCCATTATCTGTGTGAATTTGCTTGATGTTGCAAGAGGTCTGATTTTCAACTAAGGCTTTGAAGACTTTGAAGTGGGACAGAACATCACTTTTATATTTTAGGAAGTAGACCCAAGTTCTTCTAGAAAAGTCATCAATGAAGGTTAGAGCATATTTTTCTCCTTTGAAAGAAGGTTTTGGAAAAAATATCAAGTCACTATGGATTAACTCTAGAGGGGATGAGGCTTTTAGAGAACCAATTTATGGGAAAGGATCTTGATGTTGCTTTACAAGAGCACATCCAAGACATACTCCATAAATATAAGTGACTTGAGGTAAACCTGATACCATTTCATGGGTGCTCAATTATTTTAGGTAGTTATAACTGAGATGACCAAACCTTTCATGCCAAATTTTACTTTCAAGATCTCCATGAGCCACAAAATAGGAGGCCCCTTATGGATTTTTGAATCCTTTGAAGTGAAATAGGTGAGTTTTGTGATCAATATCTCATTTGGCTACAAGAGAGTGGGGGTATTGTAAGTCTCTTATCTCAACTCCTATTGGAGAGAAGAGAATAATTTTTCCCTTTCTAGAAGTGCAAATTTGATAGACAGAGAGGAGATTTGTTGCAATGTTTGGAACATAGAGAAAATTATTTATAGAGCCACCATAAATGGATATGTCACCCTTTCCTTTGAATGGGATAAAGGAGGAGTCACCAAATTCTATGCTACATGTTGAACTTGAGGAGATAGAAGAGAATGACTCATCTGAAGCAGTCATGTGATGAGTTGCTCCAGAATCTAGGACACAGTAATTAGATGAAGTATTGGTGGTCTTCCATTGGAAATTTAGGGATTTTCCTATTTTCTTTTTACTGTCTATATTTTTATCCTTTATAGCTACCTCTAGTTGTAATCTTTTCCAACATTTGTTTGTAGAATGACCATTCTTTTTGCAGTGAGTACAAGTTATGGGATTTCTTTATTTCTTTTTGAATTTCTCTTTAGTGGAGGTGGATGCTACTAAGGCTTTAGAGGAAGAGGAAGAGATCTCATACTTTGCAAGTTTGGTTTCTTCTCTAGTTAGTCTCTCATAGAATTATTCTAAGGAGGGTATTTTGAAACTTGCACCAAGAGCATCTTTTGTAGATAGAAAGGTGGTTGCGAATATCTGAAATACACCATTTAATTTAGAAAGAATTAGATAGATGCATTCTTTGTATTTTTTTTTATCCTTACCACTACCTTTAAATTGAGTAACGACTTCTTTGAATTTTGTGAGAAAGTCAAAAATATTGCTGAAGTCGTCAGGAGATAAAGCTATTAATTCTGCCTCAAACTACATTGACCTCATTTGATCTACTTTCCCAAACAAGTTCTTTAGTTTCTCCTAAATTTTATGAGGATTTTTACAATCTGTAATGTGAAACCACAAGATTTCATTTACATTAGAGCTTATAATACCCATTATTTCATATGTCTTTCCTTTACAAACAAATATTTCATATTATTTTTCAAACTTAGGTTGCTTTTCTTCTAATAGGTGTGTAAGCCCTTTTTGAGAAATGAGATTTAAATATTTGGGTTTCCATGTATGGTAGTTATGAGGAGTAAGAGGATCAATTATATTCATTGAATTCATTTTGAAGTTAACCCAAAGTTCCCGCCTTTAACTTTAATTTAGAGAATGCAATGGATATTATTTTAGGAATGCCTGTAAGAAACACCAAATATCTCAAAATACCCGCCCTAACGAGAGGGAAACTATAAGTAATTTGAGGATATTGATATTAATTTTTAGGCTTAAAGTGAACAAATATGCCAGGCATATATATATTTTCTCTTCAAATACCCGCCCTGATGAGAGGGAAACTATAAGTATTGATTAGATTTGATACTTAGAACATAGGCTTTATAACCCGCCCTTACTTGAGGGAAACTATAAGTTATTTAAGATGTGCAATGTGGTGTATTGGTGATATAATAAATTTATCTTTTAGAAATATTTAAGAAATGATAAATAAATTAAAAAGTGTTCGTACTTGAATATTAATTTTAAGTTAATTAGTAAAAAAAATTAATCAAAATAAGTTATTAATCGAGAGATAGAAAAATAATATATATATATATATATATATATATATTATGAAACCATAGAGAGACTTCTTTAGCCTACAAACAAGAGAGGAGTCTTGAGTGAAACCAAAAATTTGTTCTATGAATATCTCTTCCTTTAAGTCCCCATGCAATAAAGCACTTTTTACATCCATTTGAAAGACATGCCACTTTTGGGAAGTAGCCAGAGCAAGAACCAGTCTAACAGAATCCATTTTGGCAACTGGTACAAAGGTTTCAACATAATAAATTCCTTCAATTTGAGAGAAACCTTTGGCTACTAGGCGAGCTTTGTGTTTGTCAATTTATCCATTAGGCCCATATTTTGTTTTGTAAATCCATTTACAATGAACTAATTTCCTTCCTTTAGGTAGGGGAACTAAATCCCAAGTTTTGTTTTTGATTAAGTAAGAGAATTCATTTTCCTTGCCATAATCCCATTCTTTAATATCAGTTGTTTCTTTGAAGGATTAAGGATAAGAGGAAATAGATTGATAGACAAGACTAGTGCCTATGGAGTTGGTTAATATGGATGATGGAAGATTTTAGATGTAAGGAGTAGCTTCTTTAACAAGGATGTGGGCCAATTTTAGCATAGTGGAAGGAGTAGAAAGAGTCAAAAGACTTTGATTTGGAGTTATAGGTTACTCATCTTGATCATTAATCTCTAAATTAATCTATAAAGTTGGTTCTTCATTATATTGAGGTTATACTATAGGAGAAGGCTCAATAGAGGAAGAGGATGGTTGAGGATATTTCTGAGGTAATGTTTCATCAAGTTGGACATTCCTATGAAAAAAGACCTCATGGGTTGTGGGATCAAGGACCCTATATGCTTTCATTTCCTCACAATAACCAATAAAGATGAGATTTTTGCTTTTCTTATCTAGAGCCTTCCTTTTCTTCTTTGGGATGTGCACCCAAGAAGTACACCCAAAAATATTGAAGAAGGAGACATCCGATTTTGAGCCAGTCCATGCTTCTTCAAGAGTTAAATGGTCAAGAGATTTATGAGGTGTGCGGTTTTGAATATAGTTTACACAGTTAATAGCTTCTACCCCCAAAAAATTTGAAAGATCTCTTGAATGGAGCATACAGTTTGCCATTTCCTTCAATGTTCGGTTTTTCCTCCCTGCAATACCATTTTACTATGGATTATGGGAGACATAATGTTGATGAATGATGCCATGACTTGATAGAAAGATTGAGAACTCATTACTGCAATATTCCCCCCATTATCTGTGTAAATTTGCTTGATGTTGCAAGAGGCCTGATTTTCAACCAAGGCTTTGAAGATTTTGAAGTGGGATAGAACATCGCTTTTGTATTTTAGGAAGTAGACCCAAGTTTTTTCTGGAAAAATCATCAATGAAGGTTAGAGAATATTTTGCTCCTTTGAAAGAAGGCTCTGGAAAAACATCAAGTCACTATGGATTAACTCTAGAGGGGATGAGGCTTTTAGAGAACCACTTGGGTGGAAAGGATATTGATGTTACTTTCCAAGAGCACATCCAGGACATACTCCATCAATAGAAGAGACTTGAGGTAAACCTGTTACTATTTCATGGGTGTTCAATTCATTTAGGTAGTTATAACTGAGATGACCAGACCTTTCATGCCAAATTTTGCTTTCAAGATATCCATGAGCCATAAAATAGGAGGCCCCTTATGGATTTTTGAATCCTTTAAAGTGAAATAGACGAGTGTTGTGATCAATATCTCCTTTGGCTATAAGAGAGTGGGGATATTGAAAGTCTCTTATCTCAACTCTTGTTGGAGAGAAGAGAACAATTTTACCCTTTCCAAAAGTACAAATATGATAGATGGAGAGGAGATTTTTTGCAATGTTTGGAACATAGAGAAAATTATTTATAGAGCCACCATCAATGGATATGTCACCCTTTTCTTTGATTGGGATAAAGGAAGAATCACCAACTTCTATGCTACATGTTGAACTTGAGGAGATAGAAGAGAATGACTCATCTGAAGCAGTCATGTGATGAGTTGCTCTAGAATCTAGGACCCCATAATTAGATGAAGTATTGGTGGTATTTCCTTGAAAATTTAGAGCTTGTCCTATCCAATTTTTACTGTCTATCTTTTGATCCTTCATAGCTGCCTCTAGTTATTATAATCTTTTCCAACATTTGTTTGCAGAATGACCATTCTTTTTGTAGTGAGTACAAATTATGGGATTCCTTTATTTTTTTTTTGAATTTTTCTTTAGTAGAGGTGGAGGCTACTAAGGCTTTTGAGGAAGAGGAAGAGATCTCATATTTTGCAAGTTTTGTTTCTTCCCTAGTTAGTCTATCACAAAATTCTTCTAAGGAGGGCATTTTAAAAGTTGCACCAAGAGCATATTTTGTAGATAGAAAGGTGGTTGCAAAGATTTGAAATACACCATTTAGTTTAGAAAGAATTAGATAAATACATTCTTCTTCAGTTTTATTCTTCCCATTGCCTTTGTATTGAGTGAGGACTTCTTTGAATTTGGTGAGAAAGTCAACAATATTGCTGAAGTCTTCAAAAATTCTATGTTGTTAATTCTGCTTCTAGCTGCATTGATATTAGTTGATCTACTTTCCCAAACAAGTATTTAGTTTCTCCAAACTTTCATAAGGATTTTTACAATCTATAATGTCAAACCATAAGCTTTCATTTACATTAGAGCTTATAATACCCATTGTTTCATACATCTTCCCTTTATGAACAAATTTTTCATATTCTTTTTCAAACTCAGTTTGCTTTTCTTCTAATAGGTGTGTGAGCCCTTTTTGAGAAATGAGATTTAATATTTTGGGTTTCCATGTATGGTAGTTATAAGGAGTGAGAGGATCAATTGTATTCATTGAATTCATTTTGCCAAAGAAAATTGAAGTGAACCCAAACTTCCCCCCTTTAAATTTAATTTAGAGAATGCAATGGATATTAGTGAACATAAGCCTTTAAGAAACACCAAATATCTCAAAATACCTACCCTCACGAGAGGGAAACTTTAAGTAATTTTGAGGAGATTTGATATTAATCTTAGGCTAATGAGAACAAATATGCCAGACCTATATATATTTTCTCCTTAAATACCCGCCCTTACGAGAGGGAAACTATAAGTATTGAGTAGATTTGATACTTGGAACATAGGATTTTAATCAGCCAGACTCCTATATTGGTTATCTTAATAACCCACCCTTACGTGAGGGAAACTATAAGTTATTTAGAATATCCAATATAGGTGCATAGTTATATTTGCTCTTTAGAATTTTTTTAGAAAGGAATAATGAATTGAGAATAAATAGATTAACAAGGGTTAAGTAAAGATATATCCTCGCTTAAATTTCTTTATCAATTTTTTTTTATATAAATTAAGAAACTCTTTGTAAAAAATTAATCAAAATAAGTTCATTAATATAGAGACATATTGCAAAAAATGAAATAATGAAATAATATATATTAATGATATATCCTCACTTTCATCCACTAAAAAAATCTCTATATAATATTAAAGAACTTTGGAAAGAAAATTAATTAGAACAAAGTAAAGAACTTTGGAAAGAAAATTAATTAGAACAAAGTAAAGAACTTTGGAAAGAAAATTAATTAGAACAAAGTAAGTTGTTTAATATAGAGATTTGCTTTAAGAAGGAATTAAAGAAAGAATAAAATATTTTTATTTAAGATCTTTAATGTATTAAGGAATGTAATTTGAAATCAATTATCCTCACTTATATTTCATTACCAAGATTTATAAACAAATGACTTATAAAAAAGGTAATGAGGTAAAAATAAAAGAGGCAAAAATTGACGCAATAACAACCCCCCTCGATGCTATGATAGGTGCAAAATGGCACCTATAAATTCCCGCCCCCAAAAAATTATATTATAGAGATTACAACTGTCCTTTATATCTTCTGGCCAAGGAGAGGCCGAAAAGAAAAGGATAGAAAATTTTGAAGGCTACAATTTTAAAAATATCATATGTATATTTTTATCTTAAAAAACTTAGCAAATCAGAGCTGAAATTTAATTTATGTCAGATAGAGGACAAGAGGCAACGAAGAAACGTTGATGCTGCATCTGTCAATGAACAAGTGATGCCAATGGGCAACGAGGAAGGAGCTTTGAAAGGCTACGATTCACTACACTAAGAGTTGAGTAGGGCAGAAACATAAAATATTATAACGATACCTGAAGGGTTAATGTCCATGATAAGCGGGATTGGAGCTCCAAAAAATGTAAACTTTTAAAGGTTTGCTTATTATCACTACACCTAAAAGGTTAATAAAGGAAGTGAACTTTATAAAAAATTAAATAATTAATTACCACCTCTTGTTGCGATTGTGATACGTAGGGAAGGCATCATAGTATGCAGAGAGCGTGCTGAGAATATAAGAGTCATGGAAGATGCCATAAAGGCACACACTATAGAGGCTCTCGGGAATGAGGATGTTACAATCTTCATTTTAGTAGAGAGTCTCTTGTGGTTGCATATGCGAAATGTAGGGAAGGCACCCGAAGTAGCAGAGAAGGCGGTGAGAAGAGAGGCTTCCTGGAAGATGAGAGGAAGGCAACGACGCCACACACACAAAGATATTCCTTAAAAATAGAAGACATTAGGCATCAAAAAAACCTAACACAAAGCACAGAATGAGTTCTGTTGAATATCCATCTATGGCACACTTGCAAAGATCCTCAAAGGATAGAAGACGATAGGCACCACTAAAAAATTGCAAAAAAAAATGAGGAGAGTATTTGCATAACAAGCTAAAACAATATTTATATAGATATTACCATAAGCAAATTCCTCAAAAAAAATTATAGATATAAAAAACAATCTACAATAGATATAAAACCTATTAAAAAAAAAAAACAAAATATAAGAGAGTAAGAACCAGTTCGAGAGGTTGTCTTCAAGAGAGAATGCCTAGCAAAATCCATCCTGCTCTGGTACCATGTTAGAATTTTCCAAGAGTAGAACTACAAAACATTACAAGATTTGAAGAAACAAAATAAAACTGATTTATTATTCCATTGATCAACTTTGTATAAATAACAAAGTTGATCATTGAGAGCCGTTGAATTACAACAACTCATCAAATCTAATGTAGACTATAACTCAGAGTTCATTTGACTCATAAAGGAATGGAAAATCAAGTAAGTCTAACCTAGTAGAACTTAAGAGAATAATTACTCTCAGTTATAGTTATCTTAGTAGAACTTAAGAGAATAATTACTTATTCTAACAGGTGTTTGGATCTTCTTCAAGAGATCCAAGGTTCAAATCGTGTGGTGTGTGTGGGATTATATGTTTATCCTATATTGATAAGTGTAGCTCTCCACCCTATTGATAAGAATAGCTTTGTACCTTATGAGAGGTCATGGCTAGGAGGGGACTGCTTAGATTTATGCATCAGTCATAGAGGTTTATCACACTACCCCAAATTAAAAAAAAAAAAAAAAAATTCACAATTTTTTTAAATTTATCTATTTAATACTCAATATTAAATATTTAATACTCAATATTAAATACTCACCTAGATGGGCTAGGTGGAAAAAACCCATGCATATCCAAAAAAAAGAAAAAGAAAATACTCAATATTAAAAAAATAATGATATTCTAACTTGTTTATTATCAATAGGTTTCTGAATTGCTAATAAGGTTTTGGTTTAATGGTTGAAAGTTGAAACATATGCGGGTTCAAATATGACGATACAAAAAATATTGCATAGCTTGATGTGACTAATAACATTTAATATAAAAATATATTATAAATTTTTTGAAAACCCAATCAAAACTTTATTTATATTTAAAAAAATTAGTTACAAAATCAAACAAAGAAGAAGTCCTAAGATTAGATTATAAACTCCATATATTTTAATGCCATTTATTATCAAATCATCCCACATAACCTAATGAAGTGCAATGATGCAACATTATTTTTCAACCAATTCAATATATTTATATACTATTCAATATTAAAGGAACTTGACATGAATCTCTTTATTGTATAAACAACCCTTTAGAATTTAATGTCTACTGTAAGATGGGGATATTTTATTTTGACTAGAAAATTGCTTGTTCCACCTTATCGAACATACTATAAAGTATTGTCTCTATTTTTTTAATTTACAAATGTTCATAATATGGAAGAAGGGGTTTTGAGAGGATTACCAAATATATACAATAAAGACACAACAAAAGAGACTGCCTCCTAGAGATAAAAAAAGAATAGGTAAAAAAGAGAGAAACAATATCCAAAGAATTACATATGAAAAACAGAGATAATTCAAACTCGCTCAGAACCAAATAGAAAGCATCTTGGGAGAAGAGATACACCTGTTCAAAAGGGACCCACACATAAAATTAAAATTCTTTATTATAAAGCATAAAATAGAGGATCCTTCTCATGAAATCAAATTTGAAACAAAGTTTTCTACCCAAGAGAAAATTCTAGATCAAGGAGGACCCATAGAGCAATAAACAACTACCTGACCACGAGGCCATATGCTTCCAAGAAACCAAGAAAAGATGTTGGCTTGGAAGATGTCCGCTTGGAGTATAGCCGAGCTCAGGAAACATATCGAGAAAAAATATCCACTTGAGATATGAAGAAACATCATGGTAAGGTCTCCCAAGGCCAAGAGAACTTCCTTGCAAACATGAAAATAAAATACAATCAACCACACTAGGTAGCCTAGCAAAAAACCCTTTCCAACTAAATAGAGAGCACAGGCCAGAAAAAGACTCAGATCACCATGACACCTCTGACACCCTCAGAGAAACCTAACCAAGAAACTATCTTCAGAACCCTTCCTACACAATCATCGTGCACGCACATGGTCTCTCATCAAAGACCAAACAAACCCGTAGAGAACTAGGCCCATCAGACTATCTCTTGCTTCAAACAAAATAAGAGGTCTCCCAACCCTCACCAGCAAAGAAGAGGCCTCCCAACCCTCACCAAAGATACCTAACCAGGAAGCCTTCACCAAAACCCTCCCTCTATGTCCATCATGGAAGTGAATGATCTCTCCTCAAATACCAAAAACACTGAAGAGAACAAGGTCCACCGGAATACGTCCTAAGTCAAACGAGCAAAATACCTTTTGAGTAGCCTAACGAGGAAGTTATCACAAAAGACCTTCCTCTGTGGTCATCATGGAAGCATGTGGTATCCCCCCAATGACCAAAAAACACTATAGAGAGAAAGGCTCACTGGACCACCACCCACATTAAATGAGCAAAAGACCCTAAAACCTCCAACTGATTGCTTAGAAATTGCCATTGGAACCCCTCCTTCATGAAAAACAAGGAAACACATGGTCTCTCCCAAAAGACTTAACAAAGCCCTAGAGAAAAGGATCTGTTGGATCACCTCCCACATTAGACGAGCAAGAACCCAACCAACCACCCAAAGAGGTGCCAAAGATACAAAACACCGTGCCCACCTAAATAGCTAGCACTGAAAACGAAACAAGAAAGATAAGAGAAAACATATCACCTCCTAAGAAGCCTCAAGAAAATATCAAAATTGGATCGCAAAGAAACCATAAAGAAAAAGGCCTCCCAAAGCTCAACGAGAACCGCTAGGAAGGAAAGATGGCATCCCGTCCTCCCACCAAAAACAAAAAAAACTTTTAAATTAGAAAATAACTCTTAGGTGACTTCCAATTATATAAATTTAATATTAAAATTACCAAATTACTTAACTTATTTATGTTTTTTAAAAAATCTATATATAAACAAACTTCTTCTAGAGTTAAACTCAACCCCATTCTTTATCATGTCAAAGCATATAACCTAATGAAGAACCATTATGCTAAGTTTTTTATACTATACATATTATAAGATTTTATAAGATTTAGACATTTATGTATTAACATATCTATGCAGAAATTAATATTAACACTCTAGGAAACTTGTCATTATAAATATTAAATATTTGTTTAGAAGACTTTGCATGTATAAAAATGGTGATATTTTATTTTGATTGGATAATGAATATTTTCACCTCAACACCATATATTAAAACAAATAATAATATTAGTATTATATATATGGAGTCTAGTATGGCTGTGTTTCTTGATATTAATATATTTTTTTAAATAAAATTTTAAAAGGGTTGTGTTTTTTTTTCTTGAACTAAAGTTTCTTTGGATTCGATTAATATTAATTATAAGTATAATAATATTTATTATTAAATAAAATATTATTTAAATAATAAATAAAATAATAAAAATATTAAGATTTATGTAAATGATGTCTTATATTTATAGTTATATAGATAAGATTTTAATGGTTAATTGTGAAGATTTTGAATTTTTAAGTAGAGATTTAAATTTCAAATTTTATGAAAAGAATTTTACACTATGTTTCATAGAAGATTGTACACCATATTAGTAACTTAAGTATAGTCAGATAATCATATATGAGGTAAAAAAACACTATCTTTAAAAAATATTATAACCAATAATTTCCTCAATGTTAAAAACTATTTACCCACATGTTGTAGGTGATTTGGAGAGGGTAGGGTAATCCTCCATGGGAAGTCCCTGGTTCGAATCTCCACCTTATCAAACATACATTGGGTATCCAAAATCCAATTGATAATGTTGGTGCAGTCAAGACGCCTATCCAAAATCCAATTGATAATGTTGGTGCGATCAGGATACCTATCCATTGAAGGTTCGAATCTCCACCCTATCAAATACACATTGGAGTCTTTGGGAATATTTTCCAAGCCAAACAAGAGATTGTTGATCAGTTGAATGTTGTAAAAAACAATATTCAAAATAGGAGTTGGGAACCTAATCTAAGGCAAAGAGAAAAAGAACTTATGTCAAAGTATCACAGCATCCTTACCAGGGAAGAGCTTTTTCGGAGGTAAAAATATTATGCCCTATGGCTAAAGGAAGATGATTCCAACACCAAATTCTTTCACATGTCCAAACTCAGATACAAAAGCAATAATAAAATTAGATAATTATCTAGAAGTGATGGGACAATAACCTCCAACATTCATGAGATCAAGGAAGAGACTGTGTCACACTTTGAAAATATTTTAGGGCCTTACCCTCCTTGTCAACCTCAATCTCGAATTGCTCTTATGCAAAACATTCCAACTCTCATATCCCAATATTTCAATGACATCCTCCTAAAAGCTTTCATCAATGATGAAATAAAAGATGCAATGCTTTCTATGCAACCCGATAAAGCTCCTGGAATTGATGGCTTTCCTCTTATGTTATTCCAGCACTTCTAGGATATAGTGGACCAAGATATTTCTGTAGTTGTTCTAGATTTCCAACGAAATAAATCATTACCCAGGGACATTAACTCAACTTTCTTGGTGCTCGTTCCCAAATACCATAACAAAAAATCCATATATGATTTTAGACCAATAAGTCTCTGCAATGTATTTTATAAGCTCATCTCAAAGGTCATTGCTAATAGGCTCAAAGAAGCACTCCCAACCATTATAGATCATTTCCAAGAGAGTTCCGTCCGATGGAGATATATCACTGATGGCATAATAACAATCCATGAACTCATCCACTCAGTCTCCAAGAGCAAGAAACCTAGTATTTTCTTAAAACATGATATGAACAAAGCTTTTGATCGGTTATCCTGGGAATTTCTCTTTATTGTCCTTACAAAATTTAGATTCCATGATGAGTGGATTGCCCTAATTAAAGAATGTTTAACTTTTGCCTAGTTTTTTGTCCTTGTTAATGGTTCTACTACAGGTTTTTTCAAGAGCTCCAGAGGTTTAAGGTAAGGGGACCCGCTCTCTCCCTTCCTCTTCATCATTATGGCTGAAGCCCTTGGGAGATCCCTCAAACAAGCGGGCTCTCATCAAGACATATTCAAGGTCCAGAGTTGTTACACACAAACAATTTGTAGATGATACGATTTTGACCACCATTTCTTTTGTTCTTGGAGTAAAAATAATCAAATCCATCTTAAAATTTTATGAAGCTGCTGGTCAAAAGATCAATTTTGACAATAGTAGAATATTTTTCCTAAACACCCCTATTCACAGACAACAAAACACATCAAGAATATTGGGATGTAGCATTTCGAGTCTTCCTTCTATATATCTTGACATCCCCTTGTTTCACGATAATATGAAAAACATGATGTGGAATAATGTTATTGATAAAATTCTCAAGAAATTAACTAGCTAGAAAAAAGCCCTATTGAGTCAAGCTACCAAGGAAACTCTTATCCAAGCAAGCCTCCAGAGCATTCTGGTCTTCTTCATGTCCATATTCAAAGTCCCGACCTCAATATGTCAGAAGATTGAGCAAATACAAAGAAAATTCCTTTGGTCCAGGAATGAAAACCGTAATAGATTGTCATTGGTAGCTTGAGATAAAGTTTTCTCTAAGAAAGATAAAGGTGGACTAGGCTTCAGAAAAGTTCACCAAATGAACCTGGCCCTCTTGGCCAAACAAGGATGGAGAATTGCCAAAGAAGCTCAAGCCTCATGGATGGATATAATCAAAGGCAAATATCTCTAGCATAATTCCTTCTTGGAAGAATTCCCCATTCCTAGCGGATCTCACTTCTGGAACTCGACCATCCATACTAGAGAAATTGCCAAAAAAGACCAAAGGTGGTGACTTGTATTTGGAAGGAATATTAAATTCTGGGAAGACTCTTGGCTAAAGGACCATCTACTAATCAACGAGCCTACTCTGGCCATTATGAAACCTATCACAAACTAGTTGTTTGAAGATAGAGTGGCTAATTTTATTTCTCAAATGTCCAACTGCAAGCAATGGAAAATTATTCTTACCAATAACCTTAGTAATGAACTTTAAAATGTTGTAATAGAAATATCAAAATTGCTAAGGGTCTATGTCATTCCAAGAATCCATTCCAAAGACACTAATGTCTAGAAACTTTGCGAGGATGGTCAATTCATAGTCAAAACTGCATATCACATTCAAGATTCTCCAGCAGAGTCATGGGCTTGTGCAAAGCTTGTTTGGATTAAACACTTAATTCCAAAGGTGAGTTTCTTTTCTTGGCTTAACTATTGATAATATCATTAAAAGAGGTAGGTACATCCCCAATTGTTGTGTTCTCTATAAGTCTAATTGGGACTCAACCTTTGATTTGTTCTTGAAATATTTGTTCTCCGTTGGCATATTGAACTCCCTCTTTGATCTCTTTAGCATTGTGTGGGTTTAGCCATCATCCCTTTGTCAATTATTAGAACAATGGCCAAATCCCTTTTCCAATCCCCAACTAAAGTTCCTTTGGTCCACTTGTCTACATCATTACCTATGGCAAGCATGGTTGGAGCGTAATAATAGAGTGTTAATGGTTTGAGCAAAATCCTTGGTCTATCTTCCATCGTGTCATCACTCTTGCCTCAAAGAATGCCCAACTTGTTTCTACATATGAAGTCCCTAAACTTGACCTTGAAACTTGCTTGTTTAATATGTTCAAGTTTAAGTGCAATCCTTTTGTGGCCTCCTAAACCCATATTGATAGATCTATTATTAAGTGGAATCCTCCTCCGGTTGGTTGGTTAAAACTAAATTTTCATGGCACGAAAAAGGGAATCTTGGGATGGTCGACATTGGGGGCATTATCAGAAATGATAGAGGTCAAATAATATTTGCTTATGTGGACAATATTGGGATTCAATTCAAAAACCTTGCAGAAGTGAGAGCCATGTACCAAGGTTTGATAATTATGCAGGAGTTTTATTGTGATCGCATCATTGTTGAAGGTGATTCCTTGCTTGCTAACAATTGACTCAAAGGAAATCAAGTCCCGTCGTGGAGTGTTCACAATATGATTAATGAATGCAAAAGCTTACTGGGTAGGTATGCAAACATCATTATCCAACACGTGTATAGAGAAGGAAATAAAGCAGTACATTTACTTGCAAACAAAGGATTTCTGGAAGAATCCCTTCGCATTGGGTAGTTTGACTTCCTAGTGGGACTTGTGGAGGAAAACCATGGTGATGGAATTTGTTTACTTTAGCAAGTATGATGGTCCAAGTAAGCCTATTGACCCCAAATGAGACTCCCTTACCTTTGGCCTGGGAGTAATCACTTCCTACGTGGTATTTTTACTCATGAGAATTTTGAGATGTAGGTCCATGTCAACTCAAGTGACAGTTATGGTTTCCTGTTCTGGTTTGCGTGGTTCTTGTTCATGGTTTTCTTGTTTTGACGGTTTCTCTTATTCATTTTCTGGATTTGTTGGGTTTTTTAGGAATTTCTAGGTTTCCCTTTTTGTCTTTTTGGATGGTTTGATTAGGTTTTCCTGAATGTTTTTTTGTTTTTTCGGCTTTCAATGTTAATCCTAGTTAGGTTCACACTCATTTCTCTCTATAAAAAGTTTTGGCTCCTTTATCAAAAATAATAATTATTTAGTTTTCACTAAAACCACTATAACTCCTATTCACCTCTCACCTCAGTAAATTTTTACTCTATACAAGTTGTTTATTTCCAATGACATATTCTTCTGTTGGAATTTCGTTCCACTTTAATACCTCTTCTTGTTCTACTCCAAGTAAGAGGACCCCAAAAGACTCAAGATTGGAACCGACCTCAAGCTAACAAACACTCTACGACCCTTGATAAATTGATATATAATATAACACCTTCTACGTAGCATTTTTTGTCATTAAGTTAAGCTAAACATGCAATTTACTATAAACTAAAATCTTTGTGTTGAAAACAATCTCCAAAGTTTATGCTTCATCAGTTAGTTATTTATTTAAAAATTATTTATTTAAGTTTAAATCTTTTAAACAAATTGTGTTATTTATTGTATGGAAATAATTATTTTTAAATTTAAAACAGAAAATTTAATATTTGATAATCCTAAATATGAAGTACATCAATAATTTATGTTTTTGTTTGTTTATTTGAATTGAAGTTAAGTATAAAGAGTGACATAATTAAAAGCCACACTCCTAAATCATAATAAAAACCTTCCTTCATAATTTAAACTTAAATAACTAAATAAAAAAAATTAGAAAACAATTTGTTACCAATGTCAGATACGTCCCTCGTAAATCTTCCCTCTTAAACTTAAGTAACTGAAAAACAATTTTTTTTCAATGCTAGGTACGTCTCTCATAATTTGAACTTAAGTGACTCAATAACAAAATTAGAAAATAAATTGTTACCAGTGCGAGGTACGTCTGGCGAATGTAAAGTCCCTGTCTTACAAAAAGAAAGACAATAAATTTGTTTAAAGGCCATCAATTTAATTCATCAAACACTAATATCAAACCGCAGTTTTGCCATTTTAATGTTTTCTTTCGGCTGGGTTCGAACTCTACAACGTATCTTCATCACCCGCCAAATATTTGTCTCTATTCCTCAATTCCAACGTGGGCAGTTTGTCTTTATCTCCATGAAGCTTCAGGGTAACAGCCCCTTTGTCCTCTGCAATAACTATTTATGTGACTAAACGAGCCCAATGAAAGCTAAACGTGCCGTGACGGGACTGGTTCTGGCCCTTTATGGTCACAGTTTGTAAGAGAAGAGACAATTCACAAAAGCTAAGTTAGCTGAACTGAGACAGTTTTCAAGGCTAGCTATATCAAGCCTATTTTCGACACGTTTGAAAGTCGGTGCGTCAACCTGCGCCCTTTCGTCCTTCTAAACGCATGGGTTCGTACTGCGCTTCACAAAAAAACTCAGCAAAACTGTGCATTAAAGGTGACGTAATGTTTAGTTTCATATGCACAATAACAAACCCTCTATATTATTTTTGTAGAGATATTAAATTAGTATATTCTTACATTCTTAAAGAGATCAAATTTTTGTAAGAGATAACAAACCCTCTAGAGATATGGAATTCGTAAAAGAGTTGGAAAATTTTAAAACCTCCTGGTCGAAAACTAGAATTATAGAAAAGTAAAGAAAATAGAACTGGATTCGTGTGCACTTCGACCATTCCTTCTATTAAGGAAGATTCCTTCTCTGTGCATTTCAACCATTCCTTCTGTATTGTATAGGAGGCAATAGTAACCCGGATTAGGTATTTTAAATTTACGGTAGCTAAACCCGTTGCGTACGAGTGCACCGACCGTTCCATGTAAAACGTGGCCCTGCGCAGGTTTACCATTAATTCTCTTGTGTTTCTCCGCACATGCTTTCCATGGGGTACAATTTCTTGGACGAAAAATAGCTTGGACTTACTCGTTACACGTAAGTACCTAGGTCCTTCAGCCATTTATATAAGGACTGCTTCCCTCTCCAGAATTCCCAACAGAAGCGGTAGTCCAAGTTGTTCTGCGTCTCATTGCTGGAACTGGTTTAGATTCTCCCAGGTAATCTTCACCTTCAGTGACTATCTTTATCTATCGTTTATGAATGTATAGCAGGGATTGATGTGGTGGTATATGGTCATGCGTAGCTGCCAAATGGCGTTCGTTCTCGTATTCATGCTGGCATTCTCCTCGTTGTCTCCCCAAGCTTTTGGATACGGTGGAGGGTGGCAATCAGCCCATGCTACTTTCTATGGCGGCAGGGATGCTTCTGGAACCATGGGTCAGAAAAAAATAGAAATAAAAATAATTCACCAGTATTTGTCACAGAGAGAGCTAGTTAGTTATTACTAGATCTAGTTAGTTCCTAGTTTTCAAACAAATAAAATTTTCGTTCTAATTTCTTTCTTTTCTATCAGGAGGGGCATGCGGATACGGTAATCTATATAGCCAAGGATATGGAACCGACACTGCTGCCCTGAGTACGGCGCTTTTCAAGAATGGGTTCGCGTGCGGAGCCTGCTTTGAAATAAAGTGCAATAAGGATCCGCAGTGGTGCTTGCCGGGGACAGTAACCGTCACCGCCACAAACTTTTGCCCACCAAACTCTGCACTTCCCAACGACAACGGCGGATGGTGTAACCCCCCACTTCAGCACTTCGATATGGCTCAGCCTGCCTATGAACAGATCGCCAAGTATAGAAGCGGCATTGTCCCCATTCTCTTCAGAAGGTAAGTAGCCACATTCACAGTTTAAAGTCATTAGCTCTAATCTCCATTTAAATGTTAAAATGAAATGGAAGAATGCCTTAACGTATTGCAGGGTGCCGTGTACGAGGAAGGGAGGAATCCGGTTTACCATAAATGGGCACTCCTACTTCACTTTGGTGCTGATAAGCAATGTGGGAGGAGCAGGGGAT
Organism: Wollemia nobilis; assembly: GCA_028583015.1. Taxonomy (NCBI): domain Eukaryota; kingdom Viridiplantae; phylum Streptophyta; class Pinopsida; order Araucariales; family Araucariaceae; genus Wollemia; species Wollemia nobilis. Next base: position 5,333,018 of record JAQPPZ010002230.1, on the reverse strand, counting down.
GTTAAGGCAGTGTCGATCAAGGGTTCCAACACTGGGTGGCAGGCGATGTCAAGAAACTGGGGACAGAATTGGCAGAGCAATTCATACCTCAACGGGCAGAGTCTGTCGTTCAAGGTGACCACCAGCGATGGGAGGACGGTAGTTTCATATAATGTGGCTCCTTCTAACTGGCAATTTGGCCAGACCTTTGAAGGAACCCAATTTTAGTGCAATCTTGGTATATTGTACGCATTTGAACAGCTGAGGTGTCTTCTATGTTGGCACCCGCTCCTCATTGTTAATATTAGTATTCTGTTTTCATGAGGGCAATCGTATTTACCGGTTTGAATATTGGTAAATACATGTCACCAGTATCCTTCATGAGATATTGCGTGCGCCTATTCTGTTTTAATGATATAGTATAGATCGATTGATTGTTAGCATGCCCCAATAAATTAGAGATAGCATTCACATGTTGTATCGAATGCCTGTAATTTGATGGTCTGCATTAGCTTTTTAAAGTCGTGAGGAAAATATCAACTAAGGCGCTGATTTGATTTAAACGCACCGTCCTGTTTGACAGTAGAATTTACTGAGAGACAAGTTCACCGATTTCGTATGAGTCAGATTCTCATACGGAAAGACTTCTTTTTAAAGCTGAAATAGCTGGTGCTGCGCAAGAAAACATTCGTAAAGCTGACACTAGTTGCTAACTATTCCTGTAACTCATGATTTACTTACTATGACAACACACAGGTAGTAGGGCAGACCGTTCTGAAGTATAAAACTTTTCTATTATTGTGAAGCATGTCCCTAAAAGGTGCGCCCATGTTTTAACCTCACGGAATTATACATCGAGGAAAAGAAAATAATGCCTTTGAAGGTGGCTGGTCTGAATGAAAGTGAATACAAAATTCATTTCAATACCATTTAAATTTAAAAAGAAAAAAGCGTTGCATATAAATAATCGCGTCAAATATCCAATGGAGAAGGTTCAAACAAAGGATGCTTAGTAACTATAACATGGTATGATTTATTGACTTTTAAAAAGTTACGAGGTGATTTAGTAAGAGAGTCCTAAGAAGGCCAAATAAAATGATTAATAATAATATGAGTTTAATATATTTTTTTATTGGTAGTAGAATGGGTTTTAAAGGGTCGTTGAACCTATTCTAAGTAGGGTTTTAAAAGGCATCCCAAACCTTAGATCTAGTATTAAGATATCAAGAAAGATTGCGCTGGATTCTACAAATTCAACTCGAAAATTCAAAGAAGCAACTTCCTAGCAAATAAGTTGCAGATTTTATCAAGCAAATACAAGAGATTGTCACGATCAAACAATCAAATGACAACATGGACGAACATAGGAGAAACCGGCACCCAAAACAACATTCAAATTCAATATTTAAAATTAAAATTTGAAAATCTCGCCCAAAGCTGCATTCAAATTCAAAGTTCAAAATTTGAAGATCCTGCCCACCATTAGGGTCCTAAATTTGGAAACCAGGCCTCACCATTGGAACCTAGGGGTGCTTAGAGAACCAGAGATCCTATAATACCGCCTAAATTGGATTAGATCTACAACAACAACATCCAGCCTGACAAACAACTGAACCAAAAACAACCAAAAATCACTTGCTGGAAGCCTTTCTCAGTGAGGTCTTAGGAGGTCTGCCAACCTTTTTTTTTTACCCCCAAAAAAAGAAATCCTTTTTTCATGCCACACTCCTCAACACATTTGTTCCAAGTCTCCATGATTGGAACAACCTCATTCTCTTTAGGATGCAGAGCCTCAAAACTATCCTTTAGAAGGGGTTGTACTCCATTAGCAATTTTAGAGTCAATCTCCCTTTTCTTGAGCGCTCTGTTGCTAGGTCTCCCCACTTTACTTTTGACCCCTACATCAATACGAGATTTCTTGTGACTTCTAGTCTTCGGACCTGGAGAGCCTTTCTCAAACATAGATTTTGGAGAGGCTAAAGAGCTTTCCATTAACTGTTGAAGAGTTAGATCATCCATGTCAAGATAGTCAAAGGAATTTTGGAGGATAAGACTAGAGGGACTTACCTCTTCTCCACTCTCCCCAAATTTAAGAAGTTGAACAATATCCCCCGCTGCTGGGCTCACTTCCCTTCTCTTCACAGGAACCCTGTTCAACTCCTCCTCTCCATAAAACATGTTTTATGGAAGGTATTTCTCTTGTAATTCCTCACTGAGCCCAACTTGAGAAATAGAAATCAGATATTTTCCTTTCAATTTTTGAGGGTTTCGCTTAGGCATCGACTTTTCACTGAGATTCTTACTATTTTCCTTACGACCCATATAAGTACTCAGAGATTTAGGATGCAGGGAGTATAAGCTCTTATGGTGCCCACCCTTACCACACTCCTGGAAAACTTGGGGTTTATTTTCATATTCAATGTTCTGAACCTAGGTACCAAGGTTAGAAAAGAGCTCAAAAGAGCTTGGTAGATCCTTCTCAATATCTGCTATCACACACATTCTAGCATAGAGCATTCGAGATTTGGAACTGGTAGTCTGATCAAAGAAAATCAAGTCCTTGATCACCTTGGTAATAGCTTGGAAGATGCTCTCATGCCAGAGATGAAGTGGAAAGTCTGGTAGCTTGACCCATAGTGGGACAAAAATAATTCTCTATGTCAGGGGATTAAAATCTGGGGCTCATTTACTAGGGTTATGCATAGTGGCTATTTATCACCAAATTGGCTAAATTTTAGATTTTTAAATTTTGGAATTGGCTAATATTTGGGACCCTTGACCAGGGCCCATTAGCCAATTTTTTTTTTGGGTCGATTCACCCAATTTCCAAGCGTTCAAGCAAAGTTTGATACACATCAAAGGATCTAATATCCTCTTCTTTGAGGAGGATGAGGAATATTAAGCATAGATTGAGGTGGTTGATTGTCATCAGCCGTATCTCCAAAAGGTGCTTCTAAGTAATCCTCATGATCACCACTAAAGAAGCATGGAAAATGGATTGCCTAATAGATGGAAACTGAAATGTAATCTAGCATTTATGAGAAAACATGCAAAAGAGAGATGCTAAAGAAGTAAACCAAGCAAGCTATTGAAATGATGAATGATTTCAAGTAAAAAGGTGGGATTTCTCCTTGTATTCATAAATTCATAAAATTAAAAGGTTACAATACATCCCTCCTTTGAGGGCTTCTCATTTTGATACATTTCAGATTACAAATTACAAGGGATCAAATCCCTCCATGAGCATAAAGGTGTACTTCAAATGTTCTTCTCGCAACCCACACTTGAGAGCTAATCTCAGGCTTAATTTAGACTGCTCCTTAGCTCCTCCCTCATTCCTAGAATACCTGCACCTACACACAAGATATTGAATGATGTTAATAGCATATGCGTTTAGTGATGAAAACTAGGAAAACCATAGAAAGTATGCATCTATGAATATAAAATTAATTTGCGACTATTCTAAACAACTCCAAATGACTTGAAATTCTAGTATGATGTTTAATAGGTGATGTTATAAGGATCTGAGTAGAAGCCACAGTGAAATTGTTAGCAGAACTTGTGGCCATTCCTAGCAGGAACAAGTAAGACTGCAATCATGAAAATATTAATCGACCCATCAAATCTACTCAAAACTTTACCATATTTGGATATGATGCTATAGAAATTATCTACATAGAAATTAATTCAAAATTGTGGGCCATTTCATGGCCATCCCTAGGAGTTCCAATAAGACCTGCTAACCGACACTAGGGGACAACCATAAACTGGGGTGGTTTTTGCCACCAATTCTACTTGGATATGGTCAATAAACCTCCTAGGAGTCTTGTATTTGAATTTGGGAAACTAACTCTTAAAATTGATTATTTTTGGAATTGGTTTAGTGTATTTTGGTATGCCTCTGAAAGTGCCTTCGAATGAAGAGGCTTTCAAGGAAAATACTTGGGAAAATGTGAGGAAAAATATAAGTAGCTTTGACCCTAGGGCCAGAGCTAGTCCGGTCACGGCACGTTTAACTTTCATTGGGCTCGTTTAGTCACATTAATAGTTATTGCAGAGGACAAACAGGCTGTTACCCTGAAGCTTCATGGAGATAAGGACTGCCCACGTTGGAATTGAGGAATAGACACAAAAGACATGTGAGATAAACAAATATGTGGCGGGTGATGAAGATACGTTGCAGAGTTCGAACCCAGCTGAAAGAAAACATTAAAATGGCAAAACTGCGGTTTGATATTAGTGTTTGATGAATTAAATGGATGGCGTTTAACCAAATTTATTGTCTTTCTTTTTGTAAGACAAGGACTTTACATTCGCCAGACGTACCTCGCTCTGGTAACAATTTTTTTTCTAAATTTGTTATTAAGTTAGTTAGAGAAGGTTTTTGTTATGTTTTAAGTAGTGTGGTTTATTATTTGTTGTAATTTATTTTAATTTAAATAAACAAACAAAAACATAAATTATTGATACACTTTAAATATATTTAAGATTAATAAAATATTAAATTTTTTATTTTAAATAACATAATTTGTTTAAAAGATTTAGACTTAAATAAATAATTTAAATAATTCCTTGTAGACTTTGTTTATAAAGAAGTTTCCATAATAAATGTAACCCTAAATGGGGCTTCTAAAACCGTGTAACGGTTTATTAAGATTGTTTAACCACAATATCTATATATAAAGGATGAAGCACAAACTTTGGAGATTGTTTTCAACGCATAGACTTTTGCATGTTTAGTTTAACTTTGTTGGTGCCACGAATAACAAAGAATGCTACGTAGAAGATATTATATTATATATCAATTTATTAAGGAATAAAAGTTTATTGAGGTGGAGCAAGTGTTATAGTGGTTATAGTGAAAACTAAATAATTACAATTTAAAAATCATTTTTTTATACTAAAATATTGGAAAAAAAGATAACAAAAGAATGAAGTGTAAGTACTTTATATTTTATGTTACTAGATTTTATTTTATAAAAACTAATATATATTTTTATATAATTATGAAGATATATTTTTTTTGTTAAAAAATATATATATTAACAGAAATTCGAAAGTACAATATAAAATTCAAATAATTTAGTCTTTTGACTATTACTCAAGTAGTAGTCCAAATAAAACTATAAATTCAAACTAATCTGCCTACCCAACAAATTAACTATTCTACCATTGAAGCTTATGACTATTGGAACAAGACCTTCTAACATCCTTTATCATGGCTAGAATTGAGGAACTGCACAAGAACATAGAAGATCAGAGAAGAACATACTACACAATGGCTTGCACAAGAATTGCACTAAGACTTACACAATAACTATATGAAGAACTGTACAAGAACTATGTGAAGAACTGCACAAGCATTCCCTGAAGAACTGTACAAGAGCTTCCTGAAGAACTGCATAAGAACTGCATAAGAACTGCACAAGAATTGAAGAACTGCACAAAAACTATTAGAGTAATTACACAAGAACAACCTAAAGAACTGCATAAGAACTGCCTAAATAACTGCCCAAGAAATTGCTTAACAAGTCAGCCATAGCTTCCAACATTGCCATAAAGATACTGAACAAGGAGAAGATGGGTCCTAGTTTGGTCTGGCCACCACCTAGGAAGGAAACCATAGCACCTAATATCTCCTTTGTCAAGAGCCAATTTGCCATAACATCTACCACTCTTTTTTGTTCTTTGGGCACATGATTGAAAACAACCTCTTGAAAACTAGAAACTATTAATCTAATCTTATCTATGATCCTTTGAATTTGTCAGTCTACCTTCTCAGCCTTGAAGTTGAATTTAGGTAATTGATCATAATTTGAGAGTCTAATTTTGCTATCATCCTTCTCCATCCTACCTTCAGTGCCTCCTGCAAACCTCTCAAAATACCCTATCCTTCTACCAAGTTATTGGACAAAATTCTTAAATTTTTGGCAAAAGTAAAAATTGGAGTACCATCCTCCAACCTACCTATCCCTCCTATACTAGCTCTACCAGGATTTCCTGATGCTCCATCCATATTGATTTTTCTAATATTCTTTGGGGGAGGCTACCATTGCTTTGCTCTATCCATCATATGAGTGATCACTTTCTTCCTTCTATATTGGGCTAATCTAGGGCTGATATTTAATCGGGCCATCATTTGTTCCCATACTTGATTTGAATTTTATGGATGAGTTAATAAATGATGGACAGTCTTTGTCAAATTTTCTATGGTCTTAAGACAGACATAGTGGATGTCCCTACTCTCTTGTTGAAATATTTGCTTGTTTTGCTCCTTCCAATTGTTCCAAGGAAGAATAGTCATTCCTATCCAAACTACTTGGTTCACATACTAGTATTTTCCTTCTTGATTGCTTCAGTCCCTCCATATATGTTTTATGGATTGTTCATTGAACCATCTTTAATTAAGAAGAGAAGCCAACATCTTCCACAATTTAGAGGCTACGAGGCATTCTATGAATAATTAGTGTTTTAGTGTTATCCCAACACATTACACATTGAAAGGGTCCATTAAATCATTTCTTCAATAAGCTCATCCCTTGTGAGTACCCTTTTATGAAGAAGCAACCAGATAAAAAACCTGATTTTTGGCCATAACTTTTGAGCCCATAAATTTTTGAACAGATCCTGATCCAGATGGGGATTAATATAGATTAAGGATAAGTAACCTTGAGCTATAGTGTACACACCATACCTTGAGCTATTCCAAACAATACAATCTTCAGATTGTGACCATGAAGGCGATCACATTTGGAGGAGACTGTGTATATCATTTTTTTGAGCTTCAGTGAGTTGGATTGGCCAGTATTCCAATGGGATCCAACACCTCCCCACCTTTGCATTTCTTGTTTGAATTTTATAGTATTTGACAACTTTTATCCAAATCATCCTATGCATTTTCTCCATTATTGGCCTCAATTTTGGATGTTGAATTGACAAAAGGTGTCCATCCCGAGAGTCTATAAAAAAATGTACCTTTTGACCATTCTATACTATCCAATTTTTTTTATTTTTTATCAAATCCTCTCCACTTCTTAGGACCTTTAAAATTGGGGACCCTTTAGAAGTTAGTTGGTGTCGAATTATATCATAGGGGTCTTTTTTTTTGCATACTTGGCTCTCATAATTTTGGCCCACAAGGCACTAGGGTGGCTAATTAACCTTTAGTATAACTTTGATTCCAAAGCTTTGTTATTCCTAACTTTCGATCGAATACCTAGACCCCCTTCATGAGTAGGAAGGCATAGGGTCTCCCACATTACTAGGGCCCAATTCTCCATTTTTGATCCTCTCCAAATAAATATGTGACTAATTTTATCCAGTTCTTTAAGCAGTAACTTAGGGATGTTCATTACTACTGAAACATAGATTGGGATAGACTAAAGAAATGATTTGATAAGAGTTATCCATACTCTATAGGAGAGCTATTTGTTGGTCCAACTTCGTATTTTGTGCTTCACTTTCTCCAATAACCAACTCCACTGCTCTTTCTTTTGGCTACCAAGATTCATTGGAACGTCCCGATAGTTTATTGGAAGAGAGTTTTTTTTAACCCTAATCTGTCCAATATCAAAATCTCTTTTCTAGGTGAACAATGAAAAAGGAGTACTTTTGATTTATCTTCATTAATTGTTTGCCCTGAAGCTCTAATGAAGCAATTAATAATTTTCTTTATTGAAGCTACTTCCTTTATTGTTGCCTTCCCCAAAATGGTGAAATCATCAACAAATTGTAAATGAGAGATAGGTCTGACTCATTTAGCTATTGTGACTCCTTCTAACCTTTTACAATCTCGATTTTTAGCAAATGTCCTCCTTAAACATTCTACTAAAATGATGAATAGGTATAGAGAGAGAGGGTCTCCTTGCCTGATGCCTCTAGAAGTTGGGAACAACTGAGTGGGACAACCATTGAGAATAACTAAATAAGAGACTGAAGACATACAACCTCTGATCCACTTTGTCCATTCTTGAGAGAATCCAAAATTTTCCATTACTTGGATAAGAAAATGCCAATCCACCCTATCATATGCTTTAGACAAGTCCAATCGAATAAACATAAAAGGAAAATTTTGAACTTCCATAGAGTGAATTGCTTCTCAGGATAACACTATCTCAGCCACTATCTAATGCCCTTCTACAAATCCTTCTTGTTCTGGGGAGATGATCTAATGGCATCTATTTAATAGTTTTGACATTTGGGAAACGTAACTGTCATTTTCAGAGTCTCCTTGCTTTGAAGGTGTGATTGTTATGATGTGATTGAACACGGCCTACTGTCTAATAATAATAATAAGCTGTAGTGAGATCCGGGAAGCATCCATTTCCTCGATAAAACGCCTGTAATATTGTGGACTCAACTGTTGCCTTATCTCCGCTAAAAAAAATTGCTCGACTAAATCATATATAAAAGAAACTGACGGCATATGCACTTTCTGTTGTACTTTTCTGCCTTTCCATTTCACCTGAACTCGTAGCTTTCAGATGTTATTCCTTTGCTTTCAAATTCAACTGCGTCAAGTTCTTTTATATCTACAATGTTCAGTGAAGTTGGATGGATACTTTGATTTTTTAATTGTAAATGTAAATAAAAGGAATATTTCATTTTCTAAAAAAAAAATACTGGTTCCATAAATCCTGTCCTCACAGTCACACTGCACACACATACAGTATTAGCCTTACACAACACAAATGTATGAAATGTTATTATTAGTCTGTCAACGGTTTACCATAGGGCTTGAAAATTCAAGATTGGAAGTTTTAACTAATAAGAAAGACCAATTGTGTTAAATAATCTAACCTAATTATAGATGACAGTTGTTAATAAAAGACTATTGTGTAAAATAATCTAACCTAAATATAGATGACAGTTGTCAGGTCTAGGTGAAAAATATAACTGATTTTTAAGTTGAAAAGTGAAAAATATAACTGATTTTAGCAATACACTTGTTCGGAAAATTGAAATTTTTAAAATGTTATAATTAAATTTAATATTTTTTTAATATACACAGGAGTTGGTTACAACCACTGTTTTCAGTAACTACTAAGTGTAATGTTCAAACTACAGGGGCTACCTTCAACAAGCCTATTCTATTTGGTTATTTTATAACCGAGCGTGAAGAGGACCATCGATCGCATGAGATTCATACTGTTATCGATCGAGTGTGTACTTAGAGGTTCATATCAGACTACTACCTTTGTAACAAGCATGCTCCCAAGGTTTGAACCTAGGTCTCTTTTGGGTAAGTGACTAGCAAAACAGACACTTATGAATCCATCTAACCCTTCGGAACGATTTGATTTATTTTTAATTATTGTTATGAAATATTATAAATAATTTTCAATTTAATATATTTATTTACTCGTTAAAAAATATTAAGTATATTGTTTTTTATGTGTGATTTTTATTAAAGATTGTTTTCATCAAATATATCAAATATTGCATTTGTTATTAGGTAAATGAAACCAGTATTGCCTTTTAACTAAATATATTCTTCTTAAATTTTTATGTCTCCTCCATCAACTCTTGATATTATTTTTATTAAAAGATAAAATTTCTTTTTTTCAATTATTTTTTAAAATTTGAATTTTCTACGTAATTGATTAAATTTTTTGTTACTTTTTTATAGATATGTTGATATTTTCAAAATGCTATATTTAACATTGTTTATGGACATCAAGAATAATGTTATTGTTGATTTAATCTTCACATCCATTTTTCTTGACAACATTAATAATAATTTTTGAATTCTCTCAAATGATATATATTATCATTTTTAATGGTAGTCAATTCTGTAAGAAATGACTTAGTTTCAATATTATTATTTTCTTATTGATGGAAGGGGGGTTTTGAAAGGTTCCCAAAACTTTTACAATTTCAATTCAAAAAGGGAATTCCCAGGCACGGATCCCACAGAGAGATAGAAAAGAGAGAAATCAAGAAGAGAGATGGGACTGACACAACAATCCTTAAACACAAGCAAAGATAGAAGGGAAAGGAAAACCCAATAGAAACTAGGAAACTGAACAAAACCAGGATGCGAGCAGGATCAGATGTGGACCTCAACTATCGAACAAGTGGGGTCACCTGGCCAACGACCCAGGCCCACTAGGCATCAGGCAAGAAACGATCGAATTCCCATGAAAATTCATGAGAGGAATCCTATCAAAATTAAAAATCCACAAGGGAATAAAAATTTGCAAGCCACGATGGTGCCACCTCACCATGACTAAAGTTCATTGAAAATAATTACTAATTTGAAACATCATGATGGAGGTAAAAGTCAATGATTTCACTAGGAAAATCACTATCCCAAACTCGAAGGCCTATCTGGTTCAAGCCTAGGTTCACCATCAAATCAACGGCTTCGTTGCCCTCTCTATAAATGTGCTAAACTAAGGAGTGATCAAAGAGTTTGAGAATCCTTTTTGACTCATCGATAGCAATAGCAACATACCACATAGGAGGAGAGGAACCCTTGATGAAGTTGATGGTATTCAACGAATCCCCTTCGACGATAAGATTGTGGAACTATCTATTGGTAGCCAAGGTGAGACCCTAGAACAAATCTCAAGCTTCAAAAAAGTTGTTGGACTAGATATCAATTACCTCAGTAAAAGCAAGAAGAATTCTGCCTTGGTCATCCCTGATGAGACCTCCCACACCAACTTTACCAAGGTTGCCTTTAGTAGCTCCATCGAAGTTGAGTTTGAACCAACCCGGAGGAGGTGAGACCCAAAAAACTAAGGATCTATCAACTTTGGGGAATTGAGGCTTGGAAGGTCCAGCAAGGAGATTGAACAAAGAAATGAGATAGGTATCAGTGCCATGGCCTCGGATTTCAAGTTAAGAAACAAGACTAGCATTCTCCCGATCCAGGGTGAGAATTTTGTAAATGACAGAAGTAGGGCTACAGGAAGAGTCATTGAAAGCCCTATTATTGCTCTAGAGACACACTTACCACAGGAAATGAGGAAGATAGAAATACCACAGGGAGCGGAGGTGAATGTGGTGGAAGGGATTGGGCCACTAGGAGCAAAGGTCCATGATGGTATTAGGAGGATCCCAGGAAATACTGAACTGTGACATGAGGGAGGAGAGGACAATTGAGGCAAAAAGGTGACCCAAGAAGAGGTGGGGGATTTATTCTCAATTGAAATGCCACATATAACATCTATTTGCAAGGACTAAGCCATGACAAGACAGGTTGTCTAAGGTTATAACTCTATTCTGCACAACAATAAAAAAAAGGTAACTTTAAAAATGAGGTGGCGAAGCCATATGAGAACAGTTGGAAATTAGTTTTTTAGAGGCTCTTCCTGGAGGAAGTAGGTAGATTTGACATTAAAAAGGCCATGATCAGTGGCTTACCAAATGATAAAGTCTTGAGACAGGTTATATGGGATAATAAAGATTCTGAGCAATTCTGAGAGGGCTTTGGAAGCTTCAGTAGAACCAAGGATATCATGAGATAAAGGAATAGGTTTCCATGAAGGACACTGGTTGCTATCATAGGAAATAAATTTGGAATCAAATTCCCCAATAGATCGATCAAGAAGAGGCTTTAGGAGATAAAGCTCAAGATAATTGATGAGAGGGTGGTTTGAGATCCATAGGTCTTCCCAAAATTGAATGAGGTTGCCATTCCAAAATCACCATTTGAGACCTTTAGCGAGGATGCTTCTGGTATGGGACACGTAATTCCAAAATGCTAATCCATCAGGACAGACGAAATCTATAAAGAAAGAACAATGGCAGAGGTATTTTCTTTTGACAATATCAATCCACAGGGTTTTAGAGTCAGACAAGATTTACCATCCCTATTTGCATAATAAAGCCATGTTCATTTTGGATACTTTTCTAAATCCTAGGCCCCCGTGAACCTTCCTTGTACAAATTCTATCCCATGCTACCAAAGGAAATATGCGTTTATGTTCTAACCTTGACTAGAGAAACTATTTTTGAATTTGTTCAATTTACCGAAATACTTCTTTGGGAACTTTGAATACTGACATGAAGAAAATCAAAATGCTCTAGAGGTAGGCTTGGACTAAAGTTGCTTTGGCTGACTGATTGAGGAAATTACCTTTCCACCATGTCACATTTTTTATGATGTGCTGAATGACACAATTCCAAATTGCCTTCGTTAGTTTACCCTGAAAGACAAGAAGGTCGAGGTAGGTGGCTGACATATTTGCACTGTTTAATCTTAGAATATAAGCTATTCTGAGCTAATTTTCTTTAGGAGTATTGATGAAATACAAGTTTCTCTTTGTAAAGTTGATTCTCTGACCTACATCCTCTTCATAATTATTAAGAATACATTTTATGGCATGAGATTTAGGGACATAGGATTGGGTGGCCAAGATAGTATCGTCCACAAGTTGTTGGTGAGAAAGCAAAACGATACCAAAGGAGGCTTTGATCCTAAAAATTGACACATTAGTACACGTCATCTGTTGAGAAGCAACACACCCCCACTAAAAAAAAATGAAATTCCATCCTTTGAAAATATTTAATTTTCATTTTTTTTCATAGGGACCCTCTTGAGTTTTTCGGGTTTTAATTCCAAATTTTGCTTGCACCCTTTTTCAAGCTTCGCCTACATCAAAGTGTCCAAGTATACTTGCATATGGCATTGATTTCAATAGCAGTTTCTATTTTTGGCCAGAAAACTTCTAAATGCATTTTCCCTTAATCCGTGATGAATTTTAAAGTTCCGTTTGCAAATTTGGATACCCTTTGGGCCTTTTTAGATTCTTGTAAAGTTTCATCAAATTCTGGGCACTTTGAGTTTTTCATCATTTTTTCTACACCATGTGAAGCTGATCATTCTTGAGCAATTTAAAATTCATTTTTCAAATGTTAAAATTATTTCTGAGTAAGGAAGATCCTTCACCAATATGTAAAAATGCCAAATACAGATGGACAAAGTCGCTGGAGTCAACCTACAATTTTTGGAGAATTTGCAAAGTAGAAGAAAAGCTTGAGGGAAATGTCGCGATATCGCGACATGTTCCATTTTCGGACCTGTCTCATTTTCGCGAGAGGAAAAGCTCGGAAGAAAAGCTTGAGGGAAATGTCACGATATCGTGACATGTTCCATTTTTGGACCTGTCTCATTTTCGCGAGAGGAAAAGCTCGAAAGAAAAGCTTGAGGGAAATGTCGCGATATCGCGACATGTTCCATTTTCGGATCTATTTCGCGAGAGGAAAAGCTCGAAAGAAAATCTTGAAGGAAATGTCACGATATCGCGACATGTTCCATTTTTGCGAGAGCAAAAGCTTGGAAAAGACATAAGTGGAGGAAATGTCACGATTTCGCGACATGTTCCATTTTCGCGAGGGCCAATGCTTGGAAGAGACTAAGTGAAGGAAATGTCACGATTTCGTGACATGTTCCATTTTCGCGAGGGCCAAGACTTGGAAGAGACTAAGTGGAGGAAATGTCACGATTTCGTGACATGTTCCATTTTCACGAGGGTGAAAGCTGAAAGAAGCGAAGTGAAGGAAATGTCGCAATTTCGCGACATGTTCCATTTTTGCGAGAGCCAATGCTTGGAAGAGATTAAGTGGAGGAAATGTCACGATTTCATGACATGTTCCATTTTCGCAAGGAAGAAAGCCTGAAAAAAAGTGGAGGAAATGTCACGATTTCGTGACATGTTCCATTTTTTCGAGGGCCAATGCTTGGAAGAGATTAAGTGGAGGAAATGTCACGATTTCGCGACATGTTCCATTTTCGTGAGGGCGAAAGCTTGAAAGAAGTGAAGTGAAGGAAATGTCACGATTTCATGACATGTTCCATTTTCGTGAGGGCCAATGCTTGGAAAAGACAAAGTGGAGGAAATGTCACGATTTCGCGACATGTTCCATTTTTGTGAGGGCCGATGCTTGGAAGAGATTAAGTGGAGGAAATGTCACGATTTCGCGACATGTTCCATTGTCGCGAGGGCCGAGACTTGGAAGAGACAAAGTGGAGGAAATGTCGCGATATCGCGACATGTTCCATTTTCGGAGAGCAAAAGCTTGAAAGACACTAAGTGAAGGAAATGTCACGATATCGCGACATGTTCCATTTTCACGAGGGCCAAGACTTGGAAGAGACTAAGTGAAGGAAATGTCGCGATATCGCGACATGTTCCATTGTCGCGAGGGGAAAGCTGAAAGAAGCTAAGTGAAGGAAATGTCACGATATCGCGACATGTTCCATTTTTGTGAAGGCACAAGCAAGGAAGAAGTGACTTGAAGAAAATGTCGCGATATCGCGACATGTTTGGATTTATATTCATTTTTGCAAAATTTGGCCATTCTTTAAATTTTTCATCACCCATCCAAAGGAAGTGAAAGCTTCTCGACACAGTCCGAACCCTAGAAATATTTAAATGGGAAAATTAATTAATTCTAATCTTTGCTTTTCTTTTGTAGAAAGTAATTCGACAGTTACATTCATGGCAGAAGTAATGGCGAGAAAGACAGACAAACCTGAATTTCGGCACAAATCAAGCGAGGAATTAATGAGATGCTCTGACAGCTTGCCGAAAGATAAAGATAAGAGATGCTGGGAAATCAGTGACTCATCCAGATTTTGCAGATCTGGCCGCAAATACAGACTTTAAGGAATTTTCCGGTGAATACATTTGCCAGGAAAATTTATGGCAAAAGTAATGGCGGGGAGAGAATCTCGACTCGAACCAAACAAAGGCGGCTGTGCGAGGATGGAAGGCCTCGGAAATCAGTGACTCATCCGAATTTTGTAGAAGAATTAATGAGATGCTCTGACAGCTTACCGAAAGATAAAGATACATTTTACACGCAGTGCCCATTTGACGAGGATAAAACCAAATCTTATCTTCTCCATTTATGGCGAGATCCACACGAAGATTTCAGAGTGATTAGGGTTTATCGAAACTCTATATTAAAATACCTTATATTGTAAAGCTTCGACGGTGGGATTTTTTGATGATAAGATTTAGATATTTGAAAGAAGATATTTTGGAAAGATCAGGGTCTGTCCTGGGTCTATATATACTTCTCTTGAATGTAAAGTCCGGATGCGAAAACTTGGAATAAAAGACATTCTAGCAATTTCCTGCAAATCTTGTTTGAATGCTTTGTTCTGGACCTGGGGTTGGTGTGAAATCGTTCTTCTGTGATAGCGTGGCCAGGAGCCTAATCTCTTTCGGATTTCGATAAGTGCACCTTCTTCTATTTTTGTCTCGCTAAAGTTTTATTTATTTTAGTTGTAAATCTGTGTTATCAAGATTGAATATGCTACTAGGCTTCATTCCATTTGTTGTATGCTAGGGAAAATTAGAGATTCAAGGTTCTGGTTTGTTCTAATTGCTCTGTCCTCACTGCACGAGCTAGACTGCTTGTGAGAGATACCAGTTAACACCAACTTTCCTTTTGTTTATGATTTTCTTTCAGATCTATGTTATCTCCGTCTTATGCTCTTAGTAGAAGGTGATCTTAGAAAGCTGGACACCTTCCTCTTTGAATGGTTTTACTGTGAAGCTAAATAGTGTAATTGAAATTGATAGTTTTGGATTCTGCAACTAACTTAGATAAGCTTCTCTTTTCTGCCCTACCCTACTCTCTTTGTTCTACTGTTAAATGATCCATTTTTATTTTCTTTCAAATTTGTCTTTTATTTAATCTGCTAAAACATAAAGAGCTATATCAAAGAACTCATCGTAAATCTGATTGTCAACAAAGATAACAACCTCTAAAACATTATTGAACGAAGGTCGAGCCCATTGTAAGGTAACAGACAATCCACTTGAAACTATTCCAGAAGCGAAAAAGAGTGAATAGACATTCGACCCAACTCTGTAACTCACACCTTGGATAACCAGCAAGATCCTAAAGTGAGTGGGATTTATCCCGTATAAGTGTTATTGGTATTTTATGCTCATTCTTCACGGGGTGTGTATGAAAGCCGAACCAACATTTAAAACTGGCGCTAGAAAGAGGGCCTGAACCTCCATTCAGTATTTGTTAAGGATTGTAAGTTGTTTGTGAAAAGCTGGATTCTACCTACAGAGTAACCAGGTCCCACTCCAGAGCTGGAGAGCTCCTTGTGCCTGAGTTAGAAACCCCAAGGAGAAGCAGCCTCAGAAGAGCCAAGTCTTTGTCTAACATAGTTTTGTCACCACTTGTAGTTCCTCCAACTGCAACTCAAAATATCATCGTTAATCAGGTAGTAATGGCAAACTGGTTGGGTTCCACTGCTTTGAATATTCTTGGTGCAACGCATGATTTGCCCAAAAATCCTGAGAAGTATCTCCCTACCTACAAACATGATGGAATTAGAACAATAGAAGAACATCTAGTGGCATATAAAAATGCTCTAAAATTGTTAAATGTGCAGCATGAAGATGTGGCTTGTAGGTTATTCCCATTCACTCTCCAGGAGGGAGCATATGACTAGTTTTTGAATCTCACTAATGATTCTATTACTAGTTGGAATGACCTAGAAAAAGTTTTTGTATCACAATTTGGGGAAGTGATTGACCCCAGTGTGTTATATCAACAGTTTTCCAGCATTAAGAGAGGAATCAATGAGACTGTCAGATCTTTCAATGTCAGGTTTCAAAAAGCTTATGGTAGATTGACGGGTCATTATGTGCCAACTGCAGACCTAGCATTGGAAATTTTTAGGAATTCCCTAGATCCAGTGACCTCTGTTTTCCGAAGAGAGATGCTAATATTACTAATCTCACAGAGGCTTATAGAGAAGCTTTGGTTCTTGAAAGACAATTAGGACCTCAACCTTTGAACGCTCCTCTAATTCCCTTTGTTACACAAAATACCCCTATTTTGAATCCTATCCCACATCAAATGATGTTGCCATCAGGCCAAACTCAACCAATAGGAAATCCATTGGCTGTAACACATGCTGAACATGTACAAAATACAAAGAAAGAATCTGATAAAACAAGAGTTGAGGAAGTCTCAAAGATGGTCCAGAAGTTGGCAAATGACTTTTTGAGTTTCAAAAGGCAGGTGTCCACCGGAGACAACTCAAATAGATTTCCTTATCAATAGAATAGATTCACTAGACCACCCTATGAACCCAATAAGGATTATAAAGGTAAGGGGCATGAAGTGAATATTTGTGACTTGGCTTTGCCCAACTGGTGCAGGATACATGAAACATCTCAGCACGGGGAATTAGATTGTTTGGAGTTCTGCAATGCCTTTGAAGCTTTATCTGGTGAGTTGGTTTCTCCTGAAAACCAAAGAAATGCTGATGGTCCAGGTTCATCCAAACATAGTACAGCTATGGTGTTAGATTCTTTCACTTTTCCAGATGAGTCAGAGAATGTTGTGGAGATGCCTATGGATGAAGTGCAAGCCTTTCAATAGTATAGAAGGGACAACTATAACCTCAGGAACAAAAATCTGGAGCCTAGTACTACATCTACACCTCCAGACAACTCCCATAATGTTCCTCCAGATCCATCTTCAAATAATAACCCGCCTCCACCCAAGGGAGGAGATCCAAGAGTACCAAGTGGATTTTTTGCTTCACTCAATAAAGGATACAATATAGTGGAGGATATGAAGAAGATCAAGGCTAACATCACTCTTCATGAGTTGGCTCAAATTACTGAACAAAGGGATAATTTGATTAAGACATACTCTGAGCCTACCGCCAAACCTCTAGAAAAGGGGAAGAAGATAGCGAATGCAAACTTGGCCATGTATAAAGAAAGGACAGAAGTTTCGCCTTTCCTACTAACTGTCTGTATATTTGGGAAGAATCTATACAACTGTCTGGTGGATTCTGGTGCTTCATCCAATGTCATGCCTCTAGCCATCTATCAACAGTTGGGTTTAACCCCTATGAAGTTCGAGAGAAGAGTCATCCAATTTGATAAAACTGAGGTTAAGGTGGTAGGTGAACTTTAGAATATACACATCCAACTAGCATTTGAGCTGAGAGCACAACACAAAATTGACATTCAAGTGGTAGATATTCCTATGGGATACGAAATGCTTCTGAGCAGAGACTGGTCAAAGTCTTTGAATGGGTACTTGGCGATCGATTTCTCACATATGTGGTTACCTTGGAAAGGTGTTGCAAATTAGTTGAGAATCGAAAGAGAACCTAGATATAAACATGTGATCACTGAGTATAATGCCAAGAATGAGACTGTTAATATTGCTGATGTAGATATCGGGGTTTATAATCTGACAACTGCACAAAAGGAGAAACCCATTAAAGCTCATCTTGATCATGATAATGAAGTTTGGATGCTTCATGTCGATGGAGCTAAGTCCAAACAAGGTTCTGGTATAGGGGCAGTTCTTAAAGGACCTAAAGATCAGACCTATTTTATGTCTTATCGCTTGCAGTTTCCTTGCACAAATAATTTGGCAGAATATGAAGCACTAGTGCTGGGATTGAAATTTGCTTTAGATAAAGGTGTGAAAAATATCCAGGTTTTCACAGACTCAGAGTTGGTGGCTAATCAGGTTAGAGGTAAATTTAAGTGCAAGGCATCTTACCTGAAAAGATATAAACACCGAGCTTGGGATCTCATAGAGGATTTTGATGCTTTTAATTTGACACACATTCCTAGAGAGGAGAATTCACTTGCAGATGTCTTAGCTTCATCAACCGCAAATATGAAGCCATTGGAGGAGTTCAAATGGAAGAAATTTTCAATCGAATTAATCCCTTGTCCTTCGGTTCCAGATAACGTAGACAATTTTCAAGTCTTTTTTGACGACCAACAAATTATAGACTTTTTACAGAATACCAATGCATTTGAAAATGCTATAATTGATGATGGTCAAAAGGATACTATGCTGGAACAATTTGATGATGAAAGGGGGATAATGAGTTTGAAAGATAATAGAATTCCAAAAGGAATGGTAGAACTTGAGTGACTGTTTGATATCGACCAAATTAAACAAAGAGGAAGTTTTGGAAATTCTATTAGTGTAGCAGGCGGTGAAACTGAAAAACTGAATGTGGGGACTGAAGAAGATCCCAGACACCTTAAGTTAGCTAAAGCTTGTGACCCTAAAATTAAAAAGAATATGATTGAATTCCTTCACAGGTCCAAGGATGTTATGGCCTGGTCTTATAAAGACCTAAAGGTTTTTGATCCAAAAGTTTACACCCATATAATACCTTTAAAGGAGTCCTGCAAACCCTTTCGACAGAAACAGAGGCATGTCAACGCCTTGTTGGAACCCCTCATCAAGAAGGAGGTGGAGAAATTATTGAGTGCTGCCATTATCTTTCCCATCAGACATTCTACTTGGGTAGCCAATTTAGTACCGGTTAGAAAAAAGAATGGGGAAATCCGCTTGTGCGTGGATTTTAGAAACTTGAACAAGGCTTTCGAAAAGGATAATTATCCTTTGCCTTCCATGGATGATGTGCTACAAATTGTGAATGGTTCAGAAATGATGTCTTTCTTAGATGGATTTTTGGGGTACAACCAGATACTGGTTGAAAGGGAAGACAGGATGAAAACTGCCTTCACGACCAAGTGGGGAACCTTTGCTTACAAGAGAATGCCATTTGGATTGATAAATGCTGGAGCTACCTTTCAGCATGCAATGGATCATGCCTTCAAAGGTCTCATGGGTAAGTGCATCGTTGTCTACATGGATGACTTGACAGTTTTTTCTAAATCTCGGTTTGACCACGTAAAGCACTTGGAATCTGTCTTCAACAAATGCAGAGAGTTTGGCATTTCTTTAAACCCAAAGAAGTGTGTTTTTGGTGTAACTGAAGGAAAACTCCTTGGACACTTAATCACCAAAGATGGCATTTCCATGGATCTAGAGAGAGTTGAAGCCATATCGGGGATACCTTTTCCCAACTCTAAGAAAGAGTTAAGATCATTTTTTGGGAAAATTAATTTTGTCAAAAAATTCATCTCTGGTTTTGCAGAAATAGTCAAGCCGCTAAATAACATGCTGAAGGAAACTGCTAAGATTGCTTGGACAACAGAAGCCAAAGCAGCATTCCAAGAGATCAAAACTGCCATCAAGCAAGCTCCAGTTTTGGTGAGCCCAGATTTTAGTGCAGATTTTTACCTATACTCTTTTTCTTCTGAACACACACTTGCAGCAGTTTTAACCCAACGAAGGGAAACAGGGGAACACCCGATTGCTTTCAAAAGTACCAACTTAAAGGGTGCTGAGCTAAAATACTCTCGCTTGGATAAGCAAGCCTATGCCTTGGTGAGAGCAGTCAAGCAATTCAGGCATTACATATTGAGGAGCAAATTCCATGCTATAGTTCCTGATCCGGCTATCAAATATTTATTAAGCCAGGATGAATTGGGTGAGCTAAGAGGTAATTGGGCCACGAGACTGCAGGAATACGACTTAGAAATTTGGCCTACAAAATTAATCAGAGGACTTGGTTTGTCCCGACATATTGCTGAAATACCTGTAGAGGCAAAAATTAATCAGCTGGATTCTGGGATGGATGATTGGTATGGAGATATCATTCATCTGCTAAGGTTTGGAATTTGTCCACCTCACCTGAATAGAACTCAAAGAAGAGCACTGAAGCTGAAATCTGCTCATTTTCTACTCAAAGGAGGCAACTTATACAGAGAAAACTATGCTGGCATATTCTTAAGATGCATTTCTCAGAATGAAGTGAACGAGGTGATGTCTAGTTTTCATGAAAAGCTAGGAGCAGGGCATTCCTCAGGTTTCGCTACTGCACACAAGATATTGAGAGCAGGCTATTACTGGCCTACATTGTTTAAAGATGCACATCAGCATGTGAGAACTTGCCAATAGTGTCAGATCTTTGCATCCAAGCAGGTTAATCGAGCTCTACCATTACAACCTGTTATAATAGAAAAACCTTTTATGCAATGGGGACTTGACTTCGTAGGTGTGATAAACCCAAATTCATCAGCAGGGCACAAGTATGTTTTAACAACCACTGACTATTGTACAAGATGGGTTGAAGCAACAACCACCATGAAGAGTACAACCCACGAGGTGATTGGATTTTTAGAGTCAAATATCATAACCAGGTTTGGAGTTCCTTTGAATTTGGTGTGCAACAACGGACCGGCCTTTCAGTCATTCGAATTTGCAGAGTGGGCATACCAGAGGGGGATAGTCATCAAGTTTTCATCCAATTATTATCCCCAAGGTAATGGACTAGCTGAGTCCACAAATAAGAATTTGATGAATGCCATCAAGAAGTCTATTGTAGACAAACCCAGACAATGGCATACACTATTGAAGTATGCACTTTGGGCTGACAGGATAAGACATAAAGAAGCTCTTAAGACTTCCCCATTTGCTTTGTTGTATGGTACCCAACCCATAGTTCCTATCTCTCTAAAATTGCCCACTTACCAATTTGCTTTAGATTACTTTGATGATCATGCAGATGCAGAAGCTCGTATATTGGACTTAATTAATTTGCAGGATGAACGACTTCAGGCCTTGGAGCATTTTAGCCGACACCAAGAGATAGTCAAGCACTGGTTTGACAAAAGAGCCAGAGTAAAAGCCTTTAGACTTGCAGACCTGGTGCTTCTATGGGACAAAGCCCATGAAAAGAAAGGTAAACACACCAAGTTGCAACCTCTATGGATAGGGCCATACCAGATTGCCGAAATCCTAGGTAATAATGCATTTCGCCTACAGGACTTGGAAGGTAATTTTCTGAACCTTCCTGTCAATGGTCAATATCTGAAGCATTATTTCTCAGCTGTTCCATCCACTACATCATTTGAATAATTGCAAAGATTTTGTGTATATGTATATATTATAAATAAAGTTTGAAGTAGTACGTTTTTATTTTTGTTTTATTTAAAAGTTTGAAGTTCGGTATTTTATCTTTTGAGGTCTGTGCAAATTTATCCTTTACTAGTGGCCCTTTTTCTCCTCTTTAGCTTTTAAAATCTGGTTTGTTTGAAGCTTTTGCCTAAGCAACAAAACACAAATCAACATTTAAAATTGGCACTAGTGTGTTTTTATTTTGTTTTATTTTAAGGTTGAAGTAGTGGGTTTTCATTCTGTTTTATTTTGTTAAGAGATAGTCTGCTAGGGCTAAAAAGTGGAACTACTTGTTATTTAGAACAACAGTAGAAAGATAATTGGATTTTGTATTTTGCTTGCCACAATTATTTTGATTATAAAGAAACTACTATACTGTTTGGTTGAAGAACTCCCAGGGAATCCAAGAAAAGTTGGTCATGAGAGGGGAATCCGATTCATAAAATTACATCAAAGCGTCCAAGGAGGTTGTTGGTACCTGGGCTGAAACAGTTAGTTGATCAATTGCTCGATGAATATAAAAAAAAAAAGAGAAGCAGCAAGGCACTCCAGTAATCGGTATCTTTCAAAAGAAAAAGAGAGAGAAGGTGAAATTTGGGCAAGCCAACATAAAAATTGGCACTCTTTCCTGCACATAGCCAAGGCTCCCGAAGGATACATCTCAAACATGCTCACCAAGCTTTAGATGCCACCTCATAGTTGTGATCAGGGTCATGAAAATCTAAAGAGTAACTCTGTCGAGGCTGTAAAAGGCTAAACTAGTAAACAAAGCTCTACTCGGTTTCCCCTACACAATCTAAATAGTTGTTCGATCCATAGCAAGCATTTGAAGCCCCGGTCATCCTTGGAAGAAGGTTTATACACTTGTAATCGCACATCAGAATCTTCCTTAAGTGGTTCAACCTAGTATGTCCTTGGGAAACTTTAACAACTAGCAGATAGTAGTTAAGTCATTTTAGAAAATATTTGTGGCAAAGCATGGTACATAGTCTAAATTTTTTTGAAACTAGAGTTCTGGATTCTAAATAGTCCTACTATTTTCCCCGCAGATATCGCCATTTGTTGAGAAGCAACACACCCCCACTAAAAAAAAATGAAATTCCATCCTTTGAAAATATTTAATTTTCATTTTTTTCGTAGGGACCCTCTTGAGTTTTTCGGGTTTTAATTCCAAATTTTGCTTGCACCCTTTTTCAAGCTTCGCCTACATCAAAGTGTCCAAGTATACTTGCATATGGCATTGATTTCAATAGCAGTTTCTATTTTTGGCCAGCAAACTTCTAAATGCATTTTCCCTTAATCCGTGATGAATTTTAAAGTTTCGTTTGCAAATTTGGATACCCTTTGGGCCTTTTTAGATGCTTGTAAAGTTTCATCAAATTCTGGGCACTTTGAGTTTTTCATCATTTTTTCTACACCATGTGAAGCTGATCATTCTTGAGCAATTTAAAATTCATTTTTCAAATGTTAAAATTATTTCTGAGTAAGGAAGATCCTTCACCAATATGTAAAAATGCCAAATACAGATGGACAAAGTCACTGGAGTCAACCTACAATTTTTGGAGAATTTGCAAAGTAGAAGAAAAGCTTGAGGGAAATGTCGCGATATCGCGACATGTTCCATTTTCGGACCTGTCTCATTTTCGTGAGAGGAAAAGCTCGAAAGAAAATCTTGAGGGAAATGTCGCGATATCGCGACATGTTCCATTTTCGAACCTGTCTCATTTTCGCAAGAGGAAAAGCTCGGAAGAAAAGCTTGAGGGAAATGTCGCGATATCGCGACATGTTCCATTTTCGAAGAAAATCTCAAAAGAAAAGTGAGGAAATGTCGCGATATCGCGACATGTTCCATTTTCGGAGAGCAAAATCTTGAAAGACACTAAGTGGAGGAAATGTCACGATTTCGCGACATGTTCCATTTTTGCGAGGGCCAATGCTTGGAAGAGACTAAGTGGAGGAAATGTCGCGATATCGTGACATGTTCCATTTTCGCGAGGGCCAATGCTTGGAAGAGACTAAGTGGAGGAAATGTCACGATTTCATGACATGTTCCATTTTCACGAGGGCGGAAGCTGAAAGAAGCGAAGTGAAGGAAATGTCACGATTTCGTGACATGTTCCATTTTCGTGAGGGCCAATGCTTGGAAAAGACAAAGTGGAGGAAATGTCACGATTTCGCGACATGTTCCATTTTCGCGAGGGTAGAAGCTGAAAGAAGTGAAGTGAAGGAAATGTCACGATTTCGCGACATGTTCCATTTTTGCGAGGGCCAATGCTTGGAAAAGACAAAGTGGAGGAAATGTCACGATTTCATGACATGTTCCATTTTCGTGAGGGCCAATGCTTGGAAAAGACAAAGTGGAGGAAATGTCACGATTTCGTGACATGTTCCATTTTCACGAGGGCCAATGCTTGGAAGAGACAAAGTGGAGGAAATGTCACGATTTCGTGACATGTTCCATTTTCGCGAGGGCCGAGACTTGGAAGAGACAAAGTGGAGGAAATGTCGCGATATCGCGACATGTTCCATTTTCGTGAGAGCAAAAGCTTGAAAGACACTAAGTGAAGGAAATGTCATGATATCGCGACATGTTCCATTTTTACGAGGGCAAGACTTGGAAGAGACTAAGTGAAGGAAATGTCACGATATCGCGACATGTTCCATTTTCGTGAAGGCACAAGCAAGGAAGAAGTGACTTGAAGAAAATGTCGTGATATCGCGACATGTTTGGATTTATATTCATTTTTGCAAAATTTGGCCATTCTTTAAATTTTTCATCACCCATCCAAAGGAAGTGAAAGCTTTTTGACACAGTCCGAACCCTAGAAATATTTAAATGGGAAAATTAATTAATTCTAATCTTTGCTTTTCTTTTGCAGAAAGTAATTCGATAGTTACATTCATGGCAGAAGTAATGGCGAGAAAGATAGACAAACCTAAATTTCGGCACAAATCAAGCGAGGAATTAATGAGATGCTCTGACAGCTTGTCGAAAGATAAAGATAAGAGATGCCGAGAAATCAGTGACTCATCCAGATTTTGCAGATCTGGCCGCAAATACAGACTTTAAGGAATTTTTCGGTGAATACATTTGCTAAGAAAATTTATGGCAAAAGTAATGGCGGGGAGAGAATCTCGACTCGGACCAAACAAAGGTGGTTGTGC
This sequence comes from Wollemia nobilis, assembly GCA_028583015.1. Lineage (NCBI taxonomy): Eukaryota > Viridiplantae > Streptophyta > Pinopsida > Araucariales > Araucariaceae > Wollemia > Wollemia nobilis. Next base: position 5,308,091 of record JAQPPZ010002230.1, on the reverse strand, counting down.
GAGGATGGAAGGCCTCAAAAATCAGTGACTCATCCAAATTTTGTAGAAGAATTAATGAGATGCTCTGACAGCTTACCAAAAGATAAAGATACATTTTACACGTAGTGCCCATTTTACTCGGGGCCTCTCCCCATCAACCCCTATCAGAGGAAGCCCTACCGGCCTCTGCATCGCAATGTGCTCCCAGCACCAAACCTATAGTAGTGATGTCATAACCAAACATTGGCCACCCTTGTACACGACCCCATACAGGATCCTGTACAATCGACATAAAACAAAACTGCCCAAAGAAAACCTGTAGCCATGGTCTCTCATGTCGCAGACCACATCCGTGAGCATCCATGGCACCCTGCACCTGCTCTGGTGGCACAGTAGAAGTCCACCAACTACTCCAGCTAGAACCTGTGTGAGTGTAGATGCCCCAGGCATCTGGCGCAGTGCCTCGATATTAACTTCGCCCTTCTCTAGGGCAAAGCTCGGGTCACCGCACAGCTGTCCCATAGCGCGGCCCTGATTGGCCGCAGGAGTAATGAGCCGTCCTTGTATGGGGATTCTCAAAATCCTCCATACATCCTCCAAAGTGGGAGTCATCTCCCCTATAGGTAGCTGGAAACATGAAGACCCCGGATACCACCTCTCTGCTAGGGCCGTCAGTAGCCCCATATCTGTAGATACCTGTGGCATTTCTGCCACATGCAATAATCCAGCCTATGCCAGTTGATACCGCTCTGCCTGTGTGAGAGCAGCCAAGTCATCTCTCAACCCTCCGTACTTCCATTCCCTACTCTTTAGTAATCCTCTCTGCAAACATAAATAACAAAACAACAAACAATCATTAATAACAATTCAAGTAAATAATAATGCAAGTTAAAAATTCAATTTTATGTAATTGATGATATCGCCCACTATTGGACTATATCGTCCCAAATTTGAGCATAATCGTCTCCGATTTTGCAGTTCGAAATCGTCCCTAATTTGACGAAATCGTCCCCCTTTCGACGATTTCGCCCTAGGGCAAAATTGCCGAAATTGAGATGATTTCGTCGAAATTGGGACGATTTCGTCCCGACGATGTCAACGGCCCAAAAATGGCCGTGATGCTCAAAAATCATGTAAAAATTACCTACAAAGCATGTAAAGTTAAATTAAAGCATCCTAGATAAGTCTAGACTCTTACCCGTAGACCGCGTCGGACCTCTGTCGATTTGTGCGTCGTCTCCACCATTTTTGCTTCAGAGCTCCAAAAACCAAAAAATGAACAGTAAAAATGAAATAGGGTTTTACCCTATTTTTCTTAATTTTATTCAAAAATAATTTTTTGCTTTTCCGCGTTTTTACCTCAAACGTTCGATTTGGGTAAAAACACGAAGGGGGCACCATAGTAAGCTGTCGTACGATTCGACCAAGAATCATGGCCTAAAAATGGGAATAATTTTTTGCTTTCTCGTAGATCGAGAAGAACTCATCTTTAATGCATTTTCTTCGGAAAATTTGCTAAAGAGGGGGCAAAATGTAGCACCCTAAAATTGGCGCAGTAAAATTATAATAATTACATTCACCTTAGTAAATAATTTAAAATTCAAATTTAACCTCCCAAACCGCCCGTTAACCGCCGGGTAATCCGTTTCCCCCTTTTTCGTGCCATTTTTAGAGGTTGTTTTGACCGTTTGACGATATCGTCGCCGATCAGACGATATCGCCCCATATTTGACGATTTCGTCTCGGACTAGGACGTCCAGACGATCTTGTCGCAAAACTAATTTTGCAAAGTTAGCTTCTATTCCAACGGGTCTCCAATCCGGCGTAAGCGTGTCCGCGCCGTTAGGGACCCTCCCCGTTGGAGATCTCCCAAATTGGGATGATCTCCAACCTCCTAACTACTCCCCTAAGCCTATTTAATCCTAAGCTATTCCCTTAGCACCCCCTGGCTGAAATTCTCTGCAATTTAACTCCATCTACGTTGAACCATCCCAATTTTTCATTTGCACTGGTCCCATACCAATTTTGTTGTAGGTACATCACTATTTTTCAGCCGAAGCAGCACACATCGTCGTCGACGAACCTGTTCAGATCGGAGGCGAACCTGTCGAATTCGAGGCGATTTCGTATTGATGCGAGACGATCTCGACTGCAGTCCATATTGAGGCAATCAGTGCCTGAAGTTTGCACTTCTCAACCTTTTCTCTGCTGTTTTATTCTGCAAATTAGATAGTTTATTCAGTGTTTATGTTATTTTGCATTTGGAGTTCACCCATTTAGCTTAGATTGCATACTAAGATCATGATTTGTATCTAATTAGAATGATGTAATTTGCTTGACTATATGTTCATAACTATTCAGTATTCATACATTCATTTGGTGTTGTTTCCCTCTATTAGCACAATAGTATTCGTTGTATTTTGTATCTATTTTTCTTCTTGTAGGTCTCTGACGAATTTGTCTGACGAATTCGTCGGATCTCGACGATCTTATCTGATCTCAGACGATTCTGTCGAATTCTAGACGATCCCGATCGCTTCAAACATCAGAATCATCACCGACATCCGGATCAGGTATTCCTCATTTGCATTCTGTAAATTCTCTGTTTTATGTCTTTAAATCTATTTTCTGTACTCATTGAATTTGCATTTTCATGTAGATTAATCTAGATTCATTTGGCCAAACCTAGGATATGAATGCTTAAAGTTAAAAACGAACACATTAAAACACATTCCAAACCTAGGCGTGGAAACTGCCCTTAAATGTTTCCTGGTGAACCCACCATCCGTCGAAAAATCATCAAAATACACCTCCCTTGAGAGGCGGGACCTTCGCAAAGTCCTCTCAGTCCGAGGTACCGCGACATCCTTTTCCCATCCTCCTTCCGGGCACGGATCCAATAGCCTGAAGGTAAGGATGCGAAAAATTTGGAGCGATACATTTTGGTGAACCCGACGTGAATGCATTTTAAACCTTTTGAAAACAAAAACAAAAAATATATATATGTATACAAGAAAAACAAAAACAAAATCATCATTTCAAGTTTGTATGTTTTAGATTCAATTCTAAATAGTAGATACTAAATATTACTTTTAGAAGTACTAAAGAAACCATGAGTTTTTACTCAAATCAATATGAGCCCATCAGTAATGTTGGAAGAATTCAGCCAAATACATTTGTTGATTATGACCAACCTCATCCCTATTCAACATCACCTCCATCACACTTTTCTCATTTTTCATCCATAACCCAACAAGACAATCCCTTTGCCAATCCTCTTCATAATGATATTATCTATTCTCCCATATATCCATATTATGTCTATCAATCCACATATAATCCTCCACCACCTTTTCAATATTCTTCTTTCAATACAACACATCCATTTCAACAAGAAAATACTTATTCTTCCAATTCTACCATGCACTCACCTCATACTTCGCAATCTTCCTGTCATCATTCTACCCATAATAAAGAAAGTAGAGGTGAGAAACCATTAGGTCCTTTTATGACGAAATTCCTAAGGCATTTATCAAAAACCTCTCAAAAACCTTCATCACGTAAATTTACTAAGCTCAATCAACCAATGGATATAATTCTCAAGTATTTACTTGACACAAATAAGATTGAACTCCCTTCCATAAGACAACCTTGATACCACATCAGATTGGTTTAAACCCGAGCTACATTGTGAATATCATAGAGTAGATGGACATATGACACAAAATTGTAAAGATTTAAGATGTGCAATTCAAGATTTGATTGATAAGGGTCTTTTTAATATAAAGGAATTACAATCTACAACCGATTATAAATCTCCAGTAAACAATCAAACTCCTACACAACAAATACCAATAATCAATCAAGACATGGGGATCTCCCAAGAACCCCTATTCAATTATCAACAACAAGAAACCAATCAAATATTGCATGTTAATGTGTCCCATCATGATGATATTATTAATATTGTAACAAAAACTACAAATGAGCAACCTCAAGTTCAATCAACTCAATCTGATATTCAAGATATGGATTCCTCATTTGACCAACCTTCAAAACTATCTTTGGCTCTAGAGAATGATCCAAAATGGAATGTAAGCATAGAAAGCTCATCTTTAGAATCAAAATCTCAATCTGAAATCCACTTTGATAGCCAACAACAAGTGATTAATCCTCAAGCAAAGATATCCCTTTTAGAAGTATTACAAATTTATCACAAGGAAATTTTGTTCAAAATACCTAGCCAACAATTTGTTCCTCATCATATTTTCTCTAAGAACATAATTAATGGTGTAAACCCTCTTGAGGTTAACCATATTTCATTCTATGATGAGGATATTCCTTCCTCTACTCCACAAGAAGACTCCTATCTTTACATTACAGGATCTAGTAAAGAAACACTTGTTAGAACTATCATGGTAGATAATGACTCCTCTCTTAATTTATGCACTTATCAATTATTCCAAAAACTCAAAACAAAGGAAGAAGATCTTAATGAATCAAATGTTATTATAAAATCTTTTAACAATGAAATTCAAGAAGCTCAAGGTACTATAATTCTTCCCTTTAATATTGGATCCAAGATCCTGGATACTTTATTTTATGTAGCATATTGCCCTTCACCTTACAACCTACTTCTCAGAAGTCCTTGGATTCATACGATGAGGGTTGTCCCTTCCACTCTTCACCAATGTTTGAAGTTTGAACTTGCAAATAAAATTGTTACCATACATAATGACCCAACACCATTTGAAGAATATTTAACGGTTGAAACATCAAGTTCTATACATTCTCTATTATCACAATTATCTTCTATCCATCACTTTTCTTCATCCATATATGATCATCCTTGTTTACCAAATAACATCCATGCATATCTTTCACATATGCTCTCTCCATCTTATCAAGACTTGGAATATAATGATAAGAATGAAGAACTTTCTTATCCTTCTTACATTTTATTTTGTAACATGATCAATTTTCCACATATAAAAGTCAAATCTTTTGCTACATTATTCTACATTATAACAAAGCTTTTGTTATCACTACCTTTTATTCATCACCTTCTATTCTTACCTTCACCTCAACCAGATTATCCTTCAAAACCTCCTTTGATTTTGAAGCAACCTTAGACATGCTATACTCAAATAACCTTGTATAGTGTATATAGATCATCTTGTATATACCACCAATTTCAATTCATAAATTAAAATCAAAATACAAAAAAAATCAAAATCCTCAAAATCTTCAAAAAAATACTAATGCAACTAAGGACCTTAAAGGTAAATTTGAGCCCAACTGGCTTGGACCATACATTATTACTGCTAAATTTGAATCAGGAGCATACAAATTATCTACCTTAGATGGTAAAGAACTTAAAGAACCCATGAATATTTTGCATCTTAAACGTTACTATGCATAAATTTGGTCATTTCATCCTTGTATATATTTGTTTAAAATATTTCAAAATTACTATCTTATATTTCTTTCAAATTTATAAAAATCCAAAAACATCAAAAATATTCATAATCATCAAAAATCTTCAAAACTATTTATTGCATTTATTTATGGCACTTGTTAAATTTTTTTTGCTCAAAAACAAAAATAAAACCAAAAATCAAAATAATGATAAAAATATAAAAACAACAATATGCTTGACTCTTTCGAAACCAAAACAATATAAAGAAGAAAGAGAGAGTCAACATTCTCAAAACTTCTCAAAAGTGTTTATATATATTTTCTTACAATTATTGCAGTTATATGTTTCAAATTATTTTTGGATAAATTAGCATTTATTTGGAATCCCTCACTTGCACACTCACAACAATAAATATCTTGATTTTATCTGGCATGATTACTAATCTCTCTTATATCAAAGTCCACAAAATTCAATTAAATAAAGTTTGAGCATAGAGAATTGATCTTGTTATTTACTTAAACCAAGCACATCTTTTCACAATAAAATGATTATATTTGTAATTTCCATGTTTTGCTACATAGTAGAAGTGATTTCTTGAGCGAAAAGTTTCCCCGCTATCCTATCATGCACATGGTCTAGAATCTTTGAGAATTGGCAAAAGGACAAGCTCACCCCTACCCAGAATAAAAATCCCTTGCTCTACAGCTAATCCGAGCAAGTATCCCTAGCAAAGAAAAAAGAAAAGAAAAGTTCAAGAAAAAAAGAAAAGAAAAATGTTATTTTATATCATTACAACAATATTTCAAGCACTATCTCAAACATCAAGCAAAAAAAAATACAAAAAGAAAAAGAAAGCAAAAGAAAAGCAAAAGAAAGCATAAGCAAAAGCAATAAAATCCCTTTCCCTACCCTTTGAAAAGAAAAGAAGGGTTGATGAGCTTGAATCCCCGGAATTCTCAATTATTCGAAAACCGTGAGGTAAGCCCCATAACAAGTGGTTTGTGCCCAACCCGCTTGGCCTTGGGTAACTCCTAGCGTGGTGATATGTCTGTCACATTAGTGACCTTCTTTTGTACAGACCTATGTTCGCTTATGGATTAGCTAGCTCTTGATAATCCGACCTACATAGTAGTCTAGTATGGTTATATGCATCTACATCATGGTTAATGAACACTTATTTGGTTTCTTCAAATCACTTGTATCATATTATCTTGCTCAAAACTGGTAAATGAACAATGCAATTGCACACACATTTGTATTTGAGAGATTTTGTGTATCATTATGATAAGTCAAGATTGGAAATGAATTCACATATGCACATGGGATTCCTTATAAATCTAACTTTTGTCTTCAAAATACTTTGAAATATTATTTTTGCAACTTGTTTGGAATAAATCAAGTACAATTGTTTACCATAAAGACAACTATATAATAGAAAAATCAAAAATTTCTTTCAAAATATACAATCAAAACATATATATCTGGTTGACTTTCGCGACGATGGTATAGTTTCAAAACCAAAATTGGAATTTTATGCCTAGCGCAAGTCCTCATTTTCATATTTTCCGTTCATCAAAAATCAACCATGCAATAAAACTATCTTTTTTGGATTTTCGCGATGATGGTATAAGTCTATACCTACATATTCTATGCCTAGCGCAAACCATTGTAACAATTTTTATTCCCCATTTATTAAAAATCATGAAAACCATATGACTTAATTCATTATGTTACACAAATTATGCTTTTAAAAAGCAAACCCATTTTCATTATTTCATGTCATTATGTCAACCTTCAATTTTGCAATGATGGTATAATTCCTAAAGAATTATCCAAAAATTTTATCACACTTAGGAATTTATGCCTAGCAAAAATCATTTTAAACATTATTTCATGCATAATATTTTTATGAAAATCTGAAAACAAACCATCATCATCATCATCATTTGCACTATTGCACCAAAGTCTTAAGACAACCTCTTAAGCACTCTTTTACTTTTAACAATATTTCTATAAATGGGATTAGCTTGACGACCGAGTGAGCAGCGACTCCATGAAATGGTCTATAATAGCGACAATGTCCTTTGAAATTATTGTTAGAAGTCTCTTTTTATCTTTTACCACATTTCATCACAAACAACCAATTTGTTACATCAGATTATTTCATTTAAAATATTACAAGCATGACATCAAAATTATAATATTTCCAACGACATAATTACATCCAATTATCAAATCAATCAATCAAACATAAAAGCATCATAAGCATACACATAATACAAGTCATATGATCAAAAACATATCTCATATCATATATATATCAACAACATATATACATCATCAAAACTGGATTGGTATGCCACAATCTGTACCTCGGCATACTCAATCCTCTATCAAAAATAATAATACAACAATGTCATCATACAATGTCAGTGCAGCCCTCTAGCCTCGAGAGCCCCTCGAGCTCTCTGCCTCATCTCCTCCCCCGCCCTGAGGTGGACGAGGTGGCCCCATCGTAGTCTGTGTAGTCCTAGTCCTCGATCGGGACGTGGTCCTCGATGACCCGATCCTGATCGGATCTGCAATGTTGGCTGGCAGGGGTAGTCTATCCGCCTCTGGCACCAGCTGGAAGTATAATGTCTGATAGAATGTCAGCTGGGCGATAGCCCGTGTCAGCTCTCCAGAGCTCGCCCCTCCGCCCCGTGCCCTGAGGCATGCAATCTCATCCCGTAGCTGTGACACCTCAGCTCGGTGGCATGCAGCCTCATCCTGTAGAGTCTGCACCTGGGCCTGGAGATGATCTCTCTCCACCCGGAGAGTAGCCATCTCGCTACTCTCTCCTGTGTCGACACCCTTGCCCTTATCGAGCGATGGTGGCCTCTGTGGAGATGGGGGTCTCGCCTCCCTCCTCTCCCTCTCTCTCTCGTGGCCTCTCCCGTGCCTGTGGCCTCCTCACCTCTCTCCCGCCGTGACCCTGGGCTGCCTCCATCGCTCCCTCGGCACCGCCTCCCTATCCGACGCACAACCGCATGGATCGGACCCTGTGCCCTCGTCATCCGAGGAGGGCGGATGCCTACGTACCAGGCATCGTAGCCATCGGCTACTCCTACGTCGTCCCCATCCACTGGCTGGATGGGGGCATCATCCGTGTCCTGGCTCCAGAACCGCTGCATGTCGGGAGCCCCGCTAACCGTGGTGTTATCCCGGACAGTCCGAGAAAACTCGTAATCCCTCAGAGATGGGATCCCCTGCTGTAGACCGAACTGCCTCAAAACTCGGTCATAGCGATGGAGCTCCACCTCTCCCCTCTCCATCCATAGCCAACAAACTCGCCTAACGCGAGCCAACTCCTGTCCATCCTCGGCCCACCCTGGATGCTCCCTCCATGGCCTCCAGGTGATCTGGTCTGGGACTAAGTCATCCAGTAGCCTCCGGGACATAGGCAGATCTATCCGTCGCTGTGCCCCTCTCCGAAGCCACCAGTAGAAGACTCGGGGCCTCTCCCCGTCTACCCCTGTCAGAGGAAGCCCTACCGGCCTCCGCACCGCAATGTGCTCCCAGCACCAAACCTGTAAGAGCGATGTCATGACCAGACATCGGCCGCCCTTGTACACGACCCCATACAGGATCCTGTACAATCGGCATAGAACAAAACTGCCCCAAGAGAACCTGTAGCCGTGGTCCCGCATATCGTAGATCACATCTACGAGCATCCACGGCACCCTGCACCCGCTCTGGTGGCACAGCAGAAGTCCACCAACCACTCCAGCTAGAACCCGTGTGAGTCTAGATGCCCCAGGCATCTGGCGCAGTGCCTCGATATTAACTCCGCCCTTCTCCAGGGCGAAGCTCGGGTCACCGCACAGTCGTCCCATAGCATGGCCCTGATTGGCCGTAGGAGTAATCAGCCGTCCTTGTATGGGGATTCTCAGAATCCTCCATACATCCTCTAGAGTGGGAGTCATCTCCCCTGTAGGTAGCCGAAAACATGAAGAGCCCGGATACCACCTCTCTGCTAGGGCCGTTAGTAGCCCCATATCTGTGGATACTTGTGGCATCTCTGCCACATGCTGTAAGCCGGCCTGTGCCAGCTGATCTCGCTCGCCTTGTGTGAGAGCGGCCAAGTCATCTCTCAACCCTCCGTACTTCCACTCCCTGCTCTTTAGTAATCCTCTCTGCAAACATAAACAACAAAACAATAAACAATCATTAATAAACAATTCAAGTAAATAATAATGCAAGTTAAAAATTCAATTTTATGCAATTGATGATATCGCCCACTATTGGACGATATCGTCCCAAATTTGAGCAGAATCGTCTCCGATTTCGCAGTTCGAAATCGTCTCTAATTTGACGAAATCGTCCCCCTTTCGACGATTTCGCCCTCCGGCGAAATTGCCGAAATTGAGACGATTTCGTCGAAATCGGGACGATTTCGTCCCGACGACGTCGACGGCCCAAAAACGGCCGCGATGCTCAAAAATCACCTAAAAATTACCTACAAAGCATGTAAAATTAAATTAAAGCATCCTAGTTAAGTCTAGACTCTTACCCGTAGACCGCGTCGGACCTCTGTCGATCTGTGCGTCGTCTCCACCATTTTTGCTTCATAGCTCTAAAAACCAGAAAATGAACAATAAAAATGAATTAGGGTTTTACCCTATTTTTCTTAATTTTATTCAAAAATAATTTTTTGCTTTTTCGCGTTTTTACCTCAAACGTTCGATTTGGGTAAAAACACGGAGGGGGCACCATAGTAAGTTGTCGTACGATTCGACCAAGAATCGTCGCCTAAAAATGGGAATAATTTTTGCTTTCTCGTAGATCGAGAAGAACTCATCTTTAACGCATTTTCTTCGAAAAATTCGCTAAAGAGGGGGCAAAATGTAGCACCCTAAAATTGGTGCAATAAAATTACAATAATTACATTCACCTTAGTAAATAATTTAAAATTCAAATTTAACCTCCCAAACCGCCCGTTAACCGTCGGGTAATCCGTTTCCCCTTTTTCGCGCCATTTTTAGAGGTTGTTTTGACCGTTTGACGATATCGTCGCCGATCAGACGATATCGCCCCAAATTTGACGATTTCGTCTGGACTAGGACGTCCAGACGATCTTGTCGCAAAACTGATTTTGCAAAGTTAGCTTCTGTTCCAACGGGTCTCCAATCCGGCGTAAGCGTGTCTGCGCCGTTAGGGACCCTCCCCGTTGGAGATCTCCCAAATTGGGATGATCTCCAACCTCCTAACTACTCCCCTAAGCCTATTTAATCCTAAGCTATCCCCTTAGCACCCCCTGGCTGAAATTCTCTGCAATTTAACTCCATCTACGTTGAACCATCCCAATTTTTCATTTGCACTGGTCCCATACCAATTTTGTTGCAGGTACATCACTATTTTTCAGCCGGAGCCAGCACACATCGTCGTCGACGAACCTGTTCAGATCGGAGGCGAACCTGTCGAATTCGAGGCGATTTCGTACTGATGCGAGACGATCTCGACTGCAGTCCATATTGAGGCAATCGCGTCTCAAGTTTGCACTTCTCAACCTTTTCTCTACTGTTTTATTCTGCAAATTAGATAGTTTATTCAGTGTTTATGTTATTTTGCATTTGGAGTTCACCCATTTAGCTTAGATTGCATACTAAGATCATGATTTGTCATCTAGATTAGCATGATTTATTTCGTCTCTTGTTCATAACTTTCAGTATTCATAACATTCTCCATTTGGTGTTGTTTCCTCTCGTTAGCACAGTAGTATTCGTTGTATTTTGTATCTATTTTTCCTTTTGCGTGTCTCTACGAATTCGTGACGAGATTCGTCAGATCTCAAACGATCTTGTCTGATCTCAGATGATTCTATCGAATTCCAGACGATCCTGACTGCTTCAAACATCAGAATCATCACCAGACATCCGGATCAGGTATTCCTCATTTGTATTCTGTAAATTCTCTATTTTATGTCTTTAAATCTATTTTCTGTACTCATTGAATTTGCATTTTCATGTAGATTAATCTAGATTCATTTGGCCAAACCTAGGATATGAATGCTTAAAGTTAAAAACGAACACATTAAAACACATTCCAAACCTAGGCGTGGAAACCGCCCTTAAATGTTTCCTGGTGAACCCACCATCCGTCGAAAAATCATCAAAATACACCTCCCTTGAGAGGCGGGACCTTCGCAAAGTCCTCTCAGTCCGAGGTACCGCGACATCCTTTTCCCATCCTCCTTCCGGGCACGGATCCAATAGCCTGAAGGTAAGGATGCGAAAAATTTGGAGCGATACACTTTCTCATTTTATCCTAAGCAAAGGGATGCCCTTTCTTCTTATCATAACCAAAATCAACCTTCCTTACACAAGATGAGCAGGAAATATGGCCTTGGATAGGGGAATGAAGGGTCTTGAAAGGGGAGATAAACAAACTTAGAGGAGGACTGTAATCTCCTGACCTATAAGGAGAAAGGGGAGTCGTCATAGGGCTAGACTCAGAGGGAGGACACACAACCTCATTCTCAAAATGGGACAAGAAGAGATTTGGAGCTATAGTGTATTGCACAACAGGGGACTTAGGGAATTGGATGAGGGAGAAAACATGGGGTATAATTTTTGTGTATCCATCAAATACTATTTATTTATTTATTTGTTTTAGATTTGGTTAGTGTGAGAAACCTCTACAACTAACTGACGCTTAGTGGGGATCATTCCCATCCCACCATGACCTCTCATAAGTAGAATATTTGAACTTATCAAAAAGAAATTTTACACACAACCACACACGTACACATGCCCCGATTTGAATTTTGGACCTCTCAAAGAAGAATCAAAGCCCATACTGTTGCATTGTCCCAAGGACATATCTATTCAATAATATTACTAATGTGAAAACCTTTGCTCCTTATTTTACTTTAAAAATATTTGTATTATATAGTTCTTTTTTATTAGTTGATAAATAGGTCAATATTTACTAATTTTAATAACATTATTTCTATGATCCTTGTTAGAAAGGTATAAAAATAATTAAGTTGTTATTTCTTGTTGTATTTGAATGTCCATCCAATGAATATTTTCATAGGTTTAATGTATTGTTTTCCCTTGTCTTTGTGTCAATAAGCTTTTATAGAATGGTCCCAAGTACAAACATGGCTAGACTTGCAATTAGATCAAATGCTTATTACTCAAACCTATACAAAAATATGTCTTGGTGTTTAAAGAGGATATAAAATAAATATGGATGAAGTGTTAGCAATGCTTGGTTAAATAAATAAATAAATAAATATATATATATATATATATATATATATATATATATATATATATATATATATATATATATATCTCAAATTTTAAGATAATGATTGATGATAATTAAAGAACAAATTTTGTAAATATAGGTTAGGAGCATTGTTTTAATAGAACGTAAAATCCATTAAGATCAATGCTATTACATTTTAAATTTAATGTCAGATTAAAAAAAATTAAACAAAGATCCTTTGTTATAATTATTGTGCGGTGCATTAGTAGTATTTTACTTCATGAATGTAGCAATTAAATAGAATATTTTATGCTTACTATGTTTAAATAACATTTATAGATTGCCAACTTTCTAAGAGTCAAAACATATAAATATTTAAAGGATGATGATGGTTATCGTATTTTGGATAGAAAGATAGGTCTTTTGAATATAACCTATAAAATAGTAGCTTATTTAGTTTAGTTTTGGATATTTTCCTATTATCAAATAACATGGATCATTGTAGAAAAAATCAGAGACGTTGTGGTGGTTAAAGTTGGAAGATACGATAATTTAATTTTATTTGCCAAGTTTGATAAATAATTATGTAACCCTAAGGATAATGTTTAACGTAAGCATACGAGAAATCTTATGTAAGCCTATGTGTAACATTATTGTCTTCAACCTTGGTAGGATTGGTTAAACCTTAACTAAAGCTTTAATTAAATTGATTTAACCTTGAGCCTTATGCTATCCTTACCTAATATAATTATAATGTAGCTTGTGGATTAGGTATCTACAATAAGTATTCTCCAACCACTACTGTTTCATGGTATAGTGTGAAGTGTACTATTTGGAAGTGAGCTATTATTATGGTTTTCCACCTTAAGGACCTATCCATCTTATTTAATTCTATTTTTTATGCTTGATATTTAGATTTAGCTTTTCCATTTTCTTGGGTAGGATCTAATGCATGGAAAAAACCTCCAAGCCACTTTACAGGTTATTTTATTGATCCAATAATCTTTTATGCTACTTTGGTGGGAGGTGATTGATTAACAAGTCTATTTCTAGAAAAGGGTTGTATAGGGAAAATCATGGTAGATATGGATGAATTGTCTTTATTTCTATTCTTTATGAAATTTCAAGGAGATCCTAGTTCATCACTTTTGGTGATTTTCTAATTTTATTCCTATTTATTACATAAAAAATGCATATTTTACTCTAAAGTTTGAAATTCTAAATTAAAAAATAAAAGAATATTTCACTAAATTTTCTACTAATTGGCAACAAATTTCAAAAGTCAAGAGGTAGAAAGTTATCATGCATGTAACCAATTTGGTGTCTTGGGGTATGATTTAAAATTGTTAGAGATAATTTTGTATTGGTCATTCATAGTAATGCAATTGTAATGGATCTACATTGCAAATGAAAGGTTTGGATTTTGAAATTAAATGGCCTTTATTGGTGTCCTTTTTATGATCTAGTAAGAGGGATGAATAGTATTTGAGCCATTTTCCTTGACAATGCTCTTTCCTACCAAATCAAATATTGTGAGTTCAACCCATACAAATACTTATGATGGTGCTCAAAGTAGAAACCTTTTCAATATTCTAAAACAATAAATGCATTGTAATACATTAACAATATTAAAATTTGAGATTTGGCCCTAAGACTAACAACAAATAAGTGAAGACACTAGTCATTGCATTATCTTATGAGGATGGATGAAAAATGGCTATCAATACTTTCTCTGTGCTAAAAGACATTAAACTTATCTATCACATTGAACCTTGCTATACTTTTTCCTACCAAATAAAAAAGTATCCCATAGAATATTCTATTTTTGAATTTTAAATTTTGAAGGGAAACAAAATAAATTCTCAAACGCAAAATTAGGAGTCAAGAGGTGGCAGAATCACTAAAAAAATTCAACTAGGATCCCATTGAAATTTTATAAGGAATCCACTCAAACTAATGGTTCATTCATATATTTCATAGTTTTTTCTATACAACTTTTTATGCCATTGAGCAAAATTGCTTTGTTTTAGATATGTTACTAAAGGTGAATACATTAAGGGTTCCCTTAGACTTACATCAATATGACCATAGGCTTACACATAGATTCTCATAGGCTTACATAAAAGGATGCCCATAGGTTTACATAGAAATATGCTTGTACACTTACATATAAAATGGTCATAGGCTTAGATCAAGATGCCTGAATATTAACATAGCACTTGCCCATAGGATACACCAAGAGAAATCATAGGTTACTTTATTGCTATTATACTTGGCCTAATAAGGTTAGTTTATAAATATATCAACAAGTAGGAGGTCATATTGGGATGAAAAATATTTATAATTATTCAAAATGATTTCTATTGTCCCAAATGAGGAATGATGTCGAGATGCAAATCAAGTCATGTACCCCCTATATTTTTGTTAAACCAACCAACATGAAGAAGAGAATGTATACACCATTGATAGTGTCATCCAAGCCTCAAGAATTTGTCTCCATAGATTTTCTCTTATATTTTCCCACATGTAAGCATGAAAATAATTTTGATTATGTAGTAGTTGAACATTTTTTTATGCCTATAATGATTCCTTGTAAGAAATCCATTTCAGGTAAGGATACTACTAAGCTCTATTATAGTCATGCATGAATCAACTTTGTATTACACAAGGTTACTATGTATGGTAGGGACAACATATTTTTAAGCATTTTTTGGTCTACCCTATGGAGCATGATGGACACAATGTTGACCATGTCCACAACCTTCATCAAATTAATGACCAAACATAAGTTATGAATCAATTTATTGTACATGTTCTTTAAATATACAATTTTAAGTATCCATGAAATGTGGAATATAAGCATCCCCTACATTCAACATGAGTACAATAAAGGTCTATAGAGCTCTACGAAATATTGTGCATTTCATTATTTTTTTGAGTTCAACATTTGGCTACCATTGATCTAGCTCTCCTTATGCAACCCATGTAGGACTTTCCTCATGGATATAAATAAGTAAGAAAGAAAATAATGTATATGTGATATATTTAACATATTTTAAAATAAGTCCATTATGAATTAGAAAAGAAAAATAGAAATACAAGTAATAGCATGACCAACATCAACTTCCAAATCAATTCAATGTTGGAGATAAGGTATGGTTACATCTTTAGAAAGAGAGACTGGTATGACCCCATAGGAAGATCATACATATATACTATAGACCATAAAAATATCACTAAGAATATGGGAGAGAATATATTTAAATTTAATCTTCAATGTTAAACTTCTCAAACCCTATCACCCACCTCTAGTGGACACTTATATAGTAAGAAAATAGTTAGACATTGAAGAACTCAATCCATATAGTTTAACACTACTAGGGGAGTATCAATATTTTGACACATGGACTAAGACCACTAAAATATAATCCATTCAAATATATAAAGTGGTAAAGGTGGGACAACTTGCTCATCGAGGGCAATGGGTCATAGAAAATCAAATAACAAAATAATTTATATACCTAATGTCAAAAATTGATGTAATGGGGACCATCGATTTTCAAGAGGGATGAAAGATCTAGGTATATGACTTTTCTCTATTTTTTAGCTGATCTTTGTTTATCTTTAGGAGACAATCTCTTTTGTTGTGTATATATTGTATAGACTCAATAACTCTCTCAAAACCCTTTTTTCCAGATTAATGAACATTTGTAAATTAAAAAATTAGAGAAAATACTTTATAGTATGTTCGATAAGGTAGAACAATCAATTGTCTAGTCAAAATTAAATATCCCCATCTTACAATGTAGACATTAAATTCTAAAGGGTTATTTATACAATAAAGATATCCATGTAAAGTTTTTAAATCCTTTAATATTGAATAGTATATAAATATATTGAATTGTTTGAAAAAATATTGTTGCATCATTGCACTTCACTAGGTTTTGTGGGATGATTTGATAATAAATTGCATTAAAATCCATGGAGATTATCATCTAATGATAGGAATTCTTATTTGTTTGATTTTGGCACAATTGTAATTTGTATAACTAATTTTTTTAAATACAAATGAAGTTTTGATTGGGTTTTCAAACCATTTATAATATTTTTTTATATTAGATGTCATTAGCCAAATCAAGCTATACAATCCTTTTTGTATCGTGATATTTGAACCCACACATGTTTCAAATTTCAACCATTAAACCAAAACCTTATTAGCAGCTAAAAAAAGTATTGATAATAAACAAGTTAGAGAACTCATTATTTTTTTTAATATTGAGTATTTATTTTTGGATATACATGGGTTTTTTTCACTTGGTCCATCTAGGTGAGTATTTAATATTGAGTATTAAATAGATAAATTAAAAAATTTCTTGATTTATTTTTTTATTCAGGGTAGCATGATAAACCTCTACAATTGATGCATAGAGCTAAGAAGTCCCCTCTTAGCCATGACCTCTCATAAGGTTGAAAGCTACCCTTATGAATAGGGTCGAGAGATATACTTATCAACATGGGATTAACATATAGCCCCACATACACCCCACGATTTGAACCTTGAACCTCTTGAAAAAGAGTCAAACACTAAACCATTGTGCTATCCTAGGTTCAAAGCTTTAAGATTATTACTTTATAAAAATAATATTTTTATATTAATATTAATTTATTCTTCGTTGCAAGACACTTGATATTATTAAAAAAAAAAGAGTATATCATTCACATGGGTGGTATAGAATCACACCTCAAAAGCCTATGCAAAACATCAACCCAGGGTCAAAAAAAAGACTTGGGACAACTATAAAATAATTAACATATCAAAAAAAAGAAAGAGCATAAGGCCCGCTAGTACTGAAGTCGCCATCGAAGTAGCACAAGCAGAAGGAGGGGGTCCTTGTTCAAATTAAAATAAAATAGTTTTATATAATTTATGTAAATTTTATTGGATTATTTTCATTAAGATAAATTATATATAATATTTTTTACGAGGTTAATTAAATTAGATTTTTTTTTTTTTGTTAAAGATACTTTAAATTAGTCTTTCTTCATGATATTTTTCATCCTCCTTAAATTTATCTTTTTTCTCAATTAATTGTTTCATATCATTTTTATTACCACAATAAATAAATAAATATATATATATATATATATATATATATATATATATATATATATATATATATATATATATATATATATATATAGTCTTAGATTTAGATTTTTGTATTAGCAAAATCTAAATCTTAGACTTTGCAACTAGTTGAATAAGATATATATATATATATATCTTATTCAACTAGTTGCAAAGTCTAAGATTTAGATTTTGCTAATACAAAGATCAACACTAATATTGGCTAAATTATCTTCAATAATATTTACTTTGTTATATACATGTTAACATTTCTAAGGTGTTGTTTCTAATTGTAGTCCAATTCCCACATCTATTTTTGTGAGAGAATTAATAAGATTTTGTGAACTTTCCTCAATTGAAATATGTTTCCCTTTTTTTTCAAAGGTAAATTTGGTCCTCTTAAGAAGTACAATAGTCTTTGCATAGTTGTTTTTTGAAGTTCCATATCATTTTGCATAAGTGAGGAGAATTTTACCTTCATAATTTTTAAAATTGAACCATCTGTGTTGAATTTTCTACATATACTTTGGAAGCACCATCAAATATAATTCTGATTAATCTAACTTTTAAAAATTAAGGATAGCCGAATTTCTCCAAAAAGTGTCGAAAATAAAATGGTATAAAAATGGTAAAGTTTTATTTTTGCTTCTTATGGAAAAGATGCTTATGAAATTTTGAGAGAAAAATCACCCTAAATATTGAAATAAGGTTATGACACTACTCCATACCCACTCTGATACAATGTTGAAATTTGCACATAATTCTAGAAACAAAAATAAGCAATTTTTCTACTCAAGTCTTACAAAGAAAGTGCAAAAGAATAAAAAAAGAAACATAAAAATAAATTGGTGCCTATAGGAATTATAAATAAGCATTGTATTATTTTTGAATGAGAATCACAATACTTCGTGTGAGTGGGAGGAAGCATGACTAGGAAACATGAAGTAGAAAGCAAAGTGTGATGAAGGAACAAATGCCATTTCTTGTTCCATATCTTGGAATAAAATTTAAAGGATCCATGTGAAGAAAATGTAGGTAACATGGCAAGAAAGTAATTTTTGAAATTCCTTACTAAAATTAAGAATGGATTACTTGGAAATATGGATGCCCTAAATAGAAATAAGCATATGCATGAATCTATGGCAAACCCTATCCAAGTAGCAGATACTACACTAGAAGTGATTATCAAAGATGAGATGATTGATCATGATATAATGGTTCTTAAAACCAGAGAATTAATATGTAAGTTCCATGGATATTGGTTAGGTTCTTATGAGATTCAAAATTGGATCAAGTGGAAGTGGTGATTGAATTCAAATCACTCCATCACTTTTCTTCCAGAAGGATTTATTCTCGTTATTTTCTCCTATTAAAAAATAAAAAATAAAATAGTGGATGGAGGCCCTTGGTTTGGGAACAAATATGCATTATATTTAAGACCTTGGAGTGAGACTTTTTTTGTGATACAAAAACTGTTAAAAGACTTTCGATATGAATTAGACTTTTTGGACTTCCTTATCAACTCATCATTAAGGAGGTTTTGAATAATATTGGTAATACTCTACGTGAATTCATCCAAAATGGAACACCTACTAAGGAGAGAAGGCATGTTGTATACACTCAAATATGTGTTGTAATGGATATTTCAAAACCTTTATTGTATTCCATCAAGATAAATCTAAATCAAGAAAATGGAATAGATAAGTGGATTATGAAAACAATGCATTCTGATGTTTCATATGTCATGAAACTGGGCACATGGTAAGATACTGCAAAGTGAAAATGGTGGAGAAATAGATGGAAATTTTTGGGCATGAGGGTACCTTCAATATGAAATAAGGATATTATATCAAAGGAGAAGCTAGTTCAAATCAAGAATTTTCCACCCCTAAGAAAGCGGAAAGAAAAATCCTTTTGCTTCATCAGATGACAAAGACCATTATTGTTCACTTGAATCAACCACTAGAAAAAATGATATGAGGGATGAGGAAGTACAATGCACAATTTCAAATATAGAAGGAGCTAAAGGTGTGAAGAAATAAGGGAAGGAAATATTTAAAGCAAAGAAATATGGGGAGGTGAAATTTAAAGAAATTGAGGTGAAGGAGGTCAAGCTTAATCTAGTTAAATCATCTTTGTTTTTCTCAAGTAGCATAAAATATTCTCCTTACAATAAAAATGAAAGTAGTACAAAGTGTTTTCATTGCACTTTAAGGTTTCAAGAGTAGTACAATAAAAATATCTTATGGAGGATATCCATGGAAATTTAAGGTTTCTAGGCCAATATAAGAAAGTAATGACTATGGAGGATCATTTGTGTACTTTAGGGGTTGTAGGGAAACATAAAGAAGAAAATTCTATAGGGCTACTACTTGTATTTTATATTATTTAAGACAACATAAGTCTTTAGAAAAGAAGTCTCATCATGAACAATATAAAAACAATAGAAGAGAATGATGAAGATGAGAGTGTTTGTGGGAATTAATAAAGGAGAAGAAGGCCATCAAAGCAAGAACAAAGAAAAAAGAAACTCAAAAGGATATTTATTTGGGAAGCTAAATAAAAATTTCACAAGTGTTGATAAGAAGTGGGGCTAAGCCCACTAACAAAAATAAAATGTGTTGATGATGAAAATGATATCATGGAATATTAGGGATAGGAATAAGACCCCTAAAAAAGAATGATTAAGGAGTTAATAGGCTATTATAGTCCTAATTTTGTTGTAATATAAGAAATAATATTTAAGTAGTGAGGAATGTAAGGATGCTTCTAAGAAGATTTGGAAGATGGGTGATTTTCTAACAGTTTCTTCTATATGATCTTCAAACAGTATTGTAATAATATGGGACAAATGCAAATAGGATTGAAAATTATTAGAAGCAAAAAATAATTGTGTTGTTGAATTATTTTATGAAAAAGAGGAAAACACCAAAGTTGGGGTTGTAAATGTATATGTTCCAACTATAGTTACTCATCATGAAAGATATTGGAAGGACCTTAGGATATTTTTGTCATATACAATTATGATTCATTATGATCCATGGATTCTTGGGGGTGATTTTAACACTATTCTATATCCTTTGGAAAATAAGGATGGTTTTCCATGATGGTATAAATCAATGCAATATTTTTACTCATTCGTCAATTCAAATTACCTTTGGATTTGATTATAGTTGAGTGTCTGAAGGTCTATGTGATTTTCTCCCACATTAATTATTTTTGGGATTGAAACAAAAGATTAGACATTGAATATTAAGGAGGCCCAAGAGAAAGGCCCAATTGAATCTTGAAGATCGAAGGTTAAGGAGGCCTAAGAGAAGAAGTCCAATAGTAGATTGAAGAGAGAAGAAAGAAAGAGGTGAGATAAGCCCTATTGACAATTGAGAAAAATGAGACCCAAGAAAAGAGGTCCCATTGAATATTTGAGATAGGAGATAGGATATTTGAGAGAGAATATTGAGGAGGCCTAGAAAAAGGTCCCATTGAAATTTTGAAGGATAAATAAGGAGAATGAAGAAGCCCTATTGAAAAATTGAAGAAGTAGACATTGGAGAAGATTTGAAGAAAGGTTGAGGCAAAAGATTGCAAGAAGAAACTCTTGAAAAAAGGTAATCACACAAAATTTGGGACAATAATTTCCATCCAATGACAATCCAAAAAATATTTGTGAAATGATTCAAGGAGGAAATATTTGGCAAATTTTTTGTCAAATTTTGAGAAAGTATTTTTTGAAGACTTCAAGACTTTGAAAATCTTGAAGAATATGCCAACAAAGAGGCCAAATTTGAAGACAAAAATAAACAAGAGATTGAAGGAAAAATTTTTGATAGAAGAGGCCACCATTTGATATTTTTTGAAAGCAACAATTAAATATTTCAAGGTTAAAATCTGAAGAAGAAATTTTAAAATTTTTGGGGTAGAATTCGAAGGTTGTTTTGACAACAAATTTGGGCAGAATCAGGCAAAGATAGAAGAGGTACAAGTTGGAGAATTTTTGTGCAATTTTGGAAGTATTTTTGGATAACTAATTGAAGGAGTAATTGACAAAATTTTGGGTAGCATTTGGAGGAGAATTAAAGCTACAAATTTTAAAAAGTTTTGATAGCAAGTTGAAGAAGATAGAGACTATTTTTTGGATAGCAAGTTGAAGAAGAGGAAGGCATATTTTGGGTAGGATTTGAAGAAGTAGAAGAGCTGAAAATTTTTAGTGTTTTGTGATAGCTATTTGGAAGGAGAAAGAAAAATTCTTCGACAACATTTTGAGGAGGATAATAGTTGCAAATTTCAGATTTTTGGACAACATTTTCAAGAAGCAAGGGAGATAATATTTATTTCTAATGTCAAAAGTAGTCAGAATATCAAGTCAAAAAGCTACATTATCTGGCCAAATATCATTCAAAGAAAGGGCTAGAAAATAAAGGAGGAATCATAGTGTCTAAAACCACCTCAAGAGGATGTTGATCTTGGAGTGTCTCAGGTATCAAATCAGGCATGGTATTGTAAGTCAAAATAAACAACATATTTAGAGTATTCAATCACCAAGAAGAGGTCATATGAAACCCATATGTTGCAACATTTGAGGAGGTTTATTTCTGGATAAGAACAAATGATGGGTAAGTGAAAGTAAAATGTTAGGCATTGGAGGTTTGAGGAGAACACAATAAGAAAAGGTAGGTTGAAATTTCAAGCTCTTCAACAGGTGCACAAAAAGTTTGAAATGACTTGGAAGGAAGAGTCGCCATTCAAAAATATTTACAATAGTCCATACATGGCATTTTTTTGCTGAATAGAATATTGTAATGTTCAGGAACTGAAGCATCATTCGAAGTTGAAAATACCAAGTGTCGCATCTCTTAATGGAAGGAGGAGCACCAACCACCATTATGGGAAAATAAAACATCTCTTACATGCCAATAAATGCATAGGACAAAGTTCCATATCACATGTTGAAGAAGCCTAATTAGGATCCTCAATACAATCACCAAGCATCGAGTAAGACTTTTGAGTGCAGTATAAAGGAGGAGATTCACCAAGGATCACCTTCTTAGGATACAATCAAATTACTTTGAGTGGAAAATTCATGCACCACTTTGGGAGGTAAAAGTAATTTGAATTGCTTATTGATTTATTGTTGAAGATAGGAGTTATAAGGTTGAGAGATATTATTTTGTTTAAGGTTTTATAAAATTAATTGAATGATTGGAGAGATAAGTTTTCAAATCAAAATATTGAAATCCTAGAAACCTTATGGATGCATTTTGAAACGTTTTTGAATATTATTGAAAAGTTGATTTGAAGTTTTTGAAAATTAAATTACAAATTTTGTATTTAATTTATTCAATTGGAAAGTTAATTTTATTATTTTCAAATAATGTGATATTGGAAGAAATAAGGTTTTCTACATAAAATTAGAAATATTAAATTGGCAAATATTATTTTACAAAATTGATAAACTTATAATTTGGGAGTTAAAAGGTATTCAACTTAGAAATTTGAGAATTGAAATCTTCATAAAAAACTATTGTTTGATTATTATGGAGATATAAGGTATTCAACATCAAAATAGTTTTGTGAAATTTAGAGTTTAGTAATTATATATTCAAACTTAGGGAGACATAAGGAATTCAACTCAAGAGCTTAGAAAAGTTGAAAAATTATATTTAAGTTTCTTATTCAAAAACTAGGAAGACATAGAGAAGTCAACTATAAATTTTTTGAAAAATTAGGGAGCTATAAGGATGTCTACATCAAAGAATTCATTGGATAATGATATGGAAAATGTAACTAGAAATGAAGAAAAGGAAATACCAAAATGGTTAAAAGAAATATTTGAGAACTCAAAATCACAAATTGATAGTTTGACAAGAGTACATTCTAGAAGAACATATTTTAAAAATGTGATCAAATATACGATGGATGAAGTTGATGGAAATTATACTAATGGAAATATTGAGAGTAAACTCAAAGACTATTCTCAAAATGTAGCAGAAAATGTTGATAAAAGAACAATAATTGATAGTCAAGAAGATTTATTACAGACTTATGGAAGAAGCAAAGACAAAATTACCTCAATTGTACACAAATGGTTATATCAGTTGATCAAGAAAATAAATGAAATGAAAATTTTCAAAACAACAAGAAAATATTTGAAATGCACGTATTGTAATAGAGTTGGACATGAAGAAGTTGATTGTTGGAATTTACATCCTTGTAAATATTGTGGAAAAGAATCACATTCATCTACTTTTTGCTATCACAAGGAAGAATATTATAGCAAATTTTAAAAGTTTTTTTTTTGGTAATATTAAGATAGGAGGGTTTTGAAAGGGGCCCCAAAACCTTTTACAACAAAGAAAATAGCAAGCCAAAACCAGTGCAACCCAACACTGAACAGGAAAGTACAGAAACTGCACTACAACACTAAACCAAACAAACCAGAAACTACTCGAGCAATACCAAAAACCAGATGATCAAAAGGGCCAAGAAATCTAGGAAGACCTGTGGAAGAACCGAGGTAGTTCTACAACACAACATCAACCTTAGCAATGATTCCACTAGACATTTGAGCCGCCTCCTCCACATAATCCAATGCCATCTTCATGGAGCTCCAAACCGCTTGCGTCTTGTCCTTTAAAACTTTCCTTGGTAGAATTTAAATTACCATGTACCACCTCCTGAAGGAGAAAATAGGGACACCTGTACAATGCCACCTTGCCTACATCACTAGTAAGCACCATGCAACGAGTTTGGGAAAATCAAGAAACGAGATCCAATGGTCCCCATCAGTAAAATACTTCCCAATGCAGGTCATCGAACCAAAGCAAAAGCATAATGGTAAGACAAAGGTGAGTGGGGACCACCTCATTTCAAATCTCCTCGATACAGAAGAAATAAAGGCTTCTAATAGAGAACAATCACGAACATTCCCATGCCAGCATTTGCACCTACTCGTATCCAGAATAAAGGCCACTCTAAAACACAAATGAGTTGAAATGACAAACTAACAAATCTTCAAAAAGGGGCAGAACCTTCTCTGCCGAGATACGCCCCAGATCCCAAAGCAAAAAAGGAATTGAAAAGTCTTGAAACTGATGAAGAGGAACAACTGTCTCTCCACCATAAAATATGTACTACAACTCCTGTCCAAGTAAAATTCCACCACCCGAGGCCAATTAACTAACATCAATGTGAGCACAATTTATTAGGTCATGCGGAAAGTCTCTCTACCAGACCTCATAACCGTGGAGATCCACTCTAATATTCGCCATTATGTCTTCTGTAGCATTTCCCTCTCTAAACATGTGACAAATTTGAATTTCTTCCAGCTCCCGATACATCTTTACTCCATCAATAATATTGGTGATATTCCAACTAACATGGCAGGCTCCAATAAGCATATTAATGATATTTCAATAATTGCCCTCTATAACAACTTTTTTGAAATTGAATTTGTTAAGCAAGGTGATCCCAAGAAAAGCCTTCCTCGCCTCCACCACCTGTGAAGAATTCAAACCCAAAGAATTGGCATACACCAGCAAAATATTTCCATGGTGGTCCTGGATAATGCCTCCCACTCCTACCATGCCCGTACTTCCCTTAGCTGCCCTGTAAAAATTTAATTTCACCCACCCAATCGGGGGGTACTCCATTTGATAGAACTTCTTATGTTAGGTGTCGATGGTGGTCGGTCTGCACTTCCAAATCCCAGTAATTTCTCCAACCTAACTTCGTAATGCTTAGAAGCCTTTGGAAAATCCATAGATTTCATTGCACTTTCCATGTTCTCCATCGTTTTACTGATTATCCGATTACACAATAATAACGTGGCCACAAACTTATCTCTAAAAATATTTACGTTTCTAGCTTTCCAAACTTCCCACATCGTATGTGGGAGCAGGAACCGCCAAAAACACCTAAGTCGAGGGGAATGGAAGGGCGAATACCATTGACTAATACAATCAAAAACTGACTTCGAGAAAACCCACTCCACACCCAAATGCTTGAGGATGGAAAAAATTACCTCCTTGAAGATACAACAATTGAGAAACATATGAGATGTCGACTCCCAATTAGATTCACAAAGATAACAATGATTAACCAGATACCAACCCCTTTTGAGAAGATTTTCAACAGTTAAGATTTGGTTTTGAGTAGCCAACTAGAAAAATAGATTAACCCTAGGGGAAATATGCTTAAGCCAAAGCAAATGGAAAGGGAAATGCGACCCCTCCTCCACCCTTAAGAAATTATATGTCGATTTGACCAAAAATCTACCCGAACTCTCCAAATGCCATATCAACCTATCTTCAACGTTTGCTTGGTGAAGAACACCAAGATGCAATTCCTACCCAAGGCTCTCCCAAGCCCTTCTATCATTGTCATTCCTAATACAATCTGGCATTAGTGCCCACCCAATTATATCCCCTCTAGCTTCAAGGAAGTCAGCCACATAAATAAAACCCGAGTCTCTAGAATTAGCAACCAAACCCTAAAACCGAACATCCTCCAAGAGTGGACGATCATGAAGCCAAGCATCTTCCAAAAAATGGGCCTTCCTTTCATTTGATCACCCACCTAATATGATTCCTTACCGTGTCCCTAGCCTTCACCAGGCTATTCCAAAAGGTCAATCCACCTATGAGTAAATATTCAAAAAGAAAGGAGTTAAATCTATATTTGGATTTCAAAATGGATCCCCATAATTTTCCTAAATCAGATGCTAGTTTCCACCCAATTTTGGTAATCAAAACTTTATTCATTCTTACTACGCTCTTCAAGTTCAAACCACCATTGTATTTCTTCCTATAGACAACCTCCCAGGAAACCAGATGGAATCTTCCTTTCAACTCCAGCCTCGTCCATAGGAAAGCTTTATAGACACTATTAATTCTTGATGCCATTTTAAGGGGAACATGAAACAATGACATAAAACCACCTTACCCGATTGGATAAAAAACGCTCCCTCCACACAGGTAATTTATGTTGAATTATTTCAACCATTGAGGACCATAGATCGAGTTTTTCTCTCCCCATAAACAACGATAACCCAAGATAAGAAGAGGGAAAATAGGCAGTACGATAATTTAGAACTTTTGCTATCTCTCTCTGAACCACAACAGGAGTATTAATGAAGAACAATCCACTCTTAGCTAGACTAATCTGCTGACCAACAACCCTTTCATAACAGTCAAGAATAGCTCTAACTTCCCCAACTGCCTCCACCATGGCAATACAAGAAATAAGAGTGTCGTCTACGAATTGTTGATGCGATATAGGGTGGCAAGTGATCACAGGACTCAAACCCAAAAGATCCTTGCAACTGTTGAAGGTTCTTCCCAAATCCTCTGCCATAATAATAAACAAAAAGGGAGACAATGAGTTCCCCTGTCTTAGCCCTCGACAGGAACAAAAAAATCCTGCCAAGGACCCATTGATGAGCATTGAAAACCAGCAAATTTGAAAAGGTTTTAACATACATATTAGAGTGTTTATTTCAAAATATTATTTCTAGAGCCTTTGCTAACAATGGATACAAGAATGAAGAGTAGGCAAGAAGATTATTCAAAGAATAAAAAAAACAAAAGTGACTTAGAGAAGTAATTGGATCTCAAGCTCAACAAGACTATTTAATCATAGACTATATTGAAAGTCCAAGATAAAAGTAGAATCCAAAGATAAATAAAAGAAATTAGATCAAGAGAGGCCATATGAAGACTAAACCTAAAGAAGATACTTATTTGAAGACTTTGGATATAAATCTACTAGAGGTAGATTATAGACCAAAATATGAAGGCTATATTGAAGACTAAAGTCTTCAATAACCAAATAATGTAATACAGGGGGTGTTTGAGTATGTAACATTATTTGGTACATGATAATGTACCACCTTGGGTAGAACATTAGATTAGGTGTGTGTTCTACATTACAGTGTTAGTAAATATTTTATGTAATGTAATAATGTGTAGGAAATGCATAAGTCTCATGAAATTGAGTGTTAAAGTGTGGTGAGTATAAATATGCTCAAGTTTCCATTATGTAAGAGTGCACATGTGTCCTTAAAATAGGAAAGTGAAGAGTCTTATATAAGAGTGAAGACCAAGAGTACTCCATATGAAGAGTCACAATATATTATATATATGTGACTAAGCATTGTAAGAAGAGAGGATGTATGTGACATTTATTCTATATCAATTTACTATTTTTGAGAGCATTTATTAGGGTCCATTTTATGAGTTATTTATGAATTTATTTGTGAGTTATATTTGAATAAATAATTGTTGTTATTGAGTATTTTATATTGCAACTTTATATTTTATTTTGTGGTTATTTACATTAAGAGTTAAGCATCAAAAGCTAACACATATGATCCTTCAAAATTTGCTTTATCCCACCATAACATAACCATATGGAAGAAATTTGGGTTTTGAAGTCACATTTACTAGAAGTGAAGTGGATTTGCATGACCATTATTGTGTAAATCACAAGTCAAAATAATGGGTTTGTGATCTAATCTTGCTCATAGTGAAATATTTGAAGAGATTGTATACTTTATTTATCACCATGTGTTGTATAACAAGAATTTATCCAATCTTTCTACTATATAAGTTTGCCTAATGTGTCTATTATCCTATATATATTAAAAACTTGAAGGACTAACATATCAAAGGTTTTTTGAATTAACAAATAAAGCAAAATATTGCATTGACTTAGACTATTCTTAAGTACCACTCTTCTTTTCCAACAGAGATAAAACATTATTGAAATCACCCACAAGATTCCATAGATCATAATTATAAATCATCATTGTGTTTGAAAAAAATATACTAATGTCCTTTTGAAATATTTTATAAGGAGTAACTATAGTTGGAGCATATAAATTTATAATCCCAAATTTAATGTTTTCCTCTTTTCTCTAAAATATTCCAACAACCCACTTAGTTTTTGCTTCTAATAATTGCCCATCTTATTTGAATTTATTCCATTTTTGCAATTCTCCCTAAAGCTATTGTAGAATAAACTTATAGATAATCACCCATCTTCTAAATCTTTTTAAAAATATTCTTAAATTCCTCACTACCTAATTTTTCTTTTTGTATTAAAATAAACTCAAGACTATATCAACTTATCAATTATTAATAACCCTCTTTTAGATATTTTATTCATACCCCTAATATTCTATGATATCATTTTCATCACCATCACTTTTTATTTTTATTAGTGGACTTAGCCCACGTCTTGTTAACACCTATGATATTTTTATTTGGCTTCTCAAATTGATATATCTTTCAGTTCAATTTTTTCTTTGTGCATGCTTTGATGACCTTCCTCTCCTTTTTCATTCCCATTAGCACTTTCATCTTCATCAATATTTTCTCTTTTTTCATATTGTTCATAATGAAACTTATTTTCTAAATATTTATGTTCTAAAGAATCTAATATGCAAGGAATATCCTCATAAACACTTTCTTATTTATGTTGCCCCAAAAATACTTAAGCGCACAAATAATCCTCCATAGTCATTACTTTCTTATGCTACCTTAGAAACCCTAAATTTCCTTGGATATCCTCTATATGCTTTTTTTTCTTGTGCTACTATTGACATCCTAAAGTGTAATGGATACACTTTGTAGTACTTTCAAGTCTATTGCAAGGAGAGGATTTTGTGGTACTTGAGAATAATGAAGATGATTTACCTGATTTGCTTTAAAATTTACCTCTTCATTCTCCTTTGCCTTAAAATTTACCTCTCAATCTATCTTCACACCTTTAACTCCTTCCATATTTGAATTTATATATTGTACTTCCTTATTGCTTTAGTACTTTTCTTTAAATGGTTGAATCGAGTAAACTATAATGGCCTTTACCATGTGACGATGCATAAAATTTTTTCTTACCACTTTCTTAGGAGTGAAAATCCCTTGATTTGACCCAACATATGCCATCATATAAATTTATTTTATATAGAAGTTTTCATCATGTCCAAAATTTTTCCATTTTTTCTTTATTATTTTCACTTTGTAATATCTTACCAAATTTTTTATTTCATGGCATTTGCAACAACATAAATTCAATGTTTTCATAAGCCACTTGTTGATCCTATTCTCTTGATTCAGATTTAATTTTAATAGACTATGGTAAAAGCTTTAAACTATTTATGGCAACACATATTCTGATGGCTTTGGCACCATCTCATCATAAGAGAGAGAGAGAGAGAGAGAGAGAAACATATATTATTAAGAATAGAAAAAACTGATACATTCGAGTAAGGGTGTGAGACCCTTTATATAGGAAGATGGATTCCTTGGCCAACACTCTACCTAGTTGTACAAGAGACAACTTGCACATATACAACTTGCACATTGACACTTGTGCATTTATTACATTGCATGAAGTAACTAGATAACTTCCCCCTAAAGTAATCTAATGTCCTAAGTATGTACCTTGGAAGATACATTTACATGACCCAAATGATGTAATATACTCTATTTATAACACCCCCATGTATTACATTATTTGGGTATTGAAGACTTTAGTCTTCAATATGGAGTTCTCTTGAATCACATAGATGATCTCTAAATGTTTGAAACTTGATTTTTTCGAGTGCTTTTGTAAATATGTCTGCCAGCTGATCTTCTGTAGGAACATACTTGAGGATGATGTGCTTGTTCTAAAAATATTCTCTGATGAAATGACATTGAGCTTCAATATACTTTGTTCTTTCATGTATGATTGGATTCTTGATCAGATTCAGTACTCCTTGATTATCATAGAATATCATAGTGGGAGTTCGTTTGATTCCCATGTCAGATAGTATGTATTGTAACCATAGAGCTTCATAGGTTGTATCTCTTGCTGCTCGATATTCTACTTCAGTTGATGATTGTGCTATTGTATGTTGTTTCTTGCTGTGCCAAGATATGGGTCCTGATCCAAGATAGAAGACATAACTTGAGGTAGATTTCCTGTCATCAATAGATCTAGCATAATCTAAATTTGAGTATCCTTGTAGATAAAAATATTTGACATCCTTCATATAATTTAATCCATAGTCTGTAGTCTTCTTGATATATTGTAATATTCTTTTTGTAGCTTTCCAATGACTTTCTCTTGGTTCTTGCATGAACCGTGAAAGATAATTTACTGCAAATGCTATGTCTGGTCGATTGTTTGTTAAGTATAGAAGACTTCCAATCAACTGACGATACATTGTTGCTGAAACCAATGGTGTTTTATCATTTTTGGATAGTTGAATCCCTTGTTCCATTGGTGTATCTTTTGGCTTACACTCTGTCATTCTATATTTTTCAAGAAGAGCTTTTGCATATTTTGATTGAGTGATAACTATTTTATCTTTTCCTTGATAAATCTCTAGACCAAGGTAGTAGTTCATTAGTCCCAAATCTATCATTTCAAATGCTTTTTCTAGATCCTTTTTGATATCATTTATTAAATTTTCTAAACTTCCAATAATTACTATGTCATCAACATATACTATGAGAATCAAAATATCATTTCCAATATTCTTGGTATATAGACTGGGATCTTTTGTACTTCTTTTGAAGTTATGATGTAATAGGTGATTGTTGATCTTGATGTTCCATGCTCTAGGAGCTTGTTTTAAGCCATATAGAGATTTATTTAATTTGCATACCTTACTTTCCTGCCCTTGAATGACAAAGCCTTCAGGTTGTGTCATATAGACTTCTTCTTCTAAGTCACCATTAAGGAATGCACTTTTTACATCCATCTGATGAAGTTTCCACCCTTGATGTGTTGCTAGTGCACAAACTATTTGGATAGTAGTCATTCGAGTTGTTGGTGCGAATGTTTCTTCATAGTCAATTCCCTCTGTTTGAGTATACCCTTTGGCTACTAGTCGAGCTTTGTATTTATCAAGTGTTCCATATGCTTTGTATTTGATTTTGTAAACCCACTTGCATCCCACTATTTTCTTTCCTAGAGGTAGGTTTACTAGATCCCATGTCTTATTCTTCTTGAGTGATGCATATTCAGATTCCATGGCTATTTTCTAGTGTGAGTCTCTTAGTGCTTGAGGAGTTGATGTTGGTTCCACTGTGTTACTTATCATTCCTCTATTCATTTTGGTCATGCTATGAGTTTGAGGTCTTGTAGAGGTAAGATCTGGCATTCTTTCTAGATTTGATTCTCTGAGAGTGTCTCTGAGCCATATTGGTTCTTTTCTAGGTAGTTCTATTGAAGCTTTCATGTCTTGTTCAACTGATTCTGACTCTATACTCATTGTATCTTCTTCTGGTAGATTTAGGAGGACTTCTGTGTCGCCACTGGATTCATCTGTGTCGATTTTGACCTTTTCATCAAAGATTACATCTCTGCTAATGTAGACTTTCTTTGTAGATGGATCTAGTATTCTGTATCCTATAGATTCATTGTCATAGCCAACAAATATCCCTGTCATTGTTCTATCATCGAGTTTAGTCCTCTTTTGTTTTGGAACATGCATGTAGGCTTTACATCCGAAGATATTTAGTTTTTCTATGTTGGGATTTTGTCCTGACCATGCTTCTTCTGGTGTAATATGCTTGAGTACTCTTGTTGGTAGTCTATTTTGTATGTAGACTATTGTTTGTACTGCTTCAACCCAGTATTTGTGATCAAGTTGTGCTTCTTTTAACATACATCTTACCATTTCCATTATTGATCTATTTCTTATTTCTGCAATTCCATTTTTTTGAGGTGAATATGTTGTAGTAAGTTATCTTTTAATTCCATTGTCTTCAAGAAATGAGTCAAATTATTTAGAAATAAATTCTCCTCCTCTATCTAAATGAAGTGCTTTTATGGTCTTTCCTGATTCTTTTTCAACTTGAAGTTTAAATTGTTTGAAATAACTAAATGCTTTTGATTTGTACTTCATGAAATATACCCACATTTTTCTAGTGTGATCATCAACAAATAACTAAAAGTATTTATGTCCTCCAACACTATCAACTCTCATTGGTCCACATAAATCTGTATATATAATTTCTAGAGGATGTTGAGCTCTGTGTTGATGAAGTTCGAAAGGAATTCTATGTTGTTTTCCTGCTAAGCATTATGGACATACAATAGTTTTTGGAGATAAGTTGGGTAGTCCTTCTACCATTTGATATCTGAATAATTCCTTCATTGATGTTTCACTGGTATGTCCTAGTCATTTGTGCCATAGTTCTGAAGCATTGACTAAAAGAGCTGAGTGAATAGCAGTGTCTAGGACAAATAGACCATTTTTATATGATCTTGATGCTATCATCCTTCCCTGTCTAGAGATGTGACATTGCTTTATGCTAGTGAGAACCTTGAATTCAATAGTTAAGTCTTGATCCATGAGTTGAGAAATAGAAATAAGATTGGTAGTTAATCCTGGAACATACAATACATTTTTTATTATACCTCTTCCATCCTTAAGGTTTACAAGAATATTTTTGATTCCTTTCACTTCATATGTTTTTCTATCTACTACAACAACTGGTTTTTCATTTATTTTTTTCAAAGAATTGAACCAATGTATGTTTCCTATCATATGCTTACTTGCACCTGAATCTATATACCAATACTCCATGATGTTGTTATTATCAGGATTTGTGAAATACCTTATGTCTCCCTAGATATTTTAGGAATATGATATAGTGCTTTTGTAAAATATAGTTCAATTTTGGTTGATTTTGTACAATTTTTGTAAAGATCAAAAATCAACTTTTCTAACACCTTATTACTCCTATTGAACTAAGCACTTTTCAATTTTGAAGAGGTTTTAATGTTGGATTTATTTTGTCCCTTTTGAGAAATTTTGAGACAATAAAATTATAAATTTCCAACCTTAACAAAAAAATCTTAATAACCTCTTTTGTAACCCTTAGGATTTTATTCAAGTGTTTCTAATTTCCAATAACCTAGTTTGATGTTGTAACCCTTATCACTCCCAAATTTGGAAAATTAGAAAATTAATAATATTTGCAAAATATTAAAGAATTTAATCCCAAGTAGAATTCCTTATTTCTCCTAGGTTAAATTGCAAATATTATTTCAATTTGATAAGTTATCCCTTATAGTTTTTGCTTTCAAAATCTAAGATTTGACCTTAGCTTATAACCCTTATATCTCCCTAAAGTGAAAGCAATAATAAATTGGATTTAAACCTTACCTTTGAATGTTGTATCACCACACTATTCAATGCCTTTTTTGGTTGAATATAACAACACTTTAATGTCCTCCTTTGGCGCTAGAAACAATGCTTATGCTTTGGAATTCCTTATCTTCAATGTTGGAACATAGGTGCTACAAATATGGAGAGGTTTGACCTTCAAGACCAGGAGCTTTTAATACTTCCTCTTCCTTCCTTCCATGCTGCACTTTGCTATGCTTTACCTACACTTTCCTATGCTTTATTGCTTTGGACTTGAGCACCTTTTTATGGAAGAAATATCTTGAACTTTGTGACAAGTGTCACACCCATTACATATGAGCGCTCCACCTTTCTTAACGTACCAATTTCCTTCTTTAACGCTTCTTGGTCACTCTATAACGTATGAGCACTCGTGTGGGCACTTGTGTGAGGCTTGTGGAGGATAACAAGTGTCACCACTTCCTTGATATTCCTTGTAACTCCTGCGTGAGGTTTCTTGAGCATTGAGAGATGAAATGGTACCTTAGAAAGTTTATGCCAAGTGGCATTCAAGCTCTCTACATGAAGTCCTTTGCTATAACACCTTCCAAGGAGAATATTATAACTCCTTAAGTCCTTTCGTATGCCATTCCTTTGCTTTGCTTTGTTTCTTGGACAACAAGCAATATTTTCTTTTGCAGGTGAATTGATGAGGCGCTATGGAGCTTTGAATGACGATTTTGGTGCTTCCTTTGGTGGATGATCTTCTCCAAGTTTAAGACCTTGAATGTAGCACCTTTTCTCCTTGTCTTCTATACCTTCAACGTGCTGATTCCTATGCTTCTTTGTAGTGTAGATAGCCTCTTGTTATGCTTTTGTCCCACATTGGTAGAAGTAGATTTTGATGCCTTCTCTTTGTAGATGAGCACTCTTTTTATCTACGTAAATGCATCTTGATAATAGCCTTATGTGGGCTTTGATTTTACAGGTTCGTCTGTCCAAGATATGCGAAGAGTGAGCCCTTTGAGTGGCTCCTTTTGCTATGGAAGAAGAGTGCTAACATTCGTCCTTCCTTGGCTGACTTACCCTATAGATATTGTGCCTTTTGAGGCACCTTCAAATCTGCTCTCTTCCTACGTATAACCGTATTGTAGAAGTGCAATACCATGTAACCTTATATGTATATAAAACCTTCTTTACTGCACCTTCTTTTGCACTCTTTTGTAGTTCTAAAATTCTGGTTTTGTAGCAGATTTTTTGAATGCAAATATAGGGGTTTTGAGGTTGTCTCTTATGATTAGACACCTTACCCTTTTTTCTTGGACACTTTGATGATAAATCCAATCCCTTAGATGATGTAGATAGAAGCTTCTTTGTGGCTGTAATTTTCTTCCCTTTGTACTCATGCAACTAACCCTGTAATGCTTTGGATTTGAGACTCACCAAGTCTCAATATTTGAAGCTTCTTTTTCTATCTTTAGTTAGTTTCTTCTATTGGATTGTACTAACCTATTTTGGTGGCTTCACTTGGCCACTATGTGTTGCAGATTTTTGTGCTCTAATAGTGTCTTTAGACACTTGATACAAATCATATTTTGTGCCCTTCTCAAGTACACAAAACTAATCCTTTTGAGAGCAATATAATAGTGCAAATGAATCTAATAATTTTTCACTTTTAATGCACTAAAAATTTCACCTTATCACTCCAATCAACTCTCAAGATAATGCACTTAATCAATTTACTACAACTAATCAAGAATAATTTGAAATGAACCTTCAATAATTATTCTACAATTTCACTACAATTTAGTATTGTAGGACTTAGTCTTCTTTTTATTTTTCCAAAGTAGATGATAGGTAGTTGATAGATTTAATACTAAAATCTAATCAACTCCTAATTAATGTGCAAATGAACCTTAAAAAGAACTTTTATCTTTTTGCACTTTTTGAAGACTGTAATCCAATTTTTCTTCTTCTTGCAACTTTAATCCAAATTAAGGTGCTTTAACAAATCTAATAAGTAATCCAATTAATAAATCTACTTGCACCAACAGTTGCTTACCTTTTTAAAGCTTCCATAGTTCTTTTGCCTCTTCTGTAGAGGATGTAGATCTTGGTGTCTAAGATCACCAAGTTGTTGCTTTGAGTAGGATCTTGCATCTCTTTGTAGATTGTCCTAAACAACTCCTTCTTCACCAAATGATGGTCTCGAACTTTCTTTCACGAGCCTAGGATTTGGTGGCTTGTTCTCCTCTTGTGTTCTCCTCCTTCTACTGTAGATTTGGATAAGTCTTTGTCTCTAAAGTGGTGCCTTCTTGCTATGAGAGGTAATCTTCAAATCTCCTAGATTTGGTGAGCTTCTTCTGTCTTCAAGTCTTCTTGTAGAATTTTGACTTCAAGTAGGATCTTCTTCTCAAGATTTTGAATGTCTTGAGGTCCTCACTAGATGATTCTTCTTCTTGGATTTGGCACTCCTTACCAAATTCTCCTTCTCTTGGACTTGTTATCAGATGGCGACAATTGTCCCAAGTCCTTCACTATCATGGGCTTCTCTTCTAGCAATGTTTTCAAGGACACATGCAAACAATAACAATGGTATATTTCTCTATTTCTCTCTGGATTCAACCTTGCTCTGATACCATTGATGGCTTTGGCACCATCTCATCATAAGAGAGAGAAACATATATTATTAAGAATAGAAAAAACTGATATATTCGAATAAGAGTGTGAGACCCTTTATATAGAAAGATGGATTCTTTGACCAACACTCTACCTAACTATACAAGAGACAACTTGCATATATACAACTTATACATTAATACTTTATTACATTGCATAAAATAACTAAATAACTTCCCTTAATATAATTTATTGTTCTAAATATATACTTTGAAAAATACATTTGCATGACATAAATAATATAATATACTCAAATATATCTAATATATCTGAGTATATAATATTCTTAATACCACCCGTACCAATAATATTTAAAACCTCTAATCGATAAGTTAATAAGAAAATCCAAACCTGATCCACACCAAAAGAATTTTAAATCGAACTAAACAGGGATATCCTAATCGTTAAATTCATAAATGACTATCTAGTGAACACGGGTATCATAACAAACTGTACGCACTCGCGAACGCGGATTGCACTCGGGTCTGACTCTTATCCCCCGAAGTCACTCCATAACTTTTTGACGTGGGCGTTATTTATGTCTGTCGGCGAAAAAAACTAGAAAAGAGATGTGACTTTTAATGAATAAGTTGAGTGGTGAAATTATAAAAAAGCAAAGAAAAAGTTAGAATCTTATTCAGCGAAGGGCTTTGATATAGAACCAATTTTCTTAATTTCAAAGAAAATCTCTCGAATGAAATAGGAAAAGAAAACCTTTCGAGACATAATCATTAATTTTTTTTTTATTAATTTAAAAAGAGGGTTTTGAAAGAACTATTTTTCTTAATTTCAAAGAAAATCTCTTCAATTTAATAGGAAAAGAAAACCTTTGGAAACATAATTATTAAATTTGTTTTTGGTATTAATTTTAAGAGAGGGTTTTGAAAGGGTCCCACGACTTTATACATATAGCCAAACTCTCAACCATAATAATAATCTCCAAAATATTATACTTGAATAAACGAGAGAGTTAAATTCCTAATAACCTTAATGATTCCGGAGAGAACTTAGAAAAACACAATGCTTTGAAGGTAAAAAAAAAACTCTAACAAACTCTGGTGAAAGAGCAAAGCGAGACCAAATACACCTTCCAACGAGAGCTAAAGGGATGTCCGACTTCCAACTAGAGCCAAAGGGATGTCCGACTCCACAACTCTTTGAAGGCAAAACAAACTCTAACAAACTCTGGTCAAAGAGCAAAATGAGATCGAATATCCCTTCCAACGAGAGCCAAAGGGATGTCCGACTCCACAACGCTTTGAAGGCAAAACAAACTCTAACAAACTTTGGTCAAAGAGCAAAGCGAGATCGAATACCCCTTCCAACGAGAGCCAAAGGGATGTCCGACTCCTCCTTACAAAAACAAAGCATCATGAGCCTCTTTCCTAGCAAGGGAGACTACGTCATTCGGGACATCGTTTTTCCACACCAAAAAAGCAGCACAATGGACACCACGATTGGCCAGCATATCGGCCAGTGCATTCCCCTCATGGAACACATGGCTAATGACAAATGTTCACCTGATCAAAAGCGTACAACAATCTCCTAGGTAATACTCCTAGGTAATAAGATTGAGAAGGTTCTAGCTAAATGTACACTCCCTTTGAACATCTTGATTATGTTCAATAAGTCACTTCCATTTCCACATTCTAACAGCCAGCATCAGCTAACAATGTCATACTGATCCAGGCCAAAAGCCTTTTAATTTAATCCAAGAGAATTAGATCCACACGGAAAGCCTTTTAATTTAATCCAAGAAAACCTGATCCGTTTTCAAAGCCTTTTAATTTAATCCAAGAGAATTAGATCCACACGGAAAGCCTTTTAATTTAATCCAAGAAAACCTGATCCGTTTTCAGTATTTGATTTAACTTCCAAAGCTGATCACGCAAACAGACAACGCAACAAGTTTCTCCTGTGAAATTTTGCTCCAATAAGGTGCAACTTACCCAGTGCTATTGAAGATTAAATGCAAGAGTCAGCTTTAGCGTCAGAGACGTGAAAAGTGACGATCCAATTCCAACCTTTCATATTAAATGCAAGAGTCAGCTTGCGTCAGAGAGGCGCAGTTAAGTGGATGATCCAATTCTAACCGTATTATGATACTTTAGATTACTAGGGATATTGTCCAATGCACCGAACAATCCACTGGGCTACAAGAGCGAAAATTAATTCATCTGATTCTTGGCAGATTTGGTTGCCCTGGCTTACAGCTCAAGAGATTACGACGCTTGTTGCTA
The DNA here is from genome assembly GCA_028583015.1 of Wollemia nobilis. NCBI lineage: Eukaryota > Viridiplantae > Streptophyta > Pinopsida > Araucariales > Araucariaceae > Wollemia > Wollemia nobilis. The sequence continues at coordinate 5,269,266 of JAQPPZ010002230.1, read as the reverse complement.
TCATATTTATTGACAAGACATGGGGTGTCTTTCAACACGGAAAGTAATTTCTCCCTTATTTTTTTTTCAAAGACCGGATCTGTCCAATCTCTTCCAAATTGACGCTACAATCAACCCTAGTTCTGGGCACATCAATGACATTTGCTAAAACGACATACAGCTGAGGGTTAAAATATGCGCACTGGTGGCATCTTTTTAATAGTTTTGACATTTCAGAATCTCCTTGTTTTCAAGGTGTGATTGTTATTATGTGATTGAACATGGCCTACTGTCTAATAATAAGCTGTAGTGAGATAAAACGCCTGTAATATTGTGGACTCAACTGTTGCTTCATCTCCGCTAAAACAACAAATTGCTTGATTAAATCATTTATAAAAGAAACTTAGCCTTACAGTCACACTGCACACACGTACAGTATTAGCCTTACAGAACACAAATGTAAGAAATGTTATTATTACTTTGTGAAGGGTTTAGCATAGGGCTTCAAAATTCAAGTTTGGAAGTAATAAGAGAAACCAATTGTGTTAAATAATCTAACCTAAATATAGATGACAGATGTCAGGTCTAAGTGAAAAATATAACTGATTTTTAATTTGAAAAATGCATCGAAAATTGAATTATTTTAAATGTTATAATTAAATTTAATATTTTTTTAATAAAAATAATAATTTGATTTATTTTTAATTATTGTTATGAAATGTTATAAATAATTTTAAATTTAATATATTTATTTACTCATTATAAAAAATTAAGTTTATTGTTTATTTATATGTGTGGTTTTTATTAAAAATTGTTTTCATCAAATATATCAAATATTGCATTTAGGTAAATAAAACTAATTTTATTTTTTAATTAAATATTTTTTTCTTAAAATTATTATATTAGTTCCATCAACTCTTGATAATCTCTTAGGCAATTATTTTCTAAAATTTAAATTTTGTGGAGATCTACATGATTAGTTAAATTACTTCTACTTTTTTTATAGCTATGTTGAAATTTTCAAGATGTTATATTTTTTAGAATAAGAGAATATTCTCTTAAGTTCCACTAGGATAGACACTTGAGTTTCCACTCCTCCATGTGTCAGGAGAACTCTCAATGGTGTCTTCATCAGGTCTGATGAGTTGTTGTAATCCAACGGCTCTCAATGATCAACTCTGCTATTTATACAGAGTTGATCCTTGGAATAAATCAATCAGTTCCACTCTTCTCTTCATATTTTGTGTAATGCTTTGCATATCTATTATTGTGAAATTCTAACATGGTACCAGAGCAGGTTAGATTTTGCTAGCATTCTCTCTTGAAGGTTCTAGGATCTGATTCATTTCCTTTGGATATTTTTTTGGCTATCTTACTTGAAGTATACAATAGTCATTTTTTTATCCATAGTTTATTCTTTCAGCAAAATATTTTATTTTTTAAATATATGTTGCAATTTTTTTTCTGTGTTGAATTCGTGCTTCGGGAATTTTTAAAAAAAATATATATAGCTCTTCCGTACATGGCGCTATTCTAGCCCATATTTTAAAGAAAGAGCCCTCTTCCCTCTCTTCGAATTCTTTAAAATAGAAGGCCCACCATAATTAGAAATATAATTTAAATTTCCGCTTTGTTTTTTAGCGAAATTATCGTTGTATTTCTAACCAATATCTTTTGAGTAATGGTTTTATAAATGTTTTGAGATTCTTTTTTGATCCTCGGGCAACGGGTCTTCTCATTCCCGTTAGAACTCGGCGCTCGCGATGTTTTCTCTGGCCGCTTCGTGACACATGGTTGGCATCATTCGAAACGTCTCTCAAAAGCCGATATTTACTGTTCCTGTCTCGAGATCAGATTATTCTCAAAATATTTGTTTTCGTCTGGCGCTCCCTCTTCCTCGAACCTTATATTCTCCTCTCCCTGATACGTTTTCAAGTGTGAAGTTCTGTTGATTGCTCTACAAGGATATCAAGCTTAAGTGCTTAATTTTTTTTCATATATTTTCGTTAACGATTCTGCAGAGCTCGCTCATTTTATTTAACATTTCAAAGGGGTCACTGGTTCGTCCGAGGAATCAAATTTTCATGTTATCATATATTCTTTTATTTTAACATATCTTCTGCAGGGAGTACTCACAGTCAAGCAAATTGGCCCTAGGCGCTCTCCCTCTCACGTCCTCTACTCTCAACGACGTCTTCAGGGATTGAATATCCTTCTATTCGGTTTTCTCTGAATCGATATCAGGATTAAAGTACTTTATAATTTATCAAATTATTTCATTAACATTTTTTCTACAGAGGACTGGTTTTTTTCTACAGAGGTCGCTGGTTCATCCGAGGAAGAGATAAATTCATGTTATCATATATATTTTATTTTTTAACATAGTTTTCTGCAGGGAAGGCACATTGTCAAGCTTCAAAACTCTAACGCTTTTCCATCTGCCCTCTCGCGTCCTCTTCTCTTGGCGACGTCCTCTGCTCTAGAACCTCCCTGAATGCGCAGGTAAAAAAAAAGATCATCATCGTGGCCGCCTCTTCGTCCTCGTTCGAGCATCTTATCTGCTCTGACCGTCACCTGCAGAGGTCGAAGCTGCGTCTTCAAAGTGGACAAAAATTTACAAAAGGCTTTTTTAAAAAGAGTGGTATCTTTTGAGGCCAAAAAATTGTAATTTTTTATTCTTTAATTCCTCCTTCATTATCTTTTATTTAGGTTAAAAGTTTCTTTCGAACACCCGTGTTTCGAAGAAACACCTTTGTCTCCTTTTCTAAGAGCCATTATTTTTTATGGCTCTATAGAAACGTGAGTCACTATTGTAACCATTCAAATAAAAGAAATATTTGGGGGGTAGAGTGCAAGTGTTTGCACATCTGTGTTTCAAGGGGGGTTGCATTCCTTTTTTTTGCCTATCTTCTTCTATGGCCTTTACTTGCTTTAAAGTAAATCATAATTATAAGGATATAATTGTTGAATATTTCCTTTAAAATTTCATAGAGAAGTCACTCAAAATAGCATCACCCATTTACATAATTTTTTTCTTAAAAAAAAATTAGAATATTTAGAGGGGGGTTGAATCTTCTTATAAAAATAATTTCATTTAAATAGTTATATTTTAAAACTATTTGTTTATGATATATTTCTTCATATTTCATTAAGAAGATAAACTCTACACCTCTTCTTTTTTTAATTAATATTTTTTTCATTAATCTTTTGTATGTCACATTGTTGATATTTTATTTAGAAATTTTAATTTTCTATAATTAAAAACACTGTTAAAAGAAAACTCTATAATTTTTTCTAAAGTTTTCCATCAAAATATATTTGCCTACGTTCCATGTATCATTGTCTCTAAAAACTTATAGTTTCCCTCAAGTAAGGGCAGGTTTTTTGAGACTATTGGTATAAAGGCCTGGCATATATTTTTTTGTATCAACCTTACTACATATTGGATATCTCTCTTACTTATAGTTTCCCTCTAGTAAGGGCGAGTATTGAGTTATCCATATTTATATCTGGTTGATATCTATGCATTTCAAGCCTATATTCCTTTAAACTTCTTCTCCATACTTATAGTTTCCCTCAAGTTAGGGCGGGTATTGAGAGGAACTAAAAGGACTTGGCATTTCAAAAAGCAAACAATATTCAAACCTCATTATACTTATAGTTTCCCTCTCGTTAGGGTGGGTATATTGAGTTTTTTAATATTGAAAAGCTTCATTCTTTCCCTTTAAACATTTGCATTAATTTGAAGTTCTAAGGGGGGATATATTGGTTAATTAAAACTTCAAACTTTTCTTTTGTGTTAAAATGATGAATTCAATTGAACCTCTCACCCCTCATAACTTTCACACTTGGAAACCTAAAATTTTAAATCTTATCTCTCAAAAAGGTCTTACTCATTTGTTAGAAGAAAAGCAACCAGAATTTGATAAAGAATATGAAATTTTTGTTCATAAAGGAAAAATGCACGAAACAATGGGTATTATTAGCTCTAATGTTCATGAAAGTTTGTGGTTTCATATTACATATTGCAAAACTCCTCATGAAAGTTGGGAGAAACTAAAGACCTTATTTGGGAAAGTAGATCAGATGAGATCAATGCAACTAGAAGTCGAACTAACATCTTTGTCTCCTGAATATTTTAGTAGTATTGTTGACTTCCTCACTAAGTTCAAAGAAGTCCTCACTCAATACAAAGGCAGTGGGAAGACTAAGACTGAAGAAGAATGCATTTATCTAATCCTTTCTAAGCTAAATGGTGTTTTTCAAATTTTTGCTACCACCTTTATATCTACCAAAGATGCTCTTGGTGCAACCTTTAAAATGCCTTCTTTAGAAGAATTTTGTGATAGATTAACTAGGGAAGAAACCAAACTTGCTAGATATGAAATCTCTTCTTCTTCCTCTTCTTCAAAAGCCTTAGTAGCCTCCACCTCTTCTAAAGAAAAATTCAAAAAGAAGGAAAAGACTCCCATAACCTGTACTCACTATAAAAATAATGGTCACTCTGCTAACAAATGCTGGAAAATATTACAACAACTAGAGGCAGCTATGAAGGATCAAAATATAGAAAATAAAAAGCAAATAGGAAAAGCCCTTAATGTTCAAGGAAAAACCTCCAATTCTTCCTCTAATTACTGGGTCCTAGATTCTAGAGCTACTCATCACATGACTGCTTCAGATAAGTCTTTCTCTTCTATCTCCTCTAGCTCTACTTGTAGCATAGAAGTGGGTGACTCTTCCTTCATCCCTATCAAAGGAAAAGGGGATATAACCATTGATGGTGGCTCCATAAACAATGTTCTCTATGTTCCAGACATTGCCACCAATCTCCTATCCGTCTATCAGATTTGTACTTTTGGAAATGGGAAAATTGTTCTCTTCTCTCCAATAGGAGTTGAGATAAGAGATTTTCAAGATCCCCATTCTCTTATAGCCAAAGGGAATATTGATCATAACTCTCATATTTTTCACTTCAAAGGTTTTCAAAATCTAGAAGGAGCCTCCTATTTTGTGGCTCATGGTGATCTTGAAAGTCAAATATGGCATGAAAGGTTTGGTCATCTTAGTTACAACTACCTAAAGGATTTGAGCACCCATGATATGGTTACAGGATTACCCCAAGTCTCTTCTAGTGATGGAGTTTGTCCTGGATGTGCTCTTGGAAAGCAACATCAAGATCCTTTCCACCCAAGTAGTTCTCTAAAAACCTCATCCCCTCTAGATTTAATCCATAGTGACTTAATGACCTTTCCTGAACCATATTTCAAAGGAGCAAAGTATGCTCTAACCTTTATTGATGATTTTTCTAGAAGGTCCTGGGTCTACTTCCTAAAATATAAGAGTGATGTTCTATCCCACTTTAAGGTTTTTAAAGCCTTAGTTGAAAATCAGGCATCTTGCAAAATCAAGAAGATTCGCATAGATAATGGGGGGAATACTGTAGTAATGAGTTTTCCATATTTTTATCTAGTCATGGCATCATTCATCAACATTCTGTCTCCCATAATCCTCAACAAAATGGTATTGCAGAAAGGAAAAACTGGACATTAAAAGAGATGGCTAATTGTATGCTCCATTCAAGAGATCTTCCAAAAGTTTTTTGGGCAGAAGCTATTAACTATGCAAATTATATTCAAAATCGCACACCTCATAAAGCTCTTGACCATTTAACTCCTGAAGAAGCTTGGTCTGGCTTAAAACCAGATGTTTCCTACTTCAATATTTTTGGGTGTACTGCTTGGGCTCACATCCCAAAGAAGAAAAGGAAGGCTCTTGATAAGAAAAGCAAAAAGCTCATCTTTATCGGTTATTATGAAGAATTGAAAGCATACAGGCTTCTTGATCCCTCAACTCATGAGGTTTTATTTCATAGGAATGTCCAATTTGATGAAACATTCCCTCAAAAATATCCTCAAAATCCCTCTTCCTCCATTGAGCCTTCTCCTATAGTAGAACCTCAATATTATGAAGAGCCAACTCTTGAAGTTAACTTGGTCATTGATAATCAAGATGAGGAACCTGTAACTCCATCTCAATGTCTTTCAACTCCTTCAACTCCTTCCTCTATGCCAAAATGGGCCCGCACCATTGTTAAAGAAGCTACTCCTTACATCCAAAATCTTCCTTCAACTAGATCATCCAACCCCATAGGCACTGGTCTTGTATGTCAGTCTATTTCCTCTGATCCTCAATCCTTCAAAGAAGCCTCAGGTATTAAGGAATGGGATGATGCCATGGAAAATGAATTTTCTTCCTTGATCAAAAACAAGACTTGGGATTTAGTTCCCTTACCTAAAGGAAGGAAATTAGTTCATTGTAAATGGATCTTCAAAACAAAATATGGGCCTAATGGAGAAATAGACAAACACAAGGCTCGTCTAGTGGCCAAAGGTTTCTCTCAAATTGAAGGCATAGATTATGCAGAAACCTTTGCTCCAGTTGCTAAAATGGATTCTGTAAGATTGGTTCTTGCTCTAGTTGCTTCCCATAAGTGGCATGTCTATCAAATGGATGTAAAATGTGCTTTCTTACATGGAGACTTAAAGGAAGAAATATTCATGGAACAACCTGTTGGTTTCACTCAAGACTCCTCTCTTGTTTGTAGGCTCAAAAAGTCTCTCTATGGCCTCAAACAAGCCCCTAGAGCTTGGTATGAGAAGATGGACTCCTTCCTTCTTTCAGCAGGTTTTTCTCATTGTGAGTCTGATAACACAGTTTACATTTGGAGAAATGAAGGCAACATCACCATTCTTGTTCTATATGTTGATGATCTTCTTCTCACTGGTAGTAACTTGACTCACATACAGACTATAAAAGACTCCCTCTCTAAAAAATTTGAAATGGCTGATCTAGGTAAAGCTCATTACTTCCTTGGGATCCAAATAAGTCAAACCGATGCAGGTATTTCTTTGTGCCAACAAAAGTACACTCTAGATCTTCTACAAAGATTCAAAATGATAGATTGTAAACCTTCTCCTACACCCTTTCAATCTGGCATTAATCTTAGTACTTCCTGCTCATCCCCTCTATGTGATGCAACTCTATACCATCAGCTTGTAGGGAGTTTGCTATACCTTACTCATACTCACCCAGATATCTCATTTGTAGTTGGCCTCATATCCAGATTCTCTCATCAACCTCACTTCAGTCATTGGCAAGCAACAAAAAGGATCCTCCATTACTTGCAAGGCACTACTCACTTTGGGCTCTTCTACAAGGGAAAATCCATGGATATTATTGGCTACATAGATTCAGATTGGGCAGGTTCAATAGAAGACAGATGTTCCACCTCAGGCTATGTATTTTGCCTTGGTTCTTCACCAATAGCCTGGTTATGCAAGAAATAACAAGCAGTAGCTCTATCTTCTACAGAGGCAGAATACAGGGCAACAATTTTGGCTAGTCAGGAAGCTCTTTGGCTTCATCAAATTCTGAGAGAATTTGGTTTCACCCATGAGAAGCCTATAACTCTTTGGTGTGACAATCAAAGCACAATTCATATTGCACGAAATCCAGTTGAACATCAACGAACCAAGCACATTGAGATACACATGCACTTCATAAGGCAACATATTCAGAGCGGGGACATACACTTGGAATATATTCCAACTGAGAATCAAATTGCAGATATCTTCACCAAGTCATTTCCTTCTCCACGTTACCTTCAGTTGTGAGATAAGCTTGGAGTTATACAACTGCATTGATTGCTTTTATGAGGACAATATTCACCATACGAAGACAAGCCTCTCTTCTTCTAATAGTTGGTTTTTCCCCATAGGGTTTTTTCACCAACTATTTATTGTATATGAGTACCTAATCAGGCCAAGTTGTCGGGACTCATCTTTATTTCTTGTATAAAGAGGACAATATTCGCCATATGAAGACAAGCCTCTCATTGTTGGTTTTTCCCCATAGGGTTTTTTCACCAATAATATTATGTAAATGAGTACCTAATCAGGCCAAGTTGTTGGGACTCATATTTATTTCTTGTATAAAGAGGACAATCTTCACCATACGAAGACAAGCCTCTCATTGTTGGTTTTTCCCCATAGGGGTTTTTTCACCAACTATATTATGTAAATGAGTACCTAATCAGGCCAAGTTGTCGGGACTCATATTTCTTTCTTGTTAAAGAGGACAATCTTCACCATACGAAGACATGCCTCTCTTCTTCTCATAGTTGGTTTTTCCCCACAGGGTTTTTTTTACCAACTATCTATTGTATTAGGAGGACAATCTTCGCCATACGAAGACAAGCCTCTAACTTCCTTTTGATTGATGGTTTTTTCCCATTGGGTTTTACCATCTCTTCAAAAGAAGTCATTGTACATGAGTACCTCATCAGGCCTTGTTGCCAGGACTCATTTGTACGATTCACCCCTAGTATCACTTAAGGGGGGTGTTAGAATAAGAGAATATTCTCTTAAGTTCCACTAGGATAGACACTTGAGTTTCCACTCCTCCATGTGTCAGGAGAACTCTCGGTGGTGTCTTCATCAGGTCTGATGAGTTGTTGTAATCCAACGACTCTCAATGATCAACTCTGCTATTTATACAGAGTTGATCCTTGGAATAAATCAATCAGTTCCACTCTTCTCTTCATATTTTGTGTAATGCTTTGCATATCTATTATTGTGAAATTCTAACAATATTTAACATTTTTAATGAACATCAATGTTATTGTTGATTCAATCTTCGCATCCATTTTTCTTGGCAATATTAATAATAATTTTTGAATTCCCTCAAATGATATATATTATCATTTTTTGAGTAATATTTCTTATACACATCCGTATCTTGTGGACCAAACACACAACCATACACACCCACCCCCTCATACACTCACTGTGCCCCAACCGTTGCACTGATCCCCTAGTAAATGAAACTAGTCTTGCCTTTTTTATTAAATATATTCTTAAAATGATATATATTATCATTTTTAATAGTAGTTAATCCTGTAAGAAATGGTGAGGGCTTCCTCTAGCCTAAACCTCACCATGGTAGAGAGGACCTAAGCCTCACCATGGTAGAGAGGGCCCGTGAGGGTTTCCTCCATGAAGGTTTCACTCTCACTATGGCACCCTTTGATCGGGAGGTCCCCTTTCTTCCATTATGGATCTGGTTACTAGTCATGCTTAGTTTCTCTGTAGTGGTTTGTGAATTGGGTGTTTTGCTTACTGGGGGTCTTGCTAGTATGTTCTGCTCTCTTATGGATTTGGCATTATCACTCTTATTTGGGGCAGAGGGCCGAATGTAGACCCAAACCTGTAGGGGTGATCCTGGCCCCTTATAATGTAGTAGAAATTTTTGGTTGTTGATCCCTTGGCTGGCTATCGCTCTAGTTGGTGGGTGTCATGGGTGGCTGCATTTTTTGGGTTGTTTGCTAGTTTCAATGACTTGGTTGGATTGTGTAGCATTTATTCTGGATTTGGTAGTTTCATGTATTTTTTGGATTTCCAAAGAGAGGAAAGGACCATCTGCCTACCCAAACCCATTGGGGTGAGCTTGGTATAATGTTTGGCTGTAGAAATATGACAATTTTCCTTTGGCTGGCTTTGGCTTTGATGGCTTGGCTACTCTGGTTGGATGGTGCTTGGATGAATCTTTTGCTAGGGTTCTCTATCAGTAGTGGATTCATGGCTGGTTTGTGCCACTTTCTTTTGGGTTCGGTAATTTCTTGTTGTTCCAATGAGACAGGGCCAAATACTGACCCAAACTAGTTGGGGTGAAAATGCATTGTTATGCTGCAGTAGTTTTCAGCTTTTGGCCCCATGTCTTTGATGGGTTTTCTAGATTCCACGGTCTGCAAAGATCTCTTTCTCCAGTTATAGCAATGGTGGTGTGTTTGATCCTAGGGTTCTAAGGCTTATTTTTTTGGGATATTACCCTTATCCCTCTTAGGTGCGGTGCAGAATGTTGCTATCTCTTTTTTCTTGTACTTGAGAGCGGTTGTTCTTGAAACTTTTTTGGTTGGCTCCAATGGAATTTACAGGTTTCATGGAATATCTTGCGCAGATCTCCTGAATGATTTTTATGCTATGGATTTTGTTAGCCGATATTTCTAGCGTTGTTTTATTAAACCAATTATTATCATGAGGGCTTCTCCTGTTATGTGCTTTGCTGGATAGAATTTTTTATTGTGATGACATGATTCCTCTATTCTCCTTTCATGTTAGGTAGAAAATGCTTTGGTTTGGGTAGTTTTTATTTTTAAATTTATTTTTAGCCGATAGCATTTTCATTATTTTATTGCTTTTCTTCGTTGCTTTAGATTCAGATCACACGGTGGTGTGACCATGAGATAATCTCTTATATTTTTTGATAAAAATTTGTAGCTTATTTTCTAGAAGGTTGTTTCATTGGATTTTTGGGTTTGATTCATGAAATCCAGCTCAATATTTCTTGATTCTTATTTCTAGATCTATGGTTTGAAGATGCCTTTCAAAACCCTACTTGTAATAATTTTGGGGACCCTTTTAAAACCCCTTCTACTATCAATCAAAAAAATCCCGTAAGAAGTGACTTAGTCTCAATATTGTTGTTACTTGAAGTTTTGTATAATTATAAATTACTAAGTAATTTTTACCTTTATTATTTTGAAAAACACTACCTCTACTAACATTTTTTTATATTTCTTTTAGAAATGATATTAAAACTAATTTTAATGAATTCAAATTCTCAACATGTTTATTTTATTTTTATATCAATACCGATATTTTATCTCAACTTTATCATCATATATATTTATATATTTCCTTTAACGCCAATATTTTATCTCAACTTTATCATCATATATATTTATATATTTCCTTTAACCAAAAAGCAAGCATCAAAGACATTTTTTCATAACTTAAGACTTCCCTTGATAGGAATCATATATAAAAATATTTTTGCAAAAGAGTCAAAAGTACAATTCCGGCATGATTTTAAAGCTTATTTTAAAAAGTATTTTATTCCTTAGATTTCAACAAATAATGGTACCATCAATACTCCATATAATGCATAATGTTTTGGCTTTAAAGACTTCCATTGATAGGAATCATATATAAAAATATTTTTGTAAAAGAGTCCAGACTACAATTCCAGCATGATTTTAAAGCTTATTTTAAAAAGTATTTTATTCCTTAGATTTCAACAAAATAATGGTACCATCAATACTCCATATAATGCATAATGTTTTGGCTCTAAAATAATTAATGGAATATTTTTTCAACTCTTTCACCGTTTATGGATCTATCCAATACTTTTGCATTTAAAAAACAACTCAAATAGTGTTAAAAATAAACAAATGGATAAAGAAGAAAAAAATGATCTAATATTTCTATGTCATTATTAGACAACTTAAAAGATCTATGATATCATTTTTTAAACTTTCATCTCTAAAAAAATTATTTTGGATTAAATTTTATGTTTATTATTTAGTATAATCTTTAAAATTTTAATAACACTTTTTACTATTTTAAACACATTTTTCTTATATTATTTTTTTTTCTTATATTAAAATTTAAAAATATATAATTTTTGTGTATCCATCAAATAAAATTTATTTATTTTAAATTTAGTTAGTGTAAGAAACCCCTACAACCAACCGACGCTTAGCGCTTGTCATTTTCATCCCACCGGGACCTCTCATAAGCGGAAGAGTTGAGCTTATCAATAGGAAATTTAACACACAACCACATAGGTGCACATCTTGTAGACACCAAAACAACACCAATCCGATTATGTGACTGCAAACACTGATCACATTGGCACACACAACCCCAAGGGCAGCCCCCAGAGGTTAAACAGTGGTCCTAACCACTCTCACAATAGTTTTGGAAGGTCAAAAATCATTTTGGCACCTTCAGGCACTTTGCTCAATATCCGTTCCACCCAGGGACGAATTCTAATTGGGATTCGCTCCGCCCAGGGACGAATTCACAATTCGCTCCAGGGTGGGGCGAATTGCAGGTTTGACGGGCAAAAAGTCAAATCTTGGCAAATGGCAGCTCGGATCCGCCACTTAACGCTTCCTTCATTGCATGGGAGTATAGGTGAGCATTTTCGAGCGTTAGAGGCTGTTACAAGGGCAGTCATGGAGTCCCTATTCAGGGAGGAATCTTCCCTCCCCTGGAAGGGCATGGCTGCCAAGTGGCGCCTCTGCATGCTCATCCCAAGAGACCTCCAGGTCTATAAATTGGTGGGTTTTCTCACCCCAAAATATATAGAGTAAGAGCAATTTGGAGCAACGAAGTGCTGCCATTTTATTTCCCCATACATCCTTGTGCGATTTGTGCCTTTCACATCCGTGATCTCTTTTGGAGAAGAGGTCATTGGGTGATCATTGGAAGGTCGAATCTTGAGCCCAAAACCCGACATTTGGCCATAGAATACCACCCCAATTTTCCGACAACACCTTACAAGAGATTTTGGACCCATCCCAAGTGGATTGGCACCGAAATCAGGTCCCAACGGTGGGCGGCCTGCCCAGGCGCCCCCGCACTACCGCGAGTCTAATCGTCCCTTTTAGGAACGATTAGGAATCTATGGCAGATTGTTCTTTCTATCATTTTTATCTTGCATTTCATCTTATGCTGCTTAGGTAGTTTGCAATTTTGATTTCGTAATGTTTTGAGCAAATCTTATCATGTTCTATCACTTTTTGTCTTTACTAACTTGCAGGTAGCATCATCAAATTCCCATTAATGGAGGCCAAATTGGGAAAATATGACCATCTGGGTCTTCCCAAAATACCCCCAATTAGCTAACCCCAAGTTTGTAGGTCTTTTGGAGCTCTCTAGGTAGGACATTTGGGACAGTACCTTTTCGGCATTTTGTTGCAGGTAAATTCGTCCCGCCCCAGAGCGAATTCAAATCGGTGAGGAATTTCTCGACTATTATTTTTGCAGTGCCCTCCTGGTGATGTCTTGATGCCCCTATCAAATTTTTAGAGCATTTGGATTCATTTTAGTTATAGTTTAATTCATTTTTCTCATTCACTTATCGTAGGCTTGGGGATTGCATGTTTTGTTTCATCCGCAGGTGCTACTAACTATTTCTTGTTCCTTTGAATGTAGGATCAGAACATCGGAGGAGCAGCAAGGAATCAAAATTCGTAGACACAAGTGGCGGTGACATTTTGGTCCGCCCATCTTACATGTGGGCACGCGGAAGAAGGAAGGCTATCCATGGATGTCACCAAGAGATGAATTTAACGCTCCTCGCCCCTGAAAAGGGAGGATGCGAATTGTAACCGAATCATGAAATACATCAATAAAGAGAAGGGCTGTTATTTCATTTGGGCTTCAATTCATGTTTTTCTCCATTTCATGCATTTTTAATTCGTAGGGTTTAGCGTTAAGTTCAGTTCCATTTTTGCATCGTGCTTGGAGTTTTCCTTTTTTGTTTTCGTATCCTCGTGCTTTCAGTGGCGATCACGGTGGGACCTTGTCCTCTATTTTTAAGATCAGAGATCTGATCCAAACTTGGTTGTTTTTTTCTTGCAGGTGCCGAGTTTCACACGTTGACTACTGTTCGTTCCATCAAGAGGCGGATACAGAGCTGTAATTCGTCTTACCCAGGGACGAATGGGAATTCGCCCCACCCTATGATGAATACAGTCCTGTAATTCATTCCCCCTCGGGATGAATTTTTGTCTATGCAGTCTTCGGGCAGAAACTCAGAACCGACAGATTTGGGCAGAGAAGAGGTAAGGATTCTAAACTTTTCTTGTCTATTTTTGTCTTCAGTTTTTCTATTTTAGGGTACTTGCTTGCTTAGGGAAATTAGTTTTCCTTTACCGCTTGCTTGTTTCCATTTTGCAAAATAAAAAGAACCCCACACACCACGTGGCAACTTAAAAACCAAGGCGCTGGTCGTAAAACCCCAGCCCTTGATCAAGACCAACGGTGGATTTCATCACCACCTTGGCTTGAATTTTGCATCCATTACCCCGATCACAACTGTTGCTAGACGTAAATCTTGATGAAAGCTGACCGAGTGTAGCTGGGGTGATTCCCAGTGCACGAGGATAAGTCTTCTATGGTAGGTGTCATAAACAGGGTGATTCCCCTTCCGTACCGCCTACGTTCCACGTACCATCTGCTCTCACGTACCTATAGTTTCCCTCACGTAAGGGCGGGTATATAGAGAGGTTGGTATATCGGCCTGGCAATGGTATATCGAAGGGGCGACCATTTTTGGGAGCCATAAGAGCCATCATTTTGCATTTAAATGTTCTTTACAAAAACCTTCAAAACCAAAAAAAAAAAAAAAAAAACCAAAAACACACTAAACCAGGTCTAGGACACACTCTCAATCTTTAAACGAGATAATCACTGCTTTGTGTGTGTGTGTGCTCATTTCTGTTTAGTGTAGCATAAAAATCATAAAAAGAGATAAAAATCTACATAGCTTGTAGGAAAGCACCACCATGGTGTACACACGTAGCCAAGCCCAATCAAGGGCGAAAGCTACGAAAAGTGTACAAGGGGGCACAAGTCGCCTCCGCTATAGCCCTAAGGACTTAGTCATACCGCCTTGGCGGCCTGACCCACAAGAGAGTCCGCATCATTCCATGTCAAGATGGAATTATAGGGACACCCCTTTGAGGGACACGCCCATTCATCATAGCCCCTTTCGGGAAGAGTCCTTACATGTGGCACTCAACATAGATAAAAAGGCTCCCTTAGAAGCTCGATATGAGTGGCCACCGTGCGATGAAGCGCTAGAGCGGCATAGTTTCCATGAGGAGAGGCCACATGATGATGGCATCCCTCCTTTGCCCCCCATCACTGTTAGAACCAATAGACAAAATCCAAAGCGCAAGGCCCTTCAAGCAGGGCGAGCTAACTCTGCCCACCCCTTTCACACATATGAAAGGGAGCCCGAGGAAGATGATTACATTCCTCAAGAGCAATATACAGCGTGGGGGCCATGCGCTTCCGCACCAGCTAGATACCATGATCACCCACTGAGGCCGGAGCCTCGGGTAAATGCCACCAACCTCGACAGAGGGAAGCGACCTATTGAGATCTCGGATCATCATGACCGAGGTAAGTGCATAGGAGAGGCATCCAGGCCTCCTAGGCTCAGGATGGCAGAACAAATTGACCTGGCAGTCACCAGACATGCCGCCCACCAAGCATAGATCACGCGGCTTGAGCAAGACCAGCAGTAGCTAGAGCATCTATATCACCTTAGCAAAGAGCGCATTCGATGCCAAACAGATGAGCTGCTCCATAACCCAGTGCCTGAGAGGGTCCCAACCCCTCGCACCCAAAGAGCAGAACCATATGAGAGGCATAATCCCTTGGTGCGAGATAGGTCTCCGTGACCTTACCAAGTGCTGCCTCCGAGACCTCCTAGACCTGAGTGGGAGGCCACTCCCCGGAACAATGATGGGTACCCTCCGCGGGGACCCACCCAGGGTCATAGGTCTCATCTAGAGACTCCTCAGGAAGCTTACGAGGAATATGAGCAAGAAGATGAGCGGGCCGAAATGCCCTACCTAGGCGGAGGAGTTGCCATCCGGCCACCCCTTCAGAGGCCTCAAGTCTCCCACAACCCACAATGGGAGCAAACTAAAGAGGAAGAAATTAAATCCTCAGATGCATATAAAGCACTGCTAGAGCGTTTGGAGTCTATGGAGACCAAAACTTTTGGGCCCCAAAAGCCCACTTTACGCCAACTCCACAGTCATCTTGTGCATCCGTCCGTGCCAGCACCTCCTTACCCTGAACACTTTAAGCTGCCTCAGTTGGCAACCTTTAGAGGTGAGGAGGATGCTCAAGAGCATGTGACGAGATTCCTGAGCCAATGCTTCGGCATTCAGGACAATGATGCTTTGTTATTGAGAACATTTATAACCACATTCGTAGGCCCTGCCTCGGATTGGTTTACTCAGTTACCAAAGCACAACATTAACAACTTAGATCAGTTAGTGGATGCGTTCCTCGAATGCTTCACCTTCAATACCAAGAAGAAGGCGTCACTGAGTGACTTAGCCAGCCTTAGGCAAGTATGAGGAGGAGACCATGGCGGCCTATGGGAATCGATGGAGGACATTGCTTTCAAAGCTGCCCTACCTCCCTCCTATGTCCGACCTCACTTAGATGTTCTCCAAGAGTTGTTTGAGATCGATCTCTGTGCTATTGCAGCTACAGCAATATGCCACCTTAGAAGAAGCTCTGGCGCAAGCCAGGATCATTGAAGAGATCAAAATACAGGATGGCGAGATAGCCAAACCTAAGAAAAAAGAGTGGACTAAAAACACTAAAACCGGGACCATGCAACAAAAACCCGTCGTGGTTAACCAAGTTGCTATCAATGTCCCTAAGCCCGCACAAGCAACACAACCTCAAAAGGCTAACTATCAGGCAGTGCCTCCTAACAACTATGACAGAGAAAATTAGAGGCAAGAACAGAGTCAGCAGCGTCACCCTAGGTGACAATACACACCCTACACAGAGTCCAGGGACTCCTTGTTTGACCGCTTGTTAGCGACAAACCTGATCAGCCTGCCAGAGGTTCAGACTATAGATCCCAATGTGCCCAAGCCTAAGGGGTATAGAGAGGACTTGTACTATAGGTTCCATAGGTGGTAGGGACATGACCTAAATGCCTATTGGAAATTTAAGGGCTTGGTGCAAGACCTGATTGATAACAAGACACTAGCGGTGGATAATCCCGTCGCACCAAGCAATCAACAAATGGAGGTCTTCAAAGACCCCTTGCCTACTCATGCTCCGTAGGCAAAGACCCTACAAGTTAACGAGGTCACACAGAACTGCCCCATGCAGGGATATGTAGGGATGATCAGTATAGTGACTCGGAACAGGAGGTATCCGAGCACGAATGCTCCTGCGACAGCGGTAGGAGAGGTGCCAACAACTTCGCAACCACAACAGCACCTTGCACAACCTCCTCCACCTAAGCCGGTGGCCACACTTCATTCTAAACTCACCTAGAGTTTGAGGACCACCTCGGCTAGGCTCTCCATATACGAGCTTATACAACAATCTACGCCCCATCGAGAAGCTCTAATGGAGATTTTGAAAGCCATCGAGTTGCAGCCCCATGAGACAAATTCTTTCAACAACTTCGTGGGGCATGTAAAATGATGCACTGAGCCGGTCATCACATTTCGAGAAGACGAATTGAGATCAGTGACTGATGACATGGCAGATCCACCCCTGCACGTTATCGCGCGGGTCAACGGGATCCCATACAAGAGGGTGTTGATAGACACTGGCTCGTCCAGCAACATCATCACAACTGTGGCTCTCAAACATCTGAAGTTGCCCGCATCTCATATCACAGCTTCCACCTACACTCTGCGAGCATTCAATGATGCAATCTGCTCGACAGTCGGCACAATAGTCCTACCAATCCAAGTGGGACAAAAGACCATACCCACATTGTGCCACATATTGGAGGGTGAGATGGCCTACAACATCTTGCTGGGCCGGCCGTGGATCAGGGACATGAAGTGTGTCCCTTCGATAGCTCACCAATGTTTAAAGTATACATTTGAAGGGGAGGTGCATGTAGTCCCGATGGACTTGGAACCCTTCAAGTATTGTAATGCGGTGCAGCTGATGCCGCAATCGACCCTGCCATCAACGCATTTGGATTTCTAGTTAAATCCATCTAAATAGGGTCCGATTCCGTAGGCATCCCCGTTAACAAGTTCTTCAAAATCCCAGTCGGGTTCATCTTCATCGTCTGGTCCTCCACCAACGACACCATCTTTGGGGGCCAAACAGAAGGACAAAGGGAAGGAACCCCTGGAAGAGGCAAAACCTTTGGAAGAGACATTGCCATCGGTGTCAACTATCTCTACTGAGGAGATGCCTAGCCGAATGGAAGTCGAGGCTCCTAGTCCACCCGACATGGAGTGGACTCAAGGAGAACTTCCATTCCCTCCCCCTCAACCGCCAACGATCACTCGTTGAAATGGCCAATACGGGCCTAGGGGAGTATCTGGTGTGGAATATTGTAGCAACACCCACACTAGAATCCATGCAGGACATGGGGAGACCTCGACTCCCCATTGGCACTATTGTTCCCCTAGGCTACCCGCCGAACCAGACAAACTTTGTGTATGGGGGCCTTGATCATGGCGTTGCACCATGCACGCAAGAGGACGAAGACGAAGAGCCTTTTGCTGAAAATGTCAACTATTTGTCTAACCCGAGACTTTGCTCTCGAGATACCTTGGCCAATGCAATTGGCACGGATATGGGTTAGGCCGATATGAGCAAGGGATACGTGTTCTTTGCCAACCAAGATACCAAATGCCATATGACAAGTCAAGAGTAGGGTTCAACCACCCCCTGCCCTTGGACATCTTGGTGGAGAACATGCAAGGCCTAGGGATAGGCAACAAGGGGGGATTGGCATCAGATCCATATGCCAACCCTAACACCACATATACATTGAGGGATTATCTCCCATTAACGGCAATCAACCTTGTTGGCTCTAGTAATCCCTTCCCTTCGCTCGAGAGAGGAGAAAGCTCGAGAGCTCATTTTCAAGGAGGGTCTAGACAATGTCAAGAAGGGTCCTCGAAGGATGAGTCGGAGTATGAACCAGCATCGTATGACCCCTTCGAATCGAGATAGCGATCACTCACAGGTGATCCCCATGGATGATTATCAAGAAAGCCTCTTGACAATGTTCCCCCTGGATGCTCCCATCGAGCAAGCGCCGCTCCAAGGAAATCAAGTTCCCCCGTAGAGAGCGAAACAACCTAGGTGGGGCCAGATCAATTTGCTCGAGCAGGACGAGCCTGTCATACCTCAAATAGTTGTCAGAGCCAACGAGGGCTTTTGGATCTTCGATAGTGATTATGAAGATGAAACTGAGATGGCATATCTTAATCACATGCGACAGATGCAGCATCGGCACCCCTTGGAGATTAACGACATATTCGAACAATTAAACATAGTGCCAGGGCATGAGTGGTACGTAGACCCAACGCGGTGGGACCAAGTGTTGGATCCGCTACTCTGGGCATACGAAGCATACCTTCCACCCAGAGACCCTATAGTGACATCCGTGCCGAGGGTAGACCCTATCTTCCTATCCGCACATAGGGCCGATCCATTCGTGCCCGTCCCTCTAGAGCCAGATCCCGAGCATAGAGAGCATCTAGGATGTCCGAGTAACCACACCCATGGTAATGGAGACCAAAATCATTTCATCAACATGATCTCCATTGACTTAACCGCCCCCATCCACAATCCGACCGATCCAACATAGTCATTATCTCTAGACATAGATGCCATAGACTGGGATCGCGTCAATTCCCCTCCATCCCCATCCGAGTACTGGCCTTTCGGTGAAATGCTCCATTTTACCCCTGGGCCAACTCAGGATATCTGCCATGCTGAAGAGGGACCCGAGGTTCCTAACGATGATCTAAACTCAGCAAATGATATCCACTTGATCCCAACTCCACATCAGTTGGAAGATGGATCCCACATGTCGGTCGAGGAGACGACTGACGTAGACATCGGCTCAGATCCAATGAATCCATAGATCATCAAGCTGGGGGTAAGTTTATCCCCCGAAGAGCAAGCCGACTACATTGCCCTTCTCAAAGAGAAGAAGGAGGTTTTTGCATGGTCATACAAAGACATGCCGGGACTAGACCCACAGCTAGTCACGCATAATCTAACGCTTGATCCGACAGTCAAGCCAGTTAAGCAAAAACTATGCAAGATGCACCCAATAGTGGCCTTAATGGTCAAAGATGAATTGCAAAAGCTGTTGGATGCACAGTTTGTCATCTGCATGGATTATCCACCATGGCTGTCCAACATGGTGCCCGTCAAGAAGCTTGACGGGAGGATTCGCATATGCACTAATTTTTGAGATCTAAACAAAGCGAGTCCTAAGGATGATTTCCCCTTGTCGAGCATCGACGCATTGGTAGATGCTACAGCGGGTCATGAAATGCTTTCCCTCATGGATGGTTTCTCGGGATACAATCAAATTTGTATCAACCCCAAAGACCAGCTAAAAATGGCGTTCACAATGCCTTGGGGGACATTTTGTTATAAGGTCATGCCTTTTGGCCTTAAAAATGCTGGCACCACCTACCAACGTGCCATGACATACATCTTCCATGATTACATGCACAAGACTTTGGAAGATTACATGGATGATTTGTTGGCCAAATCTCTTTTGCGCCCGGATCATCTCGATGACTTAAGCAAGATCCTCGATCGCCTCATGGAGCATAGAGTCAGACTGAATCCCAAGAAGTGCATTTTTGGCATCACATCTGGAAAGCTCTTGGGTTTCATAGTCTCAAAATGGGGCATCGAGGTGGACCCAAACAAAGTCAAGGCAATCCTTGAAATGCATCCCCCAACTACCATCAAGCAGCTCAGAAGCCTCGTAGGGAAAGGTCGCGTCGATCAAGCGCTTCATAGCACAGCTATCCGACAAGTGCCGACCAATGAACAAGTTGTTGCACAAGGGGGTAGCATTTCACTGGGATGACGAGTGCCAGTCAGCCTTCGACGACATTAAACAATACTTGGCTTCGCCGCCAGTATTGGCACCACCTAGACCAGGAGTGTCATTCTACTTATACATCTCAGCTACTGAGGTGGCACTGGGAGCCATGTTAGCCCAGAAGAACGAACTTCACAGGGAACAGGCTACTTACTATCTTAGCCGCACCCTGGTCAGCTATGAACTTAACTATGCATACGTTGAGAAACTCTGCTTGGCAGTGGTGTTTGCTACCAAAAAGCTACGCCATTACATGTTGAGCAACAAGACGTATGTTGTGTCTAAGGAGAATCCATTGCGATACATGATGAGTCATACTTATCATAGTAGTCGCACGACGAAATGGATCATGTTGTTGACGGAATTTGACATAGAGTTTATTGGACAGAAATCCATAAAAGGTCAGGTCATAGCCGATCAACTAGCAGAGGCTCCTCTCGAAGACGACCAGCCTCTGACTATAGAACTACCCGATGATGGGGTCTTCCATGTCTCAGAATCACCAGATTCTGACGAGCCTGAGTCACAGGCCGACATAACCCTATTTTTTGATGGTTCTAAATGTGAGCAAGGTGGTGGCACGGGAATAGTATTCTTCACACCACAGGGCGCTCCTATGCCCCTGTCATTTAAATTAAATTTCCCATGCACCAACAACAATGCAGAGTATGAAGCCTTGCTCATAGGTCTTCGAGACAACAATCACCATGAACATTAAATGATTGAATATCTTTGGTGATTCGCTGTTAATTGTCAACCAAGTCAAAGGGGTATTCCAATGCAAATGCCCAGTTCTGCAGGCCTACAAAGCCCTTGTGGACAAATTCTTGGCAAATCTTGAATGGTACGACATCGAGGCACTCCCTCGGTCATCGAATCATTTTGCGGACACTATGGCCTCTTTGGGGTCGCTAATCCCGCAAGACATTTCTGGTGATATGACCACCATTCAAGTCAAAACACTATCGCAATCCGTGATGGAGCGAGCAAGCTCTGACTTAACGCCAGGAATCCACTTGATCCAGATTGAGCCATCCATGGACAGGTTCTCTCGAATCCACGATCATCTGAAACACGCCAACTGGGGGTCCTTGTTCTCCCCTACTCCCCTTAATAGCAACACAACGCTATTCTTACAAGTTCTCTCCCGCTCAGCTTTTGCTAGGGATGAACTTCAAGAGGGACTGGCTGTTCATACCATCGAGGCTTCTGATCAGCAGGATTGGTATTCACCCATAAGGGACTACCTCAAGTTAGGTAACCTCCCACTTGGATTGACGCATGCCGCAAAATATGCATTCAAGCGAAAGCGGCAAAGCATGTCTTGTTAGGAGACATTTTGTACCATCGTAGCTATGAAGGGATCCTCCTTCGATGCTTGGACCAACAAGAGTCCACTTGGGCGATCGCCCAAGCGCACGATGGTACATGCGGTGGCCACTTCAGCGGTATGGCCATCGCAAAGCGCATTCTTTGCATGGGCTATTATTGGCCATCTTTAGAGCGAGATTGTTGCGCATATGTCAGGAAGTGCATGAAGTGTCAACACCATGCTAATTTGACACACGTACCTTCCCAGGCCTTGCAGCCGATCCAATCGGCTTGGCCTTTTTTGTAGTGGGGCCTAGATCTAATCGAAAAGATCTCCCCTGCGTCGTCAGGTCATCACACGTTTATCATCACGGCCACAGAGTACTTCACCAAGTGGGTGGAAGCGGTTCCGCTAACCTCTACGACTGGACCCCGCATTGTGGAGTTCATTTTGCATAACATCATATGTCATTTTGGTATTCCATCCAAGATAATCTCGGATAATGGGACGTCATTCAAGAACAAATATGTGCGTGCTTTGACCACAAAGTACAAAATTCAGCACAATTTTTTGACCCCCTATTATCCGCAGGCAAATGGGCAAGCAGAGGCGTCAAACAAAATGCTAGTCGCCATCCTCAAAAAGATAGTCACAGATAATCATAAGGATTGGCACATTCAGATCCCACTTGCCCTGTGGGCCTATCGCACTAGCATTCGGACACCCACTGGGGCAACTCCATTTTTGCTCGTGTATGGCTCCGAGGCTGTCATGCCTCTCGAGTTGGAAATTCCTTCCCTACGCATATCAATGCAAGAGTTCATCGATGATGATACTACGTGGCAGGCCCGGTTAGACCAGCTTACGTTGCTTGATGAACGACGCGTTAATGCCCTCGAGCATTTACGTATCTATCAAGAGCGACTTAAGAAAGCATACAACATGAAAGTTCACTTGAGGGACTTTCAGGTCGGTGACTTGGTCTTGAAAGAAAACCAACAGAACTCTAGTCTGCCATCCCATTTAAGGGACAAATTCATGGCAAACTGGTTAGGTCCCTATGTAATTGATAGCAAAATAGGACCTGGAACATACCGGCTAGCCTCTCTTGATGGAATCAAGGAACTAGAACCCTTGAACATCAGTCATTTGCGGCCATTCCATGTTTAGAAGAGCCATAGCCCAAACAAAATGCTCCAAGGATTTCCGTAATCGCTTGGTCAATCCCCAAAATGCTCCAAGGATTTTTGTAATCGCTTGGTCAACCCAAAATGCTCCAAGTTAAATGAATCCAAAATGCTAAGGATTTTCGTAATCGCTTGGTCAATCCCCAAAATGCTCCAAGGATTTTCGTAATCGCTTGGTCAACCCCAAAACGCTCCAAGGATTCCACCAATCGCTTGGTCAATCCCCAAAATGCTCCAAGGATTCCCGCAATCGCTTGGTCAAAAACAAGAAAATTCAAAAACAATAAAATCATCAAAAATAACAAAATTTGCATCTCATTTCCATACATGCTCAAAATCGTCACAAAAATAAAGAGCTCTATTTTGCATATCATCTTCATATTCACACAAATCAATCCATCAAAAACACAAAAACATATAGCTGCATTACGCATCACACCCACACATTGCATATTTGTGGTCATAAAGGTCAAAGCGCCATAGACTGTCATTACTTGGCAAAACCATCATCTTCTACATTTTTCCGCTTTATCAATAGCTCATCGCCTATAACCGCCATTCACGTTATTCTCCCACATCATAGTCAGTTGTTTTCTCATGTATCGAGAGTTTTCGTCATTCAGTCGTCATTAGCTTTCTAGCCACATACTGTACCAAGTCAGACAGATTTTACGCAGGTAGAATTCTACTTGGATCACACCTTGTTACGTAGCATCCCGACACAAGTTAAAACACATAAAACATTCCCAAGTTGTGTGAACGAAAGATGAAACCTGCAAAGCAATCCAGGTCACCATAAGTGAAATGGTTATCTTGCTCATCCCCCTGTGCGAATGACCCCAAGAATGCTGAGAGTTGGCAAAAGGACAAGCATCCTCCCTACCCAATTCCCCAAGAATCCCAAGTTCTCAAAAGTTGCAAAACATCAACAATTTGCAAACGTCAAAAATCCAAATTTTGACATCACAACCAAAGTGCATACATCAAGAAAAGCACATAAAATAGTGATTCTCATCACTCCATATCCTAATCCCTTGCTCAAAAGAAAAATATAATACAAAAATAAACAGTGATTTTTATCACTACAAAAGAGCAAGTATCCCAATACAATTGAAGAAAAGAAGGGAGTCGAACTTGAATCCCTGGAACTCTCAGCATCCAGACGGGTCATGAGGCAAACCTCAATACCGGTTTGGTTGATAGCCTATCGGTCATTGGTGGTAAACCTCCCGCATGACGATATATCTATCACATTAACTTGTGTGTAGATCAATGTTTGCATGTGGATGAGCTAGCTTATGGTATCCTATGATAGCACCGCAGATTAATCTGACTAAATACAACAAAGGAGTTAGTGGAGCTAATCAGGTGATCCTCAATACAAGTTTGGTTGACAGCCTATCTGGCACTGGCGGTATCCTGACCAACACCACATAAATGAACTCAATTGCACACACAGGGATGTGAAATAACTTGGTCCAAGACAAGTCCGATTCATACCTTGGTCAAAAGTCTTGTATGATACAACTACATTTTTGGCTAGTTAGTTAAAACATCTGAGTCTCGGAAAACCTTAACATACATTCTCAACCAACTTGCTATCTTTCATCCTTGCATCGCCATCAAAAATACAAAAACATGTATACATAAAAAGCTATTTACCGCAGGCATCGCCTAGGACAAAAAGCCATAAAGTTCTACAAGTCTATGGTGCGACTACCAAAAATCACAAATTCAATTCATCCATTCCATTTGCATATCATATAAATTAGAAACATTTGCACTCATCAACACATATGCATTCATCACTATAACTTAACATGCATACATCCATATTCATCAATCATCATGCATAAAATCAAATCATCACATGCGCATAAACAAAATAAAATCTATATATATCACAAAAATACTCAAAAAACAACAAAAAATACAAAAATGCACCAAAAACAACAATAAAATTGTCCAATGAGAGTGCTTTTGCACTTGACATTTCGGGCATGCAAAATAGATGTCGGGGTCACAAATCCTCACTATCCTACTCCCTAAGAAGGCTACCATAGCCGGACCGCTCCACGGGAGGACGGATCTTCGAGAATTTCATCCCCAAACGACGTCACCAAAAGGGTCAAAACCCACCCAAAAATAGCAATAGAGTTGCCGAACGAAGGCGCCTTCACGCCTGACCTTCTTGGCATCCAAAACAGACGTCGGGGTTATAAATCGTCACCATCCTACTCCCTAAGAAGGCCACCATGGCCGGACCGCTCCACGGGAAGATGGATTTTTGACAATTTCAGCTCCAGAAAGGCGTCCCCAAAAGGGTTAACACCCACCAAAAATAGGTCTAAATGTCGGAAAACTGCACACACATTCAAAGATAAATCTCTGAAGGCACCCTTACCTAAGTCATCTTGGGTCAAGCGACTCGTCGCTTTTCTCATGTAGGTCATTCCCTCATCGATTCGTCGCTTGAGGGGGTAGTCACACTTAGTCACCAATCAACAAATACACACCCAATCATGGAAATGGCATGCATTCGAAGAATCATTGGCAAAGACAAATCACGCTCCCGCTTGGGGTAGTAAACAAGCAATAATCACAAGCTGATCAATCACTTGGCATTCATGAATCATGAACTCAAGGTTCCCACAGACAAAAGGTTGCGCCCTTTGCCTATTCATGACTGATCAATGTCCAAGCTCAAGTAACACCTCACCGAAAAAGGTTAACACTTGAACTGAGTTCCTTCGCTCGTCAGAAGCAAGGATTCAAGAATGCATGCCCTTTTCATACTTGGGGCATCAAAATTTGGTTAGGTTACTAAGAAACCCTAATCATTAGTGCTTTGGTTATCTATTTTTGCTCGACGTTGTGCCTTGCACAATGCATCCCAAAAAGGGGCATCTGTAGACACCAAAACAACACCAATCCGATTATGTGACTGCAAACACTGATCACATTGGCACACACAGCCCCAAGGGCAGCCCCCAGAGGTTAAACAGTGGTCCTAACCACTCTCACAATAGTTTTGGAAGGTCAAAAATCATTTTGGCACCTTCAGGCACTTTGCTCAATATCCGTTCCACCCAGGGACGAATTCTAATTGGGATTCGCTCCACCCTGGGACGAATTCACAATTCGCTCCAGGGTGGGGCGAATTGCAGGTTTGATGGGAAAAAGTCAAATCTTGGCAAATGGCAGCTCGGATCCGCCACTTAACGCTTCCTTCATTGCATGGGAGTATAGGTGAGCGTTTTCGAGCGTTAGAGGCTATTACAAGGGCAGTCATGGAGTCCCTATTCAGGGAGGAATCTTCCCTCCCCTGGAAGGGCATGGCTGCCAAGTGGCGCCTCTGCATGCTCATCCCAAGAGACCTCCAGGTCTATAAATTGGTGGGTTTTCTCACCCCAAAATATACAGAGTAAGAGCAATTTGGAGCAACGAAGTGCTGCCATTTTATTTCCCCATACATCCTTGTGCGATTTGTGCCTTTCACATCCGTGATCTCTTTTGGAGAAGAGGTCATTGGGTGATCATTGGAAGGTCGAATATTGAGCCCAAAACCCGACATTTGGCCATAGAATACCACCCCAATTTTCCGACAACACCTTACAAGAGATTTTGGACCCATCCCAAGTGGATTGGCGCCGAAATCAGGTCCCAACGGTGGGCGGCCTGCCCGGGCGCCCCCGCACTACCGCAAGTCTAATCGTCCCTTTTAGGAATGATTAGGAATCTATGGCAGATTTTTCTTTCTATCATTTTTATCTTGCATTTCATCTTATGCTGCTTAGGTAGTTTGCAATTTTGATTTCGTAATGTTTTGAGCAAATCTTATCATGTTCTATCACTTTTTGTCTTTACTAACTTGCAGGTAGCATCATCAAATTCCCATTAATGGAGGCCAAATTGGGAAAATATGACCATCTCGAGTCTTCCCAAAATACCCCCAATTAGCTAACCCCAAGTTTGTAGGTCTTTTGGAGCTCTCTAGGTAGGACATTTGGGACAGTACCTTTTCGGCATTTTGTTGCGGGTAAATTCGTCCCACCCCGGAGCGAATTCAAATCGGTGAGGAATTTCTCGACTGTTATTTTTGCAGTGCCCTCCTGGTGATGTCTTGATGCCCCTATCAAATTTTTAGAGCATTTGGATTCATTTTAGTTATAGTTTAATTCATTTTTCTCATTCACTTATCGTAGGCTTGGGGATTGCATGTTTTGTTTCATCCGCAAGTGCTACTAACTATTTCTTGTTCCTTTGAACGCAGGATCGGAACATCGGAGGAGCAGCAAGGAATCAACATTCGTAGACACAAGCGGCGGCGATGTTTTGGTCCGCCCATCTTACATGTGGGCACGCGAAAGAAGGAAGGCTATCCATGGATGTAACCAAGAGATGAATTTAACGCTCCTCGCCCCTGAAAAGGGAGGATGCGAATTGTAACCGAATTGTGAAATACATCAATAAAAGAGAAGGGCTGTTATTTCATTTGGGTTTCAATTCATGTTTTTCTCCATTTCATGCATTTTTAATTCGTAGGGTTTAGCGTTAAGTTTAGTTCCGTTTTTGCATCGTGCTTGGAGTTTTCCTTTTTTGTTTTCGTATCCTCGTGCTTTCAACATCACAATTTGAACTTTGGACCTTTCAAAGAAGATCCAAAGTCCAAATAGTTGCACTGTACCTAAGGGCATATCCATCAAATAATATTATTAATGTGAAATCCTTGTTCCCCATGTGACTTTACAAAATGTTTGTATTATATAGTTGTTTTTTATTAGTTTATAAATTGGTCAACATTTATTAATTTTTATAAAATTATTTCTATGAACCTTGTTAAAAAGTATAAAAATAAATAATTTGTTATATTTGGTATCTTATTGTATTTGAATGTCCACCCAATGAATATTCTAATAGGTTTAATTAAAATTTTTCCCTTGTCCTTGTGTCAATCATCATTTATAGAATGCTCCCAAGCAAAAATATGGCTAGAATTGCAATTAGACCATATACTTATTACCCAAACATTTAAAGAAATGTTTTAATGTCTTTTAATATAGAGGGGAGTTTGGTTACAACCACACTATTTTTAGTAACTAACAAGCACATGGTTCAAACCATAGGGGTTGCTTACAACAAGCTTATTACACCTTGTTGTTGTTTACCCGATGTGAGGAGGACCACTGATCGCTTAGTATTCATACCATCATAATCGGTTTGGTGGTCAAACCATAGGGGCTACTTCCAACAAGCTTATTCTACTTTGTTTTTGTTGACCCGATGTGAGGAGGACCACTGGTTGCTAACGATTTGTACCATAATCATAGATTTGACGTGCACTCAGAGGATTCAAAGTATACTACTACCTTTACAAATTGATACCCCCAAGGTTTGAACCCAAGTCTCTTCTTGGTAAGTGTCTCACTAGACAAACAACTACCAATCCACCTAGCCCTTAGGAGATGTCTTAATGTTTAAAGAGGATATAAAAGAATGATGGATGAAGTGTTAGCAATGCTTGGTTAAATATATATAACTCAAATTTTAAGATAATGATTAATTATAATAAAATAATAAATTTTATAAATATAGGTTATGAGTGTTGTTTTAATAGAACACAATATACCTCAAGCTACCAAATCTCAACCCTATTGCTTTTTAAATTTAATTTCATATTCAAAGAAAAGGAAATAAATATCCTTTGTTATAATTAGTGTTACATTAGTGGTATTTCACTTCATGACTGCACCATTTATATATAAGATTTTATGCTTACTATGTTTAAATAGTGTCTATAGATTACTAACTTTCTAAGAGTTAAAAAAAATAGATAGAGATTTCTAAAGGATGATGATGGTTATAGGATTTTGGATAGAAATGCAGGTGTTTTTAATATAACCTATAAAATAGTATCTTATTTAGTTTAGTTTTGAATATTTTCCTATTATCAAATAACATGGATCATCATAGAAGATCAAAGATGTTGTGGTGGTTGATGTTGGAAGATACAATAATTTGACTTTATTGACCATTTTTGATAAATAATGATGCAATCCTATGGATAATGTTTTAATGTAAGCATGTAGGTAATCTTATGTAAGTGTGTGTGCAATATTGTTGTCTTCACCCTTGGTAGGATTGGTTAAACCATCCTTGGTTAAACCACCTTGATGTATAACCTTAACTAAAGCTTTAATTAGCTTGATTTAAACTTGAGCCTTGTGCAAACCTTAACTAATGTAATTATAATTGTAATTTGTGGACTAGGTATATACAATAAATATCCTTCAACCACTATCTTATGATATAGTGTGAAGTGTACTATTCTAAAGTGAGTTATTATTATGGCTTCCCACCTTAAGGACCAATCCATATTATTTCATTCTATTTTGCATGCTTGATCTATAGATTTAGCTTTTCCATTTTCTTGCATATGGTTTCTATTGAATATTGTGCTTTATTTTATTTTTTGAAATTATTATAAAATCAAACAAGGTATTAAAGTGGAAATAATTATTTTTCACTTATCTACATAAATAGATTTTGTTTACAATAGTTCTAAGGAAGATCTTGTTCACCAAATTTTAGGGTTTTTACTCAAAAACCATAGTGGGAGTTTGGATCATTAATATCTCTTATGCAATAGATAGATGGGTATTAACGTGGAAAAAATTTCCAATCATGGAATATGTGATGATGAATGATTAGCTTAAGAGAAATATTCATTAATAGGTTGACCATAATTTCTTTTGACATTCAATCTAAGTTATTATTTATTTATTTATTTTTATGGATGATTATAATGATGCCATGAAGATTTTTGCTAAAATTGGTGGATTAAACTTTTAGAGTTTTCAAATATCTTAGTTTTCTTTTATAGTTTTTATTAAAAAATATTTCCTTCTCCGGTTTATATTTTTTTTTGACATCGATGTAGCACATATGAGAGGGAATTTTGCATGGTCTCTGAAACTAAGAAGAAGTGTCTAGTCATTTGATTGTTCCAATAACATTTTATGCTACTTTGGTGGGAGATGATTGATTAACAAGTTATTTTATAGAAAAGGGTTTTATAAAGAAAATCATGGTAGATATGGATGAGTTGTCTTTATTTTTTATTCTTTGTGAAATTTCAAGGATATTCTAGTTCATCACTTTGATGATTTTTCAATTTGATTCCCATTTTTTACATTAAAAAAATGCAGATCTCACTCTAAATTTTTAAATTTTAATTAAAAAAGAAAAAATATTTCATTGAATATTCTACTAATTGGTAACAAATTTTAAAAATCAAGTGGTAAAAAATTATCATGCATGTAACAAATTTGGTGCTTTGGGGTATGATTTAATTTTTTGGGGATAATTTTGTATTGGCTATTCATAGTAATGCAATTGTAATGGATCTACATTGCGAATGAAATATTTGGATTTTAAAATTCAATGGCCTTTATCAGTGTCCTTTTTGTGATCTAGTAAGAGGGATGAATAGTATTTGAGTCATTTTCCTTGACAAGGTGCTTTCCTCCCAAATCCAAGGTTGTGAGTTCAACCCATACAAATACTTTTGATGGTGCACAAAGTAGAAACCTTTTCAATATACTAAAACAATAAATGCATTGTAATACATTGACAATATTAAAATTTGAGATTTGGCCCTATGACTAACCACAAATAAGTGAAGACACTAGTAATTGCACTGCCTCATGAGGATGGATGAAAAATAACTATTAATACTTTCTCTATGCTAAAAGACATGAAGCTTACCTATCACATTGAACCTTCCTATAATTTTTCCTATCAAATAGCAAAATATCCCATAGAATATTCTATTTCTGAATTTTAAATTTTGGAGGGAAACAAAATAAATTCTCACACACAAAATTAGGAGTCAAAATGATAGAATCACTAAAAATGTTCAACTAGGATCCCATTTAAATTTTACAAGGAATCCACTCGAACTAATGGTTCATTCATATCTTCCATAGTTTCTCCTAGACAACTTTTTATGTGATTGAGCGAAGTTGCTTTGTTTTAGATCTATTACTAAAGGTGAATACATCAAGGTTTCCCTTAGGATTACATAAAAATACCCATAAGCTTACACATAGATGCAGACAAGGATGCTCATAGGCTTATGTCGAAAGATGCTTGTAGACTTACATATAAAATGGTCGTAGGCTTAGATCATGATTCTTGAAGACTTACATAACACTTTCCCATAGGATACATTACCAGAACTCATAGGTTACTTTATTTATATTAGCCTTGGTATAATAGGGTTAGATTAAAATTATTTCAACAAGTAGCAGGTCACATTGGGATGAAAAAATATTGAAATTTCTTCGAAAGTATTTCTATTGGCCCAAATGAGGAATGTTGTCGAGATGCATATCAAGTCATGTACCCCCTACATTTTTGTTAAACCAACCAACATGAAGCAGGGAATGTATACACCATTTATAGTGTCATCCAAGCCTTAAGATTTTGTCTCCATGGATTTTCTCTTAGATTTTCCCACATGTAAGCATGAAAATGATTTTTATTTTGTAGTAGTTGAACATTTTTTTATGCGTATAATGATTCCTTTGTAAGAAATTTATTTCAATTAGGAATACTACTAAGCTCTATTATAGTCATGCATGGCTCAACTTTGTCTTACCAAAGGTTATTATATCTAGTAGGGATAACATATTTTAAAGTTTTTTTTGGTCTACCCTATGGAGCATGATGGACACCAAGTTGATCATGTCCACAACCTTCATTAGATTGATGACCAAACATAAGTTATGAATCAATTGATTGCACATATTCTTTGAATATACAATTTCAAGTATCCATGAAACATGGAATATGAGCATCCCTTACATTTAACATGGGTACAATCAACATCTATAGAGCTCTACAAAACATAGTGTATTTCATGATTTTTTGAGTTCAACATTGGCTCCCATTGATCTAGATCTCCTTATGCAATGCCTGGAGTACTCCCCTCATGGATAGAAAGAGTAGAAAAAGAAACAATGTTTATGGGATATATTTAACATATTTAAAAATAGGTTCATGACTACTTAGAAAATATAAAATAGAAATACAAACAATGCCATGGCCAACATCATGTCCTAAATCAATTCAAGGTTGGAGATAAGGCATGGTTACATATTTAGGAAGAGATACTTGTATGACCCCATAGGAATATCATACATATTTACTATAGACCATACAACTATCACTAAGAAGATGTAAGAGAATATATTTAAAATTGAATCTTCCATATTATCATGGTTTGAATTTAATATTCAATGTTAAACTTCTCAAACCCTATCACCCATATCTAGTGGACACTTATATAATAACAAAATATCTAGACACTAAAGAATGAAATCTATATAGTTTAACACTCGTAGAGGAGTATCAAATTGTTGACACATGAAATAAGACCACTAATATATGGTCCATTCAAATATATAGAGTGGTAAATGTGGGATAACTTGGTCATCAAGGGCAATGAATCATAAAAAATCAAATAACGAAACAATTTCTATACCTAATGTAAAAATTTGATGTAATGGAGACAATCAGTTTTCAAGGGCGATGAATTATCTAGGCATGTGACCTTTTTTTGGCATGACTTTAAGGATTGTAATTCTCACATTGTTTTTTGATCCTAACCACACTATTAGTGGTATAACTTTGTGCATAGGGCTCCATTTTGATCATTCAAGAAGCAATGAAAATATTAGGAGAACAATAATCTTTGTAGATAACTTTTCCACAAACAAGTTGCCAATAACTTTGTGGGAAAATACTTTAGATTCCCTCAAAAATATACAACAAAATAAAAAACATTCATCATATATATTTTTCTTGTATCCAAAATGTATCTCTAACCATGTTAACACATTAGTAGAAGATAAAATACAAAAGAAAAAATATTATGTATATAATTTTCATTTAATGTGCATTTTTTTACTCGTGGAAGGTGAATCACCATATTTCCATATAGGTGACCTTCTAACTCATGGAAGGTGAACCACAATATTTTCAGAAGGATGACATTTCATATTCAATATGGTAATTTTCCAATACACTAATTGTTATATAAATAAATATGTATTCCTAACTGCGAAAACATAAGTGATTGATACAATGTTATAACCTCACATATCTTCTAAAAAATTGTTTGCATTGTACTCTATTTTTTAAACAATAAAATCATTATGCAATTTTACATATATATTTTTATGTTCTAGTTTGTTATACTCAATTATTTCTAAATTACACTCTTTTTTAATTTCTTTTACTCAAAATTTTAATTTTTAAATCAAATACATACAAAACATATTAAATAATTACATATTAATAATAAACAACTTAAACCTTAAGTTATTATATATAAAATTTTAAAACATTTTTATTTTATTTTAGAGACTACCTATTTGAATTTTTAGATTAATCTTATATATATATATATATATTGCATTGATTTCCGTTTTCCATCCATCTATATTCTTTAATGGCTATATAAAATCTTCTATGTGAGTGGATGCTTTTAGCATAATTACATAACAGTTTATTACCTTACTTTATAAAAAGTTACATGAATTTTTATATTTGTGTTATAGTTGCAAGTTTACTCGAGTGGTAAGGGCTTTGGCTTCTCTTTGAAAAGTCTAAGATTTAAATCTTATTCAATATGAGGGGATCCATATCCCTCCTAAAAATCCTTGTAAACTAAAAGATAATGAGTCATTCTTTCAATGGTTGGTACAAATAGTTGATATAGCCCACACCAAGGTTCAAACCTTGGCAGCACCAAATAATTCAATGTGATTAAATTGATGTAAAAGGGAAAGAAAAACCATTTCAAAATGCTACTAAAAATATTATATATATATATATATATATATATATATATATAACTCGAGTGGTAAGGGATTTGGATTCTCTTTGAAAAGTCAAAGGTTCAAACCTTATTCAATATGAGGGGATCCAGATTCCTCCTAAAAATCCTTGTAAACTAAAAGTTAATGAGGCCTTCTTTCAATGGTTGGCACAAATTGTTGATATAGCCTACACCAAGGTTCAAATCTCAACGACACCAAATAATTCAATGTGATTAAATTGATGTAAAAGAGAAAGAAAAACCATTTCAAAATGCTACTAAAAAAAATTATATATATATATAGTCTAGTTTATTATACTCTATTATTTTTAAATTTCACTCTTTCTTAATTTCAAAAAATATATATACACTTATTACATATTAATAGTAAACAACTTAAACTCTAAATAAAATATATAAAATTATTGCATACTAATAATAAACAACTTAAAATTCTAACTTATTATAGTATCAAAATATTGTGGGCCTCTTTCAAAACCCTCAAAATTTTAATAGCCTCTCCGTATAACCAAAAAAAAAAAAAAAAAAACCTATTTTCTATATACATAAATACATAGAAAATATCTTTTTATAGTTTTTTGAAATTCATAAATTTTATATTTTTAGGTTTATCATATGTTACATTTATTTTCATATTATTTAATTTAAAGAGAAAAAATTGGAATAAGGGTCAATATTTGATAGTAGCTGGCTTCATTCTATGGTGCATATATCTTATAGTCGATTTATTTTCAATGTTAATTTGTATATATTTATGTCGTCTTATTTATTTATATAATTAAACATTTAAAAAATAAATAATTTGATGCATTTATAAAGAGTTTTAGTATGATAATGTGTAAGCTTAATACAGTGGTAAAGACTTTGGCCTCTCTTTAAGAAGTCCAAGATTCAAACCCGCTCATAAAAAGATGTGTAAACTCATTGAATTTTTTGGTTTAAAAAAAGTATTTGCATGACATATATACTTTGGTGATAAATAGTTTTTCAACTTTATAATTGTATTGATATCTCTTAGTACTAGTTAAATTAAAAATATATATCCAAAATATCTATGGATATGGGATAGGTCTTGTGGAATGAAAAGTTAGATCTAGCCCTAGGGAATGCATGGAACGATTTTTCTTAATTAAGGTTTTAATGTGCACCAGGTACCTCACAAGTTCTCTCAATCCTCAAAAAGAGGTTTGAGGTTCAAGTTTGGTGGCTTGCACCAAATGCCGAGAAAAACCTGACTAGCTTGAGAGGTATATTCGGATGGGTCAAGCTTCGTGGAATGAAAAGTACTTGTTCCCCAGGAGAACGGTTTTCCTTAATTAATATTTAGTCCCACAGGAAAAATGCAACAATTTGAGTTTTGGCTCTTCTTCAAGAGGTCCAAGGTTCAAACCATTACGTGGGGAGTGTGTGAGGGGGTGGGTGTGTGTTAAATTTCCTATTTATAAGCATAGCTCTCAGATTTACGAGGGATCATGGTTGGAAGAAAACTCTTCAACCATGTTGGTCATAGAGGTTTCTCACACTAACTAAATAAAAAAATAAAAAAAAATTATAATATTATATATTTTATTAAATGAGAGTTTTTACAAATATTTGTGATACTATATATGCAATATATATTTTATTAAAGTTCTCTAGAAGCTTTCTCCAATTCTCAATGGTATACTTGGTCTAATTTTCAGGTTGATGATGCTAGGGTGTTGAAAAGGTTGGATCGTGCCATGCTTTCAAAGAGTTCTAGTTTTCACTTTACCCGACTTTCTCTTGGTCACCCCTTTGTCATGACCTTGGCAGCTACCACTCTTTCTGATCATGCTCCAATTTTATTTGATATCACCCAAGATCAAGCTCCTGCTAGGTTTTTTTCCTCTCAGTTCTATTTTAATACTTCCTTTCTGCAGCATGCCTCCATGAAAGCTCATATCCATAGAATTTGGAATGTTGTTCCTCGACCCTCTGTGCGGTAGGTTGGATTCAGTGGTGGAATGATGCTATCTCTCGTACTACTATTGTTCTTCGCATCCTTGGCAAGGATGTGGCTAAACGAAGGAGGAAAGCAAATTTAGTTTTAAAGAATGAGTTAATCAAAGCTACTCTCCGTCTGCAAGCTAATCCTTTCAACTCTGCATACCAGGCACATGCTGCTACTCTTCGACATGAAATTCATAAGGCAGAGTTGTATGAAGCTAGAGGTGCTCAACTCAGAGCACGACTGAATTGGCTTGCAATTGGTGATAGGGTTTCTAAGGAGTTCTTCAAGTGCCTCCGGCCCCCTATTCATTCCACATAGTTTCAAGCCATTCAGTCTGAGGGAATCAGGTTCACTAATTTACCTGATATAATTCATACTTTTGTGTTACACTATCAAAAAGTTTTTGCTTCTCAGCCTCTTACCTCTACTAGAAAAAAAGCTCTTGATGATTGTTGTGCAGTTGTTCCTCAAAAGCTCTCGCTGGATCACCGAGATTGTTGTGATGCACCTTTAACCCTGGAAGATTTGAAGAATGCCCTGTCTCAAATGGCTAATGATAAGGCTCCTGGTATTGATGGTTTCCCCTGTGAATTTTATAAAGAATTTTGGGATATGCTTGGTTCTGATCTGTTACATGTCTATAAAGAAGCTATGATATCTGGGTCTTTAGGACACCTCATCAATAAAGGAAATATCAAATTTATCCCCAAGCCTGGAGACCCAGAACTTATTACCAACTGGCGCCCTATTACCTTACTGAATGTAAGTTACAAGATCATTGCTAAGGCTTTAGCCTTAAAACTTCAGCCTATTTTACCTCTTCTCATCCGACCAGAGCAAACAGGGTTTGTTAAGGGCAGGTATATCTTGGACAATGTGCTTGCTATCTGGGAAGGCATGGAATGGGCTAGAACTTCTGGACAGGATACTCTGTTTATCAAACTTGACTTTGAAAAAGCCTATGATCGTATTGAATGGAATTTCATTATTTCCCTCCTCCAGGCTCTTGGCTTTGGCCCCTATTTTGTGCAATCTATTAAAATGTTATTTTGTGATGCTTCTGTAGTCCTCACGATGAATGGCCAACACTCTGCTGGTATTCAGTGGCTCGCTCTGTCCGACAGGGTTGCCCATTAGCCCCTTCCCTATTTATTCTAGTTGTTGAAGCATTTGGCTACCTTTTAGCCCATCAAACTTCACAAGGAATTATTAAAGGTATTTCTTTACCTGCTTCCTCTCTTCAAATGGTAAATGGCCATTTTGCTGATGATTCTTTTTTGACATTACATGAAGATGAGCAGTCAGTAAATGCAGCTTTACAATGCCTTGAGACTTTCTGTTTAGCATCTGGTTCTAACATTCAGTGGAAGAAAACATCTTGTTATAGACAAGCTCACACGCCACTTCCTGAGTGGTTAGCTTCTTACTCTTGGCATTGGATCCAACCGGGAGAATTATTCAAATTCTTGGGTATTCCTTTTGCCTTCCAGGCTTCTTCTGCTCAACTTTGGAATATGGTTGTCCAAAAAATTGAGAAGAAGTTGGGCTACTGGTCTACTAAAAAGCTTTCCTTGGTTGGTAAGTTTCAAGTTTGCTCTAAGGTGCTAGCTTCTACACATGTCTATTACTCTTCTTGTTGGGTCCCATCTAAAAATTGTTATCAGAAGTTGGACAAGCTCTTGCGGGATTTTCTTTGGGCTTCAAATAAACAAAAATAGGGGTTTCATAGAGTGGCATGGAATGTTTGTTGTCTTCCTAAAAAGGTAGGGGGTCTAGGTTTATTTAACTGTCATTTTCAGGGGTTTGCTTTATGTGCTAAATGGATTGTTAGGGCACTTCGGGGTGATGAAGCTTGGAAAGTTCTTGTACGACACTGCATCTCTTACGGCCTGCCCTTTGGGAGGAAAGGGTGGCGGGGCCTGACCTTACAAACCATTTTGACATCTCCAGCCCCATTTAAAATTACAGGTTCTTTTGTGATGCAAAGTATCTGGAAGGCATGGGAAGCTTTCAAACCCAGGCTCCAATGGCAGGGTAAAGATAAATCTATCGGAGCTTCTATATCCACTCTAAGTCCTTGGTGGTCTCCTGTAGTCACTTTAGAGGGCCTACCTTTGGCTCAAGTTCAATGGGTTAGAGCATTACGCTTCTTCAAAAAGGGTATTGTAACATTTTCAGATTTCTTTGATGCTCATACCAAGCATTGGTATTCTTGGGATCAGTTTTGCCAGAAGTTTGGTCTTAAGCCAGATGATCGAGCAACTTTTGATGTGGTTCTCGACAACACTCCTTTCTCTATTTGGCTACATTTTGGTAAGAACTTTCAACAGCATTGGTCATCTGATTGGTGTTGGCCTAATCATACTCCTCTGGTGAAATATAAACCTTCTTTAGGGTATCATATGTTGTCCCCTCATTCTCCTCTGGTTGATACTTTAAACCACCGTTGGGATCTAGTTTCTTCTCAATCTAGATGGAGCCTTCGCTTTTCTGTGGTTTGGCAGTCCTATCTTGAACCTAAGCATTGTTTTTTTGCCTGGAGTTTATTACATCAAGGCCTTCCCCTTGGTCATAGGTTACAATATATGGGGGTTGCTAATCTTGTTTGTGCTTTTTGTAGAGGTCCTGACAATTTTGTTCATGTGTTTTGGGCTTGTCAAACAACCAAAAATGCTTGGGATTGGGTTCTTTCTTTTTTCAATTCCTTTTTATTGGAGCAATGTTCTTGGGTTAATGCACTACTTGGGGATCCCCTAGATTTTTCTCTTCCCCTCAATGAAGTTTGGCATATTTTTCGTCTTAGTATTTTATACCATCTCTGGAAAACAAGAAATAATATTATCTTTGGGAGACAGGAGGCTTCTACCTCCTTCTCTGTTGCTGCTAGATATGCTCTCTTCTATGATTGTTGGTTACAGATCCTTACTCAGGTGGAGAAAGTTCAGGTGGAGCTGCAATATCTTAGATCACTTATGGATCATTGGGCTAATGCACCTTGCTCTGTTAGCCGGCTTCCTTCCGACAACCATGTGTCCAGAACTCGTGGCTTCTCTCGCACAGGCTCACCTTCAGCTCGTTCTCGCAGTGGTCGAAGAGATCATTTATCTGCTCCAACTTCTTAGCATCATTGGTCTCCACTGTAGTCCAATTCCGCACCTCTAGTGGATGGGATGTTCGCTTGATTCCAATTGATCCAGTAACTGCATACACTTGTCTCTGTTTTGTCTTCTTTTCTTTACTCAGTTCTGATGTAATATTGGCTTTTTGAGTTGATTCATGTGATCCTGTAATTTTTTTGGGTGTGTGCCACGGGGTGTGTTAATTCCACCCAACATTTTTGTATGAAAGTGATTATTTCCAATTAATATAAGGTCCTTTCATTCAAAAAAAAAAAAAAGATAAAATAGTTTTTTAATAAATGTGAGGTCATAAGTTATAAGAAAACCTTTAAGGAGGATGTTG
Organism: Wollemia nobilis; assembly: GCA_028583015.1. Lineage (NCBI taxonomy): Eukaryota > Viridiplantae > Streptophyta > Pinopsida > Araucariales > Araucariaceae > Wollemia > Wollemia nobilis. The sequence goes on along the minus strand of JAQPPZ010002230.1, from coordinate 5,229,940 downwards.
TTTACCTTATACATGATTATTCAAGCATAAACGAGTTATTTATAATTTATAAGAAAATCCAATTACTAAAATATGGTGTATGATCCTCCATGAAACAAGGTGTACAATCCTTCTCATAGGATTTGAACCTGAAACCTCTATTTAAAAGTCTAAAGCCTTTACAATTAACCACTCAAATTGTATCTATATATATATATATATATATATTTCAAGCGAAAAACCTCTTGCGGGGCCGCATTGGTCTGAGAGACCACGAACAAGGGGTTCTACACCGTCAAAGTCACCCGAGAGTCGCACCCAACCCTGCTCGCACCAACATTATCAATTGGATTTTAGATACCCAATTCAACTTTTTGGTAGGGTGGAGATTTGAACCTGGGACCTCTCTTGGAGGATTTCTCTCTCCTCTCCAACTCACCTACAACACCTGGGTCAAATTGTATCTATATAACTATAAATATAAAACATCAATTACATAAATCTTAATATTTTAATTGTTTTATTCATTTATTATTTAATTAATATTTATTAAATAAATATTATTATATTTATAATCAATATCAATTGAAAGAAAAAACTATAATTCATACGTTTATGTAAAAAAAAAAAAAAACTTTTAAAACATTATTAAAAAAAATCAATATCAAGAGACAAATATTTATAATACTAATATTATTATTAATACATAAATTTGTGGCCAATGGTAAAACTATTCATTATCTAATCAAACTAAAATATCACCATTTTTATACATGCAATGTTAATTTTAACCTGTAACATTTCCATGGTACACTAACTTCTAAACAAAGACTTAATATTCATAATGCAAGTTTCCAAGAGTGTTAATAATAATTTCTACATAAATATGTAAATACATAAATGTCTAAAACTTATAATATGTATAGGCAAAAAAAATTAACATAATGGTTCTTCACTATGTTATCTGTGTTGACATGATAAAGAATGGTGTTGATTTTAATTGTAGAAGACGTTTGTTTATATATACATTATTTAAAACAAATAAAAGTTAAATAATTTGGTAATTTTTAATATTAAATATTTAAACTATGATACGGATTAAAAAACATTTCTAAATTAAAAATTAGAGATAATACTTTATGGTATGTTCAATAAGGTAGAACCAAAAATTGTCCAATTAAAATAAAATATCATCTTATATATCCTCATTTAAAACAAATAAAAAGTTAAGCAATTTGGTAGTTTTTAATATTAAATATTTATACTATAATATGGATTAAAAAGCATTTCTAAATTAAAAATTAGAGATAATATTTTATGGTATGTTTAATAAGGTAAAATCAGCAATTGTCCAATTAAAATAAAATATCATCTTATATTTATACAATAAAGAGATCCATGTCAAGTTTCCAAATTCTTTTATATTGAATTGTACATAAATTACAAATGAACTTTAAAAAATGTAAGAGTTTTATTTATCATTTTTTACATGGATCAGTTGGTTTGAAATTTATGAATGGATGAATGGTGGATCAATCAAGTTGAGATATAGGAATTTAGAGCCATCAAAATTAACTTTTTCCAAAGATTTTCCTTGGAAGAATGTTTGGTAATTAGAGGCTCTCACTTAGGCCTCCACATTCCTTTGGTTAATAGTTCATATTAATATTCTTACAAGAGAGATTTTTTAGCAATTCAACTACATTTTCCATAGGATAAGTATAAAATATTCACACAAATACATACATTCAATATTACACTTATTGAATAATATTATTGATGAATATTTTAATATTTCATTGCTATTTGATTACATTGTTTTATCTTCAATATTTATAAACAATGATATGAGACTGTTCACATTCATAACCTTTGACCTTTCTACTTATACAAATATATCACCTTCTCACACAGGATATTTGTCATGGGAGATACTACATAATAATAAATCTCTTACATATCCACAAAAGGACAAATACTAATGATTAAACATACTAAATGACAAACTCTTAAATAAGTACATACTTACATGACACCCACTATATACTCAAATATTTACAAAACTTCAAACTATTTACATGGTCCTTCATTAATCTTGCAATGTAACAAATAATGTAATACTTCCAACACGTCTACATTATTTGTTATGAAGGGACTTTTTATTTATTCTAATTTTCTTGTTGTGTAAATATGGCCTTGAAATAACTTAAATTCATTTTTTTCAAGTGTTTTTGTAAAATTATCTACAAGTTGATCTTTAATAGAAACATATTTTATCATCTAGAACATGATCTTTGATAAAGTTACATTAAGTTTCAATATGTTTTGTTCTATCATGAAACACATTTTTTTTTATTAATTTATGAACTCCTTGATTATCACAACTTAATATTGTAGGAACTCCTTTGATCTCCACATCTAATAGAATGTACTAGAACCAAAGTGTTTCACATATAACATCTTTTACGATACAATACTTCGCTTCTATTCATAAGAAAACTATTACATGTTTCTTATGGTGCCATTAAATAGGTCTTGATCCAAGGTAAACTACATAGTTTGATGTTGGTTTTCTATCATCTATTGAACCTATACAGTTTGAGTTTGAATATTCCTATAAATAAAAAGTATTATTTTTTGTACTTTAGACCATATTCTATGGTATTGCTGACATAATGTAGCATCCTTGTTATTGTTTTCCAATGGATTTCTTTCGAATATTGCATAAATGTAGAGGGATAATTTACAAAAAAAATAATATTTGATCTAGTATTTGTTAAGTATAGAAGACTTCTGATCGGATGATGATACATAGTAATAAATATTTTTGGAAATTCATCATATCTTGATAATTGTAGCCCTTGTTCCATGGGAGTATATTTAGGTTTACAATTTTTTATTTTGTACTTTTCAAGTAATGTTCTTCCATATTTAGTTTGAGTCAATGTGATACTATTATTCTTTGACAAATTTCTAGGCCAAGACAATAGTGTAGGAGTCATAAATTTGTCGTTTCATATTCTTTTATCAAATTATTTTTACACTAATTATTAGTGTTTTTGAACTTCCTATAATTACTATATCATCAACATATACTACAAGAATTATTATTTTAGATCCAGTTTTTACGATAAATATTTAAATTAGATGCACTTCTATCAAAATTGCATCATAGTATAAGGTCATTAATTTGAATATACCATACTCTAAGAGTTTGTTTCAAACCATATAGTAATTTTTTTAATTTACAAGCATTTTTCTTTTCCTAGCAACAAATCCTTCTAATTTAATCATGTATACTTCCTCTTCAATATCACTATTAAGAAATGCACTTTTAACATCCATTTGATGTATTTTCCAACCAAACTAAGCTACTAGTGCACAAATTGTATGAATAGTAGTCATTTTCATTATAGGTGCAAAAGTTTCTTTTTAGTCAAATCCTTTTATTTGGGCATAACATTTTGCAACTAGTCATACCGTATATTTATCAATAGAACCATTTGCCTTATAAATCTATTTACATATTATTGCTTTTATCTTTGTGTAGATCAACTAAATACTATGTTTTATTCTTTGTTAGTGTTGTATTTTTTGATTCAATTGATGCTTTCCATTCTAGTTGTCTTATTTCATCTTGTATTGGCATTAGTTTTGTTATTGAGCTCATTAGTGCCATATTTGTTCTGTCTCTTGTCGTACTACAAGTTTAAGATCTTGTAGTGGTAAGATCTAGTAGTCTTTCTAGTTTTGAGTCTTTAACAGTTATTGTACACCAATTTACCTTTTTTTTTGTGATGCGGCTATGAATTTTGAGTCTTCAACTGGTTCATCAAATGTTTTTAATTCTTCTTTGGTGTAATATCTAATATAAAATTTATAATATCCTTTGGATGTTTGATATATGCTTTGTATTCTTCATCAAATATCACATCTCTAATCACAAATATTTTTTGTGACTGGATCAATTAGTCTATAACATTTTGAGGTATCATTATATCCAATAAATATACCACATAAGATTTTTGTGTTTGATTTTATTATTTTTTGTTTTGGAATGTGCATGTATATTTTACATCAAAAAATTCTCAGGTGCACTACTAAATGTTTCTATCCTCTCCTCATCAAGCTTCTTTAGAAGTAATATTTCTAAGAATTCTTGTAGGAGATCTATTTTGGATGTATATTGTAGTACTAATAGCCTCTGCCCAATATGAATGACCAAGATTTGCTTCTTTAAGCATGCAACATACCTTTTGCATAATAGAATTATTTCTTAATTTTTCTATACCTTTTTGTTATGATGTATATGTTCTAGTAAGTTGCCTTTTATACCATTTTGTATTATAAATTATTCAAATTCTTTAACCAAATATTTAGTACCCTTATTTGAGTGAAGAATTCTAATTGATTGTCTAGTTTTTGTTTCTACAAGTTGATTGAAATGCTTAAAATTTTTAAAGGCTTCAAATTTAAATTTTAAGAAGTAAACCCACATGTCCTCAAAGACTAGATACCATTACTCCATATAAGTATTAATGTACTATTTCTAGTGGTTCATTGGCTCTATATAGTCTTAGTTCAAATGGTACTCTATGTTGTTTTCTTGCTAAGCATTATGGATAGATTATAAATTTCCATGTTAGATTGGATAAACATATTACCATTTTATATTCTACTAAATTCATTTAAGGACGATGCACTTATATTCCCTAACTTATTATTCCAAAGATCTTTTGTTTATGATGTTCTTACTAATAAAGAAATATTTGATGAAGTATCAAGTGCAAATAGATCATTTATGAAGGATCTAGTAGCTATAAATTTTTCTTGTTTGGTGATGACACATTTCTTTTTGTTTTCAATAATTCTAAATTCAGCCATTATATTTTGGTATAACATCTAAGATACTAATAGTATATTAGAAGCTAAACTTGATGCATATTAAATATTTTTAATCCTGTATTTTCCATTAGATAAGTTGATTGATACATTTTCTATACCTTTGACCTCATATATTTTATAATTTGTAATTACAACTATTTTTTTCATATTTTTCTTGAAAGGAACTAAACCACTATTTGTCTTTCAATTTTCTTATTTCATATACTATTTCAAAATTTTGTTTTGAATTTACTTTCTCATTTTGTTGTCAAAATAATAAAGTAGGTTGATACACTTGACCATGTTGTTTTTGTAACTATAATTTTCAAACATGTGAGGCATTATAGAAGAATTTGCCATGATTTATATATACCTTAAGCTATTTTGATTCTTTGAGTTTTTGATAATTAATTTCTTTCATTTTTGGAATCATTTTGAATCCAAAATTAATATATTTATTCTTCAAACAATTTTCTTCTCTCAAATAATTATTTTTCTTCAATCTTCCATTCTTTAACAATTGTTTAACAATTCTCTTCAATACTTTACCAACCATTTTTCAAATAATATGTCTTCCTTCAATACTCTAATTAATTAAATAATATAATTTCCTTCAAATATATTAATAATTTTCTTTAATCAATAAATCAAATTTTAACATAAATATTTCTCTTATTCAAATATTTATTTTTCAACTCAATCTGCAACTATGAATTTCTCTAATTAATTATTTTTTTCCTTTGTTCTTCCCTCTTTAATCATTTTGCTTCCCTTCTAATTCCATTTTATTTTTCTTTCAAATAATATCACTTTCAAAATTAGCTTTCTAATGAATTTACTATCACTCTCTAATCATTCTCATAATATTCCCTTCACTTATAAAATTAAGTCTTTAATATATATTTTTTTGAATAAAGAAAATTTGTTGGTTCCTTTTGATTAGATATTTACTACCATTCAAAAGATCTGAGGAGAATTAAAATATAACTTATGCAATTAATGTGGTGCTTCCCTCTATTTTTAAAATTTTGGGTTTCTCTTCTCCTAGACATTTCATTCTTGTATACATCTTCCAACTGGACTTCTAGTACCGATATATAGTGGTTCATTTCTAAAATACTCTTCATTCAATGCTTTTCCAATGCAAACAACCTGATAATTAGGTGTTCTTCTTCCCATGTTCTTGGTTACACAAGTAGCATTGACTTCTATTGCAAATTTTATTATCTATCCTTTGGTATTCAACGTGTTCACTTCTCATTTCTTCTTGGGTAATTATTCCATTTCATAGGCACTCAAAGAATGAATGGGCATGTTCTTCTTGGTCCTCTCACCTCAGCATTCCTTTTCTCACAATTGTAGTTCTACCTCAACCAGTCTCAATGCTTTATTAATGTGGAATCGATTCCTTCTTCTTTGTGTTACAAACTTTCTATAATGTTGTGGCCTACATGTTATAGTATGTAAAATTCTTTCTACTCTTCTGTGCATTCTCAATTCCCCAGTATTCTCCAAATACCTTTTGGTGTCAAATATATTTGCTTCTTCTCTCATTCAACCTTCTTATATCGTAGGAAATTCTATGACTTATTATTTCTCAATGTGAGTTTCTCCCAATATAATTTTCTTCAACCTAGACTTCTTTCAAATGTGGCTTTGATACCACTATTAGCAATTCAGCTATATTTTCCACAGGATCAATATAAAACATTTAAAAAAATACATACCTTCAATATCACACTTATTAGCTAATATTATTAATGAATATTTTAATATCTCAGTACTACCCAATTACATTACTTTATCTTTAATATACACAAACATGTATATGATATTCTTCACATTCACAGCCCTTGAAATTTCTACTTACATAAAATTTTTATCTCCTCACACACACAAGAGATCTAACACTACATATTTTTGATGGGAAAATACCACATAATAATAAATATCTTACATATCCACATAAGGATAAAAACTTAAATTATTGCACATACTAAAAGATAAACTCTTAAATAACTCCTTACTTACATGAAACCTACTATATACTTAAATATTTACAACACTCTAAACTATTTACAAGGTCCTTGCATTAATATTACAAGGTACCAAATAATGTAATACTTCCAACAAAAGTCTACAAAGAAAACCTTTTAGATATTCCTTGTGTGAGAAGGATTTATAAACATCAAACCATTTACTTCATTATTTCTTTGCTCACACCATTTGGGTTACTTTTTTAAAATATGAAATTATACTGGATAGCTCCATCAATATTAAAAAAGTTGATGAAATTTTGCATTAATTATTTCAAAGCTAAAGCATTATGTATTTTGTGGAGGATTGACCTTCTCATTATTTGTTGGAATTTATGCTCAAGTTTGGAACCATAGATTTTTTAAAAATAAATCTCAAAATCATGCCCAATTTTAAAACCATATTATTGCCTCTCTGATAGAATATCTACAAATATGGTGTTCATCATGAGAAGTCTCAAATGCAGAAAAATAGGTGTTAATAACTTGGCTACAATATTTGAACATACATGGAATAGTCATATGCAATAATAGAATTAAAACAAAGTATCAACTTTGATCTATAGCAAAATGAAAATGTTCAAACATTGGGTTTATCAAAATTAATTTGTATGGTGCTTGTAAAGGAAATCTGGTAAAAGCCAGTGGAGATGGTATTTTAAAAAATAGGACATATTGGATATGGTCTAATTGACATAACAACAAATGTAATATTTTGGTATTTTGATAGGAGTGGCCCCCAATTAAAGTCACATATAACCTATTAAAAAAATGAATCATGAAAATTTGATATAATAGATGAAGTGGTAGGGGGTATTTATACATACTAACACCCTAATTACATAATTAAGTTTAACTTAAGTTGACATAAAAAGAGTGATTAAGGTTAATTACATGTTACAAGGGTGAGTTTAACGAGGGCTTGCATAATAAAATATATTTTTTTGAAAATTAATTTGAAAAAGCTTGTATTAAAACAAAGATCATTTACAAGTTGGGATGACACTTCTCCCAACCTTATCCAAAGAAAACACATGTTTACAAAAATAAAAGAATATTTGCATTGGAACCAAATCTCTTAAACCATATTTCTACAATGGTTGTTCACCTGTTTACAACTATAAAAGAAGATCTACATTGGAGCACAAATCTCCTAAACCATATTTTTGGAATGGTTGTCCAAATTAGCTAAACACTGGATTTTCTCACCAACTTGCCTAATCATCTCATCCTCAATAGCCATGTCACTGTGCCACTGAACCCCTACCTCCTTCTCAATGCCCATCTTAGCCAAGAAGTCTACCACTTTATTTAGATCTCTACTCACATAAACTAGAATCACATCATCTAATTTCCTCCACAATTCCTTAATTTGAGTGACAAGAATCCTCAACCTCCATTTCTTCAAAGCAAAGTTCCTCATGCAATCTAGAGCTCCAACCATTATTTGAGAATCTGATTCTAGGATCATCCTCTTGTAACCTTGTTTTACTGCCCAAATAGAAGCAAATATGATAGATAAGGCTTCTGCTTAATTATTTGTGGCTCTTCCCAAGCCTTGCAATTCCCAATAGAGTATTGTTCCAACATGATTCCGGTAAACCACTCCAATTCTAGCTCTACCCAAATTGCCTTTTGCAGCTCCATAAATATTAATTTTAATCCAACCTTATGGGGGGTGGTTTTCAACTAGATCTATCCTTCTTATCTTGCACTTCAAGTTCCTTCTCCATTGCCCCTATAACAACCTAAGTTTCCTCTTCAACATACACTACCACAGTTTCTGTGACTTTGCTCCAAATGACCTTCTAAACTCCATCTAAATAAGAAAAGGTTTCTTTAAACATTTTGCCATTTCTCTCCAACCACACTTACCATCAAATGAAGTTTAATTAAATATCCCAACCAACACAAAGAGCTTTAGATTTAAATATACCCTTCTTCCATCTTTCCCAAATATTAATCTGATTCAAATCATCATTAACTCGAATTTTATAATATAAAAACCATCTCTCCCAAATCTGGTGCATGAATGAGCACTCAAACATCAAGTTATCAGCTGTTTCCTCCCTCTTGTAGAATAAAACACATTGATATGGACCAAATATTCCCCTACATCTAACATTATCAAAAGTAATAATTCCATTATGCATGAATTACTAGGCAAAAAATTTTACTTTCAACTAACCCTTGGACTGCCAAATATTTCTCCAATCCTCAACCTAATATGCATGAGGATGAGGCTCTGGAAGGATATTATCATATACATCCTTTGCTGTGTAGATACCAAGGCTCCCATAGCCCCAAGTTAATTCATCCTCCTCATATCTACCTATGAGAAATATTTATACCAAGATTTTAGTCATGATGGGTGTCAAATATGGAGGGATTGAAATTGGTCACTCATCCAACTTCTTAAACTACTTAAAATTATAATCCTCCAGATGACTAGTGTTGAAATAAATTTCAATTTGGACCCAATCCCTGGTTTCCATGGCTATTTTTATTGGTTGTATTTTAAAAAATTCAACAATGATAGGTGGGTATTTATCCCATGAATCTATACAAAATTGTGCCTTCTCTCGTCTCCCCACTTTCCAAAATAATCCATATTTTACTACCTGAGATCCTAACTTAAGAACCTGTCACACTAAGGATCCACTACCATCGAAAGGGAAATAACCCACCTCATTTGGGTTTACCTGTCCCAAATATTTTCTAGTTAAGATTCTATTGAATAAAGAAGTTGGTTGGGAAATCCACCTTTAATAAATCTTTCCAGCCAAAGCTTTATTATTTAACTTTGATCTTCTCAATCCCAAACCTCCTTTTACCATGTGTTGGCTTACTTTCTCCCAACCTACTAAGACCCATTTCTTCTCTCCTTTTACTCCTTCCCATAAATATTTTCTAGCCATCTTGTCCAACTCTTTCCATATGGTATGTGGGGTAGCAAGGATAGAAAATTTATAAATTGGCATGGACTGAATGACTAACTATAAAAAAGTTAATCTACCCCCATAGCTTAACCATTTGTGAGACCAATGATTAATTATTTTCTTGATACAATCCAAAAGATTCCTTTAGATATCCATTTTTAGGTTTTTTAAATGCAAAGGGACCTCCAAGTATACCAATGGGAGAGAAGTCCTTGTGAATCCCAAGATCTCTAAAATTTTGTCCTGAAGCCTTTGATCAATATTGAAAAATACCACTTTGGATTTTTTTATCATTTATGACTTGGTTTGTAGCCCTAAGGTAGACATTAAGTGTATCTCTAATCATTCTTACTTCCCTGAAGCTAGCCACTCCCACTAATCCTATGTCATCCACAAACTGTAGGTGTGTCAGAACTTCCTCATCCACCTTGATACCTGTTAGCAAACCTTGTTGTCTTCTCTTGAATATGAGTCTACCCAAGCCTTCAACCAATATGAGAAAAATATAGGGGGAACAAGGATCTCTTTGAAGAAGGCCTTGAGTAGCTCTAAATATTTCTAGGAAATATCCTTGATTAACACTGAGTATGTTAGAGTAGAAATACAACTCATGACCCATTCTATCCAATATTGAGAGAAACCAAAGGCTGCCATCATATTTGACAAGAAGCTCCACTCCACCCTATCATAAGCCTTTGAAATATCCAATTTTATGAACATTCCTCTATTACCAAATGTTTGCATTGAATGGATTGCCTCCTGAGCTAGAACCACACCATACAAGATCTACCTACCCTCTACAAAACCCCCTTGCTCTGAGGAGATAATGCTATGTAGAAGAGGTTTTAGCCACTCAACCATTACCTTTATCATTATTTTATATATGATATTGCACAAGGCAATAGGTCTATAATCTAAAATATACACCCCCTCATCCCCTTTTGGAATTAAGGTAATGAAAGTATGATTTAATGCTTTAAGCATTCATTTACTACCTTTGGACTCCTCTATAACAACCATTACATCCTCCTCCAAGTTGTACCAAAAGGCTTGAAAAAATTCAATTGGAAAGCCATTTGGACCTGGTGTTTTTTTGGTTCTCATTTCAAAGACTACATTATTTAGTTCCTCTTTATCAATGGGTTTAAGTAGGGCTTGATTTTATTCTTCAGAGATAACAGGGGGTATGACAACAAGAACATCTTTTTGAGCCTCTTCATATTGCACCACACTTTCCTTAAATAGTTTAGAAAAATAATTCATTGAATGGAAATGCATTCCTAGAATTGTATCAAAGGAGTGTCCATTCTTATATTGAAGAGATTCCATGTTGTTTGTCTGTCTCTTAGTACAGGCAGCACAATGGAAAAATTTTGGTATTTTTATCACCTTCTAATAACCAAGTAGTTCTTGCTCTTTATTTCTAGTAGGTTTCCTCTTGGTTGTCAATGTCCTCAACCACTTTACACAATGCATAATCCTCTACTTTTGAGCTACTCTGTAATTGTTCCTTCCCTAAAGTGTTTTTGAACCTCATCCCATATGACCATCAATGGAGATCTTTGGACCTGGAAGTCTGTCTTCGATCCCCTGGGTCCAAAATTGGGGTTCCCCCTTCCTGATCTCTAGTGGATAATTTAGCATTAAAATCCCCAGCAATAATCCAGTCTAACTCTTCCCTTGAGACTCTAATGTTATGCACAAATTTCTATTGATGCATTTGACCATCTAGGTTTTGAGCCCCATAATTTTTTTTGATTAAAACATGTTCAGTTGTGACATTGTTCCTAAAATGTGATGTGAGAACACCCCTCTGAGCTATATGTTCTATTGCAGTCCATTAAAGAGAGTTCCAAAAAGTAACTACCCCTAGGCCCCTTGGGCAGCCACTTACATATGACCAACCACCCTCCAAATTCTATTTACTATTTTACACATAAGATCCAATGATATTTTTGTCTCTTGGATAAGCAAAAAAATTGTTTTACATTTTTCTAAGAGTCTTCGAACAAAAAATTGATGGGTTCTACTATTTAAACCCCTAACATTCCATGATTGTATAATCATTGGTTACCTTGAGAGCAATAAAAATCTATTGGCCTCATCGACCCTCCAGTGATCAGTTTGTCTTCTTGAACTACTATCAATACCTTATTTTATTTTTTATCCACTCCTTGAGAGCTACTATTTTTTCTCTTTTCCACTTGAGTTATCCCTAGATTTGGCCTTTCTCTATTCTTTTCTACTATGCCCACGATGACATCCTTAATTATTGATTGCTCTTGATTATGCACTATCAATGCCCTTGCACTCTCTAATTGTGGTAACTCACTGCACTCAATTACTTGCTCTATGATGGGAGGAGATGAAAGAGAGGCTTGAACATTGTTGTTATTATTTTTATTATTCCCATCCATTCCTTCCATAAATTATTCTTCTTCTTGGCCCATTAGTGTCTTAAATATCTCATACCTATTGGAGGGCTTGAGTTGGGTTTTCTCTTTACCATATTTTTTCTTTTGCCTTCTCCTTCTTTTGGGATGTTCAAAATCATCTCTCTGTGCTTCTTTACCCTGAGAAATATTGGTTGTTTCTTTATTGATTGTTGACTTACCCTCCTTAGGAAGATTTGACATTCCCATAGGAGCCTCCATTTTGATGTTCATATTATTTAGGCAAGATCGGGTCAAATGCCCATATTTGTGGTAAACTCTACATCTGAAGGGCAATGCCTCAAAATCCAATTGTTAAATCTAAGATAGTCCTACAAGTTCAAGTTCCATATCTACCGATAAAGGCTGGCTAAGATCCATTTCTACACATAATCTTGCATAAACATGTGTGTTTCCTTCCATTGTGTCTTTGGAAACACCCAAATGTCTTCCTAGGGAATTTCCAATAATTTCCAATACTTGCTCACTCTAGAAATCCATTGGAAGTGCATACAAACGGATCCAACCCGAGATAGCAATGGGTTCCATTCGAAGATCAAATCCCACTCTCCAGGGTTGAACAAATAATCCTGCTAGACCATAATTCCTCTTTTCTAATTTGAAAGCCCTATTTCTATTGGCAAGTGAAGAAAAAATAACAATAAAATATCCATTAATAATAAACCACAAAGAATACTCAACAAGAGGCTCCCAGTTTTGCCGAACCGAAGAATGCAAAAAAATCAGGATAGGGTGAATACCCATGAATTTACAGATCAAATCATGATTGGCTCTATATAAAACCGTTTCTTCGACCATCCTTTTCTCAATGACAATATCTGGCCTTGATTCTGACTGTGGCAAGCATCCATTAACTCGTTGAGATGTTGATCTATTTCTAGTAGTCGTAAAGAGAATTTTTAATGCAGTTTTTTTTGCTTATTTAGTCTTTGATGGAGATTTATACTTTAAAAAATCTGAAAAAGAACTATGTCTCTCTAAAAGAGGATCCGAAGGTGTCCCCATTGGACCCTCTTGGGGCAACAATCTTGTCTTTAAATCCACAGTAACCAAAAATCTCTTCGGCTACCCAACTGATGCCCTAGTTGTCTCTTCTAGAGCTCTCACCAAGGAATATGATAATTGTATAGTTATTGACCTTATGCCTATACAAGATTTTATCATACAATGTTGGCCTTGGCCATAAATCAGATTATAGTTTTAACACATCCTCCATAATACTTAATTTTTTATGATTCCTTAAATACCTTAAATGAGTATAGATACCCTCCATATTTATTTCTTTATTATAATGCTCTTAAAAATTAAATTACCAGGGATGGACTTTATATTATCACTTTTTATGGCAAGGTGAAGATTTTATACTAAAGAAAAATGGAAAAGATTCACTTGGATTACATTTGACCTATATACCCTTGTTTATTTTAAAATTTGCCTAGATCTTCCTTAATGCCTTCAGTTCTTTTTTAAATTTGAACATACATAATTTACTTTTTCACTAAATATAATCACTAAAGGTGAAGATTACCTGGGAGAATCTAAACCAGTTGTAGCAATAAGATGCAGAACAACTTGGACTACCGCTTATGTTGGGAATTTCGAAGGGAGAATCAATCCTTATATAAATGGCTGAAGGACCTAGGTATGCCCCTCTTTCGCTAGATACTTACGTGGACCCAATAAATCCAAGCTATTTTTCATCCAAGAAATTGTAGCCCATGGAAAGCATGTGCAGAGGAACATAGGATAATTAATGGTAAACCTTGTTAGAAATATTAACCCAGATTTCACGCCTCAGTCGGACTGCGCTCGCGCAGTCAGGGATCCCGACAAAAGTTTGACATGACGTCGCACCTACCCTCTGACAGATGTGACGTCTGACAGATCCGATCACCGTAGAAGTTAATGCCAGTTCGGCGATTTAATGCCAGTTCGACGATTGGTCAAAAACCCTAGTTGAGGGTCTGTCAGAACCTGTCAGAGGACAACCCCTATCTTCCTCTCCCCGCGGCTATATAAGGCAGTTCGGGTCTTCAGACATGTGTGGGAAAGTGTGGAAAGGAGAGCGGAGAAAGAGAGGAGAGCGGGAGGAAATTTGGAGAAACAACAGAGTAGGAGACGAGATCGTTTCAGTGAGCAGTGTGGCTCATCTGTTTAATGTCCGAGCAGCAGACTCGACATTTGTTTTCCGTCTCAGTTTATCCTGCAGCTTTAGCCTGCAGATGTTAGTTTTCCTCAGTTGAGGACTTTTGTAACCCTCGTCTTATATGAATAAAATTTCTTGTTGTTTAAGGCATCTGTAGGGTTTGCAGTTATCTCTGTGTGCTAAAATCTGTTGTTGTTCTCTGTACAAATCGCCTCAGTGCGATTTCTTTCGGGTTCTATAAGTTTGAGCTCAGATCTGAAATATTGCATTCAGATTCGGTGTTTCTCTCCTCCTGTACAGTTCTTCCCAAGCCAGGGAAACCAACGCCGTAGCCGCGCAAGCCTCCGGACAGCAAAAGTCTGCAAGGCAAAAATTTGGCTAAGTCTGGAGCTGTCCTCCCAACTTCGCAGCGAAGTCGGACTTCGCTGCCTTTGACCAGCGCAACCCGACTTCGCACCTTTGACCAACGCAACCCGACTTCGCACCTTGATCCGTGCGTAACCTGACTTCGCACCTTGATCCGTGTGCAACCTGACTTCGCACCTCGATCCATGCGCAACCCGACTTCGGGCCCTCCCTCCTTCGCACTTTGCACTTCGCTCCCTCTCGAACTTTGGCAAATAAAATTTTAATTAAAATCTTCAAATTGGTATCAGAGCTACTGATCCCTTGATGCGGAGACCGAAGCAGAATGGCTTCCAGTAACAACAACTTGCAGTTGCAGATCCCATGCTTCAATGGGAAAAATTATGATTACTGGAGCATCCAGATGAAGATCCTGTTCGGATCTCAGGAGCTGTGGGAGTTAGTCGAGAACGGCTACCCAGAACCGGTAGATGCAGCAGCACTGGCCGCCCTCTCTCAAGCAGACAAGGACCTGTTGAAAGAGAACACGAAGAAGGACCAGAAGGCCCTCTTCTACATCATGCAAGCGGTCGAGGAGTCCATCTTCCCGTGGATCGCATCAGCCACCAAGGCGAAGCAGGCCTGGGAGATTCTGGCCAGCTCGTACCAGGGCACCAATAAGGTAAAGTTGGTGAAGCTACAGATGCTCAGGAGGGAGTTTGAAAATCTGCAGATGAGTGAGTCCGAGTCCATGAGTGATTTCTTCACCCGGACGATGGACATTATCAACCAGATGCGGTTGAATGGAGAAATTGTGCAGAGCCAGAGAATCGTGGAGAAAATTCTCAGAAGTCTGCCTGCCAAGTTTGACTCGGTTGTGATAGCAATCGAAGAGTCGAGGGATCTGACAACCCTCTCGATCGACGAGCTCATGGGTTCATTGCAGACACATGAACAGAGGTTGAGCCGTTCATCTCAAACCTCTCTAGAGCAAGCATTCTAGGCTCAGGTCTCATTTCGAGACAACGGTGAGACAAGATTCCCACCATGGCGCCTCTAGTTCTCATGGAGGAAGAGGCAAAGGCAGGCGTGGGAAAGGCAACAAGCAAGGAGGAAGGTCAAACCCTAGCGAAGGAGAGACCAACTGTAATTTCCATCAGCAAGGTGGAAGAGGCAGTTCAAAAAATCAGCAAGCTGGATCTGGTCAGAAGGACATGTCAAAGGTCCAGTGCTATTTTTGCAAGAAGTTCGGCCATTACATCTCACAGTGCAGAAAATGGATGGCCAAGGAGAACCAACAACAAGCCCATTACACGGATGAAACCGAAAATGCGGCAGGAGGAAATGTGTTGTTGACTTGCAACATTGAGGAAGAGTGCCAGAAGAATGTCTGGTATTTAGACAGTGGGTGCAGCAACCACATGACGGGGAACAAGGAGATGTTCTCCCAACTGGATGAAATAGTCCAGTCTGAGGTGAAGATGGGGAACAACAACAAGGTTCCCATAATGGGGAAAGGAAAGATCCTCATCCGCACCAGGCACGATGAACGAAAGCAGATCTGTGATGTCTACTATGTGCCTGGCCTGAAGCATAACCTGCTGAGCGTTGGACAGCTCGTGCAGAAGGGACATACGGTCCAGTTCAAATACGGAGCTTGCACCATCAGAGACAAGTCGCATGGGCAGATTGCTACAGTGTCCATGACGAAGAATAAAATGTTTCCACTGCAGATTCAGAATGAATCATTGATGTCTCTGAGTGCAGTTGTGAAAGATGCTACCTGGTTGTGGCATCTCAGATTTGGTCACCTGAACTTCAGTGGCCTGAATCAACTGCACAAGAAGCAGATGGTGAAGGGTTTACCCCTGATAGAGCAACAAAATCAAGTTTGTGAGGGCTGCTTAGTCGACAAACAACATAGGGATTCGTTCCCTTTCGGTCAGTCTTGGAGAGCATCACAGCCATTGGAGCTGGTGCACTCAGACATTTGCGGTCCGATGCAGACCAACACGTTTGCCAGCAACAAATACTTCTTAACATTCATAGATGACTTCAGCCGAAAGACTTGGATCTATGCCATCAAGTTGAAGTCAGAAGCATTTGCCAGATTCAAGGAGTTCAAGGCTCTGGTGGAGAAATAGAGCGGATATCAGATCAAGACTCTCAGGATAGATGGTGGAGGTGAATACATCTCCAATGAATTCCATAACTACTACAAGCAGCACGAAATTCGAAGGCAGTTCACTGCCAGATACACGCCACAACAGAACGACGTAGTTGAGAGGAAGAACCGGACCATCATGGAGATGGCACGAAGCATGATGAAGGCGAAGGGATTGCCGCACGAATTTTGGGCAGAGTCTGTAACATGTGCAGTCTACCTGCTGAACAGATGTCCCACCAAAAGCGTGAAGGACAAAATCCCTCAGGAGGCCTGGAGCGGTGTGAAGCCAAGTGTGGCTCACTTGCGTGTGTTCGGGTGCATTGCATATGCACATGTTCCAGAAGAGAAGCGGCAGAAGTTGGATGATAGAGCTGAGAAGTGCATTTTCATAGGGTACAGTGAGCAGGCGAAGGCATATAGGCTGTACAACCCTATGACGAAGAAGCTCATCATCAATCGTGATGTGAAGTTTCTTGAAGATGAAGCCTGGAACTGGAAGTCGGAGACTGGCCGGTCAGAGCCAGCAGTGGTAGAGTCTATTGACTTGGAAGAAGGAAGTGTGCAGCCACCTGCAACCTCCAGCAGTAGCAACGGTGCCAGCAGTAGCACAACCACTCCATCTCGGTCGCCTCCATGTGCAAGTAGAATCCAGAACCTGGTGACGCCAGCGAAGACAAGGAGCTTGCAAGAAATCTACGAGGCAACCCAAACCCATGTAGATGAAGAGTACTCTGACTTTGCATTCTTTACTGAAGTTGATCCAGTAGAGTTCGAAGACGCAAGTCAGAATCAGAAGTGGGTGCAGGCGATGGACGAGGAGATTGAAGCCATTGAAAAGAATGATACATGGCAACTGACAGATCTTCCAGTAGGGAAGAAGACCATTGGGGTCAAGTGGGTGTATAAGACAAAGTTCAACGCCCAAGGAGACGTTGACAAGCATAAGGCCAGACTGGTGGCAAAGGGTTACAAGCAAAAGTCAGGCATCGATTACCATGAGGTTTATGCACTTGTAGCCCGACTTGACACAGTCAGGATGATCCTGGCATTGGCAGCCCAACAGGGTTGGAAGATGTACCAGATGGATGTCAAGTCAGCCTTCCTCAACGGAGTGTTGGAGGAAGAGGTCTACATAGACCAGCCACCAGGTTACGAAATTGAAGGCCAGGAGGGCAAAGTCCTGAAGCTGAAGAAGGCCCTATACGGTTTGAAGCAGGCGCCCCGGGCTTGGTACAACCGGATTGACAGTTATTTTCAGGAAAATGGGTTTGTAAAATGCCCATATGAGCACACCCTGTACATGAAGACAAATGAAGCAGGTGAGCTCATTATCGTCTATCTGTATGTGGACGATTTGATTTATACTGGCAACAACAATGTCTTGTTCGACCAGTTCAGAACAGACCATGAAGAAGGAGTTCGAGATGACGGACTTAGGGCTGATGAAGTATTTTCTCGGCATTGAAGTTGACCAATCGATAGATGGCATCTTCATTTCTCAGGGCAAGTATGCGAAGGATGTCCTGAAGCGGTTCAAGATGGAGGACAACAAACCTGCCATCACACCTGTAGCCACAGGTTTGAAGCTGAGCAAGTTGGATTCAAGGAGGAATGTAGATCCAACCCTGTTCAAGAGGCTAGTTGGCAGTCTGATGTATTTGACTGCAACTCGGCCAGATCTGATGTTCGGAGTCAGTCTGATCAGCCATTTCATGGAGACTCTGAAGGACACGCACTGGCAAGCAGGCAAGAGGATCTTGCGCTATGTCAATGGGACGCGGAACAATGGCCTATTTTACGCCAGACAGGACCAGTTGGAACTGGTGGGCTTCACAGATAGTGACTGGGCTGGCAGTACCGACGATCGAAAGAGCACCTCCGGGTATGCTTTCCATCTCGGATCAGGGGCAGTCTCATGGGCGTCCAAGAAGCAACCCATCGTTGCGTTGTCCACAGTCGAAGCAGAATATGTCACCGCCACGTCAGCCGCATGCCAGGCAGTTTGGCTGCGAAGAGTTCTGAGTGAACTGAACTATCCTTCGGAAGGCGCGACAACAATTTTTTGTGATAACAATTCGGCCATCGCACTGTCAAAGGATCCCGTGTTCCATGGCCGGACGAAGCACATCGATATTCGTTATCACTTCATCAGAGAGTTGGTGAAGTCCGAAGAAATTCAACTACAGTTTTGCAGATCCAAGGAGCAGTTGGCAGATATTTTCATGAAGCCTTTGAAGGAGGAAGACTTCAGCAGATTGCGAGAGCAACTTGGAGTCAAAGCGCTCGTGAAATCAGGTTTAAAGGAGGGTGTTAGAAATATTAACCCAGATTTCATGCCTCAGTCGGACTGCGCTCACGCAGTCAGGGATCTCGACAAAAGTTTGACATGACGTCGCACCTACCCTCTGACAGATGTGACGTCTGACAGATCCGATCGCCGTAGAAGTTAATGCCAGTTCGACGATTGGTCAGAAACCCTAGTTGAGGGTCTGTCAGAACCTGTCAGAGGACAACCCCTATCTTCCTCTCCCCGCGGCTATATAAGGCAGTTCGGGTCTTCAGACATGTGTGTGGAAAGAGAGCGGAGAAAGAGAGGAGAGCGGGAGGAAATTTGGAGAAACAACAGAGTAGGAGACGAGATCGTTTCAGTGAGTAGTGTGGCTCATCTGTTTAATGTCCGAGCAACAGACTCGACATTTGTTTTCCGTCTCAGTTTATCCTGCAGCTTTAGTCTGCAGATGTTAGTTTTCCTCAGTTGAGGACTTTTGTAACCCTCATCTTATATGAATAAAATTTCTTGTTGTTTAAGGCATCTGTAGGGTTTGCAGTTATCTCTGTGTGCTAAAATCTGTTGTTGTTCTCTGTACAAATCGCCTCAGTGCGATTTCTTTCGGGTTCTATAAGTTTGAGCTCAGATCTGAAATATTGCATTCAGATTGGGTGTTTCTCTCCTCCCTTACAGTTCTTGCCAAGCCAGGCAAACCAACGCCGTAGCCGCGCAAGCCTCCGGACAGCAAAAGTCTGCAAGGCAAAAATTTGGCTAAGTCTGGAGCTGTCCTCCCAACTTCGCAGCGAAGTCGGACTTCGCTGCCTTTGACCAGCGCAACCCGACTTCGCACCTTTGACCAGCGCAACCCGACTTCGCACCTTGATCCGTGCGCAACCCGACTTCGCACCTCGATCCGTGCGCAACCCGACTTCGCACCTCGGTCCGTGCGCAACCCGACTTCGGGCCCTCCCTCCTTCGCACTTCGGGCCCTCCCTACTTCGCACTTCGCACTTCGCACTTCGCTCCCTCCCGGACTTCGGCAAATAAAAATTTTAATTTAAAAACTTCAAACCTGCGCAGGGACATGTTTTACATGGAACGGTCGGTGCACTCTTACGCAACGAGTGTAGCTACCGTAAATTTAAAATACCTAATCTGGGTTACTATTGCCTCCTATAGAATAGAGAAGGATGGTTGAAGTGCAGAGAGAAGGAATGGTCGAATCCAATTCTATTTTCTTTTCTTTTCTATAATTCCAGTTTTCGACCAGGAGGTTTTAAATTTTCCAACTCTTTAACTAATTCAATATCTCTAGAGGGTTTGCTGTCTCTACAAAAATTTGATCTCGTCAAGAATGTAAAAATATACTAATGCATATGAAACTAAACATTACGTCACCTTTAATGCATAGTTTTGTTGAGTTTTTTTGTGAAGCGCAGTACGAACCAATGCCTTTAGAAGGACGAAAGGGCGCAGGTTGACGCACCGACTTTCAAACGTGTCGAAAATAGGCTTGATATAACTAGTCTTGAAAACTGCCACCTCTTATGAACTGTCTCAGTTCAGCTAATTTAGCTTTTGTGAATTGTCTATTCTCTTACAAACCGTGACCATAAAGGGCCAGCGCCAGTCCGGTCACGGCACGTTTAGCTTTCATTGACCTCGTTTAGTCACATAAATAGTTATTGCAGAGGACAAAGGGGCTGTTACCCTGAAGCTTCATGGAGATAAGGACTGCCCACGTTGGAATTGAGGAAGAGAGACAAAGTCATGTGAGAAAAACAAATATGTGGCGGGTGATGAAGATACGTTGCAGAGTCCGAACCCAGCTGAAAGAAAACATTAAAATGGCAAAACTGCGGTTTGATATTAATGTCTGATGAATTAAATGGATGGCCTTTACCCAAATTTATTGTCTTCCTTTTTGTAAGACAATGACTTTACATTCGCCAGACGTACCTCGCACTGGTAACATTTTTTTTTCTAATTTTGTTATTCAGTTATTTAAATTCAACTTAAGAGAAGGTTTTTGTTATGTTTTTGAGTAATGTAGCTTTCAATCAACTTAAATAAACAAACGAAAAAATAAATTATTGATATACAAATATTAAAGTTTTTATTTTAAATTGAAAAAATAATTGTTCTTAATATGATGAATAACACAATTTATTTAAAAGATTTAAACTTATAAGTCATCGCAGACTTCGTTTATAAAGAAGTCTCTATAATAAATGTAACCCTAAATGGGGCTTTATCGAGATTGTTTAACCTATCTATATCTATATCTATATCTATATCTATATATATATATATATATATAAAACGGATGAAGCACAAACTTTGGAGATTGTTTTCAACACAAAGACTCTAGTAGATAGTAAACTGCATGTTTAGTTTAACTTTGTTGGTGCCACGAATGACAAAGAAAGCTACGTAGAAGATATTATATTATATATCAATTTATCAAAAGGAATAAAAGTTTGTGGAAGTGGGGTAGGAGTTATAATGAAGATTAAATAATTATAATTTAAATAAAAAATATTATTTTTATTAAAATATTGGAAAGAAGACAATAAAAGAATGAAGGTTTTATATTTTATGTTACTAGATTTTATTTTATAAAATCTAATATATATTTTTATATAATCATGATGACATATAAATATATATATATATATATTAAGAGAAACTCAAGAGTAAAATACAAAATTCAAATAATTTAGTTTTTTTGACTATTAGTCAAGTAGTAGTCCAAATAAAACAATAAATTCAAATTAATCTGCCTACCCAATAAATTAACTATTCTACCATTGAAGCTTATGACTATTGGAACAAGACCCTCTAACGTCCTCTAGCATGGCTAGCACTTACACAAGAACAACCTGAAGAACTACACAAGAAAAAAGAAGATCAGAGAATAACAGACTACACTAAGGCTTGCACAAGAATTGTACTAAGACTTACACAAGAACAACCTGAAGAACTGCACAAGAACTACTTGAAGAACTGCACAAGCATTACCTGACGAACTATACAAGAGCTTCCTAGAGAACTGCATAAGATCTGCTTGAAGAATTGCACAAGAATTGAAAAACTGCACAAAAACTATCAGAGGAACTGATCAAGAACAACCTGAAGAACTGCACAAGAACTGCCTAAAGAACTACCCAAGAAATTGCTTAGCAAGTTAGCCATAGCTTCCAATATTGCCATCAAGAGACTGAACAAAGAGAAGATCGATCTTAGTTTGGTTTGGCCAGCACCTAGGAGGAAACCATAGCACCTAATATCTTTTTTTTCAAGAGCCAATTTACCATAGTATCTACCACTCTGTTTTGTTCTCTGGGCACATGATTGAAAACAACCTCTTGAAAACTAGAAGCTATTAATCTAATATTATCTATAATCCTTTGAATTTTTCAGTCTATCTTCTCAGACCTTGAAGTTGAATTTAGGTAATTGATTATAATTTGAGAGTCTAACTTTGCTATCACCCTTCTCCATCTTGCCTTCAGTGTTGATATTCACACAATGACACTGAGAGGGGGGGGTGAATCAGTGTAGCTATTAATTTTAATATCTACAACATTTAATATGAAACAAAAAGAACTTGAAAACTAGAAAAGCAAATTGAACAAGAGAGCACACCACAACACTCAATATACCGAGGTTCACCAATTTGGCTACTCCTCAAAAATGACTGCTTGGACTCCAATCCAAATCCAGTCTTTGCAAAATATCACTTTTACAAATACTTTACCAACATCTACTGGAAGGAGCACCAACCCCTTAATTTTCTGCTGCAATGAGATAGGAGCACCAACCCCTAGTACCAAGCACCAACTTGGACAACAATTCTGATCAATTTTAAAATGACATAAAATGTCTTCACTGTTTATACAACCCTAACTGGTCTGCAATTAAACACACTCTGCACATACTCAAAGTTCTGTTTAATTCTCTCTTGGCTTTCTTCGAATTCTCTTTTCTCTGTACTTTCTCTCTAACAGTAGCAACTTTTTTCTCTGTACGACTATTCTTTTATAACCCCCTTTTCTCATCGAGGCTCTTCGTCTTCTATCACTGTTCAAACCTGCATGCAGTCGAATTACAAACTGTTCGAATTCTTTTCTCCTCTCCATAAGCGGCTGTTCAAATCCTTGCACGTACGACTGTTCGAATGCTAGCAAGTATGGCTGTTCGAATGCTTCAAATGCGTCTTTTCGAAAGCTTTTCGATCCTTCATATTCGGCTGTTCGAATTCTGCAAATACTGCCTTTTGAATGCTGCAAGTGCATCTTTTCGAAAGCCTTTCGATGCTTCATATTCGGCTGTTCGAATACTTCAAATACGGCTTTTTGAATGCTTTTTCGATCCTGCCTATATGATTCTTCGAATGCTTTTCAATCATGCTTATACAGCTATTGTAGTGCATGTCCAACACCTGTCAATGTTTAACTGCCGATCTGACTTCAGTTACTTCTGACTGCATGATGCTTTTTCGACACGTGTCACCTTGCATGTTCCTTCGGCATTTTCCAGCCCAACTGTTACCTGTAGCGAAATACTAACATGTCGCGATATCGCGACACTTTTTGTAGCCGTACGCCTTCATGCCCTTGCTGTCGTGAAATCGTGACCATTTTGGCCTTTGAAAGCTTTCCCACCGTTCATGTCACGAAATCGCGACACTTCAAACTTTTGCTGACGTCATCCTCAATGTTGTCACGAAATCGCGACGCTTTCGGCTTCCAGCGGCTTTTCTTTCACCCTGTCATGAAATCGTGACACTTTCAATTTTGCTGACGTCATCCTCAGCTTTGTCACGAAATCGCGACGCTTTCTGCTTCCGTACACTCTTCTTTGCCAGCAACCGTGAAAATGGAACATGTCGTGAAATCGCGACGTTCTCTGCTTTCGTACACTTTTCTTTGCCGATCACCGAAAATGGAACATGTCACGAAATCGCGACGTTTCTTCCATTTTCTTTGCCAAAAAATGGAACATGTCGAAAATCGCGACGTTCTCTGCTTCCGTACGATCCATGCTTCATGCAGTAGCGAAATCGCTACAACTTTGTGCCTTGTGCTTTTGACTTGCTACATCTTTGAGTTTTGCAATTTTGACTGGTAGCGAAATCGCTACACCTTCACGTTGTGCATTTTGGACTTGTAGCGAAATCGCTACACCTTTGTTGCCATTCATTTTATCATGCAACAAAATCGCTACACCTTTGTTGCCATTCATTTTAACATGCAAAATCGCTACACACCTTGTTGAGTTTACTTCGCTCCCTTGTTGCTTTATGCAGCTACACCTTGTTCTTGAGCATTCTCTCTCCTCTTCGGGTCGCGAAAACCCGACGTGTCGCGATATCGCGACACTTTTCGTTGCAAGCTCCTTTCCTCCATTTATGTCATGAAATCGTGACATCTTTTCACCTTGCTTCCTTCTCTACCAACATGTCGCGAAATCGTGACAGTTTGCCTTTCGCTTTCTCTCTCCTGCCATGTCGCGAAATCGTGACAATTTGTCTTTCTCTCTCCTGTCGCGAAATCGCGACAGTTTTCCTTGCATTTTCTCTCTTTAAACATGTCGCGAAATTGCGACAGTTTTTCTTGCATTTTCTCTCTCCTCGCTATGTCGCGAAATCGCGACAATTTTTCTTGCATTTTCTCTCTCCTCGCTATGTCGCGAAATCGCGACAATTTTTCTTCTTTCTCTCCTCATGTCGCGATATCGCGACAAAAAACATGTCGCGATATCGCGACAATTTTCTTTCTTGTCTTTTTCGCAAATTTTTGAATCTGGGTCACTTCGTTTTCCTTGAAATTCACCGCACTTGATCCGATCGACTTCTGAATCGCATCAATCGCATCAATCTGTCTGTGTTGACAACAATGACAATACTTTTGCATCTTTTGTGCACCTTGTTCAACAATCTCCCCCTTTGGAATTGTTGGCAACACTTCTGCACTCTTGCTCAATTTCTTCTCCCCCTTTGACAATAATACCAAAGGGCTCGTCGCAGACTCCCCCGAGTCTCTGCACACCATTCTCGGAGTGGAGCTATAAGATAGGTTAAGGTAAATGCACCCCTTGAGAATGTGATCCCAAATGCTAGTCGGTTCTTGGGAATTGTGACCACTCCCAACTTATTCCGAAGGTACTCAAATACTTCCTTTGGCAATGGTTTTGTGAATATATCAGCTACTTGCTCTGTAGTTGGAACAAAATCTAATTTGACCTCTCCTTCTGCAACTTTATCCTTCAAGAAATGATACCAGATCGTAATATGTTTGGTTCTTGAATGCATAATCGGATTCTTGGATATGTTGATAGCACTAGTGTTATCACATTTAATTGAAATTGGCTCTTTGAAATGAATACCAAGATCTTTCAAAGTTTGTCTCATCCATAATATCTGTGTACAGCATGTTGTGGCTGCAATGTATTCTACCTCTATAGTGGATAGAGAGACTGATTCTTGTTTATTGTTGTGCCATGCTACCACTGTCTCCAAGATAAAATGCTCCTCCACTTGTACTCTTTCTGTCATCAATACATCCTCGCCCAATCTGCATCAGAATATGCAATCAAAGTGAAGTCTTTACCTTTTGGGTACCACAACCCATAATCCATAGTACCCTTGAGGTACCTGAAGATCCTCTTTACAACTGTCACATGAGTTTCTTTTGGACTAGCTTGAAATCTTGCAACCATGCATACTGCCTGTAATATATCTGGTCTAGTGGCTGTTAAATATAGCAGGCTTCCAATCATAGACCTGTACATTGTTTGATCTACATCTGGAGATTTATCATCCTTGCTCAACTTGCAGCCTGTTGTCATGGGAGTGCTAACAGGTTTACTATCTTCCATTGTGAACTTTTTCAGCATTTCTTTTACATATTTAACTTGAGAAATAAAAATGCCCTTTTCATTTTGATTGACCTGCAGTCCTAGGAAATAAGAAAGTTCACCAATCATAGACATCTCAAATTCTTTCTTCATTTTAGTTGATATGTCTTTGCAATATTCATCCATGCTGCTGCCAAATATTATATCATCTACATAAACAACAAGAACAATAAGATGGCCCTTCTCTGTTTTGACATATAAATTGTTGTCCACCAAACCTTTCTTGAACCCTTGATTAATTAGATAGTTATCCAGCCTTGCATACCATGCTCTGGGTGCCTGTTTCAAACCATATAATGCTTTCTTTAACCTGCAAACAAAATCTGGATTGTCACCAAGTTGGAAGCCATTTGGTTGTTCAATGTAAACCTCTTCTTCCAGTTTTCCATTCAAAAATGCTGATTTTACATCCATTTGATATACTTTGAAGTTTTTATGAACTGCTAATGCCAGAAACATTCTGATTGCCTCTAGTCTGGCTACCGGTGCAAAGGTTTCCTCAAAATCAATGCCTTCAACCTGAGCATAGCCTTTACAGACCAATCTTGCCTTATTTCTGACCACCTGCCCATCTTCATTTAATTTATTTCGAAAAATCCATTTGGTGCCAATTATGTTTTTATTTGTTGGCCGAGGTACTAATTCCCAGGTATTGTTTTTCTCAATCTGATCTAGTTCTTCATTAATTGCCTTCAACCAACTTTCATCAGTGCTTGCTTCAACAACATTTTTAGGTTCAATGCTAGATAACAGAGAATAGTTCTGCACTGCTGCTCTTCTTGTCTGAATACCATCTGTGGGATCCCCAATAATCTGTTCACTTGGATGATTTTTCTGCCAGTTGTCTGTTTTAAATTTCCTGTTTTCTTCTTCTTCTGATTCAGTTTTTACAACATCTGGATCAATTTTTTGATTCTTATCTGTTTCCTTTTCATCATCACCTTCAATGACTTCTTCATACATAGGGTAGTTTTCTTGATAAGTAATTTCTTGTTCTCTACCTTCATCAACTTTCACATCAACACTCTCAACAATTTTCTTTAGCCTCTTGTTGTAACATGTGTAGGCTTTGCTTTTTGTTGAGTAACCAAGAAAGATACCTTCATCAACTCTATCTTCAAATTTACCGAGATTATCTTCAGTCCGTTTTATGTAGCACTTGCTGCCAAATACTTTGAAATGTCTTGTTGTTGCCTTTCTGCCAAACCACAGCTCATAAGGTGTTTTGCTTTCATGTGGTCTTAGCATGCACCTATTTTGAATGTAAACTGCAGTATGTACTGCCTCTTTCCAAAATATGTCAGCTATTTTGTTCTCAGCCAGCATTGTCCGTGCCATTTCCTGCACTGTTCTATTCTTCCTTTCTACAACACCATTCTGCTGAGGTGTCCTAGCTGCTGAAAACTGTCTTCTTATCCCATATTTTTGATAGTATTCTGCAAATTCTTCTGAAATAAACTCTCCTCCTCTATCTGATCTTAGGCATTTAATCCTCTTTCCAGTTTGATTTTCCACCTGATTTTTAAACATCTTAAACAACTCAAAAGCATCTGATTTAGACTTTAAAAATAATACCCATGTCATCCTGGAGTAGTCATCTATGAACAACATAAAGTATTTGTCACCATTTATGCTTTGAGTTCTCATAGGTCCACACAAATCAGTATGAATTATCTCCAATGGTTTGCTGGTGAAGTATTCCTTTGATTTAAATGTGGATCTGGTTTGCTTTCCTTTTTGACATGAAGCACAGATGCTATTTACTGGTTTGCCAATGGTTGGTATATCTCTTACTGCTCTTTTTGAACTGATTTTTGCCAGATTGTCAAAACTAATATGACCAAGCCTCTTGTGCCATAGCCAATTTTCATCTTCCTGTCCAATCAAGCATGTTCCTTCTGCAGTTTCTGAGAGAGTATATAGATTACCTGAAGTCCTTGATCCAGTAGCTACCAGTTTCCCACTGTGTGATTTTCTCACTTCACAGCCCTCCTTCTTGAAAGTGACTTCATGACCTCTGTCACAGATTTGACTTACACTCAGCAAGTTGTGCTTCAGTCCAATCACAAACAAGACTTCTTTTGATTTTATCTTTCCATCACTGATCTTGACTGATCCTTTTCCAACTATCTTTGCTCCATCATTATTTCCAAATTTCACAGAACCACCTTCATAATTCTGTAACTTCTCAAATTTTTGCTTGTCACCTGTCATGTGACTGGAGCAACCACTGTCAAGTATCCAAGGTGCAGATTTGTTCTGAGCTTTAAAGGCAGTCTGAACAATCAAAGATTCCTTTTCTTTCCATTCTGGTTTGATAGCAGATTTGGCTACTTGTTTTGCCTTTGTCCTTTCATTAGCATGTGCCTGTTTTTCAAGAAATTTCTTGTTTTGTTTCAACCCACTTGGTTGAGATTTTCTACCCTGATAATTATTTGATGCAAAAGTGCTTCTACAGTTTCTAGCAATATGTCCAAAATTATGACAATTATAACATTCAACTGCATAATTCATTAAAGGAGAAAAAACATTTCTCGTCGGTGAAATTCCTTTGAGATACATTATGCCTCGCAATCTGAAATCTTATGACCATAAGCATTGCATTTAAAACAATAACCGAAAAAGGAATGATTAAACCTGGGTGCAGGTCTTTGCCACTTGAAGTGGGAGCCATGAATCTTTTCCTTCTTGGATGTGTGACTTTTGTGAATCCATCTTTGTCAGTACTTTTCTTGAGTCTGGCATTGTTGCTTTCTTTGGCATGATTTGTTTTTTCTAGGTCAACCCTGATCTTTTCTTCTTTCTTTATGGGTTCTACATTCAAGGCCTTTGAACCCTTTGATGATTCTCCTTCATCGAAGCCTAAACCAAATTTGATGCCGGAAGGCCTTTGGTTATTTAACATTTTATCCAGCTTTACAGTACTTTCTTCAAACTTATGAAAACAACTCAATTTTCTATTCATCTCCTCTAGCTGCATCCTTAACTTAACAATATCTTCCTCTAGCTTGTTGTTTTCAACTGTCTTTACAGTTAATTGTTCATCAAGAACTTCAGACATTTTCTTGAATTCCTCTGTCTGTATTTTTAAACTGTTTATTATGTCGGTGGCATCCTCTAGTTTTCTTGAAAACTTTTTGTTCTTTTTCCTTTCTCGCACTCAACTCTTCAAGTGCAAGCAACCAATTCTCCTTCCGGATAAACTTCAGCCTCATCTTTAAAGTTTTCATCACCTTCCCGATTTTCTTCTGTTCTTTCCTCTTCAAGTGCCATGAACAGAGCTTCACCTTTTTCTTCTTCAGAATCCTCATCTGAGCTTTCTTCAGAAGTGCTGACATTCTTGGATATGAAGCTTTTCTTCTTGAAGTTGTTCTTTCTAAAATTTTGTTTCTTCTTCCAATCACCTTTTTCTTGGTGTGAACCTTCACCATTTTTGGTTTTCTCATGCATTGGACATTTGGCTGCAAAATGACCGACTCCTCCACAATTGAAGCACTTAAAAGGTAGCTTTCCTCTATATTTTCCTTTTCCCTTTGTGAGTTTTCGAACAAAATTAGCTTCTGTTTCATCCAGTGTCTCTTCATCCTCAGATTCATGTTCAACTTTTATATTCTTGTGTGCTTTAAAAGTCGCTTCTCTGTCTATAGACTTGGTTTGTCCTATTCTCATTTCATATGCTGTCAGGGAACCATGCATCTCATCCAAGCTGAAGTTGTTTAGATCTTTTGCCTCTTCTATTGCAGAAACTTTGGAGTTAAATCTTTTGTGCAGTGTTCTGAGAACCTTTTTCACAACAACTGCATCATCAATTTCTTCACCGAGTCCTCTGATTGCATTAATGATTCCGTTGACTCTCAGCATATAAGCCTCTATGTTCTCATCTTCATTCATTTGCAGTGCTTCGAACTGTGCTCGATGAGTTTGCAGCTTGGCTTCCTTGATCTTGCTGTCTCCTTCATGGATGCTCTTCAATTTATCCCACATGTCTTTTGCTGATTTACGACTCATGACTCTTATCGCTTCACTTGTCAACAAGCCCACACATTATGGCATTCTTAGCTTTGGAGTTGTTCTCAAATTTTTTCTTCTCAGCAGTATCTGTTGGAGGGGTAGTGGGTGCTGTGTATCCACTATCTACAGAATCCCAAATATCATATCCCAATGCACTCAGATATGTTTGCATCCTGAGTTTCCAGAAAGTGTAATTTGTTCCATCAAATAAGGGAGCTTTGTTGGATGAGAATCCTTCACCGCCTGCCATTGTTTCTTCCAAGATCACCTTAGCTGATTAAGCTTGTTCAAGGAACCTTGCTCTGATACCAATTGATATTCACACAATGACACTGAGAGGGGGGGGTGAATCAGTGTAGCTATTAATTTTAATATCTACAACATTTAATATGAAACAAAAAGAACTTGAAAACTAGAAAAGCAAATTGAACAAGAGAGCACACCACAACACTCAATATACCGAGGTTCACCAATTTGGCTACTCCTCAAAAATGACTGCTTGGACTCCAATCCAAATCCAGTCTTTGCAAAATATCACTTTTACAAATACTTTACCAGCATCTACTGGAAGGAGCACCAACCCCTTAATTTTCTGCTGCAACAGATAGGAGCACCAACCCCTAGTACCAAGCACCAACTTGGACAACAATTCTGATCAATTTTAAAATGACATAAAATGTCTTCACTATTTATACAACCCTAACTGGTCTGCAATTAAACACACTCTGCACATACTCAAAGTTCTGTTTAATTCTCTCTTGGCTTTCTTCGAATTCTCTTTTCTCTATACTTTCTCTCTAACAGCAGTAACTTTTTTCTCTATACGACTATTCTTTTATAACCCCCTTTTCTCATCGAGGCTCTTCGTCTTCTATCACTGTTCAAACCTGCATGCAGTCGAATTACAAACTGTTCGAATTCTTTTCTCCTCTCCATAAGCGGTTGTTCGAATCCTTGCACATACGGCTGTTCGAATGCTAGCAAGTATGGCTGTTCGAATGCTTCAAATGCGTCTTTTTGAAAGCTTTTCGATCCTTCATATTCGACTGTTTGAATTATGCAAATACTGCCTTTTGAATGCTGCAAGTGCATCTTTTTGAAAGCCTTTCGATGCTTCATATTCGGCTGTTCGAATACTTCAAATACGGCTTTTTGAATGCTTTTTTGATCCTGCCTATATGATTCTTCGAATGCTTTTCAATCATGCTTATACAGCTATTGCAGTGCATGTCCAACACCTGTCAATGTTTAACTGCTGATCTGACTTCAGTTACTTTTGACTACATGATGCTTTTTCGACACGTGTCACCTTGCATGTTCCTTCGGCGTTTTCCAGCCCAATCTACTAAATTTCATTTTTAAACTAACATGTCGTGATATCACGACACTTTTTGTAGCCGTACGCCTTCATGCCCTTGCTGTCATGAAATCATGACCATTTTGGCTTTTGAAAGCTTTCCCACCGTTCATGTCATGAAATCGTGACACTTCGAACTTTTGCTGACGTCATCCTCAATGTTGTCATGAAATCATGACGTTTCGGCTTCCAGTGGCTTTTCTTTCACCCTGTCATGAAATCGTGACACTTTCAATTTTGCTACCGTCATCCTCAGCTTTGTCACGAAATCGTGACGCTTTCTGCTTCCGTACACTCTTCTTTGCCAGCAACCATGAAAATGGAACATGTCACGAAATCGCGACGTTCTCTGCTTTCGTACACTTTTCTTTGCCAGCAACCAAAATGGAACATGTCGCGAAATCGTGACGTTCTCTGCTTCGTACGATCCATGCTTCATGCAGTAGCGAAATCGCTACAACTTTGTGCCTTGTGCTTTCGACTTGCTACATCTTTGAGTTTTGCAATTTTGACTGGTAGCGAAATCGCTACACCTTCACGTTGTGCATTTTGGACTTGTAGCGAAATCGCTACACCTTTGTTGCCATTCATTTTATCATGCAGCGAAATCGCTACACCTTTGTTGCCATTCATTTTAACATGCAACGAAATCGCTACACCTTTGTTGCCATTCATTTCAACATGCAGCGAAATCGCTACACCTTTGTTGCTGAGCATTCTCTCTCCTCTTCGGGTCGCGAAAACCCGACGTGTCGCGATATCGCGACACTTTTCGTTGCAAGCTCCTTTCCTCCATTTATGTCACGAAATCGCGACATCTTTTCACCTTGCTTCCTTCTCTGCCAGCATGTCGCGAAATCGCGACAGTTTGCCTTTCGCTTTCTCTCTCCTCGGCCATGTCGCGAAATCGCGACAATTTTGCTTCCACCTTCTCTCTCCTCGGCCATGTCGCGAAATCGCGACAATTTTTCTTGCATTTTCTCTCTCCTCGGCTATGTCGCGAAATCGCGACAATTTTTCTTGCATTTTCTCTCTCCTCGACCATGTCGCGAAATCGCGACAATTTTTCTTGCATTTTCTCTCTCCTCGCTATGTCGCGAAATCGCGACAATTTTTCTTGCTTTTCTCTCTCCTCGGCAATGTCGCGAAATCGCGACAGAAAACATGTCGCGATATCACGACGCTTTTCTTACTTGTCTTTTTTTGCAAATTTTTGAATCTGGGTCACTTCTGTTTTCCTTGAAATTCACTGCACTTGATCTGACTGACCTTTGAACTGCATCAACTGCATCAATCTGTCTGTGTTGACAACAATGACAATACTTTTGCAATGCTTTTGCTGCACCTTGCTCAACAAGTGCCTCCTGCAAACCTCTCAAAATACCCTGTCATTCTACCAAGTTATTGGATAGAATTCTTAAATTTTTGGTAGAAGTAAAAATTGGAGTATCATCCTCCAACCTACCTATCCCTCCTATACTAGCTCTACTAGGATTTCCTCTAAATGCTCCATACGCATTAATTTTTCTAATATTCTTTGGGGAAAGCTACAATTGCTTTGTTCTATCCATCATCTGAGTGATCACTTTATTCCTTCTATATGGGGTTAATCTAGGTTTGATATTTAATCGGGACATCATTTGTTCCCATAGTTGATCTAAATTTTATAGATGAGTTAATAAATTATGGATAGTCTTTGTTAAATTTTCTATGGTCTTAAGACACACATAGTGGATTTCCCTACTCTCTTGTTGAAATATTCACTTGTTTCACTCCTTCCAAATATTCCAAGGAAGAATAGTCGTTCATATTTAAACTAATTGGTTCGCATACCAGTATTTTGTATTAGAAATTATTCAAATTCTTTAGCCATTTTTTTTTTGGTATTAATTTAAAGAGAGGGTTTTGAAAGGGTCCCCACAACCTTATACATACAACCAAACTCTCAACCATAATAACAATCTCCAAAATATTATACCTATTAGGAATAACCGAGAGAGTTTAATTCCTAATAACCATAATGATTCCAGAGAGAACTTAGAAAAGCACAACGCTTTGAAGGTAAAACAAACTCTAACAAACTTCGGTCAAAGGGCAAAGCGAGACCGAACACCCCTTCCAACGAGAGCCAAAGGGATGTCCGACTCCTCCTTACAAAAACAAAGCATCATGAGCCTCTTTCCTAGCAAGGGAGACTATGTCATTCGGGACATCATTTTTCCACATCGAAAAAGCAACACAGTGGACACCACGGTTGGCCAACATATCGGCCAGTGCATTCCCCTCATGGAACACATGGTGAATGTTCACCTATTCAAAAGCATACAACAATCTCCTAGCTTCGACAATAAGATTGAGAATGTTCCAGCTAGGTGTACACTCCCCTTTGAGCATCTTGATTATGTTCAAAGAGTCACCTTCGATTTCCACATTCTGATAGCCAGCATCCGCTAACAATTTCACCCCCATATAAGTTGCACGAGCCTCCACGAAGTGTGAATATTGGGAATCAAGGGGTTCAAAAAATGCCATGAGGATGTCACCATTCTCATTTTGCACAATGCCACCTACTCCAGCCTTGTTGAGGTTACCCTTTGAGGCCCCATCGAAGTTGAGTTTCAGCCAATTGGGAGCCGGATGGGCCCACTTAATTCCTTCTCTAGGATCAGGTTCGAGGGGGGCAAGGAAGAGGGCTCCAACCCAATTTAAATTCCAAATCAACTTTGTCGGAGGAGGAGGGCGCCTTGGGCCGTTTACCCACAAAGGCAACCAAGACATTCTCTGATGCTCTATTAATGATCTTAGTACCCACCCTGACAACATCGGTCTCAACGTCATTAAAAGCATGGGCATTCCGTTCTTTCCACACCCCCACCATGCATGGGGAAGCATAATTTTCCACAACCAATATAGTCATTGGGACATGAACGACGAACACCATTGAAGGATGTTGTCCATCAACGTACCTGGAAACACCCAATAAATGTTAAACCAATTAAAAATAAACATAAATACCTACCATGTGAATGGGCAGCTGAGGAGCAGATGTTGCATGGATTCCCAGTCCGATTTGCATAGATAGCATCTATTCACCATAATGCGACCCCTCTTTCGAAGATTCTCCAAAGAAAGTATTTTATTTTGAGCCATCAACCAAAAATAAATATTGATCTTTGGGATTAGTATTTTAATCCAAATAAGATTCACTAGAAAAGGAGCCTCATATTTTGAGAGAAGGAAGGAATAAGCTGATTTCACAGTAAATTCACCTTCAGCTTCCCCGCTCCAAATCAAACGGTCTCTAGAATCATCCTATCTGATCGCATACCTGTTAAGTTCCACTAAAAGTCTCTACCAACTGACCAAATCATTCTGGTTGGACACCCAATAGGGATGAGAATTCCATGAACGCCTACCATTGACAATAGGCATATATTGGGAAACCCAAATTTTGCCTTCCTCCATCACTTTCAAAGCAAGAGCCCTGAGATTTGGGTCATCCAATAACGACTCTTCCCTCAACCAATGGTCTTCCCAAAACTTGACATTTCTCCCATCACCAATGATCCACCTGCTTTTAGCCTTCACAAAGTCCCTGATCTTCATTAAGCTTCTCCAAAAAATGGAGCCTCTCGGGGAGAGATCATCTGACAAGAAAGAATTAAATCCGTATTTCGCTTTAAGGATAGAACACCAAGGTCTCTCGGCGTTCGAAGCAACCAACCACCCTGATTTACCAACCAGGGCTCTATTCATAAGTGTTGCTCTTTTCAAATTAAGACCCCCATCCTTTCTCCTCTTGCAAATCTGATCCCAAGCGACCAAGTGGTACTTGCATTTTAAATCCGATCTAGCCCAAAGGAATGTTTTACAAATATGATCAATTTTATCTGTTACTTTAGCAAGGAGTATGAATAAGGACATGAAATAAATGGGTATGCTCTGGAGCTTGCTTTGAACAAGTACCACCTTCCCTTCTTGGCTCAACAACACCCCTTTCCAAGAGGCTAGTTTACGTTGGATTATTTCAATCAAAGGGTCCCATAGTGAGTCTTTCATTCTCCCCACGAAGAGAGGTAGTCCAAGATAGGTCATTGGCAATGTGGCAATCCTACAATTGAGTATATTCACAATATTTGATTGCTTGGCTTTCGAAGTGTTAACAAAGTAGAGAAAGCTCTTCGTAAAGTTGATCTCCTGACTAGAAGCCCTCTCATAACACAATAAGATATTTTTAATATCCCGGGTAAAAAATACCGATGCACCACTAGCAATCAGAGTATCATCAACAAATTGGTGATGAGATATAGGCGGACATGGGAGAGCTGGACGAAGACCCACCTCCCCGCTCAACCTTCCAATCGCTCTCCCCAAAGCCTCCGCCACAAAGAGGAAGAGGAAGGGGGAAAGTGGATCGCCTTGCCTCAAACCATGGTGAGACTTAAAAAATCTAGACACCGATCTATTCACTAGAATGGAGCACCAAACTAAAGAAATGCAAGCCAAAATAAGGGTGACCCACCGATCACTGAAGCCAAACTTCCTCATCACCTCTTGTAAGAATGGCCATGTCACTTTGTCATAAGCCTTACTGATGTCGAGCTTTAAAAGGAAAGCCTCTCTACCACTGTACTTGACCGAATGAAGAAGCTCATGCATGACAATAGCGCCATCTAATATTTGTCTACCTAACACAAAGGCGCTCTGAGCCATATCAATGAGATTCGAAAGCAACCCCTTGAGTCTATTAGACAGAGCCTTAGAGAGGAATTTATATAAATAATTGCACAAATTGATTGGTCTAAAATCCTTAAATGACGAGGCAAAATCCTTTTTTAGAATTAAGGCAATCAACGTGGCATTCAAGGATTTAGGAATCTCCACCGATATTTGGGCTTCTCTTAGAGCCTCCGCCACCTCAGACCCACAAATATTCCAATATTTTTGAAAGAACAATGGAGGAAATCCATCAGGCCCCGGAGCCTTTAAAGGCCCCAACTCCTTAACAACATTAAATATTTCATCATCTATGAGCGGGGCCTCCAAACCCATGTTCATTTCCTCCATCACCAATGTAGGAATGGCATCTAACATAACACGTTCCATCACCAAATCCCGATCTGGGGGGACCAAGAAGAGAACTAAAGAAATTGACAACCTCCAATCAAATTTCCTCGCTCTTCCTGATAGAGCTGCCATCCTCCTTAATAATATCCACTATTCTATTCCTACTCCTCCGCCGCATGGTGGATGCATGAAAGAACCACGTATTCTTGTCACCTTCTCTTAGCCATAATTCTCTCGATTTCTACTTCCAGTGCAACTCGATATCCACTTGTTTGTTATGATAATTGGCTAAGCACTCCCTTTCCTCCCTTAATAACACCTCATCGAGTCCCTGTGACTCAATATTTTTCTCTATTTTAGCGACCTTATTTTTTAAAGCTTCCAGCTCCCTAAAGATATTACCATACACGTTCTTGTTCCACCATTTTAATTGATGATGAAGCCTTCAAATTTTGAAGGCAACTTTAAAAAGGCCCGATCCCGATGCTTCCTCATCCCACCATTTTTTCACGCAATCTTCAAAGTTAGGGAAGTTGCACCACATTGCTTCAAAGCGGAAGGGTCTCGAAACAAAAGAAGAGTTTTCAACAGTCTCCAAAAGGAGAGGATTATGATCTGAGCCCACTCTAGGCAAGGTGGAAAGCATCGCATCCCCAAATAAATCGAGACTTCTAGATGAAACTAGCGCTCTGTCCAGCCGACTCAGGATCAAACCATTATCCGACCTCCTGTTACTCCATGTAAAATGCCCCCCTTTCAAATCCACGTCTCGTAATTCTGTGGAAGATATGAAATCCGCCAGGTCAGCAAGATTGTGCTCTTCAGGGCCACTTCCACCCCTTCTCTCCAAAGGATATAGAGGGGAGTTAAAATCTCCAATCACTAACCAATGTTCATGAATGAAGGTTTGACGCATTTCTAGCAACAACTTCCAGAAATCTCTCCTTTCATAAGTGGTATTCGGAGCGTAGATATTGGAGACCACCCAACGCCTTTGGGTTTCGTTGCACCAAAAAAGAATATTTATCACTCTACGTGAAGCAGAGATTACATGCCCATAAAATTTATGTGAATTCCAAAAAAAAAGGAGTCCACCCACTGTTCCCACAACTTCACTAGCCATGAAACCCGAGTCCTTCCATACTGCCCTTTGGATCGATCTCCACGACTCGGCCTCAAGCTTTGATTCTTGAATGCATAACATATCAGGGGCCAATTCTCTTCTCAGGGACTCCAATAAGCGCTTCTTAGAGGAGCTATTAAGCCCTCTTATGTTCCATGAGCAGATTTTCATGGGAAGGGGGAACTCACTTTATCTCCACCACCTACCGATGAGCTCAAGAAACCATCCAAGCTCAATCATTTTTCACCTTCACCAATTTTTAGAACTAGTCTAGATTGACCTCCATTGGCCATAGACTCATTGGCCTTTCTTTTCCTGCTTACTTTAGACATAGGCCTTCTAGGTTTACAGGCCTTGCCCAAATCCATCAAATGTCTTCTATGACTATGGGTTTTAGGGCCATGAGAGCCCTTCTCCATTACCACCGACTGAGGAGATGGGGAAGCAGGAGCCACATCCATCACTAAAGCTTCATTTCTTACCACAGAGGAGGAACAACCATCCACACGATTGGCCATGCCAGAGAGAAGGACAGACAATGAGCCATCGAGGATTGTGGGCATTCCCTTAAGGACCCCACTAGGATCACCATCTAGACTTTAGAGCACGATGGACCCAAGTCTTCTACCAAAGCATTTAGACACTCAAAAGAGTTGTCTAAGGGGATAGAAGCCTCTGCCAGATTGACTTCTAAAAACAAGTCCACCTCTAGCCTATTAGAATTCTCCATTGCAATATTCGAACACATCGGTTTGACCAACTCCTCCTCCCTAACCATAGGTGCCAATGGAGGGGAGGAAAGAGGGGGAGCCAAATTTTGAAGAGCCACCGAAGGAGCAATGACTTCCTTGACCGACGGGGCAACGAATAATTTCTTCTTCCATATTCTTCGCTTCTTTGAGGGGAAAGACCAAATAGACTTGCTAACACCAGAAACAGAGGCCGGTCTCTTCCCTTTCTCCACCATGGACACAAATCCTTGTGAGCGCTGCACCCTAGTAGGGGCATCCCCCGACTTTCTTTTGCAATGCAAAGATGAATGACCTTTGCCCCCACAAGCTGAACATGAAAAGCTATCATGTTCGTAGATGATTACCTGCTCCCACCTTCCCACCAGAGAGTTGATCAAAATAGATTTTGGCAGCTCTTTGGACAAGTCCGTGAGAACACTCAGGCGAACAAATTGCCTTTTGTCTTCCGACATGGAAGAGGCATCAAAAGAGATAAATTTCCCAATTGCATTGGCAATCTGTTTGAAGATGGAGTCATGCCATAAATAGAGAGGGACTTCAGGAAGACGAATCCAAACCGAAACCATGTCCACTTTGTGAGTAGCAGGGTTAAACCCAGAGTCCCATTTCCTCAAATACAACCCATGCTTTTCGAAAAACCATGACCCCTCTTCCAACACTCGATCAACATCAGAGGGGTCCGACAGAGAAAAGAGAAAAAAGTTCTTCGGGAGAAGAGATAAACAGAGGTTGCAAGTTGGCTTCCAATGGGCGATGGCCCATCTCTTTAAAGCATCAACATCCGGTCTGCTCTCAGAGAATTTTCCCACTAAATTACCAGACAGATTCGCCAATAGAGAGGACACAGTTGAGTCAGAGACAAAGATTTCGAGTTGGGGATGAACGTCTCCATCAACAACCCGATTGGCTAAGTCTACGCTCCCCCATTCCTTTTGGGCGCAGCCTCCCCAATAGCTTGGCCACAAGGCTTTTCCAAAGAAAGAGATTCCATCGGTTCGTCCAGAGCTTCCCCACCCGGATACCACATTTCATCAAAATCACACACTAGCAATGCAAAAGAGAGGACCGGATGAGAGAACCACTCAGACAACCACAAGAATCCAAACATGAATGCAAACCGATGAAAGCCAGCCCAAGATCCACCAGAGCGAAGAGCCATAACCATTGAGCTTCTTTAGCCAAATATTCACTACCCCAATCTGAGCAAATATTTCTTATTGATTGTCCAATTTCTATTTCTACAAGTTGTTTGAAATGCTTACAATATATCAAGGCTTCAAATTTAAGTTTTAAGAAGTAAATCCATATTTTTTAGAATAGTCATCAAAAAATAGCTGAAAAAATCTTTTCTCAAATACTAGCTACCATTAGTCCATATAAGTATGTATGTACTATTTCTAGTCGTTTATTGGCTCTATGCAGGCTTATTTCAAATGGTACTCTACATTGTTTTCCTGCTAAGCATTATGGACAAATTGTAGGTTTCCATGTTAGATTGGGTAAACATGTTACCATTTGACATCTATTCAATTCATTTAAGGATGATGCACTTGTATTCCCTAACCTCTTATTATAAAGATATCTTATTTATGATGTTCTTACTGATAGAGCAATATTTGATGAAGTAGGTTGATATATTTTTTATGATATTATTTCATATGCTTTTTTAAACTTTTATTTTGAATTTACTTTCTCATTTTCTTGTCAAAAGAATAAAGTAGGTTATACATTTGACCATGTTTTTTCTTGTAACTACAATTTCCAAACATGTGAGGCATTATAGAAGAAGTTGTCATGATTTGTATATACCTTGAACTATTTTGATTCTTTATTTTTTATAATTAGTTTGCTTCATTATTGAAATCCTTTTAAGTCTAAAATTGATCTATTTATTCTTCAAACAATTTTCTTCTCTCAAATAATTGTTTTTTTCAATATTTCAATATTTAACAATTGTTTAACAATGCTCTTTAATACTTTTCAAACAATATTTTAAAATAATATGCTTTCCTTCAATACTTCCAATTAGTTAAATAATATGTTTTTCTTCAAATATATTAATAATTTTATTTAATCAATAAATCAACTTTCAACATAAATTTTTTTCTTCTTCAAATATTTATTTTCCAACTCAATCTACAACTATGATTTTCTCCAAATAATTAATTATTTTCCTTTGTCCTACTCTCTTTAATAATTATTCTTCCCTTCTTCTTCTCAATTTAATTCCCTTCTACTTTTGTTTAAAATAACATATCTTTCAAATTTATCTTTCTAATGAATTTACTATCACTCTCTAATCATTCTCATAATATTCCCTTCATTTATAAAATTAAATCTTTAATTTTTTTTCTATAAAGTAAATTTGATGATTCCTTTTGATTAAATATTTACTACAATTCAAAAGATCTGAGGAGAAATAAAATATAACTTATGCAATTAAGGTGGTGCTTCCATCCATTTTTAAATTTTTTTGGTGTCT
The DNA here is from genome assembly GCA_028583015.1 of Wollemia nobilis. Classification (NCBI taxonomy): domain Eukaryota; kingdom Viridiplantae; phylum Streptophyta; class Pinopsida; order Araucariales; family Araucariaceae; genus Wollemia; species Wollemia nobilis. Next base: position 5,189,009 of record JAQPPZ010002230.1, on the reverse strand, counting down.
CTCTCCTAGATGTTTCATTCTCGTCTATGTCTTCCAACTGGTAGTACTATTATATAGTGTTTTATTTCTAAAATACTCCTCATTCAATGTCTTTTCAATGTAAATAACCTAACAATTAGGTGTTCTTCTTCCCATGTTCTTGGTTACACAAGTAGCATTCACTTCTCTTGTAGATTTTCTTCTATATCCTTTGGTCTTTAGTAGGTTCACTTCTCCTTTCTGTCTAGGTAATTTGTTTCATTTCATAGGCACTCAAATAATGAATGAGAATTTTCTTCTTGTCCCTCTCGCCTCAACATTCCTTTTCTCACAATTGTAGCTCCACCTCAACCATTATGAGTGCTTTATTAGTGTGGAATCAATTCATTCTTCTTTGTGTTATAAAATTTCTATAATATTATGGCCTACATGTTATAGTATGTAACATTCCTTCTACTCTTCTATGCATTCTCAACTCTCAAATATTCTGCAAATACCTTGGTATCAAATGCATTTGCTTCTCCTTTATTTCAATGTTCTTATAATGTAGGTAATTCAACTATGCCTTGTTTCTTCTCAATGTGAGTTTCTCACAATATGATTTCCTTCAACGTATAATTCTTTTGAATGTGGCTCTGATACCACTATTAGCAATTTAACTATATTTTCCATAGGATCAATATAAAATATTTACAAAAATACATGTGTTTAGTATCATACTTATTGAATACTATTATTGATGAAATATCTCACTACTACCCAATTACATTACTTTATGTTAAATATACACAAACATAGATATGAGACTCTCCATATTCACAACCCTTGACCTTTGTACTTACATAAAATTTTCATCTCCTCACACACACGGGAGATTTAACACTACATATTTATAATGGGAAAAGTACCACATAATAGTAAATCTCTTACATATCCACATAAGGATAAAAAATCTAGTAATTACACATACTAAATGATAAACTCTTAAATAACTCCATACTTACATGACACCTACTATATATTCAAATATTTACAACACTCTAAACTATTTACATGGTCCTTGCATTAATCTTGCAAGGTATCAAATAATGTAATACTTCCAATAAAATTCTACAAAGAAGAGGATATTATGAAACTTTTAGATGTGCCTTGTGTGAGAAGGATTTAAAACATCAAAATATTTACTTCTTCATTATTTCTTTGCTCACACCATTTGGGTTAATTTTAAAAAAATATGAAATTATATTAGATAGCTCCATCAACATTGAAAGAGTTGATGAAATGTTGGATTAACTATATCAAATCTAAAGCATTATGCATTCTGTGGAGGATTGGCCTTGCCATTATTTGTTGGAATTTATGGCTTGAAAGGAATAATAGAATTTTTAAAAATAAATCTCAAAATCATGCTCAAGTTTAGAACCATATTATTGCCTCTCTTGTAGACTATCTACAAATATGGTGCTCATCATGGGAAGTCTCAAATGTAGAAAAATAGGTGTTAATAACTTGGCTATAGGATCTAAACATATATGAAAGAGTCATATGCGACAATAGAGTTAAAAATAATACAATAAATTAAAATATAATTGTATAATTATTGCCCTTATGCCTATACAAGATTATATAATACAATGTTACCTTAGCCATAAGTCAGATTATAGTTTCAACACATCCTCCATAGTACTTACTTTCTTATGATTGCTTAAAAACCCTAAATGACTATGGATACCCTCCATATTTCTTTCTTTATTATAGTGCTCTTAAAAGTTCAATTATGAGGGATAAACTCTATATTATCACTTTTTATGGCAAGGAAAGGATTTTATACTACTTAATAAAAATGAAAAAGATTCACCTAGATTACATTTGACCTATGATACCTTGTTTATTTTAAAATTTTCCTAGACATCTTCCTTGATGCCATTAGTTCTTTCTAGATTTGAACTTACATAATTTACTTTTTCACCCCTTGTATCCTTATTTGTTTCTTCTAATGGTTGATTCAAGTGAACTACATGGATTTCTTTGCCAATTTTTTGGGAAGTGAAAATTCATTGATATAATCTATCATCTACTACATCATGATTTACATGCTTCATCTTGAAGTTCGTATCATCACCAAAATATTCCCTCTTTTTCTCCATTATTTTTCACTTTGTAATATCTTACCATATATCCAATCTCATAACTTTTACAACTTTTACCACTTGTTGATTCCTTTCTCTTGATTCATATTTAATCTTAATTAATTCTATCACATATTTTGAAATATTCTTCATAGCATATATAGCATATGTTCACTCATTCATATTTGGTCCTTGTTAGAAGAAATACCCTATAGTATTATAAATATTCTTTAATTTTTCCTTATATAAGTCATATAGAAGAACAAAAATATGAACCTAGAAGCCTTCAAATAGTTTTTGTCTCCCGAGAAAAAAATCTCAATTTATAATCTTAAATACAAGTAACATCTATTGCTAAACCACATGCCACCATCTAGTGTTTTATCCCTAAATTTTGAACTATAGAAGATGGTGAAGAAAAACCTTTCACAAATAAATTCACAAAGTAATTTAAAATCAATTCCCACTTCCATTTGATCTTAATTCTAATTCTTTTAAAAACATTAACCTTTAATTTTAAGAACCATTATATCATTCTTGATCACCTCTTCCTTGATAATTACCTCTAATGTATCATCTATTATTTAGATAAGAACCCCAATTAAGACATCTATACTTCCATGACTTCCATGCTACTTAAATTTTCCCCATAAAAACATTTATTTACTTATTTTTCAATTTTCCTAAAGATCTGAAATAATAAAGAATGATGCTTTGCTCCTCTTGACATATAAAAAAGACAGTTAAAATTAAATATTTAATCATTTTTTATTTTAAAAAATATTATATCTAAAAATTCTTTATATAAAAAATAGTAATAAATTTACAGTCTCTAATATATCAAAACAAAAATCCTTAGTATTATAATTGATGAACTATTTACACTATTTTTCACATTATAATAGCACATTATTTAAAACCTTTAAATATTCCAAATAAAAATATTCCTCATTTATTCAAAAATATAATTATTTATTAGATATTATTTTAAAATGTTAAACTTATATTATTATTAATCATTTTATTTTCAACCTACATCAGGTCTTCTTAGGACTCTCCTACTAAATCACCTCACAACTTTTTAAAAGTCGAGAAATCATACCATGTTATAGTTATTCAGCATTCTTTGTTTGAACCATCTCCATTGGATATTTGACGCGATTATTTATATGCAACGCTTTATATATATATATATATATTCACTTTCAGAAACATGGACGAACCCTTGAGGGACATGCTTCACAGTAACAAATAAGTTTTTAACTTCAGGATTGTCTGCCTAGTAAGTAAATCATGAGTTATAGGAGTTATAGGAATAGTTGGCAACTAGACTCAGCTTTACGAATGTTTTCTTGCGCAGCACCAGCTATTTCAGCTTTAACTATGAAGCCTTTCCGTATGTTTTTCTCAGCTTTAACTATTTCAGCTTTAACTATAAGCCTTTCCGTACGTTAAGTCACCGTTTACAATATTTAGTACAATGGCACGACTTTGAAAAGCTAATGGAGGCCATTTAATTAAAGGCATTCAATACAAAACGTGAATGCTATCTCCAATTTATTGGGGCATGCTAACAATCATTCGATATATATATATAGAGAGGATAGGCGCACGCAATAGCAGCAACCCCTCTCAGGAAGGATACTGGTGACATGTATTTACCAATATTGTAACTGGTAAATGCGATTGCCGCCATGAAAACAGAAAACTAATATTAACGAGTAGGGGGTGCCAACATACCGAGATTGCACTAAAAGATACCTCAGCTGTTCAAATGCGTACAATATACCGAGATTGCACTAAAAGATATATCCAAAGCCCTGCCTCTAAAATTGGATTCCTTCAAAGGTCTGGCCAAATTGCCAGTTAGAAGGAGCCACATTATATGAAACTACCGTCCTCCCATCGCTGGTGGTCACCTTGAACTACAGACTCTGCCCGTTGAGGTATGAATTGCTCTGCCAATTCTGTCCCCAGTTTCTTGACATCGCCTGCCACCCAGTGTTGGAACCCTTGATCGACACTGCCTTAACATCCCCTGCTCCTCCCACATTGCTTATCAGCACCAAATTGAAGTAGGAGTGCCCATTTATGGTAAACCGGATTCCTCCCTTCCTCGTACACGGCACCCTGCAATACGTTACGGCATTCTTCCATTTCATTTTAACATTTAAATGGAGATTAGAGCTAATGACTTTAAACTGTGAAGGTGGTTTCTTACCTTCTGAAGAGGATGGGGACAATTCCGCTTCTATACTTGGCGATCTGTTCATAGGCAGGCTGAGCCATATCGAAGTGCTGAAGTGAGGGGTTACACCATCCGCCGTTGTCGTTTGGAAGTGCAGTGTTTGGTGGGCAAAAGTTTGTGGCGGTAACGGTTACTGGCCCCGGCAAGCACCACTGCGGATCCTTATTGCACTTTATTTCATAGCAGGCTCCGCACGCGAACCCATTCTTGAAAAGTGCCGTACTCAGGGCAGCAGTGTCGGTTCCATATCCTTGGCTATATAGATTACCGTATCCGCATGCCCCTCCTGATAGAAAAGAAAGAAATCAGAATGAAAATTTTATTTGTTTGAAAACTAGGAACTAACTATATCTAGTTATAACTAGCTCTCTCTGTGAGAACTGTTAGTGAATTATTTTTATTTCTATTTTTTTCTGACCCATGGTTCCAGAAGCATCCCTGCCGCCATAGAAAGTAGCATGGGCTGATTGCCACCCTCCACCGTATCCAAAAGCTTGGGGAGACAACGAGGAGAATGCCAGCATGAATACGAGTAGGAACGCCATTTGGCAGCTACGCATGACCATGTACCACCACATCAATCCCTGCTATACATTCATAAACGATGGATAAAAATAGTCACTAAAGGTGATGATTACCTGGGAGAATCTAAACCAGTTGCAGCAATAAGACGCAGAACAGCTTGGACTACCGCTTCTGTTGGGAATTCCGGAGGGGGAAGCGGTCCTTATATAAATGACTGAAGGACCTGGGTATGCCCCTCTGTGGCTGGGTACTTGCGTGTACCGAGTAAGTCCAAAGCTATTTTTCGTCCAAGAAATTGTACTTATGTATGCCCCTCTTTCGCTAGGTATGCCCCTCTTTCGCTAGGTACTTACGTGGACCGAGTATGTCCAAGCTTTTTCTCGTCCAAGAAATTGTACCCATGGAAAGCATGTGCGGAGAGGAACACAAGAGAATTAATGTAAACCTGCACAGGGCCACGTTTTACATGGAACAGTCGGTGCACTCTTACGCAACGGGTGTAGCTGCCGTAAATTTAAGATACTAATCTTGGTTAGTATTGCCTTCTATAGAATAGAAAAGGAATGGTTGAAGTGGTGAGAGAAGGAATCCTCTTTAATAGAAGGAATGGTCGAAGTGCACACAATCCAATTCTATTATTATAGTTTTCAACCAGGAGGTTTTAAATTTTCCATCCCTTTTACTATTTTTCTTAAGTAAATTTTAACAGCTTTATGATTCTAACTTTTGGGGTATACTTTAAGTTTTTTAAATTAAATTTTTATGTGGGATTCTTCATCTTAGTATCGAAGTATGTATGTTGGGATAGTTGGCCTACTTGCTTTTTATCCTGTTTATGTGATGTTTGTTTATTTAAATTTTGTTCCACTTTAATATTACTTCTATCAAATTTGTTTTTTTATCAAATGAAAACATAACAGTTTAACTAATTTTTATCTCTTTAAAAATATACTAATTCAATATCTTTATAAGGTTTGTTATTTCTAAAAAGTAATTTAGAGGGTTTGTTATTGTGCATATGAAATTAAACGTTACGTTAAGTCACCTTTAATGCACAGTTTCACTAGCCTTTCAAACGTGTCGAAAATAGGCTCGATATAACTAGCCTTAAGAGTTAACCACCTATTTCCAGATCTAGTACGACCTAACGATCTTATGAACTAACTAAAGTGATTTTGCATTAAATGTTTGCGTTTCAATTAAAAAATGGTTAGAGCTAACTTAGCTTTTGTGAATTGCCTCTTCTCTTACAACCTGTGACCATAAAGTGCAAGAGCCAGTCCGCTCACGGCACGTTTAGCTTTCATTCGGTTCGTTCAGTCACATTAATAGTTATTGCAGAAGACAAATGGGCTGTTACCTGGACGCTTCATGGATATAAGGACGGCCCACGTTCGAATTGAGGAATAGAGACAAAGTCATTTGAGATAAACAAATATGTGGCGGGTGATGAAGATACGTTGCAGAGTTCGGACCCAGCTGAAAGAAAACGTTAAAATGGCAAAACTGCGGTTTGATATTAGTGTTTGATGAATTAAATCGATGGCTTTTAACCAAATTTATTGTCTTTCTTTTTGTAAGACAAGGACTTTACATTCGCCAGACGTAATAGTAACAATTTTTTTTCTAGTTTTGTTTTTCAGTTACTTTAAGTTTAAATTATGAGGGAAGAATTACCTAAAGAATTGTTCAAGAAAAAGTTCTTTATAGTAGATTGCTCCTAGTTTAGTCTGGTTATTATCTAGAGGAAAACCATAACACCTAATATCTCCTTTGTCAAGAGCTAATTTACCATAGCATTTAATGCTTTGTTCTATTTTCTAAGCACATAATTGAAAACAACCTTTTGAAAACTAGAAGCTATTAATTTAATCTTATCTATGATCCTTTGAATTCATCAGTCTACCTTCTTAGACCTTGAAGTTGAATTTAGGTAATTGATCATAATTTGAGAGTCTGACTTTGCTGTCACCCTTCTCCATCCTGCCTTCAATGCCTCTTGCAAACCTCTCAAAATACCCTGTCCTTCTACCAAGTTATTGGATAGAATTCCTAAATTTTCGGTAAAAGTAAAATTTGGAGTGCCATCCTCCAACCTACTAATCCCTCAGATACTAGCTCTACCTGGATTTCCTCTAAAAGCTCCATCCATATTGATTTTTTCAATATTCTTTGCGGGAGGCTACCATTGCTTTTTTCTATCCATCATCTGAGTGATCACTTTCTTACTTCTATGTTGGTCTAATCTAGGGCTGATCTTTAATCGGGCCATCATTTGTTCCCATAGTTGATTTGAATTTTGTGGATGAGTTAATAAATGATGGACAATCTCCATCATATTTTCTATGGTCTTAAGACAGATATAGTGGATAACCCTACTCTCTTATTGAAATATTTTCTTGTTTCGCTCCTTTCAAATGTTCCACGGAAGAATATTCATTCCTATCCAAAATACTTGGTTCACATACCTGTCTTTTCCTTCTTGATTGCTACAGTATCTCCATATTTGTTCTATGGATTGTTTATTGGACCATCTTAAATTAAGAAGAAAAGTGAACATCTTCCACAATTTAGAGACTATGAGGTATTCTATGAATAAAGGGTTTAGTGTTTCAATGTTATCCCAACACATTACACATTGAAAGGGTCCATTAAATCCTTTCTTCATAAGCTGATCCCTTGTGAGTACCCTTTTGGCCATAAATTTTGACCCATAACTTTTGAGCGCGTAAATGTTTGAATAGATCCTAATCCAGATGGGGATTAATATGGATTAAGGCTAAATAACCTTGAGCTACAATGTACACACCATGCCTTGACCTAATCCAACCAATACAGTCTTCATATTGTGACCATGAAGGTGATCACATTTGAAGGAGTCTGTGTATATCTTTTTTTTGAGCTTAAATGAGTTGGATTGACCAGTCTTCCACTGGGATCCAACACCTTCCCACCTCTGCATTTCTAGTTTGAACTTTATAGTATTTGACAACTTTTATCCAATTCATCCTATGCATTTTCTCCATTATAGGCCTCAATTTTGGATGTTGAATTGATAGCGAAAGGTGTCCATCAAAAGAGTCTATCCAAAAATGTACCTTTTGACCATTCTGTACTATCCAAAAAATCTTACTCTTTATCAACTCCTCTCCACTTCTTAGGACCTTTAAAATTGGGGATCCTTTAGAAGGTAGTTGGTGTCAAATTATATCAGATGGGTCTTTGTTTTTTGCATACTTGCCTCTCATATTTTTGTCCCACGAGGCATTAGGATGGCTAATTAACCTTTAGTATAACTTTGTTGCCAGAGCTTTGTTATTCCTAACTATCGATCAAAGACCTAGACCCCCTTCATGATTAGGAAGGCATAGGGTCTCCCACCTTACTAGGGCCCACTTCTTCTCTATTTTTGATCCTCTCAAAAGAAATTTGTGACTAATTTTATCTAGTTCTTTAAGCATTGACTTAGGGATGTTCAACACTGCTGAACATAGATTGGGATAGACTGAAGAACTGATTTGATAAGAGTTATATGTACTCTAGAGGAGAGTTATTTGTTGGTCCAACTTCCTATTCTTTGCTTCACTTTCTCTAATAACCAACTCCACTGCTCTTTCTTTTCGCTGCCAAGATTCACTGGAACATCCAAATAGTTTATTAGAAGAGAGGTTTTTTTGAACCCTAATCTGTCCAATATCAAAATCTCTTTTCTAGTTGAACAATGAAAAAGGATTACTTTTGATTTATCTTCATTAATTGTTTGCCCTAAAGCTCTAATGAAGAATTTAATGATTTGCTTTATTGAAGCTGCTTCCTTTATTGTTGCCTTCCCCAAAATGGTGAAATCATCAAAAAATTATAAATGATAGATAGGTCAGACTCCTTTAGCTATTGCGACTCCTTCTAACCTTTGACAATCTTGATTCTGAGAAAATTTCGTCCCTAAACATTTTGCTAAAATGATGAATAGGTATGGAGAGAGAGGGTCTCCTTGCCCGATGCCTCTAGAAGTTGGGAATAAATAAGTGGGACAACAATTGAGAATAACTAAATAAAATATTGAAGACATACAACCTCTTATCCACATTGTCCATTCTTGAGATAATCCAAAATTTTCCATTACTTGGATAAGAAAATGTCAATCCACCCTACCATATGTCTTAGACAAGTCCAATCGAATGAACATAGAAGGAAAAATTTGAACTTCCATAGAGTGAATTGCTTCCTCGGATAACACCATCTCATCCACTATTTAATGCCCTTCTACAAATCCCCCTTATTCTAGGGATATGATATTTTTTTTTTGGTCCATAAAATTTAAATTAAAGTAGGTTTTTATCAAGGGACCCAAAACCTGATTACAACAAGTCACCAGAATTTTTAAAAAGGCCACAGGAAAGGCCGCAGGAAAGCCCAAGGATGGACCTAAGGATAGAATTAAGGAAAGCCTTCAGGACAGGCTTAAGGGCAACCTTCAGGAAGGATGCGAAAAAATCATGCCCCAAGCGGGAAAAAAAGCAAGTTTTTCCTAGAAAAAAAATTGAAAAGCCCACCCAATGGGGAAGAGAAAAGGTAGAAAAAATAAACAAAGGATCAATCCTACCTAGCTACAAATTTAAACAACCTAATACGTTGGAAAAAATGAAACCCTCCAAATTTTGAAAAGCATAATCCCACGCAGGGGAAAAACTAGAATCCGGGTAGATAATACCAGAAAACCAGGAAAATAAAACCAAAACCCTCTGAACAGAAGGAAGGGACCTGGAAAACACCAAAAAATATAGGGAGAAGCTATTCATAAGCCCATAGGAGTAAAGGAAATAACAACATAGTACCGCAAGCCACGGGAAAGAGGCGAAAAGGTCTCAAAGAGTCCCAACAGAAGGATCCATGGGCAAATGAGCTACAAACGTTAAGCATAGGTCCTGCACTAGCCCAAAAAGATGCAGTAGGAATCCCAAGGAAACCCCAACACTGTCGATGAACAACTTCAAGGAACCAGAAAGGAAGTCCAGCGAGGATCACAACAACATGTAAAATAGAGGCCCTTCCTCAAGCCACAAAAAATGCTAAAAGCCCACCACGAAGCCCACATCCGGAAGCCCAAAGAGCAGCACCACAAGAATAATCATGTGGTAATTCCCCAAGCCATTAAAATACTATGAAGAACTACTCATGAAGCCACAATGAGACAACAAAAACCCCCAAGGACCAACACCACCAAAAACCAGCTTTAGGAAATAAAAAAGAAAGTCCAACAGGATTATAGCAGCAAGAAGAATAGAGGCCCATCTCGAGCCATGAAAAATATTGCAAACCCATTATGAAAGCCCACATTTGAAAACCCAAAGAGCAACACCATAAGAATAAACAAGTGGCCATTCCAAAACCATTAAAATACTGTGAAGAGCTGCTCATGAAATCAAATACCCAAGCCATGAAGCACCGCTCCAGCGAAACCTCTAGACCCCAACTCTAAATAGAACCCTGCAAAAAACTTGGGATAGAGCTGAGAAATCCAAAGAAAATGTTCCCTGAAGCAACACAGAAATCCCAGGGAAGGTCCCAAGGAAGATCCCAAGGACGTATTAGACCAAAAAAACATGAAATAGCCCTTCAAAAAAGTATGGATCGAGGCAGACAATAAGAACATTGATATCCCACCACAAGGATGTCGTCTGCAACACTAACTAGCCAATAAGGAAGGACCAAGGAAGTTCCAGGGAATTGGGACAGGGTCAGGGGGAAGCAGAGAAGTGGAGCAGGACTTCCTAGGGAAGTCTCCTATAGTTCTGGGGATATGATCTTATGTAGCAGTGGTTTGAGCCTTTCTACCATGATCTTTGAGATCATTTTTAGTATAACATTGCATAAAGCAATTGGTCTATATCTAGTAATGTTATCTACTTCTTGAGCTTTTGAAATAAGTTCTATGTATGTCTTGTTGATTTCTTTGAGGATTTGTTTTGCCTTTCTAGCCTCTTCTACCACCTCTAGAATGTCATCCTTCAAAACATCCTAGAATTCCTAATAAAATTCAATAGGGAATCCATCCGGACTTGGGATCTTCCCCTTTTGCTTTTTGAAAACTACCTTTTGCAATTCCCTCATAGTTATGCTACAGTCAGGGCCACATTTTCCTCAACAAAAAGAAGAACATGCATCTCCTGTAGAGTTTCTCGTTAAGCAAGGAGAAGATTTTGTGCTACTTGAGAAAAATTAAGATGATTTAAAATTTGCCTCTCCATCTGCCTACCTTAAACTCCTTCTGTATTTGAATTTATTTATGCATTGTACTTCCTCATTTCTTGTGACATTTTTTCTTTTAATGGTTGATTTAAGTGAACTATAATGACCTTTATCAAGTGACAATTCAAAGAGGTTTTTTATATCACTTTCTTAGGAGTGAAAAATCCTTGATTTGACCTAATGTATGCTATGTTAAGATATTTTTTGTTTCTTGAAGTTTGCCTTATGTCTAAAATTTTCCATCTTTTTCTCTATCATTTTCACTCTATAATCTCTTGTCATAGGTTTGGTTTTATGACATTTGTGATATCAAAATGCAATTTTTTTATAATCCACATTTGCTCTCATTCTCTTAGTTCAGATTCAATTCTAATAAACTAAGATAAAAGTTTTGAGATTCAGAACAATTATAAATAACATCCCTTTTCTTCTTAGTAGTTCATCCTAATGATGAATTAGCCGCAAATAATCTTTAAAACCTCCTAATCTATAAGTTGATAAAAAATTCAAGAAAATAAAATCTGATCCACACCAAAAGCTTTTAATAAATGCAAGAGTCACCTTTAGCGTCAGTGACGTGAAGAGTGATGATCCAATTCTACCCTTTCATATTAAATGCAAGACTTAGCTTTAGCGTCAAGTGGATGATCAGATTCTAACCGTATTCGAATGCCTACGAGACTTCAGATTATTAGGGATATTGTGAAATACACCGAACAATCCACTGGGCTACAGGAGCGAAAATTAATTCATCTGATTCTTGCCAGATTTGATTCCCCTGGCTTACCGCTCAAGAGATTACGACGCTTGTTCCTATCATATTTATTGACAAGACATGGGGTGTCTTTCAAAACGGAAAGTAATTTCTCTTTTTTTTTTTTTTTTCAGAGACCGGATCTGTCCAATCTCTTCCAAATTGACGCTACAATCAACAATAGTTCTGGGCACATCAATTACATTTGCTAAAACAACATATAACTGAAGGTTAAAACATGCGGACTGGTGGCATCTATTTAATAGTTTTGACATTTGGGAAACGTAACCGTCATTTTTAGAGTCTCCTTGTTTTGAAGGTGTGATTGTTATGATATGATTGAACACGGCCTACTGTCTAGTAATAAGCTTTAGTGAGATTCGGGAAGCATCCATTTCCTCGATAAAACGTCTGTAATATTGTGGACTCAACTGTTGCCTCATCTCCGCTAAAACAGATTGCTTGAGTAAATCATATATAAAAGAAACTGACGAAATATTTTCCTAATACACCTTCTGTTGTACTTTTATGCCTTTCCATTTCACCTGAACTCGTAGCTTTCAAATGTTATTTTATATCTACAATGTTCAATGAAGTTGGATGGATACTAAAAAAGTAAGAAATTTGATTTTTTAATTGTAAAAGTAAATAAAAGGAATATTTCATTTTCTAAAAAGAAATACTGGTTCCATAAATCCTGTCCTAACAGTCACACTGCACACATACAGTGTAGCAGTCACACTGCACACATACAGCAGTCACACACAAATCCTGTCCAAACAGTCACACTCTAACAGTCACACTGCACACACATACAGTGTCTTACATAACACAAATGTAAGAAATGTTATTATTAGTCTGTCAACGGTTTACCATAGGGCTTGAAAATTCAAGATTGGGAGTTTTAACTAATAAAAAAAAACCAATTGTGTTAAATAATCTAACCTAAATATAAATATAGATGATAGTAGTTAGGAAAAAACTATTGTGTTAAATAATCTAACCTAAATATAAATATAGATGATAGTTGTTGGGAAAAAACTATTGTGTTAAATAATAACACCTATATAGATGACAGTTGTCAGGTTTAAGTGAAAAATATAGATGACAGTTGTCAAGTCTAAGTGAAGAGGACCATTGGTCACTTAGGATTCGTACAACAAGCTTATTCTACTTCGTTTTTATAACTTAGCGTGAAGAGGACCATCGGTCACTTGGGATTTGTACCGTCATCATCGGTTTGACATGCACTTAGATGATTCAAATCAGACTACTACCTTTGCAACATGCATACTCCCAAGGTTTGAACCTAGGTCTCTTTTGGGTAAGTGAGTGGCAAGACAAACACTTAATCCATCTAGCCCTTGGAGACGATTTGATTTATTTTTAATTATTGTTATGAAATGTTATAGGCGCAAATTTTGGCAGTTTCTCCTAGAGATGCGTCAGACCTTCCAGAATGAATATTGGGAGGTCGTAGGTGATTTCAATTCTCATTTATATCCTTTGGATAAAAAGGGAGGAAACTCGGTGGATGATAGAAGTCTCCTTGATTTCTCTGAATTTGTTTTCTCTACTGAGCTTCGAGATTTGGATCTTAAAGTGATTAAATTTACTTGGTGTAATAGGCACTAAGGTGAAAGTTTAATACAAACTCTTTGTTTCTTTCCATAGGATGAATCTGTTTGGAGATGCTTCTTTGACTACTTTACCCAGGATTGACTCTGACCATAATTCCATCTGGTTGGAAGTTCCTGATGGATTTTCGTTCCTTCCATGTGGTGTTCGCATCCTGACTTTGAATCTCGGTTGAAATATTGGTGGCAAGGAAGAGATCGAGGATTTTGGTATGCTTCGGTTAACTAATAAAATTAGGAGGCTTAGAAATTACCTCAAAATGTGGAACAAATTTTCATTTGGGAATGTATTCAGAGTGAAGGAAATACTGAAAGCTCAGTTGAAAGTCATTGAGGCTGCTATGGAGTCTCAGGGGTGTTATGAAGCTTTGTTAAAAGAAGAACAATTTCTATTGGCGGACTATCACAACAGACAAGCGCAAGAGGAATTGTTCTGGAAACAAAAATCAAGGGAGTTGTGGCTTAAATAAGGGGATCATAACTCCCAATTTTTTCATGCTTCTACTATGAGAAGGAGAGGGCGTAATAGAATCAGTGAGATAGTGAAGAGCAATGGTGGTGTTGCCTCAGGAGTTTTGGAAGTTTATGAGGAATCGATTGCCTTATTTAGTAACTTTGCTTGGTGCCTGACCATGACCTCTGTGGAAGATGCGATGCTTGATGCTACTGGTGGGAATCATGGAGAATGATATAGGAGCATGAGGAAATTTTTAAGGATGTATTGAAGCAGACTGTATGATTTTTGGGCGTAATTGCTTGAACGGAATCACTTATAATCCCGGATTGGATGCTTTGCTTGTGTGTGGAATCATCTTGTTTGGAATGTTAAAACCTTACAAAACCTTTCGGAGAGAGATTGGAGCAAAAGAGCATTGCAAATACTATATTTTGGTACCTTTGGATTGTACATTGTAAAAATCGTACACAGAATCCTTACCCGATTTGGTAAAACAGGCGATTGATAGAAACTTACCCGATTTGGTAGTTTTGGTAATCGACTTGAACGATTACAAAACTGTGTACATCAGCCTCCAAAACAACATCCGTTAGTTTTTATGAGTGTAATATCATACCATATTGGCCACTGTATGATCTCAGATCATACAATGTATGTGTGGAAGGCCGTATAAGAGATTAATAGTCCATACGAGGGTAGTTCGGGTACTTGGAAGATTGTTCAATTTGGTACTTAAGATCAATATCATCCTAGGGATTATTCTAACCATCGAAATATGCCTCCCCATTGGGAATACTCCACTGCTATGTTACATTTGGCGCCATTGCCTTATAGAATTTGGCATTTTTGTTAAAACGGGTTGAATTTGACGAAATAATTGGAGGTAATTTCTTATGACAGACACCAGTAAATGAAGCCACGGGAGAAGAGAACCATGAGAGAACATTCTAGTAAGGAGCATAAGGATTTATCAAAGAGGAAACACAAGTATCTCATATCAGAGCACGCATGAACCAGAGATAGAGCAAGTTTGGACATCCGAAGAAGGAGACTTTGAGACGTTGTTGATTGAGACAAATGACGAGGAGGAAAACCCACCGATCATAGAGGATATGAGTGACAAATATAAAGTGCACGACGACGAAGAGTGGATGGTAAGGTTTGAGGAAGCGGCAATGAGGTTGCGAGAGGGTGTAGAGGACGGGAGTCAGTCACCAAGGCAACAAGACGTGGGGACTCAGGAAGATAGACCAAGATAATCTTCATCACATCAGCAAAGAAGGTCGCAGAGTGAGGACGCACGAGAATTTGGTCATTGAGTGATGGGACAGAATAAGATACCTCGAATTGATTCTTCTGATGACAATGGAAGTAAGACACCTCCGAGGAGGAATTCGATCGAGATTCCATGGGAGACCTCGAGTGAGAGTGATGACTCTCCCAAGATGGCTAATAGAGTAGCCAAGCAAAGATGTCCACCATTTTCAGGTGAGGATAAGGAAGACCCCACACAGCACATGGAAAATTGCATAACCATTTGGAGAGAAAATGGTGTAGACATACCGGAGGATTGGGTAGTCCTCTTTCCTGCCACTTTGAGAGGATTGGCAATAGATTGGTACCTAAAAAGAGAAAACAATGTTTATTTTTAGACTTAGAACCAGATAAATGAGAAATTCATTAAGGAATTTCGACCTTTGAAAGATGATGGAGACATAGTCACTGAGCTTTGCATGACAAAATAGAAAGCAAATGAGGATATAAAATCCTACAATTGTTGACTAAAGCAGTTAGTCGATAAGATGTAGATGCCATTAGCAGACGTGCAGATAAAACAATGGTTTGTAGATGGGTTACTATCAAAATATAAGAAAAATATGAAGGGAGTACCATCTGACACATATGAGGAAGCTTTGAAACATGCAAAGACCTTTGAAAGCGAGTCAAAATAGACGTATATGAGAATCTTGTCTCATCACAAGTTGAAAGATTCAAATAGTGAGGAAGAGGACACTATCCAGAGGACGGTAGCTTCATTCCACAAAGTGTTTGATAAAATGGTTAAGGAGAAAAAGATCAAACCAGAGAGGAATGAACTATGGTACATAGAATGCAAGAGTGAGGGACATACAAATATGAAGTACCCGAAGAATGATTATTGCCATATTTGTAATGTGATGGGGCACAATGTAGTGCTCTATCCCTATAACGCAAGAACCCATCCACAGGTACTATCAATTCAGGAGCAAGAACAAAAACCTCAGGCCCAAGGGAGTGGCCAATAGGTAATGAGTGGTGGCTATAGAAGTAGTAGAAGGAGTGGTAGACAGAATCAAGGTAATCTACAGGGAGGACAAAGTCATTTACAGTATGATTTGGAAGGAAGACCAATCATACAGTGTCGCAATTGCCAATAGTGGGGGCATTTTGCAAAGAATTGTCCTACACCTCAAACGCAAGGAGCACCACAGGCAAGCACTACACATATGTGTAGATGGTGTGGTCCGAGGAACCACAAGGAGGAGAATTTTCCAAAGCATACGAGTTTGAGTAACCCGCAGAATGTGAGCTATTTGGACATTGAGGTTCCTCAAGTTAAAGAGGAAAATCAGGAAGTGTTAGCCGTGATGCAAAATCAGGCTAAAAAGGACAAGTATCCAGGGCCAGCAAAGGAGAAGCAACGTTGGCAAGTTTCAAAGAAAATACTACGAGAAGAAACTAAGAAAGCTAAGCAAGGAGAATCGAGCACTCGAAAGGAAGTACGAAGACCATCAAAATAGGACACAATTTTGCAGCATCTGGTCGCATAGGTGTTAGATACCACAATAGAACTTAAGGTATCTGAGTTATTCGAAGCTATCCTAGAATTACCAAAAGCAATCATGGAAGAGATACAACCACAGAAGGTGATGGAAGTAGAAAGCCAACCAATTGTAGGAGAAGAACAAAAGGACCAATTTATGGATCCTACCATATTGATGATTGATGTGGGAAAGAAGCTTGCATTAATGCATATGCAGATTTTGGGACACAAATTGACACAAGTGATTATGGACGGGGGTTCCAGTGTTAATGTGCTACCCGAAAGGACTTGGCTAGAACTAGGTGCACCATCACTATGGACACCGAGCTTTCGACTGTATGGGGATGACCAGAATGATATTAACATTAAGGGAGTTTTGACTGCACAACAAGTAATGATAGCTGAGAAAGAATTTGTTTTGAAGGTGTGATTGTTATGATGTGATTGAACACGGCCTACTGTCTACTAATAAGCAGTAGTGAGATTCGAGAAGCATCCATTTCCTCGATAAAACATCTATAATATTATGGACTCAATTGTTTCCTCATCTCCACTAAAATAGATTACTTGAGTAAATCATATATAAAAGAAACTGATGACATATTTTCCTAATGCACCTTCTGTTGTACTTTTATGCCTTTCCATTTCACCTGAACTTGTAGCTTTCAAATGTTATTCCTTTGCATTCAAATTCAACTACGTCAAGTTATTTTATATCTACAATGTTCAATGAAGTTGGATGGATACTAAAAATGTAAGAAATTTGATTTTTTAATTGTAAAAGTAAATAAAAGGAATATTTCATTTTCTAAAAAGAAATATTGGTTCCATAAATCCTGTCCTAACAGTCACACTACACACATACAATATAGCAGTCACATTGCACACATACAGTAGTCACACACAAATCCTGTCTTAACAGTCACACTGCACACACATACAGTGTCTTACATAACACAAATGTAAGAAATGTTATTATTAGTCTGTCAACTGTTTACCATAGGGCTTGAAAATTCAAGATTGGAAGTTTTAACTAATAAAAAAACCAATTGTGTTAAATAATCTAACCTAAATATAAATATAGATGATAGTTGTTAGGAAAAAACTATTGTGTTAAATAATCTAACCTAAATATAAATATAGATGATAGTTGTTAGGAAAAAACTATTGTGTTAAATAATCTAACCTATACAAATGACAGTTGTCAGGTTTAAGTGAAAAATATAGATGACAGTTGTCAAGTCTAAGTGAAGAGGACCATTGGTCACTTAGGATTCGTACAACAAGCTTATTCTACTTCGTTATTTTATAACCTAGAATGAAGAGGACCATCAGTCACTTGGGATTTGTACCGTCATCGTCAGTCTGGCATGCATGTAGATGATTCAAATCATACTACTGCCTTTGCAACATGCATACTCCCAAGGTTTGAACCTAGGTCTCTTTTGGGTAAGTGAGTGGCAAGACAAACACTTACCAATCCATATAGCCCTTGGAGACAATTTGATTTATTTTTAATTATTGTTATGAAATGTTATAGGCGTAAATTTTGGCAGTTGCTCCTAGAGATGCGTCACACCTTCCAGAATGAATATTGGGAGGTCGTAGGTGATTTCAATTGTCCTTTATATCCTTTGGAGAAAAAGGGAGGAAACTCGGTGGATGATAGAAGTCTCCTTGATTTTTCTGAATTTGTATTCTCTACTGAGCTTCGGATTTGGATCTTAAAGGGGCAAAATTTACTTGGTGTAATAGGCGCTTAGGTGTAAGTTTGATTTTGAGTAGATTGCATAGAATATTTGTTTCTTCCCACAAGATGAATTTGTTTGGAGACGCTTCATTGAATGCTTTACCCAGGATTGGCTCTAACCATAATCCCATCTGGTTGGAAGTTCCTGATGGATTTTCGTTCCTTCCCCGTCCATTTCGGTTCGAAGTTATGTGGTGTTCGCATCCTGAATTTGAATCTTGGTTGAAATACTGGTGGCAGGAAGAGATCGAGGGGTTTGGTATGTTCCGGTTAAGTACTAAAATTAGGAGGCTTAGAAATTACCTCAAATTGTGGAACAAATTTTCATTTGGGAATGTATTCAGAGAGAAGGAAATACTGAAAGCTTAGTTGAAAGTCATTGAGGCTGCTATGGAGTCTCAAGGTTATTATGAAGCTTTGTTAAAAGAAGAACAATTTCTATTGGTGGGCTATCACAACAGAAAAGCGCAAGAGGAATTGTTCTGGAAACAAAAATCAAGGGAGTTGTGGCTTAAATAAGGGGATCATAACTCCTAATTTTTCATACTTCTACTCTGAGGAGGAGAGGACGTAATAGAATTAGTGAGATAGTGAAAAGCGATGGTGGTGTTGCCTCAGGAGTATTGGAATTTTGTGAGGAATCGGTTGCCTTATTTAGTAACTTTGCTTAGTGCTTGGCCATGACCTTTCTGCTGAAGATGTGATGCTTGATGCTATTCCTCCATTAGTTTCTGATGAATGGAATAGGTGGCTCATGACCCCTTTCTCCGAAAAATAATTTCTTGAGGATGTCAAGGCGATGGGTCCCCTTAAGGCAACAAGACCTGATAGTTTCCCTTTGGTATTTTTTAGAAGTATTGGCATATTTGTGGGGTTGATGTTTGTGAGGCTATGAGAGATGTTCAGCGCTCTATGTTTATTCCAAAAGTTGTGAATGCAACTTTCTTAGCTCTCATTCCTAAAAAATACTCGGCCTCTTCCTTTAATGGCTTCAGATCGATTAGTCTTTGTAACACTATTTACAAGATACTATCTAATTCTATTTCTAATAGAATCAAACATCTCCTTCTGATGATTATTGATGATGCACAAAGGGCCTTTGTTTTGGGTAGACAAATTCTTGATAGTGCTAAAGTGATTCATGAATTGATGCACTCTATGTATAAGAGGGGGAGGGCAGGTTTTTTCCTGAAGTTGGACATTAATAAATCCTATGACCGGGTTTCCTAGTCGTTCTTAGTTAGAGTTTTAAGAAATTCTGGCTTTTGTGAAGATTGGATCAGCCTGGTGTAAGCTTGATTTTTGACCACCTGGTTTTTGGTTCTTGTAAATGGGTCTTTGGCTAGATTCTTTTGCTCTTATCGTGGTCTAAGATAGGGGGATCCACTGTCCCCTTTTTTGTTTATTATTATGGCGGAGGATTTTGGTAGATCACTCTCTAGATGCCAAAATGTTTTGGGTATGTGGCCAGTGGTTCTTTGCAACCTGATCTCTCACCAACAATTTGCATATGATACTCTCCTATCCTGTGTGGCATCAGTGGATATTGCATGGGAGGTGAAGTCCATTTTGAACTACTATGAAAAGGTAGCAGGTCAAAAAATTATAAAGAGCAGTATGTTCTTCATAAAAACTCTGAAGGTGTAGCAGAGAAGCATTGTTGATGTCTTGTATTGTCGTATTACCTCTCTCCCTTCCTTGTACCTTGGGTTACCTCTTTTTATAGGGAGGGTGAAAACTAAGATGTGGTCCCCTATGATGGAGAGAATTCAACAAAAGCTTTCGACTTGGAAATAGGCTCTACTAAGTCATGTTGGTAAGGTGGTTTTGGTTCAAAGTACCTTGCAGAGTATCCCAATATATTTCATGTATCTGTTCCATGTGGCTGGGAAAGTGGCTTCTAAGCTTGATAGTATATGTAAAGCCTTTTTGTGGGTTGACCCAGAACTAAAAGGCAAGTTTCACCTTATCTCTTGGGAGAATATCTATAGGAGATATATTGCTAGGGAAGTGAACTTGAAGAGCGCCAATCATATGAATAAGGCTCTGGTTGCTAAAATTGGTTGGAAGGTCACCTCCAATATCAACAAGTCATGGTGTAGTATCTTGAAAGTGAAGTACATTTTTTATTCCTTTATTTTTGACTATTTACCTTCTGGAGGCTCGGTATTTTGGAATAGCCTGGTGAAATCAAGGGATTTTATCAAATAAAATTGCAGATGGATTGTTGAGAATGGTAGAATGGTTAATTTTTGAGATGATTTTTAGCTAAGATATTGGCCGTTAAATGAAGATGCTTGATTCAGGGAGCTTATTAATAGGTCCAGGGCAGTTGGGATGGAAAAGGTTTTAGATTTCATTGAGGTTTGAGTGAATAGAGTTGTTTGGACGAATCCTCCAAGATGCGTGAGAAATTATAGAGATCTTCAATTATGGGATATTATTAAGGAGGATCTTCATATCTGTGTTTTATGATAAGTTAATGTGGAGGACCGTCTTATCTGGAAGAAGGAAAGTTTGGGTCTCTTCTCTGTGAAGTTTGCCTATGATTGTATTAGTGAAGAGGAGGAGGATTTATTCCCATATCGTGTGATTTGGCTCAAGCACCTTACTCCTAGGGTGAATATGTTTTACTGGTTGGTTGTTCAAAATAAGATTCTCATGATTGAGAACCTTCACAAGCATGGTTGGTTTTTGGTTAACAGGTGCTATCTTTGTGAGTCTTCCTGGGAATCGACATCACATTTGCTTCTCAATTGTGACGTGTTTAAGGATATTTTAATATCTATTCTAGGGTGCTTGGGGGTGTATTGGGTTTTCCCAAATTCTATGCTTGACTACATTCTTTAGTGGTATCCTCGCTTTTTTTTATCCTGGACTCAAATGCTTTTAGAATTTTTTGCTTTCTCATGTTATGTGAGGAGTCTGGAAGGTGATAAATTCTAGGGTGTTCAGGGATAAAGCTTTCTCTTCTCAGCTCCTGAGTAATCATATAGTGGGCAAGAAATTGGAGAAAGTGGAGAATGCCTATGTGTTTATGGACTTACCTGAGGTATCCTCTCCTAATGAAATTCTAATTGATCAGGGTTTGGGTTTTGGACATGTGGACCGCCTACCTCCTACTCCAAATATTAGATGTTCGGTGAGTTGGGCACCCCCTCCCATGGGTTAGGTCAAGATAAATTTTTATGGGGTGCCTAAAGGTAATCCTGGTTTGGCCGATGTGAGGAGGTTCATTCGTGACAATGGTGGGAATTTACTACTTGCCTATGCAGAACTGATTGGTTTGTGCTCTTCCTAGGTGGTTGAAGCGAGGGTGGCCTTTGTGGGAGTTTCTCTTCTGAAATAGTTTGAATTCAAAATATCCATTATTGAATTTGATTCACAAAACATTGTCAAAATGCTGAATGGTGCTTGCCATGTCAGCTGGAAGGTGGTAAATGCTATTGATGAGGCAATTGGTTTGTGTCATGCCATTGAGGAATTTTAAATTAAGCACATATTCAGAGAAGGAAACATGGTTGTAGACTTTATGGTGAATATGGGAGTAAATCTTCAAATATTCACTGTATGGAAGAGGGATTTCCCTCATGATCTTATCAATCAAGCCCAGCTAGATGTACATTAAATGGTTGTGGGTGGCAAGGGTTCTCGTGCTGGACTTGTTAGGTGTCGAAAGTAACTTTGCTGCAAGAGCACGATTTTCTTTTCTTCGCGTAGCATTGTGGCTAAGCCACCTTTTCAAATTCCTCTCTCTCATTCTCTTCTAGCCTGGAATCCTTAGTGTTTGGAAATGTCCCAAAGTTCTTGTTCGATCCGTTGGAGGTTTTACTTTGCCCGATGTCTCTCTTTGGTTGTACCTTTATTGGGTGGATCTTGGTTTTCTTGTTGGCCTTGGGATGTCCTTAGGGTGTCGTTCCCTAGGTACTTTATGTATTGGTGGATTCTGTAGAGTATTTGTTGTCTATCAAATCCTTAGATTGGTGTACTTGGGGTGTCACCTCATATCGAGTATGGAATGTGGTGGCTTCTATTCCACTTTGATTGTTAGAAGGGCTTATGAGGCAGAACTTTACCTCATACAAAGACTGCTTTTGATAACTTTTTAAACTATTTGGAACCACTTATGATATGATTTTGTGATAATATGCATTATATGATGATGTTTACATATTGGAATGATAAAGTGCATATGACCTGTTTTGACTGTTTATCTATGTTTTATAATATGTTTTAGTTGTATTATTTAGTATATTTTGCATTAAGTTAATGTTGTAATATTAAGGTACTTCTACCTATTTGGTTTTGTGCTTATTTCATAATATTTCCCCATCGTTTAACCATTTTAAATAACCAAAAGGTGCCAAAACTTTGTCAACAGTTTGACTGTACAAAAACAAGAACTTTTCCATACAAATTCTAGCCAGCTGTACATATATAGCATGGCTTGGAATTTTTCCATTCCAGCTCATGCAAAAGATGAAATCAGTCTTCTAAGAACTTATGGAGACTATTTATGCCGTCACAACTATTCTCGTGTGCTTCTGGAACATGAATTAATATAAAATATGTTCTACTACCTGATATTCTGGAGCGGGTCCGAGGTGTAGACCAATTGGTTCATCCAAACCCTATAAGGAGGGTGGAGGTCCAAGGTTCAAATCTCGGGCCTTGTCGGACTGAACGCTTGTCCCTTTCCTGGTGCTTTTAGTGGCGTAAAAGGTTTAAAATGATTGTGGCATGGTGGTTATAGGGGTGGACTGTGCGAAGATCTATGTGGCAAATTTTAAGGTAGACATCGTAGAATACTGTGGCGGCCATAAAAGCTGGACAACCTGCTCGAATTCGTGGTGGCTACCGATTCCACCATGTAAATACAAAAAAAAAAAATTCTAGAGCAGCTCTAGAATAAGCGCAGAAGCAATAGTTTGGGTCAAAAGTGCCTTTAATTGCAATAGATGGTGGTAAATGGTGGTTGTAGCTATTTTAGGGATATATCTATCTTTTACAACACCTATCCCTCAACGGATGAATGCAGGCAACAAATCCACCTCCCAGAGAAAGAAGAAGTGATTTGCTAAAGTTTTGACTATTTTGGAGATGATTTGCTCCAGTTTTGTGAAACCATATAGTAGGGAGAAAATCATACATAAGACCATACAACTGAAGTGGTAAACCATACAGAGCAGTGGCAAATCATACAGGGTGCACCGAAATTCAATGAAATGTAAAGGAAATGCAATTTCGGGATGAAATGTCGCATGGATTTGCTAACCTAAGGTGTAAACTTAGGAAAAGGCCAAAATAATGTATTCAGTTGTAATTGGGCAGTTGTGAATAACGGATTGTCTCAGGAACCACTTTGGAATGGCCTGGGCAACGTTATATAAGGCCCCATTTTTGAATTTATGAGTCTGGCTACTAGTTTACTGGTTCATAGTTGCTAGGATAGAGAGTTAGCCATATTTCTGAGTTATTGCTATAGTATGGATAGAGTTTCCACATTGTACTGAGTTGATCACCATTAATAATAAAGAACAGACATTGTGGATGATAGTGTATGATCTTGTGTGTATGGTTGATGCATTGTGGATGATTATTGTGTGATTGAGTTTCTTCCTTACTGTCATATGTTAGTTTTAGGCTTCATTGCAGGTTGTGAGCAGATTGCTACTGGTGGGAATCATGGAGAATGATCTAGGAGCATGAGGACATTTTCAAGGATGTATTGAAGTAGACTGTATGATTTTTGGGCGTAATTGCTTGAACGGAATCACTTATAATCCCGGATTGGATGCTTTGCTTGTGTGTGGAATCATCTTGTTTGGACTGTTAAAACCTTACAAAACCTTCCAGAGAGAGATTGGAGTAGAAGAGCATTGCAAATACTATATTTTTGTACCTTTGGATCGTACATATCGTACATCGTACAAATCGTACACAGAATCCTTACCCGATTTGGTAAAACAGGCGATTGATAGAAACTTACCCGATTTGGCAGTTTTGGTAATCGGCTTGAACGATTACAAAACTGTGTATGACAGCCTCCAAAATAGCATCCGTTAGTTTTTTTGAGTGCAATATCATACCATATTGGCCACTGTACGATCTCAGATCATACAGTGTATGTGTGGAAGGTCGTACAAGAGATTGACAGTCCATACGAGGGTAGTTCGGGTACTTGGAAGATTGTTCGATTTGGTACTTAAGATCAAGCTCATCCTAGGGATTATTATGACCATCGAAAGATACCTCCCCATCAGGAATACTCCACCACTATGTTACATTTGGCATCGTTGCCTTATCGAATTTGGCATTTTTGTTAAAACGGGTCGAATTTGATGAAACAATTGGAGGTGATTTCTTATGACAGACACTAGTACACGAAGCCATGGGAGAAGAGAACCATGAGAGAACATTCCAGTAAGAAGGAGCATAAGGATTTCTCAAAGAGGAAACATGAGTAACTCAGATCAGAGTATGCATGAACCAGAGATAGAGCAAGTTTGGACATCCGAAGAAGGAGACTTTGAGACGTTGTTGATTGAGACAAAAGACGAGGAGGAAAACCCACCGATCATAGAGGAGACGGGTGACAAAGAGAAAGTGCATGATGATGGAGAGTGGATGGTAAGGCCTGAGGAAGTGGCAATGGGGTTGTGAGAGGGTGCAGAGGATGGGATTCAGTCACCAAGGCAATAGGACGTGGGGACTCAGGAAGATAGACCAAGACAATCTCCATCACATCAGCGAAGAAGGTCGTAGAGTGAGGACGCATGAGAATTTGGTCATCGAGTGATGGGATAGAATAAGATACCTCAAATTGATTCTTCTGATGACAATGGAAGTAAGACACCTTCGAGGAGGAATTCGGTCGAGATTCCATGGGAGACCTCGAGTGAGAGTGACGACTCTCCCAAGATGGCTAATAGAGCAGCCAAGCAAAGATGTCCACCATTTTTAGGTGAGGGTAAGGAAGACCCCACATAACATGTAGGAACTTGCATAACCATTTGGAGAGCAAATGGTGTAGATAGATCAGAGGATTGGGTAGTCCTCTTTCCTACCACTTTGAGAGGATTGGCAATAGATTGGTACTTGAAAAGAGAAAACAATGTTGATTTTCAGACTTGGAACTAGATAAAGGAGAAATTCATTGAGGAATTTTGACCTTTGAAAGATGATGGAGACATAGTCACTGAGCTTTGCATGACAAAATAGAAAGCATATGAGGATATAAAATCCTACAACCATCGACTAAAGTAGTTAGTCGATAAGATGCAGATGCCATTAGCAGACGTGCTGATAAAATGATGGTTTGTAGATGGGTTACTACCAAAATATAAGAAAAAGATGAAGGGAGTACCATCTGACACATATGAGGAAGCTTTGAAACATGCAAAGACCTTTGAAAGTGAGTCAAAATAGATGTATATAGGAATCTTATCTCATCCCAAGTCAAAATATTTGGATAGTGAGGAAGAGGACACTATCCAGAGGATGGTAGCTTCATTCCATAAGGAGTTTGATAAAATGGTTAAGGAGCAAAAGATCAAACCAGAGAGGAATGAACTATGGTGCACAGAATGCAAGAGTGAGGGACATACAAATATGAAGTGCCCAAAGAATGATTACTGCCATATTTGTAATGTGATGGGGCACGATGTAGTGCTCTGTCCCTATAATGCAAGAACCCATCCACAGGTACTATCAATTTAGGAGCAGGAACAAAAACCTCAGGCCCAAGGGAGTGGCCAATAGGTAATGAGTGGTGGCTATAGAAATAGCAGAAGGGGTGGCAGATAGAATCAAGGTAATCGATAGGGAGGACAAAGTCATTTACAGTATGATTCGGAAGGAAGACCGATCATACAGTGTCACAATTGCCAAGAGTGGGGGCATTTTGCAAAGAATTGTCCTGCACCTCAGATGCAAGGAGCACCACAGGCAAGCACTACACATATGTGTAGATGGTGTGGTCCGGGGAACCACAAGGAGGAGAATTTTCCAAAGCAGGCGAGTTCGAGTAACCCATAGAATGTGAGCTATTTGGACATTGAGGTTCCTCAAGTTAAAGAGGAAACTCAGGAAGTATTAGCCATGATGCAGAATCAGGCTAAAAAGGACAAGTATCCAGAGCCAACAAAGGAGAAGCAACGCTGGCAAGTTGCAAAGAAAATACTACGAGAAGAAACTAAGAAAGCTAAGCAAGGAGAATCGAGCACTCGAAAGGAAGTACGAAGACCATCAGAATAGGAGACAGTTGTGCAACATCTGGTCGCATAGGTGTTAGATACCACAGTAGAACTTAAGGTATCTGACTTATTCGAAGCTATCCCAGAATTGTCGAAAGCAATTGTGGAAGAGATACAACCACAGAAGGTGATGGAAGTAGAAAGCCAACCAATTGTAGGAGAAGAACGAAAGGACCAATTTATGGATCCTACCATATTGATGATTGATGTGGGAAAGAAGCCTGCATTAATGCATATGGAGATTTTGGGACACAAATTGACACAAGTGATTGTGGACGGAGGTTCCAATGTTAATGTGCTACCCGAAAGGACTTGGCTAGAACTAGGCGCACCATCACTATGGGCACCGAGCTTTCAACTGTATGGGGCTGACCAGAATGATATTAACATTAAGGGAGTTTTGACTGCACAACAAGTAATGATAGCTGAGCAAGAATTCATCTTGGATTTTGTTGTGATTTCGATGCAGAAACCTGCATACGATGCTCTCTTAGGGAGAGGATGGCTACGAGTGGCCAAGGTTAATCACAATTGGGGAAAGAATCAGATCACCTTCAAAAAGGGACAACATAAATACATGATCAATTTAGCTAATCAAAGGGTGAGTGAGGATGTAGCTACAACGGATGAATCAAAAAACTCATCAGGGGATGAAGAACACGAACCTGATGGAGAAGGAATGTTGTACATAGAAGAATGTAGCGAGGACGAAGCTCGATCTGATAGCGGACTTCTTCATTGGAAAATGGAGGATTATGAAGTATTTCAGCCCAATTGCTTATGCATTGAATCAGAGGAGATTAAAGAGCAGCAAGACAAACCAGAAGCTAGTAAAGAGACTAAGAAGGAAACAGAAGAGAAATGGACATTTCCAAAAAGCTTTGCGGAGTATACAGTAGGAGATGCAGAGATTGATACAAGACCGACACATCCTGAGAATGTAATGAAAGCTACGAGCGAGCCGAAGAATATCAAGTATGAAGGACCTAAGATAGTGGATATCAACTTGGGAATGGAGAAAGAACCGAGGATAGTCCACTGTGGCGATGATTGGAATCCTGTATTGAAGGCAACAACTTTCAAGATATTCTTGGAGTACAAGGATGTCTTCGCATGGACATATAAGGATTTGAAAGGAATTCCACCTGAGTTATGTGTCCATAAGATTACACTAATGCCTGGCGCTCAACAAGTAAGAAGGAGGCCATATAGAATGAATCCAAAGTATGCGGCATTGGTGAATGCGGAGATAGAAAAGATGTTGGAAGCAGGAATTATATTCAGGGTGACGAACAGTGAATGGGTTTCGTCGATAGTAATCACTTTGAAGAAGGAAGTCGATAAGATAAGAATATGCGTAGACTTCAGGAGTTTAAATGCAGTAACCATTAAGGACCCTTTTCCTATTCCATTTACGGATTCTATCTTGGAAGAAGTTGCAGGGCATGAGATCTATTCATTTTTGGATGGATTTTTAGGATACAATCAGATCAGCATCGTTGAGGAGGATAAGCTGAAAACCACATTTGTTGTGGAGAATGGCATTTATGCATACAATCGAATGCCATTTGGGCTCTGTAATGCCCCAACCACATTTCAACGCATCATACTATATATATTCGACCAATTGGTGATGGGGAATTTCAAAGCATTTTTGGATGATTGGTCTATTTATGGGAAGATCAAGGAGCATCTTCCAGCTCTTAGTGAATGCATGAGCAGGTGCAGAAATGCACATATATCATTAAATCCAGCAAAGTGTTTTTTGATGGTACCATTTGGGAAATTGTTAGGGCACATTGTGTGCAGTGAGGGATTGAAGATGGATCCAGATAAAATTTGGGTAATATTACATATGGAAGAGCCTTTTGATGTGAGTTCACTCAAAACCTTCCTGGGATCAACAGGATATTACCGAAGGTTTATCCAAAATTATGCACATGTGGCCTATCCGTTAGATTCTTTGACGAAAAAGAATACTCCTTTCAGATGGATAGAGGAGCACCAGGGAGCTTTTGAGGAGTTAAAAGCTAAGTTGGTAAGCAACCTGATCTTGGTGTTTCTGAGTTGGGATAAGGAATTCCATGTCCACGTTGATGCTTCAAACTTTGCAATTGGATGTGCATTGGCACAAGAAGGACAGTTTAAGTTGGATCAACCGATTTTCTTTGCTAGTCACCTTTTGTCAAGGCCAAAAAGGAATTATAGTACAACAGAAAGGGAAGCTTTGGGGATGGTATATGCAGTTCAAAAGTTTAGGCATTACCTATTGGCAAACCCCTTTGCATTTTATGTTGATCATCAAGCATTGTTGTACTTAATAAATAAGCCAGTAATACAAGGACGAGTTAGTAGGTGGCTCGTCACGCTCCAAGAGTTCGTATTTCGAGTTGTGGTGAGACCTGGCAAGAAGCATGTGATTGCAGACCAGTTGTCTCGAATACGATCAGGAGAGCCAGTAGGAATAGGGGTTCCTGATGAATTCCTAGATGCATAGTTATTTGCCATCAATGTTGTGCCATCATGGTACAAGTTGGTTGGCCAGTATCTATCCACAGGGGAGTTGCCACAGGAGATGATGACAACCGAGAAGAAGAAAGTAATTATGAAGTCAACACCTTTCCAGATAATAGCAGGATTGCTATACAAGATAGGAAGTGATGGTATCTTGAGGAGATGTGTAATGGAGGAAGAAGTTAAGATGGTATTGAAAGAAGCCCATGCTGGTTTAGCAGGGGGACACATGGGACCAGATGCGACTACAAGGAAAATATTGCTAGCAGGTCTATGGTGGCCCACATTGTATAATGATGCAAAAGAACACGTGAAAGCTTGTGATACTTGCCAGAGAGTAGGTAAACCTGTGAGGAGGGATTTTATGCCCTTACACCCATCGCAACCACAAGAGTTGTTCGAACGTTGGGGCTTGGACTTCGTAGGACCATTCAAGACATCTCGAAGATGAAAATGCAGATATATCATAGTGGCAATGGAATACCTCACAAAATGGGTAGAAGCAAGAGCATTACCTGATAACTCTGCTAAGAGTACAACATGATTTTTGTACGAGCAGGTAATCACAAGATTTGGTATTCCACTATGAATAACGAGTGATCATGGAGGACACTTCGTTAATGAGATTATCAAGACGCTGACGATAGAGTTTAAGATTTTACATTCATTGTCTAGTCCATACTACCCGAGAGCGAACGGGTAGGCAGAGGCAACTAATAAAGTCTTAGTATCGACTCTGTATAAAACCTATGGGATAGAAGGAGAAGACTGGGAGGAAAGGTTACCATCCATTTTGTGGGCATATAGAACAACTTTTAAACCAACAATGGAACATACCCCTTTCCAATTGATGTATGGTCAGGAAGCGGTGGTGCCAGTCGAGTTCTTGATACCAAGTTTGAGAGTTGCGGTAGAGCATCGCTTGGGAGATCAGGAAAGTTTGGAGGAATGACTGATGATGCTGATAAAGCTAGATGAAAGAAGAGTCATGGCATAGTGGGCAATCGAGGTAGCCCAGAAGAGATGAAAGGTGTGGCATGACAAGCATTTGAGAAAGTTAGAACTTAGTCCTGGAGACTTGGTTCTCAAGTTTAATGGTAAGAGGGAGATCAAGCTTGGGAAGTTGAAGATGCTATGGCTTGGCCCTTACAAGGTGATTGAAGCATTGGATAATGGAGCGGTCAGGTTATAGAACCTGAATGGGATAGAGGTACCCAACACTATAAATGGCTCAAAGTTAAAGCCTTATAAAGTATAGTGTTCATTCATTGCTTTGGAAGAAGTGGAATGAAGAAGATGAGCAGATACTCGAAATGAGGCTCCTCATGAGCTAGGTCCCTCATGGGAAGAGCCATATTTGGGACTCACCAAACTTTTTGTCGAGATGGAGGAGGCACAACCAATCATCGAACAATAGGAGTTGGCACCTAGACCAGGCGAAAGAAGACGAGTGCGAGTACATATCAGATGGGTAGACGAGACCATAAGAGAGGGAGAAGAGTGGATCCCTCCAACAAGAGAAGATTATCAAGAGAGAGCACTATTACCAAGAGCTTCGGATAGGAGGTACCCATAGATAGAACGTAGGGAACTACCTCGACAATCAGAAGGATGAAGAAGGGTAAGACTGATAGTGCGTAACGAAGATAGAGTGGACACGTTTGAGATGGAAATGCTAGAGGATGCTAGGGAGGACAGGCTAGAAGAAGAACTAGCAGGACTTTCCCCATTAGCTCAAGTAGGGCTATTATAGTAGAGGATGAGAATGCAAACTCAACAATTGCAGGAAGAATATCAAATGCTACGGGGTCACAATGCGAGACTAAGAGTGCAAGTAATCCATGAATTGGATGACACCATACAAATATTGGATGAACAAAGAGCCATTAGATTACAAGATATTGGAAGTGAGCATGAGGAGGCTAAGGATTTAACTCCAAGAAATGGTAGAGGAAATGAAGGTGCAAGTACAAGTTCACCCCCTTCACTAAGCAGATAACCTACAGTAAATGAGGAGGTAGGAGTACTATGGCGAGATATAGAGGAAACCACCACATCACCTGAAGTGCATCACAATGTAGTAGACAGGGTAGATTCTAGTGATGGAGGAATGTCATGGTTGGTACGAGAGCCTAGTATAGATGAAGAGGAACTAGAGAATCCTCATAATCCATAGAGGGATCAAAGTATTCCAATCAGAACATTGAGACCGAGACAAGTTGAGGGAGTTCGAGAAGATAGATTCGAGAATCATACACAAGCATATGCAATAGCTCACCAACAGCTATGAAGACAAAGGAGGGAAGTTCGATGACTGGAAAGAGTGATGAATTTGCCAATCGACTAGGCAGAATAGAGGGAAGAGAGTCAAACTGACTCTAGCTCTGAAACAGACTTCTCAGACGATTATAGAGCAGTATTGGCATCTTCATCCCCCCAATGATCCTTTGAGGAAAGAAGATGGAGGCATCATTTGGTACGAGCTGATAGGAGAGTCAGAACCTTATGCCAGTTGTCACCAAATAGAAGTCCACTAGCTAACATCGAGTTAGTAGAGATTACTCCTGATGACCACAGAGTAAGAGGAAGAATCGGACAAGGACCTATAAGAGGGAGAGGAAGAGGTAGACGACCAAAAAATGATGGGAATCTGAATGATGTTGTAACGGGAGGAGGTAGAGGATGAGGAAGATTTTGACCCCCTACTCCTAGATGGCCAGGTGCTAGCCTTCTAGCTTGCTTGAATTGGGAAAGGAACCCACAGGATATACTTCAACTAAGAGGCATGTTACGAAATGCAGTAGGAAGGCGCACAGGGGGGTGACCACCCCTAAATTGATAAGGACCTCAACGGGAAGGAGGTAATTGGTGGTTACCTCAAGTAAGAGAAGAATCATCAGTAGTACGGGGAGGTTTCATGCCTAGAAGGAGTGGTAGGGGGAGATACCCACGTGGCCAAAACTTTGCTGGCAAGGGAAGGGTACAATTCGTAGATGGTGGAAACCTAGGCCAACAAAGGACCCGATCACCGAGTTTGGAGCCAGAAATGATCCGGGGAGATAGCCAAAGAAGTCACTCAAATGATAGTAGAGTGGTAAGGACACCACCCCCTCGGGATCAACTACCTGGATGACAATAATAAGGTATACCAGGAGATGAGAATACAATTTGCCGATGTACAATACAAAACTGTACACATTGTGGAAGGGCAAATGAACAGGCAACAACATCGTAGGCAGGGACCAGTCAAGCAGAGGTACAAGAGAATGCTGCTAACTGGAATGTGATGGTCGAACCTCGAGGCCAAGACTGGGATGGGGTCGTACAGGTGAATGTCACTGTACGATTACCCAGAAGGTAAGTATGATTAGAATAGGAATGAAAAAAAGAGAAAAGAGATAAAGAAAAAAATATGAAAAAAAATGATGATGAAAAAAAATTTTGTGCCTTGGTTGTGAAAATCCCTCGGGACGCAATTAAGAAGGGCGAGGTTGAAAACCGGAAACGACGACCTCTCCAGAGAGAAAGCAAAAATTTTCTCTAAGTTATGAAATCGTACATTTAAAAAGTACAAGGAAATCGTACAAAAGAGAATTGTACAAAGCAAGATTGACCTACAAATCGTACAGGAGGTCGTACGGTACGATCTAGACCATACAGTGTATGATTTGCCAACTAACTCATTAAATGCGGCATGCAAAAAAAGCAGTGGTTGGAGGAAAATTAGGGGGAAAAAGATAAAATTTGAATTTTCGCTGAGTTGTCAGTCATCCAATAGCCCAACTAGGAAATTACATGCAAATTGGCGCCTTTGTGATTTAAATTTTAGGGTTTTTCTAGGGTTTTGGAGGATTTCTTTAAATAGGAAGAGATTTTACCCATTTTTTTTCACCAAGTAAGAAAAGCACAAGAATTCAAATTTTTTCCAGGAGATTGAAGCGAAGAAGCATACGATTTAGAACTTGAACTGCATGGGCAAAGATTTTTCATGGATTTTCTGAAGATTGCAGACCCATCATAATTTGTACCAGGGTGTTCTTCACTTTGAACAATTTTAACCCGAGAAGAGAGAAATTAGGGTTTCTCTAGCAAAAAGGGGAGGAAATTCATGTTAATTGTAGCTAGAGATGTCAGAATATGTCAGTGTACGGATTCTGAGCAGGGAAATTGCACATTAAAGCTGAGAAAGCTATGATTGGTGGTGGAAATTGGTGGATTGGCAAGGAAATAGGAGATTGAAACCCTAAATAGTTATAGATCTAGCAAATACGGGCTGAGAAGCATGAGAAAAGGATCGTACAACCATACCAGAGCACCAAGAATTCATCAAGTTGAGAGAAATTGCACCGGGAGAAAAGGAGTTAACGATCTATTGTGAAAACTCAGGGAAAGGTAGATCGGGCCATTTTAGCAACTGGGTCGGTGTTGGAATTGTGGAAGGAGGCCAAAATCCTGATATTTTTTAGCATAAGGGTTTGTGCAGACGTATTGTACGATTTTGGGCTACGTCGTACGATTTTTAGGTAAAAAAGCAACAAGTGGAGGGCAAGGAGGAAGGCAGAGACAATACAGATGAGCCATAGGGAGGCTCATTTGGAGCAGATAAGGCTCAGGGACAGGACAAGCAGTGATCTTAGGAAGAGATCATAAACATTGTAGATAACGAGGGGAAGGAGGAACAAGAGAAATAGTCTCCACCTCGAGAAAATATTGATGCCAAGAGAGAACTTAGAGAGCTTGGAGGAATCTCTAGCCACCTTATAGAAGAAGACGAAATGAGGACTCCTTCATAGGAATAACGACGGGGAATACAATCCAATTATCTCTTGGAGATACCGCGGTTCGAAAGAATTACGACGAAAGAAGAGGAACGAGGTGTAGAGGATAATGTGGAGCTCTTCTTTAGTCAATTAGGCCATGTGATGAATAGTGCAAGAATGGCATTTTGTATTTACCATGTAGGAGAATTGGTGATGTGGGAACAAAAAGTGTCTCTCGAGTTGGAGCATATAATAGAATGGGTGATTAGTGTGAAGCAGATAAAGAAGATAGAAGAGATCCACACACAAAATCCATGGAGGTTACCCATGGAAGAGGTAACAATGATATTGGGAAGAGAATACTTGCTAGAAGGGACGGTCACAAACTACAGGAGGGACCCAAGGATTTACCTGGATAGAGGGAGTCATCCAACTGGACCAACCAATACAATAGATGTGGAGTATATACGGGTTGCCACAAGTGTGTCCATTACCCTACGGAAGTTGAACTTCCTGACTCATTGGATAGAGTGGCTGAGCATTGGGTTGATATAAATCCATCAACTCAAGGAGGCAAAAGTAGAGGAGACTGCAACCTCTCAAAAGGAATTGGCCGTAATGGAGGAATAACTATAGAAAAGTAGGGCAACGATAGAAGAAAATATAAGGAAGTTGGAGGAGGATCTGTCAAGTTTCATAATAGAGTCTGAAGCCAATATTACAACGTTTAAGGAAGAGAAGCGACAGATCGCTCAGATGACAGAAGATAGTATCAAGGAGTTGGAGGCACAACGCAAAGAAAAGGATGAGCAGATGTCAGCTCAATTGGTCGAGAAAGATAAGCAAATAGCTATGCAGGCCAAGTAGATAGAGGAATTAATGATAGACGATAAGAAGCTCAATGAGATGGTCTTGGAAAAGTAGGCTCAAATAAGTACCAAAGAAGACCATATACGAGCTCTCGAAGCTGACATCAAGCATCACTTGAAGACGATTGATGAGAATAACGAAGAGCTTCAAGCGGTTGCTAGAGCAGAGGCTCATTGAAAATATAAGTTGTCAAAGAGTACCTCCGAATGAGAGAAACAGATGATGGACTTTGTGAAAGCTATCGAGGAAAAGGCTAACCTTCATGGAGCCAAAGATGTCGATATGGGGAGCTACGTAGCCAAGCTAAAAAATGAGAGAGAAATGTACAAGACCCAAGTCAAGGACTTGGAGGCTAAGGTAGCTCGACTAGAAATATTACAGAAGAAGCAGAATGAGTCATCGAGGATGTCGACTAGAATAAAGGAGAGGGCAGATGTAGGCAGCAAATCTACCTCCCAAAGAAAGAAGAAGTGATTTGCTAAAGTTTTGAATGTTTTGGAGATGATTTGCTCCAGTTTTGTGAAACCATATAGTAGGGATCAAATCGTACATAAGACCATACAACTGAAGTGGAAAATCGTACAGAGCAATGGCAAATCATACAGGGCACACCGAAATTCACTGAAATGTAAAGAAAATGCAATTTCAAGATGAAATGTCGCATGGATTTTCTAACCCAAGGTGTAAACTTACGAAAAGGCCAAAATAATGTATTCAGTTGTAATTGGGCAGTTTTGAATAATGGATTGTCTCAAGAATCACTTTGGAATGGCCTGGGCAACGTTATATAAGGCCTCATTTTTGAATTTATGAGTCTGGCTACTAGTTTATTGGTTCATAGTTGCTAGGACAGAGAGTTAGCCATATTTTTGAGTTATTGCTATAGTATGGATAGAGTTTCTACATTGTACTAAGGTGATCACCATTAATAATAAATAACAGACATTGTGGATGATAGTGTATGATCCTGTGTATATGGTTGATGCATTGTGGATGATTATTGTGTGATTAAGTTTCTTCCTTACTGTCATATGTTAGTTTTAGGATTTATTACAGGTTGTGAGTAGATTGCTACTGGTGGGAATCATGGAGAATGATATAGGAGCATGAGGATGTTGTTAAGGATGTATTGAAGCAGACTGTACAATTTTTGGGTGTAATTGCTTGAACGAAATCACTTATAATCCCTGATTGGATGCTTTGCTTGTGTGTGGAATCATCTTGTTTGGAATGTTAAAATGTTACAAAACCTTTCGAAGAGAGATTAGAGCAGAAAAGCATTAAAAATACTATCTTGTTGTACCTTTGGATCGTACATCGTACACAGAATCCTTACCCGATTTGGTAAAACAGGTGATTGATATAAAGTTACCTGATTTGGCAATTTTGGTAATCGGCTTGAACGATTACAAAACTATGTACGACAACCTCCAAAATAGCATCCATAAGTTTTGCTGAGTGTAAGATCATACCATCTTGGCCACTGCACGATCTCAGATCGTACAGTGTATGTGTGGAAGGCTGTACAAGAGATCTCAATCTGTACAAGGGTAGTTCGGGTACTTGGAAGATTGTTCGATTTGGTACTTAAGATCAAGATCATCCTAGGGATTATTATGACCATCTAAATATACCTATCCATCAGGAATACTCCACCGTTGTGTTACAATGAAGCCCAACAGATGGAATGGATAAGAGATAATAGACCTAATCCCTACATTCTGGGAAACAGTCCTGTAACAATTGTAACATTCCTACATGGCATCACAAAACCTTATCAATGTTGTACCCTACTTGTATAAATAAAATGCTCCCATTTTTTTGAGCATATAGAAGAATATAGGAAATAAGTGATAATATTTAGAACTATTTTAAGTGTTGTAACTGTATATTACAACAACATAGTAGCCTGTAGATCTTCCCCTGCACTGCTATCATGCTACTGATAATGAAATAAAGGTGCAATATTTGAAATTCATGTGTGTTTCTGAGTTGAGTGTGAAGATTTAATAGTTTAAAGCAAGTTCATTTAACCTCTTTTGGTTCAAGAAGCAAGGGCCACTTCTAGGCTCAGAAGAGGGTTTATACATGCAAGAATTCTGCTAATTTATGGCTATAGCAGGTCAGCAGAGATCTGACATTTTTTGCATGGCTAGTGATTAGGATAATGTGGCATTTGAATGCATGGTAGGTAACTCATCTAGGGTAGAATTTTACACAGTAATTTATGTTTCTAATTCATTTTGAAATTTACAATATTTCCATAATTTCTTGTCAGCCTAATTTGTTACAAATTGTGCAGCTATATTTATCAGTTTTTGAATGTTATCATTTTCTCTCATTTCCATTTCAGAAAGTAACATTGTTTTTTGCAATTTTAGAAAGTTTCATTATTTACCAGTTTGAATGTTAATGCTGCAATTTCAATTTGGTATTTTCCTATCAATTAAATTTTTCTATTTTCAGCTTTGCAATAGTTTAGTTTTATTTTTCTGCAACAGTGTGAATTTCAATTCTGCAAGGATAAGTAGTTCAGTTTTAGTTTTTAGGAGTAAGAAAGGAGACCCCAAACACCCCAATATGTAACTATTCCATGAATAAAGCTATGATCTAAATGAACTAAAATTCAGTCTGTTAAACCCTGCTTTTGTATATAGCCTTGGACACCACCCTAGATTTACATATAAATATTAAATTGTGAAAAATTGACAACACATAATTTTTGGCGTTGTTGCCAGGGAAACTTAGGTGTTGTTAGGAGAGTTATAGAAGTCCAAAAACTATCATGTTTCAAGAAACAGTTTTTGGAAACCTGAGTTTTAGTTTATTTAGTAAATAGGCATGAATGCATAGGCCAAGAGACGAAAGAGTAAGGTTTATCAAAACTGGCTCTTTTCCACCAAGGCGTTCTTCATGATCAGGTGAAGATCTACCTATGTATGCACTTCTTGAAAGACTTAAAAGAGAATCATCTTCTTCATAAACTAAAATTGCAAGATCTTTGCAAGAATAACTCTTAGAGGCACTTACTTCTAGACATACCCATAGGGTTGATCCATCTGAATCAGTTGAACAAATTAAAATTGAAGAAGCACCTATGGCAAAATAAGGAGAATGTGATAGGCACATTGTTGGTCATGATGCTAACAATCCTCCTATTAGAACTTTTGAATACCCTATTCATCTAAATCCTACTCATAATGCTCCTATGAAAACAATTTCACCCTCAGTATTGCCAATCTTTAGGGGAGTTGTTTCTAAATATCTTGATCAATTTTTGTTTGAATTCAAGGTCCTATGTCAGACTTATGACTATGTCAATGATAACCAGAAACTGAAGTTATTTCCCTCTACACTCAAATATGGAGCCTTACAGTGGTTTATGAGCCTTGAACTAGATTCAATCTACACTTGGGATCAAATGGAAACTACATTTTTGGATAAGTATCAGTATTTTGTAGAGTGAGAAATAGGAAGGATGAGTTATTTCGGATAAGACAAGAAGAGGATGAAAAATTAGAGGATTATATTCATAGATTTGCCTTTATCCAAAAGAGATGTGGTCCTGTGGAAACTGAATTATTAAAAACTATATTTCTGAGAGGTTTGTAGGATGATTCTAGAGAAGTATTAGACTTAATGGGAAAAGGAGATATAAACCAGATTGATATTAATGATATTGTAGAGTTGTGCAAAAATTATTCCCGCACTAGGCAAAGAAGAAGGAAAAGGAATCCTGGTAATATCGATATAAAATATTTTATGGAGGAAATGGTTAATATGAAAACTGATATACTTGTTCAACTAAACACTGCTTTAGGAGAAAAGAATACAAGATCCAATTCTTCACCACCCTTGTCTATCTATTGTCCTAGGTGCAGAAATAAGCATGCCCTACAATATTATCCTTTGGACAAGACTTCAATTTAAAAAATTTGTGGCATTTGCTCAAAGGAGCATAAAACTAATAAATGTCACCTTTTACCCCATCTTCGGAGTGTTTTAGAAAACCAAGTTGAAGAACTTCATGCTATTGGGCAAATTCCAGGAGGCAACTTCATACAAAACCAAAATGCCCCTCGCTTTTCTTCAAATTGGGGAAAAAATCCTTAGAATATGCCATGGGAGTATATTGAACCTCCTCCCAAAACTTGAAATCAATCTTGGGCAGCCCCTCAAGATTGGCCACATTCTGATTGGAATCAGCCATGGCATCCAGTTAATCCATATTGGGTACCAAATCAGTCAGGGCAAATATGGGGGCCACAATACCCATCCTATCAATGGTAGTAGAGGTATCAATCACCAAATCAACACTTGCTGCCAACCCCTAATAAAAATTTTTAGGGAAGAGTTCAACCACAACAAACATAGCCAGTTAAGCAACCTCAACTTCCAGATCAACCTATGGCTAACCCCAATAACAACAGACAAGCATCCCCTATTTATGGAGCTGAGTCTGAAGAGACTGCTGTAGTCCATGTCCTTGACTATAGTAACATCCAGTTACATTTAGGGAAGGTCTTACCTGACCCTGCACCACCCACTATTGAATAAATTGATGGAAAGAAAGAATTTTCAAGTCTAAAAAAACCACAAATAGAGCAAAAAGAAGAAAAAATAGAAAGTTTACAAGGAAAAATTGAACCTGCCTCGACAGGCCTACCTAGCCTAAAATGTTTGACCACACTATCACTGCTCCTGAATCAAAATTAATCATAGAATTGAAAAAATTTTCTATCTCACTCCCTTTGTTGCAGGCAATAAAGGATGTACCTCTGATTAGGAAAACCATTCAGGAGCTGTGTCATAGGAAACCTAGCAGGAAGAAGAAATCCTTTCCCAATACTGTACAAGTAGAAGGTAAGTTAGCTGACCTGCTTTCTGGAAAACTAGTACCCCCTAAATATGGTGATCCAGGGAGTCTAGTAGTTACAATTACTATTGGGTTAGTTCAAATTCCAAATGTACTTATCGATTTAGAAGCTGTAATCAACATGATGACTAAGAAAACCATGCAAAACTTGCAGCTCAATAACCTTAGTCCTACTACCACAGTTTTGGAAATGGTAGATAGATCAATGGCTAAAATGAAAGGAATTCTAGAGGATGTTGCCATTGAAGTGTCTTCTTGGGAATATCCTGTAGATTTATTAGTATTGCAGCCTAGAAACTCAGCTAATGGCTATCCTATTATTCTAGGATGACATTGGCTTGCCACTGCAGCTGCATTTATAGACTGCAGGTCAGGTGAGATGACTATTTTAAATGGTGTAGACCTAAAAAATATTTCCTTGTATCCACCAGCCCAACCTTTAGCGACAGATATGGTATCCTGAGTCTGATGAAGAACAGGAAACTATTGTCACCTTGGCCACCATTGTAGTAATGGAACATATTGAAGAACTTAATTCACCAAAAAGATAAATCTTTGAACATGAAATAGTTTTGGTGAAAAAATTGCAATAAGGCCTTAGGGATGATCAAATTCTTGTCCATCATTTGTTATGGAAATATGAAGAACAAACTACTGAACATCTATGATCTATTTCACTACAAGAAAGCTCCTTCACATTGCCACATGTATGACATCATCATCTTCTGACTTCTTTCACCTGTCCTATGCAAATGATCCCATCAGGTATCACATTTGCACCCGAATCAAGAGTATTTCATACTCTACAACCACATAATTGTCCCTTAAATTCTTTAATAAATAAATATGAGGCTAACAACTTTGTTTATCCAAGGATTAAGCAGATTGAGATACAACCAGGAAAGTTTTTGAACATTAATAGTTGGTTGACTAATAAGCAAGAAGCCAAATTATTTGCTATTTTGCAGAGACATGTTCAAGATTTTACTTAGATTTATAAGGACATGACTAGCATTCACCCTGATGTGTGTACACATAGAATATACACTAAAGATGTTAAACCTGTGAGACAACCTCAAAGACGTTTGAACCCTGATTTGAAAGATATTGTCAAGGAAGAAATTGAAAAGCTTTTAGATGTAAGATTCATCTATTCAATATAAGATAGTATATGGGTTTCTCCATTAGTCATTGTTCCAAAGAAAATAGGAAAATGAGAGTGTGTGTGGATTACAGAGAGTTAAATAAAGTAACACATAAGGACCATTTCCCATTACCTTTCATAGACCAAGTATTAGACACCCTTGCTGACAAGAAATTTTTCTATTTTCTTGATGGATTCAGTGATTATAATCAGATACAAGTTGCACCTGAAGACCAAGAGAAAACTACTTTCACATGTCCTTGGGGAATATTTGCTTATAGAGTGTTACCCTTTGGTTTGTGCAATGCACCAACAACATTTCAGAGAGCTATTTTGGCTATCTTTTTTGATCTAACAAATGAAAGTGTAGAGATTTATATGGATGAATTCATAGTGTTTGGAGATACATTTGAATATACTTTAGAACAACTTGAAAAAGTTTTAATTCGCTATGAAACATATCATTTATCTCTGAATCCTAATAAATGTTTCTTGATGATGGAAGAAGGAATTGTTCTTGGACATCATATTTCTGCTTATGGAATTAAAGTTGAACCTAAAAAGGTAGAGGTCATCAAGAACCTTCCTCCTCAAAAAACTCAAACTAATGTCCATATTTTCTTAGGACATATTGGTTTTTATCGTAGATTATTGCTAATTTTAGTACCATTGCTAATCCAATGTTCACATTGTTAACAAAAGATTATGAATTTGTTTGCTCTACTGGGTGTCAACAGTCCTTTGAAGTTTTAAAGGAAAAGTTAACAACTCCGCCTATATTGAGAGGTCCTAATTGGGAGTTACCCTTCCATATTTAAACTGATGCTTCCAATATTGCTATTGGAGCTGCATTAGGGCATATTGAAGATGGACAACACTATGCCATATACTACATTAGTAAAAATTTGACTAGAGCTGAAAAGAATTATACCACAACCGAGAAAGAAGTTTTAGTTGTGGGGTATGCTATTAACAAATTTTGACACTATATCACAGGATATCTCGTATTCATCCACACAGACCATGTTGCTATAAATTATTTGATGAATAAACCGTTGGTTAGTGCACAAATTATTCACTGGTTAATAATATTGCAGGAATTTGATATTACTATAGTCAATAAACCAGGGAAGTCTAATGGAGTGGCATATTTCTTGTCAAGATTGTCAAATGCAGATACAAAGGAATTGATTGAGGATGCATTTCTTGATGAGAAATTGTTTGTTGTTTCTATACAATATCCATGGTTTGTAGATATAGCTAATTATTTAGCTATAGGGAATATTCCTCTTCACTTTACTCCTAAACAAAAGAAACAATTGATCAAGCAAAGTTCTTCTTTTGAATGGATAGGAGGTTTATTGTTTAAATGCAGTCTTGACCATGTTTTGCGTAGGTGTGTTCGCAAGGACGAGGTATATGACATCCTACGAGCATGTCATGATGAACCATAAGGAGGGCATTATTTAGTGAAAATTACCATTCGAAATATTTTGGGTATTGGTTACTACTGGCCATCTTTGCACAAAGATGTCAAAAGGTATGTCAGAAATTGTGATGCATGCCAAAGGATGGGTAAGCCTACTTTTACTAGTGAAATGCCTTTACAACCTCAATTAGGTATAGAACCATTTGAAAGGTGGGGGCTAGATTTTGTAGGACCCATTGATCCACCTTCCCAAGGGAAAGTGCATATCTTGGTATGTACTGATTATGTAACCAAGTGGGTAGAAACCCGTGCTTTTAAGCATGCTTGAGAAGATAAAGTTGTTGATTTCTTGTATTCACAAATATTTCTACAATTTGGAGCCCCACACTCTATCACAACTGATCAAGGACCTCATTTTACCTCAAAATTTGTTGAAGCCTTTACAAATCTGTATGAAATCAAACACCAAAAATCCTCACATTACCATCCGCAAGCCAATGGCCAAGTTGAAGTGAAAAATAGGGAATTAGAGGATCTTAACCAAAAATGTAGCAGCCCATAGGAGGAATTGGGTGGAGAAGTTACCTGAAGCAATTTGGTCTTATAACACCACTTGGAAATCCACTACTGTATTTACTCCCTATGAATTGGTTTATGGTAAAAAGCCTCTTTTGCCTATTGAGTTTGAATTACTAACTCTTTGAACTGCTTTGGAAGTTGGTATTGATTTGTCACAGGCACAAACAGACCAGATTCTGTAGCTCAATGCATTTGATGAGCTAAGGAGGGATGCATTGCACCAGACCGAGGTGATCCAGTCACAACACAAGTTGTGGCATGATATTCATATCCAAAAATAGAAATTGTTTGATTCACGATATGAAGACTATCCTGGCAAGTTGCAGACTCGATGGCTCGGACCTTATCAGGTTGAGGAGGTATTTGCAAATGGAGTTGTACGTATTTCACCAATAGATGATTCAAGAAGGAATATGGTGGTTAATGGTCATCGTCTTCGGATATATCACAAATTGTTAACCAAGGAGGAGTTTCTCAAGCAAGTAGGAAACTTGGATGTATCAGTATTGGAAGAAGCCACTTCTTCCAAGATGGACTCAATAGAGTGACATGAACAAAAATATATAAAAATAAATAAATAAAAAATATATATAAATAATAATAATAATAATAATAATAATTCAGAATGTGAAAACCTCTTTGAGGCCCATATTTTGTTTCTTTTTAGATTGTGAAATGGAGCTTGTCAATCCTAGGGCAGGGTCTTCTTCAGGTGTTCCCTTCTCCATCTACCCTTCCTCGCTTGAACTTCTAAATTGCTCAATGGACTTAGTGGGAAAAATAGGTACATTTTCAAAAAATGTAACCTTCCTCCTCTTTCCTACAGGATCAATCTTAGACTGTTTCTCTCTTTGCTTCCTTGTCCGAGGGGATGGAGGTCCCTGTGGTGAGGAAGAAATTTATTTTTGAGAGGATTCAATTTCAATTTCATGTTCAGAACTTTCAATTTTTATTTCTGCTTCAGATTCAGGTCCTTCAACCTCTACCTCTTCTTTAGATCCAGGGCTTTCACCTGCCTATTCCTCAATCAACTCATTCCATAAATGAAAAAACCTATCAAAGCTTCTAGGGTTTTCCATGAAGTGATGTCTACATATAATATTGATTAGGCCATGGTGTTTGGGAGACCCTTTCCATGCTTGGTACTTTTTGGCCATATTTACCAGCTCCTGATATAAATATAGAGGCAGATTTACCTTCAGTTCAGGTTTTGAGCGGTCCTGATGAAGATTGGTTAAAATTTGCATATGATGTCCTGAGAGGACAGGGAATTGCCCATCACAGGTCAAAAACCTAATGACCCATATTGCAAATTCATTCCAAGGAGGTTGTAAACTTGTTCTTTTGACCCCCTTGCAGATATTATTACTCAATATAAACTCAATGGGCCTATTCTCATTTCCCTTGAATTTATTTACAAGTTCAACTAAAGTATTTTTCCCTCATTTTCTAATTTGAACCCCATGCAATGGCAATTC
This sequence comes from Wollemia nobilis, assembly GCA_028583015.1. NCBI lineage: Eukaryota > Viridiplantae > Streptophyta > Pinopsida > Araucariales > Araucariaceae > Wollemia > Wollemia nobilis. The sequence continues at coordinate 5,144,573 of JAQPPZ010002230.1, read as the reverse complement.
AGTAACCTAGCTGAGAATTAAAGGGCTTACCTAGATGGTCATGCCACTGATATGAATTTGGTTGCTGTGGAAGATACGTGTGAACTCAGCAGCCAACCCTTTTGAATACCCATCCAACTTGCACAAGAAGGGCAAAAATCCCCTTTCAGTAAAAATTTGCATGCATTCCCCATATTTTTGCAAATAGTCTATGTTATCTGGCTCAATTTTATTAATTCTATCCTCCCATTATCAATGATTGGGGTTCTGCATATCTTAGGTCTAAAAATTTTATTGTAGGTTTTTCTCAGCTTTAGAATACTTGAGTCTGTAAAGAGTAATGCTCGAGGGTGAAGAGTAAATGAGTGCACTACCAGAATAAATTCCAAATGTGCTAGGTAATGTGAACTTGGTACGTGGTGGAAATTCATTGCATGTAGAAGTTACCATCAACCGGATGTTACTGCATGTCATCATATAATTGCAGCTACCAAGAGTGATATGGGATAATTAAATTTTTACGAGAGTCCTCCTTTTCAACAGGCTTTAAGTTGTGTTCCATACTGGTCACATGCAACAATTTTTGAAACTCCATGCCCCCTAAAATATTTGCTTTGGAACTCGAGTTTGAAACCTGCGTTCCAAATACGATTTCCAACCCAATTGGTGCAAAACCTTCGGAAATTTTAATTTATGACTTTTTAGCCACGTGATTCCGGAGATTAATGAATTAAACTTTTTGTTAATTCATTCCAATCGATTTTATTGCATAGTCCATTCTATAGCATATACCCTTTTCATTCTGAAACTAATTCTAAATCTTCTTCATTCAAAAACTTGTTATGTGCAGCAGGTTCGTTACAGAACAATACCTTTCAAGAGCATTTGAAGAGCCTTTTCTGCCTTAGACTACCTTGATAACTTTTTGGAACCAGACCTTATGTATTCTTTATACTAACTAGGGATATCATACACTACGTAATAAATATTTACAATATTAAAATAGAAAAAGGCACATACCTGAAGAAATAATTCCATATACATTTTGTACAAATGTTGTTTTCTGCTGATTTTAAGTTGACTCCTCAGAGTGTAACATGTGCAATCTGGAAAACAGTGAAATAGAGGTGAGAATGAGTGGAATAGTAAATAGTGAAACAATGGTGAAAATGAATAGAATGGTAAATAGTGAAACAATGGTGAGAATGAATGGAATGGTGGTGGGTCCGTGAGGCAAACATGCCAAAAAAACCAGTTTTCATGTAATCGGCTTCGAGATTGAGGTCTTCAAGAATTCAAAAATCCACCAACATAGGTGATGTGGAAAAGGAAGAAGGAACTGCACATGTTGATACCCTGTAGGTGGAAGAAACTATAAGTGCCAAGGGCACGGATAGTGAAACAGATATGGCTATGCCTAAAATGTCCCTCAATTACTCATCATACACTCAGAAGACAGAACCATAACAAAGGAAGTAGGGGGACACACCACTATTGCAGAAATGCCTGCACCACTTGTAGATTATCCTGATTTTGAGGAAGAATCTATAGCAGTTGAGGAAGGGGAGGATAATTTAAGCACCGAAGAGGAGAATGAAATGGATATAAAAACTTAGTTGCATGCAACCAGGAGTGTAATTAAAACATAGACAGGATGGATTGAACAAAGTGAAGCTTCTTTGAAGGAAAAATATGATATTATTGCTAAGTTATGGCAAGAGATAGAGGCTATAAAGGATAGACTCAAACTTCTGGAGTAGCATACTCCTAAGTCTAACTCTGGAGATGAATTAGCCAATATTATGTTGAACTTGGCTGGTGATGCAGCCTTATCTAAGAGGAACTCACCAATTAGGGCAACAATTGAAGAGGAAGAAGTTGCACAAGCACCACAATAGGTTGAAGATAGAACAAAGGATGAGCATCTAGGGACACAACAGATAACCGAATAAATAACATCTACATAGGGAGAAATAATAGTACAAGAAGAGGTAATTCCATAGTCTCCTCAAAATCATGTTAATTTGAATGCATTTGAGATTGAACTAGTAGAAATTGTAACACAGACAAAGCCCCCTGTAATTGAAAATGTGGATGTAGGCATCCAAGTTAATGTCATTCCATAAATGCAACCAATAGTTAGGTCACCAGAAATAGTTACATTAACAAAATATAATGAATATGTGGCATATTGGATGGCAAGATATCATCAATTAGAAGGAAAGGTCTCATCATTACATACCTTAACAAAAGAGCTGGAAAAAAAAAATTCAGAAATTAAAAATTGAAGGAACAAGTGTAGGATGTATGCCAGATTGCAGAGTGTATGGTTCAGTGTCGGAGGCTAGCAAGATTCTACAACTTAATGTTGAAAGAAAAATACCTTTGTTGGAAAACGATGAGGATCACCTCTGGCCTCTCTCATAAATTGGAAACACCTAGTGAGTTTCTGGAAGCTTTTTGATAAAGTTCTACAGAACACCAGAATTTGCTATGTGAATTGTTCCTACATAATTTCTTCTTGCCAACCGAAGTTATCTTCTTTCCCCACATTTTTACTAGTGATCTTCAGCTTAAACCTTTTCAGTCTACACTCCAAAATCAAATATGTCGGGAGTAGGAAAATAAAATCAACAAAGCCATGGAATTACAGGCATTTTTGCTCATTAGGCCTATTCACCTAAACCATAGGACCTCCACAAGTGAGCACTATACTCTAATAAGGGATGATAGAGTAAGAAAAATGTATTTGGGGAACTTGCAAAAATGCATAGATGGTTTTCAAACATTTTATGCAACATATTTTACTGATGCTTTATCAAATTGCAAAAACAGATGGACAAAGTTACCTATATCACTACAGAAGAGAGAACCCATCTCACAAAATAAACTAATGTGGTCTAGAAGAAAGGAAAAATGTATAATCCATATCATATTTGAGGTAAAGGAGCAGTGGATCGGTCTCAGGTACATGAATCCAACAATTATCATCTTTTTTCCATATTTCTTTGATAATGATCCTCAATTAGACGATCAATTCCAAGAGTGGCTCAGGGAAATCAAAGAGCACAAAGGATATTACAAAGTTGGAAGCAGACTGTGGAAATATGTTGAGCGCTATCTTGACATAGATCTTTGTGTTGTTGTAGCAGAACAGAATGCATGAGGACATGCATTACAATAGGTTGGGGGGAAATGATGAGGCAAAACATTGCCTCATACAAAGACTGCTTTTGATAACTTTTTAAACTATATGGAACCAATTATGATATAATTTTGTACTAATTTTAGTGATACTATGAATTATATTATGATGTTTGCATATTGGAATGATAAAGTACATATGACCTATTTTGACTGTTTATCTATGTTTTATAATTTGTTTCAGTTGTATTATTTAGTATATTTTGCATTAAGTTAATGTTGTAATATTAAGGTACTGCTACCTATTTTGTTTTGTGCTTCTTTCATAAGATTTCCCCACCGTTTAACCATTTTAAATAACCAAAAGGAGCCAAAAATTTGTCAACATTTTGACTGTGTAGAAAACATGAACTTTTCCATACAAATTCCAGCCAGCTATACATATACAACATGGCTTGGAATTTGTCCACTCCAGCTTATGCAAAATATGGAATCAGTATTCTGGGAACTTATGGAGACTATTTCCACCGTCACAACTATTCTTATTCACTTCTAGAGCATGAATTAATATAAACTCTATTCTGCTGCCTTATATTCCAGAGCAGCTTCGAAATAAGTGCAGAAGCAATAGTTTGGGTCAAAAGCACATTTAATTGCAATAGAGGGTGGTAAACGGTGGTTGTAGCTATTTTAGGGATATCCCTATATTTTCCAACACCTGTCCCTCAATGGATGAAGCCCAAAAGATGGAATGGATAAGAGATAATAGACCTAATCCTTGCATTATGGGAAATAGTCTTGTAATAGTTGTAACATTCCTACATGGCAACACAAAACCTTATCAATGTTGTACCCTAATTGTATAAATAAAATGCTCCCATTTGGTTGAGCATATATAAGAATATAGGAAATAAGTGATAATATTTAGAACTATTTTAAGTGTTGTAACTGTTTGCAGCAACACAGTAGCCTGCATATCTTCCCTTGCACTACTATCATGCTGCTGAGAATGAAATAAAGGTGCAATATTTGACATTCATGTGTGATTCTAAGTTGAGTGTGAAGATTTAATAGTTTAAAGCAAGTTCATTTTCTCTCTTTTGGTTCAGTAAGCAAGGGCCACTTCCAGGCTCAGAAGAGGGTTTATACCTACCAAAATTTTGCTAATTTCTAGCTACAGCAGGTCAGTAGAGATCTGACAGTTTTTGCATGGCTAGTGATTAGGATAATGTGGCATTTGAATGCATGGTAGGTAACTCATATAGGGTAGAATTTAACACAGTACTTTTTGTTTCTAATTTATTTTAGAATTTGTAATATTTCCATAATTTCTTATCATCCTAATTTGTTACAAATTGTACAACTTTATTTATCAATTTTTGAATGTTATCACTTTATCTCATTTCCATTTCAGAAAGTAACATTGTTTTCTGGAATTTCATAAAGTTTCATTATTTACCAGTTTGAATGTTAATGCTACAATTTCAATTTAGTAATTTCCTATCAATTAAATTCTACTATTTTCAGCTTTGCAATAGTTTAGTTTTATTTTTTTGCAATAGTGTGAATTTAAATTCTACAAGGATAAGTAGGAGTTCAATTTTAGTTTTTAGGAGTAAGAAAGGAGACCCCAAACACCCCAATCTCTAACTGTTCCATGAATGAAGCCATGATCTAAATGAACTAAAATTCAGTCTGTTAAACCCTGCTTTCGTATATAGCCTTGGACACTGTCGTGGATTGACATATAAAGATTAAATGGTGAAAATTTTATGACACTCATCAAGGGACCTAAGGTTAGAATTTTAAATTTTCTTGGGAAATGGCTTTTACCATTCACTTTTGGTTCTCTCATATTGGGAATCCCTCTTACTATGTGTCACATGTGATGATGTTTGTGCTAAGGTGGCCTTCTGCTGTTATTCCACCTCTTTTACTCTCTCCTTCCTTTTTGCCAAGTGGAGGCAGTCTGGTTGTTTTAAGTCACCATTGATCTTGTTAGCCGTACTACTAGGTTGGTTCTAGATGGTGCTACACACAATAGGGAGCAGAATTTGCTAGTTCAATAAATTCATCACTTTCTAGATGAGGATGAATTCTTACCTCGTATTCAGAATGGGTTTAGTGCAAAGGCATTGCCTGCTCCTTGAAATAAGGTTATCAAGGTGATCATGGATTTTTTTACGGTGGATTCATCGTATGAGATTGTGTAGAATTTTCATGCTATGTTCCTTAATCACCTTCGTAGGCAGAGGTGGATGAATATTCCATTTTTCTTGTTTGACTCACTTTGCAGATCTATGTTAGTTGTGCATAATGGCAGAGGTAAGGTTTCTTTACATCAGGGTCTGGCACTTCTATTTTTTGAGCATACTGCACTGGAAAATGGCGTGGCTATTGAAGATATTTTGAACTCTCTAAATTCCCTCCCTATTCTAGTTCCTGGTGACCCTTTATCGACTTCTGTTGATGGTTCTAGTTATGAAGCTGAGATGGTGCACTCTTCCTCCTTGGGTTCAGGGTCGGAGAAAATGAACGTAAAGGGCTTTGATTCTATTAAGGGTGTGTGGGGTACTGTGGCAAGAAAAGTATCTATTGATGGTGGGGATATCCCATTGGTTCCTCCTACCTCTTTTTTGGTTGAGGTGAGCCCCTCTATGGGTGATTGTAGGGAAAGAGGTGGGGTTTGCAAGTCAGTTCGGTTGAGTGGTAAGAAGTGCAAGTTGATGTAGGCCTCTTCCATATCCAAGATGGTTGATGTGGACGATGTGGTGGAGGTCCTCCCTAGACCAGTGGCTAAAGACAAATCTATTGATGAGATGTATTCTCAGGGTAATTTTATTGTTAGGAAAAGTGCCTTTCTCCATAGTCTTTGCCTTATGGAGATTAAACAACGTGTTGTTTGGAGTTCAATGAAAATGGCGTTGGACAATGCTGAGGAGGTGGCCCAAATATCTAGAGGTATCATTTTTGAGTTTAACTCTTTGATGTAGAACCACCTCGGTTCACTCACTGGTCATCTCGGGGTTTTCTGGCATTGTTGGGTCCCTCTATTTTTCTGTGTGTTTGGTTTATGCTCTATGTTTTTGGTGTTTGGTTTTGTTGTACAAGGTTGAGGGGTCCCTTTCAAAACCCTCTTTTCCCTTAATATTACCAAAAAAAAAATCAATTTAATATATTTATTTACTAATTAAAAAATTAAGTATATTTTTTTGTGTGGTTTTTATTAAAAATTGTTTTCATCAAATATATCAAATATTACATTTTTTATTAGGTAAATGAAATTGGTCTTGTATTTTAACTAAATATATTTTTATTAAAATTACTATGTCTCCTCCATCAACTCTTGATATCATTTTTATTAAAAGATAAAATCACTCTTGGTGAATTTTTTTCTAAAATTTAAATTTTGTTATGATCTACATGATTGGTTAAATCACTTGTTACCTTTTTTATGAATAATGTTATTTTTGATTTAATATTCACATCCATTTTTCTCGACAATAATAATAATAATTTTTGAATTCCCTCAAATGATATATATATAATCATTTTTAATGGTAGTCAATTTCGTAAGAAGTGACTTAATCTCAATATTGTTGTTACTTGAAGTTTTGTATAATTATAAATCACTAAGTATTATTTTATCTTTATTATTTTGAAAAACACTACCTCTACTAACTTCTTTTATATATATTTTTAGAAATGATATTAAAACAAATTTTGATTAATTCATGTTCTCAACATGTTTATTTTATCTTTTTATCAATGTTAAATATTTTATCTCAACTTTATCATCATAAATAACCCTTATATATTTACTTAAATCCTTTAACCAAGAACCAAGCATCAAACACATATTTTTCCACACTTGAGACTTTGGATAAGAACCATATATATAAATATTTTGTAAGAGTCAAAAGTACTAGACATGGGCATGATTTTAAAGTTTATTTTTTTTTTTTGAAAAATTTGAAAAAAACTTGTATTAAAACAAAGATCAATTACAAATTGGGAAGGGAATTTTCCCAGCCGAAATCATAGAGAACACAAGCTTACAATAGAAAGGAAGATTTGCAATGGGGCCAAATCTCCTGAACCATTAACTAGCTAACAGTGGGATCAGATTGGTCAGTAGATGCAACTTGTTGCGATATCGCGACACACTTACCCTCTTCTCCTTTGGCCGCGAAAAAGCAACATGTCGCGATATCGCGACACTTTTCTCCTTTGGGCGCGAAAATGCAACATGTCGCGATATCGCGACACCTTTTCCTCTTCTGTCCGTGACATTGCAACATGTCGCGATATCGCGACACTTTTTCCTCCTTTGGCCGCGACGAAGCAACATGTCGCGAAATCGCGACACTTTTTCTCCTTGGGCAGCGACGTTGCAACATGTCGCGAAATCGCGACACCTTTTCCTCCTTTTGCCGCGACGCAGCAACATGTCGCGATATCGCGACACTTTTTCTCTCTTGGCCGTGGAGATGCAACATGTCGCGATATCGCGACACTTTTTCTCTCTCGGCCGCGACGAAGCAACATGTCGCGATATCGCGACACTTTTTCTCTCTCGGCCGCGACGAAGCAACATGTCGCGATATCGCGACACTTTTTCTCTTTCGGCCGCGACGGAGCAACATGTCGCGATATCGCGACACTTTTTCTTTCTCGACCGCGACGAAGCAACATGTCGCGATATCGCGACACTTTTTCTCTTTCGGGCGCGACGAAGCAACATGTCACGATATCGCGACATCTTCCCTCCATTGACCGCGACCAAGCAACATGTCATGAAATCGTGACATCTTCCCTCCCTTGGCCGCGACCCAGCAACATGTCATGATATCGCGACACCTTTCCTCCCTTGGCCATGACCAAGCAACATGTCATGATATCGTGACACCTTTTCTCTTACGGCCGTGACGAAGCAACATGTCACGATATCATGACATCTTCCCTCCATTGACCATGACCACGCAACATGTCATGAAATCATGACACCTTTCCTTCCTTGGCCGCGACCAAGCAACATGTCGCGATATCATGACACCTTTCCTCCCTTGGCCGCGACCAAGCAACATGTCACGATATCGCGACACCTTTCCTCCCAAGGCCATGACCAAGCAACATGTCACGATATCGTGACACCTTTCCTCCCTAGGCCGCGACCAAGCAACATGTCACGATATCGTGACACCTTTCCTCCCTTGGCCGTGACCAAGCAACATGTCGCGATATCGCGACACCTTTCCTCCCATGACCGTGACCAAGCAACATGTCACGATATCGTGACACCTTTCCTCCCAAGGCCGTGACCAAGCAACATGTCACGATATCGCGACACCTTTCCTCCCATGGCCGTGACCAAGCAACATGTCACGATATCATGACACCTTTCCTCCAGTGACCGTGACCAAGCAACATGTCACGATATCATGACACCTTTCCTCCCTTGGCCGCGATGAAACAACATGTCGCGATATCACGACAACTTTCCTCCCTTGGCCACGACGAAGCAGCATGTCACGATATCACGACACCTTTCCACCCTTTGCTTTTTCTTTGATCATTAGCTCAGGGACCTTTCAAGACCCTGCCTAATCACCTCATCCTCAATAGCCATGTCACTGTGCAACTGAACCCCTACCTCCTTCTCGAGCACCCATCTTAGCCAGGAAGTCGGCCGCTTTGTTTAAATCTCTACTCACGTAGACTGGAATCACATCATCTAATTCCCTCCATAATTCCTTAATTTGAGTGACAAGAATCCTCAACCTCCAAGCTTTCAAGGCAAAGTTCCTCATGCAATCTAGAGCTCCAACCATTATTTGAGAATCTGATTCAAGGATTATCCTCCTGTGGCCTTGTTTAACTGCCCAAATAGAAGCAGATTTGATAGCTATGGCTTCTGCTTCATTGTTTGTAGCTCTTCCCAAGCCTTGCAGTTCCCAATAGAGCACTGTTCCAACATGATTACGGCAAACCACTCCAATTTCGGCTCTACCCGGGTTGCCTTTTGCAGCTCCATCAGTATTAATTTTAATCCAACCTTCTAGGGGTGGTTTCCAACTAGCTCTGATCTGTCCCTCTTGCACTTCAACTCCTTCTTCCCTTGCCCCAATCACAACCTGAGTTTCCTCTTTAGCATAGACGGCCACAGTTTCAGAGACTTTGCTCCAAATGACCTGCCAAACTCCATCTAACGAAGAAAAAGTTTCTCTAAAAATTCTAGCATTTCTCTCCAACCACACTTGCCACCAAATAAAGTTTAATCCAAGCTCCCAACCAAGACGAAGAGCTTTAGATTTAAATCTACCCCTCTTCCATCTTTCCCAGATATTAATCCGATTCAAGTCACCATTAACTTGAATTTTAAAACATGAAAACCATCTCTTCCAGATTTGACGCGTGAAAGGGCACTCAAACATCAAGTGGTCAGCTGTTTCCTCGCTCTTGTAGCATAAGACACATTGGGAAGGACCGATGATTCCTTTACATCTGAGGTTATCAAAAGTGAGAATTCCATTGTGCATGAACTGCCAGGCAAAAAAGTTAACTTTCAGCCAACCTTTGGGATGCCAAATCTTTCTCCAATCCTCAACCTGAAAAGTATTCGGGGAGGCTTTGGAAGGATCTTGTCATATCCGTCCTTCACCGTGTAGACACCAAGGCTCCCATAGCCCCAAGCTAATTCATCCTCCTCGTCTCTACCTGTGAGAAATATTTCTGTCAAGATTTTAGTCATGATGGGTGCCAAATCCGGAGGGATTGAAATTGGCCACTCATCCAACTTCTTAAACTGCTTAAACTTGTAATCCCCCAGCTGCCTAGTGGTGAAATAACTTTCAATTTGGACCCATCCCTTGGTTTCAATGGCTGCTTTTATTGGTTGCAATTCAGGAAAATCAACAATGATAGGTGGGTATTGATCCCAAGAATCTGTCCAGAAACGTGCCTTCTCCCCTCTCCCCACTTTCCAAAATAATCGATCTTTTACTACCTGAGATCCTAACTTGAGAGCCTGCCACACTAAGGATCCAGTACCATCCAAAGGGAAACGACCCACCTCATTTGGGTTAACATGTCCCAAATATTTACTGGTTAGGATTCTACTGAATAAGGAAGTTGGCTGGGAAATCCACCTCCAATAAAGCTTTCCAGCCAAAGCTTTATTGTTTATCTTGGATCTTCTCAGACCCAAACCTCCTTTTACCTTGGGTTGGGTTACTTTGTCCCAACCAACTAAGGCCCATTTCCTCTCTCCTTTTACTCCTTCCCATAAGAATTTTCTAGCCATCTTGTCCAACTCTTTCCATATAGTATGTGGGGCAGCCAGGATAGAGAATTTATAAATTGGCATGGCCTGAATGACTGACTGTAAAAAAGTTAATCTACCCCCATAGCTTAACCATTTGTGAGACCAATGATTAATTCTATCCTTGATACAATCCAAAAGATTCCTCCAGATATCTATTTTTAGTTTTTTGAAGTGCAAAGGAACCCCCAAGTAAACCACTGGGAGAGAAGTCCTTGTGAATCCCAAGATCTCTAAAACTCTGTCCCGAAGCCTCTGATCAAGATTGAAAAAGACCACTTTGGATTTTTTATCATTGATGACTTGGTTTGTAGCCCTAAGGTAGACACTAAGAGTATCTCTGATCATTCTTGCTTCCCTGAAGCTGGCCACTCCCACCAATCCAGTATCATCCACAAACTGTAGGTGAGTCAAAACTTCCTCACCCACCTTGATACCTGTTAGCAAACCTTGTTGTCTTCTCTTCAAGAAAAGTCTACCTAGTCCTTCAGCCAATATGAGAAACAGGTAGGGAGAGCAGGGATCCCCTTGACGAAGGCCACGAGTGGCTCCAAATGGTTGCGAGGGAAGACCCTTGATTAACACTGAGTATGTCGGAGTAGAGACACAACTCATGACCCATTCTATCCAATCCTGAGAGAAACCAAAGGCTGCCATCATCTTTGCCAAGAAGCTCCACTCCACCCTATCATAGGCCTTTGACATATCTAATTTTATGAACATTCCTTTATTGCCAGATGTTTGCATTGAATGGATTGCCTCCTGAGCTAGAACCACCCCATCCAGGATCTCGCCTACCCTCTACAAAACCCCCTTGCTCAGAGGAGATAATGTTATGTAAAAGAGGTTTTAGCCGCTCAGCCATTACCTTTGTGATTATTTTATATATCACATTGCATAAGGCAATAGGTCTATAGTCTGAAATATGGACCCCCTTCTCCCCTTTTGGAATTAAGGTGATGAAAGTATGATTTAATGCTTTAAGCATTCTTTTATTACCTCTGGACTCCTCTATAACAACCATTACATCCTCCTCCAAGTTATCCCAAAAGGCCTGAAAAAACTCAATTGGAAAGCCATCAGGACCTGGAGTTTTTTCGGTGCTCATTCCAAAGACCACATCCTTCAGTTCCTCTCTATCAATGGGTTTGAGAAGGGACTGATTTTCTTCTTCAGAGATAACAGAAGGTATGACAACAATAACGTCGTTTTGAGCCTCTTCATCTTGCACCATACTTTCCTTAAAAAGTTCAGAAAAATAATCCATTGCATGTGAATGCATACCTGGAAGAGTATCAAAGGAGTGTCCGTTCTCATCTTGAAGGGCTTCCATGTTATTCATCTGTCTCCTAGCACAAGCAGTCCGATGGAAAAATTTGGTATTTCTATCACCTTCTAATAGCCAAGTGGTTCTTGCTCTCTGTTTCCAGAAGGTCTCCTCTTGGTTGTCAATGTCCTCAACCGCTTTACGCAAGGCATCATCCTCGGCTTTGAGCTGCTCAGTAATTGTTCCTTCCCTAAAGTGTTTTTGAACCTCATCCCATCTGGCCACCAAAGGAGCTTTTTGGACCTGGAAGTCTGTCTTGTTAGCTCGCCTCCAAAGTTTCAGTTGAGCTTTGACATAATGAAGTTGTTTGTGGAATCTAAACATTGTTGTCCCATAGGCTGGGCGGCCTTCTTCCCACCACTGTGGAATTTGCTTTCGAAGTTCCTCTTTTTGTAACCAAAAATTCTCAAATTTAAATGGTTTGTGATGCTGCCCTGTCTGAGTCCCTCCTTCCAACAAAATGGGAAAGTGATCTGAAACAGGACCCTCCAAAATCTAAAATTTTGTATTCCATTTTACAAATGCCTCCTCTGAAACCAAAAAATGGTCTAACTTTACCTTCTTGCTATGTGGCTCCCTCCTCTTATTAGTCCAAGTATAGTTGGTTCCAGGGCCTTTGATATCCACTAAGTGTAAAGCCTGGACTTGGGCAATCATAAGTCGATCCCCTGGGTCCAAAATTGGGGTTCCCCCTTCCTGATCTCTAGAGGATAATTTAGCATTGAAATCTCCAGCAATAATCCAGTCTAAATCTTCCCTTGAGATTCTCATGTTATGCACAACTTTCCATTGAAGCCGCTGACCATCAAGGTTTTGAGCCCCATAAAAATTTGTGATTAAAACATGTTCAGCTGTGACATTATTCCTAAAATGTGATGTGAGAACACCCCTCCAGGCTAGATGTTCTATTGCAGTCCATTCAAGAGAGTTCCAAAGAGTAACAATCCCCCCTGAGGCACCTTGGGCAGCCACATCCATATGACCAACACCCCTCCAAATTTTGTTAACTGTTTTACACATAAGATCTAACGACATTTTTGTCTCCTGAATAAGCAAAAAATTTGTTTTGCATTTTTCTAAGAGTCTTCGAACAGCAGATTGATGGGTTCTACTGTTTAAACCCCTAACATTCCATGATTGTATAATCATTAGTTACCTTGAGAGCAGTAAGAATCTATTGGCCTCACCGATCCTCCAGTGATCAGTTTGTCTCCTTGAACTGCTAGCAATTCCTTATTTGATTTTCTACCCACTCCTTGAGAGTTGCCATTCTTTGATCTCTTTTCCACCTGAGTTATCCCTAAAGTTGGCCTTTCTCTATTCTTTTCTGCTATTCCCATGCTTACATCCTTAATCATTGGCTGCTCTTGGTTATGAACTATCAATGCCCCAACACTCTCTGACTGCGGTAACCCACTGTGGTCAATTACCTGCTCTATGACGGGGGGAGAAGAAAGAGGAGCTTGAACGTGGATGTTATTATTTTCACTATTACCATCCACTCCTTCCATGAATTGTTCCTCTTGGTCCACTAGTGTCTTGAATATCTCATACCTATTGGCGGGCTTGAGTTGGGTTTGCTCTTTGCCATATTTTTTCTTTTGCCTTCTCCTTCTTTTGGGCTGTTCAAAACCATCTCTCTGAGCTTCATTGCCCTGGGAAGTACTGGCTTGTTCTTTGTTTGTTGTTGCCTTACCCTCCTTAGGAAGATTTGACATTCCTAGAGGAGCCTCCATTTTTGTGTTCATATTATTTGGGCAAAATCGGGCCAAATGCCCGTATTTGTGGCAAACTCTGCATCTAAAGGGCAGAGCCTCATAATCCAGCTGTTGAATCCATGATAGTCCTGCAAGTTCAAGTTCCACCTCTACTAGTAGAGGCTGGCTAAGATCCATTTCCACACATATTCTTGCGTAAACAGTTGTGTTCCCTTCTATTGTGTCTTTGGAGACACCCAAATGTCTTCCAAGGGAATTACCGATCATCTCCAAAACTTGCTCGCTCCAAAATTCCATTGGAAGTGCATACAGTCGGATCCAGACCGGGACAACAGTGGGTTCAATTCGAGGATCGAATCCCACTCTCCAGGGTTGAACAAATAATCCTGCCGGACCATAATTCCTCTTTTCTGATTCGAAAGCCCTATTTCTATCGGCCAGAGAAGAAAAACTAACAATAAAATACCCATTGCTAATAAACCACAAAGAGTACTCACCATGAGGCTCCCAGTTTTGCCGGACCCGGGAGTGCAAAAAATTTAGGGTAGGGCGAATACCCATGAATTTGCAGATCAAATCGTGATTGGCTCTGTATAGGACTGTTTCTTCGACCATCCTTGGCTCAATGACAATCTTGGGCCGTGATTCGGACTGTGGCAGGCATCCATTAACTCGATGCGCTGTTGATCTGTTTCCCGCAGCCGTAAAGAGCATTTTAAAGGCAGTTCTTTGAGCTTCGTCAGTCTTGGTTGGAGATTTATCTTTTAGCATATCTGCATAAGAGCTATTTCTCCCTAGGAGAGGATCCGGAGAAGTCCCCATTGGACCCTCCTGGGGCAGCAATCTTGCCTTCAGATCCACAGTAACCAGAAATCTCTTCGGAAACCCAATAGATGCCCTAGATTTTCCTTAGCTTCAGAAACCCTAGTTCATCGCCCTTTCCTCCCGTCGCTAGATTTAATATTCATCAAACCGAACCAATTTTAAAGTTTATTTTAAAAAGTCTTTTATTCCTTATATTTCAACAAATAATGGTACCATAAATCCTCCATATAATGGATAATTTTTTGGCTTTAAAATAATTAATGGAATATTTCTTCAACTATTTCACTATTTAGGGATCTCTCTAATACATTTGGATTTAAAAAAGCAACCTCAAATAGTGTAAATAGTAAACAAATGGATAAAAAAGAAGACAATGATCTAATATTTCTATGTCATTATTAGACAACTTAAAAGATCTATGATATCTTTTATAAATATTTTCATCTCTAAAAAAATTATTTTGGATTAAATTTTATGTTTAATATTTAGTATAATATTTAAAATTTTAATTGCATATAACACTTAATACTATTTTAAATACATTTTTTTTCTTACATAAAAATTTAAAAATATATAATTTTTGTGTATCCATCAAATAATATTTATTTATTTATTTTAGATTTGGTTAGTGTGAGAAACATTTACAACCAACCAAGGTTAGTGCAGGTAATCCCCATCCCACCATGACCTCTCATAAGCAAAATATTTGAGCTTATCAATGGGAAATTTAACACACAACCACACAAATGCACATGCCATGGTTTGAATTTTGGACCTCTCGACGAACCAAATCCCAAACTGTTGCTTTGTCCCAAAGACATATCCGTTAAATGATATTACTAATGTGAAAACCTTAGTTCCTTATGTTACTTTACAAAATATTTGTATTATATAGTTGTTTTTTATTAGTTGATAAATAGGTCAATATTTACTAATTTTAATAACAATATTTCTATGACCTTTGTTAGAAAGGTATACAAATAATTAAGTTGTTATATCTTATTGTATTTGAATGCCCATCCAATGAATATTTTCATAGGTTTAATGGATTGTTTTCCCTTGTCCTTGTGTCCATCATCTTTTATAGAATGGTCCCAAGTAAAAATATGACTAGACTTTCAATTAGATCAAATAATTATTACTCAAACCTATAAAAAAGATGTCTTAGTGTTTAAAGAAGATATAAAAGAATGATGGATGAAGTGTTAGAAATGGTTGGTTAAATATATAAATCAAATTTTAAGATAATGATTGATGATAATTAAAGAACAAATTTTGTAAATATAGGTTATGAGCATTATAATATCCATCAAGCTACCAAATATCAATGCTATTACTCTTTAAATTTAATGTCAGATAAAAAAAAAAACAAACAAAAATCCTTTGTTATAATTATTGTGTGGTACATTAGTGGTATTTTACTTCGTGAATGTGCCAATTATATATAATATTTTATGCTTACTATGTTAAAATGTTGTTTATAGATTACCAACTTTCTAAGGGTCAAAACATATAGATATTTAAAGGATGATGATGGTTATAGGATTTTGGACAGAAATGTAGGTCTTTTGAATATAACCTATAAAAATAGTATCTTATTTAGTCTAGTTTTGGATATTTTCCTATTATCAAATAACATGGACCATATTGTAGAAAAAACCAGAGACGTGGTGGTTGATGTTGGAAGATACAATAATTTGGTTTTATTGGTCAAGTTTGACAAATAATGATGTAACCCTATGGATAATATTTAATGTAAGAATACAAGTAATCTTATGTAAGCCTATGGACAACATTGTTGTCTTCACCCTTGGTAGGATTGGTTAAGACACCTTGATGTGTAACCTTAACTAAAGTTTTAAATTAACTTGATTTAACCTTGAGTCTTATTCCAGCCTTAGCTAATGTAATTATAATTGTAATTTGTGGATTAGGTATCTACAATAAATTTCCTCCAACCACTACTATTTTATGGTATAGTGTGAAGTGTACTATTCTTGAGCTATTATTATGGTTTCCCACCTTAAAGACCTATCCATATTATTTCATTCTATTTTGTATGCTTGATATTTAGATTTAGCTTATCCATTTTCTTGGGTAGGATCTAATGCATGGAAAAATTCTCCAAGCCACTTCATAGGTTATTTGATTGGTCTGATAATATTTTATGCTACATTGGTGGGAGGTGATTGATTAACAAGTTATTTTCTAGAAAAGGGTTATATAGGGAAATCATGGTAGATATGGATGAATTGTCTTTATTTTTATTCTTTATGAAATTTCAAGGAGATCCTACTTCATCATTTTTGGTGATTTTCCAATTTGATTCCTATTTTTTTACATAAAAAATGCATATTTTATTCTAAAATTTGAAATTTGAAATTAAAAAATAAAAGAATATTTCATTGAATATTCTACTAATTGGCAAAAAATTTCAAAATTTAAGGGGTAGAAAGTTATCATGCATGTAACAAATTTGGTGTCTTGGGGTATGATTTAGATTTTTTAGGGATAATTTTTTAATGGCCTTTCATAGTAATGCGATTGTAATGGATCTACATTGCAAATGAAAGGTTTGGATTTTGAAATTCAATGTCCTTTATTGGTGTCCTTTTTGTGATCTAGTAAGAGGGATAAATAGTATTTGAGCCATTCTACTTGACAAGGATCTTTCCTACCAACTCCAATGTTGTGAGTTCAACCCATACAAATACTTTTTATGGTGCTCAAAGTAGAAACCTTTTCAATATGCTAAAATAATAAATGCATTGTAATACTTTAACAATATTAAAATTTGAGATTTAGCCCTAATACTAACAACAAGTAAGTGAAGACACTAGCCATTGCATTTTCTCATAAAGATGGATGAAAAATGACTATCAATACTTTCTCAGTGCTAAAAGACATTAAACTTATCTATCACATTGAACCTTCCTATACTTTTCCTATAAAATAATAAAGTATCCTATAGAATATTCTATTTTTGAATTTTAAATTTTGGAGGGAAAAAAAATAAATTCTCAAACACAAAATTAGGAGTCAAGATGGAAAAATCATTAAAAATTTTCAGCTAGGATCCCCTTAAAATTTCACAAGGAATCCACTAGAATTAATGGTTTATTCATATATTTTTATAGTTTTTCCTATACAAATTTTTATGCAATTGAGCAAAATTGCTTTGTTTTAGATTTGCTACTAAATGTGAATACATTAAGGGTGCCCTTAGACTTACATTAATATGTCCATAGGCTTACACATATATGCTCATAGTATTACATAAAAATATGCCCATAGGCTTACATAGAAATATGCTTATACACTTAAATATAAAATAGTCGTAGGCTTAGATCAAGATGCCTGAATATTTACATAGAACTTGCCCTAGGATACACCAAGATAACTCATAGGTTACTTCATTTCTATTAGCCTTGACCTAATAAGGTTAGATTATAAATATTTCAACAAGTATTTATATTGTCCCAAATGAGGAATGATGTCGAGATGCAAATCAAATCATGTACTCCCTAAATTTTTTTTTAAACCAACAAATATGAAGTAGGGAATGCATACACCATTGATAGTGTCATCCACGCCTCAAGAATTTGTCTCCATAGATTTGCTCTTATATTTTTCCACATGTAAGCATGAAAATGATTTTGATTTTGTAGTAGTTGAACATTTTTTTATGCCTATAATGATTCATTGTAAGAAATCCATTTCAGCTAAGGATACTACTAAGCTCTATTATAGTCATGCAAGGCTCAAATTTGTATTACCAAAGGTTATTATGTCTGGTAGGGATAACATATTTTTAAGAATTTTTTGGTCTACCCTATGGAGAATGATGGACACAATGTTGACCATGTTCACAACTTTCATCAAATTGATGGCCAAATATAAGTTATGAATCAATTGATTGTACATCTTCTTTGAATATACAATTTCAAGTATCCATGAAACATGAAATATAAGCATCACCTACATTCAACATGGGTACAATCAAGCTCTATAGAGCTCTACCAAACATAGTGCATATTATTATTTATTTGAGTTCAACATTTGGCTCCCATTGATCTAGCTCTCCTTATGCAACCCCTGGAGTACTACCCTCATGGATAGAAAGAAGTAGGAAAGGAAATAATATTTATGGAATAGATTTAACATATTTAACAATAGGTCCATGATGACTTAGAAAATAAAAATATAAATACAAGCAATACCATGACCAACATCAAGTCCCAAATCAACTCAAGTTGGAGATAAGGTATGGTTACATATTTATAAAGTGAGACTTGTATGATCCCATAGGAAGACCATACATATTTACTATAGACCATAAAAATATCACTAAGAATATGGGAAGGAATGTCTTTAAATTGAATATTTCATATTATCTTGGTTTGAATACAATATTCATTGTTAAACTTCTCAAACCCTATCACCCACCTCTAATGGATACTTATACAGTAACAAAATAGTTAGACATTGAATAATTCAATCCATATAGTTTAACACTAGTAGAGGAGTATCAAATTGTTGACACATGGACTAAGACCACTAAAATATAATCCATTAAAATATATAGAGTGGTAAATGTGGGATAACTTGTTCATTGAGGGCAATGGATCATAGAAAATAAAATAACAAAACAATTTATATACCTAATGTCAAAAATTGATGTAATAGGGACCATCGATTTTCAAGGAAGATGAATGATCTAGGTGTTTGTCAGAGAATCTATCTAATGGAAAGGTTTGTGCACCGAAAGACCTCGATCAACATTGAATAATCATGGAGATCATGAGAACTACAGTGTTCAATCTCCATAGGAGGCTGGTTCCTTGTAGTCCTGAGTAACTATTCCTAAAAGTGTGGGGAAAAGGGTGCTAAAAGAAGTAAATTAAACTATGGGAATAAATTGAAGTGGTATAGATTAAGCAACATAAAGACATGCAATAAAAAGGATCACATAAATAAATAACCAACTACTTAACAAACTAGCTAATTGCACAAACAATCATAGAGTATTTAATCTTAATCTATTGTATCTCAATGAGACCACAAATTCTAGATAAGTAAATGAGTACAAAAAAAATCTAGGATTCAAAATCATCACCATAAATATTTAACATGCTTAAATTAGAAATATACAACCATCAATACATACATTCATACTCCACAAATGAATCGAACTAGAGGCCATATAGTAGTTCGTTTGTATTAAGATGCAATGTCTGTATTTACACATGAATTGTAAATGCTTAAGATCCAACCCATTTTACATTTACATCCTTATATTTATAGATATCTTATAATCCCTTAGAAGTCAAAAAAATAATTGCCTTAGAAGTTGATTACTATTTGTTGGTCACGAATCTGCCATAGGAAAGGATTTTCTATGTCTATGCACCCTAGACCCGGCCAACATTGAAAGGCTGGGAGAAAGAAATGTCTCCCAGACCAATCTCCAGAGAGGGCTGGTTCCCTTACTATTTCTAAGCTTGATTAAGACTAAAGTTACTGGAAAGGAATTATAAATGTGCAGAAAGAAACGGGAAATACACGAAAGAGATGGGAAATATGGCCACAGGCCGAATTTATATGATCGGGGAAAGAAACTCAGCAAGAATCTAACCTCAAGCGCATAAACAACATATAATAATAGAATACAACATAATCCACTTACGACCTTGCGCAGACAACCTTCAAGATTGCATTCCAGAACTCACTTCCTTATTTGCAATATTCAAACTCAGATGCAGAATTGAAATCTAACAACAGATTAGAAAGACGAGCATAACTGAGAAATGCATGAAATAGAAGGAAATCATTAGAAAGACGCTTGCAAAATCAGAGGCCAAATATCTCTTATTTATGCAAAGAACTTGAATGTTTTCAGCAAAATGTCTCTCAAACTCCCGATCCCTCTTTCTGAGATCTACATTGATTTATATAGAAGTCTTGCTTCTTTACAACATTTAAAACTTGCAACGAACTTCCTCGAGATCTACAACATATGCAACGGAAACAAGGAAATGATCCCCTTAAACCAACCTCGGAGAAACCAGAAATTGAATGAAACAAGGAGTCGGTCGTCTTCATTAAATGGTCGTTCTTGAAACATGCTTGAACCGTTAGAAAAATCACGAACAACAGCTTTGGATAATGGAAATATTTAATTCTAGTGGCTTGGACACGTTCTTCTACCTTGCTCGCATTGGAAAGCAGCAAAACATTTAATTTTGGAGTGCTTTTAATCGTTGGAAATCGCAAAACTTCATCGGGCCGTTTGAACTGCTTTCTGGCGTGAAACTGTAACAGGTCGCGAAAACGCGACATGTCACGAAATCATGACGTATTTCTGCTCCATACACTTTGTCACTTTGGAACCGCGAAAACCATCCATGTCACGAAATCGTGACGTATTCGGCTCCTTTGGCTCCTTCGCTACCTTAGCTCACGAAAACGCGACGCGTCGCGAAATCACGACGTTCCGTACCATTATGCTCTTTCTCCGCTCTATTTCCGCAAAAATGTGACAAGGCACGATTTCGCTACAC
The DNA here is from genome assembly GCA_028583015.1 of Wollemia nobilis. NCBI lineage: Eukaryota > Viridiplantae > Streptophyta > Pinopsida > Araucariales > Araucariaceae > Wollemia > Wollemia nobilis. The sequence continues at coordinate 5,123,699 of JAQPPZ010002230.1, read as the reverse complement.
CTTTCTCTCTTTTGGCTTTGTCTCACTTATATGTCACGAAAACAAGACAAGTCGCGCTTTCGCTACGTTCTCCCATCGACATCTTTGTTTTATCTCTGGGTCGCGAAAACCAAACAAGTCACGAAATCGCTACACTATCTACCCGCTGCTCAATCTTCTCTTCTAAGTCACGAAAATCCGACATGTCACGATTTCGCGACAATTTTCATCCACCTTGTACGGTCCTGCTTCTAACCCGCGAAAACATGACACTCTTGCCTCAAGTGGTTCTTTAATCTCCATCATGTCGCGAAATCGTGACAAGTTCTATCTCCTTGGACTTCACTGCTTTTGAACCGTGAAAATTCGTCATGTCACGAAATCGTGACGTTTCGCACAATCTGGCTGCCTCTTTGCTTCCTCTTCGCGAAAACGCGACATGTCACGAAATCGCTACAATTTTTTGCACTTGGTCCTTCCGCCCCAATATGTCACGAAATCGCGACGTTTCCATGTTGCTGGACTTCATCTCCGAAAGTGTCACGAAATCGCGACGACTTTCATGCCTTAAGCTTTTCTTTCCAAATCTGTCGCGACCACGCAACACGTCGCGATTTCGTGACGTCTTTCGCCTTTTGCGTCTTGCTCACTATTCTGTCGCGAAATCACGACGAAATTGATTGTCATCATCCTTTGCTTAGTTATGTCGCGATATCGCGACCATTTCTCTTACTATACTCTATGGCCATTGTAAGTCGTGAAAATCCGACATGTCACGATATCACGACGGTTTTACCCCTTCTCTGTCGTTGACCATTTTGACCGCGATTCTCCAACACGTCGCGATATCGCGACGACTTTGCTGCTTAACCCTTTTCTGCCTTTAGCGCCATGAAACTGTGACACGTCACGAAATCGTGACACCTTTGTGTTTGATTTCTCTCTCCTCAACAGACCCGCGATAACGCGACATGTCGCGATATCACGACGGTTTTGAAACTGTGCTCTCCATGCTGCTTTTTGTCGCGATTTCGTGACAGTCTTCGGACTTAGCCTTTTTTTGCATCAAAACCTGTAAAGGAGTGAGAACTTCAACATCTTATGCATGAATAATCAACAATCAAAATAATGTGGCAAAAATGCCAACATTCTTGGTGGCTCACGGGGTATACAGTTCTATTGTATGCACGAATCCTAGGCCTGAATCCATTGGGCAACAGAGTCAAGAAAAACTGAGAACAGAAAGCTGGTTGATGGGGTACATCTCGACGGACTGCTGCAACAACTCTTGCTGAATTACTGAAAACTCAAGTGAATCTGTATTTGGCTTAGCTGACCAGGTGCTGTAAAAGAATCTCCATGAAAGCACCAGGGGTTGCAAAATGAAAATGAATGAAATAAGTGAAGTGAGGACTATGGAATGGAAATGATAAATGATGGAATAATGGAATGGAGGGAGTGATGCGGTAGATACAGTAACAAAGTGCTTCTGTGCTACCAGCTGCTATGAAAGGGAAATGGAAGTGAATGGAATAATGGAATGGAAGTGGAAGAGATGAAAAATGTGGGATGAACTGTGGATAAATGCTAAAACAACAATGAAGTTAGAAGAAAAGGAAAAGAAGAAACGGGAATAGCAGGAAGGGAAAAAGAAACAACAACAGTGGCTTGATTACTTGCAGAAGAAAAAGGAGTAGGAGAAGAAGGGAATAAAGAGGGGAAGGGAAGAAATAAAGAGGAAGCCACTAACTGCTGGGAAGGAAGAAGAAAAAAGAAAGAAATACGTACCTGCGGGCTCGCATGCAAAAAGAGCCAAAGTTGACAGAGGAAAACAATACTTTTTTTCTCTTTTTCTTTTTTCTCTTTTTTTTTTTTTTTTATGCTATGTACAATAGTTTACGACATGATTTGGCTATGAACTTTCGAGAAAGACACGAGGTTACCCAAACATGGTTATGTCTCGCCGGATCCGATTGTATTTGACTGATCTTCGTAGACTTCTGAGTGGATGATCAGACATCATTGTCACCAAAGACTTGCTCACTATTTGCTTACTCCAAGTGTCCCGAGCGCATCTTGAGACCTAGGCATGATCGATTCGGGTCCCCCAAGTGTTAGTGCCATTATTTGTATTGTGCTCCATCAAAGTATAAAGTTGATCCATGAGAGAGTCTTGACCAACTTGATCAGGGGATAACTTGACTTCATCCTCAGGTTGCTTTGTAATGGAATAACAACCAATTTCGGTCTCCAACATAGCATTGAAATCAAGCATGGAAAACCCGTCTTCCAACTGAAGCTCATCTAAAACCTCATTCATCAAATCAGAACCCTCTAACTCTTCGGTTAGCATGTTAACAGACTGCATGGTCTTTCCTGCTTCATCCAACCTCTCAATATGAAAAGAGGAAGGTTTTTCATTATGAATCCGGAGTCTTTTACCTTTGAAAGGGATCTCCAAGTGGGAATAATCCAATGCAAGGTAACCTCCCAACTTTGCAGTAAACTCTCTGGATAAGCACATACTGAAATACGGTTCTAGATCGACCACAACTATCTCCTGAATGACTGTAATCTGAGGCATAGTGTGTAAAACAATCGGGACATCCTTGATTACACCCACCATTTTCATAGGAGTACCATCTAACCGCAAGACTCCAGGGCTACTTCATGTGTATTCCATACCCATAACTTCACAAACTGCCTTTGGCATGACAGTTGTAGCGGCTCCAGAGTCGATCATGCAGTTATGCACGATCCAACCCTCTATTTGCAATGATAGATAAAACGGGGGTGGTCTATTTTTACCAGTGATAGAAGTGGTTAAGGCTTGAGCATAAATTGTCTGGGTAGGACCCTTCTCACTATCCTTCATAGATTTCAAATATTCTTGCAATAAATCTACCTACCCAGGCAATTGCAATGCATCGTAAAGACTAACCTTAGCTGGGGTCTTCTTCAGTTCTTCGACAATGTTGTATGCAACCGCAGTAGATTCCTTCTTTTCAATGGGGTGATCATATCTGCTTCGATACTGCTGGGTGGCTTCTACTCTCAGCCTCTTTGTCAATGAAGGGTACTTCAGCTTTTCTCTAGCTTGCTCCTCTGCTTCTGATCTTGCCTGTGCAGTTGCGGCCTTTTCTTGTGTTCTGTGTGGAACAGGATCTTTCGACAAAATAGGCGCATCTAGCTTTGATGCTTGCACAGGAGTTTTCACTATTTTCTTCAAATCAGCTGGCACTTTTAATGGCTCTAACTCAGCAGGATCTACTGTAACAGGCTTCTTTCCAGTCCTTGTGAGAACCGAAACTTGCTCTTTCGATGGAACCATTAAGCTATGGCCTGCCTCAGAGATCATATTGACTTGCCCTCCCGAAGAACTAGCAGCCAATGTCTACACATAATTCAAATGAACCATGCAAGTGTCTTCTCCATGTGGATCATTGCATGTCGAACACCAATATGTTCTTTCAACAAGGACTACATCTTCATTTGCCAAAACAATCAGGTTTTTCTCGGGTGCTTTGCTTGTTGAAGCAGCTTGTTCTCTAGTAATCGACGGGGTTGAAATCTCCTAGGCTAGAAATCTCGCTCAGCTTGCTTCCTTTCAATAAGCGTGATCTTATTACCCATTGCTCTTATTGCCGAATTGGCAGATTTTACCTCTTGCAGGAGTGTCGTATAAGGATCAGGATTTACAGGCGTAGGAGGTGCTGGTAAGGGCAAAGGTGCTGGTGGTGCCGGTAATGCTGGGAATGAAGTGGAAGCAGGGAATGGCAGAATGTTGGGTGCAGGAAACTGGGGATTTGCTGAAGTAGAGAGCTGAGGAACTGGGATAGGTGCAATTTGAGGTGCACTAGAATTCCATGATGGAACAGGGTACATAGAAGACATAGATTGCGAAAAAGAACTAGGATATAAATGTTGTGGAATATCAGGTAAAATGGGCATTGCTACCTTTGGGGGAAGCCTATCGATTGCAATCAAGTCTGCCTCCGCCTTTTGTGCTTGCTCGAATAGTTTCGGGAAGGTCATCACATTGGACTGCCTGATCGCCAAGCCAATGTCTGTATTGAACGCTCGAAGGTAGTAGAACGTAGCTTGCTCAGGGGTAGGGCGAAGTCCTTCAGGCACTCGCTGCCAGCTTCTGGTGAAACGAACATTGAAATCTGCTATTGCCTCCTGCGGGTGCCTCTGGATTGCGTTAAACTGATGCAACAATGAAAATGGGTCAGCCTGTTCATGAAAATTCTTCACTAACAATTCTCCTAGCTGATCCCAGGACGCAATAGTGCCTGGTTGCAGAGATCGATACCAGTACAACAATTTTCCTCTCAAGGATAACACTAATAACTTCACCATCACATCTTCGTCTGTTATATCGTGAATGGCTGCCAGAGAAGCTACATCATGAATATGTTCGTATGCAGTCTTTCCCGTGCCATCATAGGTTGGCAAGGCTTTCAAAGCAGCCTAGGGAACTGGATTTTGAGCCTACAAATTCAAGGCCCCTGAGTTGTTCCATGCTGAAAACTACCTGGGTGGAGGATACTGGGCCATTGGGACTAGTGTATGTAACCGAGAAGATGGAAAACTAGTAACAATACCGAGGATTTGTGTGGATATGGCAGATGATGCAAGCGATGGGGAAACCAACCTAGAGTGTTCACCTCTCTTTGTGCTTGTCAAGTTCAAAAAACTCAACAAGATCTTCAACTTTTTTGGACTTTGATCTCGTGATCATGAAGTACAGCTTTCACTTGCATCCACGTTCAGAGATTTTTGGGTACTGCAGAGTCACCAAATGTTCTAACTATACGGCATGAAGGCGAACATTAAACCCTCAATACTATGGGATCTTTCTGAGACAGAAATAGTCTGTCCCATCGGGCGTGCCAAAAACTGTTGGTCACGAATCTGCCACAGGAAAGGATTTTCTATGTCTATGCACCCTAGACCCGGCCAACATTGAAAGGTTGGGAGAAAGAAATGTCTCCCAGACCAATCTCCAGAGAGGGCTGGTTCCCTTACTATTTCTAAGCTTGATTAAGACTAAAGTTCTTGGAAAGGAATTATAAATGTGCAGAAAGAAACGGGAAATACACGAAAGAGATGGGAAATATGGCCACGAGGCCGAATTTATATGATCGGGGAAAGAAACTCAGCAAGAATCTAACCTCAAGCGCATAAACAACATATAATAATAGAATACAACATAATCCACTTACGACCTTGCGCAGACAACCTTCAGGATTGCATTCCAGAACTCACTTCCTTATTTGCAATATTCAAACTCAGATGCAGAATTGAAATCTAACAGCAGATTAGAAAGACGAGCATAACTAAGAAATGCATGAAATAGAAGGAAATCATTAGAAAGACGCTTGCAAAATCAGAGGCCAAATATCTCTTATTTACGCAAAGAACTTGAATGTTTTCAGCAAAATGTCTCTCAAACTCTCGATCCCTCTTTTGGAGATCTACATTGATTTATATAGAAGTCTTGCTTCTTTACAACATTTAAAACTTGCAACGAACTTCCTCGAGATCTACAACATGTGCAACAGAAACAAGGAAATGATCCCCTTAAACCAACCTCGGAGAAACCAAAAATTGAATGAAACAAGGAGTCGGTCGTCTTCATTAAATGGTCGTTCTTGAAACATGCTTGAACCGTTAGAAAAATCATGAACAACAGCTTTGGATAATGGAAATATTTAATTCTGGTGGCTTGGACACGTTCTTCTACCTTGCTCGCATTGGAAAGCAGCAAAACATTTAATTCTAGAGTGCTTTTAATCGTTGGAAATCGTAAAACTTCATCGGGCCGTTTGAACTGCTTTCTGGCACGAAACTATAATAGGTCACGAAATCGTGACGTATTTCTGCTCCGTACACTTTGTCACTTTGGAACCGCGAAAACCATCCATGTCGCGAAATCGCGACGTATTCGGCTCCTTTGGCTCCTTCGCTACCTTAGCTCGCGAAAACGCGACGCGTCGCGAAATCATGACGTTTCGTACCATTATGCTCTTTCTCCGCTCTATTTCCGCGAAAATGTGACAAGGCACGATTTCGCTACACCTTTCTCTCTTTTGGCTTTGTCTCACTTATATGTCGCGAAAACAAGACAAGTCGCGCTTTCGCTACGTTCTCCCATCGGCATCTTTGTTTTATCTCTGGGTCGCGAAAACCAAACAAGTCGCGAAATCGCTACACTATCTCCCTCGTTGCTCAATCTTCTCTTCTAAGTCACGAAAATCCGACATGTCACGATTTCATGACAATTTTCATCCACCCTGTACGGTCCTGCTTCTAACCCGCGAAAACATGACACTCTTGCCTCAAGTGGTTCTTTAATCTCCATCATGTCGCGAAATCGCGACAAGTTCTATCTCCTTGGACTTCACTGCTTTTGAACCGCGAAAATTCGTCATGTCGCGAAATCGCGACGTTCCGCACAATCTGGCTGCCTCTTTGCTTCCTCTTCGCGAAAACGCGACATGTCGCGAAATCGCTACAATTTTTTGCACTTGGTCCTTCCGCCTCAATATGTCACGAAATCGCGACGTTTCTCTGTTGCTGGACTTCATCTCCGAAAGTGTCATGAAATCGCGACGACTTTCATGCCTTATGCTTTTCTTTCCAAATCTGCCACGACCACGCAACACGTCGCGATTTCGTGACGTCTTTCGCCTTTTGCATCTTGCTCACTATTCTGTCACGAAATCATGACGAAATTGATTGTCATCATCCTTTGCTTAGTTATGTCGCGATATCGCGATGGTTTTATCGTGCTACTCCTATGGCCATTGTGACCATGAAAATCCAACACGTCACGATATCATGACGGTTTTACCCCCTTGCTGCCGTTGACTGTGCGTTGACCGTGATTTTGGAACACGTCGCGATATCGCGACGACTTTGTGGCTTAACCCTTTTCTGCCTTTAGCGTTGCAAAACTATGACAGGTCACGATTTCGCGACACCTTTGCGTTTGATTTCTCTCTCCTCAACAGACCCGCGATAACGCGACATGTCGCGATATCGCGACGGTTTTCAAACTGTGCTCTCCATGCTGCTTTTTGTCGCGATTTCATGACAGTCTTCGGACTTAGCCTTTTTTTGCATCAAAACCTGTAAAGGAGTGAGAACTTCAACATCTTATGCATGAATAATCAACAATCAAAATAATGTGGCAAAAATGCCAACACTATTATTGTCACAGAGTTTTCCAACTTGTTGGACCACTTCAGATATTTGACTACTTCAACTACCTAGATGTGCTGATTGATGTGGCATGGATTCACACCATATTGAGTGATGCTCCGCTCTTTGGATGCATTCTGTCCCTTGGTTTTCTTATCTACCCAATCACCCTATCATCCGTATGATGGCCTTGTTTGTTATGATATTTTGACAAAGAGTTGTACCCAATGGATGTCATGGGAGAGAGGGAGGTTTTCTTGTTGGAGAATGATTACCAGGTCATTTGTGCATGTGTGAGACACTCACTCCTCATATTGATAACTTCTAACTTCATACTAGGTTTTCAATGATTTCCTATCTTGATCGGATGCCATATATCTTATGTTGGGTACTTAAGACCTTAGCGGGCTCGGATCAAATGTAACCCTAATGGTGTCTTCTAACTTGGCCTATCTTCTGATTCTGAGTACATCAGGCCCTTGAGTGCTGACCAAATTTTGGTTGGACCTGATTCCTTTGGACTTCATTGTGCTTCATCACTTTGTATGCACCCTCTGTTGGCTTTCAGTCTCTAGACGAGGACATTGGGATCTTGATGTATTTTTATCAGGGATGAATATTATAGTGTTTCAATACTCTACCATTCCTTTGATCGAGTATTTTGGATGTTTTTAGGTTGTAGTTAGGATTAATAGTTCTATCCTCCTTTGGAATTAGTCATTTTTCCTGATAGGGTCATTATAATACTTTCGAGCTCTGGCCAGGCCTAATTTTTCTAGGCTTCATCACACTGAGGCATTTTTCTATCTTGGTGAAGGTCAGGATTTTAGGATCCCATCAGATTCGGTTGGGTGCAATTATTTTGGTCATCCCCAGACTTGGTCATTTCAATCCTTCTTTTTTTATTCTAGGATCGGTATGGATGCTTAAAATTTTACTAGGGCACCACAGATGTCCTGGTACTTTTAAATCTTATATCATTTTATCATGTTTGAAGTCTTCAAAATTCTAAAGGGTTTTAACCTGGGTGCAAATCTACTGGTATGCCTTTGACTTAGCCAATATTATGATTATGTTCTTGTCAGCTTCTGACTAACAGATGGGGAATTGTTGATGTCAAGGACTTCTGGTTAGGTATAAGTCTTTCGGTATCTCTAAAATATAACCATTCTAGTTGAAGCCTATATTTTGGTAGCAAGACTTGACATATCTTCTTTGAGTCCTGATACCATCATTCCAGCATGCCTTGGCTAGTTTTTTCTAGTTATCCTCTAGTGCCTTAGTGGGTGGCATATTTACAGTAACCTGACTCTCTACCTTTGTTCTGGGCTTTGGTTAGGCACAAGTGCTATGGTAAGTTTAATGGGCATCCTCCTCATTACTTCTTCACTTATATTTACTTCTTGCAATACTTCTAGTCTTGTAGAAAAAAATTATTTGTGATATCCAACTTTATTTAAGAAAAATCTAACCTAATAAATAGTTGCTAGCATATGGGGGTGGGTAGGTGCCAAAAATACCCTCATTCTTGGTGACTCACAGGGGATTTTTGCTTTGTGAAAACAAGGAATCTAGGTGGCCAATCCAGAATTTTGGACTTAACACTTTTTTAGGAAAGGAGAGGGAAGAATGGGTTAGATAATAATATGGAAAGAAAAGTAGCAGAGGGAGGCTACAAGATAAAAGAGGGAGGTGGGTGGGAAGGTGGAAGTTACTCTCACAATAAGGTGACCCATAATGGAGAAATTGAGAAGGAAGATTAAACACCTGAAGTACATAGGAAGAAAGTATGATGAATAAAAAACAAGAGGGAGGAAGACACGACACGGTCGTTATAGGATTAGAAGTGCATATTAAGAGTTATTGGCACACTAATTCTACCAACCAAAAAAAAAAGGAAAAAATAAATGAAATAAAAACACAATAAGGAAAATGATGCTAGGGTAACCTGATAACAAAGAGAAGCAGAACTACTGGATTTGTAGGACATACCCACAAAATAGTAGTTTGGATTTCTTACGTCCTGGACATCCCCAAGCATTTCATTCCTATAAATATACTTCGTTATTGCTAGCCAATGCTTCCAAAATAGACAGACTGCCATGCATGATTGTTTTATTTGGTACCTTTCTTCTTCTTTGTGTAATTCAATAAGAACTCATTCTACATGCCACAATTAGCTAAGGAAAACCTACACTGTGATATTGGGCTCATTTTATTTCAACAATGTCTATTCTATGATGCATATGTAGTGTTAGATATATCTCAAAGAGATAACTCTACCGACTAGTATGTGCCAAAATTATATTTTTTAGATTGACCACTTTTCTTTGAAAGATTTGTCTTTAAGTAAATCATCGTAAAAAATTCTTCTTCTCTCAGTTTAGGTCCTCTTCATTTACCACATTCTTCTTGGCTAGCATCATTCCTTTTGTTCACACATATGGTGATAGTTTTGCATTAAAGTATGAAAACTTTTAAGGTGTATTTTTGCCAATTTTATCCTTGTCCATTGGTATATGGAGTCAAACACTCAAACCGTAGAGAGGAGAGAGGAGAAAAAGAAGATAAAGAAATTATTTCAAATTTGCAAAATGGAAATACCTAAAATTCAATAGTTTTGAACCTCATGGAATGAGCCCCTTCTTATATCCTTATATTTTTATGTACAAAGTAAATGATTATATTCGTATAGACATGTGATCGATATATTATTCTGTATATTTATCGCCTACTTGTGGCAAAACTATGACATGTACTTGATGCCTAACTGGATATTTGTAGTACCAACTATCCTTTGAATCTATAGTGGCCTGACCATATGATCCCAAACTTGAGTTGTTCGACATGGTACACTAACAATGGCTTTGGCTTTTGTGATTTTTTGAGAATATAACAACTTGAGCAAGCTTTTGATTCTAGGACTTCTACTTTTTGTTCAACACTGAAGTTCATAGAATTTGGTTGAGACTTGGTGACATATTTTTTTGGTGGTAAGTGAAAATAGCTTGTACTTGTTACATTTTCTTTGTCTATGGTTCATCTCTTAGGACATTCACATGCTACCACATCTAAGATATTCATATTATAGATTTCTATATTTGATTAGGTCTCAAGGTTACCCAGAAGATCATCGTTGGATGAATGGGCATAGGATAGGAAGTTTGGCTTTTGTGCAATTGACATTTCTGTTGACAACCCACCCACATTTGTCTTTACCTCCCATGTGGGTTCATTGATGAACCAAGTCTTGTTTTTAGGATAAATATTTATCCCTAATTGCTGCAACCCTTGATTAGGTAGTCTCATAATTTTTTTAGCCCATGGAACTACCGATTGTCTATATTCCTAAATTACATCTAAGGATTTTTCCCATGGAGGGTCGATCAGGTTTACCCTCCCTAACACCAGTAATTCTTTCCTTAATTTTGTGGACTTGGGAAATCCTTTCTACTTTTCTATTTCTAGTTGAATATTGACTGCCAGGAGGTACGAATCTTTACATACTTTTGAATGCTCCTCTCTTAGTGACTGTAAATAAAAAAGAGGTTTGTGCAAGTATTTCTTGTCCTCTTTCCTATTGATCTGCTTTGACCAAGGAGACGCTATTTTTGTGTTTTCCTCCTATGTAAAATTTTACATTGTGTTATAGACTATCAAATTGTCCATCATATGACTTTCCTTATGATATTTTTGATCTAGAAAACCTGTCAACGCTTGGTATGGGTGAGTTGGTTCCTTGGTTACTTATTTGACCTCTCTCTTTCCCTTGTTTATATTTGTTATCTATACCTCTTGGTTGAGCATAAATAATATACTGCAGTATTTGTATATTCTATGAGAGGCTATCATGACCATACTTTTCATCTTCCATGAACTATTCCTTCATAGTTTTGATCTCGTCAATGAGTCATTGAAACTCTACTCTTAGATCTTCCTCTACTCAAACACTGGTTAGAGTATTGTCTTCTAATATCGAGTGGGAAGCATGACTGATTCTTTTAGGAAATTAAGGAGAGGGCGTAATAGAAAGGGACCCTACTAAATATGCAGTTATGATGAGATGAAGGGGGAGAGTATTTTTCATAGGTGGTAATTTTCCTACTTGAATGAGAATAATCTCAACTCAAACAACCTCTTGAGGAAAGCCTAAATATAGCATAAGTAGGCCTGAGTCTGGGATGGTTGAACCTCTAGAGGAATCTTTCTCTAGGTTCTTTGAAACTAGATATTGAATTTTAAAAAATTTTCATGGAGGTCCGCTTGATAAATAAAAACTAGGTCAGTTGTGAGAAGGGGTCACCAAAATGATCAAATTTATTAATTAGAGCCTTCGCTAGGTCAGCCCATGTGTAAATGTTTCCAACCTCCAAGAATTTTTACCATAGAAATGCCCTTACTTTGAGAGAGAGAATAAGGAGTCTGAGCATTAAATCCTCATGTCTAATGTTACGAATCATTGCTAGATACACAATGTCTTGGAAATTCTCAACTACAATTTTATCTGTCCCATCAAAATTTGGCAAGGATTTGAAGGTAGCTTTGGGAATTTTGTGGGGATTTTGAATATTTAGTGGACTTGGGGAATTCCAAAAAGGAACTTCTAATAGAGTCATTGATGCAACCATCAGGCCAGTGCTTTTGGAAATTTGAAGTTATTAGACGAACATAACTTCTCTACTAATGAGGTAAAGGCTACTCATCAAACATTGAGTCCTCCAGGAGATGGTTATTTGAGAATGAAGCAGAATGACAACTGATCATGAACCTTAGTTAATTTTTAGCAGAGTCACCTTATTTTTCTCAAGATAACCGATCATCAAGATCAGGTTTAGTCTATAGAGCTATCACCAGGTGATGAATATTATGGTTCAAAATAGAATATCACCAAATTTTGTTTAGATTTGAAAGGCAATTGGTCTTGAGATACAGATATCTAGATTTTAATGGAGTCACTAGGTGATTTTGATGAGATATGATAATACAAAAAATCACCTATCCTTGTACTATCCAACTAAGGGACCTTCGGGTCCCACCAAGCATGCCAAAAATTATTGGTTGGAGAATTTATCTAATGGAAATGTCTATGCACCCACAAACCTTGACCAACATTGAATGACTGGGGATATATTGAGAACTGCAATGGTCAATCTCTAGAGGAGGCCAATATTTTGTAGTCTCGACTAACTATTCCTAAAAGTGGGAGGAAAAGGGTGTTGAAAGAAATAAACTAAACTATAGCCAAAACTTAAAGTGGTACAAATTAAGCAACATCAAGATATGCAATAACAAGGATCACACAACTAAACAACCAACTACCTAACATATCAACTAATTGCACAAACAATCATAGAGTATTTAATATTAATATATTGTATCTCAATGAGATCATGAATTTTAGACAACTAAATGAGTACAACAAAAATCCAATATTTATAATTATCACCATAAACATTTAACATGCTTAAATTAGAAATAGGTAGCCATCAATACATACATTCATACTCTACAAATGAATCAAACTAGAGGCAATATAGTAGTATATTTTTATTAATATGGAATGTTCATCTTTACACATGAGTTGTAAACACCTAAGAGCCAACCCGTTTTACATTTACATCCTTGTATTTATAGACATATTATAATCCCTTAGTATTCAAAAACATCATTACCTCAGAAGTGGATTACTATTATTATCAGGGAGTTCGCTAGCCTATTGGAACACTTCAGATATATGGCTACTTCAACTACCTAAATGTGCTGATTGACATGGCCTAGATCTGCACCATCTTGAGTGATGCTCCGCTCACTAGATGCATTCAGTCCCTTGATTTTCTTATTTTCCAAGCCACCCTATCATCCATATGATGGACTTATTTGTTATGATCTTCTGACATAGAATCATACCCAGTGGATGTCATGGGAGAGAGGGAGGTTTTCTTGTTGGAGAATTATTGCTAGGTCATTTGTGCATGTGTGAGACACTTACTCCTCATCTTAACAACTTTTGACCATATACTAGTTTTTTAGTGGTTTCCTCTCTTGACCAAATGGCATATCTCTTATGTCAAACCTTTAAGACCTTAGCAGACCCAAATTAGGTGCAACCCTACCCGTGTCTTTTGCACTTGGCCTGTCTTATGATTTTGAGTGCATCAGGCCTTTGAGTGTTGTTTTAATTTTTGTTGAGATTGAGTCCTCTAACCTTCATCATGCTTCACTGCTTTGTATGTACCCTTTGTTGGCTTATGATCTTTGGGCTGGGATATTGGGACCTTGATGGATTTTTATCAGGCATGAATATTTTTGTGTTCCGATACTTTACCATTCCTTTGATCGAGTATTCTAGGTTTTGTTGGGCTCCAATCAAGCTTAATAATTCCAGCCTTATTTGGACTTAGCCATTTTTCCTGATTGAGTCATTATAATGCTTTCGAGCTCTAGCTAAGCCTAATTTTTCTAGGCTTTGTCATACCGGTATATTTATCTATCTTGGTGAAGGTCAAGATTTTAGGATCCCATCATATTTGGTTGGGTGCAATTTTTTTGATCATCCCTAGACTTGGTCATTTTAATCATTCTTTTGTTCTTCTAGGACTCGAATGGATGCTTGATATTTTACTGGGGTACTGCAGATGTCCTAGTACTTTTGATACTTAGCTCATTTTGTCATGCCCAGACTCTTCAAAATTCTAATGGGTTCTGTCTTGGGTGTAAATTTATTGGTATACCTTTGACTTAGCCAATCTTCAGATTTTTCTCTTGTCAAATTCTAACCAGTGAATGGGGAATTATTTTTGTCTAGGGCTTTCGATCAGGTATAGTTCTTCTGATATCTTGAAAAGATAACCATTCTAGCTAAAGCCTATCTTTCAACAAGACTCGACATGTCTTCTTTGAGTCTTGGTACCATCATTCCAGCGACCACATGCCTTGGTTAGTTTATCTTAGTCATTCTTCGGTGCCCTAGCAAGTGGTATAATTATAGTAAGTTGAATCTCTAACTTTGTTTCGGGATTTTGTTAGGCACATGTGCTATGGTGAGTTCAAGGGGTATCCTCCTCATCACTTATTCACTCAGCTTTACTTATGGAAATGCATTTGGGATTGTAAAAAAAAATTATTGGTGATCTCTGGCTTTATTTAAGAAAAAATAAACCTAATAAATAGCTTCTAGCAGCTAGGGTGGGTAGGTGCCAAAAATACCCACACTAGGCATATGACCTTTTTGTGGCATGAATTTATGGTTGGTAATGCTCACAATATTTTTAGTCCTAACCAAACTATTAGTGGTATAAATTTGTGCTTAGGGCTCCATTTTGATCCATTCAAGAAGCATTGAAAATATTAGGAGAACAATAATTTTTATAGACAACTTTGTCACAAACAAATTGCCAATAAATTTATGAAAAAAAATACTTTGGATTCCCTAAATAATATAAAAAAATAAAAAAAAAATCATGATTTTTTATTTTTAGATTTTTGTATCCAATATGCATCTCTAGCCATGTTGACACATTAATAGAAGATAAAATACTAAATAACAAATCTTATGTATGTAATTTTTATTTAATGTGCATGTTGTAGCTTGTGGAAGGTGAATCACCATATTTCCATATAGGTGACATTTTATCTCATGGAAGGTGCACCACCATATTTCTATAAGGGTGATATTCCATATTCAATACTGTGAATTTCAAATATGCTAATTGTTTTATAGATAAATATTTATCCCTAACTATGAAAACATGAGTAATTGAGCATTGAAAATATTAGGAGAACAATAATTTTTATAGACAACTTTGTCACAAACAAATTGCCAATAAATTTATGAAAAAAAATACTCTGGATTCCCTAAATAATATAAAAAAATCAGAAAAAAAATCATGATTTTTTATTTTTAGATTTTTGTATCCAAAATGAATCTCTAGCCATGTTGACACATTAATAGAAGATAAAATACAAAATAACAAATCTTATGTATGTAATTTTTATTTAATGTGCATGTTGTAACTTGTGGAAGGTGAATCACCATATTTCCATATAGGTGACCTTTTATCTCATGGAAGGTGCACCACCATATTTCTATAAGGGTGATATTCCATATTCAATACTGTGAATTTCAAATATGCTAATTGTTTTATAGATAAATATTTATCCCTAACTATGAAAACATGAGTAATTGATACAATGTTATAGTCTCACATATTTTCTTAAAAATTGTGTTTATATTGTACTCTATTATTTTAACAATAAAATCATCATGCAATTTCACACACACACACACACACATGCAATTTCACACACACACACACACACACAAACACACACACACACACACACACTATTGTACTCTATTATTTTAACAATAAAACATCATGCAATTTCACACACACACACACACACACACAAACACACACACACACTATTGTACTCTATTATTTTAACAATAAAACATCATGCAATTTCACACACACACACACTATTGTACTCTCTTATTTCAACAATAAAACATCATGCAATTTCACACACACAAACACACACACACACACACACTATTGTACTCTATTATTTTAACAATAAAACATCATGCAATTTCACACACACACACAAACACACACACACTCTATTGTACTCTATTATTTTAACAATAAAACATCACACACACACACTATTGTACTCTATTATTTTAACAATAAAACATCACACACACACACACACACACAAAATTGTACTCTATTATTTTAACAATGCAATTTCACACACACACACAAACACACACACACACACACTATTGTACTCTATTATTTTAACAATAAAACATCATGCAATTTCTCACACACACACAAACACACACACACACACACACTATTGTACTCTATTATTTTAACAATAAAACATCATGCAATTTCATACACACAAACACACACACACTATTGTACTCTATTATTTTAACAATAAAACATCATGCAATTTCACTCACTCACACACACACACACCCACCCACCCACACACACACACACACTATTGTACTCTATTATTTTAACAATAAAACATCGTGCAATTTCACACACACACACACACACTATTGTACTTTATTATTTTAACAATAAAACATCATGCAATTTCACACACACAAACACACACACACTATTGTACTCTATTATTTTAACAATAAAACATCACACACACACACACACACACACACACACACACACACACGACACACTATTGTACTCTATTATTTTAACAATAAAACATCATGTAATTTCACACACACACACACTATTGTACTCTATTATTTTAACAATAAAACATCATGCAATTTCGCGCACACAAACACACACACACACAAACACAATAAAACATCATGCAATTTCACTCTCTCTCTCTCACACACACACACACACACACACACAATAAAACATCATGCAATTTCACACAAACACACACACACACACACTATTGTACTCTATTATTTTAACAATAAAACATCATGCAATTTCACACACACACACTATTGTACTCTATTATTTTAACAATAAAACATCATGCAATTTCACACACACACATTATATTGTACTCTATTATTTTAACAATAAAATCATCATGCAATTTCACACACACACTCACTATCTCTCTCTCACACACACATGCAATTTCACACACACACACATGCACACATGCAATTTCACACACACACACATGCACACATGCAATTTCACACACACACAGACACAGTCTAGTTTGCTATACTCTATTATTTCTAAATTGCATTATTTCTTAATCTTAATTCTAAATTGCATTATTTATTAATCTTATTTAACTTAAAATTTTAAGTTTTCAAATCAAATATATACAAAATATATAAAATAATTACATACTAATAATACAAAACTTGAACCCTAAGTTATTATATATAAAAATTTAAAATATTTTTTAAATACTACTATTTTAATTTTTACCATTTTCCATCTATATTCTTTAATGGTTATATAAAAGCTTCTATTTGGTTTAATGGTTATAAAAAAGCTTCTATTTGGTCTATGAGGGCTAGGTAGATTGGTAAGAAGTTGGGAACTTACAAAAATTAGACCTAGGTTCAAACCTCATAGACATGCCTAATCTAGAGCAAAGGTAGTAGTCTGACTTGATTATGCTGAGTGTGCATCAACTTTATGATGACGGTATCAACCTTGAGCCACTGACGATCTCCCCAAATCTGTGTCATATTTACCGAGGCAAGATAGGGGTTATGATGGTAGCACCATGATTTGATACTATGATCAGATCTATGTATAAAAAAACTTTTAGCATTATGCTGAGTGTGCTTCAACTTGATGATGATGGTATCAACCTCGAGCCACTGACGATCTCCTCAAATCTGTGTCATGTTTACCGAGGCGAGATAGGGGTTATAATGGTAGCACCATGATTTGATACTATGATCAGCTCTATGTATATAAAAAAACTTTTAGCATACTTACATAAATAGTTTATTCCCTATACCAACTTCATGAAAAATGTTACTTGAATTTTTATAATAGTTATATTTGTGTTATGTCCTATATACATAAATACATTGGAAATATTTTTTATAGTTCTATTACACACCTTCAGGCTGAATGGTGCAAAAAAAAATACGTATGATGTTGTTATTGCTCTCACCCCTTTTTCTATGTTGCACAATATTGGTGTGTGCTTGTAGCATCCTTGGTGGTTATACTAGAGATGGCATGTTGACACTCCTTTGCTTAATTATAAGGCTCGTTTGGGGTATAAATGGTTATCTCCTCATATTCCTTTGGTGCCTAAGCTCAATCAACATTGGGATTTATTTTCTATAAGGACTATATGGAATTCTAGATTTCAAAATGTTTGGGCTACTTATGTTGAGCCCAAGCAATCATTCTTTACATGGAGCTTGCTGTGTCAAGGCCTTACCTTGGGAGAATATTTGAAGAACCTTGGAATTCCTGATCCTAAATGTCCTTTTTGTGGTGTACCCAAGTCTTGTACTCACCTCTTTTAGAATTACAGAAGATCTAGGTAATCTTGGGAATGGGTTATTTCCTTTTTTTTCCATTTACAATTGTAAGAGTTTCTTGGTCCCAAGCTCTTCTTGAGGATTCTTTTAATTTGTCTCTTTCACTTTTTGAAGTGTGGCAGGTTTTCAAGATTAGCCAGCTCTTTCATATTTGGAAAGCCCGTAACAAAATTATTTTTAAATAGTATACACCTTCTATCACATTTACTCATGCTGACAAATTAGAAGTTTTTAATCATATGTGGTTATAGATATGTACTCAAGCCAACAAAGTTGCTATGGAGTTGGAACATCTGCAAGTTCTTTTAGTGCACTGGTATAATGTTCTGTATACAGCCAAATGGATCCCCCATATCGCTCTTCTTAGGAGTATTTTCGATCCTTGTCTTGCCACCACCCTCCATCATATGCAAGAAGTACTCTCATAGACAAGCACTGGTCCCATTCCTCACCACTCAAGAAGCGACCTAATTTTAACATTGATTGTTCATATCGTCAGGTTGGGGGGTGGGATGATGTTCAACCAGTTTCACCTAGGCCAATTATTGGTTGGAGGGACATGGGTACTAAAGACCTTAATCACAATGCAAAGGGATGGATTCCCATCCCATAATCACAAGCAGTTTATGTTGGACAACATGGTAGGACACATTACTTCATATGATATGCCTTCTTTGATGTAATGATCATCAATGATCATGATTGATAAACTTATTTTTTGTTGATGGCTTTGTTTACTAATCCTTATCAATGAGGGTTAGTTTGACTTCCCATGAGATGTGTTAACCCACCCACATTTTTTTGATTGTAAAGGCTTTTATCTTAATATAATATAAATTTACTTTTTTCATAATTGTTTTTTTTAAGTTTCATATTTTCATGTTTATTATAATAAATATATTTATATTTTAATATTACTTTAGTAAAAAAATAATATATTTTAGATTTATTTTCATATTATTTAATTTAAAAACATTAACTAATGAGAACAAATTGGAATAAGGATCAACATTTGATAGTGCTTGGATTCATTCTATATATCTTGTAACCAATTTATTTTCAACACTAATTTGTATATATTTATGCCATGTTATTTTATTTATATAACTAAATATTTATTAAAAAATAAATTGATGCATCTCTAAAGAGTCTTCACATAACATATATACTTTGGTGATAAATAACTTTTTTTTAGTGCTAGTTAAATTCAAGAAACTTACAATATTATAAATTTTATTAAATGAGGGTTTTGTTATAAATGTTAGTATAATACATATGCAATGTATATTTTATTAAAATAAAAAGCTAAAATAGTTTTTAACATTTAGGAGATTATTGGTTATAATATTTTTTTAAAGATGATGTTGTTTTACCTCATATATGATTATCTAGCTATACTTAAGTTATTAAAATATGGTGTACAATCTTCTATGAAACATGTTGTAAAATCCTTCCCATAATATTTGAATTTTAAACCTCTACTTAAAATTTCAAAGTCTTCACAATTAAATACTAAAATTATTTTTATATAACTATAAATATAAGACATCAATTACATAAATATTAATATTTTTCATTGTTTTATTTATTATTTAAATAATATTTATTTAATAATAAATATTATTATATTTATAATTAATATTAATAAAAAAAAAACTATAGTTCATAAAAGAAACTATATTTTATCGAATACTTGTTATCAGTGCCAGTATGCTGCTCACAAGATTCAAGATTACCCACTGATGGAGTGGAAGTTCAAATAGATCCAACCCCCTTAGACTGCCTTGGTAGCTCAATCTAAAGGGGCCCAAGAATACCAAGGAAACTAGCAAACGATTACTACCTTAACAAATCATGCTTCTAAGCACTCTGAGTAGGTCAATCTCTCTGTGCAACCTACTCAGACCAGGCCCATTGATACCTAGGTTATGCAAGCCCCACTAGCTCTATGTAATCTTCTGAAGCCATCATACCGATTGTCATCAACATGCATCTCACCATGCAAGTTTTAGGGCTCCCGAATGCTACTTCAACTGCCCCTATAGTTACTTAGCTGCCACCTTTTTTAGCTTCCCTTTGGGTATCAATTATTGTGAAGGCTCATCCCACTACTATGACAGCTAAATTTTATCATTCTCAAAGCCCCTCGAGGGATAGCTTGGGCCTGAGCTTTGAAAAGCATCACCAAATATCCTTGGGCAAGGGTAATTTCAGTGGAGGCACTAATTCCTTCAGTTCACTTCGGGGCCTAGGTGATTTCGAGGATGTCATGGATATTATGAATCCTGACAAGTCCTCATATGAATTGTGTTGATGAAATACTATCCAAAGCCCAATGCTTTAAGCATAGAGTTTATTCAGGTCTGACTATCAGAGGTAGCCGAGTTCATATCTTACATGCAACATGTATTCTACCAAGCATTTTCTTATAAAAGGAGGAGCTATCCCAAAGGTATAAGAGGCCATAGCTTACGAGAAACATAAATTATACCAAGAATTGTAAGATGAGTTAGCTAGGGTCCTCATCAATGGACTCTGGTTGTGGTAATGTAGATGAAGTATGGATTGTCCCAATATCTTCAAATGATGGCCGGTAGTGTGTCAGCAAGAAAGATAACTTTCATCCTACTACTTGATCATTTTTACTGATTATATCTTAGGATTTCTATTTAATTATTGTAGTAATGTTTTTTGGACTCTATTTTTATTGATAACATGTGATTTCCTCCATCCAACAATGTTTATGGTTTATGGGGTGTGCTAATTCCACCTGCTTTTTTTTTATGATTGTAGACACTAAAATTATGTAAATCAGATAAGACTACTATATGCCACTCTTATCGACATCATATGGCCCTATTGGGTAACCCTCAGGGGTTAATTATGTCTTCCAAACCCTTTTGGGAGGGTTTACCCCATTTTTTGGAGGTTTTGGGCCATGGTCGTACCAACCTAGGATGGCCACAGTTCATGGCCATCCCACCTAGGGACGACCACATGCAGCCATCCCTAGGTGGGATGACCATGAACCAGACCCCCCAAAAGTCAAAGTTTGGGACAAATGGCAATATATTCTTGCCATTTATCCCACCCAATCACCCAAATTGATTGGGAGGCTATCATAAGCATTAGGACCTACAAATTGGAGGTCCAAATGGGTATCCTATTTCACCCTATGCATGGCAAAGGAATGGAAAAGTGGAAGCACTTACCTTGCATGCCAAAACTTTCCCCTTTTCCCCTTTTACCATTTTTGGGCTATAAATTGAGGTTTTCTCACCCAATTTCAAGAGGAGACAATAACAAGCATTTCTCATGAAGTGCTGCTCACATTTGTCCTCATATTTGCCCAAGTATTTTCCTTGAAAACCTCTTCATTTGAAGGTGCTTTCATGGGCATCCCAAATACTCTAATCAATTCCAAAACCTATCAAATATGAGATATTTGACCAAATCTAATGCAAACACATTTAGGAGAGTTCTAAACCAGATCCCCTTAGAATTGGTGGTGAAAACCATCCAGTTGTGTGACCGTCCCTACCAAGGACGAATAACAGTCCTAGTTGCACTTTCTAGGGATGACCACCAAATTCCTAAATTTTTTTATGAAATTTCATCATATATCAATAATAAAGCATTATATTAGACTTCTATTCAATTTTGGTAAGTTTTAAGTAGATTTTATGGGTCAATTTATGTTTTTGTGATTACAGTATTAGTTGTTCCTGCTAGGGATGACCATAGGTTCTGATCACAATTGCACTTTAATTTATGCTTAGATCCTTCCAAAATAATATTAATAACATCATATTTTTTTTTTAAGTAGCATTTGTATTTACAACGGGTTTTAACTAGGATCCCAAAACCTGATTACATAAGAGTTGGTAATAACATGCCGAGAATAAGCCATTACAACAAAATTCTGGGCCCAAGGCACCAATACCCTAAAAATGAAAAACAAAAAAAAATCCTGCCCAGTGGGAACAGGTGAATTTGAATAATCCCGCCCAGTGGGGAAACCACCAATTTTGAAGGAAGGTAAGTTTGAATATCCCGCCCAGTGGGGAGCAGCTGAAAACCACCATCGTGTAAATCCCGCCCAGCAGGAAGCAACAAAAAACCATTATAATATAAATCTTGCCTAGCGAGAAGCAGTCAAAAAACCACCAAAGAGTGAATCTCGCCCAGCGGGAAGTAGCAGAAATCCATCCCAGTGTAGATCTTGCCCAGCGAAAAGTAGCAAAAACCTCTACCAAGTGAATCCCGCCTCCCGAGAAAACCAACAGGAAATGAGAAAAACCCGCCCAGTGGGAAACCCAACGATTTTGGAGAATCTCGCCCCACGGGAAACCATCCTGCCCCAAAAAAAGGGGGAATCCCACCCAGTAGGAAGTAGCTGAAAACCAACAAAGAGGAGATCCCGCCCATTGGGAAGCATCCAAAAAGCACCACCAAGAGAATCTCACCCCCAGGACAACCAACAGGAAAAGACAACAGGTTAAGGGACCAGGGATACAGGTACTGGGGATCCCAAGCAAGAAGATGAAACATCCACAAAGATGAGATCCCTGGGAACCTAGCCTAGGGGATCCAGGGTCTGCATGCATAGATCAGATCCCCCCAAGATTTGAAAAATGTAGCAAAACCCAGAGAACCCCAACAACAGGGGCCAAGAATCCCATCCTTGCACAGGAGAAACTTCAAGGAACTGGGACTGAGGCTGGGAACATCCTAGGCAAAGAAAAAGCCCCCTCCAAGGCCAAACAAATGCCTAGGGTGTCCACCAAGGAGAAGAACTAGCACGAAGAAGCCTCCAAGCGGGAAATCGAAGAGGGCCCTCCCCACAGGGACGGGACCAACAGCAGCCATAGGATCTCAAAGAGGATTCACTAGAAAAAAGGGGAAAGAGGCCCCCCCAGACCACCCCCAAAGTAGTAAGGACCTCAAATGAAACCCCAGGAAGCCGTAAAAAACCCAACCAATCACCCCCACCATCCAGAGAACCGTCGGGAACCAGATCCATGCCAAAAACCTGTAGAAAACCCCAGGGGGAAGCCTAAGGGAAAAAAAGGGAAGGGATACCGAAAACATCAAGGAACCCTGGGAAGCACCAGGCCAAAAACTCAAACAAGGGAACCCTGACCGACTGGGAGAGGTGCAGAAAGAGGAGAAGGATCTCCCTCAAGGAGATCATCTGCAACAAACAATCCCAGGGAGGGATGACCTGGGAAGAGCCAGAGAATGGGCAGGAACCAGGGGAGGGGGAGCAGGGGAGGGATCGGGACCCTCCCCTCTCTACTTTTTTCCCCTCTCCTTAATAACATCATATTATATTTGCAAGTCATTTGGAGTTGTTTTGATTTATCGCAAATAAGTTTTACTTTCTCTATTACATACTTTTCAAGGTTTTCAATATAAAATGCATATGCTATTAACAATTTTTAATCTCTTGTGTGTAGGTGTAGGTATTATAGGTATGAGGGAGGATCTAAGAGGAATATTAAAAGAAGCCCAAGATTATCTCTCAATTGTGGGTTACGATAAGAACATTGAAACACACCATTAAGCTCATGGAGGGATTCATTCCCTTGTAATTTGTAATTTGAAATGTATCAAAGTGATAAGCCCTCGAAGGGGATGTATAGTAACCTTTTGGAATTGATGAATTTATAAATACAAGGAGAAACCCCCATATTTTACTTCAAATCATTCATCATTTCAATAGCTTTTAATAGTTTACATCTTTTGCATATTTCCTTTTCATGCTTGCTTAGAAACAATACATATCATTTTTGTTTTAATCATTTAGGCATGCCATTTTTCATGATTCTTAAGTGGTAATAATGGTGGGACCCTTGTCCCTTGTTTCCTTTCATTTTTTTAGCTTTTGACATTCTTTTTATGTTTTGTGTGTTACAGGTTATGGCCATTCTAAGTAGGAACAACTACAAAATTCCTAGTTGAAACTGCCAGGGATGACCACTATAAATATCCCTTCCAGGGATGTACCCCAAATTTGTAACCATCCCACCCAGGGATGGCCACCAAAATAGGGGGTTTATGCAGAAATTTCTAGAAACAACAAGTTTTAAAACAAAAAAGGTAATCTTCCAAACCTTCAATTTGCATCTAGGTTGTTTCAAAAAGCTTTAATTTTAGTTTTTCTTGTCTTTGTGTGCGATTGAAAGTTAAATTTCATATTTTTAAAATTTTCATTAACAAAATCAAAGAAAAAAAGGAAAAAGAACATCCTTTAAAAATGCATTTGTTTGGTTTGCTTGCATGTGACCTACCTAAGGGTTAGGTTTTCATATAGTATATAAATTTTGTAGCTTCCTTTTATATATATATGCTTATGATTTTGAAAGTGAAACGCAATTTTATGCATTTAGTGAATAATAATTGAATGATATCTTGCTTTATTTCAATCATTTTAAAAGGAATCACACACACCACACTTATTTTTAACGTTAGTGAGTTGGAATTCATCCCCAACCACTGATAGAGTTCAACGATGGTGGGTTTCATCTCCATCCATTGGCTCAAATCCCATGTACCCCATTTTCATCCAATACCATCTCCAAGAATTGTCATAGCCAGTGGGATAGAGCACGTATTTCTCTTCGAAGAGGTATATCACTGACCATAGGTGAACTGAGTGAGAATTGGTAGGACCTATGATCCCTGATCGGGTATGGATTTCATCTCCATACTTTGGTTGCTTCACATGATCAGACTTTCATTTTCGGTTGTCGCGCTGTAAGTGTATAGGTGAAAACAATTTAAACAATTGAGAATAAAATCAACATTCAAAACACGTGAAATAGATTCTTTACAAAAGCAATAAATTTGAAACACATCAAACAATTTAGGAACACAAAGTTTAAAAGAGATAATCATTTGTATTCTTGTATGTTTCTATTGATTGTGTGTTTAAATCTATAAAATTTGGAAACGAGATAATCACATAGAGGTTTAGAGTAAGTAGCTATGGTATATACACATAGCCAAGCCCACTTAAGGGTGGATGTTATGGGGAGTAGGCAAGAGGACATAGAACACCTTAGTTTTGATCCCAAGGACATGGTTATTCCTCCTTGGTGGAAACCTACTCTCCCAATTCATCGAGCAGTAGATGAATGGATGGTTAGTCCTAGAGTGTTAGAAAGAGGACCTATCCGACAAGGGACTCCTATACGAGGTACCCCCATAGGTCATAGTCCCAATCTAGGAAACCATTTTCCTAATATGGATACTGTAAATGCCTTCTTTCAAGAAGAGCAACCACGTAATGAGGCATCTCCAAATAGAGTAATACCATGCATTCACATGTATGCTTGGTCTACTCTATGCACTGGTGTGTGGGATCAAGACTTCTCACTTAGGGTAGGGTTAAATGATCATATTATTCTTTTAAACCACCCTTCGCCAAGGTACCAAAACCTAGATGAGTATGATACTCATCATAATGGGTGAGCCAATTCTGCTCTACCTTTCCTTTTTTTATGAGCGAAGACCTAAGGATCTTGAGTATCCTCACTCACATTATTCTATGTAAGCACGATGTACCTTTACTCCAGTAGAATATCATGAGTATATGTTTAGGAGAGAACCTTAAGTAAATGTGATTTCTCTTAATCGAGGTAAACTCGTAGTAGATCTCATCAATCCTCCTGAATAGGGTAGGTACCAAGTCAATGGTGCTAAGGCACATAGGCCTAATACAATTGATAAAATTAATCAATTAGTTAAAAAGTATGTTGATCGTCAAGCTAATTTTAATAAACTTCGATATGATAAAAAATACTTGGATCTCCTAGAGCATCAACAACAATTAGAAAAAAAAAGACTTGAGCATCAGATTCAAGAAACATTGCTTAATGGGGTTCCTACTCTAAGCACGTATAGATAGGAGGCTCACCAAAGGTAACCTAATTTTCATCAAAATAGGTCCCCTAGACCTAATCAAATTTTGCCTCCTAGACCTCCTAGACATGATCTGAACTTACCTACTAAGCCTAATATAGATCACCTACAATAGGATTTCATTCCTCCTTGTAGGCCCATTCCTAAAACACCTTATGGGGCTTATGATGATTTGGAACAAAATGAGGATTTCATAGAAGCACCTTTTGGAGGCATGGGTGATGATAATCAACCACCTCAACATATGCTTAATATTCCTCATCCCCCTCCGTGGATCCAAAACAAGGAAGATGATATTAAATCCTCTAACACGTATCAAGCATTGCTTGTGTTCTTAGAAATTATAGAAGGTAAGATAGCTAGGAATGGGATTCAAAATCCCACATTGCACTAGTTGCACAATCAACCACTGCATCCATCTATAACTTCCCCTACATAACCTGAGAATTTTAAAATACCCAAATTGGAAAAGTTTAAATAGGAAGAAGATGCTCCATAGCACATTACAAAATTCATGAATCAGTATTTCAACATATAGGAGAATGATGTATTACTCCTAATAACATTCTAAATTATCCTCTTTGTCCCTTCCATTGAGTGGTTTAACCAAATTCCAAGGCATATCGTATATACCTTTGAATAATTTGTAGATGTATTCTTGGAATGTTTCACCTTCAACACCAAGAGGAAGGTGACCTTAACTGACCTTACGAGGTTAAAAAAATATGAAGATGAGTCTATCACTGACTAAATGGAAACAAGTGGAAAATTATTCTATATAAGCTACCTTATCTATTGCCAGTGTCTGAATTAACTCATATTTTTTCAAAGAGTTGCTTAAAACCAATATCTTTATTGTTGCAACTCTAGAAATATCCCAGTCCTGAGAATTCTCTAGCACAATCTAGCACCATAGAAGTGATCAAAATCTAATAGGGAGAGATAGCTAAACCTTGCAAGAAGGAGTGCACAAAGAATCCAAAGAGTAATCTGATGCCATAAAACTGACATCGGTCAATCAAGTGACCATTTTATCCCAGGGCCTGCACAAATGATGCCTTCTTAAAAGGTAAATTATTAGGCCCAACCTCCTCCTACGAGTTATAATAATAATAATCAAGTGAATTAGGGTCAAAATCAGCAACATCACCCTAGGTGACAGTTTACACCCTTTGATGAGATAATGGAATCCCTATTCGATCATTTGTGGGCAGCTAAAATGGTTAATCTACCAAAAATTATGCCTATATACCCAAATGCAGGTAAACCAAAGCCTATGGGATATTGAGAAGACCAATTTTATCAATATCATCAGTAGAATGGCCATGACTTGCCTACATGCTATGGTTTCAAACACATAGTGCAAGACATGATAGAGAGGAATGAGCTCCAAGTGCATAATAATCTCACCCCAAATAATCAACAGATGGGGGCTTTCAAAGACCCCTTATCTACTCATGAGGTATAGGCAGCTCCTACCAAAAAAATGAATGAGGTCAAGATGACACCCCTTTGCAAGGGTACATCAGGATAGTTGATCTTCTCACAATGACACTGAGAGGGGGGTGAATCAGTGAAGCTATTAAAATTCAAATCTACAACACTTAATGCTGAAGCAAAGAGAACTTAAAAACAGGTAAAGCAATTTTCACAAGAGAGCACACCACAACACATAATGTAACGAGGTTCACCAATTTGGCTACTCCTCAAAAATGATTGCTTGGACTCCAATCCAAATCTAGACTTTGTAAAACACCAATTTTACAACACTTTACCAGCACCCATTGGAAGAATCACCAACCCCTTATTTTTTTGCTGCAACATATAGGAGCACCAACCCCTAATGCCAAGCACCAAATTGGACTACAATTCTGAATTATCTTAATGACATAAAAATGCCTTCGCTATTTACATGACCCTGACTGGTCTGCAATTAATCAAACTCTGCACGCTCTCACGGCTCTGCTTATCTCTCTCTCGGCCCTCTTCTAACCCTCTTTACACAATAATTTCTCACATACAACAGTAGCCTTATTCTTCATGCAGACCTGCTTTTATAACATATTAGTCTCTATTTTTAACTTCCATATTTACGCATGCAACCCATAATTGTTCCTTTAATATTCTCTTCTGCCACTTGTCAACTGTAACTACTTATTTATGTAACTTATTTTGTATTTATAGAGTGGGCATTTCGTTAAACATGTTACATGTAACATATACCTCTACCATGACTATTATTCTTCTTGGTCATGACTTTTTGTATTCTTTTCTATGCATGCATGCATTTTTTGATTCTATTTATGCGACTGTTTGATTTATCCTTCTTCAACTATTCTTAAAATAGCTGCATGCTTTTCTTTTGTAATTGCTCCTTTAACTATCGCATTGACTCCAGTTAACTCTTCTTATTTTGGGTGCATGCTTTTCCTCTACAACTACCCCTTTAACTGTTGTTCTGCTTTAGTTAACTATTAGTGATCATGCTGTTGCGACCTATTGCGAAATTGCGACACTTCTGTCTCTTTATGCTCTTCTCGCCTTTTACCCGCGAAAACTCAACATGTCACGAAATCGTGACATTTTTTGCCTCCTTGTTTACCTCTTGTCTTGCATCCGAGAAAACCAGACATGTCACGAAATTGTGACACTTTTCGCTTCCTTGCACTTCTCTGCCTTTCGCCCATGAAAATGGAACATGTCGTGAAATCATGACACTTTCGTTGCCTTGTGCCTTTTCTGTCTTTGGCCCATGAAAACACATGTCGCGAAATCATGACACATTCGCTGCCTTGTGCCTTTTTTTTCTTTGGCCCGCAAAAACACAACATGTCACGAAATCATGACACATTCGCTACCTTATGTCTTTTCTGTCTTTGGCCCGCAAAAACACATGTCGCAAAATCGTGACATATTCGCTACCTTGTGCCTTTTTTGTCTTTGGTCCGTGAAAATGGAACATGTCACGAAATCGTGAAACTTTTCCTCCTTGGCACTTTCTCTTCGAACCTGTTGTGAAATCGTGACACTTTTTCTCCTTGGAGCTTTCTCTTCGAACCTGTCGCGAAATCATGACACTTTCTCTCCTTGGCGCTTTCTCTTCGAACCTGTCGCAAAATCGTGACACTTTCTCTCCTTGGTGCTTTCTCTTCGAACCTATCATGAAATCGTGACACTTTCTCTCCTTGGCACTTTCTCTTTGATCCTGTCGTGAAATCGTGACACATTTTCATCCGTACAGTCCTTCTTGCAAATTGTCGTGAAATCGCGACACTTTCCTTTGCAAGCTCCTTCTCTCCGAACATGTCATGAAATTGTGACAGTTTTCTTTGTCTGTGCCTTCTCTCCAAACATGTCATGAAATCGTGACAGTTTTCTTTGCTTGCGCCTTCTTTTCAAACATGTCGTGAAATCGTGACAGTTTTATTACTTGCCTTCTTTGCATCCAACATGTCACAAAATCGTGACAGTTTTTCTACTTGCCTTCTTCTCTGACAACATGTCACGAAATCACGATAGTTTTTTGACTTGGCTTCTTTGCCTCCAACATGTCGCAAAATCGTGACAGTTTTGCCAGCATTTTCTCTCTCCTTCGATATGTCGTAAAATCACGACAATTTTGACAGCATTTTCTCTCTCCTCCGAGATGTCACGAAATTGCGACAATTTTGACCGCATTTTCTCTCTCCTCCAAGATGTCGTGAAATCGCGACAATTTTGACAGTATTTTCTCTCTCCTTCGAGATGTCACGAAATCATGACAAAAAATATGTCTTGATATCGCGACAGTTTTCTTGTCTTTTTCTTTGATTTTCTAAATCTGGGCCACTTCTGTCTTCTTGGAAATTCACTATACATGTTCTGACTGACCTCTGAACTCCTGTCCACTACATCAATCGCATCAAGTCGATCTATCCGTCCGTGTTGACAACAATGACAATACTTTTGCTGCACCTTTCTCAACAATGGTATGTATTATGACTAGGAATATATACTACCCAAGTCAAGTTGTACCACTTGCAACTTCAAGTGATGTTACACAACATCACAACCTCCACCACCTACAGTGTAGAGCCTTCCACCTAGGCTAGTAGTGCCAATAAAAAGCAAGCTTGCACAAATATTGAGGAAAATATTAGCTATATTATCCATTTACGAGCTAATTCAACAATCTCTTCCTCAAAGAGAAGATCTAATGGATATTATTAAGTCGATAGAGTTGCAATCCTAGGATTCTAACTCCATCAATTTTGTGGGGCATGTGCAACAATATAAGGAACAATGATCACATTCCATGAGCATAAACTTAAACCCATAGAAAGTGATGCGGTGGACCCTCCTTTACACATCATTGCATGTGTGAATGATATACCATATAAAAGAGTTATCATAGACACTGGTTCATCAAGCAACAAATAACCGCTATTACCCTTAAATACCTAGGAATTCTAGCATATCATGTTGTAGTATCCACCTACACCCTCTGAGCATTTAATGATACAATATGCTCCATAGTCGGTACTATAGTCCTACCCATCTAGGTGGGACACAAAACTATATCGACATTGTGTCATGTTTTGGAGGGTGTAATGGCCTATAACATATTGCTAGGTAGACATTGTATACGGGACATGAAGTGTATCCCATCCATTGCTCATCAATATCTCAAATATACTTATGAAGGGTAGGTACACGTAGTCTCTACAGACCTTGAGCCCTTTAAGTATTATAATATGGTACAAAAAATCCCTAAGGTGACATTATCATTGATTCATGTAGACTTCCAACTAAATAAATCCATTTAGGGTCCACTCCCATCTCCATTGCCTTCCATTACCCCATTACCATATTCATCCATGCCATCTTCATCATTGGCAACTTCAAAAGAGCCTTCATCATCGTTAGATCCTCTATAGAGGAACATGTCGAAGAGGCCAATCGATGAAATCCCTCCTATCATTTCCACCATCTCTACAAAAGAGATCCCTTGTCCAACAGACGAGGAACCATATCAGGAGGTACAAATTGAGTCATCTTAAGCCTCATTTCCATATCCTCCACCTTCATCATCCCAGGTTACCATCCATATATCTAGTATAGGGATAGGAGAATACTTGGTCAGGAATGTCACAACAATTCTATCCATAGAGTTAGTGCAAGATATGGGAAGACCTCATCTGCCTATAGGTATAATTGTACCTCTTGGTATACCACCCAATCAAACAAACTTTATATATGGGGGTATTGAGTATGGAATTTTTCCAGTTCCTCAACAAGAAGACGATGATGAACCCTTCTATGAGGATATAAACTACATGTCAAATCCTAACTATGCCATACGATATCTACATCACTACAATTGGTATGGTTTTGGTCTAGGGTTGTATGAGTAGGGTACTCATGTTCCATGTCAACCACAATGATCGGTTACCATATGATAAATCTGGGTTGGGACACAACAAGCCAGTACCTTTGGATGTCCTCGTAGAATATTTAGAATTCTTATATCTGAATTACAGTGATGAGCTAGCACGTGATCCCTATGCCAATCCAAATCATGTCCATTAATTAGGAGATTATTTTCCCATAAAAATGGTATATCAAGGATATCCAATGATGTTGCTCAACCTCATGAAGTGGGGGAGAGTTCACATACCTTTAATCACATAGTGAGGAAGAGGATCAAGGTCCTCCTCATGAATGGACCACAGATGACGAGGAGGACTATGGCATAGTGCCCATAAATTATCTAAGTTTAGATGAAGAACATGAGTGAGTTGTCCCTTTGGATGATGAATAAAAGTTTTATATTTGCATGTTCCTAGTACAACATACCATTTGATGATAGATTTTTCCACTTGAAGAGCAAGATCATCGCTTTCTCCATCGACCACTGCCGGTTATTCCACCTCCACCAAAACCTGTTAAGATCCTGCTATAAAATAAACTCAAATAACACACTCTCACACAATTGCTTGGAAATAACTCACATAAACATCACATTAATATAACAGAAATTTGCATAAAGAACAATCTCACAATAGAACCGAATCGCAGGCCTCTTCGAGGGGGCAACCTCCTTCAATACTTCATTAATTTTGCAAAAGATGGTTACATTGGTGCCTTTTCGGGTATTTAAGGAGTTTCCTTCCAAGGTTGGCTTACATGCAAACGCCACCTGGATTACATGCATAATGCCACCCGAATTACATGCATAGTGCCACTTTGAATTACATGCACAATGCCACTCGAATTACATGCACAATGCCACTCGAATTACATGCACAATGCCACACGAATTACATGCACAATGCCACCTATCTACCATGTGTTACATAAAAAGGGTGCCATTTGTCATAGGCACTACCTAAGCTAAAACTTAGAACATTACAAAATATTAATCATGGGTACTACCCACGTTCACTAGGAATTATTACAAAAGGGGAATTATTACATTAAGGGTTAGGATGAGATCCTAACATGCCCTTCTCCTTAAAGGAGATTTGTCCTCAAAGTTGAAAATGAGGAAACTGTTGCTGGAGTTGATGGAGAGACTCCCATGTAGCATATTCAAGGTTGAAGTCCATGCCACTGAACCAGGACCTCTGTGATGGTACGGTTGCGCAGAGTGCGGGTTCGACGATCCAGTAGTTGTTCGGTGCAAGTAAGATGGAGCCTTCTTCATCCAATTCGAGGAGTGTTGATTGAACCTGTACCTTTGTGCCCACAACTTTCTTGAGAAGGGAAACATGAAAAATAGGGTGGATCTTGGAAGTGGGGGGAAGAGCCAATTTGTAAGCTGTTGGACCAATCCGTTGCAGAACCTGATAAGGACCATAGAATTTTGGAGCAAGCTTCTGACACCTGCGGAGTTGTAGGGATGATTGTTTGTATGGCTGCAAGCGAAGGAAGACCATATCACCCACATCAAAACTATGCTCAGAACGATGCTGATCAGCTTGTTGGCGCATCCGATTCTGGGCCATATTCAAATTTTTCTTGAGTTGGCGGAGGACCTCGGTGTGTTGACTCAGAGCATTGTCGACGGCCTGGACCTTGGAGCTGCCCAAAATGTAGGAGGAAGGCGTGAGTGGAGGGCGCCCGTAAACTACCTCAAATGGTGTGAGTTTGGTGGCGGTATGATAGGAAGTGTTGTACCACCATTCAACCAAAGAAAGCCATTTTGCCCAATGAGTAGGATGATCAGAGGCAAAGCAGCGAAGGTAGGTTTCCAAGAATTTATTAACAACCTTTGTTTGACCATCCGTTTGCGGATGGTAGGCTGAACTCATTTTGAGCTGAGTCCCCTGCAACTTAAACAACTCTTGCCAAAAATTGCTAGTAAAGGTGGGATCACGATCAAATACAATGGAGGCGGGCATGCCATGAAGGCGAAATATGGAGTCAAGAAAAGTTTGGGCAATAGTGGATGCTGTGTAAGGATGGGTTAGGGCACAAAAGTGAGCATACTTTGAAAGGCGGTCCACTACCACAAAAATAATAGACTTGCCTCCAGATTTAGGTAGCCCTTCTATGAAGTCCATGGAGATGTCAGTCCACACCTGATCTGGTATCGGCAATGGTTGAAGAGTTCCTGGGGAGCGCACTGTTTCTCCTTTCATCCGTTGACAAGTGTCGCAATCCGCTACAAAAGAGCGAATGTCCTATTTCATGCCTTTCCAAAAGAAGGTGCGCTTGAGTCGTTCATACATTTTTAGGAACCCTGAATTGCCAGAAGATGGAGTAGCATGTGATTCCTTCATGAGGAGTTCTCGAAGTGGGGACTTAGGAGGAAGAACCAGACGTTGATGGTAACGCAGATCTTGGCCATCCCAACTATATCCTGGTGTAGACTTCGGATCATCCCTAAGTGAAGCAACCAAGTCTTTCAAATCTGCATCCTGATGTATTTCCTGATGTAAGGGCTCAATCCATTGGGGCAATGGTGCAGAGATGGCACACAACATACTAAGGGCCTCAAATTGGCGAGAGAGAGCATCTGCCACAAGATTTTCCTTCCCTTTTTTGTACATGATGTCATAATCATAGCCCATGAGTTTTGATACCCACTTTTGTTGCTCAGGAGTGGCAACTCGTTGTTCTAGAAAGTATTTAAGGCTCTAGTGGTCAGTTTTGATGGAGAAATGGCGCCCAATGAGGTAAGGCCGCCAATGTAGGACTGCATGCAATATTGCCAACATTTCCTTAGCATAAGTGGATTTTCCCAGATTGCGATCAGATAGGGCTTTGCTGGTAAAAGCCAAAGGGCGTCCTTCTTGCATCAATACTGCCCCAATACCACGACCAGAAGCGTCACTTTCAATGAAATTTTTTTTTGAGAAGTCTGGCATGGCTAAAACCGGAGTGGTGGTCATGGCATGTTTGAGGTCTAGGAATGCTTGCTCAGCCGGCCTTCTCCACATAAAAGAATCCTTCAACATGGAGGTGAGGGGGGCGGCTATCTTTCCATAATTGCAGACAAATTTACGGTAATATCCTGTAAGCCCTAAAAATCCTCGAAGTCCCTTGAGTGTGCAAGGTTTTGGCCATTCTTGGACTGCTTGGATCTTCTTAGGGTCAACCTTGACACCATCCTTTGAGACAATGTGTCCCAGATATTCTACTTCAATCAAACCAAAGGAGCACTTGGACCTTTTTGCAAACAATTTATGGTCGGCCGGTAGTTGGAGAGTTTGATCTACATGATTGAGATGCTCTTCCCATGTGTGACTTGTAAATCAAGATGTCATCGAAGAACACAAGGATGAACTTCCGCAAGAAGGGGCGAAAGATGTTGTTCATCAGGCTTTGGAATGTGGAAGGAGCATTTGTGAGACCAAATGGCATTACCAAGAATTCATAATGACCTTCATGAGTGCGAAAAGTAGTTTTAGGAATATCTTCATCCTTAAGCCGGATCTGATGGTACCCAGAGCGAAGGTCTAGCTTGGTGAAGTACATGGTCCCATGTAATTCATCAACCACAGGGATAGGAAATTTATCCTTGACCGTTATCTTGTTGAGTTCTCGGTAGTCAATACACAATCGCCAAGAGCCATCCTTCTTGAGGACCAGTAAGACTGGTGCAGAGTAGGGACTAGTACTAGGCCGAACGACACCCGCCTTGAGTAATTCTTGTATCATCTTCTCAATCTCTGACTTCATGGCATGGGGGTATCTGTACGGGCGGATATTGGGAGGTGTACTATCCGGAAATAATGGAATGGCATGGTCATGAGAGCGATGCGGTGGTAGTGTGATTGGTTCTAAAAATATGGCCTCATGTTTGTGGAGAACCTGTTGCATGTCTGGTGGAATTTCACCCATTGGGGATGTGGATGGTTGGATGGAGAATAGTTGTGCAATGACCCCACGTGATGATTTCTTTAGCAATTTCTCCATGCTGTTTGAACTGATAATTTGAGGTGTTCCTGCTGGGGAGCCCTTGATGATGTGTGTTTGGCCATTCTGGGAGAACTGCATCCAAAGTTCAGCAAAGTTCCAACTAATAGTGCCCAGTGTACTCAACCATTGAGATCCCAAAACAATATCACATCCACCCAACTGGAGGGCAAACATGTCCTGCTTGAGTGCATAGTCCCCTATCTGGATTTTAACATTACGACACTTTCCATTACAAGGTAAGGTTCCCCCGTTGGCTACCATGACCTCAAAGGAGTTACAAGTGTGGATATAGCAATTTGCCCGCTGAGCAACTCTAGGGTCAATAAAGTTGTGTGTGCTTCCCGAGTCCAAAAGGATGGAAAGACGTTGGCCCTTGAAAAATCTCGTAACCTTCATGGTTTGAGGGGTAGTAATGCCTGCAAGGGCATGGACTCGTAATTCGTTGTTTCAGGTTCCTATTTCACTTCTTCTTGTGGAGGAGGTGTTTTTGGAGGGTCCTCATCCTTATCACTCTCATCAGAGGTATCAGGTTCTTCAACATCGATCAGGAACAATTTTTTGTGTGCACACTTATGCCCTTTGAAAAAATTTTCATCACAATTATAGCATAATCCTTGGGCACGACGTGCATCCATCTCTTCGGTGGTGAGGCGCTTTGGTGCAGCAGGTTTATTATCAACTGGGTTTTGGGCTCTAGGAGGAAATGAAGGTCTATTTTGCAGAAACTTTGATGGGCGTCTTTGGGCAGAGAGTTTAGATTCGGCCAGACGGGCCAAACTGATAGCTTCCATCATAGTTCGTGGTTTCAACATTTTGACTTCGCTTGGAGTTCCATATTCAACCCACTGATATAACAACTCTGAAAGAACCCTTCACTCAATCCTCTTGTTCGATTGGCCAATTTTTCAAATTGAGCTTGGTACTCTCGAACTGACCCTGTTTGTTGTAGTTTGGATAAGGCTCCTGTGAAGTCCTCAAACTCACTAGGACCAAATCGAGTGAGTATTTGGGATTCAAAATCCTCCCAAGAGATATTTGGGTAGGTAAGACGCAACCATTGAAACCAATGTAGAGCCTCAGATTCCAAGTTAAAGGAAGCCATCTGGACTCGATGAAATACTGGTACATTATGAAGTCGAAAGAATTGGTCAACCCGACATAGCCACCCATCAACATCCTTCCCACTGAATTTGGGAAAGTACAACTTGGGCATTCTAAAGGGTGTATCATGGTCACGATTCCTTGTAGAACTCTCAGCTTGGTATTCTGATTTGGGTGGTTCTCTTCTCAGTTTGCTGTCCACTTCAGTCAATGCTTCTTCTAAGCGATTGCTAGTGGCCTCATGCTCTAGGCGAAGACCTTGGACTTCTTCCCTTATGGAGTGAAAAGCCGAGTTCAAGTTCTCAATGGCTTTTGTTAGGGAATCCAAGTGTTCTAGTTCTTTCCGGTGTCCACGAGTACCCTGGGCCATTTTTTGACCTTTTGTGACCAATTACTAAAAATAGAATTGAATTTTTTTGACTTACTATTTTTAGTAAATGCCCAAAAAAGTGCTTGGGTGCTATATATCAAAATGATCAGTAGGATGAGGTGGTCACAATGAGCTATATCTCTTGACACTACTTTTTGGCACCCCAGACTCGTTTTTTTTTTATCTCTCGTTTCTGTCGAGTCTAACGGTGTTTACAGATTCTGATTCTGAGCTACTGAGCAAAAGTTGGGTACTGGAGCACTATCTAAAACTGGCCGTGTTTCACACTCAAGATTATCTATATTTTACAGGTGACTGATATGACAGTTCTGTTCTGACTCTGAAGACTGTGAATTTTGCCCCGATCGTGTCGACCTCTCCGACTCGATCGACTCGATCGTGGATCTGCCACTGTAAATTTGATTGTTACTCTCCAGACTTTCAACTTAAGTGTCACCCTCATGGCTTATCCCGAATGCATGTCCCTTTTGTTATTTTTTTGGTAGAGGACTCCTTTCTCATATGCTCACTTTTGAAATGCAGGTTTACGAATGGGGGTGTTTGGATTCTTATTTTGATTTTGATTTTTGTATTTTTTACAAGTTGCAGTTTTAACAGAACCAGGGAATGCTAAGTATAGGAGTATGTACCACCCATAGGCCCTCTAATATACCGACAGTGACGAACAATAGTGCTCGGACCAATATTTCAGGCCACTACTCAAGGAGGATTCCACACATACCCTTGAGCACACTACCTGCATACATAAAAAGGATGCCATTTGTCATAGGCACTACCTAAGCTAAAACTTAGAACATTACAAAATATTAATCATGGGTACTACCCACGTTCACTAGGAATTATTACAAAAGGGGAATTATTACATTAAGGGTTAGGATGAGATCCTAACAAAACCACCCCTATGAGTTAAGAGACAACATCAGATATCTAGACCCACTCACCCATGGAAGGGAGATCATGTATCCATCAACATGATTTCCATAGATCTAATTGCACCATTGAGATATCTGAATAACCCATCAAAGCCATTGCACCTCGAAATTGAAGCAACTAAATTTGATCGGGGAGATTCTTCCCCATATCTATTATAGTTTTGGCCTTGCGATAAAATGTTACAACCATTTTATTTTTCTCCAGGGATTACTCAAAATGTTTGTCAAGCTGAGGTTGAGCAGGAAATAACAATTGAAGGTCTAAACCCAGTTTATGAAATTCACTTAATCCTTATTCCACATCAGCTGGAATACGGATCACACATGTTAATTGAGCCAACATTTGATAGGGATATCGGTACATATCCCGATAATACCCATAACATCAAATTAAT
Organism: Wollemia nobilis; assembly: GCA_028583015.1. Lineage (NCBI taxonomy): Eukaryota > Viridiplantae > Streptophyta > Pinopsida > Araucariales > Araucariaceae > Wollemia > Wollemia nobilis. The sequence continues at coordinate 5,085,314 of JAQPPZ010002230.1, read as the reverse complement.
GGAAGGTCTATCCCTTGATGAACAAATTGATTATACAAATTTGTTGACAAAGAAGATAGAGGCTTTTTCTTGGACTTATAAAGATGTTCCAGGACTAGATCCTAATTTGGTCATGCATAATCTTACACTAGACCCAAATGTTAAACCAAATAAGCAAAAGTTGTGTAATATGCATTCAACAGTCACCTTGATGGTCAAATATGAGTTGAAAAGACTATTGGACGCTGAATTTATTATATCATTATATTATCCATCATGGGTTTGAAACAAGCACCAACCCCTTATTTTTCTGCTGTAACAGATAGGAGCACCAACCCCTAATGCCAAGCACCAACTTGGACTACAATTCTGAATTATCTTAATGACATAAAAATGCCTTCGCTGTTTACATGACCCTGACTGATCTGTAATTAATCAAACTCTGCATGCTCTCACAACTCTGCTTATCTCTCTATCGGCCCTCTTCTAACCCTCTTTACACAACAATTTCTCACATACAACAGCAAACTTATTCTTCACGCAGACCTGCTTTTATAACATATTAGTCTCTATTTTTAACTTCCATATTTACGCATGCAACCCATAACTATTCTTTTAATATTCTCTTCTGCCACTTGTCAACTGTAACTACTTCTTTATGTAACTCCTTTTGTATTTATAGAGTGGGCATTTCATTAAACATGTTACATGCAACATATACCTCTAGCATGACTGTTAGTCTTCTTGGTCATGATTGTTCGTATTCTTTCTCGTGCATGCATGCATTTTTTGATTCTATTTATGTGATCTGTTCGATTTCTCCTTCTTCGATCTGTTCTTAAAATAGCTGCATGCTTTTCTTTTGTAATTGCTCCTGTAATCTGTCGCATTGACTCCAGCTTAACTCTTCTTATTTTGGCTGCATGCTTTTCCTCTACAATCGCCCCTTTAATCGTTGTTATACTTCGATTAATCGTCGATGATCGTGTTGTTGTGACCTGCCACGAAATCGTGACACTTCTGTCTCTTTATGCTCTTCTCGCCTTTTACCCGTGAAAACTCAACATGTCATGAAATCGTGACATTTTATGCCTCCTTGTTTACCTCTTGTCTTGCACCCGTGAAAACCAGACATGTCATGAAATCGTGACACTGTTCGCTTCCTTGCACTTCTCTGCCTTCGCTCGCAAAAATGGAACATGTCACGAAATCATGACACTTTCGTTGCCTTGTGCCTTTTCTGTCTTTGGCCCACGAAAACACAACATGTCGTGAAATCGTGACACATTCGCTACCTTGTGCCTTTTCTATCTTTGGCCCACGAAAACACAACATGTCACGAAATCGTGACACATTCGCTGCCTTGTGCCTTTTCTGTCTTTGGCCCGCGAAAACACATGTCACGAAATCGCGACACATTTGCTACCTTGTGCCTTTTCTATCTTTGGCCCGCGAAAATGGAACATGTCACAAAATCGTGACACTTTTCCTCCTTGGCACTTTCTCTTCGAACCTGTCATGAAATCGTGACACTTTTTCTCCTTGGAGCTTTCTCTTCGAACCTGTCGTGAAATTGTGACACTTTCTCTCCTTGGCACTTTCTCTTCGAACCTGTCGCAAAATCGTGACACTTTCTCTCCTTGGCACTTTCTCTTCGAACCTGTCATGAAATCATGACACTTTCTATCCTTGGCGCTTTCTCTTCGATCCTATCATGAAATCATGAAACTTTTTCATCCGTACAGTCCTTCTTGCAAATTGTCGCGAAATCGTGACCTTTCCTTTGCAAGCTCCTTCTCTCCAAACATGTCGCGAAATCACAACAATTTTCTTTTCCTGTGCCTTCTATCCAAACATGTCATGAAATTGTGACAGTTTTATTTGCTTGCGCCTTCTTTCCAAACATGTCGTGAAATCGTGACAGTTTTCTTACTTGCCTTCTTTGCTTCCAACATGTCACGAAATCGCGACAGTTTTTCTACTTGCCTTCTTCTCTGACAACATGTCACGAAATCACGACAGTTTTTCCACTTGGTTTCTTTGCCTCCAACATGTCGTGAAATCGTGATAGTTTTGCCAACATTTTCTCTCTCCTCCGATATGTCGCGAAATCGCGACAATTTTGACAGCATTTTCTCTCTCCTCCGAGATGTCGTGAAATCGTGAAAATTTTGACCGCATTTTCTCTCTCCTCCGAGATGTCACGAAATCGTGACAATTTTGACAGAATTTTCTCTCTCCTTCGAGATGTCGCAAAATCACGACAGAAAACATGTCGTGATATCGCGACATGTTTCTTACTTGTCTTTTTCTTTGATTTTCTGAATCTGGGCCACTTCTGTCTTCTTAGAAATTCACTATACATGTTCTCACTGACCTCTGAACTCCTGTCCACTGCATCAACTGATCTATCTGTCTATGTTGACAACAATGACAATACTTTTGCTGCACCTTGCTCAACAATCTCCCTCTTTGGAATTGTTAGCAACACTCATGCACTCTCCCGTAATTCTTCTCCCCCTTTGACAATAATACCAAAGGGCTGCTGCAGACTCCCCCTGAGTCTATGCACACTATTCTCAGACAAACATTGTTATAGTTAGCAAAAATCATGAATATGAGAAAAACTATAAGCATAGGCATAAATGCTCCCCCTGAGAATGTGATCCTAATTGATAGTTCTTGGGAAACGTGACCACTCCCAACTTACTTCGAAGGTACTCAAAAACTTCCTTGGGTAATGGTTTGGTGAATATAAATGCTACTTGCTCTGTAGTTAGAACAAAATCCAATTTGACCTCACCTTTAGCAACTTTATCCTTCAAGAAGTGATACCGGATTGCAATATGTTTGGTTCAAGAATGCATAACCAGATTCTTTGATATGTTAATAGCATTAGTGTTATCACATTTAACTGAAATTGGCTCTTTGAAGTGAATACCAAGATATTTCAGGGTTTGTCTCATCCATAATATCTGTGTACGACATGTTGTTGCTACAATGTATTATGCCTCTGTTGTGGATAGAGAGACTAATTCTTGTTTCTTGCTGTGCCATGCTACCAGCCTGTCTCCAAGATAAAATGCTCCTCCACTGGTACTCTTTATGTCATCAATACATCCTGCCCAATTTGCATCAAAATATGCAATAAGAGTGAAGTCCTTACCTTTTGGGTACCATAACCCATACTCCATAGTACCCTTGAGGTACCTAAAAATCCTCTTCACGGCTGTCACATGAGTCTCTTTGTGACTAGCCTGAAATCTTGCCACCATGCATACTGCCCGTAAGATATCCTGGTCCGGTAGTCGTCAAATACGATAGGCTTCCAATCATAGACCCGTACATGGTTTGATCTACATCCGGAGATTTGTCATCCTTGCTCAACTTGCAACCTGTTGTCATGGGAGTGCTAACAGGGTTTACTATCCTCCATTGTGAACTTTTTCAACATTTCTTTCACATATTTAACTTGAGAAATAAAAATGCCCTTTTCACTTTGATTGACTTGCAGTCCGAGAAAATAAGAAAGTTCACCAATCATAGACATCTCAAATTCTTTCTTCATTTTATTTGCTATGTCACTACAGGACTTATCATTGTTGCTGCCAAAAATGATATCATCTACATAAACAAGGACAATAAGATGGCCATTCTTTGTTTTGACATACAGATTGTTGTCCACCAAACCTTTCTTGAACCCCTGTTGAATCAAATAGTTATCCAAAGATTGCATACCATGCTCTGGGTGCCTGTTTCAAGCCATACAAAGCTTTCTTCAACTTGCAAACAAAGTTGGGATTATCACCGAGTTGGAACCCATATGGCTGCTCAATGTAAACCTCTTCTTTCAGTTTTCCATTCAGAAATGCTGATTTTACGTCCATTTGATATACTTTGAAATTTTTATGAACTGCTAAGGCCAGAAACATTCTGATTGCCTCTAGTCTAGCTACTGGTGCAAAGGTTTCCTCAAAATCAATACCTTCAACTTTGTGCATAGCCTTTACTGCACTCAGCCTTGCTTTATTCCTTACAACCTGTCCATCTTCATTCAATTTATTTTGAAAAATCTATTACATTTTTATTTGCCAGCCTTGGTACTAACTCCCAGGTTTTGTTTTTCTCAATCTGATCTAGTTCTTCATTAATTGCCTTCATCCAATTTTCATCTGTGCTTGCTTCAGCAACATTTTTGGGCTCAATGTTGGATAATAGAGAGTAGTTCCGTACTATCGCTCTTCTTGTCTCGAATACCAACTGTTGGGTCCCCAATAATTTGTTCTCTAGGATGATTTTTCTGCCAGCTGCTGTTTTGAATTTCTTGTTTTCTTCTTCTTCTGAGTCAATTCTTAAATTAGCTGGGTCAATTTTATGATTCTCTTCTATTTCCATTTCTTCATCTCCTTCAATGACTTCTTCATAAATAGGGTAGTTTTCTTAATAAGTTGTTTCTCGATCTCTACCTTCATCAACTTTAACATCTGCACTCTCCACAATTTTCTTTAGCCTCTTGTTGTAACATGTGTAGGCTTTGCTTTTTGTTGAGTAACCAAGAAAAATACCTTCATCAGCTCTATCTTCAAATTTATCGAGATTATCTTTAGTTCGTTTGATGTAGCACTTGCTATCGAACACTTTGAAATATCTTGGATGTTGCCTTTCTGTCAAACCACAACTCATACGGTGTTTTGCTTTCATGCGTTCTTAGCATGCACCTGTTTTGGATGTAAACCATAGTATGGACTGCCTCTTTCCAAAATCTATCAGCTATTTTGTTCTCAACCAACATTGTCCGTGCCATTTCCTGCACTGTCCTGTTCTTCCTTTCTACAACACCATTCTGTTGAGGTGTTCTTGCTCGCTGAAAAATGTCTTCTGATCCCATATTTTTGACAGTATTCTGCAAATTCTTCTGAGATAAATTCTCCTCCTCTGTCTGATCTTAGGCATTTAATTCTTTTTCCAGTTTGATTCTCAACCTATTTTTTAAAAATCTTGAACATCATCTATGAACAACATCAAGTATTTGTCACCATTTATGCTTTGTGTTCTCATGGGTCCACACAAATCAGTATGTATTAGATCTAAAGGCTTACTGGTGAAGTATTCCTTTGAATCAAATGTGGCTCTAGTTTGCTTCCATTTTTGGCATGAAGCACATATGCTATTTACTAGTTTGCCAATGGTGGGTATATCTCTTACTGCCCTTTTTGAACTTATTTTTACCAAATTGTCAAAGCTAATATGATCGAGCCTCTTGTGCCACAGCCAATTTTCATCTTCCTATCCAATCAAGCATGCTACTTCTAAAGTTTCTGAGAGAGTATATAGATTTCCAGAAGTCCTTAATCCAGTAGCTATCAGCTTCCCACTGTGTGCTTTTTTGACTTCACAGCCCTACTTCTTAAAGATGACTTCATGACCTCTATCACAGATTTGACTTACGCTCAGTAAGTTGTGCTTCAAACCAATAACAAACATAACTTATTTGGAATTGATTTGTCCATCACTTATCTTGACTGATCCTTTGCCAACTATCTTGGCTCCATCATTATTTCCAAACTTTACAGAGCCCCCTTCGTATTTCTGTAATTTTTCAAATTTTTGTTTATCTCCTGTCATGTGACTGGAGCATCCACTATCCAATATCCATGGTGCAAATTTGTTCTATGCTTTGAAATCTATCTGAACAATCAAGGATTCCTTTTCTTCCTTGGGTCGCTCCTTTTCTTTCCACTCTGGTTTGGCTACAGTTTTGGTCACTTGTTTAGACTTTTATTTGTCAGTAACCTATGCATGTTTTTATGGGAATTTTTTGTTTTGCCTTAAAATGTTTGGTTGAGATCTTCTTCCCTGATATCTGTTTGCTGCATATGTGCTTCTATAGTTTCTTGCAATGTGTCCAAAGTTATGACAGTTATAGCATTCTACTGCATAATCCATCAAGGGTGAAAAGACATTTTTACTGGTGAAATTTCTTTGTCCTATATTATGAATGCAGTTTGAAATCTTATGACTGTAAGCATTGCATTTAAAACAATAACCAAAAAAGGAATGATTGAACCTAGAAATTGGTCTTTGCCATTTTGTAGTAGGAGCCACAAATTTTATTCTCCTTTGATGTGTGACTTTTATGAATCCCTCATTGTCAGAACTCTTCTCATTCCTGGCACTGTTGCTTTCTTTTGCCTGATTCATTTTTCTTTGATCAACCTTGATCTTATCTTCTTTCTTTACTTGTTCTACAGTTATGGCCTTTGATCCACTTGACGATTCTCCTTCGACAAAGCCCAATCCAAATTTGATGCCCGTAGTCCTATGACTATTTATAATCTTTTCAATATTTGCAGAACTTCCTTCAAGTTTGTGATAGGAACTTAATTTTTGATTATTTTCTTCTAGCCGCATTCTTAAGACAACAATCTCTTCTTCCAGTTTGCAGCACTCATCTATTTTCATGGTTAATTGAACTTCGAGTTCTTCAGACATTTTCTTAAATTCTTTTGTCTGTACTTTCAAACTACTTATTATGTCATTCGCATCCTCTAGTTTTCTTGAGACCTTTTTATTATTTTTCCTTTCTATACTCAAATATTTAAGTGCAGCAACCGACTCTCCTTCCAGATATACTTCAGCCTCATCCTTACTTTTTGTGTCACCTTCCTGTTTTTCTTCTGTTTTTGCTTCTTCAAATGCCATGAACAGAGCTTCACCTGTTTCTTCTTCAGAATCTTCACTTGAGCTATCTTCAGAAGAGCTGACATTCTTTGATATGAAACTTTTCTTTTTGAAGTTGCTTTTCTTAAAATTTGGTTTCTTCTTCTAGTCACTTCTTTCTTGGTGTGACCCTTCATCACTTTTGGTTTTCTCATTCATTGGACACTTAGCTGCAAAGTGACCGACCCCTCCACAATTGAAACACTTAAATAGTAACTTTATTCTATACTTTCCTTTTCCATTTGTAAGTTTTCAAACAAAGTTGGCTTTCGTTTCATCCGATGTTTCTTCATCCTCAGATTCTTGTTCAGCTTTTATATTCTTGTGTGCTTTAAAAGCAACTTCTCTGTCTATGGGCTTAGTTTGTCCTATTCTCATTTTGTATGCAGTCAAAGAACCATGCATCTCGTCCATGCTAAAATTATTTAGATCTTTAGCCTCTTCTATTGCAAAAACTTTAGAATTAAATATTTTATGAAGAGTTCTAAGTACCTTTTTCATGACAACTGCATCTTCGATTTCTTTGCCGAGTCCTCTGATTGCATTAATGATTCCATTGACTCTCATAATATAGGCCTCTATGTTCTCATCATCATTCATTTGTAATTCTTCGAATTAAGCTCGATGAGTTTGCAGTTTGGCTTCCTTGATCTTGCTGTCTCCTTCATGGATGCTCTTCAGTTTGTCCCACATGTCTTTTGCTGATTTACAGCTCATGATCCTTATCAGTTCACTGTCTACTAGCCCACACATTATGGCATTCTTTGCTTTGGATTTATTCTTAAACTTCTTCTTCTCAGTAGTATCTATTGGAGGAGTAGCGGGTACTATGTATACACTTTCTACTGACTCTCAAATGTCGTATCCTAACGCACTCAGATATGTCTGCATCCTAAGTCTCCAAAATAAGTAATTAGTTCCATTGAAAAAAGGAGCTTTGTTTGATGAGAATCCTTCATTACCTGCAATTGTGTTCCTTTCAAGATCACCTTAGCTGATTAAGCTTGTTCAGGAACCTCGCTCTGATAACAATTGATATTCTCACAATGACACTGATAGGGGGGGTGAATCAGTGAAGCTATTAAAATTCAAATCTACAACACTTAATGCTGAAGCAAAGAGAACTTAAAAACGGGTAAAGCAATTTTCACAAGAGAGCACACCACAACACATAATGTAACGAGGTTCACCAATTTGGCTACTCCTCAAAAATGATTGCTTGGACTCCAATCCAAATCTAGACTTTGCAAAACACCAATTTTACAACACTTTACTAGCACCCATTGGAAGAATCACCAACCCCTTATTTTTTTGCTGCAATAGATAGGAGCACCAACCCCTAATGCCAAGCACCAAATTGGACTACAATTCTGAATTATCTTAATGACATAAAAATGCCTTCGCTATTTACACGACCCTGACTGGTCTGCAATTAATCAAACTCTACACGCTCTCACGACTCTGCTTATCTCTCTCTCGGCCCTCTTCTAACCCTCTTTACACAATAATTTCTCACATACAACAGTAGCCTTATTCTTCATGCAGACCTGCTTTTATAACATATTAGTCTCTATTTTTAACTTCCATATTTACGCATGCAACTCATAACTGTTCCTTTAATATTCTCTTCTGCCACTTGTCAACTGTAACTACTTATTTATGTAACTTATTTTGTATTTATAGAGTGGGCATTTCGTTAAACATGTTACATGTAACATATACCTCTACCATGACTATTATTCTTCTTGGTCATGACTGTTTGTATTCTTTTCTGTGCATGCATGCATTTTTTGATTCTATTTATGCGACTGTTTCATTTATCCTTCTTCAACTATTCTTAAAATAGGTGCATGCTTTTCTTTTGTAATTGCTCCTGTAACTATCGCATTGACTCCAGTTAACTCTTCTTATTTTGGGTGCATGCTTTTCCTCTACAACTACCCCTTTAACTATTGTTTTGCTTTAGTTAACTATTAGTGATCATGCTGTTGCGACCTATTGCGAAATTGCGACACTTCTGTATCTTTATGCTCTTCTAGCCTTTTACCCGCGAAAACTCAACATGTCACGAAATCGTGACATTTTTTGCCTCCTTGTTTACCTCTTGTCTTGCATCCGAGAAAACCAGACATGTCACGAAATTGTGACACTTTTCACTTCCTTGCACTTCTCTGCCTTTCGCCCACGAAAATGGAACATGTCGTGAAATCATGACACTTTCGCTGCCTTGTGCCTTTTCTGTCTTTGGCCCGTGAAAACACATGTCGTGAAATCATGACACATTCGCTGCCTTGTGCCTTTTTTGTCTTTGGCCCGCAAAAACACAACATGTCATGAAATCATGACACATTCGCTACCTTATGTCTTTTCTGTCTTTGGCCCTCAAAAACACATGTCGCAAAATCGTGACATATTCGCTACCTTGTGCCTTTTTTGTCTTTGGTCCGTGAAAATGGAACATGTCACGAAATCGTGAAACTTTTCCTCCTTAGCACTTTCTCTTCGAACCTGTCGTGAAATCGTGACACTTTTTCTCCTTGGAGCTTTCTCTTCGAACCTGTCGCGAAATCATGACACTTTCTCTCCTTGGTGCTTTCTCTTCGAACCTGTCGCAAAATCGTGACACTTTCTCTCCTTGGTGCTTTCTCTTGGAACCTATCATGAAATCGTGACACTTTCTCTCCTTGGCACTTTCTCTTTGATCCTGTCGTGAAATCGTGACACTTTTTCATCCGTACAGTCCTTCTTGCAAATTGTCGTGAAATCGTGACACTTTCCTTTGCAAGCTCCTTCTCTCCGAACATGTCACAAAATTATGACAATTTTCTTTGTCTGTGCCTTCTCTCCAAACATGTCATGAAATCGTGACAGTTTTCTTTGCTTGCGCCTTCTTTTCAAACATGTCGTGAAATCATGACAGTTTTCTTACTTGCCTTCTTTGCTTCCAACATGTCGCAAAATCGTGACAGTTTTTCTACTTGCCTTCTTCTCTGACAACATGTCACGAAATCACGACAGTTTTTCGACTTGGCTTATTTACCTCCAACATGTCGCAAAATCGTGACAGTTTTGCCAGCATTTTCTCTCCTTCGATATGTCGTGAAATCACGACAATTTTGACAGCATTTTCTCTCCTCCGAGATGTCACGAAATTGCGACAATTTTGACCGCATTTTCTCTCTCCTCCAAGATGTCGTGAAATCGCGACAATTTTGACAGTATTTTCTCTCTCCTTCGAGATGTCACAAAATCATGACAAAAAACATGTCTTGATATCGCGACAGTTTTCTTACTTGTCTTTTTCTTTGATTTTCTAAATCTGGGCCACTTCTGTCTTCTTGGAAATTCACTATACATGTTCTGACTGACCTCTGAACTCCTGTCCACTACATCAACTGCATCAACTGATCTATCTGTCTGTGTTGACAACAATGACAATACTTTTGCTGCACCTTTCTCAACAATGGTATGTATTATGACTAGGAATATATACTACCCAAGTCAAGTTGTACCACTTGCAACTTCAAGTGATGTTACACAACATCACAACCTCCACCACCTCCAGTGTAGAGCCTTCCACCTAGGCTAGTAGTGCCAATAAAAAGCAAGCTTGCACAAATATTGAGGACAATATTAGCTATATTATCCATTTACGAGCTAATTCAACAATCTCTTCCTCAAAGAGAAGATCTAATGGATATTATTAAGTCGATAGAGTTGCAATCCTAGGATTCTAACTCCATCAATTTTGTGGGGCATGTGCAAAAATATAAGGAACAATGATCACATTCCATGAGCATAAAATTAAACCCATAGAAAGTGATGCGGTGGACCCTCCTTTACACATCATTGCATGTGTGAATGATATACCATATAAAAGAGTTATCATAGACACTGGTTCATCAAGCAACAAATAACCGCTATTACCCTTAAATACCTAGGAATTCTAGCATATCATGTTGTAGTATCCACCTACACCCTTCGAGCATTTAATGATACAATATGCTCCATAGTCGGTACTATAGTCCTACCCATTCAGGTGGGACACAAAACTATATCGACATTGTGTCATGTTTTGGAGGGTGTAATGGTCTATAACATATTGCTAGGTAGACATTGTATACGGGACATGAAGTGTATCCCATCCATTGCTCATCAATATCTCAAATATACTTATGAAGGGTAGGTACACGTAGTCTCTACAGACCTTGAGCCCTTTAAGTATTATAATATGGTACGACAAATCCCTAAGGTGACATTATCGTTGATTCATGTGGACTTCCAACTGAATAAATCCATTTAGGGTCCACTCCCATCTCCATTGCCTTCCATTACACCATTACCATATTCATCCATGCCATCTTCATCATTGGCAACTTTAGAAGAGCCTTCATCATCGTCAGATCCTCTATAGAGGAACATGTCGAAGAGGCCAATCGATGAAATCCCTCCTATCATTTCCACCATCTCTACAAAAGAGATCCCTTGTCCAACAGACGAGGAACCATATCAGGAGGTACACATTGAGTCATATTAAGCCTCATTTCCATATCCTCCACCTTCATCATCCCAGGTTACCATCCATATATCTAGTACAGGGATAGGAGAATACTTGGTCAGGAATGTCACAACAATTATATCCATAGAGTTAGTGCAAGATATGGGAAGACCTCATCTGCCTATAGGTATAATTGTACCTCTTGGTATACCACCCAATCAAACAAACTTTATATATGGGGGTATTGAGTATGGAATTTTTCTAGTTCCTCAACAATAAGACGATGATGAACCCTTCTATGAGGATATAAACTATATGTCAAATCCTAACTATGCCATAAGATATCTACATCACTACAATTGGTATGGTTTTGGTCTAGGGTTGTATGAGTAGAGTACTCATGTTCCATGTCAACCACAGTATCAGTTACCATATGATAAATCTAGGTTGGGACACAACAAGCCAGTACCTTTGGATGTCCTCGTAGAAGATTTAGAATTCTTATATCTGAATTACAACGATGAGCTAGCATGTGATCCCTATGCCAATCCAAATCATGTCCATTAATTAGGAGATTATTTTCCCATAAAAATGGTATATCAAGGATATCCAATGATGTTGCTCAACCTCATGAAGTGGGGGAGAGTTCACATACCTTTAATCACATAGTGAGGAAGAGGATCAAGGTCCTCCTCATGAATGGACCACAGATGACGAGGAGGACTATGGCATAGTGCCCATAAATTATCTAAGTTTAGATGAAGAACATGAGTGAGTTGTCCCTTTGGATGATGAATAAAAGTTTTATATTTGCATGTTCCTAGTACAACATACCATTTGATGATAGATTTTTCCACTTGAAGAGCAAGATCATCGCTTTCTCCATCAACCACTGCCGGTTATTCCACCTCCACCAAAACCACCCCTATGAGTTAAGAGACAACATCAGATATCTAGACCCACTCACCCATGGAAGGGAGATCATGTATCCATCAACATGATTTCCATATATCTAATTGCACCATTGAGATATCTGAATAACCCATCAAAGCCATTGCACCTCGAAATTGAAGCAACTGAATTTGATCGGGGAGATTCTTCCCCATATCTATTATAGTTTTGGCCTTGCGATAAAATGTTACAACCGTTTTATTTTTCTCCAGGGATTACTCAAAATGTTTGTCAAGCTGAGGTTGAGCAGGAAATAACAATTGAAGGTCTAAACCCAGTTTATGAAATTCACTTAATCCTTATTCCACATCAGCTGGAATACGGATCACACATGTTAATTGAGCCAACATTTGATAGGGATATCGGTACATATCCCGATAATACCCATAACATCAAATTAATGGAAGGTCTATCCCTTGATGAACAAATTGATTATACAAATTTGTTGACAAAGAAGATAGAGGCTTTTTCTTGGACTTATAAAGATGTTCCAGGACTAGATCCTAATTTGGTCATGCATAATCTTACACTAGACCCAAATGTTAAACCAAATAAGCAAAAGTTGTGTAATATGCATTCAACAGTCACCTTGATGGTCAAATATGAGTTGAAAAGACTATTGGATGCTGAATTTATTATATCATTATATTATCCATCATGGGTTTGAAACATCGTACTAGTCAAGAAACCCGATGGGAGGATTCACATTTGCACTAATTTTAGAGATCTCAACAAAGCGAGTCCTAAGGATGAGTTTTCTTTGCCAAACATTGATGCATTGGTAGATGCCACAACAGGACATGAAATGTTATCCCTTATGGATGGTTTCTTTGGATACAATCAAATTTGTATTAATCCAGAAGATCAGATCAAAACGGTGTTCACAATGCCTTGGGGAATATTTTGTTATAAGGTCATGCCTTTTGGCCTTAAAAATGTTGGTGCCACCTACCAACGAGCCATGACAACATGCATAAAATTTTGGAATATTACATGGATATCAATGTATTACACAAATTTCTGTTACGCCACTTATTGGCAAAATATCTATTATGCCATGAGCATATCAATGTATTACACAATGTTTTAGATCACCTCATTGAGCATAATGTTAGGCTAAATCCCAAGAAGTCTGTATTTGGTGTCACATCTGGTAAACTCTTGGGATTCATAGTCTCTAAGAAAGACATAGAAGTAGACTCAAACAAAGTCAAGGTAATCCTAGAAATGCCTCCCCCAACAACTATCAAGTAGTTGTGTAGCTTGCAAGGAAAGGTTGCATCCATTTAGCACTTCATAACATAATTATTGGATAAGTGCTGGCCTATGAAAAAGTTACTACACAAGGAGGTCATATTTCATTGGGATGAGGAATGTACAGATACCTTTTATGATATAAAACAATACTTGGCTTCATCACAAATATTGGCTCTTCCATGACCAGGAGTGACATTCTACCTTTACATCTCAGCTATTGAGCTTGCATTGGGCAGCATGTTGGCCCAAAAGAATGAATTACATAAAGAACATGCTACATATTTTATTATTCGTACCCTAGTCAGCTATGAGGTGAAATATGTATATTTTAAGAAGTTATGCTTAGCAATGGTCTTTTCCAGTAAAAATATATGCCATTACATGCTCAATAATACCACATATGTAGTTTCAAAAGAGAATCCATTGCGCCACATGATGAGTCAAACTTATCATAGTAGTCGCATGAAAAAATGGATCATGTTGTTGATGAAATTTGACCTAGATTTCATTGGATAAAAATCAATTAAGGGTCAGGTCATATCCGATAAACTAGTAGAGGCTTCCTCTCCATGATGACCAAAATATCACTATAGAGCTTCCCGATGATGGATTTTTTCATGTCTCAGAATAACAAGATCCTGAAAATCCTGAGTCACAAGCTAATATAACTCTATTTTTCTATGGTTCTAAGTGTGATCAAGGGGGTGGTACTAGAATCATTTTTTTTACACTGCAAGGGGCTCCAATACCTCTTTCATTTAAACTCAATTTCTCATGCACCAATAACAATGTCGAGTATGAACCCCTTATCATAGGTATTAAAATGACAATCGCCATGAAAATCACAAAGCTAAACATTTTCATCGATTCCTTTCTCATATTTAATTAGGTCAAAGGAATATTCCAGTGTAGGTGCCTAGTATTGCAAGCCTACAAATCCCTAGTGGATAAAATTCTAGTAAATTTTGAATGGTATGATATTGAGGCACTCCCTCATTCATCTAACCATTTTGTGGACACAATGGCCTCCTTAGGGTCATTAATCCTGCAGAACCCATCTGATAATATCACGACTATTCAAGTGAAAACGCTATCACAATCTATGATGAAGTGTGATGAGATTAACTCTACACTAGAAATCCACATGATTCAGATTGAACCTTCACATGAACAGTTCTCTCAAATACACAATTATTTGAATAATATCTCTTGGGGGACTTTTTTCCCTAAGAATTGTTTTGATACTAGCACAATGCTATATCTATAAGTTCGCTCTCAATCAACATTTGCAAGAGAGGAACATCAAAAGGATTGCACAATTCATACAATTGAGGATTCTTCAAAATAAGATTGGGCTACCCAAATAAAATATTATTTAAAGCTAGGAAATATTCCCTATGGATTGTCACATGCTGCAAAACGAGCATTTAATAAAAATGCAGTAAATTATGTCTTACTAGGAGACATAATGTTGTTGAGCAAGGTGCAACAAAAGTATTATCATTGTTGTCAACACAAATAGATAGATCGGTTGATGCAGTGGACAGGAGTTCAGAGGTCAGTCAGAACATGTACAGTGAATTTCCAAGAAGACAGAAGTGGCCCAGATTCAAAAAATCAAAGAAAAAGACAAGTAAGAAAACTGTCGCGATATCGCGACATGTTTTCTGTCGTGATTTCACGACATCTCGGAGGAGAGAGAAAATGTTGTCAAAATTGTCGCGATTTCGCGACATCTCGGAGGAGAGAGAAAATGCGATCAAAATTGTCGCGATTTCACGATATATCAAAGGAGAGAGAAAATGTTGGCAAAACTGTCATGATTTCACGACATTTTGGAAGCAAAGAAGGCAAGTAAGAAAACTGTCATGATTTCACGACATGTTTGGAAAGAAGGCGCAAGCAAAGAAAACTGTCGTGATTTTGCAACATGTTTGGATAGAAGGCATAGGCAAAGAAAACTGTCGCGATTTCGTGACAGGTTCGCAAAGAAAGTGCCAAGGAGAGAAAGTGTCATGATTTCACGACAGGATCGAAGATAAAGTGCCAAGGAGAGAAAGTGTCACGATTTCGCAACAGGTTCGAAGAGAAAGCGCCAAGGAGAGAAAGTGTCACGATTTCACGACAGGATCAAAGAGAAAGCGCCAAGGAGAGAAAGTGTCGCGATTTCATGACAGGTTCGAAGAGAAAGTGCCAAGGAGGAAAAGTGTCACGATTTCATGACATGTTCCGTTTTCATAGGCCAAAGACAAAAAAAGGCAAAAGGCAGTGAATGTGTCGCGATTTCATGACATGTGTTTTCGCGGGCCAAAGACAGAAAAGGTGCAAGGTAGCGAATGTGTCACGATTTCGTGACATTTTGTGTTTTTGCGGGCCAAAGACAGAAAAGGCAAAAGGTAGCGAATGTGTCACGATTTCGTGACATGTGTTTTCACGGGCCAAAGACAGAAAATGCGCAAGGCAATGAATGTGTCGCGATTTCGTGACATGTGTTTTCACAGGCCAAAGACAGAAAAGGCACAAGGCAGCGAAAGTGTCGCAATTTCGTGACATGTTTCATTTTCGTAGGTGAAATGCAGAGAAGTGCAAGGAAGTGAAAAGTGTCACGATTTCGTGACATGTCTGGTTTTTGCAGGTGCAAGACAAGAGGTGAACAAGGAGGCAAAAAACGTCATGATTTCACGACATGTTGAGTTTTTGCAGATAAAGGGCGAGAAGAACATAAAGAGACAGAAGTGACCCGATTTTGTGACAGGTCACAACAGCATGATCACTGACAGTTAACTGAAGAAGAACAACAGTTAAAGGGGAAGTTATAGAGGAAAAGCATGCATCTATTTTAAGAACAATCGAAGAAGAAGAAATCGAACAATCGCATAAATAGAATAAAAAAATGCATGCATGCACAGAAAAGAAGACGAACAGTCATGGTAGAGGTATATGTTGCATGTAACATGTTTAACGAAATGCCCACTCTATAAATACAAAAGAAGTTACATAAAGAAGAAGTTACAGTTGACAAGTGACAGAAGAGAATATTAAAAGAACAATTACGGGTTGCATGCGTAAATATGGAAGTTAAAAATAGAGACTAATATGATATAAAAGCAGGTCTGCATGAAGAATAAGGCTGCTACCGTATGTGAAAAATTGCTGTGTAAAGAGGGTTAGAAGGCCAAGAGAGAAATAAGTAAAGCCATGAGAGAGTGCAAAGTTTGATTAATTGCAGACCAGTCAGGGTCGTGTAAACAGTGAAGGCATTTTCATGTCATTAAGATAATTCAAAATTGCAGTCCAATTTGGTGCTTGGCATTAGGGGTTGGTGCTCCTATCTGTTGAAGCAAAAAAATAAGGGGTTGGTGCTCCTTCCAGTGGGTGCTAGTAAAGTGTTTGTAAAATTGGTGTTTTGCAAAGGCTGGATTTGGATTGGAGTCCAAGCAATCATTTTTGAGGAGTAGCCAAATTGGTGAACCTCGTTACATTGTGTGTTGTGGTGTGCTCTCTTGTGAAAATTGCTTTACCTATTTTTAAGTTCTCTTTGCTTCAACATTAAGTGTTGTAGATTTGAATTTTAATAGCTACACTGATTCACCCCCCCCTCTCAGTGTCATTGTGAGAATATCAATTGGTATTAGAGCAAAGTTCTTGAAAAAATCTTAATTAGCTATGGTGATCTTGGAAGGAATACAATGGTAGGTAATGAAGGATTCTCATCAAACAAAGCTCCTTTGTTCAATGGAACTAATTACTCATTCTGGAGACTCAGGATGCAGACATATCTGAGTGCATTAGGATACAACATTTGAGAATCAATAGAAAGTGGCTACACAGTACCCGCTACTCCAACAAATACTGCTGAGAAGAAAAAGTTTAAGAATAACTCCAAAGCACAAAATGCCATAATGTGTGGGCTAGTAGACAGTGAACTGATAAGGATCATGAGCTGTAAATTAGTAAAAGACATGTGGGACAAACTGAAGAGCATCCATGAAGGAGACAGCAAGATCAAGGAAGCCAAGCTACAAACTCATCGAGCTCAATTCGAAGCATTACAAACGAATGACGATGAGAACATAGAGGCCTATATGCTGAGAGTCAATGGAATCATCAATGCAATCAGAGGACTCGGCAAAAAAATCAAAGATGCGGTTGTCGTGAAAAAGGTATTTAGAACTCTTCACAAAATATTTAATTCTAAAGTTTCTGCAATAGAAGAGGCTAAAGATCTAAATAATTTTAGCATGGACAAGATGCATGGTTCTTTGACTGCATATGAAATGAGAATAGGACAAACTAAGCCCATAGACAGAGAAGCTACTTTTAAAGCACACAAGAATACAAAAGCTTAACAAGAATCTGAGGATGAAGAGACATCGGATGAAACGGAAGCCAACTTTGTTTGGAAACTTACAAAGGGAAAAGGAAAATATAGAGGAAAGTTACCGTTTAAGTGTTTCAATTGTGGAGGGGTCGGTCACTTTGCAGCTAAGTGTCCAATGAATGAGAAAATCAAAAGTGATGAAGGGTCACACCAAGAAAGAAGTGACTGGAAGAAGAAACCAAATTTTAGGAAAAGCAATTTCAAAAAGAAAAGTTTCATATCCAAGAAAGTCAGCTCTTTTGAAGATAGCTCAGGTGAAGATTCTGAAGAAGAAATAGGTGAAGCTCTATTCATGGCATTTGAAGAAGCAAAAACGAGGAAGAAAAATAGGAAGGTGATACAAAAAGTAAGGATGAGGCTGAAGTTTATCTGGAAGGAGAGTTGGTTGCTGCACTTAAAGAGTTGAATACAGAAAGAAAAAAGAATAAACAGGTCTCAAGAAAACTAGAGGATGCGAATGAAATAATAAGCAGTTTGAAAGTACAAACAGAAGATTTTAAGAAAATGTCTGAAGAACTCGAAGTTCAATTAACCATGAAAATAGATGAGTGCTGCAAACTGGAAAAAGAGATTGTTGTCTTAAGAATGCGGCTAGAAGAAAAGAATCAAAAATTAAGTTGCTATCAAAAACTTGAAGGAAGTTCTGCAAAGCTTGAAAAGATTATAAATAGTCAGAGGACTACGGGCATCAAATTTGGCTTGGGCCTTGTCGAAGGATAATTTTCAAGTGGATCAAATGCCATATCAGTAGAACAAGTAAAGAAAGAAGATAAGATCAAGGGTGATTAAGGAAAAACAAATCAAGCAAAAGAAAGCAACATTGCTAGGCACGAGAAGAGTGCTGACAATGAGGGATTCATAAAAGTCACACATCAAATAAGAATAAAATTTATGGCTCCTACTACAAAATGGCAAAGACCAATTCCTAGGTTCAATCATTCCTTTTCTGGTTATTGTTTTAAATGCAATGCTTACGGTCATAATATTTTAGACTGCATTCATAATATAGGACAAAGAAACTTCACCAGTAGAAATGTCTTTTCACCCTTGATGGATTATGCAGTAGAATGCTATAAATGTCATAAATTTGGACACATTGAAAGAAACTGTAGAAGCACATATGCAACAAACAAATATCAGGGAAGAAGAACTCAACCAAACAGTTTAAGGAAAAATAGAAAATTCCTAGAAAAACATGCATAGGCTACTAACAAAGAAAAGTCTAAACAAGTAACCAAAACTATAGCCAAACCAGAGTGGAAAGAAAAGGAGCTACCCAAGGAAGAAAATGAATCCTTGATTGTTCAGATAGCTTTCAAAGCACAGAACAAATCTGCACCATGGATATTGGATAGTGGGTGCTCCAGTCACATGACAGGAGATAAACAAAAATTTGAAAAATTACAGAAATATGAAGGGGGCTCTGTAAAGTTTGGAAATAATGATGGAGCCAAGATAGTTGGCAAAGGATCAGTCAAGATAAGTGATGGACATATCAATTCCAAAGAAGTTCTGTTTGTGATTGGTTTGAAGCACAACTTACTGAGCGTAAGTCAAATCTGTGACAGAGGTCATGAAGTCATATTTAAGAAGCAGGGCTATGAAGTCAAAAAAGCACATAGTGGGAAGCTGATAGCTATTGGATTAAGGACTTCAAGAAATCTATATACTCTCTCAGAAACTTCAGAAGGAGCGTGCTTGATTGGACAAGAAGATGAAAATTGGCTGTGGCACAAGAGGATCAATCATATTAGCTTTGACAATCTGGAAAAAATAAGTTCAAAAAGGGTAGTAAGAGATATATCCACCATTGGAAAACCAGTAAATATCATTTGTGCTTCATGCCAAAAAGGGAAGAAAACTAGAGCCACATTCAAATCAAAGGAATACTTCACCAGTAAGCCTTTAGATCTAATACATACTGATTTGTGTGGACCCATGAGAACACAAAGCATAAATGGTGACAAATACTTTATGCTATTCATAGATGACTACTCCAGGATGACATGGGTACTATTTTTAAAGCTTAAATCAGATGCCTTTGAGATGTTCAAGATTTTTAAAAAATAGGTTGAGAATCAAACTAAAAAAAGAATTAAATGCCTAAGATCAGATAGAGGAGGAGAATTTATCTTAGAAGAATTTGCAGAATACTATCAAAAATATGGGATCAAAAGACAGTTTTCAGTAGCAAGAACACCTCAGCAGAATGGTGTTGTAGAAAGGAAGAACAAGACAGTGCAGGAAATGGCACGGACAATGTTGGCTGAGAACAAAATAGCTGACAGATTTTGGAAAGAGGCAGTCCATACTGTGGTTTACATCCAAAATAGGTGCATGCTAAGGATGCATGAAAGAAAAACACCGTATGAGCTATGGTTTGGTAGAAAGGCAACAACAAGATATTTCAAAGTGTTTAGCAACAAGTGCTACATCAAATGAACTGAAGATAATCTTGGTAAATTTGAAGATAGAGCTGACGAAGGTATTTTTCTTGGTTACTCAACAAAAAGCAAAGCCTACACATGTTACAACAAAAGGCTAAAAAAATTGTGGAGAGTGCAGATGTTAAAGTTGATGAAGGCAGAGATCGAGAAACAACTTATCAAGAAAACTACCCTATTTATGAAGAAGTCATTGAAGGAGATGAAGAAATGGAAACAGATGAGAATAAAAAAATTGACCCAGCTGATTTAATAATTGACTCAGAAGAAGAAGAAAACAAGAAATTCAAAACAGGCAGCTGGAAAAAAAATCATCCCAGAGAACAAATTATTGGGGACCCAAAAGTTGGTATTCAGACTAGAAGAGCAGTAGTACGGAACTACTCTCTATTATCCAGCATTGATCCCAAAAATGTTGCTAAAGCAAACACAGATGAAAGTTGGATGAAAGAAATTAATGAAGAACTAGATCAGATTGAGAAAAACAAAACCTGGGAGTTAGTACCAAGGCCGACAAATAAAAATGTAATCGATACTAAATGGATTTTTTGAAATAAATTGAACGAAGATGGACAGGTTGTAAGAAATAAAGCAAGACTGTTCTGTAAAGGCTATGCACAGGTTGAAGGTATTGATTTTGAGGTAACCTTTGTACCAGTAGCCAGACTAGAGGCAATTAGAATGTTTCTAGCTTTAGTAGTTCATACAAATTTCAAGGTATATCAAATGGACGTAAAATCAGCATTTCTGAATGGAAAACTGGAAGAAGAGGTTTACATTGAGCAGCCAGATG
The DNA here is from genome assembly GCA_028583015.1 of Wollemia nobilis. Taxonomy (NCBI): domain Eukaryota; kingdom Viridiplantae; phylum Streptophyta; class Pinopsida; order Araucariales; family Araucariaceae; genus Wollemia; species Wollemia nobilis. The sequence continues at coordinate 5,064,291 of JAQPPZ010002230.1, read as the reverse complement.
GTTTCCAACTCGGTGATAATCCCAACTTTGTTTGCAAGTTGAGGAAAGATTTGTATGGTTTAAAACAAGCACCCAGAGCATGGTATGCAAGGCTGGATAACTATCTGATTCAATAGGGGTTCAAGAAAGGTTTGGTGGATAGCAATCTGTATGTCAAAATAGAGAATGGCCATCTTATTGTCCTTGTTGTTTATGTAGATGATATCATTTTTGGTAGCAACAATGATAAGTCTTGTAGTGACATAGCAAATAAAATGAAGAAATAATTTGAGATGTCTATGATTGGTGAACTTTCTTATTTTCTCGGACTGCAAGTCAATCAAAGTGAAAAGGGCATTTTTATTTCTCAAGTTAAATATGTGAAAGAAATGTTGAAAAAGTTCACAATGGAGGACAGTAAACCTGTTAGCACTCCCATGACAACAGGTTGCAAGTTGAGCAAGGATGAAAAATCTCGAGATGTAGATCAAACCATGTACAGATCTATGATTGGAATTCTGCTGTAATTGACAGCTACCAGACCAGATATCTTACAGGTAGTATGCCTGGTGGAAATATTTTAGGCTAGTCCCAAAGAGACTCATGTGATAGCTGTGAAGAGGATTTTTAGGTACCTCAAGGGTACTATGGAGTATGGGTTATGGTACCCAAAAGGTAAGGACTTCACTCTTATTGCATATTCTAATGCAGATTGGGCAGGGATGTATTGATGACAGAAAGAGTACCAGTGGAGGAGCATTTTATCTTGGAGACAGGTTGGTAGCATGGCACAGCAAGAAACAAGAATCAATCTCTCTATCCATAGTAGAGGCATAATACATTGCAGCAACAACATGTTGTACACAAATATTATGGATGAGACAAACCCTGAAAGATCTTGGTATTCACTTCAAAGAGCCAATTTCAGTTAAATGTGACAACACCAGTGCTATAAACATATCAAAGAATCCGGCTATGCATTCTCGAACCAAACATATTACAATACGATATCACTTCTTGAAGGATAAAGTTGCAGAAGGTGAGGTCAAATTGGATTTTGTTCCGACTACAGAGCAAGTAGCAGATATATTCACAAAACCATTACCAAAGGAAGTTTTTGATTACCTTCAAAGTAAGTTGGGAGTAGTCACATTTCCCAAGAAATGACTATCAATTGGGATCACATTCTCAGGGGGAGCATTTATGCCTATGTTTATAGTTTTGCTCATATTCATGATTTTTGCTAACTATAACAATGTGTATCTGAGAATGTTGTGCATAGACTCAGGGGGAGTCTATAGCAGCCCTTTGGTATTATTGTCAAAGGGGGAGAAGAATTCTAGGAGAGTGCATGAGTGTTGCCAACAATTCCAAAGGGGGAGATTGTTGATCAAGGTGCAGCAAAAGTATTGTCATTGTTGTCAACACAAATAGATAGATCAGTTGATGCAGTGGACATGAGTTCAGAGGTCAGTCAGAACATGTACAGTGAATTTCCAAGAAGACAGAAGTGGCCCAGATTCAAAAAATCAAAGAAAAATACAAGTAAGAAAATTGTCGTGATATCGCGACATGTTTTCTGTTGTGATTTCGCGACATCTCGAAGGAGAGAGAAAATGCTACCAAAATTGTCGCGATTTCGCGACATCTCGGAGGAGAGAGAAAATGCGGTTAAAATTGTCACGATTTCATGACATATCGAAGGAGAGAGAAAGTGCTGGCAAAACTGTCACGATTTTGTGACATGTTGGAAGCAAAGAAGGCAAGTAAGAAAACTGTCACAATTTTGTGACATGTTTGGAAAGAAGGCGCAAGAAAAGAAAACTGTCACGATTTCGTGACATGTTTGGAGAGAAGGAACAGGCAAAGAAAACTATTGTGATTTCATGACAGGTTCGCAGAGAAAGCACCAAGGAGAGAAAGTGTCACGATTTTGCGATAGGATCAAAGAGAAAGCACCAAGGAGAGAGTGTCGTGATTTCACGACAGGTTCAAAGAGAAAGCGCCAAGGAGAGAAAGTGTCACGATTTCATGACAGGATCGAGAAAGCACCAAGGAGAGAAAGTGTCACAATTTCGTGACAGGTTCGAAGAGAAAGCGCCAAGGAGAGAAAGTGTCACGATTTCGCAACAGGATCAAAGAGAAAGTGCCAAGGAGAGAAAGTGTCACGATTTTGTGACAGGTTCGAAGAGAAAGCGCCAAGGAGGAAAAGTGTCACGATTTCGCAACATGTTCCATTTTCACGGGCCAAAGACAGAAAAGGCAAAAGGCAGTGAATGTGTCACAATTTCGCGACATGTGTTTTCGCAGGCCAAAGACAGAAAAGGCGTAAGGCAACGAATGTGTCATGATTTTGAGACATGTTGTGTTTTCGTAGGCCAAATATAGAAAAGGCAAAAGGCAGGGAATGTGTCACAATTTAATGACATGTGTTTTCGTGGGCCAAAGATAGAAAAGGCACAAGGCAACGAATGTGTCGCAATTTCACGACATGTGTTTTCGCGGGCCAAAGACAAAAAATGCACAAGGCAGCGAAAGTGTCACGATTTCACGACATGTTCCATTTTCACGGGCGAAAGGCAAAGAAGTGCAAGGAAGTGAAAAGTGTCACGATTTCGTGACATGTCTGGTTTTCGTGGGTGCAAGACAAGAGATGAAAAAGGAGGCAAAAAACATCATGATTTCGTGACATGTTGAGTTTTCACGGATAAAGGACAAGAAGAGCATAAAGAGACAGAAGTGTTGCGATTTCGTGACAGGTCGCAATAGCACAATCACTGATAGTTAACTGAAGTAGAACAATAGTTAAAGGGGTAGTTGTAGAGGAAAAGCATGCAACCGAAATAAGAAGAGTTAACTGGAGTCAATGCGACAGTTATAGGAGCAATTACAAAAGAAAAGCATGCAGCTATTTTAAGAACAATCGAAGAAGAAGAAATCGAACAGTCGCATAAATAGAATCAAAAAATGCATGCATGCACAAAAAAGAAGATGAACAGTCATGGTAGAGGTATATGTTGCATGTAACGTGTTTAACAAAATGCCCACTCTATAAATACAAAATGAGTTACATAAAGAAGAAGTTATAGTTGACAAGTGGCAGAAGAGAATATTAAAGGAACAGTTACGGGTTGCATGCGTAAATATGGAAGTTAAAAATAAAGACTAATATGATATAAAAGCAGGTCTGCATGAAGAATAAGGCTGCTGCTATATGTGAAAAATTGTTGTGTAAAGAGGGTTAGAAGAGGGCCAAGAGAAAAATAAGCAGAGCCATGAGAGAGTGCAGAGTTTGATTAATTGCAGACCAGTCAGGGTCGTGTAAACAGCGAAGGCATTTTTATGTCATTAAGATAATTCAAAATTGCAGTCCAAGTTGGTGCTTGGCATTAGGGGTTGGTGCTCCTATCTGTTGTAGCAAAAAAATAAGGGGTTGGTGCTCCTTCCAGTGGGTGTTGGTAAAGTGTTTGTAAAATTGGTGTTTTGCAAAGGTTGGATTTGGATTGGAGTCCAAGCAGTCATTTTTGAGGAGTAGCCAAATTGGTGAACCTCGTTACATTGTGTGTTGTGGTGTGCTCTCTTGTGAAAATTGCTTTACCTATTTTTAAGTTCTCTTTGCTTCAGCATTAAGTGTTGTAGATTTGAATTTTAATAGCTACACTGATTCACCCCCCCTCTCAGTGTCATTGTGAGAATATCAAATGTATCATCAAATTTATGAGGGTATCCTCCTTCATTTTTTAGACTCTCAAGATCCAGCTTAGGCCATTGCCCAAGCACACAATGGTACATGTGGTGGTCATTTTAGTGGCATGGCCATCGTAAAGCACATTCTTTGCATGGGCTATTATTGGCCAACTTTAGAGTAAGATTAATGCGCTTATGTCAATAATTGCGTAAAGTGTTAACATCATGCAAATTTGACACACGTACCTTCATATACCTTATAACCGATTCAATCGGTTTGGCCATTTGCACAATGGGGGTTTGATGTAGTTGGAAAAATATCACCTGCCTCCTCAGGCCATCACATGTTTATCATAACGGCTACTGAGTACTTCACAAAATAGGTGGAAGCAATTCTTCTTACCACTACTACTAGACCTTGCATCGCGGAGTTCATGTTGCATAACATCATTTTTCGCTTTGGTATTCCATCCAAGATAATTTCATATAATGGGACTCTCTTTAAGAATAAGGATGTGCACACTTTAACAATAAAATATAATATAAAACACAAATTTTCTGTGCCCTATTATCCACAAGCTAATGGGCAAGTAGAGGTATCTAATAAAATAGTAATTGCAATCTTAAAGAAATTTGTTAAAGAAAATCATAAGGATTGGCATAATCAATTACCTCTTGCCCTTTGGACCTATTGCACTATTATTTAGAATCCCACTGGGGTAAGTTCATTTTCACTAGTGTATGGTGTTGAGGCTATCATGCATTTAGAATTGGAGATACCATCATTGCACATATATATGCAGGAGTTCATAAATGATGATAATATGTGGCAAGCTCATATAGATCAACTCACTTTGCTTGATGAGCAATGCGTGAATGCCCTCGAGCATCTACATGTTTATCAAGAGTGCCTCAAGAGAGCTTACAACATGAAAGTCCACCATAGATATTTTCAAGTTGGTGATTTAGTTCTGAAAGAGAACTAGCAAAACTCAAATTTGCCACCTAATCTACGAGATAAAATTGTGGTAAAATGGTTAGGTCCATACATCATTACTAGTTAAATTGGACCTGGAAATTATCGATTAACATCTATTGAACAAAGTGAAGAGCTTGAACCTTTGAATTTCAGTCACCTGTGACCTTTCCATGCTTAGAGAACCATGCCCTATCTAAAACACCCCTAGGTGATCTACGACCATATAGGTCAACCTAAAACACCCCTAGGTGACCTACGACCATCTAGGTCAACCCAAAACAACCATAGGTAGTCTATGATTGTCTAGGTCAAACTAAAATACCCCAAGGTGATCTACGATCGTATAGGTCAATCTAAAATGCTCATAGGCAGTCTACAACCATCTAGGTCAACCTAAAATGCTCCTAGAAAATCTATGACCATCTAGGTCAACCAAAAATGATTCTAGGCAGTCTACAACCATCTAGGTCAACCTAAAATACCCCTAGGCAGTATACAACCATCTAGGTCAAACTAAAACACCTCTAGGTAGTCTACAACCATCTAGGTCAACCTAAAATATCCCTAGGTGGTCCACGATCGTCTAGGTCAACCAAAAATGCTCCTAGGTAGTGTATGACCATTTAGGTCATCCCAAAATACTCCAAAGGTGTTTATAAGCCCTTTGGTCACCCTAAAACATCCTAGGCAGTCTAAGACCATCTAGGTCATCCCAAAATACCCCAAAGGTGTCTATAAGCTCTTTGGTCACCCTAAAACACTCCTAGGTGGTCTATGACCATCTAGGTCACCCAAAAAAAGCCCCAAATGCGTCTATAAGTCCTTTGGTCACCCAAAAAGCCCCAATGGCATTTATTAAGCCCATTGATCAAACTATATATACATATACATATATATATATACACACACACACATATATATATATATATCAAAAATACAAAAACAACATTAAAATATCAAAAACATTAAAATATTGCATTGCACTGCATCTCATATCATTACATTATAACATCAGTTGCATTAGGTATATCTATCATTGCATTTTTGCATGTTGGAAGTTGATCATACATGTCTAGAACCAGGTCTGTACACTAGATATATATAACAATCCATGTCGTCAATGGTCATGTTACCACAAGTTTACATTACACTTATAATTTACATATACACTCCATATTGTGTGTCTGTTTCCTGTCATTTGGCCATTATTCATAAGGTGTATTTAGGGTTTTTGGTCACTCAGTCATCTCTAATTTTATTTTCAAATTTTGTAGAAAGCTATCATGATTTTTAGAAGGTAGAATCTTGCTTAGATTATACCTTGTATACATAAAAATCCTGACACAGTTTTACATTAATAAATCCAAGTTTAGCATAAGGAAATATGAAACCTACAAAGTGGTCTAGGTTACCTTAAGCAAAATTTTTTGTCTCGCTCATCTCCCTGTGCAAATAGTTCAAAGATGTTGAGAATTGAAAAAATGACAAGTTCCTCCTTACCCTAAACAATCAAAATTCCTTACTTCACACCAAATTGGGGTAAGTATCCAAAATAAAAAATAAACAGTGATTATCATCACTTCACAATATGCAAAAATAAATAGTGGTTTTTACCATTAGCAAAAGAAAAATAAAAGTGGTTCTCACCACTACAAAAATCTCTTGCTCACCATAACAAAAATGAGCAACTCCCTTGAAAAATTAAAAAATTAAAAGAAAATAAGGGAGTATTGAACTTGAATCCCTAGAATTCTTAGTATTAGAGAACCATAAGGTGATCCTCATTATAGTTTGGGTGGAATCAGGCCCACCTGGCAATGGCAGTATCCTTACGCATGACAATATGTCTGTCACATAAGCAACTTGCTTTTATAAATACCAACGTTTGCATGTGGATGAGATAGCTTTTGGTAGCCTGTATTACCTAGTGGTATAATCCAACTACTTACAAAACTTAGTATCATGATATTCATAAGGTGATCTCTAGTATAGATGGGCTGCATAAATCCTGTTTGGCACTAGGGTAACTTTATGCATTATCATAGTAATGAAATCACATGCAAACACAAGAATATTGAATATCTTGGTTATCTTAGCAGATTTATACTTTGTTAAAAAGTCTTGCATGGTTATTATACAACTTTTGATTAGGTAACTAGAGTGTTTGAGTCTCCTGAAAATCCCAAAAACATCATAAAACATTATATTATTCATTTAATTTCATATCATACTATCACATGTTTTTTAGTTTACATATTCACAAGTAATTACATAATGTCAAAATAACATGAAAATGATGAGATAAAAATTGTACAATCTATGGTGCTAGCATGTAATGTGTTAAAATAGTCATCATAATACATCATACAAATTAAAACAAATAATTCATTCCATTGTGCATTTACAAATATCCATATCATAAAATCACATCATAGGACAAATAAATGCATACATATTAGATATCCAACACAACATCATACAAGTACATATAAGTATTACATACATCTCATAAAAGTAGTAAAGCAACACACTCTATCTCTATATATATATATATATGTGTGTGTGTGTGTGTGTGTGTATGAAATCAAAAACTACATCTTCATCCATAAAATTCTCGTAGGCTACAATAAAGTGGGTCGTCAGACCTCATAAGTCCTAAAATATCAAAAAGAGCCATAGAATATCAAAAACCATGGTCATGCAGGATAAGTGCTATGAATCTTACCCCTACCCTTAGTTGGAGTCCACTACGAACTCCTAGATATGCTACTACCTACCATTTTTGGACTCCTTGTAGATCTAGGAGGCTCCATCCATGTAGAAGACTATATTTTACCACTCCTATGACTCTAGTGTGACCCACTAGTAGATGGACGGTCTAGTAAGTTCCCCCTAAGGCGTACTATCTCATCCTACAACTTGTTGGTATAAGTTTGCTCCTATCGGCAATGAGTCTGGTAGGTTATTACTAAGGACTGAATTTGTACCACCTCCTCCTATATCTTGATCATATCACCACTACTAGATCCCTTATGGATAGGGCTCCATGCTCCAACATGTGCCTGAAGCATAGCTATCGATACTACCTTCCTATCCATCTTAGCTTGGGTACTCTGTAACTATACCTGAAGCAGATCTCTCTCCCACTAACCTTTGATAAGATCACCCCACAACTCAGTAATCATAGCATCTCGATCTTCTATCTATACCTACATCCCCTGATCATAAAAGTTGGTCTCACCAAGGTCATCTTGTAGACCACCTAAGTCTAGGATATCCATCCACTCATCCGTTATGTTGTGACACGCATGTTGCTCGTCCGTGTCTACCTCCTCATCATATAGAGGCTCATCCTAGCCATCCTCCTCTAGAGCACCCCTGGGTGACTCCTCTACTACCTTAGATACATCACCTCCTAGTGGATCCTCTCCTCACCACTATCATTTCACCCACCAAGAGTCATACTCCTCTATCATCCCAGCATCATCCCACTTTGAGATGTCTACCATAAGATCTGACTCCTCTCCCAATGCCTCAACTATAAGCTAGTTAGGATTCTTCTCATCCCAATGACATCGATAGATTATTGACTCACTAGAAAACCCTTGGCGTAGCCTAAACTATCATAGGACTCAAGCATAAGATAATTACTCTCACTTAGTCCTGTGTAACCCAACTAGCCATCTCCCTTGCCTAACTCAGTGTAGCTATGCCTCAGCCTTAGCCCACACTGGACAATCTCTGTTAGTCTTACAATGACACTGAGAGGGGGGGTGAATCAGTGTAGCTCTTTAATATTGAATCTATAGCTCTTAAAATAGTAGCAATTAAAACTTATAAACAGATACAACAAGTATAGCAAAAGAGCATCACACAACATAAGATTTAATGAGGTTCACCAATGTGGCTACTCCTCAAAAATGACTGCTTGGACTACCATCCAAATCTTAGCCTTTGCAAAGCAACAACTTTACAAACAATTTTACCAGCACCCACTGGAAGGAGCACCAACCCCTGATTTATCTGCGCCAACAGAAAGGAGCACCAACCCCTGATGCCAAGCACCAACTTGGACTTCAATTCTAAAACTAGAATATTGATAGTAAGATACCTTTGCTTTTGCTAGACCCTGATTGGTCACCTTTGTTTTCTCTTTGCACTCTACTTTTTTTGTGCAAGCACTTCGCACACTCTGCTACACTTCACAGTCATCTTCTCCCTATTGCGCACTCTACTTTCTTTATGCAATCACTTCACACACTTTGCTTCACTTCATAGTCATCTTCTCCTTATTGTGCACTCTGCTTTCTTTGTGCAAGAACTTAGCACACTCTACTTCACTTCACAGTCGTCTTCTCCCTGTTGTGCACTCTGCTTTCTTAGTGAAATTTCACACTTCAAAATATTGGACATGAATTGCTCTTTGCGCACTGTGACCGTATTTCACACACTTTGACACACTCAAAAATCTCCAAACAACCCTCCTTTTATAGAAATATTTTCATGATGAAAACTCTAATCTTAGTCGGCTGAAAACCCTAATCTTAGTCGGCTGCAAACCCTAATCTTCGTCGACTTACATCGGTCTTCGTCGACTTCAACTTCCCTTGTAACTCTTCTACTGCTATTTTTGAGAAAAACACATGTCGCGATATCGGGACACTTTCACCTTTGTACGCTTACTCTTAGCTTTGGCCCGTGAGAATACAACATGTAGCGATATCACGACACTTTCGCCTCCTTGCTACTTTTCTTGGCTTGCACCCACAAAAACATAACATGTCGCGATATCGCGACACTTTCGCCTTTGTACTCTCCTTCTTTACTTTTGTCACAAAATCATGACACTTCTGCCTTCTTACTTTCTCTCTCCTCCTTTAGTCATGAAAATGCAACATGTCACGATATCGCGACACTTTTTCTCCTTAGTGCTTTATCTTGCCTTTGGGTCGTGAAAATGCGACATGTCTCGATATCACGACACTTTTTCTCCTTAGCACTTTTTCTTGCCTTCGGGTTGCAAAAACATGACATGTCGCGATATCGTGACACTTTTTCTCCTTAGCGCTTTTCCTTGCCTTCGGGTTGCAAAAACGTGACATGTCACGATATCACGACACTTTTCCTCCTTAGCACTTTTTATTTCAACATGTCACGAAATCGCGACACTTTTTTTGCTTGCCTCTTTTTCTTTCAACATGTCGCAAAATCATGACACTTTTTCTACTTGCCTCTTTTTCTTCCAGCATGTCGTGAAATCGCGACACTTTTTCTTCCGTACTATCTCTCTTGCAATATGTTGCGAAATTGCAACACTTTTTCTACTTGCCTTTTTCTTTGCCAACATGTCGCGAAATCGTGACAGTTTTTCCTGCTTGCACTTTCTCTTTGAACATGTCGTGAAATCGTGACAGTTTTTCTTTCTTCTCAACATGTCGCGATATCGTGACACTTTTTCCACTTGTATTTTTTTCTTCCAACATGTCACGAAATCGCAACAGTTTTTCTTTCTTCTCTCTCTTCCAACATGTCGCGATATCGCAACAATTTTTCTTGCCTTTTGTATATGTCGCAATATCGTGACACTTTTCTTACTTGTCTTTTTCTTTGATCTTTTGCAAGTGGTTCACTTCGGTCTTCTTGGAAAATCACTGTATATACTCTGAGTAACCTTTGAACTCCTGTCTTCTACATCTGACTAGCTTTTGAACTTCTTGTCCATTGCATCAACAGATCTATCTTACTTGTGTTGACAACAATGACAATACTGTTGCTATACATTGCTCAACAATCTCCCCCTTTCGAATTATTGGCAACACATGTGCAATTTCCTGTAACTCTTCTCCCCCTTTGACAATAATACCAAAGGGCTACTGCAGACTCCCCCTGAGTCCATGCACAGCATTCTTAGGCACAATTTATTACTTTTAGAAAAAATCATGAACATGAGCACAAAGATAATAAAATACTTAAATTCTCCCCCTGAGAATGTGATCCCTGTAGCTAGTCAATTCTTGGGAAGAGTGACCACTCCTAATTTATTTTGAAGATACTCAAAAAATTCCTTTGGCAATGGTTTCATGAAGATATCTGCTACTTGTTCTGTAGTTGGAAAAAAATACAACTTAACCTCACCTTCTGCAACTTTCTCCTTCAAAAAATGATATCTAATAGCAATGTGCTTTATGCGTGAATGTATAACTGGATTCTTGGAGATGTTAATGGCACTGGTGCTATCACACTTAACTGATATTGGCTCACTAAAGCTGATACCAAGATCTTTCAAGGTTTGTTTCATCCACAATACCTGTGTACAACATGTTGTCGTTGCAATGTATTCTACCTCTGCTATCGATAAAGAAACTGACTCTTGTTTCTTACTGTGCCATGCGACTAATCTATCTCCAAGATATAATGCACCTCCATTGGTACTCTTTCTATCATCTACACATCCTGCCCAATCTACATTTGAATATGAAATAAGGGTGAAGTATTTACCTTTCGGATACCATAACCCATACTCCATAGTACCTTTGAGGTACCGAAGAATCCTCTTCACTGCTGTCACATGAGTCTCCTTGGGATTAGCCTGAAATCGTGCTACCATGCATACTGCCTGCAAAATATCTAGTCTGGTGGCTGTCAGATACAGTAAGCTTCCAATCATAGATCTGTACATGGTTTGATCAACAGTTGGAGATTTTTCATCCTTGCTCAAATTGCAACCCGTTGTCATGGGAGTGCTAACTGGCTTACAATCCTCCATTGTGAACTTTTTTAACATCTCTTTCACATATTTAACTTGAGAAATAAATATGCCCTTCTTATTTTGATTAACTTGCAACCCGAGGAAATACGAAAGTTCACCAATCATTGACATTTCAAATTCTTTCTACATCTTATTTGCCAAATATTTACATGACTCATCTTTGCTGCTGCCAAATATGATATCATCTATGTATACAACAAGAACAATAAGATGCCCATTTTTTGTTTTGACATACAAATTACTATCCACCATACCTTTCTTAAACCTTTGTTGAGTGAGATAGTTGTCTAGCCTTGCATACCATGCTCGGGGTGCCTGTTTTAAACCATATAATGCTTTATTTAATTTGCACATCAAGTTGGGATCATCACCAAGTTGGAAACCATCTGGTTGTTCAATATAAACCTCTTCTTCAAGTTTCCCATTCAAAAATGCTGATTTTACATCCATTTGATAAACCTTGAAATTCTTGTAGACTGCTAAAGCCATAAACATTCTAATTGCCTCTAGTCTAGCTACTGGTGCAAACGTTTCCTCAAATTCAATGCCTACTTGAGCATATCCCTTGCATACCAATCTTGCTTTGTTTCTGACTACCTGTCCATCTTCATTCAATTTGTTTCAAAAAATCCATTTAGTCTTGATTATATTTTTGTTTGCAGGTCTAGGTACTAACTCCCAAGTTTTTTTTTTCTCAATCTGATCTAATTCTTCATTTATTGCCTTCATCCAACTCTCATATTTGCTTGCATTAGAAACATTTTTGGGCTCAATGCTGGATAGCAGAGAGTAGTTACTTACTGCTCTTCTTCTTTTCTGAACACCAACTTTGGGGTATCCAATTATTTGCTCTCTAGGATGATTTTTTTGCCAGCTACCTGTTTTGAATTTCTTATTTTCTTCTACTTCTGAATCATCATTTGAGTCAATTTTCTGTATCTTTTCCATTTTGTTTTCCTCATCTCTTTCAATAACCTCTTCATAAATTGGGTAGTTCATTTCATAGCTAATTACTTGTTCTCTACCTTCATCAAATTTAACATCGGCACTATCCACAATTTTCTTTAGCTTCTTATTGTAGCATTTGTAAGCTTTGCTTTTTGATGAATAACCAACAAAAATACCTTCATCCGCTCTATCTTCAAACTTACCAAGATTATCTTTAGTTCTTTTGATGTAGCACTTGCTGCCAAACACTTTGAGGTATTTTATTGTTGCCCTTTTTCCGAACCATAACTCATAAGGAGTTTTGCTTTCATGTGTTCTCAGCATGTACCTATTTTGGATATACACCGCAGTATGGACTACTTCTTTCCAAAACCTGTCTGCTAGATTGCTTTCATCCAACATAGTCCGTGCCATTTCCTGCATTGTCCTGTTCTTTCTTTCTACCACTCCATTCTACTGAGGTGTTTTGGCTGCTGAAAAATGTCTCCTAATGTCGTATTTTTCACAGTATTCTGCAAACTCATCTGAAATGAATTATCCTCCTCTATCTGATCTTAAACATTTGATCCTCTTACATGTTTCATTCTCAACCTGGTTTTTGAAAATATTGAACATATCAAAAGCTTCTGATTTATGCTTTAAGAGAAATATCCTTGTCATTCTGGAATAGTCATCAATGCACAACATAAAATATTTGTCACCATTTATGCTTTGTGTTCTCATGGGTCCACATAAATCAGTGTGAATTAGTTACAAAGGTTTGCTTGTGTAGTATTCTTTAGTCTTGAATGTGACTCTAGTTTGCTTCCCCTTTTGGCATGAAGCACAAATGTTGTTTGAGGGTTTGCTGATGGTGGGAATATCTCTTACAACCCTTTTTGAGGTGATTTTTACTAGATTATCAAAACCGATATGACCAAGTCTCTTGTGCCACAGCCAATTTTCTTCTTTCTGTCCAATAAAACAAGCTCCTTTTGAAGTCTCTGAGAGTGTGTACAGGTTGCCAGATGTCCTTGATCTAGTTGCTATCAATTTTCCACTGTTTGTTTTTCTGACTTCACATCCTTGCTTCATAAAAACTACTTCATGACATTTATCATAAATCTGACTTACTCTCAATAAGTTATGTTTCAACCCATCTACAAACAGGACTTCTTCTGACTTAATCTTTCTGTCACTAATTTTTACAGAGCCTTTGCCAACTATCTTAGCTCCATCATTGTTTCCAAACTTTACTGAACCACCTTCATATTTTTGCAACTTCTCAAACTTCTGTTTGTCACCTGTCATATGATTGGAGCATCCACTATCAAGTATCCATGCTACATATTTATTCTGTGCTCTAAATGTTGTTTGAACTATTAAGGATTCCTTTTCTTCCTTAAGTTGCTCCTTTTCTTTCCACTCCATTTTGATAGTAGATTTGAGCTCTCATTTAGCCTTTCCCTTATCAATAGCTTGTGCTTATTTTTTGAGAAGTTTTCTATTTTGTCTCATCCTATTTGGTTGAATTTTTTTCTCTGAAATTGATTTGAAGCAAATGTACTTCTATAGTTTCTTGCAATGTGCCCAAAATTGTGATAGTTATAACATTCTACTGTATAATTCATCAAAGGAGAGAAAGCATTTCTACTAATGAAATTCCTTGGTCTTACATTATATTTGCATTTCTATTTATGTCCATAGCCATTGCATTTAAAATAGAAACCAGAAAAAGGATAATTGAACTTGGGTGATGGTCTTTGCCATGTTACTGTAGGAGCCATAGGTCTTCTTCTTCTTTGATGTGTGACATTGGTGAATCCATCATTGTCAATTCTCCTTTTGTTCCTGACATTAATTCTTTCTTTTGCATGAGACATTTTTCCTTGATCAACCTGTCTCTTATCTTCATTCTTTATGGATTCTGCATTTCTAGCCTTTTATCCACTTGATGATTCTCCTTCGAAGAAACCCAGACCAAATTTGATGCCTACAGGCCTTTGGTCATTTATGATATTATCCAACTTCATAGAACTTTCTTCACGTTTGTGATAACAACTAATTTTTTTATTCATCTCTTCTAGTTGCATTCTTAAACCAACAATCTCTTCTTCTAGCTTGCTGCAATAGTCTATTTTCATTGTTATTTGTACTTCGAGATCTTCGGAGATTTTCTTAGATTCTTCTATCTGAACTGTTAAACTGGTTATGATTCCATTTGCATCCTTAACCTTTCTTGAAAGTTTCTTATTCTTTTTCTTTTCTAACTTCCACTCTTCAAGTGTAGAGATCAACTCACCTTCTAGATCTACTTCAGCCTCGAGGTTTTCACCACAAACTTTAGAGGTCACTCCTTCCTTTTCTGATTTAACTTCTTCAAATGCCATAAAAAGAGCTTCATCTCTTTCTTCTTTAGACTCTTCACCGGAGCTATTTTCTGATGAACTGACATTCTTGGAGATGAAACTTTTCTTCTTGAAGTTGCCTTTTCTAAAATTCATTTTCATCTTCCAGTCATTTCTTTCTTGGTGCGATCCTTCATCATTTTTGTTCTTTTCTTTAAGTGGACATTTAGTCGCAAAATTCCCAACGCCTCCATAGTTGAAGCATTTAAATGGTAGCTTCCCTCTGTATTTTCCTTTTCCCTTTTTCAATTTTCTAACAAAGTTTGCTTCCATTTCATCTGATGTCTCTTCTTCCTTGAAATATTGTTTTGTGTTTTTATTTTTAAGGGCTTTAAAAGTCGCTTCTCTGTCTATGGATTTAGATATTCCTATCCTCATCTCATATGCAGTCAAAGGACCATACATCTCATCTATACTAAAATAATTTAGATTTTTAGCTTCTTCTATCACTGATACTTTAGAATCAAACCTTTGAGAAAGAGATCTTAGTACCTTTTTTACGATAGCAGAGTCTCCAATATCCTCGTCGAGCCCTCTGATCGCATTAATGATTCCATTAACTCTCAGCATGTATGCCTCAATGTTTTCATCGTCGTTCATTTTCAATGCTTTGAATTGAGCTCGATGTGTCTGTAATTTGGCCTCCTTGATCTTATCGTCTCCTTCATGAATACTCTTCAGTTTGTCTCATATCTCTTTTGCCATATTACAACTCATGATCTTTACTATTTCACTATTTGCTAATCCACACATGATAGCATTCTTTTCTTTTGAGTTATTCTTAAATAATTTCTTTTTGTTAGCCTTATTTAGAGGAGTGATGGGTATTGTATATCCACTAACTATTGAATCCTAGATGTCATATCCCAAGGCACAGAGATATGTCTGCATCCTGATTCTCTAGAATGCATAATTAGATTCGTCAAACAATGGTGCTTTGTTTGATGAGAAGCCTTCACCACCTGCCATTGTATTACTTCCAAGATCTCCTTAGCTTGTTAAGCTTGTATAGGAACTTAGCTCTGATACCAATCGTTAGTATTACAATGACACTAAGAGGGGGGGTGAATCAGTGTAGCTCTTTAATCTTGAATCTACAACTCTTAAAATAATAGCACTTAAAACTTATAAATAGATACAAAAAGTATAGCAAAAGAGCATCACACAACATAGGATTTAATGAGGTTCACCAATGTGGCTACTCCTCAAAAATGACTACTTAGACTACCATCCAAATCTAGCCTTTGCAAAGCAACAACTTTACAAACAATTTTACCAGCACCCACTGGAAGGAGCACCAACCCCTGATTTATCTACACCAATAGAAAGGAGCACCAACCCCTGATGCCAAGCACCAAATTGGACTTTAATTCTGAAACTAGAAGATTGATAGTAAGATACCTTTGATTTTGCTAGACCCTAACTGGTCACCTTTATTTTCTTTGTGCACTCTACTTTTTCTGTGCAAGCACTTCACACACTCTGCTACACTTCACAGTCGTCTTCTCCCTGTTGCACACTCTACTTTCTTTATGCAAGCACTTCACACACTCTGCTTCACTTCATAGTCGTCTTCTCCTTGTTGTGCACTCTGCTTTATTTGTGCAAGCACTTAGCACACTTTGCTTCACTTCATAGTCATATTCTCCCTGTTGTGCACTCTACTTTCTTAGCAAAATTTCACACTTCGAAAGATTCGACACGACTTGCTCTCTACGCACTGCGACCGTATTTCGCACACTTCGACACACTCAAAAATCTCCAAACAACCCTCCTTTTATAACAATATTTTTATGATGAAAACTCTAATCTTAGTCGGTTGAAAACCCTAATCTTAGTCGGTTGCAAACCCTAATCTTCGTTGACTTACATCGGTCTTCATCGGCTTCAACTGCCCCTATAACTCTTCTACTGTTGTTGCTGCAAAAAACACAACATGTCGTGATATCATGACACTTTCACCTCCATACGCTTACTCTTAGCTTTGTCCCGTGAGAATACATGTAGCGATATCGCGACACTTGCCTCCTTGCTACTTTTCTTGGCTTGCACCTGCGAAAACATAACATGTCGTGATATCGCGAAACTTTCGCCTTCATACTCTCCTTATTTACTTTTGTCGTGAAATTGTGACACTTCTGCCTTCTTACTTTCTCTCTCCTCCTTTAGTCATGAAAATGTGACATGTCGTGATATCGTGACACTTTTTCTCCTTAGTGCTTTATCTTGCCTTTGGGTCACGAAAACATGACATGTCGCAATATCGCGACACTTTTTCTCCTTAGCACTTTTTCTTGCCTTCGGGTCACGAAAACATGACATGTCGCGATATCGCGACACTTTTTCTCCTTAGCACTTTTTATTGTCTTCGGGTCACGAAAACGTGACATGTCACGATATCGCGACACTTTTCCTCCTTAGCGCTTTTTCTTTCAACATGTCGCAAAATCGTGACACTTTTTCTACTTGCCTCTTTTTCTTTCAACATGTCACGAAATCGTGACACTTTTTCTACTTGCCTATTTTTCTTCCAACATGTCGCAAAATCACGACACTTTTTCTTCCGTACTATCTCTCTTGCAATATGTCGCGAAATCGTGACACTTTTTCTACTTGCCTTTTTCTTTGCCAACATGTCGCGAAATCACGACAGTTTTTCCTGCTTGCACTTTCTCTTCGAACATGTCTCGAAATCACGATAGTTCTTCTTTCTTCTCAACATGTCGCGATACCGTGACACTTTTTCCACTTGTATTTTTTTTATTCCAACATGTCGTGAAATCGTGATAGTTTTTCTTTCTTCTTCTCTCTCTTCCAACATGTCACGATATTACGATAGTTTTTCTTGCCTACTGTATATGTCGCAATATCGCAACACTTTTCTTACTTGTCTTTTTATTTGATCTTTTGCAAGTGGTCCACTTTGGTCTTCTTGGAAAATCGCTGTACATACTCTGAGTAACCTTTGAACTCCTGTCTTCTGCATCTGACTAGCTTTTGAACTTCTTGTCCACTACATCAATAGATCTATCTAATTGTGTTGACAACAATGACAATACTGTTGCTGTACCTTACTCAATAATCTCTATAAGGTCTCCAAGTAATCTCCTTTACCCTATGTCATTCAAAGGACTTTGCATAGTGATAAACCTTACCTGTAAAGCAATATCTCTAATCTATCTCCTAGACCTGTTGTCATAGTATCTCGTAGCCTATATCCCTATCAGCAAGCTGTGCTCAGGTCATCCAAGGCAGTCCTCATGATCTATCCATGACAATGTTCTGCCATCCCCAAACCTATAGTAGTAATATGCAACCTAAGCCCTTCCATCCATGGGAGTGGATCTCATATAACTCATCATATAGGTGTTCCAATAATGTAGGACCCCAAGCCATCATTATAGGCTCCTCCTCAATGCACTTCATATGTGTAAAAACCAACTCTATAAGGTTCTGAGGGAACCTAGCACCTAAAGATTCTAGGAATAGCATGTTGGATATCAAAGTCATCATTAAGGAATTTCTAATACCCAATACGTTAGCCATAAACCATGACTCTACTAATATCCCTCCACTGAGTAGGTCACACACTACCTCCTCCTAGTGTCTCCTAAAGTACCTCTACATCACTACATCTCTTTGGTCTTAGTGAGTGGATAAAATAGGGTGCCCCTCTATAGAAATGCACAATATTTAATAGACATCCTCTAAAGTCACCATCATCTCTCTTGTAGGTAAATGAAAAGTGTTGGTGCGACGATCCCAAAGGTCTATCAAGGCAGTCAAGTAGGCACGGTCACCCACCACGGGCTCTAACTGCATCACATTCTTAAGGCCAATGAAATCGAGCCATTTCCAGTACTCCTTTATAAAAATTTCCCTTTCAACCTGAAATATAGTCATAACTTTATGTCGACTCTTCACCACTTGATAGAGCTAAGTGTCAAAAATGCACTCAAAATGCATTAAAAAAATCCAAAATGACCAAAAAAGGGCCCTTTTTGCCCCAGTTTTGTCACCGTACCACCTAGGTATGGCCCCCAATTTGGCAATCATCCCACCCAAGAATGTACACCAGTGGTTGTCATACCGAGGGACGACCCCCAAAAATGGCTAAAATAGGGTCATTTTGACCCCTAAAATAGCCTTAAAAATGCACAAAAATAGGAAATTAATGGTTAAATAATACATCTAAACCACAAATAAATTATTGCATTCTTATATTTACCCACTATTATGATTATTTAACTAGAATTTAGTGTGTTTTATTAAAAAAGCAAAAGAAATTAACATTTCATATTAAATAAAGAAAGAGAGGAAAATATTGTTTGTACCCGTCTCGCACTGGCTCCACTGCTTGATGAGTCCTGTTTCTAGATCATGGTGATTATTGGATGCTTTGGTAGTGCTCCGCTTTGAAAAATTAGACTCATTCTCCTCACCTCTCAAATTCCTAAGCCAAACATGCACAAATGATCTCATTTGCCTCATTTTGGGTTTATATAGATGCAAAAATAGAATGGCTGATCCTAGGTGGTACGGTCAGCTATTTGGATGACCATACCACCTAGGGACAGCCATGAAATGTTCAGCCATACCATCCAAGGATGACCACCAAAAAACCCTACAAAAGTAGCTTAAAAATATAAAAAATGGGGAAAAAAACCCACCAAAAATAGGTCCAAAATGGTTCAAATTAACAAGGGATCAAGATTAAATCCAAAGTATTCATGGATGCTCTGAAAAGTCTTTATTTGACTCCTAATAAGGCTATTATGGCTGGAAAAATCCATAGTATTGAAGTATTTAGGCTATCGCTTCCATAAATCATCACTAAAATGATCAAAATCCTAGCATAATTGATAGGGTTTGCAATGGGTAAAATTGATGGTTATCCCAATCAAGTCATATATGTTAAGTGACTCATCACTTTCATAATTAGTAATTCCCACATTGACTCATAAATTGAGGGGGTAGTCATAACAAATATTTCATAATCAAATCAACACTTAAACACTCAAAAGTGCAATTTTCATACATTCAAAAGAATCATTGCCAAAGATAAATTTGCAAGCCCATGCTAGGGCAAAAAATCAAAAAATACAACAAAAAATAGGCTTGGCCTCCTTGAAGCCTAAAAAATTAACCCTTTAAAAGGCTTATAAAGAAAAAAGGAACCAATACCAAGTGTATCCTAAGCCCCAAAAATGCTATGGCAAGCACAACTGAAAGGTATACCACAATCAATCCTTCAAATATGTCAAAAGGAAGGATTACAAGAATGTATGCTCTTTCCATAATGGAGGCATCTAAAGTTGGTTAGTTTAATGAATAATATTAATAATTTAATTATTTAGTCATCTATTTTTTCTCAGTGCTTTCTTGCACATAATGCATCTCAAAAGGGGTATCTATAGATACTAAAATCATGTAAATCGAATAAGATTACTATACGCCACTCTTATTGACATCATATGGCCTCATTGGGCAACCCTCAAGGGTTAATTAGGGCTCCCAACCTCTTTTGGGAGGGTTTACCCCACTTTTGGGAGATTTTGGACCATGTAGCCATGGTCGTACCACCCTGGGATGGCCACAGTTCATTGTTGTCCCACTTAGGGACGCCCACATGCAACCATCCCTCGGTGGGACGACCATAAACCAGATCCTCCAAAAGTCAAATTTTAGGACAAATTGCAATCAATTCCTGCTATTTATCCCATCCAATCACCCAAAATTTATTGGGAGGTTGTCATAAGCATTAGGACCTACAAATTGGAGGCCCAAATGGGCATCCTCTTTCACCCTATGCATGGCAAAGGAATGGACAAGTGGAAGCACTTACCTTGCATGCCAGAACTTTCCCCTTTGCCCCTTTTGCCATTTTTGGGCTATAAATTGAGGTGCTCTCACCCAATTTCAAGAGGAGACAATAACAAGCATTGCTCATGAAGTGCTGCTCACATTTTTCCTCATATTTGCCCAAGTATTTACCTTGAAAACCTCTTCATTTGAAGGCACTTTTAGGGGCATCCCAAATACGCTAATCGATTCCAAAACCTATAAAATATGAGAGTTATTTGACCAAATATGATGACAATATATTTAGGAGAGTTCTAAACCAGATTCCCTTGGAATTGGTGGTAAAAACCACGCAGTTGTGTGATCGTCCCTACCAAGTACGGATAATAGTCCTAGTTGCACTTTCCAGGGACGACCACCAAATGGCCAAAAATTGTGATGCAATTTCACCATAGATCAAGTATAAAGCATTAGATTAGCCTTCTATTCAATTTTTGTTAAGTTTTGAGTAGATTTGATGGGTCAATTTATGTTTTTGTGATTGTAGTCTTAGTTTTTCCTACTAGGGACGGCCATAGGTTCTGATCATAATTATACTTTAATTTATGCTTATATCCTTCCAAACTTATCTTAATAACATCATATTAGATTTTCAAGTCATTTGGAGTTGTTTTGATTTATCACAAATAAGTTTTACTTTCTCTATTACATACTTTTCAAGGTTTTCAATATAAAACACATATGCTATTATTAGTTTTCAATCTCTTATGTGTAGGTGCAGGTATTCTAGGAATGAGGGAGGAACTAAGAGGTAGATTAAAAGAAGCCCAAGATTAGCTCCTAATTATGGGTTGTGATAAGAACATTGAAACACGCCATTAAGCTCATGGATGGATTCATTCCCTTGTAATTTGTAATTTGCAATGTATCAAAGAGATAAGCCCTCAAAGGGGATGTATTGCAACCTTTTGGAATTGATAAATTTATAAATACAAGGAGAAACCCCCTATTTTACTTCAAATCATTCATAATTTCAATAGCTTTCAATAGTTTACATCTTTTGCATCTTTCCTTTGCATTTTTGCTTAGAAACAATAGATATCATTTCGGTTTTAATCATCTAGGCGTGTCATTTTTTGCGATTATTCAATGAATAATATTAATTAATATAAGGTTTTTTCATTAAAAAAAGAAACTATAGTTCATAAGTTAATGAAGAAAAACACAACCCATTTACAATTTTATTAAAAAAATATATATATATATATATATATATATATATATATATCAAGAAACACAGCCATACTGTGCTCCATATTTATAGTACTAATATTATTAATCGTTTTAATATATGGTCTTGAGGTGAAACTATTCATTACCAATCAAAATAAAATATCATCATTTTTATACATGCAAAGTTAATTGAACATGTAATATTTCCATGGTACACTAACTTCTAAAAAAAGATTTAATATTTATAATGGCAAGTTTCCTAGAGTGTTAATATTAATTTCTACATAAATATGTTAATACATAAATGTCTAAATCTTATAAAATGTATAGTAAAAAAACTTAGTGTAATGGTTCTTCATTAGGTTATATGTGTTGACATGATAAATAATGGGGTTGATTTTAATTCTAGAAGATGATAAGCAAGGTGCAGCCAAAGTATTGTCATTGTTGTCAACACAGATAGAGGATCGGTTGATGCAATGGACAGGAGTTCATTGATGAGCAAGGTGCAGGAAAAGTATTGTCATTGTTGTCAACACAGACAGAGGATCGATTGATGCAATGGACACAGTCAGGGAGATCGGTTGATGTAGTGGACAATAGATTGGTTAATGCAATGGACAGGAGTTCAGTGGTCATACAGAGCATGTACAATGATTCTCCAAGAAGAACGTAGTGGCCCATATGCAAAAGCTCAAAGAAACAGACAAGTAAGAAAAGTGTCGCGATATCGTGACATGTTGAGCAAGCATGAGAAACTGTCGCGATATCACGACATGTTTGGCCGAAAAGAAAAACTGTTGCAATATCACGACATGTTTGGCCAGAAAGAAAAACTGTCATGATATTGCGACATGTTGGGCAAGTGGAAAAACTATCGCGATTTCGTGACAAGTTGGAAGCAAAGAAGCCAAGTAGAAAAACTGTCACGATTTCGCGACATGTTGGAAGCAAAGAAGCCAAGTAGAAAAATTGTCACGATTTCATGACATGTTTGAAGAAGCTTCCCATGCAAGAAAAACTGTCGTGATATCGCGACATATTTGGCAAGTAAGAAAACTGTCGCGATATCGTGACATGTTGAAAAGCTGGAAAAATTGTCGCGATATCGCGACATGTTTGAGGAGAGAGAAAGTGCAAGAAAAACTATCATGATATCGCGACATGTTTGAGGAGAGAGAAAGTGCAAGAAAAACTGTCATGATTTCGTGACATGTTTGAAGAAGCTTCGCATGCAAGAAAAATTGTCGCGATTTCGTGACATGTTTGAAGAAGCTTCGCATGCAAGAAAAACTGTCGCGATTTCATGACATGTTTGGAGAGAAGGCACAGGCAAAGAAAACTATCACGATTTCATGACATGTTTGGAGAGAAGGCGCAAGCAAAGAAAACTATCACGATTTCGCGACATGTTCGGGGAGAAGGAGCTTGCAAAGAAAAGTGTCACGATTTCGTGACAATCTGCAAGAGAGGCAGTACGGACAAAAATGTGTCATGATTTCGTGACATGTTTGAGAGAAGGAGCTCGCAAAGAAAAGTATCACGATTTTGTGATAATCTGCAAGAGAGGCAGTATGGACAAAAATGTGTCATGATTTCGTGACATGTTTGAGAGAAAGAGCTTGCAAGGAAAAGTGTCACGATTTTGCAACAATTTGCAAGAGAGGCAGTATGGACGAAAATGTGTCACGATTTCGCGACAAGTTCGAGAGAAGGAG
This sequence comes from Wollemia nobilis, assembly GCA_028583015.1. Lineage (NCBI taxonomy): Eukaryota > Viridiplantae > Streptophyta > Pinopsida > Araucariales > Araucariaceae > Wollemia > Wollemia nobilis. Next base: position 5,040,789 of record JAQPPZ010002230.1, on the reverse strand, counting down.
CTTGCAAGGAAAAGTGTCACGATTTCACGATAATTTGCAAGAGGAAGCGCTAAGGAGAAAAAGTGTCATGATATCGCGACATGTTAGGTTTTCACGACCCGAAGGGAAGAAAAGCGCTAAGGAGAAAAAGTGTCACGATTTTGTGACATGTCATGTTTTCGCTAGTGCAAGCCGAGAAGAGTGTACGAAAGCAAAATGTGTCACGATTTTGTGACATGTCATGTTTTCGCTAGTGCAAGCTGAGAAGAGTGTATGGAAGTGAAAAGTGTCAGGATTTCATAACATGTTCTATTTTCGTGGGTGCAAGCAGAGAAAAGCACAAGGTAGCGAAAGTGTCGCGATATCGCGTCATGTTGTGTTTTCGCGGGTGAAAGCAGAGAAAAGCACAAGGTAGCGAAAGTTTCACGATATTATGACATGTTGTGTTTTCACAGGCACAAGCAGAGAAAAGCACAAGGCAGTGAAAGTGTCATGATTTTGTGACATGTTCCATTTTTGCGGATGCAAGCCGAGAAGAGTGCAAGGAAGCAAAAAGTGTCACGATTTCATGACATGTTGTGTTTTCGTGGGTGCATGCCAAGAAGAGTGCAAGGAAGCGAAAAGTGTCATGATATCGTGACATGTTGTGTTTTCGCTGATGCAAGCTGAATAATGAAGCAAGAAGGCAAAAGTGTCGTGATATCGTGACATGTCTTGTTTTCACGGTCAAACGCCAAGAAAAAGTCAAAGGGGTAGAAATGTCACGATTTCATGACAGGTCACATTGGCATGATGGAAGAAGAAGAACCCAGCCGAAGTAAAATTATCTGAAGTCGTACGATAGTAACAGAGGTAGTTACAGAAAGAATTCATGCAGCCAGAATAAGAAGAGTTAACTAGAGTCAGAACTGCAGTTGCAGAGGAAAAATCAGGCAGATAAAATAAGAAGAGTTAACTAGAGTCAGAACTGCAGTTTCAGAGGAAAAATTAGGCAGATAAAATAAGAAGAGTTAACTGGAGTCAGAACTGCAGTTGCAGGGGGTGTTGCAAATAAAATCATGTAGGAAAAATAAAGAAGAGTTAACTGGAGTCAATTATGCAGCTAAAATTAGAACAGTGCATTAAAGATAGAATGGCTGTTACAGGGCCGTCACGCCGTGAAACTGTCAAAGCGGTGGCCATACTGAGAATGTCAATTAAAGAGACAAATCTATTAATAAGTTGCATGTAAGAATATTGTGTCAGAAAGGAGTTACTTACAGGAGTGGCTATTAATAGGCTACATGCGGGATTATGGAAGTCACAGAAGACTTGGGGTTTCAAAATGAAAAATATTGTTTTAAAATGGCAGTTGTGTGTAGAAGAAAAAAGAGCCGCTCAGAATTGAAAAAATGTGTAGCCATAAAGAGGGAAGGTGCCACTGATAAAATAATATATGTGCTGAGAAAAGGTTGTTGAAGAGAGTTGTAAGAATGTGCATATAAGTTAAGAATTAGGGTTCAGCTCTGAACTGTGTAAGAGAGCATACAAGGATGTCAGAGCATTGAAATAAGCAGAGAAGGCTGTCAGAGAGTCGTAAATGAGCAGATAAGGCTATCAAAGCCGTAATCAAGTAGAGAAGGCTGTTAGAGCATAGAGAATGCTGTCAAAGCGTAGAGAAGGCTGTCAGAGCACAGGAAGCAGAGCGGTAAGAGTGATCCATTAGGTTGAGCTCTGTGTGGATAAAGATAGATTAGAGAAGCCGAAGAGAGAAATTGAGTGGAGATAGAGCACTACTGAGAGAAGAGCGATGTAGAAAGAGTGCAGATGATAGAGCACGACTGAAAGAGTGTGGCAACAAGTGTATAAAAGAAATATGTGTTGAGATAGAGCACTGCTGAGAGAAGAGCAATGTAGAAAGAGTGCAACTGATAGAGCACGACTGAGAGAGTGCGGCAGCAAGTGCGCAGAAGGAATATGTGTTTCCTAAATTGAAAGAGAGGTTGGATGAGCAATAGACCAGTAAGGGTCTTGTAAAAGTGAAGGCATATTTATGTCAATCTAAGATTCAAAATAGAAATCCAAGTTGGTGCTTGGAATCAGGGGTTGGTGCTCCTTCCAGTTGGTGCTAGTAAATCAGGGGTTGGTGCTCCTTTTTGTTGGTGCAGATAAATTAGGGGTTGGTGCTCCTTCCAGTGGGTGCTGGTAAACTATTTGTGAAGTTGGTGCTTTGCAAAGGCTGGATTTGGATGGAAGTCCAAGTAGTCTATTTTTGAGGAGTAGCCAAAACTGGTGAACCTCGTTAAATCGTGTGTTGTGGAATGCTCTCTTGTTATATTTGCTTTATCTATTTTAAGTTCTCCTTGCTTCAGATTTAAGAGTTGTAGATTTGAAATTTAAATAGCTACACTGATTCACCCCCCCCTCTTAGTGCCATTATAAGACTAACAATTGGTATCATAGCTAGGTTCCCGTATTAGGCTAAATCAGTCAGGGTTGATCTTGGATTAGTACGCAATGGGTAAGAAGAATATATCCTCCTCCAAAAAGACATCTCAGTCAGTTTCAGTTCCTGTGGAAGAGAAAATTGAACCAGAAAAGGTAGAAGGAGTGAACTCTGAAGTATGTGATGAAAACCTTGAGGCTGAGGTTGAAGTAGATCTAGAAGGTGAGTTGATCGCTGCACTTGAAGAGTTGAATATTGAAAAGAAAAAGAACAAAAGACTATCCAAGAAATTGGAAGAATATGGGGATGAGATTGAAGATATTTTCTTACAATTTCAAAAGGCCAAGAAAACAGAAGAAGCCTTGAAGACACAACTGGATGATAAGGTTGATGTATATAGCAAACATGAAGAAGAATCTAACAAAGTTAGTAATCTGAAGCTGCAAGTAGAAGAGGCCAATATAAGTCTCAAATTTGAGATCACAGAGTTGCTAGATACAATGATAAAGCAACAAAGAAGCTCCACGGCTAAGTTTGGTCTTGGATATGAAGTTGAACAACCTTCATCCTCCAAATGTGCCGAGAAGAAGAAGCTCACGATTGAAGGATCAAGGTAAGGAAAGTGTGAAGCTAAACAACCGTCATCTTCCAAATATGCAGAGAAGAAGAAGTCCACTGCTAAAGGATCAAAGCAAGAAAAGGTTGAAGCTAAATCTTCAAAATAAAGAAAAAATAAAAGGAGATCTATAGCAAAGCAACCACAACAAAAGAGGTTCTATCACTCTCACACTATTCATGATAATGCTTTTAATGGCTATTGTTTTAAATGCAACCATTACGGTCACAAGGCAATTTATTATGGATTGAATAATAAATCAAAGAGGTATGCTAATAGAAATACATCTGCTTCTCTGAGTGAACACCATGTGCAATGTTTTAATTGTAATTGCCATGGGCACATAGCAAGGTTTTGTCCAAGCATGTATGTATCTAATCTAAGGCAAGACCATAGATTTCATCATACACACAGAATGCAATATAGATAGGGAATAAAACATGTGCAATGTTTTAAATGTAATGGTCAAGGGCACATAGCAAGGTTCTGTCCAAGCACTTATGTATCTAATCTAAGGCAAAACCCTATATTTTATCAGACACAAAGAGTGCAACACAGACAGGGAACATATCATGTGCATAAAAGAAAGGAAAATCTTCATCCATCAAGGATGCACAAGAGACAACCCCGTAAGAGAAATGTTCAAGTTCACAAACAAGGGCAAAATAGGGATGTAGTTGAAAAACTCAAGCCCAAGTTCAAGAAAGTCTGGAGAAAGAAAGAAGAAAGGGAATCATGTCTCCTTGGATTGAAGGAGACTACTCCGCTATTGCACTAAGCCACTCTAGGTGGCACATCCTCAGGGGGAGCGATATTAAAGTCTTATTTTAAATGCTCCTATGTATTTGTTTGGTTATCTGAGGATGAAAGGCAAGTAGTCGGGATATTGTTGTTTTAGTTGTCAAGTGTGTTTTCAGTTCATGTAGTTGTGTGTGGAAGTGCCGTGAAGGGTGATGATTAAATTGAGAATTGTCACCATTGGTAGTATTGCTATACGTCATTGTTGTTCTGTTGATAGTTCTTACTGCCACTATTCAAAGCGTCGGATTATAACAGATAGTTTCATTTTAATTATTGATAAAATGCTAATCCGAGATTACGAAGTATGAGGTTGAGTAAGGTGCACCATGGTTGGCCGTGAAGTGTTTGACTAAATGTCTTCTCCTGATTTGCTCAATTGAAAGTAAAGTGTGACCAACGATGATTGTAGAAAATATAGATCAGGTTGTAAATATAAAATGGATTGAGGTAGCCTATTGGATTCTCACTGCAGAGAGAGACAAACAATTGTCATTAGGTTCAAGCTTGTTGAGAATATCCAAGATGCATGGTGGAGATGTATGCAGATGCTTCTAGCATTGCAAAACAAAAAGTTGGCTATAGAAGATTATTGTATGCATTCACTAACAGTGGACAAGTTTGAGTTTGCAAAGCAATAGAGGGTAGTTGCACAGAAGATAGTGGTCCAGTCATGTTCTTACACATGTTATATTGGTGAAGTTGACGGTGATGGTGTCATTCACTAGTTATTGTTGCTATTCACATTATTGATATTGTTGATGCCTATTATGCTTATCATGATGTTGTCAATCAGTGAAATGAAGTGGTCTTGATCTCAGGGGGAGCATTTATGCATTTGTTTATCTTATTGCTCATGTTTATGATTTTTGCTAACTATAATAATTTTTGCTTGAGAATGTTGTGCATGGACTCAGGGGGAGTCTGCAGCAGCCCTTTGGTATTATTGTCAAAGGGGGAGAAGAATTACAGGTAATTGCATGCAATTACTTGTGTTGCCAACAATTCCAAAGGGGGAGATTGATGAGCAAGGTGCAGCCAAAGTATTGTCATTGTTGTCAACACAGAAAGAGGATCGGTTGATGCAATGGACAGGAGTTCATTGATGAGCAAGGTGCAACAAAAGTATTGTCATTATTGTCAACACAGATAGAGGATCGGTTGATGCAATGGACATAGTCAGGGAGATCGGTTGATGCAGTGGACAATAGATCGGTTAATGCAATGGACAGGAGTTCAGTGGTCATACAGAGCATGTACAATGATTCTCCAAGAAGAACGTAGTGGCCCATATGCAAAAGCTCAAAGAAACAGACAAGTAAGAAAAGTGTCACAATATCACGACATGTTGAGAAAGCATGAGAAACTGTCGCGATATAGCGACATTTTTGGCCGAAAAGAAAAACTGTCGTGATATCATGACATGTTTGGCCAGAAAGAAAAACTGTCGCGATATCGCGACATGTTGGGCAAGTGGAAAAACTGTCACGATTTTGCGACAAGTTGGAAGCAAAGAAGCCTAGTAGAAAAACATCGTAATTTCGTGAAAAGTTGGAAGCAAAGAAGCCAAGTAGAAAAATTGTCATGATTTCGCGACATGTTTGAATAATCTTCGCATGCAAGAAAAATTGTCGTGATATCATGACATATTTGGCAAGTAAGAAAACTGTTGTGATATCGCGACATGTTGAAAAGCTAGAAAAACTGTCGCGATATCGTGACATGTTGGGCAAGTGGAAAAACTGTTGCGATTTTGCGACAAGTTGGAAGCAAAGAAGCCTAGTAGAAAAACTGTCGCAATTTCATGAAAAGTTGGAAGCAAAGAAGCTAAGTAGAAAAACTGTCATGATTTCGCAACATGTTTGAAGAATCTTCGCATGCAATAAAAATTGTCGTGACATCGTGACAAGTTTGGCAAGTAAGAAAATTGTCGTGATATCGCGACATGTTGAAAAGCTGGAAAAACTGTCATGATATCGCAACATGTTTGAGGAGAGAGAAAGTGCAAGAAAAACTATCGCGATATCGTGACATGTTTGAGGAGAGAGAAAGCGCAAGAAAAACTATCGTGATATCACGACATGTTTGAGGAGAGAGAAAGCGCAAGAAAAACTATCGTGATTTCACGACATGTTTGAAGAAGCTTCGCATGCAAGAAAAACTATCATGATTTCATGACATGTTTGAAGAAGCTTTGCATGCAAGAAAAACTATCGCGATTTCACGACATGTTTGGAGAGAAGGCGCAGGAAAAGAAAACTGTTATGATTTTGCGACATGTTTGGAGAGAAGGCACAAGCAAATAAAACTGTCGCAATTTCGTGACATGTTCGGGGAGAAGGAGCTTGCAAAGAAAAGTGTCACGATTTCATGAAAATCTACAAGAGAGGCAGTACGAATGAAAATGTGTCACGATTTCGCGACATGTTTGAGAGAAGGAGCTTGCAAAGAAAAGTGTCACAATTTTACGACAATCTGCAAGAGAGGTAGTACGGACGAAAATGTGTCATGATTTCACGACATGTTTGAGAGAAAGAGCTTGCAAGGAAAAGTGTCGCGATTTCATGACAATTTGCAAGAGAGGCAGTACAGATGAAAATGTGTCGCGATTTCACGACAAGTTCGAGAGAAGGAGCTTGCAAGGAAAAGTGTCACGATTTCATGACAATTTGCAAGAGGAAGCACTAAGGAGAAAAAGTGTCGCAATATCATGACATGTCAGGTTTTCGCGACCCAAAGGGAAGAAAAGCGCTAAGGAGAAAAAGTGTCACGATTTTGCGACATGTCATGTTTTCGCTAGTGCAAGCCGAGAAGAGTGTACGAAAGCGAAAAGTGTCACGATTTCGTGACATGTCATGTTTTCGCTAGTGCAAGCCGAGAAGAGTGTACGAAAGCAAAAAGTGTCACGATTTTGCAACATGTTCTATTTTTGTAGGTGCAAGCAGAGAAAAGCACAAGGCAGCAAAAGTGTCGTGATATCGCGACATGTTGTGTTTTCGTAGGTGCAAGCAGAGAAAAGCACAAGGTAGCGAAAGTGTCGCGATATCGTGACATTTTATGTTTTTGCAGGTGCAAGAAGAGAAAAGCACAAGGCAGCGAAAGTGTCATGATTTCATGACATGTTCTATTTTCGCGGATGCAAGCCGAGAAGAGTGCAAGGAAGCAAAAAGTGTCGTGATTTCATGACATGTGTTTTCGCGGGTGCATGCCGAGAAGAGTGCAAGGAAGTGAAAAGTGTCACGATATCGTGACATGTGTTTTCGCTGATGCAAGCCGAATAATGAAGCAAGAAGGCAAAAGTGTCGTGATATCGTGACATGTCTTGTTTTCGCGGTCAAATGCCAAGAAAAAGTGAAAGGGGCAAAAATGTTGTGATTTCGTGACAGGTCGCATTGGCGTGATGGAAGAAGAAGAACCCAACCGAAGTAAAATTATCTGAAGTCGTATGATAGTAACAGAGGCAGTTACAGAAAGAATTCATGCAGCCAGAATAAGAAGAGTTAACTAGAGTCAGAACTGCAGTTGCAGAGGAAAAATTAGGCAGATAAAATAAGAAGAGTTAACTAGAGTCAAAACTGTAGTTTCAGAGGAAAAATCAGGCAGATAAAATAAGAAGAGTTAACTGGAGTCAGAACTGTAGTTGCAGGGGGTGTTGCAAAGAAAATCATGCAGGAAAAATAAAGAAGAGTTAACTAGAGTCAGAACTACAGTTACAAGGGGCAGTTATCAGAATAAAATTATGCAGCTAAAATTAGAACAGTGCATTAAAGACAGAACGACTGTTACAGGGCCGTGACGTTGTGAAACTGTCAGAGCGGTGGCCATACTGAGAATCCCAATTAAAGAGACAAATCTATTAATAGGTTGCATGTAAGAATATTATGTCAGAAAGGAGTTACTTATAGGAGTGGCTATTAATAGGCTACATGCGGGATTATGGAAGTCATAGAAGACTTGGGGTTTCAAAATGAAAAATATTGTTTTAAAATGGTAGTTGCGTGTAGAAGAAAAAAGAGCCACTCAGAATTGAAAAAATGTGCAGCCATAAAGAGGGAAGGTGCCACTGATAAAATAATATATGTGCTAAGAAAAGGTTGTTGAAGAGAGCTGTAAGAATGTGCATATAATTTAAGAATTATGGTTGAGATTTGAACTGTGTAAGACAACATACAAGGATGTCAAAGCACCGAAATGAGCAGAGAAGGCTATCAAAGAGCCGTAAATGAGCAGATAAGGCTGTCAGAGCCGTAAGCGAGTAGAGAAGGCTGTCAGAGCGCAAAGAAGGTTGTTAGAGCACAGAGAATGCTGTGAGAGCATAGTAAGCAGAGCAGTAAGAGTGATCCATTAGGTTGAGCTCTATGTGGATAGAGATAGATGAGAGAAGCCAAAGAGAGAAATTTAGTGGAGATAGAGCACTGCTAAGAGAAGAGCAGTGTAGAAAGAGTGCAGATGATAGAGTGCGACTGAGAGAGTGTGAAAGCAAGTGCACATAAGGAATATGTGTTGAGATAGAGCACTGCTGAGAGAAGAGCAGTGTAGAAAGAGCACAGTTGATAGAGCACGACTGAGAGAGTGCGGTAGCAAGTGCGTAGAAGGAATATGTGTTTCCTAAATTGAAAGAGAGGTTGGATGAGCAATAGACTAGTAAGGGTCTTGTAAAAGTGAAGGCATATTTATGTCAATCTAAGATTTAAAATAGAAATCCAAGTTGGTGCTTGGAATCAGGGGTTGGTGCTCCTTCTAGTTGGTGCTGGTAAATCAGGGGTTGGTGCTCCTTTCTGTTGGTGTAGATAAATTAGGGGTTGGTGCTCCTTCCAGTGGGTGCTGGTAAACTATTTGTGAAGTTGGTGCTTTGCAAAGGCTGGATTTGGATGGAAGTCCAAGTAGTCTATTTTTGAGGAGTAGCCAAAACTGGTGAACCTCATTAAATCGTGTGTTGTGGAATGCTCTCTTGTTATATTTGCTTTATCTATTTTAAGTTCTCCTTGCTTCAGCTTTAAGAGTTGTAGATTTGAAATTTAAATAGCTACACTAATTCACCCCCCCCTCTCAGTGCCATTGTAAGACTAACAGAAGACGTTTGTTTATATATACATTATTTAAAAAATATAAACAAGTTAAGTAATTTGGTAATTCTTGATATTAAATATTATTAAAAATTATATTATTGGAGGTCACTTAAGAGTGGTTTTCGAGTTTTATTTTTAACTTAAATTTTCCTTTGATCTTGTTGGTGGGGGTAGCCAGAGGCCATATTTCCTTCTTAAAGGTTCTCATTGAGCTTTGAGAGGTTTTATTTATTCTGGTTTCTCTGTGATCCAGATTTGATCTTTTCTTAGGGTTTCTTAGGAGGTGATCCATTTTCTCTTTTCTTTCTTGTTTAATTTTTGATGCTAGCTATTTAGGTGGGTGTAGTGTTTTAGATATTTGGAACCTTTTAGGTGGTTGGTTGGGTTCCTCCTCATCTGATGTGCGATTTATTAGGTCTTTGGGAAGAGACCATGTGTTTTCTTCTTGTTCATGGAGGGGTTCCAATGGCAATTTCCAAGCAAGTGGTTGGAGGTTTTAGGATATTTTACTCATATGATGTGGGTGGTGGTCTGGTGGATCCAACCGATTGGAGGTTTTAGGATATTTTTCTCATATGATGTGGGTTGTGGTTCGGTGGATCCTATTCTCTACAGTGTTGTTCGATATTTGGGGGGAGACCACATGCTTTCATGATGACCATAGAGCAAGGGCTCTGGTGATTAATTCCTAGTTAGGCTAATTGAAAGGTCATTTTCTTGTTTGAATTAGGAGGTATTTTGATAGACCTTGTTCTCTTTAGTGTTTTTTGGTCTTTGAGGATAGACCATTCACTTCCATGATGGTCGTAGAGGGAGGGCTTTTGTGAAGTCTTCCTAGTCAGGTAGCTTTGGTGAGGGTTGAGAGACCTATTATTTGGTTGGAAGCAAGAGATAGTCTAATAGGCCTAGTTCTCTATGGGTTTGTTTGATCTTTGAGGAGAGACCATGCGTGTGCATGATGGCTGTTGAGGAAGGGTTCTAAAGATAATTTCTTGGTTAGGCTTCTCTGAGGGTTTCAAAGGTGTCATGGAAGTCTGAGTATTTTTCTAGATTGTGCTCTACGTTTAGACAAAAAGGGTATTTTTTTGGGCTACTTAGTGTGGTCGATTATCTTTTCTTTTCATGTTTGCAAGGAAGTTCTCTTGGTCTTAGGAGACCTTCTCATGATGTTTATCCATGTATGAGGTGGATATTTTTTCTTGAGATGGTTTTTGAGATTGAATGTACTCCAAGAAAACCTCTTTCGAGCCAACATATTTTCTTGGTTTCTTAGGAGTGGATGGCCTCGTGGTCAGGTATTTTTTATTGCTTCGTGGGTCCTCCTTGATAACAAAGTTTATCTTGGGTAGAAAAAATTATTTTAAATTTGATTTTGTGAGTATGATCCTCTATTGTATGCTTTAAAACAAAGAATTTTAATTTTGTGTGTGGATCCCTTTTCAACAGGCGGATCTCTTCTCTTGATATGCTTCCCGTGTGGTTCTCAACAGGTTTGAAAGTTCTAAGGAGATATAGTTTTAACGAGCAATGGATAGCCATCATAAAAATGTGCATATCCTTTATCAAATACTTAGTCTTGATTAATTCCTCTCCTACCAGATATTTTAGTAGTTGCAAGGGAATTTACCAAGGGGATCCTTTATCCCCCTTTCTTTTCATCTTAATGGCATAAGATTTAGGGTGATCCATTTATGTAAACCTTGATATTGTGGGCATCAAACCTACCCTGAGATAAAACTCCATATCACACCAAAAATTCATAGATGACACAATGCTTTACTTCTTGACTTCTATCCATCAAGATCGGGTGATTAAATTTGTTTTGAGATCATTTGAAAAGGCAGTAGGGCAATAGGTCAACTAATTTTTTTTTTTTTATTTGTGGAAAACATCCCAAAAGGGATGCCACTTTCGGGTAAGACCCAAGGAGGCAGGGGTATCCATTCCGCCAAAAATGCCCAGGACTCGGACCTGGCCTACCACCTTTGACATACTCAAGGAGCAAACAAACACACAAAACCAATTTAAAAATAAGTAAATAACAACAAAAATAATAAAATAAAATAAAAAACATGCTCCTTGAGTGTGTCAAAAACAAAAGCACAACCAAACACGCACAATAAGATAAAAGAAACCACAACACGAACCACATAGAAAAACACAAGAACCACATAACAAAACACAAACAAGACAAAAACAACAGAACACTACAAAGACATAACCCAAAAAAAAACATGAAAAATAAACACAACCAAAACCTAAAAAATAAATAAAAAAATAAAAATAAAAAACAACCAACATCAGACAATAAACAAAAACAAAAAACATAGAAAACACTCACACATAAAAACATGAACTAACACAAACAAAGAGAAACCCAAGAACAAGAACGAAAAAAACACAAGAACAATAACAAAAAACATATAAAAAAAACATAAAACAACAAAAACACAAGAACAACAAAAAACAACACAAAGAACACAAAAACAAAACAAAACAAAAGAACCCACCCACCTTAAAAAACAAAAAAAAAAAGAAAAAAAATTGAACATAACAATGACCTATCTAGACCAGAAGACTATTAAGGCAAGAATCAACAGAGGAAACAAAATAAAGAATAGAATGAGCTAGGGAACTAAAAAAACTGAATGAACCAAAGAGAAGCAAAAAAAAAAAACAAGAAGAAACTAGGTACCTTCAAATCGGAGCCATCCAAAGAAATGATAGAAAGAAGAGCTTCCCTAATTTGAGAAGCCCACCATCTAGGAGGGTGGCCATAACAAGTAAGATCACCTTTGTCCAAAGCCCAATTAGCTAAAGCATCAACACTCTTATTTTGATCTTCGACCACATGATTGTAATCAACTTTCAAAAATCCCATCTGGATTAATTGAATCTTCTCAATAATTATTTTTATTCTCCAATCCACCTTATGATTCTTAGAAGGAGTCTTCAAGAGATTAATCATAAGTTGAGAGTCAAAATTAACTAACCTTTTCCCATCCAACCTTAGTAGCCTCCTGAAGGCCTCTGAGGATACCATACCCCTCAGCAAGGTTATTGGAAAGAATACCCAAATTCTCAGCAAAAGTAAAAACCAGGGAGCCATCTGAAAGTCTACCAATTCCTCCCACACTGGCTTTTCCAGGGTTCCCTCTAGAGGCTCCATCGGTATTGACTTTTCCAAAATCCTTAGGAGGAGGTTGCCAATTTCTTGTCCTATCCATCTTACTAATACTCACATTCCCTTTAAGTTGGTTGCCCTTAGAATATTTAATCTTCAATATTTGCATCACTTGATCCCATCTTTGGTGGGAGTTTTGGGGGTGATTAAGGAGTTGATGGACTGATTCAACTAAGTTGGCTATGGTCTTTTGCCAAATATAGTGAATATCCTTCCTATCTTGATTAAAAATTTGGTTGTTCCTTTCATTCCAAATATTCCAAAGAAGAATGGTAGAACCCATCCAAACTAATGGCCTAATAAAATGATCAACACCCTCTTGATTAGGCCAATCCCTCCAAAGTCTGTTCAAAAGTAAAAAAATTGGACCACTGTAAGCCAAGTAAAGTGGCCATTCTCCTCCATAGCTCAGAGGCTAAAGTACACTCAATAAAAATATGGTTGAGAGTTTCTACATTCTCTTCACACATTTCACATCTAAAAGGGCCATGAAAACCACGCTTCATAAGTTGCTCACCGAGTAAGCACCCTACGATGCAATAAAAGCCAATTAAAGAACCTCACCTTAGGCCAGAGCTTTTGAGCCCACAATCAAGAAAATATGTCAGAAGAATGGTTGGGATTATTATGGCATAAGGTCAAATAACCTTGAGCAACTGAATACTCACCCTTAGTAGTGTTGTTCCATCCAAAACAATATTTTTCATGGGACCAAGAGAGGGATCTCATATGAAGGATGCCTTGGATATCTTGTCTTTGCCTTTCTAGGATTTGAATAGGCTAGTCCTCAATAGGGATCCAATATCTACCAACCTTTGAATTACCAGTATGGTACCGACAATAATTAGCCACCTTTATCCAATTAGCTCGGTGAAGCTCCTCCATCCAAGGCCTCCAATCGGGAAACTGAGTTATCAAAGGCTTGTGACCATCCCAAGAATCTGTCCAAAAATTTGCTCGTTGACCATTATGAATGATCCAAAATAATTTTTTCTTTATCAAATCCTCACCAGTCTTAAGAACTTCTAAAATAGGAGAACCTTTGGTAGGAAGTTGATAGCGAACAAGGTCTTCAGGACTTTTGTTCTCAACATATTTAGCATGGAGATTATTGGCCCAAAGAGCATTGGGGTTATGCAACATCCTCCAATATAATTTAGCAGCTAAAGCTTTGTTGTTATTAATAGAAGACCAGAATCCTAACCCCCCTTCACTCTTAGGAAGACATAAAGTATCCCATTTCACCAAGGCCCATTTTCTTTTCTCCTTAGTACCACTCCAAAGGAAACGATGACTGATTTGATCCAATTCTCGAAGAACAACCTTTGGGATATTCAAAATGGAAGAAACATAAATAGGAATAGCTTGAAGGACTGATTTTACCAAGGTGATTCTACCCCCTGAAGAAAGCCACTTGTTGGTCCACTTTCCAATTTTCTTCTTGACTTTGTCCAACAACCAATTCCAATCTTTATTTTTTTGCCTTTGAATATTTATGGGAATACCTAAATAAGTGATTGGAAGGGAGGTCTTCTTATATCTTAATTTATCCAAGACCATGGATTCCTGTCTAGCAGAGCGATGAAAGAAAATAACTTTAGATTTGTCTTCATTGATCAACTGCCCGATAGCCTTAGAAAAATAGCTAATGATTTGCTTAATATTAGAAGCTTCCTTAACCGTAGCTTTACCTAAAAGAGTAGAGTCATCCACAAATTGAAGATGAGAGATAGGTCTAGCTCCATGAGCAATGGTAACTCCCTCAAGGGTTTTGTTTTCCCTCTTTTTGGTTATAGTCCTACCCAAGCATTCAACAAGAATGATGAATAAATAAGGGGATAGCGGGTCACCTTGCCTAATACCTCTGGAAGCTGGGAATGACTGAGAAGGCCTGCCATTGATAAGAACTAAGTAGGAAACTGAAGAGATACATCCCATAATCCAATCCATCCAATCCTTAGAGAAACCAAATTGCCTCAAAACTTTGATAAGGAAGTGCCAATCCACTCTGTCATAAGCTTTGGATAAGTCTAACCGAATGAACATGGAAGGAGATTTTTGCATATCCATGGAATGGATGGCTTCCTCGAGCAAGAACTATCTCATCTACTATTTGACGTCCTTCCACATAACCCCCTTGCTCTGGGAAATAATCTTATGCAAAAGAGGCTTCAACCTTTCTGCCATGATTTTAGTAATGATTTTGAGAAGAACATTACATAAAGCAATAGGTCTAAAAGCTGAGATATGATCAACCTCTTGAGCTTTTGGAACAAGAGTAATATAAGTTTTATTGATAACCTTCAAAATTTCTTTGGCTTTCCTGGCTTCTTCCACCACCTCTAATAAATCAACATGAAGGATATCCCAGAACTCTTGGTAGAACTCAATGGGAAAACCATCAGGACCTAGGGTTTTCCATTTTTGCATTTTAAAAACTACTTGTTGAAGCTCATTGATAGTAACAGGAGCAGTCAAAATAGAGTTCTCCTCAGAAGTGATAAGAGAAGGGATTGCTTGAAGAACATTTTGTTGTGAAGCTGAGTCAAGAGGAGTAGCAAAAATATTGGAAAAGTACTCAACAACAATAGAGTTCATGCCATCCCAAGTATAAACAACATCTCCAAAATCTGATTTTAAGGAAGAAATAAAGTTGTGAGATCTTCGAGCTAGAAGAGATTTGTGGAAGAAATTTGTGTTTCGATCTCCTTCTTTGAGCCATTGAATTCTAGATTTTTGCTTCCATAAGATTTCTTCTCTTTTTTCCCATTCCTCTAACCGAGTTGTGAGTTTAATTTCATCTGCACTTCTCTTCTCTGTGAGGCCATCTAAATGGATTTTCTTATTCAAATTTTCAAGATGAGCAATAACTTCATGTTTTTTTTTATGAACATCCCCAAACTCTTTCCAGTTCCAAGTCTTGATTTTGGATTTAATGTATTGCAGTCTTTTGGAAAAATAGAACATCTTAGTCCCATGCCTAGGTTTACCTTCCTTCCACCATTGTTGCACATGAGGTCTGAAGGAAATGTCTCTAAGCCACATTAATTGAAAACGAAAAGGAGAGAAACTCACATTGGTTTTCCACATTTCCACCATGATTGGCCAATGATCCGAACCAACATTATTAAGAGTCTTCACTTTAGGAATGTGACCATGGATTAAGAAATTTTTAGAGAGCAAAAACCTATCCAATCTCTCCATTATACAAGCTAAGCCTTGCCTTCTGTTAGACCAAGTCATAAGGCCATTATCCGGTTGGATATCCACAAGATGGAGGTTTGCAATATATTCGCTCATGAGGTCAGTGCTTTTGTCCAAATTTCTATTTCCCCCCCTTTTCTCATCCAGAGAGAGGATGGTATTGAAATCTCCTCCGATCAAGATCCAAGCTTTAGGAAAATGAGAGATAATATGAGTAATATCCTTCCACTGTCTTCTTTTTTCCTCCAAATAAGTCGAAGCATAAACAGTAATGCAGAGCATAATTTGGTTGGAATGTCTACTTTGAATAGCTATAGCCAACAAACCCCAACTGCCAACCATATGGTGAATAACTACCTCTTTTGGGTCCCAAAGACAAGCAATGCCACCCGAAGTCCCTTGGGAACTGAGGGAAACCACTTTTCCGACTGGACAAATCATTGAGTCCATATCCTCCATTGACATCTTTGTTTCTTGAAGGAAAACAAGATGTGGATGATTTATCTGAATCATTCTTCTAATTTCATTTTGTTTTGAAAGACTCCCTTTGAGTCCTCTAATATTCCAAGTGATGATCTTCATTAATACCAGGGCTAAAAAATTTGGGAAGGGCATTAATCTTACCTTCCTCTACAAGCTTTTCACCTTCTTTTACCATATGATATTGATTGGTCTTGCGACCTGCTTTTTGATTAGAATCCATCTTCAATTTTTTTCCCTATTTCTTGACTTATTCCAATTGAATCTGAGATGGCTTCTAACCTTGAAGAATGCTCATACACAACCAAAATTTTACTAGATGGTTCAACGGAGTCTATATTGGGACTCGCATTATTTGAAGTTTTGACATTTGAAAGATTGTTTTTCTTGTGTAAATTTTCTCCTTTTTTTTTTTTTGAAAACCTTTGATTTGTTGGTTTGTCTCTGAGTTCTTCCCTTCATATTTAAATTGTGTTTCTAAGATTTCAGTTTCCATTATTTCCTCTTCCTCACTTGGGACATCATTTGTGGAAAGGATTTCAAACATATTAGCAGATGACTTTGATTGATCCTTCATAACTGGTTTTTTCTAAGTGTTCTTCTTCTTAGGTATTTGGAAACTTGTTGAGTTTATATCTTCTTTCTTTTGATCAGGAATTTTATTTGGGCAAGCACTGGCCAAATGACCATATTCATGGCAAATTCTACAATGAAAAGGAATGTTCTCATAGTCCACTACTTGCTCCCAAGTGTCTTCCCCAAATTGTAATGTGATATTTTTAGGTAGGGGTTTGTCAAAATCCATTAAAACACAAATCCGAGCATAAATAATATGTTCAAAATTTTGAGTACAATCAGCAGTCATCATAAAAGTTCCTAAAGAGTTTCCAATTGAAGAAAAAATAGTAGGATTCCAAAATTCAATAGGGAGGCCAAAGAGTCTAACCCACACGGGAGCTATAGAAGGCATCTCTTCTTCGGCTTTAAATTTAGTATGCCAGGGCTTCATGAAAAGCCCTGCCCTTCCAAAAAACCAAGGACCCCCTTGAAAAGTTTTCTCTCTATCTTCATTATTAGCAAATAAAACAAGAAAATAACCATTTGGATAAATAGAGATTTGTAACTCACCTTTAGTTTTCCAGATTTTTGCAGCCCAGAATTTGAAAGCAGATAGACTCGGACGAAAACCCACGAACCGACAAATTAGTCCTCTTTTTTCCAAATCTTCAATGCCAGTCTGAATGTTACCCATATCAAGCTTAACAATAGGAGTTCCATCAGTTGCTTTAAGACATCCTGACTCCATTTTCCTTGGATCAATATTAGGCATTCTTAGAGGTTTATGGGAAGCCCTAAGATTGATATTAGCATTGGGCTGAGGCTGTCCACCATGAAGGGCATCCCTAAAATTCATTTTTGGGGCTGAGTCTTCGAAATTCTTACCCTTGACAGGGTTTTTCATAGTAGAATTATTTTGTGGGTGCACCTTAGCACCAGATTCACTTGAGATATGAGCCATTTTTTGATCAACTACTTGAAACTTGTTTCGTGATCTCTTTAATCCTTGCCCTAGACGCCGTGGAAAGGTATGGTTTTCACTTTTCTTTTGTGCAGACAAATTGGAAGTCGTTGTCACTCAAGTTCCTAGTATGATCTATTGAAAGACAAATTTCTAACCCATATTGGATCCCCTGCAACATTTCCTACTAAAATATTGAGCATAAACCACAAAAATATTGGCCGCTAGGGCCCGAAGGCCCTAAAAACCAACCTCTGGAGCTGCTTGCACTCAACCCGAGATGAAACCCTCGCATAGCCAGCTTGCCAAATATCTCGTTCACACATAGGGATGTGCTAGGATATGTGTTGCTCCAAATGATATGAAAATTTGTGGAGACGTTCTAGGTTTTTTAGGCATCTACCCTCAAAATTTTAGCTCAATCCGAGTCCGGATGAGTGAGATATGGCCGAAACGAGTTCGACAGTTTGGGCAGTCCTGCGAAAAACGTCCTAATGAAATCATTCCTCTACATTTAACTCTCAATAGCTCAACTACTTAAAAAGAAAAATATTCTTCTTAAACACTCCTGGGGCTAGACAGAGGAATATTACCAATATTCTTGGATGTGAAATAGCTTCTCTACCCTCCACTTACCTTGGATTACCCTTATTCAAAGGTTTTTGTAAGTCTACTCTTTGGGAACTAGTGGTTGAAAGGATCCAATGTAGATTGGTAGGTTGGAAAGGAGTTATCCTCGGCCAGGTTGGAAAAGTGCTCCTACTGAAAACTTCCCTTTAGAGCATACCTATTTTCTTCATGTCCATGTTTCAAATGCCTGGTAAAATTATAAAAAGAATAGATAAAATTCAAAGAGACTTCCTATGGACTAGAGCTGAGGAAAAAATCAGATTTCATTTGGTGGTATGGGATCAAGTTTGCAGCAGTAAAGGTTGTGGGGGATTGGGATTGAGGAAGACTAATCTTATGAATAAAGCTCTAATCATAAAATAGGGTTGGATAATAGTTCAAAATGAAAATATGGAATGGATTAATATTGTCAAGGCTAAATACATGAACTTAAACAATGAGTTTCTTCTTGAACCTATCCCAGTTGAAGGCTCAACCTTTTGGATGAATGTAAGTCAAAAGATATACTAACAAAAGGGAGGATGTGGATGATTGGAAATGGCCAAAAGGTAGACTTCTGGAATGACCCTTGGCTACTTTATTATCCTTTAGACTCCTCCCATGATCTAGAAGATGATGAGGAATATTGTAGAAGATTGTTTGGTTCTAAAGTGTTAGACTTCATCACTACCTCCCCTGTTTGTAGGAATTGGAAAACCCAGTGTCATCCCAATTTATCCTAGGTGAAGAGCTCAACGATCAATATCATTTTGACTAATTAGATTTTTATGTTCTTAAGTTTGGAGTGGAAGAATATTCATTCTATTGGAAGGCAGATCCATCAAGTTTATTTTTGGTCAAATATGCTTTTAACCTATTGGTGGATCCTGCTCCCATGTGGTTCCCTAGCTATTTGGTCTGGTGCAAAGGTATGATTCCTAAGATTAATTAATTTGGTTTGGTGCAAATGTATGGTTCCCTAGCCATTTTTTCTGGTGCAAAGGTGCTTACCCTTAATGATCTTTGTTCCAGGGGAATAATTAACCCCAACTATTGTTACCTATGCAGGGTCAATGAAGAAACTCCAATGCACTTGTTTAATGTTTGCAGGTTTTCCAAGGAATTATTTGATTCCTTTTTTCCTTACTTGGTCTCTCTTGGATTTTACCCCTCTTTATTTCTAATATTCTCCTTCAATGGTATTCCTCCTTCACTTTCTTGTGACTTTGTTTATTCTTGAACCTTATCTTGGCTCACCTATGGTGGGGAGTGTGGAAGGAATGTAATCAACATGCGTTCAATAATGTATCCTCCTCAACCAACTCTGTCTATTCTAGAAGCATTGCTACCACGGTGGAGAATGTGAATCTGTGTTATCCTAAGGGTAATTCTAAGGATACTGAGATTCATCTAGAATGGTCATTGGATTTTATGGGATCTACGATCCCTACCAATGCCAACCCTATATCTGGTATCATGTGGAAGCCTCCCCCTTCTAATTGGGTCAAGTTAAATTTTCATGGTGCCTTGAAGGACAACCTAGGAAGAGCTGAAGTTGGAGGTATTCTTTGAAACCAAAGGGGTAAGAACCTTATTCTAAACTACCTAAATATGGATACTGAAGTGGGTGATATAACTCTCATATCAGTTGTGTTAATGCTTCCCTTATGACTGATGATGTAGGGTACACTAAGGACAAAGATTCAAGAATTGATATTAAGGTTTTTCACCTTGAAGGAGATCTGGCCCTTGTTGGGCATTGGTTTCCCCTGCATAGGATTATTTTATCTTTTGGTTGTTTATCCTGTTTGGTTTGAGGGTAGATCTATTGGTTTTATTGTGCTAGTTTCTCCTAGGTATTTGGAGGTACATTTGCCTCAAGTCTTTCCTGGTGCTGTTGTTGGGTTTCTTTTGTTGTTTTTGCCTCATGAGTTCTTGGCCAATTTGGCCCCTACTTTTTGAGAAGTAGTTTTACCCTGTAAAAGGTTCGAGGACCCTTTCAAAACCCCTTCTATCATATTATAAAAAAATATATTTTTTGTTGAAAGTGACTTGATATTATTAAAAAGAAAGAGTACATCATTCACATGGATGGTATGGAAGCACACCTCAAAAGCTTATGCTAAACATCAACCCAAGGTAAAAAAAAACTTGGGACAACTATAAAATAATTAACATATCAACAAAAAAGAAATGGTAGAAGGCCCACTAGTACTCAAGTCACCATCAGAGTAGCACCAACAGAGGGAGGGGGTTCTTGTTTGAATTAAAATAAAATAGTTTTATATAATTTATATAAATTTTATTGGGTTATTTTCATTAAAATAAATTATATATAATATTTTTTACAAGGTTAATTAAATTAGTTTTTTTTTTTTTTTTTAAGATACTTAAAATTTTTATTTCTTCATGATATTTTTCATCCTCAAACTTCTTTTTTTTTCCCAATTAATATATATATATATATATATATAATTCAATCAGTTGCGAAGTCTAAGATTTGGATTTTTCTAATATAAAAATCAACACTAATATTGGCTAAATCATCTTAAATAATATTTACTTTGTTATATATGTTAACATTTCTAAGATGTTTCTAATTGTAGTCCAATTCCCACATCTATTTTTTGTGAGAGAATTAGTAAGATTTTGTGAACTTTCTTCAATTGAAATATGTTTCCATTCTTTTTCAATGGCAAATTTGGTCCTCCTAAGAAGTACAATAGTCTTTGCATAGTTGTTTCTTGAAGTTCCATATCATTCTGCATAAGTGAGGAGAATTTTGCCTTTATAATTTTTAAAATGAACCATCTATGTTAAATTTTTATACATATACTTTGAAAGCACCATAAAATATAATTTTGATTTATCTAACTTATAACAATTAAGGATAGCAGGATTTATCCAAAAAGAGCTGCAAATAAAATGGTATGAAAATGGTAAAGTATTATTTTTTCTTCTTATGGAAAAGATGCTTATGAATCTTTGAGAGAAAAATCACCCTAAATTTTGAAAGAAGGTTATGACGCTACTTCATACCCACTCTGATACCATGTTAAAATTCACACATGATTCTAGAAATAAACATAAGCAATTTGTCTACTTAAGTCTTACAAAGAAAGTGTAAAATGACAAAAAAAAAAGAAACATAAAAATCAATTGGTGCCTATAGGAATTATAAATAATAAAAATATTATTTTTGAATAAGAATCACAACACTTCATGCAAGTAGGAGGAAGCATGAGTAGGAAACATGAAGTAGAAAGCAAAGTGTGATCAAGTAACAAGTGCCACTTCTTTTTCCATATCTTAGAAGAAACTTTAAAGGATCCATGTGAATAAAATGTAGGTAACATGGCAAGAAAGTCATTTTTGAAATTCTTTACTAAAATTAAGAATGAGTTAGTTGGAAATATGGATGCCCTACATAACGATAAACAAATGAGTGAATCCATGGTAAACCCTATCCAAGTAGTAGATACTACACCAGAAGTGATTATCAAAGATGATATGATTGATCATGATATAATGGTTCTTAAAACCAAAGGGTTAATATTTAAGTTCCATGGATACTGGTTAGGTGCTTATGAGATTCAAAATTGGATCAAGTGGAAGTGGGGATTTTTTTTTTGGTACTATTAAAATAAGAGGGTTTTAATGGGATCCCACAACCACTAAAAAGAAAGCCACAAGGGCGACAAACCCAAAAAAAACCTTGGAAAAAAACTAGAGGTAAACCATAAAAAATGCGGGAACCGGATCACAAAGCATCAAAGAAAGGAGAACTGAGATAGTTATACCCCAACTTATGAACACCTTGAGTTACATTAGCCACCAGGTTTAAAAATTTTTCAATTAAGTCGAGGTAGAGTTTCAACGTACTCCAAATCACTCCATTTCTTTTCTTCCAAAAGGATTTTTTCTCGTTATTCTCTCTAGTTTAAAAATAAGGGATAAAATAATGGATGAAGGCCCTTGGTTTAGGGGTAAAGATGCATTATATTTAAGACCTTGGAGTGAGATTTTTTTGTGAAGACAAAGACTATTAAAAGTCTTCCTATATGGATTAAACTTTTTGGACTTCCTTATAAACTCATCAATAAGGAGGTTTTGAAGAATATTGGTAATACTCTATGTGAATTCATTCAAAAGGGAACATCTACTAAGGAGAGAATGTATGTTGTATACACTCAAATATATGTTGTCATGGATATTTCAAAACCTTTATTGAAGCCCATTAAGATTAAATCTAAATCAAGAAAATGGAATAGATAAGTGGATTATGAAAATAATGTATTCTGATGTTGCATATGTCATGAAATTGGGCACATGGTAAGATAATGCAAAGTGAAAATTATGGAGAAAGAGATGGAAATTTTTGGGCATGAGGGTAGCTTTAATATGAAACAAGGATATCATATCAAAGGCAAAGCTAGTTTAAATAAAAAAATTTCCACCCCTAAGAAAGTGGAAAGAAAAATACCTTTACATCATCAAATGATAAAGGTTATTATAGTTCACTTGAATCAACCACTAGAAAAAATGATATGAGGGATGAGGAATTACAATACACAAGTTCAAATATAGAAGGAGCTAAAGGTGTGAAGGAATAAGGGATGGAAAAATTTAAAGAAAATAAATATGGGGAGGCAAAGTTTAAAGCAATTGAGGTGAATGAGGTCAAGTTTAATCTAGTTAAATCATCTTTGTTTTTCTCAAGTAGCATAAAATATTCTCCTTAAAATAAAAATGAAAGTAGTAAAAAGTGTTTTAATTGCACTTTAGGGTTTCAAGATAAGTACAATAAAAAAATCTTATGGAGGATATCCAAGGAAATTTAGGATTTCTAGGCCAACATAAGAAAGTAATGACTATGGAGGATCATTTGTGTACTTTAGGGGTTGTAGGAAAACATAAAGAAGAAAATTCTAAAGGGGTCTACTCCTTGTGTTTTAGATTATTTAGGATAACATAAGTCTTTAGAAAATAAGTATCATCATGAACAATATAAAAACAATAAATGAGATTGATAAATATGAGAGTGTTGGTGGGAATGGAGAAAGGAGAAGGCCATCAAAGCAAGAACAAAGAAAAAAGAAACTCAATTTTTATTTTATTTGGGAAGCTAAATATTTGTGATAATAGTGGTAATCTAATATTGGCTTTCACGGATCATATTGGTGTCCAATCATATCACATGGCTGAAGCCCTCGCTTCCTCATTAGGGATGTTAATGCTCAAAGACTTAGGTATTTGTAGGGCAGGGCAGTTATTGAGGGTGATTCGATGAATGTCATAAACATGCTCAAAGAGTACTGTCGATCTAGCTAGCATATCTCTAACTTAATTGATGAATCCATATCCCATATACATTCCATGGAGGAGGTGTTAATTAAGCACGAGTTCAGAGAAGGGAATTCGGTGGCTGATTTACTAGCAAATCTTGGTGTATCTTGTTAGGTCCTGTTGGTATGGCAAATAAATGTTCTACTAATATTCTCTACCTCATGAATGCAGAGAAACCTTAAGGTTTGTTAGTTGGTTTTACGTCATCTCATATTATAGTCTATCATCAGGTGGTGGTGGAGTTTGCAGGTTAAAGGCTTGGCGGTGGGCCTCTTTTATTTCTTACATCTGGGATGTCCTTTTTGGAGTTTTTAGCACATTAGTCGATCCTGGTGGTGTCAGGAGGGTCTTTACCTCTTTTAAAATTTCAAATTTCCTCCAACGGCTTCCCTCCTAGTGGTGTGGTGGGATTCCCTAGTTAGGCATTGGATTTTGGAAACTTCTTTGAGTATGGTCGTGTCAGATCATTATCTTTTTCATGCTTCCTTTTTGTCTCGGTTTGGGAGGTTGCACATTTATTCTCTTTGTTGTTGGAAGCTTCCTGATGCTTTATCCTTCCCTCTCCTTTGGTTTGTGCTCCCTGATAATTATTTTCCCTTGGTGGTCAAGGAGCATTTTTGAGCCTCCTCTTTCTCTGAGTTGGTTCACCTCCATGGCAGAGTATTAATTAGTTTTTTCCTATTCATCCTCACACCTGTTCGAGGGATTTTTGTGATGGTGACAAGTGGTTCCTACTGGGCTGGCCAACTCTCAAACAGTACATTGGATTTTTCCATGTATGTCTCACATTTGTCTGCTACTATTTCTCAAGATATGGGTATGATGAGGTAGAACCATCTCAGTTATCCCCTCGATTCTTGGGTCTTGGGTCTTGTTCATTTTTTATTTCTATTTTGCCCCGATAGTTTTTGTTTATTTGTTTTTTCTATGGGGTGTCTAGTTCTATTGTTGCTCGCTTGGGTGGAATTTTTATTGTATAGGTTGTGGTATTCCTATCAAAACCCTCTCTTTATTTTAATAGTACCATATATATATATCACAAGAAGTGGGGCTAATCCCACTAACAAAAATTGATGCTGAAAATGATATCATGGGATATTAGGGGTATGAATAAGACCCCTAAAAAGAGTTATTAAGTAATTAATAGGCTATTATAGTCCTAATTTTATTTTAATATAAGAAATAAAATTAAGTAGTGAGGAATGTAAGGATTCTTCTAAGAATATTTGGAAGATGGGTGATTTTATAGTAGTTTCTTCTATAGGATCTTCGGATGGTATTGTAATAATATGGGATAAATGCAAATAGGATGGACAATTATTATAAGAAAAAAGTAATTGGGTTATTGGCTTATTTTATGAGAAATAGGAAAACATCAAAGTTGGGATTGTAAATGTATATTCTCCTGCTATAGTTACTCCTCATGAAAGATGTTGGAAGGGCCTTAGGATATTTTTGTCAAATACAATTATGATTCATTATGATCCATAGATTATTGGGGGTGATTTTAACATTATTCTATATCCTTTAGAAAATAAGGGTGGTATTCCATGATGGTCTAAATTAATGCAATATTTTACTTCATTTGTCAATTCAAATGACCTTTGGATGTGAGTCCTTCAAATATACAATCTCTTCAAATATTTTATTATGAGTAAGATCACATCACAAAACCTTTGTTTTGACTTGTGATTTACCTAATAATGGTCATCCAAATCCATTTCATTTCTAGTCTATATGTCTCCAAGACCCTAATTTTTCTAAATGGTTATGTTATGGTGGGATGAATCAAAATTTGAAGGATCATGTATGTACAAGTTTATTTAAAATATGAAATATTTAAAGGATAAACTGAAAGAAATATTGAGTACAAAGAAGATATAAGGAAGGAATCAATTAATTATTTCAAAAATATTTTATCAAATACTAGGCAAGATAAGGATGCATAATATAAGATTTTGTAAAATATTCCATCAATTATCACATAAAGACAAAATTAAATCTTGATAAAAAAATATCTATGGAGGAGCTCCATGAAGCAATTTTCTCTTTCTACCCTAACAAGGCACCTAGCCCTGATGGATTTATTGCAATTTTCTTTTAAACAAATTGGGATTTATTGAAAAATGGTATGTTAGTTACAATTGAAGAGGCCCAAAAAAATGAATGTTATAATAAGTGAGATCAATGTCACTTTTATTACATTAGTTCCCAATAAAGGTGAATAAATTTTTTGATAATTTTCATCCAATAAGCCTTTGTAATATGATTTTAAAAATAATTTCAAAGATTATGGCAAATAAGTTGAAGAGCATTCTACGTTGTGTTATCTCAAAGGAACAAGGTGGTTTTGTTAATGGTAAACAAATGATTGATAATATAATTATTACACAAGAGACCATACATTCTCTTAATTCCATGAAAAAGTAAAGGTATTCTTATGAACTTAGATATGAACAAATCATATGATAGGGTTTCCTAGAATTTTCTACATACTATTCCTAGAAATACTTTGATTTTAGTTGGTCTAAATGGATTAAATGTTGTTATTTTACTACAATTTTTTTGTTTTGATCAATGATTCTCTTGTTGGTTGATTTAAGTCATCTTATGTACTTCGTCAAGGTGATCCACTATTTCCTTATCCTTTCATTATTATTGTAGAAGCATTAGGGAAATATCTCTGAAACGTAAAAAATAGAAGGACAAATCAAAGGTATTCAAGTTGTAAAAAATGGTCCTTCTGAATCTCATCTCCAATTTGTTGATGATACTTTTCTTTTAGGCCGTTCCTCAATCAATGAGACCACAAATTTTAAATCAATATTATCATGCTATGCGAAGGCTATGGATAGTTGGTTACTACTACAAAATCCAAGATTTTTTTATTATTACTTCCCTAAATTTACAACAAATTATTGTGAATATTTTAGGGCTTAAAATTAAACAAATTCCATCAACCTACTTTAGTATCCCTTTTAATATTAAAGGAAATAAGGAGTTGTGGATTTCTTTTTTGGATATAATGAAATCTTGTTTGGCATGTTGGAAGGGTAAGTTCTTAACCATGGTAGGAAGACTACAACTCATAAAGACTACATTACAATCCATCCTCATTTATGTGATGTCACTTTCAAGATTGCCGGTAGGTATGGCATAAAAATTTGATATAATTCAAAGAGGCTTTTCATGGAAAGGCTATGAGGAAAAAATTGTTAGATTTTTATATAATGAGCAATAGGATATAGCAATCACAAGATGCAAAATACTATAAAAGAAATTAAATTTGCAATATGACTGAAGTATGCTATGAATAGAAATAACATAAATGAATACAACATAGCTTGGAGGAAATTAACACTCCATTAATGACACTACTAAACTACATTGCATCCATCACCAATATATGGTGATCTACACATCACTGCACTACTACCTACAACTATGCTATAAGCAGATCTATCTATCTATGTTCCCCTTCTCATATCTATCTAACAATGAGGTCTTACTTATATAGGAATATAGGTTTCTTGGCCAACACTCTACCTAGATGTGCAAGGGAAAACTTGCACATATATAGCTTACACATTGACACTTGTGCATTTATTACATTGCATAAAGTAACTAGATAACTTCCCCCTAAAGTAATATAATGTCCTAAGTATGTACCTTGGAAGATACATTTACATAACCCAAATGATGGAATAAAATCTATTTCTAACAACCCCTTGTATTACATTATTTTTATATTGAAGAATTTAGTCTTCAATATGGATCTTATTCCAACGGATAATAAAATTTGTATTCTCCTTCGTTTCTTATTGTATTTAGGTTTAGCAGGTAATTTGTATCTTCATATGATTCAAAGTAAGTTATAGCTGAATATTCTTCTAATTTTTGTATGGGTTCACGTGGTTTAGTCTTCATGATACCATGTTTCTTTCTAGTATATCTTTTATTCCTTTTTCTCCTTCTCTTCCTATGATTCTGCATTGGTGCTGGTGAAATATCTGCTTCATGACAAGTTAATCTATCATAACAATAGTATTATTCTTTATTTCTAGCTTGTTTCTTATCTTGAGTAAGTACAAACACAATTAGTGATAGATACATTATCAAACATTATTTCGATAAAAAAATAACCACTCTTTGTGAGTTTCACCATGCTATGAAGAGGATTTTATGAAGATAGTTAATCAATGCTATAAAGTTACCTCCTCTGAATTCTTTAAGAAACAAGGAGAATTTATATTTATCACTAGAGAGTAGATACTCGTATCCTTATAGAGTATCTATTAAGTTTTGAGAGTAGAATTCTACTTCATGGAATAGTTCTTCATTATTGAAAGTTTTTCTCAAAATTTCATCCATGATAGATATTTCTTTGAAATTTAATAGAATACTTAGTAGTCTACCTTATAGCTCCCAATATTAGGATATATGATCCCTTATTGAAGTATATAATGTTTATTTGATAAAAATTTAATTAATCCTTAGGTTTGTATACTTCCTTATGTCTCCCTAGTACCTAATTTTTAGGTTTTTGTAGAAAGCTTATATCTTTCCAACTTGATAATATTTGAAGAATATTATTATTATCAAGTTTTTCAGAATGCTTTATGACTCCCTAGATATTTTTGGAATATGATATGGTGCTTTTGTAAAAATATAGTTCAAATTTGGTTGATTTTGTACAAATTTTGTAAAGATCAAAAATCAGCTTCTTAACACCTTATTACTCCTATTGAACTAATCACTTTTCAATTTTGAAGAGGTTTTAATGTTATATTTCTTTTGTCCCCTTTGAGAAGTTTTTGAGACAAGAATATTATAATTTTCCAACCTTAGTAAAAATCTTAATAACCTCTTTTTATATCCCTTGGATTATTTCTAATTTCCAATAACCTAGTTTGGAGTTGTAGCCCTTATGACTCCCAAATTTAAAACATTAGAACATATTAATATTTGCAAAATTTAAATTAATTAATTTCAAGTAGTATCTCTTATTTCTCCTAGGTTATTTTATGCAAATATTAGTCAACTTGATATTTAATTTCCCTAAGTTTTGAATAATTCAACCTTATAATATGACCTTATAACTCCCTTTTTAAGGAAAGCAAATTAGATGGGAAATTGTACCTTTATGAAACTGGCGATAGACTGTCCTTATTGGGTGCTATGAGTAATGGAAAATTCTCCCACTTGATATTTGCTTCAACACTCACTTTAATGATTTCTTGACCCATTTGACCAAGAGTAATGTTCTTTGCTACTATTGGATACTTCGAATTGCTCTTTCAATTTGTTGTCGGTCCACTGTCGTGTAGCTACCAAGCTACTACTATGATACTACTAAGATGCTACCATGTTACTACTGATTCATTTCAAACTCACTTGCTACCATTACTGTCGAGTTGCTTTCTTCCATTGTTGCATCCAAGTCATATTTAATAGACAGTCAAAGGTGTGACAAGTGTCACAACTATTTTGTAAAGCTCCAAGAGAGCTTCAGATGTTTGGTGGAGACCCCAATATTTTCTCAACGCTTGTGACAAGTGTCACATTTTCTTGGGATGTTATTCTTCACTCCCTCTTCATGCGCTGTCTATAAATATGTTTCTACTTCAGTGATGACATGACTGTAATGCTCCTTGTTATATGTAACTCCTCTACTACCAAGATGATGTAGTAACATCTTATTCATGGGTGTTTTCTAGGGTTATTTTAAAGAATGACAAGTGACATCTTCTTTCCTTTGCATACCCTTGTATTATCAATGCCTTCTAGCAAGCCATTCAACTCTTTCTTCCACCTTGTTCTTTGTTGTACTTCATTGGTGTTGAGATGTTTCCAACCAAGTAAGGATTATGGTGGAGATATGGAAGAGATATAGAGGATATTTTGTGGATATGTGGCAACACTTTGATTAAGACCCTATGATACTCCGCTAATGGTAGGAATACTCCTTGATAGGACATATTCTTGCTTTGATAGGAATGCTCCTTGATTGGATGTATGCTTACTTTGTTTTCCTTTGCTTGTACACTATTTGATTTCCCCCTGCCTTTGTGACTTGGCTTTTGTAGGTTTTTCCATTCAAGATATGTAGAATATGAGCTAAAAGGAATGGCTCTTTGCTATGCTTGGGATAATGATAGTGTTCGAAAACCTTTGGATGATTCAACCTACTTATAGCGTGCTTTTGAGGAACTTTCCAATATCCCCTTTTTACTGCATAAAATGAGTTAGAGAAGTGCAAATCCATGTAACAATACTT
This sequence comes from Wollemia nobilis, assembly GCA_028583015.1. Lineage (NCBI taxonomy): Eukaryota > Viridiplantae > Streptophyta > Pinopsida > Araucariales > Araucariaceae > Wollemia > Wollemia nobilis. The sequence goes on along the minus strand of JAQPPZ010002230.1, from coordinate 5,011,283 downwards.
GTAAATAATATGCCTTTTGCACCTTTTCTTGCACTCTTTTTTGTAGGTCTAATATTCAAATTTATATGGTAAAATTTTGAATGTAGTGTAGGGGTTTTGAGGTTGTATTTTTGCTTAGACACCTTCCCATTTTTGATTGGGTATTATGATGATGAATCCAATATTGGATAGAATTAGATAGAAGCTCCTTATATTATGCAATTTGTTACACTTTTCTCCATGCAATTAACCTTGTAATGCTTTGGATTTAAGACTCATCAAGTCTCAATATTTGAAGCTTCTATTTCTATATTGGTTAGTCGTATTCTTGTACACGTTTTGAAATATTCCAACCTGTTTTGGTGGATTCACTTGGCCACTATGTGTTGCAGATTTTTTGTGCACTAGTATCTTTAGACAATTTGAAAATTTTTGATATTGTACCCTTTTTGAGAACACAAACTATATTCCTTTTGAGAGCAATAAAATAGTGCAAATAAATCTAATAGAATTTCTTTTAATGCACCAACAATTTCACCTTATCACTCCAATAAAATCCTAAATTAATGCACTTAATAAAATTTACTACAACTAATCAAGAACAACTAAAATGAATCTTCAAGATTTATTCTATAATTGCACTACAATTAATGTTGTAGGACTTAGTCTTCTTTTTCATTTTCCAAAGTAGATGATAGGTAATTGGTAGAAACAAATATAAAATCTAATAAAATCCTAATTAATGTGTAAATAAACCTTAAAAATAAACTTTTTTATTTTTGTACTTTTGAATACTGTAATCCAACTTTCTTCTTGCAACTTTAATCCAAATTTAAGTGCATTAATAAATATGATAAGTAATCCAGTTAATGAGTCTACTTCCACAAAAAGTTGCTTACCTTTTTGAACATTTCTATAGCTCTTTTGCCACTTCTATAGAGGATGTAGATCTTGGTGTCTAGGATCACCAAGTTGTTGCTTCGAGTAGGATCTGGCAGCTCTTTTTAGACTATCCTGAACAACTCCTTATTCACCAAATTATGGTCTCAAACTTTCTTTCACGAGTCTAGGATTTGGTGGCTTGTTCTCCTCTTGTGTTCTCCTCCTATTGTATATTTGGAGAAGCCTTTGTCTCTAAAGCGGTGCCTTCTTTCTATGAGAGGTAATCTTAAAATCTCTAAGATTTGATGAGCTTCTTCTATATTCAAGTCTTCTTGTCAAATTCTGACTTCAAGTAGGATATTATTCTAAAATTTGGCACTCCTTGCCAAATTATTCTTCATGTATTTAGAACTCCTTGCCAAATTCTTCTTCACATATTTGGCACTCCTTGCCAAATTCTTCTTCACAAATTTGGAACTCCTTACCAGATTCTTCTTCATGAATTTGGAACTCCTTGGTAATGGATTTATCCAATGAGTTCTCCTTTGAGAATTTATTTAGTAAGGCTCTCCTAGCATTTTTTAGGATGCTCTATGAGACCTTACCAAGGTATTTTATCTTATATGTTCTGATGGTCTTCCATGAGACCTTCTCTTCAACCTTCTACTCTTGGAAGTGTTGGTGATGAGATCTTCTTCTAGATATTTGATTCTACTACCTACGGATTCAAGCAAGACTCCCATAGTACTTCTTCTTCTTACTTAATTGGAAGTTCTTCAATGAGATCTTCTCCTGATCTCTTCAATTTTGCTTCAAGTGCTGAATTGATTCTGAAGAAGATACTCTTCCTAACTTTATTGTAGGAAGTTTCCTAACTCACTGAATCTTATTTCCCTACAACAAATTATTAGTACTAAAATATTTAGTCTTCTTCTGAATCATATATTCTCTTCAAATTATTCTCTAAGATCAAGGCTTCTATGGTATTTTTTAGTATAAAGGCTTCTATGGCATTTTTTCAGTACCAAGGCTTCTATGGCCTTTTTTAGTATCAAGGCTTTTGTGGCCTTTTTAGTATCAAGACTTTGATGGTATTTTTAAGTGTAAAGGCTTCTATGGAATTTTTAGTATCAAGACTTTTTTTGGCTTCTTATTAAATGTTTCTATGGCCTTTTATTCAAGGCTTCTATGGCCTTTTGTATCAAGGGTTCTATGGACTATTCTTCAATTGTGAAGTTCTTCAATCCAGTAATGGAGATATTCAGTCTCCTAAATTCACCATGACTCTTCACTAGAAGTATTCTTTCACAATATTATTCTCTTGCACAAGGAACTAATATCTGCACTATGAAGACACCGATCTTCGGGTAACAAATTTGGAGTCTCCTATCTCCTTTTCTCCTTTCCTTTCTCATATTAAGGAGAATAAGGAGGATTTTTATTCCTCTTGATATTAAAAAAAATATACAAGAGAAATGTTTTATTATGTTTATGCTCATTTGAAGAGGAATTCGTACGAATAAGAACCTTCTACTTGCTATTCTGGAAGACGCAGGATCCCAAAACAAAAATTTATGGGAGATGGAATATTAGATATATCAGGTAGCAATATAGAAAAACTTCATGTCGAAATCTTATTTTATTCAAATAAATAACGTATTTTTTTTTTCCAATTCAAAAAATTCAATAGATCTAAATTGAATTGATTGGGATTGAAAAGATTAATCCCTTCACTAAGCTAATAGCCACGTAGGTCTCCCACCTAGTGGAGTAGAAGCCTATTATACCAACAAAAACTACTCTTATTTACCCTATCCTTACATACATTTGTTTTTTCATGTAGAAAATTCTTTATTTAAGGACATGACATACATTAAGAAGAAAGACATGACATTAATGCACTAATCCATGGTGCCCAATTTGTAGATAATACTTGGTTACAATATGGATTATAGATATAGATTAGACCTTCACCCTATGTTTTTAAGGTCGAGTGCCTCCCTCAACCAATGGACCAGGGTTATGCATAAGGGGTTCGAATCAAAATGTGCTTGTAAAAAAATGGTGAATTCTAATCAAATAAATGTGAATCATGGAGAATCCAAAGCAAATAAATTTGGGCATATTCATACCAAAAATTGGGGTATTTGAAGCCCTAAAATGTAAGGTCATATTTGGGGCTAATTTTGATCTATTAAATCATCTTATAACTTCATAAAAACACCACCATTATATCAGGCTTGAAAATAGCTTTCCAATGAGTACAAATATACCTATGTTTGGATATATATTGTGGTGAATTAAACCTAAGAAAAAAATGGTCCTAAAAATTTTAGGCAAATGAGCCGACGTCAAGGGTCCTCATATTTTTCAATTTACAATTTTGAAAATCCTAATATTCGCCCAATTTGCGAATATTCGCTACTGTGCATAACCCTTCAATGGACTCGCTATATACATAATGGGGGATATTAAGTGAGAGGCCTTTTAAAACTAGAGGTCCCTCTTTTATGGAGCTATAAGCCAGATTTTTATTTATTCACTTTAGCCAGATTTTCATTTATTCACTTTTTAAGGCCACACATATTTTAATTAAATCTCTCCATTCCCATTTTTAAATATGGGCCTCCTCCTATAGATTTTTACTTTAAGAGGCCCATCTAGTGCATCATTAAAAATAGAGGGTGTTTGCCCATTGATAGATAGCCTTTCCCCTGATAGGGACTGATTCACGATTATAGATAGAAGTAGATTGACTGAATGAACGAAACCCCAATCTCTATCCAATGAGGTCATCTCTTCCTAAAGGAATAGAGAGGGCTCTTAATAAAATCGATCGACTTGGGTCGATCCCCAAAGGACCTATCATATAGGTTGAGTGCTTAGAATTAATTGTTCCCCCACCTTTATGTTATGAGCGGATCGAGAATGCCTCTGGCCGTTACTAAGCAGTGAGTGACTTACTGATCCGGCACCTCTTCTCCTTTAAGAGCCTCTCTATTTTAAGAGTTGGTGCAAGCGACAGCGAACCCCTCTCTATTTTAAAGGGTAGACACTCTTAAGGTAGATTGAACCTGCTGATGAGGCCCTCTCCCTATGGTCGAGTCCTTGTGTCGAGTACCTCTCCCGACAATCCGAGAACAAGAGAGCCGAACCTTCTAGTTGTTTTAACTCGTTGTTTTAACTTATACAACGGATGAGTAAAGCTAGCCTTTCACCGGATCATTGAATCATCTAGCATTATCTTTAGCAGTTCATTCAAAATATTGGAACAAAAGAAACTTTTTGTACATCCAGTCATTGAGGGGAGTTATGCAAATTTTTGCCTAATTATTAGTTGAAGCCTTATATTGTTATATTTGATTCAAAATGGTAACCATTGGATTAAGCATATCTGGCATGTAAAGGTCCAAAGGTTAAGTACTATATTAATATGAGCAACAAATCTAGATCATGGATTTAACCTGGTTGAAGGAGAGGAAAACAAAAAAATTGTAAATGAACTTCAAAAGATGCTTCAAGAGTTTTATTTGTTAATTTTTACATGAAAGGATTATTTGGTTTGGAATTTATCAAAGGATGTTGGATACTCAATCAAGTTGAGATATGGGAATTTAGAGTAATCAATTTTTTTTTTTCCCAAAGATTTCCTTGGAAGAATGTTTATTCATTAGAGGCTCTCCCTAAGGCCTCAAAATTAATTTGGTTAGTAGTTCAAATTAATTATATTATAGGAGATATTTGTTAGCAATTCAACTACATTTTCCATAGGATCAATATGAAAGCACGAGGATACGAAAACAAAACGGAAATGAAGTCCTACGAAATGAAATGCATGAAAGGAGAGAAACATCAACGAATTGAAACAAGATAGAAAGCAAATTTTTAGTACAGAAATTTTTATTAATTTGCTTTAAAATCGGGTTACAATACGTCTCCTCCCTTTTGGGGACTAGGAGCGTTAAGTAGGGCTCTATTACACCACAGATTGATACGCTTTCTTCCGTGTGCCCACATGTAAAATGGGCGGACCAAATGTCGTCGCCGCTTGCGTGAATATGTCTATGGTTCCTTTCTGCCCCTATGGTGTCGAGATATTGTGTTCAGAGAAATAGAAAAGGATTAGTAGCACTTGCGGATGGAGAGAAACATGCGATCCCCAAGGCCTACGGTTAGTGCATGCATAAAATGATTAAAATGATAACTGAAACATATCAGAATGAGCTAAAAATTTGATAGAAGAAATAAAAAATTACCAGGAAGCCACTACAAAAGGAACGATCTAGAAATCTTGCACAAATTTCTAATCGCTCTGGGGTGGGATGATTAGGATTGTCATAACCTGTCAAAAATCCACCTCCTAAATGTCTGGTCCAGAAGCTTCCAAAATGCCTACAAAGTTAGGGTTAGGTAAAACGGGGTATTTTGGGATGACCCAGATGGTCGGATTTTGCCAATTCAGCCTCTATCACCCAGAATATGATGATGCTCCCTGCATGTTAGTGAAAGTGGGAAATAACAAAAGCATGATCAAAACTTGTCAGAATCACATGAAATTTAAATGACAACATATGTAAGTAACCTAGAATCAAATGCAAAAGAAAAATCAGGGAAATCTACCACATATTTCTAATCACTCCGGGGTGGGGCGATTAGAACTGCAACAGTGTGGGGCGCCGGGGCAGGACGCCTCACCGTTTGGGACTCAGTTTTGGCACCAATCCACTTGGGATGGGTCCAAAACCTCTTATGGGGTTATGTCAAAAAATTTGGTGGGGTATTGTGGCCAAATTTTTGGGTTTGGGTCCGGATTGCGCTTCCAATAATCACCCAATAACCTCCCTTCCAAAAGAGAGATTAAGGATGTAAAAGCACAAACGATGGGTGAGGATGTAATTTGGCAGCACTTCATTGCTCCAAATGCTCCTCCTTGTTTCTCCTTTTGGGGTGAGAAGACTCACCAATTTATAGACCTAGGGTCTCTCTCTTTGAATGCGCATGTGAGGGCGCCACTTGAGTTGCTTGTCCTATTTTGGGAGAAAATATTCTTCCTTGATTTAGAGTCTCCTTGCATGAGGCCTCCAAAATCAAGGTATGCATGACTGAAGTCTCTCTCTCTCTGATTTGAAGCCGTTCCTCGCAATTGCATGCCCTGAAGGTGCAGTTAAGTGGCGGACCTATCGAGGTTTGACTTTTGCTAGTCAAACCTGCTATTCGCCCCACCCTGGAGCGAATACTGCTAATCGTCCCAGGGTGGGATGAATACCAATTTGTAATCGTCCTAGGGTGGGACGAGTAGGGAGCAAAGTGCTGAAAAGGTGCCAAATTGACCTCTGACCTTCCAAAACTACTATGGGAGTGGTTAGGACCACTTTTTAACCTTTGGGGGCTGCCCTAGGGGCTATGTATATCAATTTGATCAGTGCTTGTCGTCACATAATCGGATTGGTGTTGTTTTGGTGTCTACAGATGCCCCTTTTTGGGATGTGTTGTGCGTGGCACAGTGCTAAGCAAAAATAGATAGCCAAAGCACTAATGATTAGGGTTTCTTAGTAACCTAACAAACTTTTGATGCCCCAAGTATGGAAAGGGCACACATTCTTGAATCCTTGCTTCTGACGAGCTAAGGAGCTTAATTCAAGTGTTAACCTTTTTCGATAAGGTGTTACTTGATCTTGGACATTGTTCAATCATGAATAGGCAAAGGGCGCAACCTTTTGTCTATGGGAACCTTGAGTTCATGATTCTAGAATGCCAAGTGTTTGATCAGCTTGTGATTATTACTTGTTTGCTGCCCCAAGCAGGAGCGTGATTGTCTTTGTCAATGATCCTTTGAATGCGTACCATTTCTTTGATTGGGTGTGTTTTTGTTGATTGGTGACTAAGTGTGACTACCCCCTCAAGCGATGAATCGATGAGGGAATGACCGACATGAGAAAAGAGATGAGTCGCTTGACCCAAGATGACTTGTGTAAGGGTGCCTTCAGTTGTTTTTCGTTGAATGCTTATGCAGTTTTCGAACATTTTGACTTGTTTTTGGTGGGTTTGAACCCTTTTTGTGACGCATTTTGGAGATGAAATTGTCAAAAATACGTCCTCCCGTGGAGTGGTCCGGCTATGGTAGCCTTCTTAGGGAGTAGGATAGTGAGAATTTGTGACCCCAACATCTGTTTTGCATGCCAAGAATCGCAGGCGCAAAGGCCCCTTTGATCGGCAAGTTTATTGCTATTTTTTTGTGCATTTTGGTGCAGTTTTTGCTTTTTTGAATTTCTTGCTCTGTAATCGTCCCTGGGTGGGACGAATACTAGGTTAGTAATCTTCCCAGGGTGGTACGAGCACTAACTAGAGCGCTCATCCTAGGGGAGAACTATTACAGGCCTAAAAGCCTATTTAAGGGCAAAAACTAGGTTTTGGGCTCATTTGCATTTGTTTTTCCTAGTGTTTGGGAGCTGTGAGGAGGAGGTGGTCGAGTTCGCGTAGCGGAGCGCTATCAAATTTCTCTGACACCATGATTTCATGGATCGGATCATCAAGCGACGGAGCCAAAGCGAGATCGGTAAGTGATCCTCCTCTGTATTTTGGTTTGTGTTATAGTTTTAAAACCATAATTCATTTTTTTCTTTTGTATTTGTTTTTTGATTTAAAAAATGAAAACACTAGTTAAATGTTTGTTATTTTTGTATGAATTTGTGTTTTGTAGTGATATGTTAGAACTATGATTGAAACCCTAGTTAAAACCGTGTTTTTGTTTTTTTGTTGTAAGCTAAAAAAAGAAAACCCTAGTCTAAACTACGATTGACAACTTAGCGTAAAAAAATGTATTTAGGTTGTTGTTTATCAGTTTTAGACGAATGTTAAACCCTAGGAACTGAAAACTTTTATTGTGTATTGGATTTTTTAGTGTGACAGTAAAATGAAAAACCTAGGGTAAATTTTTATTTTTGTTGAACTAGAGTTGGAAACCCTGGTTGTTATTTTGTTTTATTTTTTTGTAGTTTAAACTAGAATTTAAAAACCCTAGGTTAGATTTTGATTTTTTGCAAACTAAGGTAAAAAACCCTAGTTTAAACGAAGGTCGAAAACTTCACTTTGCTTTATTTTATTTTTTGTTGTTTAGTAGTTTAGACTAAGGTCAGACCTTAGGTTAACTGTTTAATTTTGTTTTTGTTATATTTTTTGTCAGTTTAGACTAGGATGAAAAACCCTAGGTTAACTGTTTATTTTTGTATTTTGTTTGTTTTTGTTTTGTGTCAGTTTAGACTAGGATGAAAACCCTAGGTTGACTATTTTTTTGTATTTTATTTTTTAAGTTTAAACTAAAGTTAAAACCCTAGGTTAAAATGTTTGTGATGTGTATTTTTGTACAGTGTTTTTAATGTTGTTGTACAATTTGTATTGATCTGTTCAATTTGTATACATTACTCTATATTGTTTTAGTGTTGTACAATTTTATTTTATTTTTTGTTTTTGTCATGTTTTAATGTTTTTGATTTGTTTTCTGTTGCAGGTTGTGAAGAGTCGGTACCATGTGCCTACGGATTTTTTTGAAGCACGGGAGGCACTGACTGTGGCTGACTAGGAGTGGCTTGATGCCCTTGGGCTCAAGAAGATGACTCGGCTAGAGACTATGGTGGGGGATCGGGTCTATCTGATGGCCCTGATCAACTTGTGGGATCCCTGAACCAATACCTTTCATCTCCCAACAAGGGAGATGACAGTGACTCTTGATTATTTCTATAGAATTCTATGGATTCTGATATATGGGCTATCGATTCATACTACGTTGCATGATCAACGGATGGATGTGATGACACGATGCTTTGAGCATGGGACGGAGGTGGGTGTGGATAGCCTGGTGGAGAGGGAAGAGGGTGACTACTATATTGGTGGCATTCTAGTACGGTGGTGGCTAGATAGGGGCGTGTTGGGGGTGAGGCATGCATTACTGATGACCCTCATCTCCAACATGCTACTGCTCGACTCCTCAGGTGCGAGGTTCCCATGGAACCTACTGGAGGTAGTGTTCAGATTGGTCGAGTGCCCGACGGAGGCACCTTTGATGATGAGGTGGGGATAGACACTTCTGGCACAACTTTATGATGAGCTATACGAGGTCCGCTACCAGATGCAGAAGGGGATTGGGTGCAGCTACCTGTTGTAGTGTTGGGGATGGCAGCACATAGCTATGGAGTGGCCACAGGGTTTGCCATGGACTAATCAAGAAGAGATGGTGGACATGAAGATAGGGTATGCAGCTTTGTGGCCATGGTCTTAGGAGCAGGGGTAGAGTCGGTGGTGGGCAGGTGTTGTAGGGCACTATGCTAATGCCTTCGCTTGGCTTGCTCTAGGGGAGGTGTTCTGGCGCCCATATCATGACTGTCTAGCTTGGTCGAAGGTTGGAGAGTGGCTCCGATGGGTGCACAAGAGGAGATGGCTGATTGGGCAGCACAGGACCGAGCAGGAGTACTTCTCGTACGTCCGAGTGATGCAACAATTTGGGGTGCACCAAGGGTTTCCTGGTGAGCCCTTGATCTATCGGTGTCGGGGCGATGAGAGGACTCTTGCCTGGCCGATCATCGAGCCGCTTGGTGAGGATTCAGATCCTGTGATCGATGTCCCTGACGTGGACAATGTCGGGGCAACCGCTGAGTATGACTAGTGGTGGACATTACGACGGTGGCGAGGCGAGGGGCCTCTAGGGGGTCTAGAGGTGGCAATAGCAAGTGGTGAGGGTGTAGAGGCATCAGGAGAGGGTTGGGGGGCACCGCTAGAGGATGTGAACATGGTGGAGGTGGATAGCTTTGGGGGGGATGATGTTGGGATTTTGGAGCATTCGGATACATAGGATGTCCCAGAGCAGTGGGAGCTGGATCATCCCGTAGTCTCGAATATGCCTATGCACTAGGCTGTCCTAGAGGGTGTGGAGGTGAGGGATTGCATTGAGATAGCATGATTGGAGGATCTTCTTCGAATATGGGATGAGGAGCTTGGGGAGGCATTGCAGGAGAGGGATCTCCTATGGACTCAGTTGGAAGAGTGGGAGAACGCATTTGCTGTGTACCACCGATGGGATGGGGACACAGATGCTATGCGGAGAGGGATCTCCTATAAACTCAGTTGGCGTAGCACGATGATGTAGTGGCTGCGTACCGTCGATGGGAGGTGGATTGGTTTCGGCACTAGATGGATTTGGAGGCAGAGATTATCCGCCTCGGTGGGCGGTTACCTGAGCTCCCTAGAGGTGGGTCTTCACGCTAGATGAGAGACAGCGATACTAAGCAATCAACATCGTCTCATCACAGGCGGCTAGATGAGGGAGGCACTAGTGGGCGTGATGCGGGGGCTAGCAGCAGCCACCCTGAGAGGTCGCATAGGACCCACACCATGGGGGGTAGTTCCCATCGCACCGATCTTGCGTGATCATGGTGGCCGATGCCCTAGGCTCGGGGGTTTTTGAGTTTTTGCTATGGTTTTACGAGGTCATAGGACCGACTTACTATAGCCTGTGGGCATGTTGACGATATATATATACATGACTTTTCTTTTTGGTTATACACTTGTCATGATTTATTATTATTTTTTTGTTTATGCATAGTTATTTATGATGATATATGCATGTGTTATAATGAATGCGATGTTTCTAAGTATATGATGTATGCATATGGAATGAATGAAATGAGTTGTTGATAACTTGTCGATGGCACCATAGACTGTACAAGATTTACTGGCTTTCTATACTTATGTGATGGCTTTGTGGAATGACTTTGCATGTGTGAATTTTGTTTTGGTATTTTTTGTATTTTTTGATGTTGATGTAAGTAATGAAATGTACCCGTTGTTTTGAAATGTAGTTAAGGTTTTCTGAGATTCAAATGTTTTAACTAACTAGCCAAGACTGTACATTTATCTTAGAAGACTTTTAAACAAGGTACAAATCAGACTTGAGTGTGACCAAGTTATTTCACATCCCTGTGTGTGCAATTGAGTTCGTTGATGTGGTATTTGTCAGGATACCGCCAGTGCCAGATAGGATGTCAACCAAACCTGTACTGAGGATCACCTAATTAGCTCCACTAACTCCATTGTTGTATTTAGTAAGATTAATCTATGGGACAATCTAAGGTACCATAAGCTAGCTCATCCACATGCAAACATTGGTTTGCTCACACGCAAAGCTAATGTGATAGACATATCGTCATGCGTTTAGGATACCACCATTGTCAGGTAGGCTGTCCACCAAACCCGTAATGAGGATCACCTAGATGGTTTTTTGAATGTTGAGAATTCTAGGGATTCAAGCTCAAGCGTCTTTTGGTTGCTCAACTTGTTGGGATACTTGCTCGCATACATAGTGATGAAAATCACTATTTATTTTTTCTTTTGTTTTTCTTTTTGAGCAAGGACTGTGAATAGTGGTGATAACCACTGTTATTTGATTTTGCATTTATGTTGCAAAGTTGAGCGCGTAGGTTTTTGGCTTGTGAATGGCATTGATCCTTTTGGTCTTGGGGATGACTACCCATCCTGTTCAGGGATGTGTAGTATGAATCCTTACGACCTTTGGGAATCAAAGGTGATTGGGGATGTTATTATGTAAGGGCATTGATCTTTCAGGCCTTGGGGATGACTACCCATCCTTGTCAGGGGTGTGTAGTACGAATCCTTATGACTTTGGGGACCAAAGGTGTTTTGGAAGTTTGTGATGATGGATTGTTGGAATTTTGGTTGTAAATGGCATTGATCCTTTTAGACCTTGGGGACGACTACCCATCCTTGTCAGGGCGTGTAGTATGAATCCTTACGACTTTGGGGATCAAAGGTGTTTTGGGATTTTTGTTAGTGGTAAAGACCACTTTTTATTATGGTGAATTAGAGGGGGAAGAGCTTGTCCTTTTGTCAATTCTTAGCATTCTTGAACCATTCGCACAGGGGGATGAACAGGCTAACCTTTCGCCTATGGTACCCTAGACTGCTTTGTAGGTTTCTCTTGCATTCACACAACTTGGGAATTATTTTATGTGTGTTAACTTGTGTAGGGATATTATGTAACGAAGTATGATCCAAGTAAAATTCTCCCTTTGTAAAATTTGTCTGACTTTGTACAGTTTTTGGCTAGAAATTTAAATACGAATGGCAACAAAAACCCTAAATACGTTAGGAGACAACTGACTATGCTAAAATGTGGATGGTGTTATTCTGGATGGATGTGTTTATAAAATGGAAAAATGTGGAAAATGATGGAATTGCCTAGCAATTACAGTCTATGGTGCTTGTGACATGTATGACCAACAAATATGCAATGTATGGATGCGATGCCTAATGCAGTTTATTATGTTTTTGTATTTTGATTTTTATGAGTATGCATGAAATTGAGATGCAATTTTTTTGCTATCTTTGATTATTTTATTGTTTTTGTTTGTTTTTGAATATTTGTTTTTGACCAAGCAATTGTGGGAACCCTTGGAGCTTTTGGTTTGACCAAAGGGTTTATGGATACCTTTGGGGCATTTTTAGGTGGACCAAGCGATTGTGAGAATCCTTGGAGCTTTTGGTTTGACCAAAGGGATTATAGGTACCTTTGGGGCATTTTTTGGGTTGACCAAGCGATTTTTGGAATCCTTGGAGCTTTTGTGGGGTTGACCAAAGGGATTATCGGTATCCTTGGAGAATTTTTTTTTGGGTTTGACCAAGCGATTGTGAGAATCCTTGGAGCTTTTGGGGTTTGACCAAGCGATTGTAGGAATCCTTGGAGATTTTTGGGTTTGACCAAGCGATTGTGGGAATCCTTGGAGCTTTTGGTTTGACCAAGTGATTGTGAGAATCCTTGGAGCTTTTTGGGTTTGACCAAGCGATTGTGAGAATCCTTGGAGCTTTTGGGGTTTGACCAAGCGATTGTGAGAATCCTTGGAGCTTTTGGGGTGGGCTATGGCTCTCTAAATGTGGAATGGCCTCAAATGACTGATGTTCAAGGGTTCTGGTTCCTTGATTCCTTCAAGTGAGGTGAGCCGATATGTTCCAGGTCCTATTTTACTGTCAATTACATAAGGACCTAACCCGTTTACCGCAAACTTGTCCCTTAGATGGGGCAGCAAGTTAGAATTTTGTTGGTTCTCTTTTAAGACCAAGTCACCAACTTGAAAGTCCCTCAGGTGAACTTTCATGTTGTATGCTCTCCTAAGTCACTCTTGATAGATATGTAAATGCTCGAGAGCATTGATGCATCGTTCATCGAGCAACGTAAGTTGGTCTAACCGGGCCTACCGCATAGTGTCATCATCGATGAACTCTTGCATTGATATGCATAGGGAAGGTATTTCCAACTCGAGAGGTATGACTGCCTCGGAGCCATACACCAACGAAAATGGAGTGGCCCCGGTGGGCGTCCGAATGCTAGTGCGATAAGCCCACAGGGCAAGCGGGATTTGAATGTGCCAATCCTTGTGACTTTCTGTGACCGTATTTTTGAGGATTGCAACTAGCATTTTGTTTGACGCCTCTGCTTGCCCATTTTCTTGCGGATAATAGGGTGTTGAAAAACTGTGTTGAATTTTGTACTTTGTGGTCAAAGCACGCACATATTTATTCTTGAATGACGTCCCATTATCCGAGATGATCTTGGATGGAATACCAAAATGACATATGATGTTATGCAAAATAAACTCCACAATGCGGGGTCCAGTCGTAGAGGTTAGCAAAATTGCTTCCACCCACTTGGTGAAGTACTCTATGGCCGTTATGATAAATGTGTGATGACCCGACGACGTAGGGGAGATCTTTCCGATTAGATCTAAACCCCACTATGAAAATGGCCAAGCTGATTGGATCGGTTGCAAGGCCTAAGAAGGTACGTGTGTCAAATTGGCATGGTGTTGACACTTCATGCACTTCTTTACATATGTGCAACAATATCGCTCTAAATATGGCCAATAATAGCCCATGCAGAGAATGCGCTTTACGATGGCCATACCGCTGAAGTGGCCACCGCATGTACCATCGTGCGCTTGGGTGATCGCCCAAGTGGACTCCTATTGGTCCAAGAAACGAAGGAGGATTCCTTCATAGCTCAGACGATACAAAATGTCTCCTATCAAGACATGTCTTGCCGCTTTCTATTTAAATGATATTTTTGTGGCGTGTGTCAATCCAAGTGGGAGGCTACCTAACTTGAGATAGTCTCTTATGGGTGTGTACCAATCTTGCTAATCAGAAACCTCAATGGTATGAATGGCTAGTCCCTCTTGGAGTTCATCCCTAGCAAAATCTGAGCGGGAAAGAACTTGTAAGAATAGCGTTGTGTTGCTATTAAGAGGGGTTAGGGAGAACAAGGACCCCCAGTCGGCGTGATTTAGACCATCACGGATTCGAGAGAACTTATCCTAAGATGGTTCAATCTGGATCAAGTGGATCCCTAGAGTTAGGGTAGAGCTTGCACGCTCCATCACGGATTGCGATAATGTTTTAACTTGAATGGTTGTCATTTCACCAGAAGGGTCTTGCGGGATTAGTGACCCCAAGGAGGCCATAGTATCCACAAAATGATTCAATGATCGAGGGAGTGCCTCGATGTCATACCATTCAAGGTTTGCCAGGAATTTGTCCACAAGGGCTTTGTAGGCCTGCAAAACTAGGAATTTACATTGGAATACCCCTTTTACTTGGTTGATAATTAACAGTGAATCACCAAAGATGTTTAAGCATTTGATGTTCATGGTGATTGTTGTTTGAAGACCTATGAGCAAGGCTTCATATTTTGCATTGTTGTTGGTGCACGAGAAATATAATTTAAATGATAGAGGCATTGGAGCCCCTTGCGGTGTGAAGAATACAATTCCCGTGCCACCCCCTTGCTCACATTTAGAACCATCAAAGAATAGGGTCATGTCGGCCTGTGACTCAGGATCATTAGAATCTGGGATTCTGAGACATGGAAGACCCCATCATCTAGAAGCTCTATGGTCAAAGGCTGATCATCTTCAAGAGGAGCCTCTGCTAGTTGATCGGTGATGACTTGACCTTTGATGGACTTCTATCCAATGAATTCTATGTCAAACTCCATCAACAACATGATCCATTTCACCATGTGGCTACTATGATAAGTACGACTCATCATGTACCATAATGGATTCTCCTTAGACACAACATACATTGTATTGCTCAGCATGTAGTGGCATATATTTTTGGTAGCAAACACCACTGCCAAGCATAGCTTCTCGACGTATGCATAGTTAAGTTCATAACTGACCAGGGTGCGGCTAAGATAGTAATTAGCTTGTTCTTTGTGTAGTTCATTTTTTTGGGCTAGCATGGCACCCAGTGCCACCTCAGTAGCTGAGATGTATAAGTAGAATGACACTCCTGGTCTAGGTGGTGCCAATACTGGTGGTGAAGCCAAGTATTGTTTGATGTCGTCAAAGGCTGACTGGCACTCGTCATCCTAGTGAAATGCTACCCCCTTGTGCAATAATTTATTCATGGGTCGACACTTGTCAGATAGCTACGCTATGAAGCGCTTGATTGACGTGACCTTTCCCTACAGGCTTTTGAGCTGCTTGATGGTAGTTGGGGGAAGCATTTCAAGGATTTCCTTGACTTTGTGTGGATCTACCTCGATTCCTCATTTGGAGACTATGAAACCCAAGAGCTTTCTAGATGTGACACCAAATACACACTTCTTGGGGTTTAGTATGACTTTATGTTCAATGAGGTGATCGAGGATCTTGCTTAAGTCATCGAGATGATCTGGGCACAAAAGATATTTGGCCAACAAATCATCCATGTAATCTTCCAAAGTTTTATGCATGTGATCGTGGAAGATGTATGTCATGGCACGTTGGTAGGTGGCACCAAGGCATTGTGAATGCCATTTTTAGTTGGTCCTCGGGATTGATACGAATCTGATTGTATCCCGAGAAACCATCCATGAGGGATAGCATTTCATGGCCCATTGTAGTGTCTACCAATGCGTCGATGCTAGGCAAGGGGAAATCATCCTTAGGACTCGCTTTGTTTAGATCTCAAAAATCGATGCATATGCGAATCCTCCCATTGGGATTTTTGATGGGCACCATGTTAGACAACCATGGTGGGTAATCCATGCAGATGACAAACTATGCATCCAACAACTTTTGTAGCTCATCTTTGACCATTAAGGCTACTGTTGGGTGCATATTACGTAGTTTTTGCTTAACTGGCTTGACTATCGGATCAAGCGTTAGATTATGCGTGACTAGCTATGGGTCTAGCCCCAGCATGTCTTTGTAGGACCATGCAAAAACCTCCTTCTTCTCTTTGAGAAGGGCAATGTAGTCGGCTTGCTCTTCATGGGATAGACTTACCCCCAGCTTGATGATTTGCAAATTCATTGGATCAGAGCCGATGTCTACGTCGGTCCTCTCTTCAACTAACATGTGGGACCCATCCTCCAACTGGTGTGGAGTTGGGATAAGGTGGATATAATTTGCTAAATTTAGATCTACGTTCGAAACGTCGGGTTCCTCTTCAGCATGGAAGACATCCTGAGTCTATCCTAGGGTGAAATGGAACATCCCACCACAAGGCTAGTACTCTGATGGGGATGGTGGTGTGTCAGCGTGATCCCAGTCTATAGAATCTAAGTCTAGATGCAATGACCGTGTTGGGTCGGCTGGGTTATGGATGGGGGCGGTTAAGTCAATGGAGATCATGTTAATGAAATGATTTTGGTCTCCATTACCACGGGTGTGGTGACTCGAACATCCTAGGTGATCTTTGTGCTCCGAATCTGGCTCTGTGGGTACTGGCACAAATGGATCGGCCCTATGTGCGGATAAAAGGATAGGATCTGCCCTTGGCACTAATGGCTCTATAGGGTCTCCGGGTGAAAGATGTTCTCTGTATACCTAAAGTGGCGGGTGTAGTAGTTGGTCCAACTGTGCCTGGTTTAGGTGCCACCTATGTCTTGGCCCCATGTGTAGCTGTTCAAACATGTCGTCTATGTCCACGGGGTATTGTTGTTGTCGCATATGATTGAGATACGCCATCTCAGTCTCGTCTTCATAATCGCTATCAGAGATCCAAAGGCCTTCGTTGGCTCCGATAGCTATTTGCGACATGTGAGGCTCATCTTGCTCAAGCAAATTGATCTGGTCCCATCGGGGTTGTTTCGCTCTCTACGGGGAGACCTGATTCTCTTGAGGTGGCATATGCTCGATTGGAGCATCCAAAGGGAATATTGTCATGAAGCTCTCCTAATAATCATCTATGGGGGTCACTTGTGAATGATTGCTATCAGATTCGAAAGGGTCCCAAGGTGCTACCTCATACTCTGACTCATCTTCTAAAGACCCTTCTTGGCTTTGTCTATATCCCTCTTGTAGGTGAGTCTTCAAACTTTCTCCTTTCTCGATCGAAGGGAAAGGGTTGTTAAGGTCAACAAGGTTGGTTGTTAGCAATGGGAGGTAATCCCCCAATGTATATGTTGTGTTAGGATTGGCATATGGATCTAATGCCAACCCATCCTTGTTGCCTATCCCTAGGCCTTGCATGTTCTCTACCAAGATGTCGAGGGGTAGGGGGTGGTTGAACCCTACTCCTGACTTGTCGTATGGCATTTGATATCTTGGTTGGCAAAGAACGCGCACTCCTTGCTCATACCTGCCCAACCCATATCCATGCCAATTACATTGGCCAAGATATCTCAAAGCGAATTCTGGGTTGGACAAATAGTTGACGTCCTCAACAAAGGGCTCTTCATCTTCTTCTTCTTGCATGTAAGGTTCAATGCCATTATCGAGGCCCCCATAAACAAAGTTTGTCTGATTGGGTGGGTAGCCTAGAGGAACCACAGTGCCGATGGGGAGGCGAGGTCTCCCCATGTCTTGCATGGACTCAAGTGCGGGTGTTTCTACAATATTCCACACTAGATACTCCCCCAGGCCCGTATTGGCCATCTCAACGGTGATCATTGGTGGTGGAGGGGGAGGGAATGGGAGTTCTTCTTGGGTCCACTCCATGTAGGGTGAACTAGGTGTCTCAACTTCCATTTTGCTAGGCATCTCTTCGGTAGAGATGGTTGAGACTGAGGGTGGTGCCTCTTCTAGGGGTTTCTTCCCCTTGTCCTTCGGTGTGGCCACCATAGGTGGCATTGTTGGTGAAGGACCAGATGATGAAGATGGACCCGACTGGTGATTTGATGGAATTAACAATGGGGATGCATGCGGAATTGGACCCTATTTAGAAGGATTCAACTGAAAATCCAAATGTGTCGATGGAAGGGTCGATTGTGGCATTAGTTGCACCGTATTGCAATACTTGAAGGGCTCTAAGTCTGCCGGGACTACATGCACCTGCCCTTCGAATGTGTACTTTAGGCACTAATGAGCTATCAAAGGGACACACTTCATGTCCCTGATCCAAGGCCGGCCTAGCAAGATATTATAGGCCATCTCACCTTCCAAGATGTGGCACAACGTAGGAATAGTCTTTTGTCCCACTTGGATGGGTAGGAAAATTGTGCCAACCGTCGAGCATATCGCATCATTGAATGCTCGAAGAGTATAGGTGGAGGCCACGATGTGAGATACCGACAACTTGAGGTGTTTCAATGCCACTGTTGTAATTATATTACTGGATGAGCCAATGTCCACCAACACCCTCTTATACGAAATCCCGTTGACCCGTGCAATGACGTGTAGGGGTGGATCCGCCATATCACTAGTCATCAATTTTAGTTCATCTTCTCTAAAGGTGATGACTAGTTATGTACATTGTTTTACATGTCCCACAAAGTTGATGAAAGAGTTTGCTTCATGGGGCTACAGCTCGATGGATTTTAATATCTCCATTAGAGCCTCCCAATGGGGCGATGATTATTGAATGAGCTCATAAATGGAGAGCCTAGCCGATATGGTCCTTAGACTTTGGGTAAGTCTAGTCCGAATCGTGGCCACTGGTCTAGGCGGGGGAGGTTGCGTAGGGTGCTGTTGAGGTTGTGACGTTGATGGAACCTCTCCTGTGGCCACCGTGGGGGCAGCTCCTGGGTACCTCTTGTTCCTAGTCACTATGCTTATCATCCCTACATACCCTTGCATGGGGCAGTTCTGTGTCACCTCATTGACTTGAAGGGTCTTTGCCTGCACATCATGGGTAGGCAGGGGGTCTTTGAAGACTCCCATCTGTTGGTTGTTTGGCACTACGGGGTTGTCCACCACCAGCGTCTTGTTGTCTATTAGGTCTTGCACGAAGCTCTTGAACTTCCAACATGCGTAAAGGTCATGTCCTTTCTGCCTATGAAATCTACAGTACAAGTCTTCCCTATAGCCCTTAGGTTTTGGCATGTTGGGGTCTATGGGTCGACTTTCTGGTAGGTGTATCAAGTTTGTCATGGACAAATGGTCAAACAAGGAGTCTTTGGACTCTATGAAGGGTGTGAACTATCGCCTAGGGCGACGCTACTGAGTTTGCTCTTGCCGATGATTTTCCTTCTCATAGCTATCAAGAGGAACTGCCTGATAGTTAGCCTGTGAGGGTTGTGTTGCTTGTGCAGGCTTTGACATGTTTATAGCAACCTGATTGACTGCAATGGGTTTCGGTTGCATGGTCCCTATTTTGGTATTTTTAGGCCACTCTTTCTTCTTTGGCTTGGCAATCTCGCCATCCTGTATCTTGATCTCCTCAATGATTCTGGCTTATGCCAAGGCTTCCTCAAGAGTGGCATATTGCTGTAGCTACAATAGCATGGAGATCGATCTCAAACAGCTCTTTGAGAACATTTGGGTCAGGTCGGCCATAGGAGGGAGGTAGGGCAGCTTTGAAAGCAACGTCCTCCACCGATTTCCATAAGCCGCCATGGTTTCTTCCTCATACTGCCTGAGGCTAGCTAGGTCGCTTAGTGACGCCTTCTTCTTAGTGTTGAAGGTGAAGTGTTTGAGGAACGCGTCCACTAGCTGATCCAAGTTACTGATGCTATGTTTTGGCAATTGAGTGAACCAATCCGAGGCAGGGCCTACGAATGTGGTTATAAATGTTCTTAGAAACAAAGCATCATTGTCCTGAATGCCAAAGCATTGGCTTAGGAATCTAGTCACGTGCTCTTGGGCATCCTCCTCCCCTCTAAAGAGTGCCAACTAGGGAAGTTTAAAGTGTTCAGGGTATGGGGGTGCTGGCACTGACGGATGCACAGGGTGACTACGGAGTTGGTGTAAAGTGGGCTTTTGGGGCCCAAAAGTCTTGGTCTCCATAGACTCTAAGCGCTCTAGCAGTACTTTATATGCATCGGAGGATTTGATCTCTTCCTCATTGGTTTGTTCCCTTTGTGGGTTGCGGGGAACTTGAGGCCTATGGAGGGGTATCCGGACAACATCCCCCCTTCCTTGGTAGGGCATTTCAGCCCGCTCTTCTTCTTGGTCATACTCCTCATAGGCTTCTTGAGGAGTTCCTGGGTGAGACCTATAAACATGGGTGGGTACCCTTGGAGGGTGCCCATCGTTGTTTCAGGGAGTGGCCTCCCGCTCAAGTCTAGGAGGTCTTGGAGGCAATATTTGATAAGGTCGCGGAGACCTGTCTCGCACCAAGGGGTTGTGCCTCTCATACAACTCTATCTTATGCTCACGAGGGGTTGGGACCCTCTCAGGCATAGTGTTTTGGAGCAATTCATCTGTCTAACACCGAATGCACTCTTTGCTAAGGTGATACAGGTGCTCTAACTATTGTTGGTCTTGCCTGAGCTGCGTGATTTGCGCTTGGTGGGTGGCATTTTTGGAAAATGCCAAGTCAATTTGTTCCACCGTCTTGTGTTTAGGAAGCCTAGATGCCTCTCCTACCTGTCTATCTCGATCGTGGTGATCCGAGATCCCTATGGGTCACTTTCCTCTGTCGAGGTTAGCGACATTCACCCGAGGTTCTAGCCTGAGTGGGTGATCTTGATACATAGCAGGCATGGAGGTGCATTGCTCCTACACTGTGTATTGCTCTTGAGGAATGTAGTGGTCTTCCTCGTACTCCCTTTCGTATGTGTGAAAGGGGCGGGCAGAATTGGCTTGCCCTGTTTGAAGATCCTTGTGCTCTGTATTTGGCCTATTGTTTCTGATAGTAATAAGGGGTAAAGGAGGGATGACGTAATCATGTGGCCCCTCATTATGGACCCTATGTTTCTCTAGCACTTCATCGTGCGATGGCCACTCATAACGAGCATCTAAGGGAGCCCTCCCATCTATGTTGAGTGCCACGTGTATGGCCTCCTCCTGAAAGGGTCTATGCTGAGTGGGAGTGCCCCTCAAAGGGGTGCCTCTATAGTCCCATTCTATAATGGCATGATGTGGACTATCTTGTGGGTCAGACCGCCAAGGTGGTATGACCAAGTCCTCGGGACTATATCGAAGGTGACTTGTGCCCCTTTGTGCACTTTTCGTAGCTTCTGCCCATGATTGGGCTCGGCTACGGGTGTACACCATGGTGATGTTTTTCTAAATAAGTGTACATTTTTATCTTCTTTACAATTTTTTATGCTACACTAAACAAAATGGAAACACACAATCAAAGCAATGATTATCTTGTTTATGGATTAAAAGTGTGCCCTAAATCTGGTTCAGTGTGTTTTGATTTTTGTTTTGAAAACCTTGTAAAGAAATTTTTGTTGTATATGCAATATGAGGGCTCTTATATCTCCCAAAATGGTTGCCCCTTCAATATACCACTGCCAGGCCGTTATACCAAACCTCTCTATATACCCGCCCTTACATGAGGGAGACTATTGGTACGTGAGAGCAAAATAGTACGTGGAACATAGGCGGTACGAAAGGGGAATCGCTCTATTTTGACACCTACCATAGAAGAATTATCCTCATGCGATGGGAATCACCCCAACTACACTTGGTCAGCTTTCATTAGGATTTACGTCTAGCAACAATAGCGATCAGGGTTATGTATGCAAGTTTCAAGCCAAGGTGGTGATGAAATCCACCGTTGGTCTTGATCAAGTGTTGGGGTTTTACGACCAACGCCTTGATGTTCAGATTATCTCATGATGTGTGGGGTTCTTTTTACTTGTGAAAAGAAATAAAAACATGCAATAAAATTTCCTATGCAAGCAAAGAAACAAGAAATGACAGAGACAAAAAACAGAAAATGATAGAGGATGCTCAGAACCCCTACCTCTTCTCTGCCCAAACCGGATGCCTCTGAGTTTCTGCTCTAAAACTGCACAGAGAGCTATTCATCTCGGGGTGAGATGAATAACATATCTGTATTCATCATAGGGTGAGATGAATTCCTATTCATCCCAGGGTGGCATGAATTCTAGCTCTGTATTCATTACAGGATGGGACGAGCAGCAGTCCAGTGCTTGAAATATTGATACCTGCAAGCAAAAACACACAACTTTTGATCAAAAATTTGATCTCAAAATCAAGGTACAAGGATCCCACCGTGATCACCATTGAAAGTATGAGGATATGGAAACAAAACGAAAATGCCAAGTGCGATGTATGCAAAAGCAAAACATAACGCTAAGTCCTACGAACTGAAATGCATGAAAGGAGAGAAACATCAATGAATTGAAACAAGATAGAAAGAAAATTTCGAGTACAGCCCTTTTTATTAATTTGCTTTAAAATCAGGTTACAATACGTCTCCTCCCTTTTGGGGACTAGGAGCGTTAAGTAGGGCTCTATTACACCATGGATTGATACGCTTTCTTTCGCGTGCCCACATGTAAAATGGGCGGACCAAATGTCACCGTCGCTTGCATGAATATGTCTATGGTTCCTTTCTTCCCCTCTGGTGTCGAGATCCTATATTCAGAGAAACAGAAAAGGATTAGTAGCACCTGCGGATGGAGAGAAACATGCGATCCCCAAGGCCTGCGGTCAGTGCATGCATAAAATGATTAAAACGATAACTGAAACATATCAAAATGAGCTGAAAATTTGAAAGAAGAAATAAAAAATTACCAGGAAGCCACTGCAAAAGGAACAGTCCAGAAATCTTGCACATATTTCTAATCGCTCCGGGGTGGGACGATTAGGACTGTCATAACCTATCAAAAAGCCACCTCCTAAATGTCCAGTCCAGAAGCTTCCAAAATGCCTACAAAGTTAGGGTTAGGTAAAATGGGGTATTTTGGGATGACCCAGATGGTCAGATTTTTCCAATTTGGCCTCTATCGCCCAAAATCTGATGATGCTCCCTACATGTTAGTGAAAGCGAGAAATAACAAAAGCATGATCAAAACTTGTCAGAATCACATGAAATTTAAATGACAACATATGTAAGTAACCTAGAATCAAATGCAAAATAAAAATCAGGGAAATTTGCCATAGATTTCTAATCACTCTGGGGTGGGGCGATTAGAACTGCAACAATGCGGGGGGTGCCCGGGGGCAGGACTTGCCCACCGTTTGGGACTCGGTTTCGGCACCAATCCACTTGGGATGGGTCCAAAACCTCTTATGGGGTTGTGTTGGCAAATTTGGTGGGGTATTGTGGCCAAATGTTTGGTTTTAGGTCCGGATTGTGCTTCCAATAATCACCCAATAACCTCCCTTCCAAAAGAGATATTAAGGATGTAAAAGCACAAACGATGGGTGAGGATGTAATTTGGCAGCACTTCGTTGCTCCAAATGCTCCTCCTTCATTCTTCTTTTGGGGTGAGAAGACTCACCAATTTATAGACCTAGGGTCTCTCTCTTTGAATGCGCATGCGAGGGCGCCACTTGAGTTGCTTGTCCTATTTTGGGAGAAAATATTCTTCCCTGATTTAGAGTCTCCTTGCATGAGGCCTCCAAAATCAAGGCATGCATGACTAAAGTCTCTCTCTCTGATTTGAATCCGTTCCTCGCAATTGCATGTCCTAAAGTTGCAGTTAAGTGGCGGACCTATCGAGGTTTGACTTTTTCCAGTCAAACCTGCTATTCGCCCCACCCTGGAGCGAATACTGCTAATCATCCCAGGGTGGGACGAATACCAGTTTGTAATCATCCCAGGGTGGGATGAGTAGGGAGAAAAGTGCTGAAAAGGTGCCAAATTGACCTCTAACTTTCCAAAACTATTGTGGGAGTGGTTAGGACCACTGTTGAACCTCTAGGGGCTGCCCTAGGGGCTGTATATGCCACTTCGATCAGTGTTTGTAGCCACATAATCGGATTGGTGTTGTTTTGGTGTCTACACAATATAAAATATTCATACAAATGCATACATTCAATATCACACTTATTGAATAATATTATTGATGAATATTTTACCTGATTACATTGCTTTGTACTCAATATATATATAAACATGGAAATGAGACTCTTCAAATTCACAACCCTTAAACTTTATACTTACACAAAATTTTCATCTTCTCACATAGATGAAAGATCTAACACTACATATTTTTCATGGGATAAATACCACATAATAATAAATATATTACATATTTATAAAAGGACAAAGATTAATGATTAAACATACTAGATTACAAACTCTTAAATAAGTACATACTTACATGACACCTACTATATACTCAAATATTTACAAAACTCTACACTATTTACATGGTCCTTGCATTAATCTTTCAAGGTACCAAATAATGTAATACTTTTTTTTTTTTGAAAAATAATTTGAAAAAACTTGTATTAAAACAAATATCATTTACAAGTTGGGATGATAATTTTACCAGCCTTAGCCAAAGAGAACACATGTTTACAACAGTAAAAGAAGATTTGCATTGGAGACAAATCTCTTAAACCATATTTCTACAATGATTGTTCACCTGTTTACAACTATAAAAGAAGATCTACATTGAAGCACAAATCTCCTAAACAGTATTTCTGGAATGGTTATCCAAATTAGCTAAGCATTGGATTTTCTCACCAACCTCCCTAATCATCTCATTCTCAATAGCTATGTCACTGTGCCACTGAACCCCTACCTCTTTCTTAGTACCCATATTAGCTAGGAAGTCTGCCACTTTATTTAGATCTCTAATCACATAAATTGGAATCATATCATCTAATTCCCTCCATAATTCCTTAATTTGAGTGACAAGAATCCTCAACCTCCATGTTTTCAAAACAAAATTCCTCATGCAATCTAGAGCTCCAACCATTATTTGAGAATATAATTCTAGGATTATCCTCCTGTGACCTTGTTTTACTGCCTAAATAGAAGCATATTTGATAGCTAAGGCTTCTTCTTCATTGTTTTAGGCTCTTCCCAAGCCTTGTAGTTCCCAATAGAGCATTGTTCCAACATGATTCCGGCAAACCACTCCAATTCTAGCTCTACCCGGATTGCCTTTTGCAGCTCCATCGGTATTAATTTTAATCCAACCTTCTAGGGGTGGTTTCCAAATAGCTCTGTCCTGCCCCTCTTGCACTTCAACTTCCTTCTCCATTGCCCCAATAACAACCTGAGTTTCCTCTTTAGCATAGACTACCATAGTTTTTGTGACTTTGATCCAAATGACCTGCCAAACTCCATCTAAAGAAGAAAAAGTTTCTCTAAAAATTTTGGCATTTCTCTCCAACCACACTTGCCACCAAATGAATTTTAATCCAAGATCCCAACCAATAAAAAGAGATTTAGATTTAAATCTACCCCTCTTCCATATTTCCCAAATATTAATTTTATTCAAATCACCATTATCTTGAATTTTATAATATAAAAACCATCTCTCCCAGATCTGGTGCGTGAATGGGTACTCAAACATCAAGTGATCAGTTGTTTCATCACTCTTGTAGCATAAAACACATTGATATGGACCAATGATTCCCCTACATCTGAGATTATCAAAAGTAAGAATTCCATTATGCATGAACTGCCAGGCAAAAAAATTTACTTTCGGCCAACCCTTGGAATGCCAAATATTTCTCCAATCCTCAACCTGATATGTATGATGAGGAGCCTTTGGAAGGAACTTATCATATCCATACTTCATTATGTAGACACCAAGGCTTCCATAGCCCCAAGCTAATTCATCCTCCTCATCTCTACTTGTGAGAAATATTTCTACCAAGATTTTAGTCATGATGGGTGTCAAATCCGGAGGGATTGAAATTGGCCACTCATCCAACTTCTTAAACTTCTTAAACTTATAATCCCCAACTGACTAGTGTTGAAATAACTTTAAATTTGGACCCACCCCCTGGTTTATATGGCTATTGTTATTGGTTGCAGTTCAAGAAATTCAACAATGATAGGTGGGTATTGATCCCATGAATTTGTCCAAAATTGTGACTTCTCCCCTCTCCCAACTTTCTAAAATAATCTATATTTTACTACCTGAGATCATAATTTGAGATCCTGCCACACTAAGGATCCATTACCTATCCCAAATATTTACTAGTTAAGATTCTACTGAATAAAGAAGTTGGTTGGGAAATCCACCTCCAGTAAAGCTTTCTATCCAAGCTTTATTATTTAACTTTGATCTTCTCAGTCCCAAACCTCATTTTACCTTGCGTTGGCTTAATTTCTCCCAACCTACTAAGGCCCATTTCCTCTCTCCTTTTACTCCTTCCCATAATTTTTTTTAGCCATCTTGTCCAAATCTTTCCATATGGTATGTGGGGCAACAATGATAGAAAATTTATAAATTGGAATGGCATGAATGATTGATTGTAAAAAATTTAATTTACCCCCATACCTTAACCATTTGTGAGACCAATGATTAATTTTGTCCTTGATACAGTCCAAAAGATTCCTCCAGATATCTATTTTTAGTTTTTTAAAATGCAAAGGGACCCCCAAGTATACCACTGGGAGAGAAGTCCTTATGAATCCCAAGATCTCTAAAATTCTGTCTTGAAGCCTTGGATCAAGATTGAAAAACACCACTTTGGATTTTTTATCATTGATGACTTTTTTTATAGCCCTAAGGTAGACATTAAGTGCATCTCTAATCATTATTGCTTCCCTAAAGTTGGCTAATCCCACCAATCCTATGTCATCCACAAACTGCAGATGAGTCAAAACTTCCTCACCCACCTTGATACATGTTAGCAAACCTTGTTGTCTTCTCCTCAAGATAATTCTACCCAATCCTTCAGCTAATATGAGAAAAATATAGGGAGAGCAAGGATCTCCTTGATGAAGGCCTTGAGTAGCTCCAAATGGTTGTGAGGGAAGACCCTTTATTAACACTGAGTATGTAGGAGTAGAAACACAAATCATGACCCATTCTATCCAATCCTAAGAGAAACCAAAGGTTGCCATCATATTTGACAAGAAGCTCCACTCCACCCTATCATAAGCCTTTGACATATCTAATTTTATGAACATTCCTCTATTACCATATGTTTGCATTGAATGGATTGCCTCCTGAGCTAGAACCACACCATCCAAGATCTGCCTACCCTCTACAAAACCCCCTTGCTCTAAGGAGATAATGCTATGTAGAAGAGGTTTTAGCCACTTAACCATTACCTTTGTGATTATTTTATAAATGACATTGCATAAGATAATAGGTCTATAATCTGAAATATGTACCCCCTCCTCCCATTTTGGAATTAAGGTAATGAAAGTATGATTTAATTCTTTAAGCATTATTTTACTACCTTTGGAATCCTATATAAAAACCATTACATCCTCCTCCAAGTTATACCAGAAGGCCTGAAAAAACTCAATTGGAAAGCCATTTGGACCTGGTGTTTTTCTGGTGCTCATTCCAAAGACTACATTCTTCAGTTCTTCTCTATCAATGGGTTTAAGTAGGGCCTGATTTTCTTCTTCAGAGATAATAGAGGGTATGACAACAATAAATTATTTTTGAGCCTCTTCATATTGCACCATACTTTCCTTAAATAGTTTAGAAAAATAATCCATTGAATGGAAATGCATACCTAGAATTGTATCAAAGGAGTGTTCATTCTCATCTTGAAGAGCTTCCATGTTGTTCATTTGTCTCCTAGCACAAGCAATCTGATGGAAAAATTTGGTATTTTTATCACCTTATAATAACCAAGTGGTTCTTGCTCTCTATTTCCAATAGGTCTCCTCTTAGTTGTCAATGTCCTCAATCGCTTTACGTAATGCATCATCCTCTTATTTGAGCTACTCTGTAATTGTTCCTTACCTAAAGTCTTTTTGAACCTCATCCCATCTGGCCACCAATGGAGCTCTTTGGACCTAGAAGTCTTTCTTGTTAGCTCACCTCCATTTTTTCAGTTGATCTTTGACATAATGAAGTTGTTTGTGGAATCTAAACATTGTTGTCCCATATACTGGGTGACCTTATTTGCACCACTGTGGAATTTTATTTTGAGGTTCCTCTTTTTGTAACCAAACGTTTTCAAATTTAAATTGTTTTTGATGCTACATTGTCTTGATCCCTTCTTCAAACAAAATAGGCAAGTGATATGAAACCGGACCCTCCAAAATCTGAAATTTTATATTCCATTTTACAAATGCCTCCTCTGAAACCAAAAAATGGTCTAACTTCACCTTCCTACTATGTGGCTCCCTCATCTTATTAGTCCAAGTATAGTTGGTTCCAGGGCATTTAATATCCACCAAGTGTAATGCCTGGACTTGGGCAATCATAAGTTGATCCCCTAGGTCCCAAATTGGGGTTCCCCATTCCTGATCTCTAGAGGATAATTTATCATTAAAATCCCTAGAAATAATCCAAGTCTAATTCTTCCATTGAGACTCTCATGTTATGCACAACTTTCCATTGATGCATCTGACCATCTAGGTTTTTATCCCCATAAAAATTCATGATTAAAACATGTTCAGCTGTGACATTATTTCTAAAATTTTATGTGAGAACACCCATCCAAGCTATATGTTCTATTGCAGTACATTCAAGAGAGTTCCAAAAATTAACTACCCCTGTAGGACCTTAGGAAGTCACTTACATATGACCAACACCCCTCAAAATTCTATTTACTATTTTACTCATAAGATCCAATGATATTTTTGTCTCTTGGATAATAAAAAAATTTGTTTTACATTTTTATAAGATTATTCGAATAGCAAATTGATGGGTTATACTATTTAAAACCCTAACATTCCATGATTGTATAATCATTGGTTACCTTGAGAGCAGTAAAAATCTATTGGTCTCATCGATCCTCCAGTGATCAGTTTGTCTCCTTAAACTGCTATCAATTCCTTATTTGATTTTTTACCCACTTCTTGAGAGCTACGATTTTTTAATCTCTTTTCCACCTGAGTTATCCCTAGAGTTGGCCTTTATCTGTTCTTTTATGCTATGCCCATGCTGTTGCTCTTGGTTATGCACTATCAATGCCCCTGCACTCTCTGACTGCGGTAACTCACTATACTAAATTACCTGATCTATTATGGGGGAGATGAAAGAGGAGCTTGAAAGTGGCTGTTATTATTTTTATTATTCCCATCCACTCCTTCCATGAATTGTTCTTCTTCTTGGTCATTTAGTGTCTTAAATATCTCATACCTATTGGAGGGCTTGAGTTGGGTTTGCTCTTTAACATATTTTTCCTTTTGCCTTCTCCTTATTTTGGGATGTTCAAAACCATCTTCCTGTGCTTCTTTACCCTGAGAAATATTGGTTGGTTCTTTGTTTATTGTTGACTTACCCTCCTTAGGAAGATTTGACATTCCTAGAGGAGCCTCCATTTTTATGTTCATATTATTTGGGCAAGATCGGGCCAAATTCCCATAGTTGTGGTAAACTTTGCATATGAAGGGCAATGCCTCATAATCTAGTTGTTGAATCCAATATAGTCCTGCAAGTTCGAGTTCCACCTCTACCGAAATAGGTTGTCTAAGATCCATTTACACACATAATATTGCATAAACAACTGTGTTTCCTTCTATTGTGTCTTTGGAAACACCCAAATATCTTCCAAGGGAATTATCGATAATTTCCAATACCTTCTCACTCCAAAAATCCATTGGAAGTGCATACAAATGGATCCAAACCGGGACAACAGTGGGTTCAATTCAAGGATCAAATCCCACTCTCCAGGGTTAAACAAATAATCCTGCCGGACCATGATTCCTCTTTTCTGATTCGAAATCCCTATTTCTATAGGCAAGTGAAGAAAAACTAACAATAAAATATCCATTGCTAATTGTTGCAAGTATGAATAGGGTTAAGTTGTAAGAGGCTTAGAAAAATCTCTTTTCTAAGCCTAAGTGTGAAAACTCCCTCACTTTGTCGGCAAATGTTGTCGGCAGTTTTTTTAAAAAACCCTATTCTCCCTAACTCCCTCCTACTTCTTCTCCTATATTCCCTCCTTATCCCTCCATTTCCTCCCTTCCCCTTATCCCTCCAACCTCATTATCCCTCCGCCCCTTCCTATCCCCTATCTTCTCCCTTCTTATCCCCTACACACTATATAATTTTATTTTGCAAGTGAATGTAAGGTTGTTGGAATGGGCGCATTTTAAATAAACATTTTTTTCGCTGCATTTTTATTAAATTTTTGTATATTTTATTTTGTGCTGCGTCTGTGAGGTTTCTCGGTTCACATATGGTATTAGAGCCAAATTGTGCCAGTTTGAGCATAGTTTCCGAGGCACACGACATTCGAGGCACTGACTGACGGGCACAGTTCTCGAGGTAGGCACGATAGTCGAGGCAGATCGAATCAGATCTCAAGGCGGATCGTTGATCGAGGTGACACATGGTGGCATGGGATAGCGACACATGGCGAAAACAGAGTAGACGTGGCAGTGGCTAGGTGCTGACTGGGCAGCACACAGATCGAGGCAGCAGACGTGGCAGCTGAGCTGGCAGAGGCTGGCGTGGACAAGTGGCTGCGAGCGATTGGCTAAAATTTTGCCACGTGGTAGGATTGTACTGGTTGACGTGGCAAGCTGCGATTGGAGGAAGTGGCAACAAAACAAGGCTGAGGATCGATCGCCCGAAGGCAGTCGATATTGTAAGTGTGCGTTCGGGTTAATAAACCCTCACGCAGCCGTTTCCCACTGAATGTGGGATAAAAATCGCATTTAAAAAAAAAAAAAATAGCCGCTCCTCGGATTTAAATAATTCCGTGTCTCACCTTTGAGACGTCCGAGGGGTGTAGCCCAACGGCTACGTCTGTCTGCTAACAGGGAGGCGGACGCAGGTCGAATCCCGCTAGCCCTACGCGGAGAAAAAAAAAATAAACAATATTTAAAAAAAAAAAAAATTGCCATCGAGGAATAAAAGGGCGGAGGCCCTTTTTTGTTTCAGCCGACCGTCGTGGTGCAGCGGCAAAGCGTCCGCGTGCTAGTGGGGAGGTCGCGGGGTCAAATCGCGGCAAAGGTAAAAAGTTTTTTGTTTAAAAATTTTATAAGGTTTTAATTTTTTTATTAAAAGTTTTTAAATTATTTAATAAATTTAAATTATATATTTATTTAACATTATCTTTTTAATAATAAATTTAAAAGATAATTTAAATAAAATATAAAAATTTATTAAATTATTTTTTAAAAACTTTAGAAAAATTTTAAAGCCTTGTTTGAAGAGAGTTTTTGTGAAAAAGAGAATTAATCTGCCCGTGAAATGTTAGATGTTCCGGTCTGAGGGATGTTCTAATGCACTTCTCTCGATTTTGAGACGAGAGACACCAGAATCCTTTGACCAAAGGGTTCAAATTTTAGGACTACACACAGTGTTTTGTCAACTTGAGAATCAGGTGATAGCTCACCTAAGAAAGCCGGATTCAGGATACGAAGGAGGATCTGAAGACAATATCTTCGAAA
The DNA here is from genome assembly GCA_028583015.1 of Wollemia nobilis. NCBI lineage: Eukaryota > Viridiplantae > Streptophyta > Pinopsida > Araucariales > Araucariaceae > Wollemia > Wollemia nobilis. The sequence continues at coordinate 4,979,783 of JAQPPZ010002230.1, read as the reverse complement.
GAAGAATTGAAGAGTCAGATACAGTAGAATTTGTATCGGATGTACCATCAAATGCCAGTTACACACCAGGTGTACCAACAACTGAATTGAGTGAGGGCTATACACCACGCTCTCCTGAACCTGAACCAGTGGAAGAAGAAGAAGAAGAGGAAGTAGAAGAAGAAGCAGCAGAAGAAGAAGTAGCAACAACAGAAGAAGAAGATCCACAGGAAGTGGATCCTGCAGAACCTGAAGTCATTGTAATCAGCAGCAGTTCTGAAGCAGAACTTGAATGTACTAAAAAGGTGAGATTTGATTTGAATAATTAATCTCTTTGTATTGCTTTAAAGTACTTGTTTGCTTCGAATAAAGTTTGTTTTTTATTCTGCAATGGCATCCAATACTAGTCTTCCGATTCCTGAGTTTAATGGAGGAGACTATGAATATTGGTCTATTAAAATGAAAACCCTTTTGATAGGAAAAGGTCTTTGGGATGTAGTCGAAGAAGGCTATACTGAACCAACTGCTGCTGAATGGGCACCTTTCTCTAATGCTGATAAAAAGGCGAGAAAAGAAGCATAAAAGAATAATGCTTTTGCCCTTTATCACATTCATGCTACCTTAGATAAAAGTATCTTCCCTCGGGTTGCATCTTATGTAATTGCACAAGATGCGTGGAATGCCCTAAAAGAAAGCTATAGAGGTAGTGACCAAGTGAAGCAGGTAAAACTGCAAACTTTGAAACGAGATTTTGAAAATCTCAAAATGCAAGAGAATGAAAGAGTCGGAGAATACTGCATGCGAGTGAAAGCAGTAGTCGACAAAATGGTCACACTAGGGGAGGATATTAAGCCAGAGATGATGGTGAAGAAAGTGTTGAGAACACTTCTTCCTAAATGGAATTCATGTTGCAATAATTATTGAAGAATCCAAAGACTTAACCACATTGTCTTTTGATGCATTAACCGGTTCACTTCTCTCACATGAAGAGAGGTTACAGGAAACTCCTACCACCAGTTATGGAGGAGATGACAAAGCTTTTGCCACACATGAAGGAAGAGGTAGAGGCCGTGGCAGAGGACAACAAAGAGGCAGAGGCAAGAATAATCAAAGAGGAGGAACTCCTAATAGAGGAGGATCATCCAACAGAGGCGGAAATCAGAATAGAGGAGGACAACAACAATATAGAGGGAAACAATCTGGCAAAGGAAAAGGAGGAGATAAATCAAAACAAGTTTGCTACAATTGTGGCAAACCTGGTCATTATGCTCGAGATTTTTGGTCAAAGACTTCGCAAGGAAGCAGCAGCAACTAGAGCAGTCAGTTTGGGAATTTTGGAGAAGAGGAAGAGTCCTCAAATATATTTGTTTCTTATGTACAGACATAGCAAAATATGAATGATACATGGATTTTGGACACTGGGTGTTCAAATCACATGAGTGGCAAAGAAGAACTCTTTGCTAAGTTAGACTCCTCATACAAATCCAGCATCAGGTTGGGTGATGACAAGTCATTGGCAGTTGAAGGCATTGGAGCTATGGAGGTTCCAACGAAAGAAGGCATCAAGCAAGTAAGTGATATCTATTACACACCTCATCTTCAACACAATCTTTTAAGTGTTGGTCAGATGCTAGAAAAGAATTATAAGTTGATTTTTGATGAGGGTAAATGCACCATTTTTGACAAGAACAATAGTAATAGAATCATTACACAAGTGCCAATGTCAAAGAATAGATTATTCCCTTTGAAGTTTGGTCAGCCAGGAGGAAATAAGTTAGAAAATGTTGCTATTACCAATCCAAGTGTCCTATGGCACTTGAGATATGGTCATTTGAATTCAGCAAGTTTGAAAATGCTAACTTCACAAGCAATGGTGACTGGACTTCCAAAAATTCAAGATAGTAAGGAAGTCTGTGAAGGGTGTGCCTTGGGCAAGCATGCCAGATCAAAATTTCCTCATGGACAATCATGGAGGGCCAGCTATCCTCTTCAGTTGGTACATTCAGACATCTGTGGTCCGATGCAGACCAAGAGTCTAGGTAATTACTCTTACTTCCTGCTTTTCATTGATGATTGCACAAGAATGTGTTGGATATATTTTTTGAAGCATAAGGATGAAGCATTTGCATGCTTTGTTGATTTTAAAGAAAAAGTTGAAAGTGAGAGTGGATATTTTGTAAAATGTCTTAGATCCGATAGAGGAGGAGAATACTCTTCTAATCAGTTTTTGAATTTTTGTAAACATCATGGCATCAAGAGGCAGTTCACAACTGCCTACACTCCACAACAAAATGGTGTAGCAGAAAGAAAGAATCACACCATTGTGGAGATGGCAAGATCAATGCTTTAGACAAAGCATTTGAGTAATGCATATTGGGGAGATGCAACAAGGACTAGTGTTCACATCTTGAACAGAAGTCCTACTTCAAGTTTGAAAGGGAAGACACCTTACCAAGCCTGGTATGGTAAGAAACCAAATGTGAAGTATTTCAGAGTATTTGGTTCATTGGCATATGCTCACATTCCTGATGAGCTGAGAAAGAAACTTGATCCAAAGAGTCAGGCATGCATTTTTGTAGGATACTGTGAAAACACAAAGGGTTATAGACTCTACAATCCTACGACTCGAAAGATAGTGGTTTCAAGGGATGTGATTTTTGATGAAGGGGGAGAGTGGGGTAAGCCCCAAATATACAGTGATGTTGAAGCCACTGATGTAGTTGCTCAGCAGGTGCAACCGCAGCTCCCACAGAAAGGAAAGCAGTCTCCGCCTACACATCCTCCAAGTCCATCTTCTGATTCAACTACTTCACCAAGTCCTTCTCCACAGCGATCAGTAAGTTCTTCACCAATGGACATTGATGTTCCATCCAAAGGTAAGAGAACTTTAAAGTATCATCCATCATCTCAGATGTTGGATAAAATTTTTTCAAGAAGATATACTAGGAGTCAAGCTAGTGAAATGGAATCTGTTTTACACAGATTAGAAAGTATGCACTTGTATGGTGATGATGAATCCTAGCAGGAACCTAGGGGAGATCAAGTTAACTATGCTTTGTTAACTAGTGCACAACTTGAACCTTCTAGTTATGAGAAGGCATGTATACAGAAGATTTGGCAAGATGCCATGAAAGAGGAGATAACCTCTATAAAAAACAACGACACTTGGGAGCTCGTGAAGCTTCCTAAAAAAAATAAATGTGTTGGCTGTAAATAGATCTTCAAGACCAAGTTTAATGCTGATGGAAGCATTGATAAGCACAAGGCAAGATTAGTGGCAAAGCGTTTTACTCAGAAATATGGAATAGATTATGAAGAGACTTTTGCTCCTATAGCCAGATAGGAGACAATCAGAACAGTTCTTGCCTTAGCTGCACACAAAGGATGGAAAGTCCAACACATGAATGTTAAGAGTGCATTTCTCAATGGTTACTTGATAGAAGAAGTGTATGTTGAGAAACCATAGGGATTTGAAGTACAAGGTAAGGAACACTTTTTTTATAGATTGAAGAAAGCACTCTATGGTCTTAAACAAGCACCAAGAGCTTGGTACTCATGCATTGATGGGTACTTCAAAGAATATGGGTTCACCAGGAGCAAAAATGAACCCACACTCTACTACCTAAAGCAAGGTAATGACATCCTCATAGTTTGTTTGTATGTGGATGATCTCATTTTTATGGGTAGTAATGAAAAAATGAATAAGGAGTTCAAACACTCCACGATGACGCAGTTTGAGATGAAGGACCTTGGATTAATGCACTACTACCTTGGAATGGAGGTTCATTAGTCAGATACAAAGATCTTCATCTGTCAACATAAGTATGCTCAGGATATGATCAAGAAGTTTGCTATGGAGCATTGCAAACCAGTTGCAACTCTAGTTGGACATGGGATACAATTAAGCAAAGATGATGGAGCACCAAAAGTTGATGTGACCACTTTCATAAGCATGGTTGGGAGTTTGATGTTTCTCGCCAACACCAGACCAGATATTCAGTATGCTGTATCTCTTGTTTCTAGATTTATGTCTAACCCCTCTGAGCTGCATCTGTAGGCAGCTAAAAGAATTTTGAGATATGTGAAGGGTACATTGGATTTTGGAATCCAGTACCATAAATGTAACACTATCAAGCTTGTAGGCTTCAGTGATAGTGATTGGGGTAGCAATATTGATGATAGGAAGTCAACATCAGGAAACTATTTTAGTCTTGGATCAGGACTAATAACTTGGAGTTCAAAAAAGCATACAGTAGTAGCGCTATCTTCAACGGAAGCTGAGTATATAGCGGTTACTTATGCAAGTACTCAAGCCTTGTGGCTAAGGAAAGTACTAGAAGAGATTGGAGAACAATAAAGTGGTCCAACCAAAATCTACTGCGACAACATCAGTGCCATTCAGTTGGCATATAATCCTGTCCACCATAGCAGAACAAAGCATTTTGATATGAAGTACCACTTCATTAGAGATATGGTGGAACATGAAATTGTTGAGCTTCAATACTATCACACTTTGGAGAACGTCACGGACATCTTCACCAAGGCGATGACTAAAGCTCAATTTGTAAAGCTGAGAGACTGTGTAGTCAGTCCTCTCAACTTTAAGGGGGAGAATGTTGCAAGTATGAATAGGGTTAAGTTGTAAGAGGCTTAGAAAAATCTCTTTTCTAAGCCTAAGTGTGAAAACTCCCTCACTTTGTCGGCAAATGTTGTCGACAGTTTTAAAAAAAAAACCTATTCTCCCTAACTCCCTCCTACTTCTTCTCCTATATTCCCTCCTTATCCCTCCATTTCCTCCCTTCCCCTTATCCCTCCAACCTCCTTATCCCTCCGCCCCTTCCTATCCCCTATCTTCTCCCTTCTTATCCCCTACACACTATATAATTTTATTTTGCAAGTGAATGTAAGGTTGTTGGAATGGGCGCATTTTAATAAACATTTTTTTCGCTGCATTTTTATTTTTTTGTATATTTTATTTTGTGCTACGTCTGTGAGGTTTCTCGGTTCACACTAATAAACCACAAAGAATACTCACTAAGAGGCTCCCAATTTTTCTGGACCCAGGAATGCAAAAAATTTAGGGTAGGGCGAATACCCATGAATTTATAGGTCAAATCATGATTGGCTCTATATAAAACTTTTTTTTCAACCATCCTTTGCTCAATGACAATATTTGGCCTTGATTCTTACTATGGAAAAAATCCATTAACTCGTTGAGATGTTGATCTATTTCCAACAGTCGTAAACAACATTTTTAATGCAATTTTTTGTGCTTCTTCAGTCTTTGATGGAGATTTATCCTTTAAAAAATTTGGAAAAGAACTATGTCTCTCTAGAAGAGGATTCAGAGGTGTCCCCATTGGGCCCTCCTGGGGTAGCAATCTTGTATTCAAATCCATAGTAACCAGAAATCTCTTTGGCTACCCAAATGATACCCTAGTTTTCTCTTCTAGAGCTCTGCCTAACTTTCATCCGAGAACCAATAATGTAATACTTCCAACACCCCTTGTATTACATTATTTGGTATGAAGGTAATTTTTCTTTATTATGATTTTCTTGTTGTGCAAACATGGCTTTGAAATAACTTAAATTCATTTTGTCCAAGTGTTTTTGTAAAATTACCTACAAGTAGATCTTTAGTAGAAACATATTTTATTTGAATATGATGATCTAGAACATGATCTATGATAAAATGAAATTGAACTTAAACATGTTTTGTTCTTTTGTGATATACAATTTTTTTTTATTATTAATTGATAAACTTCTTGATTATCACAATTTAATATTGTAGGAATTCTTTTGATCCCCATATATGATAGAATGTATTGGAACCAAAGTGCTTCACATATAGCATCTTTTGTGATATGATACTTGATTTTGTCGATAAGAGAGATACTACATGTTGTTTCTTACTATACCATGAAATAGGTCTTGATCTAAGATGAAATGCATAGATTGATGTTGATTTTCTATCATTTATTGAACTTGCATAATCTGAGTTTGAATATCCATGTAAATAGAAAGTATTATTTGTTTGGTACTCTAGACCATATTTTGTGGTATTGCTAAAATAATGTAGTATCCTTTTTATCACTTTCCAATGGATTTCTTTAGGATGTTGCATAAATCTAGAGAGATAATTTACAACAAAGCAATATTTGATCTAGTATTTATTAAGTATAGAAAATTTTTTATTAGTTGATGATACATAGTAGTAGATATTTGTGGAGATTCATAATATTTTGATAATTGTAGCCTTGTTCCATGAAAGTATCTTAAGGTTTACAAATTTTTATTTTTTACTTTTCAAGTAATGTTCTTGCGTATTTAGTCTGAGTCAATGTGATACTATTTTCATTTTGATAAATTTCTAGGCCAAGACAATAGTGGAGTCCCAAAATTTTCATTTCATATTCTTTTGTCGAATCATTTTTACACTATCTATTAGTATGTTTAAAATTCCTTTAGTCACTGTATCATCAACATATACTACATGAATTATTATTTTAGATCCAATTTTTTTGGATAAATATTTGAATTAGATGCACTTCTTTTAAAATTTTGTTAGTAGATGGTCATTAATTTCAATATACCATACTCTAGAAACTTGTTTCAAACCATATAGTTATTTTTTTTTTAATTTACAAGCATTTTTTTGTATCCCTCAACAAAAAATACTTCTACTTGAATCATGTTTACTTCTTCAACATCACCATTACGAAATACACTTTTAACATCCATTTGATGTATTTTCCAACCAAATTGAGCTATTAGTGCACAAATTGCAAAAATAGTAGTCATTTTCATTGTAGGCGTAAAAATATCTTTATAGTAAATTCCTTCTATTTGGGTATGCCTTTTTTAACTAATCATGCTTGTAGCCTTATATTTATCAATAGAACCACTTGTTTTGTATTTTGTCTTGTAAATCCATTTACATCTTATTGTTTTTCCTTTGTGTAGATCAACTAAATCCTATGTTTTGTTCTTTATTAGTGTTGTATAATTTAATTCAATTGATTCTTTCCATTCTAGTTGTATTATTACATCTTGTATTAGCATTGGTTTTGTAACTGATCTCATTAGTCCCATAATTGTTCTTTCTCATCATACTATGAGTTTGAGGTCTTGTAGTGGTAAGATATCGTAGTCTTTCTAGTTTTGAGTCTTTAAGAGTACATGTAAACCATTGTTTCTCTTTTTTTGTGATGAGGCTATGAATTATAAGTCCTCAATTGGTTCATTAAATATTTCTAATTATTATTTTAATTATTCTTCTTTATTTGGTGAAATATCTAAAATAAAAATTGTATTGTCCTTTGGATGTTCAATATTTGCTTTGCATTCTTCATCAAATATCACATCTCCACTCATAATTATTTTTTTGTGATTGGATCAATTAGTCTATAACCTTTTGAGGCATCACTATATCCAAGAAATATGTCATATACAATTCTTGTATCTAATTTTGTTCTTTTTTATTTTAGAATATGCATGTATGTTTTACATCCAAAAATTCTTGGGTACACTACTAAAGGTTTTTATTCTCATCAAACTTCTTCAGAAGTATATTTCTAAGAAGTTTTGTGAGAGATCTATTTTGAATGTATATTGTAGTCCTAGCTACCTCTGCCCAATATTGATGACCAATATTTGCTTCTTTAAGAATGCAACATACCATTTCCATAATAGAATGATTTATTTGTTTTGTTATACCTTTTTGTTATGGTGTATATGTTTTATTAAGTCATATTTTTATACCATTTTGTATTAGAAATTACTCAAATTCTTTAGCCAAATATTTTTTTGATTTGTAACCCTTTATGTACATAGCATATCTACAACATGTGAGGGGAGATATTTGAACCTGGAACATCTCAATTTTGACTAGAGAGTTTTAACCACCCACTTGCTCTCCAACTCCTCTACATGAGCGGATTTTATTCAAATATTCACTACCCCTATCTGAGCAAATATTTCTTATTGATTGTCCAGTTAATATTTCTACAAGTTGTTTGAAATGCTTACAATATATAAAGGCTTCAAATTTAAGTTTTAAGAAGTAAACCCATATTTTTTATAATTAATTTCCTTCATTGTTGAAATCCTTTTAACTCCAAAATTAATATATTTATTCTTCAAACAATTTTCTTCTCTCAAATAATTATTTTTCTTCAATCTTTTAATCTTTAACAATTGTTTAACAATTCTCTTCAATACTTTTCTAACAATATTTTCAAATAATATACTTTCCTTCAATACTTCCAATTATGTAAATAATATATTTTTCCTTCAAATATATTTATAGTTTTCTTAAAAAAATAAATCAACTTTCAACATAAATATTTCTCTTTTTCAAATATTTCTTTTCTAACTCAATCTACAACTATGACTTTCTCCAAATAAATAATTTTTTTTTCTTTGTCCTTCTCTCTTTAATAATTATGCTTCCCTTATTCTGCTTGTTTTAATTCCCTTCTATTTTTGTTTCAAATAATATCACTTTCAAGGTATCTTTCTAATAAATTTACTATCACTCTCCAATCATTCTCATAATATTCCCTTCACTTGTAAAATTAAATATTTAATCTTTCCTTTTTTTAATAAAATAAATTTGTTGATTTCTTTTGATTAAATATTTACTACCATTCAAAAGATCCCTAGAGAATTAAAATATAACTTATGCAATTAAGTTGGTGCTCCCCTCAATTTTTTTGAATTTTGGGTGTCTCTGTCCTAGACGTTTCATTCTCATCTATGTCTTCCAACTGGATTTCTAGTACTAATATATAGTGTTTCATTTATAAAATACTCCTCATTCAATGCTTTTTCAATGTAAACAACCTAACAAAGTAGCGTTTACTTCTTTTGTAGATTTTCTTCTATATCCTTTGGTCTTCAACATGTTCACTTCTTCTTTCTTTCTAGGTAATTCAATTCATTTCATAGACACTCAAATAATGAATGGATATGTTCTTCTTGTCCCTCTCACCTCAACATTCCTTTTCTCACAATTGTAGCTCTACCTCAACCATTCTGAGTGCTTTATTAGTGTGGAATCAATTCCTTCTTCTTTGTGTTACAAACTTTCTATAATGTTATGGCCTGCATGTTATAATATGTAAGATTCCTTTTGCTCTTTTATGCATTCTCAACTCTCAAATATTCTCCAAATACCTTGGTGTCAAATGCATTTGCTTCTTCTCTCTTTCAATAGGTAATTCAACTATGCCTTGTTTCTTCTCAATGTAAATATCTCACAATATGATCTCCTTCAACTTAAAATTCTTTCAAATGTGGCTCTGACACCACTATTAACAATTCAACTATATTTTCTATAAAATAGATATACAATATTTACAAAAATACATGCCTTTAGTATCACTCTTATTAAATACTATTATAAATATTTTAATATCTTACTACTACCCATTACATTACTTTATCTTCAATATACACGAACCTAAAACACTTCACATTCACAACCATTCCTTTCTACTTACATAGCAGAAAGCTAATATTAGCACGAGGAGCGGCTGCCAACATGGAAGACACCTCAACTGTTCAAATGCGTACAATATACCGAGATTGCACTAAAACATATATACAAAACTCTGCCTCTAAAATTGGGTTCCTTCAAAGGTCTGGTCAAATTGCCAGTTAGAAGGAGCCACATTATATGAAACTACCGTCCTCCCATCGCTGGTGGTCACCTTGAACGACAGACTCTGCCCGTTGAGGTATGAATTGCTCTGCCAATTCTGTCCCCAGTTTCTTGACATCGCCTGCCACCCAGTCTTGGAACCCTTGATCGACACTGCCTTAACATCCCCTGCTCCTCCCACGTTGCTTATCAGCACCAAATTGAAGTAGGAATGTCGTTTATGGTGAACCTGATTCGTCCCTTCCTTACACATGGAACCCTGCAATACGTTACGGCATTCTTCCATTTCATTTTAACATTTAAATGGAGATTAGAGCTAATGACTTTAAACTGTGAATGTGGTTACTTACCTTCTGAAGAGGATGGGGACAATGCCGCTTCTATACTTGGCGATCTGTTCATAGGCAGGCTGAGCCATATCGAAGTGCTGAAGTGGGGAGTTACACCATCCGCCGTTGTCGTTGGGAACTGCAGTGTTTGGTGGGCAAAAGTTTGTGGCGGTGACGGTTACTGTCCCCGGCAAGCACCACTGCGGATCCTTATTGCACTTTATTTCATAGAAGGCTCCGCACGCGAACCCATTCTTGAAAAGCGCCGTACTCAGGGCAGCAGTGTCGGTTCCATATCCTTGGCTATATAGATTACCGTATCCGCATGCCCCTCCTGATAGAAAAGAAAGAAATCAGAATGAAAATTTTATTTGTTTGAAAACTAGGAACTAACTATATCTAGTTATAACTAGCTCTCTCTGTGAGAACTGCTGGTGAATTATTTTTATTTCTATTTTTTTCTCACCCATGGTGAATTTATTGTCTTTCTTTTTGTAAGACAAGTACTTTACATTCGCCAGACGTACCTCGCACTGGTAACAATTTTTTTTCCTAATTTTGTTATTCAGTTTAAATTAAGAGAAGGTTTTGTTATGTTTTTAGTAGTGTTACTTTATTTCAATTTAAATAAACAATCAAAAACATAAATTTAATATAAATTATTGATATATTTTATATTTAAAATTAATAAAATATTAATTTTTTTATTTTAAATTATTGTTTTTATATAATTGGTTTAAAAGATTTAAACTTAATTAAATAATTTAAATAATTCCTCGCAGACTTCGTTTAAAGAAGTTTCTATAATAAATGTAACCCTGCATGGGGTTTCTAAAACTGTGTAACGGTTTATTAAGATTGTTTAACCACAATTAATTAATTAATTAATTAATAAATAAATAAATAAATAACGGACAATATCTATATAACGGATGAAGCATAAACTTTGTAGATTGTTTTCAACACAAAGACTTCAGTTGATTAAACTGCATGCTTTAGTTTAACTTTGTTGGTGCCACGAATAACAAAGAATGTTACGCAGAAGATATTCAATTTATAAGGAATACAAGTTTAGGGAAATGGAATAAGAGTTATAGTGGTTATAATGAAAACTAAATAATTATAATTTAATAAAAAATATTGTTAAATTTTATATTTTTATTTTTATTATAATAAATATATATATTTTAAATTTATTTTTACATTATTTAATTTAAAAACATTAACTAATGAGAACAAACTGGAATAAGGATCAACATTTGATAGTCGTTGGCTTCATTCTAAGGTGACATATATCTTGTAACCAAATAATTTTGAACACTAATTTGTGTATATTTATTTCATGTTAATTTATTTATATAATTAAATATTTTAAATAAATAAATAAATTGATGCATCCATAAAAAGTCATATACTTTCGTGATAAATAGATTTTTTTTACTGCTAGTTAAATTCAAATTCAAGAAACTTATAATATTATATATTTTATTAAATGATGGTTTTGTTATAAATGTTAGTATAATATATATGTAATGTATATTTGATTAAAATAAAAAGTTAAAATAGTTTTTAAACATTTTTTTGAATTTAAAAACTTTTACGGGATTACTTTGGTTTGAGAAAGGTTTTACACTGTCAAAATTACTTGGGAGTTGTGCCTAGCTTTGACTGCACCAACATTATCAATTGGATTTTGGATAGGAGCCTTGACCACACTAACATTATCAATTGGATTTTGGATAGGTGCCCTGATCACACCAACATTATCAATTGGATTTTGGATACCCAACTTGCATTTGATAGGGTTGAGATTTGAACTAGGAACTTCTCTTGCAGGATTACCCTACCCTCTTCAACTCACCTACAACACGTGAGCAAATAGTTTTTAACATTTAGAAGATTATTAGTTATAATTTTTTTTAAAGATGATGTTGTTTTAATATGATGTATAATCTACCCAATCTAAAAAGGCCACAAAACACGAAACTAATCTCCTTTCTGGAAAATGAGCTCTGGCGATTTTTTTTCTCTGAACTAGGGTTTCTGGATTTTCGAAAATCTCTGGCTTCTGCTGGCTTGCAGAAGTGTCTTTGGGGTACAGTGGATCTGAAGGTTCGATCGGTGCCCCAGGAGGGTCCAATGGGGACTTCTCCGGCTCCTTTTCCAGGAAGTACCAACTCTTACGCTGATTTGTTTAAAGAAGATTCTCCTCCGAAGAATGCCGAAGCCCAAAATATGGCATATAAAAAGCTCTTCACGACTACTGGGAATAGGTCTTCAGCATGTCGTGTGAATGGTTGTTTGCCGCAGGCCGAATCTAGGCCAAAAATCGTCATTGAGCCCAGCATGGTTGAAGAGTCAGTCCTCTATAGAGCTAACCATGATTTAATCTGCAAGTTCATGGGTATTCGCCCTTACCTGAGCTTTCTGAATTCTTGGCTCCGCCAAAACTGGGATCCCCACGGTGAGTATTAATTGTGGTTTATTAGTAATGGTTATTTTATTGTTAGCTTCTCGGCTCTGGCCGATAGAAATAAGGCTTTCGAGTCGGAGAAGAAAAACCATGGCCTGACAGGGCTATTTTTTCAACCATGGAGGGTAGGATTCGATCCTCGTGTTGAACCTACTACTATCCCAGTGTGGATTCGACTATATGCTCTTCCAATGGAATTCTGGGGTGAGCAGTTATTGGCAATGATTGGCAATTCGATTGGTAGACATCTAGGTGTTGTCAGAGACACTATTGAAGGGAGCATGGCGGTGTATGCTCGAATATGTGTGGAGATGGATCTCACCAGCCTTTGCCGACGGAGTTGGAAATTGAATTGGCAGGTCTTTCCTGGATTCAACAGCTGGACTATGAGGCCCTACCCTTTAGATGTAGGGTTTGCCACAAGCATGGACATTTGGCCCGTTTTTGTCCTATTAATATGAATGCCAATATGGAGGCCCCTTCAAGAATGCCAAACCTGCCTAAAGAGGATAAGGCTACACCTAATAAAGATCCTATTAGCACCGATCAGGGCCAGGAAGCTCAGAGAGAGGGTTTTGAACAGCCCAGAAGAAAAATACGGACAAAGAAAAAGGAGGGAAAGGAGCAATCTCATCTCAGGCCTGCCAATAGGTATGAGATTTTTAAGTCATTGGTTGATGAAGAGGATCAATCTATGGAGGGCTTGGAGGGTTTCAAGGAAACTTCTATTGTTCCCGGGCAACTCCCCCTCTCATCTTCTCCCGTCATACAGTAGGTAGTTGATCCCTCTGAGGTATCACAGCCAGTGTGTTCTGGTGCCTTAGTAGTCCATAACTAGAAGCAGACAGTATCTCAGGATGTTCGCATGGGGATAGCAGAGAAGAACAGGGAAAGGTCATCTTTGGGGATAACCCAGGTAGAAAAAAGATAAAAAAATAGCAATTCTCAGGGAGCAGGTAGAAGATCCAATAAGGAGTTGCTAGCAGCCCAGGGAGACAAATTGATCATGGGAGGATCGGTGAGGACAATTGACTCTTATTGCTCCCAGGGTAACCCATGATTATACAATCTTGGAATGTGAGGGGTTTAAACAACAGAACCCATCAATCTGCTGTTCAAAGATTATTAGAGAATAGCAATACTGATTTTTTGCTTTTACAAGAGACTAAGATGTCTTTGGATATTATGTCTAAAACAATCAACAAAATTTGGAGGGGTGCTAGTCATATGGATGTGGCTGCCCAAGGTGCCTCAGGGGGGATTGTTACTCTGTGGAACTCTCTGGAATGGTTTGTAATAGAACACCTTGCCTGGAGGGGTGTTCTCACTTCTATTTTTAGGAATAATGTCTCTGCGAAATTCGTTCTAATCACTAACTTTTATGGATCTCAAAACCTAGAGGGTCAGAGGCGGCAGTGGAAGGCTGTGCATGACATGCAAGCATCAAGGGAAGATCTAGACTGGATTATAGCAGGGTACTTTAACGCTAAATTATCTTCTAGAGACCAGGAAGGGGGAACACCTCTTTTGGATCCAGGGGACCGTTTCATGATTGCTCAAGTCCAGGATTTGCACTTAGTGGACATTAAATGTCCTGGCTATAACTTCACTTGGACTAATAAAATGCGGGAGCCACATAGTAGGAAGGTGAAGCCAGATCGCTTTATGCTTTCAGAGGAGGCGTTTGTAAAATGGAATATCAATTTTCAAATTTTGGTAGGCCCTGTTTCTGATCACTGTCCTATTCTGTTGGAAGGCGAGACTAGGATGGGGCACCATCACAAACCTTTCAGATTTGAGAATTTATGGCTTCAAAATAAGAACTTCAGGAGAAAATCCCATAGTGGTGGGAAGAAGGGCACCCAGATTATGGGAGAGCAATGTTCGGAATCCACAAACAACTTCAATATGTCAAAACTCAGTTGAAGTATTGGAGGCGTTCTAATAAAACTGACTTCCAGGCCCAAAGAGCTCCATTGGTGGCCCACTGGGATGAGGTCCAAAAATAGTTCAGAGAAGGAATAATAACTGACCAGCTCAAAGTTGATGATGATGCCTTGCGTACAGCGGTTGAGGACATTGACAACCAGGAGGAGATCTATTGGAAGCAGAGAGCAAGAACCTCTTGGTTATTAGAAGGGGATAGAAATACAAAATTATTTTATCGGACTTCTTGTGCTCGAAGAAAGATGAATAAGATGGAGGTCCTTCAAGATGAGAACGGTCATTCCTTTGATACTCTTCCAGGTATACATTCCCATGCTATGGATTATTTTTCTAAGATTTTTAAGGAAAGTGTGGTTCAAGATGTAGAGGCCCAAAATGAAGTTATTTCTGTCATACCTGCTATTATTTCGGAGGATGAAAATCATGTCCTTCTCAAACCCATTGATAGGGATGAATTGAAAATCGTGGTCTTTGGAATGAGCACTCGGTAAAACTCCCGGTCCAGATGGCTTCCCAATTGAGTTCTTTTAGGCTTTCTGGGACTGCTTAGAGGAAGATGTAAGGGCTATTGTTGAAGAGTCCAGAGAAAATAAGAGAATGCTTAAAGCTATAAACCACACATTCATTACCTTGATTCCAAAATGGGAGGAGGGGGTTCATATTTCAGATTATAGGCCTATTGCCTTATGTAATGTGTTGTAAAAAATAATCACAAAGGTAATGGCTGAGCGCCTAAAACCTCTTCTTCACAACATTATCTCCTCTAAGCAAGGGGGCTTTGTTGAGGGATGATAGATTTTGGATGGGGTGGTTGTGGCACAGGAAGCAATCCATTCAATGCACACTTCTAGTAATAAAGGGATGTTCATTAAATTGGACATGTCAAAGGCTTATGACAGGGTTGAATGGAGTCTCCTGGCTAAAATGATGGCAGCCTTCGGCTTCTCTTAGGGCTGGATTGAGTGGATCATGAGCTGTGTCTCTTCCTCGACTTACTCTGTGCTTATCAAGGGCCTTCCTTCGCAACCTTTTGGAGCTTCTCGGGGTCTACGCCAGGGGGATCCCTATTCCCCTTATCTTTTTCTCATTCTGGCTGAAGGTCTTGGCAGAATTTTCTTGAGGAGAAGACAACAAGGCATATTATTGGGTATTAGGGTGGGGGATGAAGTTTTATCGCACCTACAGTTTGTGGATGACACTGGTTTGATGGGAGTGGCCAGCATCAGGGAAGCAAGAACGCTTAGGGATACTTTTAATGTCTATCTCAGGGCTACTCAATAGGTCATTAATGACAAGAAATCCAAAGTGGTCTTTTTTAATCTGGAGCAAAGGATTTAGAACAGAATTTTAGAAATCTTGGGATTCACTAGGACTTCTCTCCCTGTGGTTTACTTGGGGATCCCCTTGCACTTCAAGAAGCTAAAATTAGACACTTGGAGGAATTTGCTGGAGTGTATCAAGGATAGAATTAATCACTGGTCTCACAAGTGGTTAAGTTATGGTGGCAGATTAACGTTCTTACAGTCAGTCATTCAAGCCATGCCAATCTACAAATTTTCTATCCTGGCTGCCCCACTTACAATATGGAAAGAGTTGGAAAGGATGGCTAGGAAGTTTTTGTGGGAAGGAGCTAAGGGAGAGAGAAAGTGGGCCTTAGTGGGCTGGGATAAAGTCACCCAGCCCAAGGTAAAATGTGGGTTGGGACTGAGAGGATCCAAGTTAAATAATCAAGCCTTGGCTAGAAAGTTGTACTGGAGGTGGATTTCCCAACCAACTTCCTTATTCAGTAGAATCCTAACTAGTAAATATTTGGGTCAAGTTAACCCCAATGAGGTGGGTCGTTTCCCTCTGGATGGTACTGGATCCTTAGTGTGGGAGGCTCTCGAGCTAGGATCTCAGGTTATTAAAGACCAATTGTTTTGGAAAGTGGGGAGAGGGGAGAAGGCTCATTTTTGGACCGATTCATGGGATCAGTACCCACCCATCATTGTTGAATTCCCCGAGTTAATTCCAATAAAATCTGCCATAGAAACCAAGGTTTGGGTCCAAATTGAAAGTTATTTCAACACTACTCAGCTAGGAGAGTATAAGTTTAAGAAGTTTAAGAGGTTGGAGGAGTGGCCAATTCCAATCCCCCCGGAGTTGGCACCCATCTTGACCAAAATCTTGATAGAAAGGTTTCTCACAGGGAGAGACGAGGAGGATGAATTAGCTTGGGGCTATGGGAGCCTTGGTGTTTATACAGTGAAGGATGGATATGACAAGATCTTCCCAGAGCCTCCCCCCCATTATTATCCGATTGAGGATTGGAGAAAGATTTGGCACTCCAAGGGCTGGCCGAAAGTAAACTTTTTTGCCTGGCAGTTTATGCACAATGGTATTCTCACTTTTGACAATCTTAGATGTAGAGGAATCATCGGCCCTTCTCAATGTGTTTTATGCCACAAGAATGAGGAAAAAACTGATCACCTGATGTTTGAGTGCCCTTTCACATGTCAGATTTGGAAGCGATGGTTCTCTCACTATAAAATCCAGGTTAATGGTGACATGAATCGGACTAATATTTGGGAAATATGGAAGCGGGGTAGATTTAAATCCAAAGCTCTTCAAATTGGGTGGGATCTTGGCTTATACTTCATTTGGTGGCAAGTGTGGTTGGAGAGAAATGCTAGAATTTTTAGAGAAACCTTTTCATCGCTAGATGGAGTTTGGCAGGTCATCTGGAGCAAAGTCATAGAAAATATTGCCGTCTACGCTAAAGAGGAAACTCAGGTTGGTCCTGGGCCAATGGAAGAAGGAGTTGAAAAGCAAGAGGGACAGGATAGAGCCAGTTGGAAACCACCCCCAAAATGCTAGATTAAAATCAATACTGATGGTGCTGCAAAGGGCAATCCGGGTAGTGCCAGAATTGGCGTGGTCTGCCGAAATCATGAGAGATCAATGATCTATTGGGAACTGCAGGGCTTGGGTAGAGCCACAGATAATGAAGTAGAAGCCATTGCTATCAAATTTGCTTCTATTTGGGCAAGTTACTCAGGGCCACAGGAGGATAATTCTTGAATCTGATTCTCAAATTCTGGTTGGAGCTCTAGACTGCATGAGGAACTTTGCATTGAAAGCTTGGAGGTTGAGGATTCTGGTCTCTCAAATCAAGTAATTATGGAGGGAATTAGATGATGTGATTCCAGTTTATGTGAGCAGAGATTTAAACAAAGCGACCGATTTCTTGGCTAAGATGGGTGCTGAGAAAGAGGTAGGGGTGCAGCTGCACAGTGACATGCCTATTGAAGATGAGGTGATTAGGCAGGGCCTTGAAAGATCCTTGAGCCAATGATCAAAGAAAAAGCTAAGGGTGGTTTTTGTCATGATTTCATGACCTGTTGCACCATCGTGGCCATTGGAGGTAAGCTGTCGCGATATCGCGACATGTTGCACCATCGCGGCCGCTGGAGGAAAGCTGTCGCGATATCGCGACATGTTGCACCGTCACGGCCACTGGAGGAAAGTTGTCGCGATATCACAACATGTTGCGCCATCGCGGTCGTTGGAGGAAAGTTGTTGTGATATTGCGACATGTTGCACCGTCGCGGTCACTGGAGGAAAGTTGTCACAATTTTGTGACATTTTGCATCGTCGCGGCTGCTGGAGGAAAGTTGTCACAATATCACGACATGTTGCACCATCGCGGCCGTTGTGGGAAATTTGTCACGATATCGCGACATGTTGCGCCGTCACGGCCGCTGGAGGAAAGTTGTCGCGATATTGTGACATGTTGCGCCGTCGTGGCTGCTGGAGAAAAGTTGTCATGATATCGCGACATGTTACGCCGTCACAGCTGCTGTGGGAAAGTTGTCACAATATCGCGACATGTTGCACCGTCGCGGCCAAGGGAGGAAAGTTGTCGCGATATCGTGACATGTTGCACCGTGTTTCCTTGTTGTCCATGAAGGAGGGGTTCCAATGGCATTTTCTAAGCAATTAGTTGGAGGTTTTAAGGTCTTTTGCTCAAATAATGTGGGTTGTGGTCCGGTGAGCCTTGCTCTCTATAGTGTTGTTTGGTTGTTGCTAGAAACCACATGCTTCCATGATGACCATAGAGGAAGGGTTTTAGTGATGTCTTCCTGGTTAGGCTACTCAAAAGATATTTTTCTCATCTAACTTAGGACGTATTCCGATGGACCCCGTTCTCTTTAGTGTTTTTTTGGTCTTTAAGGAAAGATCATTCACTTCCACAATGGCCATAGGGATGGTTTTGGTGAAGGCTTCCTAGTTTAGTAGCTTTGGTGAGGGTTGGGAGGCCTCTTTTTTGGTTTGAAGCAGGAGATAGTTTGATGCGCCTAGTTCTCTATGGGTTTGTTTGGTCTTTGAGGAGAGACCATGTGCGTGCATGATGGCTATGGAGTAAGGGTTCTGAAGATAGTTTCTTGGTTAGGTTTCTCTTAGGTTGTTAAAGGGGTCATGGTGGTCTACGTATTTTTTTGGATTGTGCTCTGTGTTTAGTTCGAAAGGGTTTTTTTGCTGGGCTACCTAGTTTGGTTGATTATATTTTATTTTCATGTTTACAAGGAAGTTATATTGGCATTGGGAGACCTTCCCATGATGTTTCTCCATTTCTCAGGTTGATATTTTTTCTCGATATGTTTCTTGAGCTCGACTGTACTCCAAGCGGACCTCTTTCGAGTCAACATATTTTCTTGGCTTCTTGGGAGCAGATGGCCTCATGGTCAGGTAGTTTTTTATTGTTTTGTTGGTCCTCCTTGATCTAGAAGTTTCTCTTGGGTAGAAAAATTTGTTTCAAATTTGATTTCGTGAGCAGGATCCTCTATTTTATGCTTTAAAATAAAGAATTTTAATTTTGTGTGTGGGTCCCTTTTGAATAGGTGTATCTCTTCTCCCGAGATGCTTCCTATTTGGTTCTGAGCGGGTTTGAATTATCTTTATTTTTCATCTGTAATTGGTTCTTTGGATATTGTTTCTCTATTTTTTACCTGTCATTTGTTTATGTCCAGGAAACAGTCTCTTTTGTTGTGTATTTATTGTATAGATTAAAGAATCCTCTTAAAATCCCTTATTCCAGATTATGAACATTTGTAAATTAAAAAATAGAGACAATACTTTATAGTATGTTCGATAAGGTAGAACAAGCAATTATCTAATCAAAATGAAATATCCCCATCTTTCAGTAGACATTAAATTCTAAAGGGCTATTTATACAATAAAGAGATTCATGTCAAGTTTTCAAATCCTTTAATATTTTTTTTTGGTACTATTAAAAGAAGAGGATTTTAACGGGATCCCACAACCACTACAAGGAAAACCAAAAGGGTGAAAACCCAAACACAAACTAGAAGAAACTAGAGGTAAACCAGAACAAAGGCGGAAGCCAGACCAGAAGGCATCAAAGAAAGGAGAACTGAGAAGGTTCTACCCTAACTTATGAACACCTTGAGTTACATTAGCCGCCAGACTAGAAACATTCTCCGTTAAATCAAGGGTAAGTTTCAACGTGCTCCAAATTTTATGCTGGTTGATATCAATAAGCAATAAATCTCGGAGAACCACATCTTTAGAAATTTTTGACTCTCTCGGAGAAAGGATTTCCTCCACTGATTTTTCTCGAGGAAAATCCCTTGGGAGAATATCTAGATCAGAAGAAGCCATCATAAAGGGAGAATCACCCTCCACCAACTTGCTCTGAAGCCGCTTAGACATATGACGTTCCTCAGCAGCAGCACCAACCGGCTTCGGATCAGAACCACCAATACTGACCATGCTATCCTTAGGGGCCAAATCTAAATTAGCAATGAGATCCGACGGAAGAACCTCAATCGCATTTGGGTCACCTCCCCAACCTCCCTTGGAAAAGATTTATTTAGATCTTTTTAGAAATCTTCTCTGGGCCAACACCAAAAGTGAAAGAGAGAGTATCCACACTCTCGTCATAGTTTGAACTAGAGGCAAACCGAGAGCCACCACCAATGGAAGGGGATTAAACACTCTGCTTAGTACCATGAACCAATTGGCCAAAAGGATCTGCAAGAGACTTTAATGCATCGTTAGCATCAAGGCCATTATCCAAAGCCACTTGTTTGAAAACCAACAATGCCAAGCCTAAGTGAATAGGGGCTTGGCCATGACCAACCTGGACATTAAGGAAAGACTTTTGCATAGAATGAAAAATGAATAAAGGAATACTCATGCAGGCTTTACGTCTAAGATGATTTAAGAACATTGCATGCAAAATCCTTATGATTTCATAAGAGGGATCCAGGGTAAAATAATCCATTATGACCTGAACCACACGGTTCCAAGGAGAGGGTAAAGCGGTAGCACTAAAACCATTCTGGATTCAAATTCTTTAATATTGAATAGTATATAAATATATTGAATTGGTTGAAAAATGAATGTTGCATCATTGCACTTCATTAGGTTTCCTCGGATGATTTGATAATAAATGAAATTAAAATCTATGGATTTTATAATCTAATCTTAGGACTTCTTCTTTTGTTTGATTTTGTAACTTATTTTTTTAAAATATAAACAAAGTTTTGATTGGATTTTCAACTAATTTATAATATATTTTTATATTAAATTTTATTAGTCACATCAAGTTATACAATATTTTTTGTGTCATCTTATTATTAGAAACTCAAAAACTTATTGATAATAAACAAGTTAGATACATCATTATTTTTTTTAATATTGAGTATTTTTTTTTTATATACATGGGATTTTTCCACCTAGCCTATCTAGGTGAGTAGTTAATATTGAGTATTAAATAGACAAATTAAAAAATTTTGTGATTTATTTTATTTTATTTTTGGGTTTTTGTGATAAACCTCTATGACTGATGCATAGAGCTAAGAATTCCCCTCCTAGCCATGACCTCTCATAAGGTCCAAATTTATTCTTATCAATAGGGCGGAGAACTATACTTATTAATATGGGATTAACATATAACCTCACACACACCACATGATTTGAACCTTGGATATTTCAAAGAAGAGCCAAACACCAAACCATTACACTATCCCTAGGTCCAAAGCTTTGAGATTATTACTTTATAAAAAATAATATTTTTATATTAATATTTTTTTAATTTGGTTAGTGTGAGAAACCCCTATGACCAATGCATAGGGTTGGGCAGGTTCCCTCAACCATGATCCCTTCTAAAGTCAAGAGTTATGCTTATCAATAGGAAATTTACCACACAACCACCTCATCACACTTGCCCATGCCGCGGTTTGAACCTTGGACCTCCTGAAGAAGAGCTAAAGCCCGAACCATTGCACTTATATTAATATTAATTTATTTTTTATTGAAAGTGACTTGATCTTATTAAAAAAACATGGTACATAATTCACATGGGTGGTACATAAGCACACCTCAAAAGCCTATGCAAAACATCAACCTAGGGTTAAAAAGGACTTGGAAAAACTATAAAATAATTAACATATCAACAAAAAAGAAAGGACAGAAGACCTGTCACCATATTGAACTAAAATAATATAGTTTTATCTAATTTATGAAAATATTATTAAGTTATTTTCATTAAAATAAATTATATATAATATTTATTATGAGGTTAATTAAATTAAATTAGATTTTTTTGTTTGCTAAATATACTTAAAATTTTTCTTTCTTCCTCGTATTTTTCATCCTCCTTAAACTTCTCTATTTTTCCAATTTATTGTTTCATATCATTTTTAATACCACGATAGATAAATAAATAAATAAATAAATATCTTATTCAACCAGTTGTGAAGTCTAATATTTGGATTTTGCTAATTCAAAAATCAATATTAATATTGGCTAAATTATCTTATGTCAACATTTCTAAGATGTTTCTATTCCCACATCTATTTTTTTGGGAGAGCACTAAAAATATTTTATGAACTTTCCTTAGTTTAAATATGTTTCCATTTTTTTAATGGTAAATTTGGTCCTCCTAAGAAGTACAATAGTCTTTGCATAGTTGTTTGTTGAAGTTCCATATCATTTTGCATAAGTGAGGAGAATTTTGCCTTCATAATTTTTAAAATGAACCTTATGTGTTGAATTTTTCTACATATAATTTGGAAGCATCATCAAATATAATTTTGATTAATCTAACTTCTAACAATTAATAATAGAAGGATTTATCCAAAAAGTGCCGAAAACAAAATGGTATAAAAATGGTAAATTCTTATTTTTGCTTCTTATGGAAAAGATGCTTATGAATCTTTGAGAGGAAAATCATCCTAAATATTGAAATAAGGTTATGATACTACTCCATACCCACTTTGATACCATGTTGAAATTCACACATAATTCTAGAAACAAACATAAACAATTTTTCTACTCAAATCTTACAAAGAAATATTCTGATGATGCAGGATCTGGGTTTAGTGGAGAATGACCCTCGTCCTTTTGTATCAGTCAGGAGGAGAAGCCTTAATCAAAAAGTTCAGAGAGATGGCAGATGACATCCTCCACCTCAGGGGGTGTTTAGGATTAATACTGATGGCTCTTCTAGAGGAAATTATGGGCATACATATATTGGTGGTGTTGGGAGAGATAGCATTGTTTCTTTTCATTGTTTCCTATTATAAGGGAAAGGAGACTAATAATTATATGGAGGCCTTTGCTATTTATTTTTATTTGAAAAAAGGTTATGCTCTGGGATGGTGGTGTTAGAATAAGTGAATATTCTCTTAAGTTCCACTAGGATACACACTTGAGTTTCCACTCCTCCATGTGTCAGGAGAACTCTCGGTGGTGTCTTCATCAGGTCCGATGAGTTGTTGTAATCCAACGACTCTCAATGATCAACTTTGCTATTTATACAAAGTTGATCCTTGAAATAAATCAATCAGTTCCACTCTTCTCTTCATATTTTGTGTAATGCTTTGCATATCTATTATTGTGAAATTCTAACATGGTACCAGAGCAGGATAGATTTTGCTAGCATTCTCTCTTGGAGGTTCTAGGAGCTGGTTCTTTTATCTTTTTGTTGGTCCTTTTTTTTACAAGCCTTCATAAGATTATATATAGTTTTTTTCAGCTATATTTTTTTCAAAATTATATGTATGTGGGCTTTTTTTGATATTATTTACCTCCTTCTCATTTAAATAAGGGAAGACTCTTTGTCTTCTGAGTAATTTTTTCAGATATATTGCTCTTTCTCTTTTCATAGATCTGTTCTAAAATACATAAGATATAATTCCTTTTCTATGTATTTTTTAGAAATTCTATGATACTCATACATTAATTTTCCATTGTTTACCTTAGCAAAAGAACTTATTTTTCACATATATCGTGATATACAGGTTAACTCCTTTTCAAGTTTTTTTTGTAGGCAATATTCAGCCTCTTCTCTAGCTGTCTAAGAGTGTTCTCAGAGAAGGTGCCTTCTTTCGTTACCTCGGCACCCAAATTTGGGTGCCATAAGGCAGCACGTGGCGCCTCTCGCCACTCTCTCTTTTGGCGGAGTCCCTCTTCGAATGTTGGGGCTAATAAATTTTTTGTCTCCCTTCGTCCGATTACGTTTTCTTTCGGTGCCCACCTCTCTTCCGCCAAACTCTCTTTTGGCGGTCTCCCTCTTCGAACGTTGGAGCTAACAATTTTTTTTGTCTCCCTTCGTCCGATTTCTTTCAGTTGCCTTTATTTCTTTAAATAAGGACTGTTTAGAATATTTTGATTATATTTTGGCACCCCTATTTTGAATCAGATTTTATCGGAGTCAAAATCCTTAAACGACGCCAAGCATATCTAATCCATTTGGCGTTCGACAAATGGCTATAGTTGGGTCCCTTTAAAAGATCGTCCGATCAAGCTTGTTTCTCATCGCTTCTTCCTTTCGAATGTTACAGTGGTTTCCTCAGGCAATATTTTTTTCAAATAGCATTGTTCTCTGTCCTCTCCATTTTTTATACAGGTTTTTTGACAGACACTTGCTTTGTCAGAGGCTCCCATTAAAAGGTGAACGAGGCATCTTAAAAGGACTTCACAACCCTTTATTCTGGGCTCTCTAACCTTATTTTGCAGGGAAATTGATTGAGGGGCGTGATTCATCTTCAAAGAGCGCGTACCGATTCTAATCAATTTTTTTGCAGGCACCTCAGGCTCCAAATTTTTCACAGAGATTATTTTCTTAAAATAACTAACATTTTTTGTAGGCTTCTCTGACTCTATGGCTTAAGTCTTCTGAGTAAACTTAGGTTATTTCCTTTTATAAATTTATTTTGGTTCCTTTAATCTGTCTACGCAGATTGCATACTCCAAATCATAAAAGGAAGAAGACTTGGACACTCGTCATCTTAAAAGCCTCATTTCTGCTTTGGTGAAGACATCAACAGAGCGCCGCATCTTCGAGGAGGAGGATATTTTTTAATTTTGGTTGCAGGCTTCACCTTTACTCTGAAGCAACCATCTCAATAGTCTCCACCCTCTGTTGTGAAATCGTTGTTTCATCAGGCGTCTTCATATTTCAGAACGCCCTCTCTCTCAGGGACGTAACAACTTTATAATTTTTTATATCCATAAAAATCTTGTTGTATTAGTTTTTTCGATCCTCCCATTTCGAAGGTCATTTGTTTTACCTCCTTTTCGCAAAGCCTTATTTTACAAGGCTCTCATCGAATAGTGAGTCAATATTGTAACCTTTTAATAAAAAAAATTATTTGGGGGGGGTTAGTGCATTTATTTGCACATTTTGTGTTCCTTAAGGGGGGGTTGCATCATTTTTTGTCTATCTTCCTCTATAGTTCTTTCTATCACTTTTTTAAGAAGCTTTTCTAGGTGTTATTGTTGAAATATTAGTAACTATATTTCATATGGAATACACTCTCTAATTGCAAAAACTTAAAACTCCTTTTATGTTTATTTTTTAAATATTAAATTTAAAGGAGAGCTATATAAACTATAAGTGTTATAGTTGGAATTTTAAATTTCAAAGAAGATTCCATATTATTTGCTTCTTCAAATTCATATTTGTTAATTTTATTCTTAAATCTTAACAAATATATTTTTTTTAAATTGTGTTTTTTGTTCTTAATATTTAATAAATATTAAAGAAGAAAAAACCTTTAAATAAAAAATATAATAATAAGTTTTTTCCTCAAAATATATTTGCCTACGTTCCATGTATCATTACCGCTAAAAACTTATAGTTTCCCTCACGTAAGGGCAGGTTTTTAGAGGCAATTGGTATAAAGGCCTGGCATATATTTTTCAATCAACCAATTTTTATATTCGATATCTCTCTCACTTATAGTTTCCCTCTAGTAAGGGCAAGTATTGAGAATATCCAAATTAAAAATTTGGTTGATATCCTTGCATTTCAAGCCTACAACCCTTGAAATTCTTCTCTATACTTACAGTTTCCCTCAAGTAAGGGCGGGTATTGAGAGGAACTAAGAGGATTTGGCATCTCATAAGCAAAAAATATTCAAACCTCAAATACTTATAGTTTCCCTCTTGTTAGGGTGGGTATCTTGAGTTTTATATATTGAACAACTTCATTTTTTCCCTAAAATCAATTCATTAATCCTAAAATTGAAGTTCTAAGGGGGGATATATTGGTTAAAACTTCAAATTTTCTCTTGTGTTAAAATGATGAATTCAATTGAACCTCTCACCCCTCATAACTTTCACACTTGGAAACCTAAAATTTTAAATCTTATCTCTCAAAAAGGTCTTACTCATTTACTAGAAGAAAAGCAACCAGAGTTTGAGAAAGAATATGAAATTTTTGTTCATAAAGGAAAGATGCACGAAACAATGGGTATTATTAGCTCTAATGTTCATGAAAGTTTGTGGTTTCACATTACAGATTGCAAAACTCCTCATGAAAGTTGGGAGAAACTAAAAACCTTGTTTGGGAAAGTAGATCAGATGAGATCAATGCAACTAGAAGCAGAACTAACATCTTTGTCTCCTGAAGATTTTAGTAGTATTGTTGACTTCCTTACTAAGTTCAAAGAAGTCCTCACTCAATACAAAGGTAGTGGGAAGACTAAGACTGAAGAAGAATGCATTTATCTAATCCTTTCTAAGCTAAATGGTGTTTTTCAAAATTTTGCTACCACCTTTATATCTACCAAAGATGCTCTTGGTGCAACCTTTAAAATACCTTCTTTAGAAGATTTTTGTGATAGATTAACTAGGGAAGAAACAAAACTTGCTAGATATGAAATCTCTTCTTCTTCCTCTTCCTCTAAAGCCTTAGTAGCCTCCACCTCTTCTAAAGAAAAATTCAAAAAGAAGGAAAAGACCCCCATAACCTGTACTCACTGCAAAAATAATGGTCACTCTGCAAACAAATGCTGGAAAATATTACAACTAGAGGCAGCTATAAAGGATCAAAATATAGACAATAAAAAGCAAATAGGAAAAGCCCTTAATGTTCAAGGAAAAACCTCCAATTCTTCCTCTAATTTTTGGGTCCTAGATTCTGGAGCTACTCATCACATGACTGCTTCGTGATAAGTCTTTTTCTTCTATCTCCTCTAGCTCTACTTGTAGCATAGAAGTGGGTGACTCTTCCTTTATCCCTGTCAAAGGAAAAGGGGGACATAACCATTGATGGTGGCTCTATAAATAATGTTCTCTATGTTCCAAACATTGCCACAAATCTCCTTTTTGTCTATCAAATTTGTACTTCTGGAAAGGGGAAAACTATTCTCTTCTCTCCAACAGGAGTTGAGATAAGAGACTTTCAAGATCCCCATTCTCTTATAGCCAAAGGAAATATTGATCATAACTCTCATCTATTTCACTTCAAAGGTTTCCAAAATCTAGAAGGAGCCTCCTATTTTGTGGCTCATGGAGATCTTGAAAGCCAAATTTGGCATGAAAGGTTTGGTCATCTTAGTTACAACTACCTAAAGGATTTGAGCACCCATGATATGGTAACAGGTTTACCCCAAGTCTCTTCTAGTGATGGATTTTGTCCTGGATGTGCTCTTGGAAAGCAACATCAAGATCCTTTCCACCCAAGTAGTTCTCTAAAAGCCTCATCCCCTCTAGATTTAATCCATAGTGACTTAATGACCTTTCCAGAACCTTATTTCAAAGGAGCAAAGTATGCTCTAACCTTTATTGATGATTTTTCTAGAAGATCCTGGGTCTACTTCTTGAAATATAAAAGTGATGTTCTATCCCACTTTAAAGTTTTTAAAGCCTTAGTTGAAAATCAGGCATCTTGCAAAATCAAGAAGATTCGCACAGATAATGGGGGGAATACTGCAGTAATGAGTTCTCCATGTTTCTTTCAAGTCATGGTATCATTCATCAACATTTTGTCTCCCATAATCCTCAAAAAAATGGTATTGCAGAAAGGAAAAACTGGACATTAAAAGAAATGGCAAATTGTATGCTCCATTCAAGAGATCTTCCAAAAGTTTTTTGGGCAGAAGCTATTAACTGTGCCAATTATATTCAAAATCGCACACCTCATAAAGCTCTTGACCATTTAACTCCTGAAGAAGCATGGTCTGGCTCAAAACCAGATGTTTCCTACTTCAATATTTTTGGGTGTACTGCTTGGGCTCACATCCCAAAGAAGAAAAGGAAGGCTCTTGATAAGAAAAGCAAAATAGCTCATCTTTATCGGTTATTGTGAAGAATTGAAAGCTTACAGGCTTCTTGATACCTCAACTCATGAGGTCTTATTTCATAGGAATGTCCAATTTGATGAAACATTCCCTCAAAAATATCCTCAAACACCCTCTTCCTCCATTGAGCCTTCTCCTATAGTAGAACCTCAATATTATGAAGAGCCAACTCTTGAAGTTAACTTGGTCATTGATAATCAAGATGAGGAACCTGTAACTCCAACTCAATGTCTTTCAACTCCTTCCACTCCTTCCTCTATGCCAAAATGGGCCCGCACCATTGTTAAAGAAGCTACTCCTTACATCCAAAATATTCCTTCAACAAGATCATCCAACCCCATAGGCATTGGTCTTGTATGTCAGTCTATTTCCTCTGATCCTCAATCCTTCAAAGAAGCCTCAGGTATTAAAGAATGGGATGATGCCATGGAAAATAAATTTTCTTCCTTAATAAAAAATAAAACTTGGGATTTAGTTCCCTTGCCTAAAGGAAGGAAATTAGTTCATTGTAAATGGATCTTCAAAACAAAATATGGGCCTAATGGAGAAATAGACAAACACAAAGCTTGTCTAGTAGCCAAAGGTTTTTCTCAAATTGAAGGCATTGATTATGCAGAAACCTTTGCTCTAGTTGCTAAGATGGATTCTGTTAGATTGGTTCTTGCTCTGGCTGCTTCCCATAAGTGGCTTGTCTATCAAATGGATGTAAAAAGTGCTTTCTTACATGGAGATTTAAAAGAAGAAATATTCATGGAACAACCTGCTGGTTTCACTCAAGACTCCTCTCTTGTTTGTAGGCTTAAAAAGTCTCTCTATGGCCTCAAACAAGCCCCTAGAGCTTGGTATGAAAATATGGACTCCTTCCTTCTTTCAACAGGTTTTTCTCATTGTGAGTCTGATAACATAGTTTACATTTGGAGAAATGAAGGCAATATCACCATTCTTGTTCTATATGTTGATGATCTTCTTCTAACTGGTAGTAACTTGACTCACATACAGACTATAAAAGACTCCCTCTCTAAAAAATTTGAAATGGCTGATCTAGGTAAAGCTCATTACTTCCTTGGGATCCAAATAAGTCAAATAGATGCAGGTATTTCTTTGTGTCAACAAAAGTACACTCTAGATCTTCTTCAAAGATTCAAAATGATAGATTGCAAACCTTCTCCTACCCCCTTTCAATATGGCATTAATCTTAGTACTTCTTGCTCATCCCCTCTATGTGATGCAACTCTATACCGTCAGCTTGTAGGGAGTCTACTATACCTTACTCATACTCACCCAGATATCTCATATGTTGTTGGCCTCATATCCAGATTCTCTCATCAACCTCACTTTAGTCATTGGCAAGCAAAAAAAGAATCCTCCGTTACTTGCAGGGCACTACACACTTTGGGCTCTTCTACAAGGGAAAATCCATGGATATCATTGGCTACATAGATTCATATTGGGCAGGTTCAGTAGAAGATAGATGTTCAACCTCAGGCTATGTCTTTTGCCTTGGTTCTTCACCAATAGCCTGGTTATGCAAGAAACAACAAGCAGTAGCCTTATCTTCTATAGAGGCAGAATACAGGGCAATAGTTTTGGCTAGTCAGGAAGCTCTTTGGCTTCATCAAATTCTGAGAGAATTTGGTTTCACCCATGAAAAGCCTATTACTCTTTGGTGTGACAATCAGAGCACAATTCATATTGCATGCAATCCAGTTGAGCATCAATGCACCAAGCACATTGAAATACACATGCACTTCATAAGGCAGCATATTCAGAGTGGGGACATATACTTGGAATATATTCCAACTGAGAAAAAAATTGCAGATATCTTCACCAAGTCATTTCCTTCTCCACGTTACCTTCAGTTGTGAGATAAGCTTGGAGTTATACAACTACATTGATTGGTTTTATGAGGATAATCTTCACCATACGAAGACAAGCCTCTCTTCTTCTCATAGTTGGTTTTTTCCCACATGGGTTTTTTCACCAACTATGTAATGTAAATGAGTACCTAATCAGGCCAAGTTGTCGGGACTCATCCTTTTTTGTAAAAGAGGACAATCTTCACCATATGAAGACAAGCCTCTCTTCTTCTAATAGTTGGTTTTTTCCCATAAGGGTTTTTTCACCAACTATATATTGTATATGAGTACCTAATCAGGCCAAGTTGTCGGGACTCATCTTTCTTTTTTGTATAAAGAGGACAATCTTCGCCATACGAAGACAAGCCTCTCTTCTTCTCATAGTTGGTTTTTCCCCACAGGGGTTTTTTCACCAACTATATAATGTAAATGAGTACCTAATCAGGCCAAGTTGTCGGGACTCATCTTTATTTTTTGTAAAAGAGGACAATCTTCGCCATACGAAGACAAGCCTCTCTTCTTCTCATAGTTGGTTTTTCCCACAGGGGTTTTTTCACCAACTAATTATTGTATTAAGAGGACAATCTTCGCCATACGAAGACAAGCCTCTTACTTCCTTTTGATTGATGGTTTTTCCCATTGGGTTTTTACCATCTCTTCAAAAGAAGTCATTGTACATGAGTACCTCATCAGGCCTTGTCGTCGGGACTCATTTGTATGATCTCCCCTAGTATCACTTAAGGGGGGTGTTAGAATAAGTGAATATTCTCTTAAGTTCCACTAGGATACACACTTGAGTTTCCACTCCTCCATGTGTCAGGAGAACTCTTAGTGGTGTCTTCATCAGGTCTGATGAGTTGTTGTAATCCAACGACTCTCAATGATCAACTTTGCTATTTATACAAAGTTGATCCTTGAAATAAATCAATCAGTTCCACTCTTCTCTTCATATTTTGTGTAATGCTTTGCATATCTATTATTGTGAAATTCTAACATGTGGAAGATAATATGTGAGTCAGAATCTCAAATTATTATTAATTTATTGAAGAATCATAATATTTCTAATGTTCATTGGCAACTGGCGGTAGTAGCTTGGCAGATATTTCAAATCTATCGGTATCTGGAGTTTATTTCTTTTGTTCATATTCCCAGGGAATGGAATGGTGTAGCTTATTTCTTGGTAAAATGGGCTTCTAAGTTTCAAAAATATTGGAATGTTAGGAATGGGATCAACTTCCATTGGACTATTCTCAGCATCTTTTTAATTTTCTTTTTGTGGATATGCCTAGTCGAGGTTGTTATTTTTTGGATATCTTTTGAGTGGGGGTTTATTTATTCAGGCCCTTATAAGGGTTATTTTTATGGGATTCTCTGCTTCTTGTAAAGCTTTTGATTCAATATATTTTTACCATTTACAAAAAAAATAATCTTACAAAGAAAGTTTAAAAGGACAAAAAGAAAGAAACATAAAAATCAATTGGTGCCTATAGGAATTATAAATAATAATTGTATTATTTTTGAATAATAATCACAAAGCTTTGTGCGAGTAGGAGGAAGCGTGAGTAGGAAATATGAAGTAGAAAGGAAAGTGTGGTCAAGGAACAAGTACCACTTCTTGTTCCATATCTTAGAATAAACTTTAAAGGACCATGTGAAGAAAATGTAGGTAACATGACAAGAAAGCCAATATTGAAATTCCTTACTAAAAGTAAGAATGGGTTAGTTGGAAATATGGATGCCCCAATAACTGGATGAGTGAATATATGGCAAATTCTATCCAAGTAGCAGATACTACACCAAAAGTGATTATCAAAGATGAGATGATTGATCATGATATAATGTTTTTTAAAACCAGAGGGTTAATATGTAAGTTTAATGGATACTAGTTAGGTTTTTACAAGATTCAAAATTGGATCAAGTGGAAGTGAGGATTGAATTCAAATCACTCCATGAGTTTTCTTCCAAAAGGTTTTTTTCTCATTATTTTCTCTAGTTAAAAAATAAGGGATAAAATAATGGATTGAGGCCCTTGGTTTAGGGGAAAATATGCATTATATTTAAGACCTTGAAGTGATATGGATTAGACTTTTTGGACTTCCTTATCAACTCATAAATAATTAGGTTTTGAATAATATTGGTAATACTCTATGTGAATTCATCCAAAAGAGAACACCTACTAAGGAGAGAAGGCATTTTATATACACTCAAATATGTGTTGTCATGGATATTTCAAATTCTTTATTGTAGTCTATTAGGATTAAATAAAAATTAAAAAAATGAGATAGATAAGAGGATTATGAAAAAAATACATTATGATGTTGCATGTCATGAAACTGAGCACATAGTAAGATATTACAAAGTGGAAATGATGGAGAAAGATATGGAAATAATTGGGTATGAGGGTAGCTTCAATATCAAACAAGGATATCATGTCAAAGTATAAGATAGTTCAAATCAAGAATTTTCCACCCCTAAGAAAGTGGAAAGAAAAATATCTTTATATCATCAGATGACAAAAGCCATTATAGTTCACTTGAATCAACCACTAGAAAAAAATGATATGAGGGATGAGGAAGTACAATGCATAAATTCAAATATAGAAGGAGGTAAAGGTGTGAAGGAAGAAGGGAAGGGAAATTTTAAAGCAAAGAAATATGGGGAGGTAAATTTTAAAGCAATTGAGGTGAAGGAGGTCAAGCTTAATCTAGTTAAATTATCTTTGTTTTTCTCAAGTAGCATAGAATCTTGTCATTACAATAAATATGAAAGTAGTACAAAGTGTTTTCATTGCACTTTAGGGTTTCAAGAGCAATACAATATTAAAAATCTTATGGAGGATATCCAAAGAAATTTAGGGTTTCTAGGTCAACATAAGAAAGTAATGACTATGGAGGATCATTTGTGTACTTTACAGGTTGTAGAGAATTTTAGGATTAAATAATAAAACATGAGAAATAAATAAATACAAAAATAAAATTTAGAAGAATAAAGTAATACACGAGAAACAAATTTACGTGGTTCACCAAATGTGGGCTACATCCATAAAGAACATCCAAAAAATTATGAAGAGATACAACCTACAATAGACTCATTGTAACTTACTCTTCACTCTATCATCATCAATTACAATATGTATGCTTATGCTTACCTCACAATTCACTGCACACAGTCATATTACAAATAAGAATTACAATTTAGGGTAAAAACCCTAACATTAAAATCCATCGTACGATCTGTGACCTAATAATAAATGGTCCAAATTTACAATAGAAAAACACATCTATTTTTGGCTTCAGGGGTGTTGCCCCCGAACCCCCATCAGGGGGCTCCATAAAGTGTCACCCCATGATGACACAAATAGGGGGCATTACCCCCCCTACACCCCCCTTTGTGGAGTGGATCCAAATGTAGATGAAAAAAATACCTCTAAATTAGAGAGCGAATCAGGCTCCACAACCAACAATATCCCACTTGGAGACTGATCACAGTAACTCCACCGCTACTACCCCTACTTGGAAATGTTCTCATCTTTACTATCATGTTTGAAAACCAACTAAAACTGAGTAAGAGCTCAATTTCTCCTTGGTTACTACCTTTGTTAACATATCTGCAGGATTCTAGCTACTGTGTATCTTTTCCTACTTCAAATGTCCATATTCTAAAATTGATTGTATGAAATGGTACTTGGTCTATATATGTTTAGTCCTAGAATTAAAGGCTGAGTTCTTTGCAATATGAATGGCACTCTGAATTTCATTATATAATATGCTATTCTCTTGCTTATTTCTAAATTCATTCATAAACCTTTGTAACCAAATCATCTCTTTACAAGCCTTTGTAACAACAACATACTCTGCCTCTATTGTTGAAAGTGCAAAAGCCTTTTGTAATTTTGAAAATACATATCCTACGGTACTCATTTTTCTATCTATATCACCTACCATATCTGCATTAGCATATCCCTATAAAAATAGTGTTAGTACCTCCAAAACATAATACTTGAATGACAGTATATCTAAAATACTTGAGAATCCACTTTACTGCCTCCTAATACCTTTTTCTTGGGTTGTTCATAAACCTACTCACAACTCCCACTACATGTGCTATATCTAATCTTGTTTACACCATTGCATACATCAAATTGTCAACTGTCAATGAATAAGGAACCTTGGACATGTAATCTATCTCCTCTTGCATCTTAGGACACATCTCTTTGATCAGTTTGAAATGATTGGCCAAAGGTGTACTAATAGGTTTTGCATCATGTATATTAAATCTTTTCAACACCTTATCAATGTACTCACCCTAAGACAATGTTAATTTACAATTTTTCCTGTCTCTTGTTATTCTCATACCAAGGATTTTATTTGCATCACCCAAATACTTCATTGCAAATGAATCTACCAATTTTATTTTTAGTGCATTTATATCTTGTATGTTAGACCCTACAAAAAATATGTCATCTACATACAATAATAGGATAATATAGTTACCATTATTCGATCTCTTAAAATAAACATAGTGGTTAAAATAACATCTACTATAACCTTGTTCAGACATAAACCTATCAAATTTCATATACCGCTACCTTGGATCTTGCTTTAGGCCATACAAGCTCTTTTTAAACTTGCATACTAATTCCTCCTTACATTTTGCTGCTACATATAAATATCTTCCTCCAAACCCCCATGGAGAAAAGATGTTTTTACATCTAACTGTTCAAGATGCAAATCCTCTACAACCACTAAGCTTAAAACAATTCCCATTGAAGTCATTTTAACAATAGGAGAAAAAAAATCATCATAATCAATACCTTTCTTCTCAGGCAAACCCCTTTACAACTAGTCTAGTCGTATACCTCTTTTTACCTCCATATTCTTCTTTCACCTTGTAAACTCATTTATTTTGTAAAGTTATTTTTCTTGTAGGCAACCGAATCAGATCCCAAGTCTGATTGTGTACCAAGAAGTCCATCTCCTATTTCATGCATTGCTCCCACTTCTTCCTGGTTTCTACCCGCATCAGTTCTTCATATATTTTTGGTTCACCAGAGTCAGATAATAATACATAAAATAATGAAGGAGAGTAACGCTCATGATTTCTACTTATACTAATAGATATTTTAATATCATTTTTAGGAGTTTGAGGTGTTTGTTGCTACTGTTGTTGATTTTATAGCACCTTTGGAGTTTCAATTTCATCAAGCACTATGTATTTTGTGTTTATATTTTCTTGTTTCTTTTGCTGCAACTGGTCTTTATACATGACTTTCTTATTGAATACCATATCTCTACTCCTAATGATTTTGTGATTTTCATAATCCCAAAAATGATAACCAAAATTGATAACTCCATATCCAATGAAAGGGCACTTGTATTTTACCTCAAGTTTTGTTCTATTTTCTTTATCAATATGCATGAATGCTTCACAATAGAAAGTTTTTAGAAATGAGTAGTAAAAAGGCTTACCTATCTATGCCTCTTCTGGAATCCTACCATCCAGAGAACTTGAAGGCCCTCTGTATATTAAATAAATAATAATATCCACAACATCTAACGAAAACTATAAGGAAAATCGTGCATGTAATATCATACACCTAGCACATTCCATGATAGTCATGTCCATACTTTTTGACACACCATTTTCTTGTGGAGTTCTTGGAACCATCTTCACTCTACAAATCCCATGGAATGAACAATAATTATCAAAATATTTGTTGTAGTACTCACCTCCATTATCTGATCTCAGATACTTCAACTTATTTCCTATCTCATTCTCAACCAAATATTTCCATTTAATAAAAGTATCAAATACATCCTATTTATTTTGAATACAATAAACCTATGTTTTTCTAGTTGCATCATCAATAAATGTAACATAATAGTAAGAGCCACTAAGAGATGATACTTGAACTAGTCCCCATACATATTTATGCACAATCTCTAGATTTTCACTATTTTCTTCTTTCCTAACTCTAAGAAATATGACTCTTTTCTATTTTCCATAAACACGGTGCTCACAAAAGTCTAAATAAACTTGCTTCAAACCTAGAAATAATTTTCTTAAGTGGATAATCTGCATCCCCTTCTCACTCATGTGCCTAAGACTATGATACCACAAATCTGTATCCGCTCCTATAGAGGCGAAAGCAATAGAAATATCAATATTGCTAGTATAAACATACAACATACTTGACTTCTTTCTTTTTTCTAATATCAATTATCCTTTAGCAACCTTTCATGAATTTGCTAAGAATGTAACTGTACATCCTTCACTATCCAATTACCCTATGGAAATTAGATTTCTTCTCAAATAAATAATATGCCTTACCTCTTTCAACAACCATTGATTTCCATTTGGTAATTTTATCTGTATCTTACCCTTTCCAATGATTTTACATGGTCTATCATCATCCAAATAAACTTATCCAAAATCACCTTAAACATAATCTATAAAATATTTCCTATGGGGTGTGGCATGATATGAATCCCTTGAGTCTAGCATTCATTAATCATTAATATTATATAGTGAAAGGGTTAAAGCATCTTGCAATACATCACCTGCTATGTTTTCTTCGCGATTATCCTATTTTTCATCTCCCTATTTTTCTTTCTAAGATCAAAATTCTATTTTCAAGTGTCCTTTCTTTCCACAGTGCCAACATTCTAACTGCTTTCCTTTGGATTTGGATCTACCTTTCTTTTATTTTCCATGTTTTCCTAGAGTCTTTCCTTTCTCCTTTGTCTCCCATTATTTTCCATAGTCAACGCATTACATGATGTCTCACCTGTGTTTTTTTGTCGCATTTCATCGCTAAGGATAACACCAATAACATCATCAAATTTTAAAGTATTTGTACCAAAAATAGAATTAATCACAACCATGACCAAGCCATTCTAGCATTTTGGCAATGAACACAAGACCAAATGAGCCCTAACCTCATCATAAAAATTTACTCCAATAGAATTTAACTAATTGATAATCGTGTTAAACTAATTTAAGTGATTAGTAATAGACCCACCTTCTGACATTTGCATATTAAATAAATACTTCATAAGAAATACCTTGTTTGAAGATGAGGGTTTTTCATATAGTTTGGCTAATGCCTTCATTAGATCCTCTATTGTCTTTTCCTTTGAAATATTAAGGGTCACCGAAACTGCCAGACAACCATATTATTCCTAGTGTCTTTCTATCAAGAACTTTCCATTCTTCATCTAATAACTTCATCGATTTCTTTGCTTTTCCACCTAATGGTAGGTACAAATCCTTCTAATATAGATAGTTCTCAATTTGCATCTTTCAAATTTGGTAATTTTAGTCGTTAAACTTCTCAACCCTAAACTTACCTTCTTTTGCCATTACTCCCACTCAAACCAGGAAACCCTCCTTTCAGGTGTCTTTTTCAAACCCTAGGCTCTGATACTAGTTATTAAGATTAAATAATAAAATACAAGTAATAAATAAATGCAGAAGAATAAACCAATACATGAGACACATATTTACGTGGTTCACCCAATGTGGGCTACATCCATGAAAAAAAATAACCAGGTCTTTTATTTTATCTAGAAAATCGTGAAGGGATACAACGTACAACATGCCCGCTATCACTTCATCTTCCCTCTATCACCGTTAATTACAATATGCATGCTTATGCTTACCTCACAATCTGTTGTGCACAATTATATTATAAATAAGAATTACAATTTAGGGTAAAACCCTAACATTAAAATTTGATGTACGATCTGTGACCTAATAATAAATGGTCCAAATTTACAATAGAGAAAACACATCTATTTTTGGCTTCGGGGGCACTGCTCCCGAATCCTTGCCAAAGGGGGCTCCAAAAAGTGTCATCCCATGGTGACACAATTAGGGGGGGTGTTGCCCCCCTACACCCCCCTTCATGGAGTGGGTCCAAATGCAGCTGAAAACAAGGCCTCTGAATTAGAGAGTGAATCAAGCTCCACAACCAACAAAGAAACATAAAGAAGAAATTTCTATTAGGACTACTCCTTGTATTTTAGATTCTTTAGGACAACATAAATATTTAGAAAAGAAGTCTCATAATGAACAATATAAAAACAATAGCATATATTGATGAAGATGAGAGTGTTGGTGGGAATGGAGAAAGGAGAAGACACCATCAAAGCAAGAACAAAAAAGAAAAAAGAAACTCAAAAGGATATTTATTTGGGAAGCTAAATAAAAATATCACAAGTGTTAATAAGAAGTGAGGCTAAACCCACTAACAAAAATAAAAGGTGTTGACGATAAAAATGATATCATGGAATATTAGGATATGAATAAGATTTCTAAAAAAAGAGTTATTAAGGAATTAATAGGCTATTATAGTCCTAATTTTATTTTAATATAAAAAATAAAATTAAGTAGTGAAGAATGTAAGGATGTTCCTAAGAAAAAAATTTATTAAGGAATTAATAAGTTATTATAATCCTAATTTTATTTTAATATAAGAAATAAAATTAAGTAGTAAGGAATGCAAGGATGCTTCTAAAAATATTTTAAAAGATGAATGATTTTCTACCAATTTTTTTTATAGGATCTTCACACAGGAAAAAAAAAAAAATATATATATATATATATATATAAATAAAATGAATAATTATTAGACGCAAAAAGTAATTGGGTTGTTGAATTATTATTTTTTTAATGAAAAAGAGAAAAACATCTGCGCAGGTACACGGTTTACATGCAACGGTCGGTGCACTCTTACGCAACGGTTTTAGCTACGGTAAATTTAAAAAACCTAATCTGGTTTACTATTGCCTCCTATACAATACAGAAGGAATGGTTGACGTGCACAGAGAAGGAATCTTCCTTAATAGAAGGAATGGTTGAAGTGCACACGAATCCAATTCTATTTTCTTTTCTAATCTATTATTCGAGTTTTCGACAGGAGGTTTTAAATTTTCCAACTCTTTTACTAATTCAATATCTCTAGAGGGTTTGTTATCTCTACACAAATTTGATCAATATCTCTTGAGGGTTTGTTTGTTCTATTACAAATTGTAACCATAAAGGGCCAGAGCCAGTACGGTCACTGCATGTCTAGCTTTCATTGGGCTCGTTTAGTCACATAAATAGTTATTGCAGAGGACAAAGGGGCTGTTACCCTGAAGCTTCATGGAGATAAAGACAAACTGCCCACTTTGGAATTGAGGAATAGAGACAAAGTCATGTGAGATAAACAAATATGTGGCGGGTGATGAAGATACGTTGCAGAGTTCGAACCCAGCTGAAAGAAAACATTAAAATGGCAAAACTGCGGTTTGATATTAGTGTTTGATGAATTAAATGGATGGCCTTTAACCAAATTTATTGTCTTTCTTTTTGTAAGACAAGTACTTTACATTCGCCAGACGTACCTCGCTCTGCTCTGGTAACAATTTTTTTTCTAATTTTGTATTGAGTTAGTTAGAGAAGTTATGTTTTTAAGTAGTGTAGCTTTTAATTATATTATTTGTTGTATTTTATTTTAATTCAATAAACAAACAAAAAAATATAAATTATTGATATATTTTATATTTAAAATTAATAAAATATTAATTTTATTTTTATTTTAAATAATTCAATTTGTTTAAAAGATTTAAACTTAAATAAATAATTTAAATAATTCCTCGCAGACTTTGTTTATAAAGAAGTTTTTTATTATAATAAATGTAACCCTAAATGGGGCTTCTAAAAATGTGCAACGGTTTATATATATACACATAACGGATGAAGCACAAACTTTGGAGATTGTTTTCAACACAAAGACTTTAGTTGATAGTAAACTCCATGTCTAGTTTAACTTTGTCGGTGCCGAATAACAAAGAATGCTACGTAGAAGATATTATATTATATATCAATTTATCAAGGAATAATAGTTTATTGAGGTAGGGTAAGTGTTATAGTGGTTATAATGAAAACTAAATAATTACAATTTAAATAAGGATTATTTTTTTTATTAAAAATTTGGAAAGAAGATAACAAAAAAATGAAGTGTAAGTGCTTTATATTTTATGTTAAGAGATTTTATTTTATAAAATCTAATATATATTTTTATATAATTATGATGATATATTTTGTAAATTAAAAAAATATATTAAGAGAAACTCAATAGTACAATACAAAACTCAAATAATCTAGTCTTTTGGCTATTAGCCAAGTAGCAGTCCAAATAAAACTATAAATATAAACTAATTTGCCTACCCAAAAAATAAACTATTTTACCATTGAAGCTTATGACTATTGGAACATGATCCTCTAACATCCTCTATCATGGCTAGAATTGAGGAAATGCACAAGAACATAGAATATCATAGAATAACAGACTACAATATGGCTTGCACAAGAATTGCACTAAGACTTACACAAGAACTACCTGAAGAACTGCCTAAAGAACTGCACAAGCATTGCCTGAAGAACTGTACAAGAGCTTCCTGGAGAACTGCATAAGAATTGAAGAACTGCACAAAAACTATCATAGGAATTGCACAAGAACAACCTAAAAAATTGCACAAGAATTGCCTAAAGAACTACCTAAGAAATTGCTTAACAAGTTAGCCATAGCTTCCAACATTTACATCAAGATACTGAACAAGGAGAATATCAGTCCTAGTTTGGTCTGGCCACCACCTAAGAGGGAAACCATAGCACCTGATATCTCCTTTGTCAAGAGTCAATTTTCCATAACATCTACCGCTCTATTTTGTTCTCTGGGTACATGATTGAAAACAACCTCTTGAAAACTAGAATCTATTAATCTAATCTTATCTACGATCCTTTGAATTTTTCAGTCTACCTTCTTAGGTCTTGAAGTTGAATTTAGGTAATTGATCATAATTTGAGAGTCTGAATTTGCTATCATGCTTCTCTATCTTGCATTTAGTGCCTCTTGCAAACCTCTCAAAATACCCTATCCTTCTACCAAGTTATTGGACAAAATTCTTAAATTTTCAGTAAAAGTAAAAATTAGAGTACCATCCTCCAACCTACCTATCCCCCCTATACTAGTTCTACCAGGATTTCCTCTAAATGCTCCATCCATATTTATTTTTACAATATTCTTTGGGGGAGGCTACCAATGCTATGTTCTATCCATCGTATAAGTGATCACTTTCTTCTTTTTATATTGGGCTAATCTAGGGCTGACCTTTAATCGGGACATCATTTGTTCCCATAGTTG
This sequence comes from Wollemia nobilis, assembly GCA_028583015.1. Taxonomy (NCBI): domain Eukaryota; kingdom Viridiplantae; phylum Streptophyta; class Pinopsida; order Araucariales; family Araucariaceae; genus Wollemia; species Wollemia nobilis. The sequence continues at coordinate 4,938,749 of JAQPPZ010002230.1, read as the reverse complement.
ATTTGAATTTTATGGATGAGTTAATAAATGATGGACAGTATCTGTCAAATTTTCTATGTTCTTAAGACAAACATAGTGGATGTCCCTACTCTCTTGTTGAAATATTTGCTTGTTTCGCTCCTTCCATTTATTCCAAGGAAGAATAGTCATTCCTATCCAAACTACTTGTCTCACATACCTATCATTTCCTTCTTGATTGCTCCAGTATCTCCATCTCTATTTTATGGATTGTTCATTGGACCATCTTTAATTAAGAAAAGAAGTCGACATATTCCATAATTTAGATGCTACGAGGTATTCTATGAATAAATGGTTTAGTGTTTCAATGTTATCCCAACACATTACACATTAAAATGGTCCATTAAATCCTTTCTTCATACGTTGATCCCTTGTGAGTACCCTTTTATGAAGAAAAAACCAGATGAAAAACCTAACTTTTGGCCATAACTTTTGAGCCCATAAATGTTTGAACAAATCCTAATCTAGATGGGGATTTAAATGAATTAAGGATAACTAACCTTTAGCTACAGTGTACACACCATGCCTTGAGCTATTCAAACCAATACAGTCTTTATATTGTGACCATGAAGGTGATCGCATTTGGAGGAGTCTGTGTATATAATTTTTTTGAGCTTTAGTGAGTTGGATTGGCTAGTCTTCCAGTGGGATCCAACACCTTCCCACATTTGCATTTCTTGTTTGAATTTTATAGTATTTTATAACTTTTATCCAGTTCATCCTATGCAGTTTCTCCATTATAGGCCTCAATTCTGGATGTTGAATTGATAGCAGAAGGTGTCCATCCCAAGAGTCTATCCAAAAATATACCTTTTGACCATTCTATACTATCCAAAAAAGATTATTATTTATCAACTCCTCTCCATTTCTTAGGACCTTTAAAATTGGAGACCCTTTGGAAGTTAGTTGGTGTCGAATTATATCAGAGGGGTCTTTGTTTTTTGCATACTTGGCTCTCATATTTTTGGTCCACAAGGTGATAGGGTGGCTAATTAACCTTTAGTATGACTTTACTGCCAAATATTTGTTATTCCTAACTGTCAATCGAAGACCTAGACCCCCTTCATGAGTAGGAAGGAATAGGGTCTCCTATCTTACTAGGGACCACTTCTCCATTTTTTATCCTCTCCAAAGAAATATATGACTAATTTTATCTAGTTATTTAAGCACTGACTTAGGGATGTTCATTACTACTGAAACATAGATTGGGATAGACTGAAGAATTGATTTGATAAGAGTTATTCGTCCTCCAGAGGAGAATTATTTGTTTGTCCAAATTTGTATTTTGTGCTTCACTTTCTCCAATAACCAACTCCACTACTCTATCTTTTGGCTACCAAGATTCATTGGAACACCCAAATAGTTTATTGGAAGAGATTTTTTTTTGAACCCTAATCTATCCAATATCAAAATCTATTTTCTAGGTGAACAATGAAAAGTAGTACTTTTGATTTATCTTCATTAAATATTTTTCCTGAAGCTCTAATGAAGCAGTTAATTATTTCCTTAATTGAACCTACTTCCTTTATTGTTGCCTTCCCCAAAATGGTGAAATCATCAACAAATTATAAATGAGAGATAGGTCTGACTCCTTTAGCTATTGTGACTCCTTCTAACCTTTGACAATCTTGATTCTTAGAAAATATCCTCCCTAAAAATTCTACTAAAATGATGAATAGGTATGGAGAGAGAGGGTATCATTGTCTGATACCTCTAAAATATGGGAACAATTGAGTGGGACAACCATTAAGAATAACTAAATAAGAGACTAAATACATACAACCTCTTATCCAATTTATCCATTCTTGAGAGAATCTAAAATTTCCCATTACTTGGATAAGAAACTGCCAATCCACCCTATCATATGATTTAAACAAGTCCAATCGAATGAACATAGAAGGAAATTTTGAGCTTCCATACAGTGAATTACTTCCTATGATAACACTATCTCATCCACTATCTGATGCCCTTCTATAAATCCCTCTTGTTCTGGGGAGATGATATTATGTAGCAGTGGTTTGAGCCTTTCTACCATGATCTTTGAGATAATTTCTAGTATAACATTGCATAAAGCAAGTGGTCTATATCTAGTAATGTTATCTACTTATTGAGATTTTTGAATAAGTGTTATGTAAGTCTTGTTGATTTCTTTGAGGATTTTTTTTACCTTTCTAGCCTCTTCTACCACCTCTAGAATGTCATCCTTCAAAACATACAAGAATTATTTTTAAAATTCAATAGGGAATCCATCTGGACTTGGGGTCTTCCCCTTTTGCTTTTTGAAAACTATATTTTGCAATTCATAGTTACTGCTACAGTCAGGGCCACATTTTCCTCAGCAAAAAGAAGAACATGTATCTCCTGTAGAATTTCTCGTTAAGCAAGGAGAAGATTTTGTGCTACTTGAGAAAAATGAAGATGATTTAAAATTTGCCTCTCCATCTGCCTACCTTAAAATCCTTCTATATTTGAATTTATTTATGCATTGTACTTCCTCATTTCTTGTGATATTTTTTCTTTTAATGGTTGATTTAAATGAACTATAATGACCTTTATCATATGACGATGCAAAGATATTTTTTATATCACTTTATTAGGAGTGAAAAATCCTTGATTTAACGTAATGTATGCTATGCTATGATATTTTTTTATTGAAGTTTGCTTCATGTCCAAAATTTTCCATCTTTTTCACCATCATTTTTGATGTGTAATCTCTTTACATCGGTTTGGTTTTATGAAATTTGTGATATCAAAATACAATGTTTTCATAATCCACTTTTGATCCCATTCTCTTGATTCAGATTCAATTCTAATAAACTAACTACGGTAAAGGTTTTGAAATTTATAACAACACATGTTTAAGTATAAATAACATGCCTTTTCTTCTTAGTAGTTGGTCCTCATTGAGAAAATATGTTCATTAGATTCATAATCATAAGAACTTACAATGCTTTTATAGCACTTCAATCAGTTTGAAATCTATACTATTATGGAGATCTTAATTGCTCCTACTATGTTTAAAAACACTCTAAACAGTTCCCTATATGCTCTCACAACAAAAACTAATTTCTTCTCAAATAGTAAAGTTGGTGCAACTATATTTAAATGAATTATAAATATTTAGAACCTATATACTTTAGGGAAGATACTCTAAAGTATGCTCTAGAGTCCAACATTCTCCCATTTAAAGTTGAGAGGAATGACTAGATAGTCTCTTAGCTTTATATACTGAGCTTTCACAACTCCTTTGGTGAAGATGTCTGCTATGTTGTCCAAAGTGTTGCAATGTCGTAACTCAACCACCTGTTTCTGCACCATGTCTTGAATTAAGTGATACTTCATATCAAAGTGTTTTGACATTCTGTGGTGGATAAGATTATGTGTCAATTGGATGACACTCATATTGTCATAATACAATCTTGTAGGACCACTTTGTCTTTATCCTATTTCTTCAAGTACTTTTATCAACCATAAATCTTGGGTACTAGAATTTGTGATTGCTATGTACTCAGCTTCAGTAGATGATAATGCTACAATAGTTTAATTTTTAAAATCCAAGTAATTAGTCCTGATCCAAGACTAAAATAATTCCCTAAAATATATTTTATATCATCTATATTGCTGCCCCAATCACTATCACTAAAGCCAACTAATTTTATAGAATTACATTTTTGGTAATGGATCCCAAAATCCAATGTACCCTTTATATATCTCAAAATTATTTTAGTTGCTTATAGATGAAGTTCATATGGATTAGCCATATACCTTGAAACAAGAGAAACTGCATATTGAATATCCGATCTTGTGTTGGTGAGGAACATTAGACTCTCAACCATGCTCCTGTAAGTGGTCATGTCAACGTTTGGTGCTCCATCATATTTGCTCAATTGGATCCCATGACCCTTTGGAGTTGCAACAGGATTGCATTGCTCCATAGCAAATTTCTTGATCATATCTTGAGTATATTTGTGTTGACATATGAAGATACCTTTATCTGTTTGATGTACCTCCATGCCTAGGAAGTAATGCATTAAACCTAGATATTTCATTTCAAATTATTTCATCATGGAGTGTTTGAACTCCTCATTCATATTAGCACTACTACCCATGAATATTAGATCATCCACATATAAGTATACAATGAGAATGTCTTTACCTTGTTTCATGTAGTAGAGGGTAGGTTCACTTTTTCTCCTAGTGAATCCATATCTTTGAAAGTAGCCATCAATGTGTGAGTACCATGCTCTTGGTGCTTGCTTGAGGCCACACAATGCTTTCTTTAGTTTGTAGACAAGGTTCTCCTTACCATGTTCTTCAAATCCTTGAGGTTGTTGCACAAAAACCTCTTAATTCAAGTACCCATTGAGAAAAGCACTCTTTACATCCATGTGCTGAATTTTCCACCCTTTGTGGGCAACCAAAAAAAGTACTGATTTGATTGTCTCCTATCTGGCAACAGGAGCAAAGGTCTCCTCATAGTTAATCCCATAATTATGAGTGAACCATTTTTCTACAAGTATTGTCTTGTATCTTTCAATACATTTATTGCCTTTAGGAAGCTCCACTAGCTCCCAAGTATCATTCCTTTTTATAGAGGTCATTTCATCTTTCATGGCTTGTTGACATACATCATGAGCACTTGTTTTTTCATAGCTAGATGAATTTAGCTCTACACTAGTCATTAAAGCATAATTGAGTACATCTCCCTTAGACTCTTGGGAGTCATCATCACCATACATATGAATATTTTCAAGTCTTTTCAAAAATGCATTCATTTCACTAGTTTGACTTCTAGTGTATATTTTCTAGAAATTCATATCCAACTTTTAAAAATATGGATGGTGTTGAAGTGTTCTTTTACCTCTAGATGGAGAATCAATATCCATAGGTGAAGAACTTACTGATATTTGTGGAGGACTTGGAGTAGCATCTATTGTACTTGAATTAGTACTCATACTTGGGCTTGGAGGACTTCCTTTGCTATTTTTGGGCTGCACTTACTGCACTTGAGAGGAACTTGCATCATGAGATCCATCATCAACAAAAAGTTTTTGATGACCCCATTCTCCCCCTTCATAAAAAATTACATCCATGGAGAGTACAATTTATGTGTTTTGGGATTGTAGAGCCTATATGCTTTGGAAGACACAATATCCAACAAAAATATATGCTTGACTTTTGGGATCAATTGTCTTTCTTTGCTCATCAGGAATGTGGGCATATGCAAGACAACCAAAAATCTTAAAGTGTTTTACATTTGGCTTCTTGCCATACCATCCTTCATAAGGAGTAATCCCATATAAACTAGAAGTAGGACTCCTATTCAAAATGTAAACACTAGTTCTTACATTATCATCCGAATACATGTTACTTAGATGCTTAGTTTGAATATTTGATCTAGCCATTTCTACTATAGTGTGGTTCTTTCTTTCAGCCACACTATTTTTTTTTGGGGTGTAGGCAATTGTAAATTGCCTTTTTATTCCACAATATTTACAATATTTTAGAAATACATTTGAAGAATACTCTCCTCTATAAGTCCTGAGACTTTTTACAACAAAATCACTTTGATTATCTACATTATTTTTGAAATCTATGAAATAATCAAAAGCTTCATCTTTAGTTTTCAAAAAATAAATCCAACACATCCTAGAGAAATCATCAATGAAAGTGAGAAAGTAAGAGTTGTTACCAATGCTTTTGGTTTGCATTGGACCACAAATATTCGAATGCACCAATTGTAGTGGATGGCTTGCTCTCCATGCTTGTCCCTTTGGAAACTTTGATCTTGAGTGCTTTCCCAAAGCACACCCTTCACACACTTCCTTGTGTTCATCAACTTTCGGAAGTCCACTCACCATAGCTTGAGAAGTCAACAACTTCAATCTTGCAAAATTAAGATGACCAAATATCAAGTGCCAAAGCACACTTGGATTAGCAATAGATACACTAGAAATTTGAACACCTCCTTGTTCCCCAAACTTAAGAGGAAACAACCTATTATTTGTCATAGGTACTTGTGCAATAACTCTATTACATTTTGTTTATAAAAAATGACACGTTTTCCTTCATCAAAAACAAGCCTATAGTTCTTCTCCATCACTTTTCCAACACTAAGCAAATTATGTTGGAGTTTGGAGGTGTAATAGATGTCATTTACCTTCTTGGTGCCTTCTTTTGTTGGAACCTCCATGGCTCCAATACCTTCAACTTGTAGTGTCTTGTCATATCCAAATTTGATATTTGATTTGTAGGAGGAATCCATTGTAGCAAAGAGCTCCTCTTTGCCACTCATGTGATTGGAACAACCAGTATCCAAAATCTAAGTTTAATTAAGATTTTGATCTAATTTTCCATAGGTGAGGATTATATTTGAAGAAGGTCCTTCCTCTTCTCCATAGTTTCCATATTGACCTCTCCCATCTTGAGAAGTCTTGGACCAAAAATCTCTAGCAAAGTGACCAACCTTGCCACAATTATAACAAGATTTATTTGATTTGTCACCTCCTATTCCTTGATTGCCACCTCTTGATCTACCTTGTCCTCTTACTTTACCTCTCCTTTGACCTATTTCTTGTCCTTATCCTTGTCCTCTTCCTTATGTATTATCACCTTATTTGGATGAGAATGCTTTCTCATCACCTCCATAGCTTGTAGATGTAGCACCCTGCAATATTTCTTCATGAGACATCAAATAACCAATTAGAACATCAAAAGTTAGAGTAGACAAATTTTTATACTCTTAAATAATGATAGCAATATGGTTCCATTTATGAATAAGTGTTCTCAACACTTTCTTCACCACTACTTCAGTTTTGATGTCTTCTCCAAGGGTTTATATTTTGTTTACAATGGCTTTCACTCTCACACAATAATCTCCCACTCTTTCATCACCCTGCATCTTGAGATTCTCAAAATCTCTCTTCGATGTCTAAAGCCTCACTTGCTTCACTTGATTTCTCTCTTGATATTTATCTCTCAAGGCTGTCCATGCTTCTAGGGCTGTTGAACAAGAAGCAATACTTGGAAAGATGCTTTTCTCCAAAGTTGCTTGGATATGATAGAGAGCAAATAAGTTTTTCTTTTGGGCATCCTTTTTATATTTGCAGGTTCATTGTAGCCTTCTTCTACAATATCCCATAACCCCTTGCCTATGAGTAAGGTCCTCATCTTGATGGACGAATACTCGTAATCTAACCCATTAAATTCAGGAATGGGAAGATTGTTATTGGCAGCCATTGATGCTAATAAAAAAAACTTTGGAATAATGTAGATAGCTTCTAATACAATTTTTTTGCAATAAATAATAGTATAAGATCTTATTATACTTAATTGACTCAACCTGTTAATTCAATCTCTCAGAATTAACCTCTAATTGTAAAAATACATGCTTCTTTTTATTTACCAAAGTCTCAAGCACCAAAGTTATCATAAATTGACCAATATTGATTGAAACAAATTGAAATTTTTCTTGTAGACTTATGATATACGAATATGAAAATCCACTAAATTTTAGAAGCAAATTCACACAAATGAGAAATATGTGATCAATTTACTTTTGCCCTTTCTAGATATTAGAGTGTTTTTTAGACAACCTCAATGTTTTTCACATAAATCAATCCATACAGCTCCAAAATTTATGAAAATTAAACTCTGTATTCCTGAGACAATAATATGAAAACCCTCTAAATTTTAGAAAAAAATTTGCAAAGGTGAAAAATATGTGATCATTTACTTTTTCTCTTTTTATCACAATTCCGGATCTAGGATTTTTGAAGAAAAATAAATATTCACATAAATCAATCAATACAAATGCAAATGACCTAAATTTTTTTCTGAATTATTATTTTATCTAAATAATATTTCTTCCAAAATTTGAGAGGCAATTACCCTGTCTTCCACCTTATACAACCATTTTATTGAAAAACTCAAAATGTTAATAAAATCAGTAAATTAGCTCTAAATAACCTAAAATTTTGATTGCATTCTCTTGATACAATTATATAACAACCCTCAAAATTTCATAAACAAATACCTCAGGATGCATGAGATATTAATGATTTACTCCAGCTCTTCCTTGCAAGTCTGCTGAGTGCTGGCCACTTGAGTTTCTCTAACAAAGTGTGTGCTTCAGATCTCTTCACACCACTCTCCACAGGTTTTGATCCATCTTATCAAACCTGCTCTGATACCAAAATGAGAAAATATGCTCATTATATTCATAATCATAAGAACTTACAATGCTTTTATAGCACTCCAATCAGTTTGAAATCTCTACTATTATGGAGATCTTACTTGCTCCTACTATGTTTAGAAACACTCTAAACAATTCCCTATATACTCTCACAATAAAAATTGATTTCCTCTCAAATAGTAAAGTTGGTGCAACTATATTTAAATGAATTCTAAATATTTAGAACTATATATTTTAGGGAAGATACTCTAAAGTATGCTCTAGAGTCCAACGCTCATAAAAAAATCGAAGAAAATAAAATCTGCTCACACCAAAAGCCTTTTAATAAATCTAAGTGTGATTGTTATTATGTGATTGAACACGGCCTACGGTCTAATAATAAGCTGTAGTGAGATTCGGTAAGCATCCATTTCCTCGATAAAACGCCTGTAATATTGTGGACTCAACTGTTGCCTCATCTCCGCTAAAACAAATTGCTTGAGTAAATCAAATATAAAAGAAACTGATAACATATGCACCTTCTGTTGTACTTTTCTGCCTTCCATTTCACCTGAACTCGTAGCTTTCAAATGTTATTCCTTTGCTTTCAAATTCAACTGCGTCAAGTTCTTTTATATCTACAATGTTCAATGAAGTTGGATGGATACTAAAAATGTAAGAAATTTGATTTTTTAATTGTAAATGTAAATAAAAGGAATATTTCGTTTTCTAAAAAGAAATACTGGTTCCATAAATCCTGTCCTAACAGTGACACTGCACACACATACAGTATTAGCCTTAGCCTTACAGAAGAAATGTTATTATTAGTCTGTTAACGGTTTACCATAGGGCTTGAAAAATTAAGATTGGAAGTTTTAACTAATAAGAAAAACCAATTGTGTTAAATAATCTAACCTAAATATAGATGGTAGTTGTTAAGAAAAAACTATTGTGTTAAATAATCTAACCTGAATATAGATGGCAGTTGTCAGATCTAAGTGAAAAATATAAAAGTGAAAAATACAAATGATTTTAAGTTGAAAAATACACTTGTTTGGAAAATTGAATTTTTTAAAAATGTTATAATTAAATTTAAATGTTTTTAATAAAAAAATTAATTTGATTTTTTTTAATACATAGAGGAGTTGGTTACAACCAGTGCAGGGTTAAAATTACAGGGGGCTGCCTTCAACAAGCCTATTCCACTTCGTTATTTTATAATCGAGCATGAAGAGGACCATCGTTGCATTGGATTCGTACTGTAATTATCAATCTAGTGTGTACTTAGAGGATTCAACTACCTTTGCAACAAGCATGCTCCCAAGGTTTGAACCTAGGTCTCTTTTGGGTAAGTGACTCGCAAGCCAGACACTTACCAATCCATATAACCCTTGGCGACGACTTACCAATCCATCTAGCCTTTGGAGATGATTTGATTTATTTTTAATTATTGTTTGAAATGTTATAAATAATTTTCAATTTAATATATTTATTTACTCATTAAAAAATTATGTATATATTTTTTTATATGTGTGGTTTTTATTAAATATTGTTTTCATCAAATATATCAAATATTGCATTTGTTATTATGTAAATGAAACCAGTCTTGCCTTTTAACTAAATATATTTCTTTAAATTATTATGTCTCCTTTATCAACTCTTGATATCATTTCTATTAAAATATAAAATTTCTCCTAGTTAATTATTTTTTAAAATTTGAATTTTGTTACGATCTATATGATTGATTAAATTATTTGTTACTTTTTTATAGATATACTTATATTTTCAAAATGCTATATTTAACATTGTTGATGGGCATCAAGAATAATGTTATTGTTGATTTAATATTCACACCCATTTTGCTTGACAACATTAATAATAATTTTTGAATTCCCTCAAATGATATATATTATCATTTTTAATGGTAACCAATTCCGTAAGAAGTGACTTAGTCTCAATATTGTTGTTACTTGAAGTTTTGTATAATTATAAATCACTAAGTATAATTTTGCTTTTATTATTTTGAAAAACACTACCTTTACTAACTTCTTTTATATCTCTTTTAGAAATGATATTAATTTTTTTTTTTATGAATTCAAGTTTTCAACATGTTTATTTTATCTTTAATATTTTATCTCAACTTTATCATCACAAATAATCCTTATATATATATTTAAATCCTTTAACCAAGAAGCAAGCATCAAACACATATTTTTCCACACTTGAGACTTTGGATAAGAACCATATATATAAATATTTTGTAAAAGAGTCAAAAGTACAATTCCACACATGGGCATGATTTTAAAGTATATTTTAAAAAGTATTTTATTCCTTAGATTTCAACAATTAATGGTACCATCAATCCTCCATATAATTCGTAATTTTTTGAATTTACAATATTTAATGGAATATTTCTTCAACTATTTCACTATTTATGGATCTCTCCAATACATTTGCATTTTAAAAACAACCTCAAATAGTAAAAATAGTAAACAAATAGATATATAAGAAGAAAACGATCTAATGTTTCTATGTCATTATTTAAAAACTTTTTTATACTATTAAGAAAAGAGGATTTTGAAAGGGATCCCTCAATATTTTACAACATCTCCATCACAAGGGGAGAACCACACAGAAGAACCACAACAAAATCTGAAAACCACCCGAAATGAAGGGAAGGAACAAAAGAAACTACAACTACTAACAAAGAAAGAAACATAAACAGAGGGAGAGAACACCAGAAAAGGTAGAGAGGATAGAACCAAGCTAGTTCTTGAACATCAATTCCACCTCCTGGATAACATCTCCCACCATCCTAGATATCTCCTCCGAGTAGTCGACAACAATTTTCAACGAGCCCCAAATAGTGCATTGCTTTATCTCCATCATCTTTAGATTATGAATGACAATATTATTTCTTTCAATAACAATGTTTAGGACAAAAAATTTTCATCGATTTATATTTTTGAAAATATCTAGGTAGAATATTGGAACCAAAGTGAAGGTAAATGGGGACAAAATCCTCCTCAGTGAGTTTCTTGCCCAGAAGATGCTTAGAGTTCTTTGTAACACCTCCTCCAACCATGTTGAAAGATGACTCACCATCCATCCTTGTGTTGGTTTGAGTGTCCTTGAGAGAAAGCTTTGAAAATTCATTTATTGATCCTTTGCAATGAGATGCCTTCCCTCTTACTCCTTTAGCCGAAACTTGAATTTTCTTGGAAATTTTATCATCCCCAAAGCCCAAGGAAAAGGAATACAGGTCCTCACTACCATTGCTCGAACCTCCCAACTCTTCCTTAACTAAACTAGTCTCAGGAACAAGTTGATCAACAATCTATCTCAAATTTTCTTCTACAACCAAACCGTATTCAGTTGCAAACTATGAAGAACACAAGCTTATACTAAGAGGGGGTGAATAGTATAAGACCACTTTTTACTTTATTTTCAAATCAATATCAATTAATATCCTTAATTGCAATAACCAAATATAGCAGTGTGCATTAATAACTCAGATAGCAATATTAAGCAAGAGCACAAGTCACCACACACAATTGAGACACAAGATTTAACATGGTTCCTCCAATGTGGGGTAGTCCACAAGATAATTTTCTTATAATATTTCACATAGAAATAAGTATCCTTATCCAATACAATGATTTCTTTGATATGCTCAAATCTAGGTAATAACAAGCTCACACAGAAATTGTCCAAATATACCTAACAAGCTCACAGAGAACTTGTCCAAAACTTCTCAACAAGCTCATACAGAACTTGTCAAAATTTATTTGATCTGCTAAAATCTAGGTAATAACAAGCTCACATAGAACTTGTCCAAATATGCTCTATCAAGATCATCAAAAACTTGCTCAAATATGCTCCAATAAGATCACTAAGAACTTGTCCAAATCTGCTCTAGCAAGCTCTCCAAGAACTTGCTCAAATCTGCTCCAACAAGCTCACTAAGAACTTGTCCAAATCTGCTCTAGCAAGCTCATCAAGAACTTGCTCAAATATGCTCTAATAAGCTCACTAAGAACTTGTCCAAATCTGCTCTAGAAATCTCACCAAGAACTTTCTCAAATATGCTCTAACAACTATCTAAAACTATCCACAAATCTATCCCAAAAACTGTCCACAAAGCCTTATCAAAGGTTCAATCAATCATACACAAACTCCCACAAATTTGTCCAAAAAATCTATCCCAAAGGCCTTCCCAAAGGTTCAATCAATCATACTCAAGTAGTACTCAAATCTCATCCATAAATCTATGAAGGCAAGGCTCAAAGATGAACTCAACAATGAATGGCAATGCACTCTACAATGGATGACAACAATGATCCACAATGATCTCAACTCAACTCAACTCAAATCAATCTCAACTCAAGTCAACTCATAGAAGCATAAAGAGAATTGTTAGAGAATCAATATGTTCTAAGCTCAATATCAACTCAAATAAATCTCAACTGAAGTCAACTCACAAAAGCATAAAAAGAATTGTTAGAGACTCAATATGTTCTAAGGTCAATCTTAACTCAAATTAGAATATAGAATAGTTTGTTTTATGGGACTTGAACAATCACCTCACACAATCACTTGACTAGGCTCAATTAAATCAACTCAACCAATCACCACAAGGGACAAATATTTCTCACAAAACCCTAGTCCAAGCACATATCAACCAACTCAAATGTTTCCAACAATTCTCAACCACAAATCTCACATTACAATGATACTCATGTTCTTTTCATGTTCTTTACATAACCAATGGTCTTCAACAACTATGCTTATAAAAAAAGGTTTAAACACAACTCTCAAACCATAAAACCTTGAAGCATTCAACCAACCACTTTCGAAAAGGAAACCACAATCAATCCTTTTCACTCCAATGATATTTCAGAAATCAACCACCATAAACAATCAATAGGAGAATGTGCCCATACCTTTTTATGCCAAGAAGTTGTCCACAAAATCTGCCACACTAAACACAAATTTCCTTTTCAATCTTAATAAGGGTTAGTGGACTTCAAATAATAATCAGAAGATAAAGCATAACTCAATTTACACTTTTTTACTCCAACTTAATAAACACATCCACCAAATTCCTTTTTAATGAAAACCCTTATCAAAATAATAATCAATAAACCTTTCATAAATTATTTTATAAAAAATCCTTATTTCTCCTAAATCTTAATTCTCAGTTTCATGAACATCAAATTAAATCAACAACTCATCCACCTTTGAAATAATAATCACATCCCTTATAAAAACAAAGTTTAATTAAAAACTTTAATTATTCCTAACCACCTTATAACTCCAACCTATGTCTTACCAAAATTAATTAGAGCAAAAACGTATTTACCTCCTCAAGGGGATTCGAACCCCCAACTTGACCACACCGCGAGCGCCTTAGCCACGGCTAAGGTTGCCACACGAGCTAGTCACTCGTTCAAAAGGGAAAGGCACAATGTGCCTTAAAACATTTTCTCTCTTTTTGCAAATCAAAAGCGCTTCGAGCGCTTTTCTTCCAATGCCTTTCAAATGCAGTAAAGGTGATTCAAAACCTTGATGTTTGTGTTGCCACACACCTTAGACAAAATCCAACTGCCAATGCGCCACTCTGCCCATGATGACTTTGGACTTTGACCAACCTTTGTTTATTCGCTGCTTCTGCTTTCTAAAAGATTTTTGCATGAGCTCAATTCAGATGCTTAGCCAACGATTATTAACCACGATCAAGTCTCAGTTTATGAACCTTAGGTATCCCCTTTATATAGCCTCCTTATTGTTTTCGATGACATCGATGGAAATCTTGAATCTTTAATTTTAAATTTAAATTTAAATTTTAAATAATTAAAATTTAAACTAAATATTAAAAATTAAATATCTCCATCACCGGGGCACATTTTTTGATGAAACGAAAGGCCAACTTTAGTTTTAAGAAAAATCCAGTTCAAATATGCCATCCATGATTTTAAATAAAACCTTTTATTTTTCTTGCCTTGGTTTTCGCAAAAACCCTGTATTTATCCATGCTTTCCAAAATATCATTTGGCCACCAAAAATCAAAGTGATCCATGTGACATCAATGCCAACATAAAATAACTCAAATTACTAACAATCTCTCCCTTTGTCATTGATGGCAACACCTCTAATGCAAAAACCATAATCATTGTAAAACCATCTCTGAGAATCAAAGCTGCTCCCCCTGATTCAATACTCTCTATGGAGGTTGCTCTCCCTAACTCAATGCTCTCTTTGGAGGCTACTCCCCCTAACTCAATGCTCTCCCCATTACTCAAATCTCTCCCCCTTTGACATCAATGGCAAAAGAGACACCTATGGGGCTAAAAGATATGAATCTTAAGCATAGCCCCCTCACCACATTCTCTCTTGAGGTGATTAATTTTGGTTTGGGAGTATTTTTACTCCCATCCTACATTGTTTCTTTCCTCTATCAACTTCCTTCAATGTTTTTCTGATATCCTTCTCTTGATATTCTTGCCTTGAACATGTTTGACCTTCTTGCCTTGAACCTGTTTGACCTTCTTGCCTTGAACTTATTTGGAGTTGATACCTACACCATTTTGCAAGATGTCCAAAGTTATTGCAGTTAAAACACTTGATATTGTAGCCTTTGGATGGTGCCCATATCCTAAAATATTTCTTGAAATAATTTCCATATCCATTCCTTTTATGATCCCTATATTGTGAAGTTCTATTTTCATGACACTTATGACCATGACTTCTAAATTGTGTAGCTCTAAAACAAAAACCATGTTGCTCATTTCCTTTGCACTGAGAAGCTCTATGACCAATCCTGTTACATGAGAAGCAATGTCCCTAAAAACCATACCTTCTTCCTTTTATGTTCCTTCTATAAAAATCAAACTTCTTTGATCCATAGACCCTGTAGTGTATATCCCTGTGTCCAAATCCATTACAAGAAAAACAATGTCCTTGAAAAGCCCTTTGTTCATGCCTTGGTTCCTCATACCTTTCTTGACCATTATCCTTATGATCATTTTCAACTTGTGCATTACATCCTTGAACCTTATTTGTAGTATCTAAATCCTCTTCCTTAGTTGCTTCCTTGCTTTTCTTTTCAAGTATTTCTTTTCCTTTTGAATTTGATTCACCTATCTCAAAACAAGAACCAAACTGAATTTTTGGAGCCATAGGAACTTTAGAAATTTCTTCATAACACTTACGTGCTTCCTTACTTTCATATTTTAGAAATTCCTTTCCTTTTGAGTTTGATTCCCCAAGCCTGAAATATGAGACCTTTGATGCTTTGAAATCTTCTTTCTCTTTATTTGTGTCGAGTAGCAAATTGGCATCCATATCTATAGGCTCTGAAATACATGTTTCCTTCTTAATGAAAATATCTTGACCTTTTGAGTCATGTGATGGATCAAACTTATTACGTATGGAAAATATCAATTCTTTTAGATTCTCTTTAACCTCTTGTAGTTGCTCATGGATCTCATTGAAGTCTTCTTTTAGAAAAATTGAGATATCTAACTTTGTTACACTATTATCTTGTTTAACTTCTTCTGATTGGAGTGAATGTTATTCTTCTACTTCTCTTATCCCATAGAAAAAACCTTATTCATCTTCACTATCACTAAGATCGTTATAATCTTCTATAGAAAACAAACTCTCAGGATTTCTTTGACCATGCTTGTTTCCTTGATGTGTCATATCATCTTCACTATTATTGAAACCACTGCAATATCCTGATCTGTTATCTCTTTGACCACACACAAAGCACTACTCTCTTTCACCTTCTATTCCTAGGAATATATGTTCTTCATTTTCATCATCTAATTTGTCTCTATCACTATGATTTGAGCTATCACTTGCTTCTACAATGTAGTAATATTTCTTTACCTTATGAAAATTTTTCTTCTTCTCATACCTGTTTTGTGTATATCTATCATATTTGTCATGCTTATGCTTTCCATATTCTTTTCTTTTGTGACCTTGTTTTTCATCATCACTGTTTTCTTCATGTGGATACTTGTATGCATAGTGACAAAGATCACCACACTTGTAGCATCTAACTTTTCTTATATCCCTAAAATGTTTTGAGTCTTTATTCCTTTTGATGAAGTTAGCTTCCTCATCATTATCTACAACTCTATCTATTTCTGGAACTTTTCATTTATCTTTTTATAAATCCTTGAATGCAATCTCTTTTATTGGAACCCGATGCTTACTTACCCTCATCTCATAAGTTGTGAGAGTTCCTTGCAATTCTTCCATTGTTAGCTTGTTGATATCCATTGTTTCTTCTATTGCTGAAACCTTAGCATCATATTTAATTGGAAGTGATCTCAAAACCTTTTGAGTAACTTTTGATTCTTTCATCTCAAAACCTAGGCCTCTCATGGTGTTAGTAATCTCATAAACTCGAAGTAAAAACTTTGCAATATCTTCAGAATCTTCCATTTTTAATTCCTCAAATATTTTTCTATGAGTTTGTAGTTTTGCCAACTTTACCTTGGAATATCCTTCATAAGTATTTTGCAAATTGGTCCACATATCATTAGCTGAATTACATACCATAACATTTGCAAAATTTCTCTCGTAGCCCTCTCAAAATACAATTCATTGCTCTTTCATTGATCTCAACCAATTTCCTGATAGTCTTATCTGCCTTAGGATCATCTTCAACCCTATACTCTTTTTCAACCATTTCTTAAACCTCATAACCTTGTGATATTAAGTAGTTCTTCATCCTCATGCTCCAGAAAGCATAATTATTACCATAAAATAGTGGAGCATTATTTTTAGATGATCCATTCTGTGAAGCCATATATGTTCTTGTAGAATCTGCCCTTAAGATGTTATCTTTTCCGAAGGAACCTCCTCATATACCAATTGAATAACACAAGCTTATACTGAGAGGGGGGGTGAGCAGTATAAGACCACTTTTTACTTTCTTTTCAAACCAATATCAATTAATGTGCTTAATTAAAATAACTAAATATAGTAGTGTGCATTAATAACTCAAATATCAATAGTAAGCAAGAGCACAAGTCACCACACACAATTGAGACACAATATTTAACGTGGTTCCCCCAATGTGGGGTACTTCACAAGATAATATCCTTATAATATTTCACATAGAAATAAGGATCCTTATCCAATACAATGATTTCTTTGATCTGCTCAAAGCTAGGCAATAACAAGCTCACATAGAACTTGTCCAAATCTGCATAACAAACTCACACAAAACTTGTCCAAAAGTGCTCAACAAGCTTACACAGAACTTGTCCAAATTTATTTTATCTGCTCAAAGCTAGGCAATAACAAGCTCACATAGAACTTGTCCAAATATGCTCTATCAAGCTCACCAAGAACTTGCTCAAATATGCTCCAACAAGCTCAATAAGAACTTGTCCAAATCTGCTGTAGCAAGCTCACCAAGAACTTTCTCAAATATTCTCCAACAAGATCACTAAGAACTTGTCCAAATCTGCTCTAGAAAGCTCAAAAATAACTTGCTCAAATCTGCTCTAACAACCTCACTAAGAACTTGTCTAAATATGCTCTAGCAAGCTCACCAAGAACTTGCTCAAATCTGATCCAACAACTATCTAAAACTATCCACAAATCTATCCCAAAAATTATCCACAAAGCCTTCTCAAAGGCTCAATCAATCATACAAAAAATGCCACAAATTTGTTCGAAAAATCTATGCCAAATGCCTTCTCAAAGGTTCAATCAATCATACTCAAGTAGTACTCAAATCTCATCCACAAATATATGAAGGCAAGGCTCAAAGATGAACTCAATAATGAATGGCAATGCACTCTACAATGGATGACAACAATGATCCATAATGATCTCAACTCAACTCAACTCAAATCAATATCAACTCAAGTCAACTCATAGAAGCATAAAGAGAATTGTTAGAGACTCAATATGTTCTAAGCTCAATCTCAACTCAAATCAATCTCAACTCAAGTCAACTCATAGAAGCATAAAGAGAATTGTTAGAGACTCAATATGTTCTAAGCTCAATCTCAACTCAAATCAGAATTATAGAATAGTTTGTTTCATGGGACTTGAACAATCACCTCACACAATCACTTGACTAGGCTCAATCAACTCAACTCAACCAATCACCACAAGGTACAACTATTTCTCACAAAACCTTAATCCAAGCATGTATCAACCAACTCAAATGTTTCCAACAATGTTCAACCACAAATTTCACATTACAATGATACTCATGTTCTTTTCATGTTCTTTACATAACCAATGGGCTTCAAAAATTATGCTTATAAAACAATGTTTAAACACAACTCTCAGACCAGAAAACCTTGAAGCATTCAACCAACCACTTTCAAAAAAGAAACCACAATCAATCCTTTTCACTCCAATGATATTTCAAAAATCAACCACCATAAACAATCAATAGGAGAATGTGCCCATACCTTTTTATGCCAAGAAGTTGTCCACAAAATCTACCACACTAAACACAACTTTCCTTTCCAATATCAATAAGGGTTAGTGGACTTCAAATAATAATCACAAGATAAAGCATAACTCAATTTACACCTTTTTACTCCAAATTAATAAACACATCTACCAAAGTCCTTGTTAATGAAAACCCTTATCAAAATAATAATCAATAAACCTTTCATAAATTATTTTATAAAAACTCATTATTTCTCCTAAATCTTAATTCTCAATTTCATGAACATCAAATTGAATCAACAACTCATCCACCTTTGAAATAATAATCACAGCCCTTATAAAAACAAAGTTTAATTATTCCTAACCACATTATAACTCCAACTTAGGGCTTAACATAATTAATTAGAGCAAAAATATATTTACCTCCTCAAGGGGATTCAAACCCCCGACTTTCCCACACCGTGAGCGCCTTAGCCATGGCTAAGGTTGCCACACGAGCTAGTTGCTCATTCGAAAGGTAAAGGAACAACGTGCCTTAAAACCTTTTCTCCATTTCCACAAATCAAAAGTTCTTCGAGCGCTTTTCTTCCAACACCTTCCAAACGCAGTCAAGGGGATTTGAAACCTTGACGTTTGTGCTACCACACACCTTAGCCAAAAACCAACTGCTAATGAGCCACTCTAACCACAATGACTTTGGACTTCGACCAACCTTCGTTTATTCGTTGCTTCTATTTTCTAAAATATTTTCGCACAAGCTCAATTCGGATGCTTAGCCAACAACTATTAACCATGAGAAAGTCTTAGTTTATGAACCTTAGGTATCCCCTTTATATAGCCTCATTATTTTCTATGAAATCGATAGAAATATTGCATATTTAATTTTATATTTAAATTTAAATTTTTAATAATTAAAAATTAAACTAAATATTAAAAATTAAATATCTCCATCATCGGGGCACCTTTTTCGATGAAACGAAAGGCCAACTTTGATTTTAAGAAAAATCCAGTTCAAATATGCCATACATGGTTTTAAATAAAACCTTTTATTTTGCCTGCCTTGGTTTTCACAAAAACCCTATATTTATCCATGCTTTCCAAAATATCATTTGGCCACCAAAACTCAATGTGATCCATGTGACATTAATGATCCATGTGACATAAATGACAACATAAAATAACTCAAATTACCAACAATCTCCCCCTTTGTCATTGATGGAAACACCTCTAATGCAAAAACCATAATCACTGCAAAAACCATCTCTAAGAATCAAAGTTGCTCCCCCTAACTCAATACTCTCTATGGAGGCTGCTCTCCCTAAATCAATGCTCTCTTTGGAGGCTGCTCTCCCTAACTCAATGCTATCCCCTTACTCAAATCTCTCCCCTTTGACATCAATGGCAAAAGGGACACCTATGGGGCTAAAATATATGACTCTTAAGCATAGCCCCCTCACCACCTTCTATCTTGAGGTGATTAATTTTGGTGTGGGAGTACTTTTACTCCCATATTACATTGTTTCTTTCCTCTATCAACTTCCTTCCATGTTTTTATGATATCCTTCTCTTGATCTTCTTGCCTTGAACCGATTTGACCTTCTTGCCTTGAACCTGTTTGACCTTCTTGCCTTGAACTTATTTGGAGTTGAGTTCTACACCATTTTGCAAGATGTCCAAAGTTATTGCAATTAAAAAACTTGATATTGTAGCCTTTGGATGGTGCCCATATCCTAAAATCTTTCTTGAAATAATTTCCATATCCATTCCTTTCCTGAACCCTGTATTGTGAAGTTTTGTTTTCATGACCATTATGACCATGACTTCTTAATTGTGTAGCTCTAAAACCAAAACATTGTAGCTTTGCTTGTTGTGGTGTGGTGGTAAATGCCCTGGGTGCTGGTAGAGGCCGACCCAGGTTCCATTCTTCTTGTTTCCATCCTATAGATATATGTTATAGTTAGGAATGTCCTATGTGCTGGTAGAGGCCAACAAGGCTCCATTCCTCTTCTTCCCAACCCATTGAAAGTGGCATCCCGAAAGGGGTGTTTTCCACTATAAATTATAAGGAACACCATAGAAAAAAATATTTAACTTTTGATATGAGAAAAATTCGCTTTAGAGGAGGGACGTTTTTTCGTAGGATTGCCCAAACTATCGAACTTGTTTCGGCCATATCTCACTCATACGAACTCGGATTGAGCTAAATTTTTGAGGGTATATATCCACCAATTTTAATATTATTTAGAGCAACATAGATCCTAGTGCATCCCTATATGTGAACAAGATTTTTGGCAAGCAGCTATGCAAGGGTTTCATTTGGGTTAAGTGCAAGCAGCTCCATAGGTTGATTTTTAAGGCCTTCGGGCCCTAGCCAATATTTTTATGGTTTATGCTCAATATTTTAGCAGGGGATCTAATATGGGTTAGAAATTTGTCTTTCAAGAGGTCATACTGTGAACTTGAGTGACAACGGCTTCCAATTTGTTGCACAAAATAAAAGTGAAAACCATACCTTTCCATGGCATCTAGGACAAGGATTAAAGAGATCACAAAACAAGTTTCAAGCAGTTGATCAAAAAATGGCTCATATCTCAAGTGAATCTGGTGATAAGGTGCACCCACAAAATAATTCTACCATGAAAACCCATTTCAAGGGTAAGAATTTTGAAAACTCAGTCCCAAAAATAAATTTTAGGGATGCCCTCCATGGTGGATAGCCTCAGCCCAATGCTAATATTAATCTTAGGGCTTCCCATAAACCTCTAAGAATTCATAATATTGATCCCAAGAAAATGGAGTTAGGATGTCTTAAAGTAGCTAATGGAACTCCTATTGTTAAGCTTGATATGGGTAACATTTAGACTGACATTGAATATTTGGAAAAAAAAGGACTAATTTGTCGGTTCGTGGGTTTTCGTCTGAGTCTATATGCTTTCAAATTCTAGGCTGTAAAAAGTTGGAAAACTAAATGTGAGTTACAAATATCTATTTATCCAAATGGTTATTTTCCTGTTTTATTTTCTAATAATAAATATAGAGAGAAAAATTTTCAAGGGGGTCCTTGGTTTTTTGGAAGGACAAGGCTTTTCATGAAGCCTTGGCATACTAAATTTAAAGCCGAAGAAGAGATGCCTTCTATAGCTCCCGTGTGGGTTAGACTCTTTGGCCTCCCTATTGAATTTTGGAATCCTACTATTTTTTTCTTCAATTGGAAACTCCTTAGGAAATTTTATGATGATTGTTGATTGTACTCAAAATTTTGAACATATTATTTATGCTCGGATTTATGTTTTAATGGATTTTGACAAACCCCTACCTAAAAAGATCACATTACAATTTGGGGAAGACACTTGGGAGCAAGTAGTGGACTATGAGAATATTCCTTTTTGTTGTAGAATTTTCCATGAATATGGTCATTTTTCCAATGCTTGCCCAAATAAAATTCCTGATCAAAAGAAAGAAGAAATAAACTCAACAGGTTTCCAAATGCCTAAGAAGAATAACACTAAAAAAAACCAGTTATGAAGGATCAATCAAAGTCATCTGCTAATATGTTTAAAATCCTTTCCACAAATGATGTCCCAAGTGAGGAAGAGAAAATAATGGAAACATAAATCTTAGAAACACAATTTAAATATGAAGGGAAGAACTCAGAGACAAACCAATAAATCAAAGGTTTTCAATAGAAAAAAATGGAGAAAATTTACACAAGAAAAACAATCTTTTAAATGTCAAAAATTCAAATAATATAGGTCCCAATATAGACTCTGTTGAACCCTCTAGTAAAATTTTGGTTGTGTACGAGAATTATTCAAGTTTAGAAGCCATATCATATTTAATTGGAATAAGTCAAGAAACAGGGAAAAAAAAATGAAGATGGATTCTAATAAAAAAGCAGGTCGTAAGACCAATCAATATCATATGGTAAAAGAAGGTGAAAAGCTTGTAGACGAAGGTAATATTAATGCCCTTCACAACATTTTTAGCCCTAGAATTAATGAATATCATTGCTTGGAATATTAGAGGACTCAAAGGGAGTCTTTCAAAACAAAATAAAATTAGAAGAATGATTCATATAAATCATCCACATCTTGTTTTCCTTCAAGAAACAAAGATGTCAATGGAGGATATGGACTCAATTGCCAGTAAAATTTGGCTAGCTGGAAAAGTGGTTTCCCTTAGTTCCCAAGGGACTTCTGGTGGCATTGCTTGTATTTGGGACCCAAAATAGGTAGTTATTCACCATATGGTTGGCGGTTGGGGTTTATTGGCTATAGCTATTCAAAGTAGACATTCCAATCAAATTATGCTCTACATTATTATTTATGCTCTGACTTATTTGGAGGAAAAAAGAAGATAGTGGAAGGATATAACTCATATTATCTCTCATTTTACTAAATCTTGGATCTTGATCAAAGGAGATTTCAATACCATCCTCTCTTTGGATGAGAAAATGGGGGGATATAGAAATTTGGACAAAAGCACTGACCTCATGAGCGAATATATTACAAACCTCCATCTTGTGGACATCCAACCAGATAATGGTCTTATGACTTGGTCTAATAGAAGGCAAGGCTTAGATTGTATAATGGAGAGATTGGATAGGTTTTTGCCCTCTGAAAATTTCTTAATCCATGGTCACATTCCTAAAGTGAATACTCTTAATAATGCTAGTTCGGATCATTGGCCATTCATGGTGGAAATGTGGAAAACCAATGTGAGTTTCTCTCCTTTTCATTTTCAATTAATGTGGCTTAGAGACATTTCCTTTAGACCTCATGTGCATCAATGGTGGAAGGAAAGTAAACCTAGGCATGGGACTAATATGTTCTATTTTGCCAAAATACTACAATACATTAAATCCAAAATCAAGACTTGGAACCGGAAAGAGTTTGGGAATGTTCATTAAAAAAAACATGATTTTATTGCTCATATTGAAAAATTGAATAAGAAAATCTATTTAGATGGCCTCATAGAGAAGAGAAGTGCGAATGAAATTAAACTCACAACTCAGTTAGAGGAATGGGAAAAAAGATAAGAAATCTTATGGAAGCAAAAATCTAGAATTCAATGGCTCAAAGAAGGATATCGAAACACAAATTTCTTCCACAAATATCTTCTAGCTCAAAGATCTTGCAACTTTATTTCTTCCCTAAAATCAAATTCTGGAGATGTTGTTTATACTTGGGATGGCATGAACTCTATTGTTGTTGATTACTTTTCCAATATTTTTGTTGCTACTCCTCTTGACTCAGCTTCTCAACAAAATATTCTTCAAGAAATCCTTTATCTTATCACTCCTGAGGAGAATTCTATTTTGACTACTCATATTACTATCAAGGAGCCTCAATAGGTAGTTTTTAAAATGCAAAAAGGGAAAACCCCAGGTCCTGATGGTTTTTCCATTGAGTTCTACCAAGAGTTCTAGGATATCCTTCATGTTGATTTATTAGAGGTGGTGGAAGAAGCTAGGAAATCCAAAGAAATTTTGAAGGTTATCAATAAAAATTATATTACTCTTGTTCCAAAAGCTCAAGAAGTTGATCATATCTCAGCTTTTATACCTATTGCTTTATGTAATGTTCTTCTCAAAATCATTACTAAAATCATGGTAGAAAGGTTGAAGCCTCTTTTGCATAAGATTATTTTCCCAGAGCAAGGGGGTTATGTGGAAAGGTATAAAATAGTAGATGAGATAGTTCTTTCTCAAGAAGCCATGGATATGCAAAAATATCCTTCCATGTTCATTCGGCTAGACTTATCCAAAGCTTATGACAGAGTGGATTGGCACTTCCTTATCAAAGTTTTGAGACAATTTGGTTTCTCTAAGGATTGGATGGATTGGATTATGGGTTGTATCTATTTAGTTTCCTACTTAGTTCTTATCAATGGCAGGCCTTCTCAATCGTTCCCAACTTCCAGAGGTATTAGGCAAGGTGACCCACTATCCCTTTATTTATTCATTATTCTTGTTGAATGCTTGGGTAGGACTATAACCAAAAAGAGAGAAAGCAAAACCCTTGAGGGAGTTACCATTGCTCATGGAGCTAGACCTATTTCTCATATTCAATTTTTGGATGACTCTACTCTTTTAGGTAAAGCTACAGTTAAGGAAGCTTTTAATATTAAGCAAATCATTAGCTATTTTTCTAAGGATACTGGGCAGTTGATCAATGAAGACAAATCTAAAGTTATTTTATTTCACTCCTCTGCTAGACAGGAATCCATGGTCTTGGATAAAATAATATATAAGAAGACCTCCCTTCCAATAACTTATTTAGGTATTCCTATAAATATTCAAATGCAGAAAAATAAATATTGGAATTGGTTGTTGGACAAAGTCAAGAAGAAAATTGGAAAGTGGACCAAAAGGTGGCTTTCTTTTGGGGGTAGAATCACCTTGGTAAAATTAGTCCTTCAAGCTATTCCTATTTATGTATCTTTCGTGTTGAATATTCCAAAGGCTGTTCTTCAAGAACTGGATCAAATAAGTCATCGTTTCCTTTGGAGTGGTTGTAAGGAGAAAATAAAATGGGCCTTGGTGAAATGGGACACTTTATGTCTTCCTAATAATTAATTGGGGTTAGTATTTCGGTCTTCTATTAATAACAACAAATACTTAGCTACTAAATTATATTGGAGTGTGTTGCATAACCCCAATGCTCTTTGGGCCAATAATATCCATGCTAAATATACTGAGAACAAAAGTCCTGAAGACCTTGTTCGCTATCAACTTCATACCAAAGGTTCTCCCATTTTAGCAGTTTTTAATATTGGTGAGGATTTGATAAATAAAAATTTATTTTGGATCATTCATAATGGTCAACAAGGAAATTTTTGGACAGATTCTTGGGATGGTCACAAGCCTTTGATAACTCAGTTTCCTGATTGGAGGCCTTGGATGGAGGAGCTTCACCGAGCTAACTGGATAAAGGTGGCTAATTACTGTTGGTACCATACTGGTAATTCAAAGGTTGGTAGATATTGGATCCCTATTGAGGACTGGCCTATTCAAATATTAGAAAGGCAAAGACAAGATATCCAAGGCATCCTTCATATGAGATCTCTCTCTTGGTCCCATGAAAAATATTGTTTTGGATGGAACAACACTACTAAGGGTGAGTATTCAGTTGCTCAAGGTTATTTGACCTTATGCCATAATAATCCCAACCATTCTTCTGACATATTTTCTCAATTGTGGGCTCAAAAGCTCTGGCCTAAGGTGAGGTTCTTTAATTGGCTTTTATTGCATCATAGGGTGCTTACTGGTGAGCAACTTATGAAGCATAGTTTTCATGGCCCTTTTAGATGTGATATGTGTGAAGAGAATATAGAAACTCTCAACCATATTTTTATTGAGTGCACTTTAGCCTCTGAGCTATGGAGTAGAATGGCCACTTTACTTGGCTTATAGTGGTCCAATTTTTTAATTTTGAACAACTTTGGAGGGATTGGCCTAATCAAGAGGGTGTTGATCATTTTATTAGGAAGTTAGTTTGGATGGGTTCTAACATTCTTCTTTGGAATATTTGGATTGAAAGGAACAACAAAAATTTTAATCAAGATAGGAAGGATATTCACTATATTTGGCAAAAGACCATAGCCAACTTAGTTGAATCAGTCCATCAACTTATTAATCACCCCAAAAACTCCCACCAAAGATGGGATCAAGTGATGCAAATATTGAATATTAAATCTTCTAATGGAAACCAACTTAAAGGGAATGTGAGTATTAGTAAGATGGATAGGACAAGAAATTGGCAACCTCCTCTTAAGGATTTTGGAAAAGTCAATACTGATGGAGCCTCTAGAGGGAACCCTGGAAAAGCCAGTGTGGGAGGAATTGGTAGACTTTCAGATGGCTCTCTGGTTTTTAATTTTGCTAAGAATTTGGGTATTCTTTCCAATAACCTTGTTGAGGGGTATGGTGTCCTCAGAGGCCTTCAGGAGGCTTCAAATTTTGGATGGGAAAATGTGTTAGTTGAGTCTGACTCTCAACTTATGATTAATATTTTGAATACTCCTTCCAAGAATCATAAGGTTGATTGGAGAATAAAAAAATTATTAAGAAGATTCAATTAATCCAGATGGGATTTTTGAAATTTGATTACAATCATGTGGTCAGAGATCAAAACAAGAGTGCTGATGCTTTAGCTAATTGGTCTTTGGACAAAGGTGATCTTACTTGTTATTATTGAGATCAGGAACTTAGGGTTAGAAACCAAAGAGTTGGAACAATAAAAATCAAATGAGCATTAACCATTAATAATAATAATCAAGTTACAAATTTTAAATAGGAGCTAATTAACCATACGCCTAACTTAGGGGAAAGAGAATAGGGAGAAGGAAAATAGGGAGGAAAGAAGAAAAGGAAATTGAATTTGAGTTCTCTCTCTGCCGCCCATGTCGTCCAAACTCCGTCGTCCATGAGGTAAAAGGTAAGTCCACCCTTTCACTGTGGTAAAAATATTTTTACCTAATGTAACTTCCAACATTCTCCCCCTTAAAGTTGAGAGGACTGACTATACAGTCTCTCAGCTTTATAAATTGAGCGGTAGCTATGCCTTTGGTGAAGATATCTGCTATATTGTCCAAAGTGCTGCAGTATTTAATCTCAACTATCTTCTGATCCACCATATCTCAAATGAAGTGATACTTCATATCAAAATATTTTGATCTTTTGTGATGGATTGGATTATATGCCAACTGAATGGCACTAATTGTTGGCAATTTTGGGTACCTTGGGTACATTGCCTTTGCTCAAGTGTAGAAGTTGTCATTGATGTCAAGAAGCTCTTGAAGGAATTTGATTTAATGTCAGATTATTCAGAGCATGGACAGTGAGTTTCCAAGAAGATCATAGTAGCACCTTTGCAAAAGATCAAAGAAAAAGACAAGTTAGAAAAAGTATGCAGCAGGCTAGAAAAACTGTCACGATTTCGTGACATGTTAGAGGAGAGAGAAAGTGCTAGAAAAACTGTCACGATTTTGCGACATGCGAGAAGAGAGAGAAGAAGCTGGCAAAACTGTCATGATTTCGCGACATGTTGGAAGAGAGAGAAGAAGCTGGCAAAATTGTCGTGATTTCACGACATGTTGGAAGAGAGAGAAGAAGCTGGCAAAACTGTCACGATTTCGTGACATGTTGGCAGAGAAAGAAAGCAAGGTGGAAAGCGTCGCGATTTCGTGACATATCGCATTTTCGCGTCTCGAAAAGTGCAGGAAGGCAAAGAAGGAAAAGTGTCACGATTTCGCGACATAATGCAAGGAAGGTTGTACGAATGAAAAAGTGTCACGATTTCGCGACATGATGCAGAAGGGAGAGTCCGCAGTATGAACTATCGCGATTTCGCGACAAGTTCGAAGAGAGATAAAGTATCTCGAAAAGTGTCATGATTTCGTGACATGCTGCAAAGTTCGAAGTAAGAACAGTCATGTTTTCGTGACATGCTGCAAAAGACGAAGTGAGGACTGTCACGATTTTGTGACATACTAAAAAGCTCGAAGAGAGAACTATCACGATTTCACGACATGCAGCAAAGGGAAGAGTTTGAAATGAGAAGCGTCGCGATTTCGCGACAGGTTGCAAAGAAAGCTTTCGGAAGCTGAAAGCGTCACGATTTCACGATAGGATGAAAGAAAAGCGTACGGATGCAGAAAGTGTCACGATTTTGTGACAGGCAAAAGTGAAGAAGCCAGTGGATGAAGATGTAGCGATTTCGCGACAGGATGAAAGAAAAGCGTACGGTTGGAGAAAGTGTCACGATTTCACGATAGAAACTGGAAGCAGGTCTTCTATAGGAGAAGTGTCACGATTTCATGACAGAAGCAGAGAGGAAGGCTATGAAGACAAAAGCGTCGCGATTTCGTGACATGTTCCAGTTTCACGGGCGTAAGGCAGAAAAGAGCTTAAGGCAGTGTAAGTGTCACGATTTCGCGACATGTTCCAGTTTCATGGGTGTAAGGTAGAAAGAAGCTCAAGGCAACGAAAGTGTCATGATTTCATGACAAAAGCAGAGAAGAAGGCCATGAAGATAGAAGGGTCATGATTTCATGACAGAAGAGAAGATGACATCAGCAGAAGCAGAAAGTGTCACGATTTCGTGACAAAAGCCAAAAGAAAGTGTATGGCTGCAAAGGTGTCATGATATCGTGACATGTTGTAGTTTCATGAGAAAAGCTACTGAACCACAGAGGCGGTTGAAGCCGACAGAGTTGAATTTGAGCCGACGTAGTTTAGGGTTTTGCAGTCGACGAAGTTAAGGGTAGCAGTCGACTAAGATCAAGGTTTTGATCTTGAAAATATTAGTATAAAAGCAGGGCTGCTTGGAGAGAAAAAATATTGATCGAAGTGTGCGTTCGAAGAGCGGCGTTCATAGACTGTGCGAAGTGAAGAAGTTCGATCGTCGAGAGTAGAGTGCATTCTGTCGAATCTTCCAAGTGAGAGAGATCGCAAGGAAGCAGAGTGCACGAAGACTATGCGGCTGTAATTGCGTAGAGGTGCAAAGGTCAAAGTTTGATCAAGTGCAGCTGTGATTGCACAAAAAGAGCGAAGGACTATGTTTTTGTGCAGACCAAAAAAAGAGGACAAAGACATTTGTGCCAGACCGAAGGACTGTGTTTGGTGCAGATCAGAGAAAGAGATCGAGGACATTTGTGCTAGACCGAAGGACTGTGTTTAGTGCAATTTCGAGGACCAGCTTTGGAGGTGATAGAGTTGAGGACAGAGGTCTCCAACCAGAGCAGGGAAGACAGGTGTCTTCTGTGGATAGAGTTCCATTTGCTAAGGGCAAAGGAGGCAGAGGTCTTCTAGAGGATCACCAACCAGAACAGAGCTAGGGGATTGGTGTCTCCTTTGGGTTGATGCCCATAAATATTGTAATCGGGAAAGGTATTCCCAGATTTTGAGTTGATAAAATTTAGTGAGAGATTTTATCCATGGAGTAGCCCGCTTTGGGTGAACCACGTAAATTGTTGTGTCTCTATTGTGGATGGTGTTTTGTGCATTGCTTTGATTATTGCTATTGATACTGCTTTCTATACACTGCATAATATTGAATTGAAAGTTGATTTAAAGGAAAAAGTAAAAAGCGGTCTTATACTGTTCACCCCCCCTCTCAGTATAAGCTTGTGTTCTTCAATTGGTATCAGAGTCGGTGCCTTCAAAAAGTTTAACAGCTTGAAGGAAAAGCTAGTAAAGAACACAATGGATTATTCAAGTGGCAATGCAGCACCTATTCTTGACGGGTCAGATTTCGGTCTTTGGAGTGCAAGGATGAAGGTTCATCTAATGGCACTTGGTAATGAGGTATGGGAAGTAATTGAAGATGGGTACACTATTCCTGTAAATGGTCCATATACTAAAGAAGATAGGCTCCTACATCACAACAATTCAAAAGCTATGAATGCAATCCTGAAAGGCTTACAGAAAGCAGATCTTACCAAGGTGATTCACTGCAAGACAACTAGTGAAATGTGGAAACAGCTGCAGGTGGTTCACACAGGTGATGTAAATGTCCGAAAGGCCAAGTTAAGACACTTCAAAGGTATGTTTGAACAACTCAAGATGAATGATGATGAAAATATTAGTGACTACATGCTTCGTATGGATGAGGTTGTTAACTCCATGAAAGACTTAGGTCTTGAGCTTGCTGAAAATGATGTTTGTGATAAGATTTTAAGATCTCTTCCTAATAGATTTAGTGAAAATATTTCTGCTATTGAGGAAGCTAAAGATTTAGATAAGTTGAAAAAGGATGAGCTCCATAGTATACTTGCAGCATTTGAGTTGAGAACTCAAGTGAAAGTTGAAGTCAAGAAAGAGGCAGCTTTCAAAGCTACCAAGAAATCAAAGGGCAAACAGATTCAAGAGAGTGATGAGTCTTCTAGTGATGAAGAGGCATATTACAGCAAGAAAGGCAAGTTCTCTAGAAAACACAAAAGCATGAAGAATATAAGATGTTTCAATTGTGGAAAGTTTGGTCATTATGCTACTGACTGTACTGTTTCCAAGTATGAAAGTGATGAAGATAAACAGGATTCTAAGAGCAAGGATTCTGAAAAGCACAAGCATCACAGGAAGAACAAAGATGAGTACAACAATCACGAAAAGAGGCATTCTCACAAGCACAAGAAGAGCTTCTACCTAGACAAAGCTAGTAAGTGTTCAAGCAGTGATAGTGAAAGTTCTTCTAGTGATGATAAAAATGAGATGTTGTTCATATCAGAAAAAGAGGAAGAACCGAAACATAGATTCATTATCATGAAATGTTTTAGATGTGGAAATTTTGGTCACCTTGAGGATGATTGCACAAATAATGAATTGGTTGCTAGTATGTATGAGGATGCTTCAGAAAATGATAAGGAAGATGCATGTATGGTTTTTGAAAAGGGTAGCACCTCTAGTGATAAGAAATCTGAAAAAGGCTTCGATGATTCAGAAAGCAAGCAAATAAAGGATCTTGAAAGTGAACTTAGTAGTGCTCTTAGTGCTTTGAAAAAGGAAAGAAAGAAGAATGCCAGACTCCAGGATAAGTTAGATGAATGTTGCATGGAAAGAGATGATCTTATAGAAAATCTTGATTTCTCTATAGCTAAGACTCAAGAACTCAAGGTTGAGTTAGAGTCTAAGGTTCTTAAATATAGTGAGTTGGAACAGAAAATGGCTTCTTTGGAAGTGGAAACTAAAGATTACAAGGATAAGCTATACAGGTTTCAAGATAGCTCCAAAAGGGTTAAGTCTTTCATCAAAGGTCAAAGAAAACCAACAGATAAAATAGGCCTTGGTTTTGTTGAGCCGCACAAGGAACAGGTTGGGGAATCTAGCAAGAGATTCCAAAAAGAAGAGAGTTCTGATGAAGAGAGTATTTCAGAGAAAGAGTCCATGAGTGATGGATGCGCAGAAATAGAAAACAAAATTCTGAATGCGAAGAAGAAGTTTTCGAGACCCAAGAGGTCAAATAAAAGAAAATTTCACGACAGATGTTTTGCGTGTCACAGGTTCGGTCACATGGCTTCGCATTGCATGACTCAAGTAAGGAAGGTAAATGACAGTTTCAGAGGTAGCAATTTCTTTCAAGGGTATTGCTACTCTTGTAATCAGTTTGGGCATAAGGCATTTTTCTGCAAGGCTAATAACAGGAACTCGGTTAGTCAGAACAAGCGGATTCGAAGAACAGGTATGCCTAAAAGAAATAACATTATTACCTGTTATAAGTGCAACAATGACGGTCACACAGCTAGACAGTGTAGAGCTGATCTTCCAAGGTACAAGAACAGGAACAGTGGTATAAACAGGTCCAAGGATCAAGGCGTGGACAAGAACAGGGATGAGAACAAAAACAAAAATAGTGACAAGAACAGGAATATTGACAAAGCATTCAAAAGAAGGCCCGACAAGGAAATTGTAGACGCTGATGATGATCAGTGCCTAATGGGAGTTTTACTCCCACCCCTATTTTAATCACCTCATCAGGAGGTGGGGGAGGGACTAAGCTAAGAGGCTCATTCTTAGTCCCAAGCCCCAAAGGTGACCCTTTGCCATTGATGACAAAGGGGGAGAGATATGAGTAAGGGGGAGAGCATCAAGTAAAGAGAAGAGCTTCAAGTCAGGGGGAGCAAAACTTCAAAGGCAGATTCTCAGTTGTTAGCACAGTTGGTTTCAGTTTTGGCTCTTGAGATGTATTTTCAGTAAAGGTTTGCCATCAATGACAAAGGGGGAGATTGTTGGCAATTTTGGGTACCTTGGGTACATTGCCTTTGCTCAAGTGTAGAAGTTGTCATTGATGTCAAGAAGCTCTTGAAGGAATTTGATTTAATGTCAGATTATTCAGAGCATGGACAGTGAGTTGCCAAGAAGATCATAGTAGCACCTTTGCAAAAGATCAAAGAAAAAGACAAGTTAGAAAAAGTATGCAGCAGGCTGGAAAAACTATCGCGATTTCGCGACATGTTAGAGGAGAGAGAAAGTGCTGGAAAAACTGTCATGATTTCGTGACATGCGAGAAGAGAGAGAAGAAGCTGGCAAAACTGTCATGATTTCACGACATGTTGGAAGAGAGAGAAGAAGCTGGCAAAACTGTCACGATTTCGTGACATGTTGGAAGAGAGAGAAGAAGCTGGAAAAACTATCACGATTTCGTGACATGTTGGCAGAGAAAGAAAGCAAGGTGGAAAGCGTCACGATTTCGTGACATATCGCATTTTCGCGTCTCGAAAAGTGCAGGAAGGCAAAGAAGGAAAAGTGTCACGATTTCACGACATAATGCAAGGAAGGTTGTACGGACGAAAAAGTGTCACGATTTCACGACATGATGCAGAAGGGAGAGTCCGCAGTATGAACTGTCATGATTTCACGACAAGTTCGAAGAGAGATAAAGTATCTCGAAAAGTGTCACGATTTCGTGACATGCTGCAAAGTTTGAAGTAAGAACAGTCGCATTTTCATGACATGCTGCAAAAGACAAAGTGAGGACTGTCACGATTTCATGACATACTAAAAAGCTCGAAGAGAGAACTGTCACGATTTCGCGACATGCAGCAAAGGGAAGAGTTTGAAATGAGAAGCGTCACGATTTCACGATAGGTTGCAAAGAAAGCTTTCGGAAGCTGAAAGCGTCGCGATTTCGCGACAGGATGAAAGAAAAGCGTACGGATGCAGAAAGTGTCACGATTTCATGACAGGAAGAAGTGAAGAAGCCAACGGATGAAGATGTAGCGATTTCATGACAGGATGAAAGAAAAGCGTACGGTTGGAGAAAGTGTCACGATTTCGCGATAGAAACTGGAAGCAGGTCTTCTATAGGAGAAGTGTCATGATTTCATGACAGAAGCAGAGAGGAAGGCTATGAAGACAAAAGCGTCATGATTTCGTGACATGTTCCAGTTTCACGGGCGTAAGGCAAAAAAGAGCTTAAGGCAACGTAAGTGTCACGATTTCGTGACATGTTCTAGTTTCGCGGGTGTAAGGCAGAAAGAAGCTCAAGGCAGCGAAAGTGTCACGATTTCATGACAAAAGTAGAGAAGAAGGCCATGAAGACAGAAGGGTCACGATTTCACGATAGAAGAGAAGATGACGTCAGCAGAAGCAGAAAGTGTCACGATTTCGTGACAAAAGCCAAAAGAAAGTGTATGGTTGCAAAGGTGTCACGATATCATGACATGTTGTAGTTTCACGAGAAAAGCTACTGAACCACAGAGGCGGTTGAAGCCGACAGAGTTGAATTTGAGCCGACGTAGTTTAGGGTTTTGCAACCGATGAAGTTAAGGGTAGCAGCCAACTAAGATCAAGGTTTTGATCTTGAAAATATTAGTATAAAAGCAGGGCTGCTTGGAGAGAAAAAATATTGATCGAAGTGTGCGTTCGAAGAGCGGCGTTCGCAGACTATGCGAAGTGAAGAAGTTCGATCGTCGAGAGCAGAGTGCATTCTGTCGAATCTTCCAAGTGAGAGAGATCGCAAGGAAGCAGAGTGCGTGAAGACTATGCGGCTGTAATTGCACAGAGGTGCAAAGGTCAAAGTTTGATCAAGTGCAGTTGTGATTGCGCAAAAAGAGCGAAGGACTGTGTTTTTGTGCAGACCAGAAAAAGAGGACAAAGACATTTGTGCCAGACCGAAGGACTGTGTTTGGTGCAGATCAGAGAAAGAGATCGAGGACATTTGTGCTAGACCGAAGGACTGTGTTTAGTGCAATTTCGAGGACCAGCTTTGGAGGTGATAGAGTTGAGGACAGAGGTCTCCAGCTAGAGCAGGGAAGACAGGTGTCTTCTGTGGATAGAGTTCCATTTGCTAAGGGCAGAGGAGGCAGAGGTCTTCTAGAGGATCACCAGCCAGAACAGAGCTAGGGGATTGGTGTCTCCTTTGGGTTGATGCCCATAAATATTGTAATCGGGAAAGGTATTCCCAGATTTTGAGTTGATAAAATTTAGTGAGAGATTTTATCCGTGGAGTAGCCCGCTTTGGGTGAACCACGTAAATTGTTGTGTCTCTATTGTGGATGGTGTTTTGTGCATTGCTTTGATTACTGCTATTGATACCGCTTTCTATACACTACATAATATTGAATTGAAAGTTGATTTAAAGGAAAAAGTAAAAAGCGGTCTTATACTGTTCACCCCCCCTCTCAGTATAAGCTTGTGTTCTTCATTAATATTATCACAATTCAGAGTTGTTGGACCACTTTGTTTTTCGCCAATATCTTCAAGGATTTTCCTCAACCAGAGGACTTGAGTACTACCATGTGTAATGGCTATATACTCAGCTTCAGTAGATGATAATGCTACAACATATTGTTTCTTGGAACTCCAATTTATTAGTCCCGAACCTAGACTAAAACAGTCCCCTGATGTAGATTTCCTGTCATCTATATTGCTGCCCCAATCACTGTCACTAAAACCAAGTAACTTCATAGAGTTACTCTTGTGGTAATGGATTCCAAAATCCAATGTACCTTTTACATAACGTAGAATTCTTTTGGTTGCTTGAAGATGCAACTCATATGGGCTAGCCATAAACCTTGAAACAAGAGAAACAACGTACTGAATATCAGGTCTTGTGTTGGTAAGAAACATCAGACTCCCAAACATACTCTTGAAAGTGGTCATGTCAACCTTTGGTGATCCATCATATTTGCTCAGCTGGATTCCATGTCTTGTTGGTGTTGTAACTGATTTGCACTACTGCATAGCAAACTTATTGATCATGTCACTTGCATACTTATGTTGACATATGCAAATCCCTTTCTCTGATTGATGTACTTCCATGCCTAGGAAGTATCTCATTAATCCGATATCTTTCATCTCAAACTGATTCATCATGGAGTTTTTGAACTCCATGTTCATTTTATTATTACTACCCATAAATATAAGATCATCCACATATAAAAAAACTATGAGGATGTTTGTTCCATTCTTGAGGTAGTACAGAGTTGGTTCACTTTTGCTTTTAGTGAATCCAAGCTCATTAAAATAGCCATCAATGCATGAGTACCAAGCTCTTGGTGCTTGCTTGAGGCCATAAAGTGCCTTTTTCAATTTATAAACAAGGTTTTCTTTTCCTTGTTCTTGGAAACCTTGAGGTTGCTGAACATACACCTCTTTTGTTAAGTATCCATTTAAGAATACACTTTTCACATCCATGTGTTGTATTGCCCAACATTTGTGAGCAGCTAAGGAAAGAACTATTCTAATTGTCTCCTGTCTTGCTACATGAGCAAAGGTTTCCTCATAGTCTATTCCATATTTTTGAGTAAAACTTTTTGCAACTAGTCTTGCCTTATGTCTTTCAATACTTCCATCAGCATTGAATTTGGTATTATAGACCCATTTACAACCAACACATTTTTTACCTTTGGGTAGCTTCACAAGCTCCCAAGTATCATTTTTGTTAATAGAGGATATTTCCTCTTTCATGGCATCTTGCCATATAGATGGTCTAGCTGTGCAGTAGCCAATAAAGCATAATTGACTACATCTCCTATTGGTTCATGAGATTCATCATCTCCAGACGTGAAGATTTTCAAGTCTGGATAATATGTCATCCATCTCACTAGCTTGACTTCTAGTGTATCTTCTTTGGAAATTCCTATCCAAAATTTGAGAAGATGGATGATTCTGTAGTGTTATTTTTCCTTTATTAGTCTCTTTCCTTTGAGAATATGGATCAATATCCATAGGACTTGGAGCACTTACAGATCTCTGAAATATTCTTGGAGAGTTTGGTGGTGCATTCAAAGGACTTCTTCTAGGACTTGGTGTACCACTTGATGTACTTGAAGAAGATTCATTTTGAGGACTTTGTGGTGGGGTACCACTGCTATTCTTAATTTGTACCTGTGAAAAATTGGCTAAATCAGATTCTACATTAGCAAATTTTTGATGACCCCATTCTCCCCCTTCATCAAAAATTACATCTCTTGAAATAATTACTTTATGGGTCTTTGGATTGTAGAGTCTGTATCCTTTTGTGGATTCACAGTACCCTACAAATATACATGCTTGACTCTTGGGATCAAGCTTCTTTATTTTCTCTTCTATAATATGTGCATAGGATAAACAACAAAATATCTTGAAATGCTTTACATTTTGCTTCTTGTCGTACCATCCTTCATAAGGAGTGATACCATATAAACTAGAAGTTGGACTTCTATTTATTATGTATGCACTGGTTCTAACATCATCTGCCCAATATGTGTGTGTTAGATGCTTTGTTTGTAGCATAGTTCTTTCCATCTCTACAAGGGTGCGGTTCTTTCGCTCTGCCACACCGTTCTGTTGAGGAGTATAGGCAGTAGTGAACTGCCTTTTAATCCCATTCTCTCTATAGTATTGCAAGAATTAATTTGAGAAGTACTCACCTCCTCTATCTGTCCTTAGACATTTTACATGATATTCACTCTACTTTTCTACATTATTTCTGAAATCTATGAAGCAATCAAATGCTTCATCTTTATGTTTCAGAAAATAAATCCAACACATTCTGGAATAATCATCAATAAAAGTTAGAAAATATGAATTGTTTCCTAGACTTTTTGTTTGCATAGGACCATAGATGTCCGAGTGCACTAGCTGAAGAGGATAACTGGCTCTCCAGGCTTGTCTTTTAGGAAACTTTGATCTGGAGTGCTTTCCCAAAGCACAACCTTCGCATACTTTCTTGTGATCTGAAATATTTGGTAGTCCTGTCACCATAGCTTGTGAAGTTAACATTTTCAAGCTAGCGGAATTAAGGTGACCATATCTCAAGTGCCATAGTACACTTGGATTTGAAATAGCTACATTCACAAGTTGTGCTCCCCCTGGCTCACCAAATTTTAGAGGGAATAACCTATTTTTTGTCATAGGTACTTGTGTAATGACTCTATTACAATTGTTTTTATCAAGTATGGTACATCTACCTTCATCAAAAACAAGTTTTTAATTCCTCTCCATCATTTTCCCAACACTGAGGAGATTGTGTTGGAGCTTGGGAGTAAAATAAATGTCATTCACTTTTTTAAGGCCTTCTTTTGTTGGAACCTCCATGTCTCCAATGCCTTCTACTTGCAATGTCTTATTATCCCCTAACTTAATATGGGATTTATAATTTGAATCTAAGGTAGCAAAGAGTTCTTCTTTGCCACTCATATTATTGGAACAACCAGTATCTAGAATCCATGTATCATCTAGATTGTGATCTGATTGTCCATATGAAAGAAAAA
Organism: Wollemia nobilis; assembly: GCA_028583015.1. Taxonomy (NCBI): domain Eukaryota; kingdom Viridiplantae; phylum Streptophyta; class Pinopsida; order Araucariales; family Araucariaceae; genus Wollemia; species Wollemia nobilis. The sequence goes on along the minus strand of JAQPPZ010002230.1, from coordinate 4,900,933 downwards.
TATTTGAGGGGTCTTATTCTTCTCCATAGAAGGAACTGTATTGACTGCTTTGTCCTTGTGAAGTTTTCGACCAGTAGTCACGAGTGAAGTGTCCTGGTTTACCGCAATTGAAACATGTTGTTTTGGACTTGTTGCTTCCTCGTCCTTGATTTCCATTTTGGCCTGGATTACCGCTTTGATTTTGGTTACCTCCTCTGTTCTGATTTTGTCCTCTATTTTGATTTCCTCCTTTGTAGGAGTTTGCTCCTCTTGAGTTGTCTCGGCCTCTGTCTCTCTATTGTCGTCCTCTACCTCTTCATCTTCCTTGTCCTCGCCTTGCGGCTTCGTTTTAAGTGAAGACATTGTCTTCACCTCCATAGCTTGTGGAAGGTGCCCCATGTAACCTCTCCTCATGAGAAGTTAATGAACCTATTAAGTTATCAAACGTGAGAGTAGAAAGGTCTCTTGATTATTTGATTATGATTGCTATGTGATTCCACTTAGGAAGAAGTGTTCTAAACACTTTCTTCACCACTATTTTAGGTTTTGTGTCATCATCCAAGGTTTGCATCATATCGATTACTGCTTTAACTCTTACACAGTAATCTCCGACTCTTTCATTGTCTCTCATTCTGAGATTTTCAAAATCTCTTTTCAGTTTTTGAAGCCTGACCTACTTCACTTTATCATTTCCTTGAAAACCTTCTTGTAAGGCCTTCCATGCATCTTTAGCAGTTGTGCTTGATGCAATCCTAGGAAAGATACTTTTAACTAATGCCGCTTGAAGTAGGGATAGGGTAGAAGAATTATTTTTCTGGGCTTCCTTTAGGGTTTTCTTGTCTACTGCATTCAAAGTAGTCCAATCTGTTGGAGCTATGTAGCCATCTTCGATAATATCCCATAAGTCTTTTCCAATGAGTAGTGCCCTCATCTTGATGGACCAGTACTCATAATCATCCCCATCAAATTCAGGGATGGGTAGATTGTAGTTTGATGCCATTACAAACAATAAAAAAAAACTACTATTATTGTGCAATTACAAGAAAATAAATAAAATTACAAAGATCAAGCCTTGCTTGATTTTAACTTTTCACAAAGGGCTTTATTCTGCTTGATGAGACTCTGCTATCTCCTGGTGCACAAAATTGTCTGCAACTTCTTCCTTGTCGTCACTGATTAAGATGATTTCGGTGAATCTGGTTCAATAATTTCAATGGAATTACTATAATGAGTATATTTCGATTCTACTGGAGCAATTGGTATTGACTCAGATTGTTCAAATCTGCTTTCAAAAGAATTATCTTCTGAATCTGCTTCGTAGCCTAGTTTAGGATTTCGCTGATTTGCAATTACTGCATTTTGTAATTGTGAAAATATAGTGTTAAGTCCAAGCGTTCTTACATGCTCGTCAAAATTTTCTGTGTTTGTTCTTAGTAACAAACTACATAGAGCATGATAACACCCACCAGATCTGATCATCTAGATATTTTAAAGAAAATTTCCCCGAAATTTCTTTTTAACAACAATTTCCTCTTAGGAAATTTTTCTAAGTTTTTACCTGTCAAAGAGTAAAAACTTTTACATCTATTTCCTCTTAGGAAATAATTTTTCTCTAGTTCTAAGAATCAAATTTGAAAGAGAATGCTAGAGATTTTATTTTAAAATTTTTTAATATATATAAAAAAAAAAATTAGTTTTAATCAAAATTTTTATAAACTATATATTTTTATAGATAAAAATTAAAAAAAAAAATTAAAAGATTTATCTATATAATATAAATTTATAAAATTAAAAATGATTAAAAGAAAATAAAAAATATATATTATATTTTATAAGCAAAAAAAAACTTTGTTAGGCGCGCGTGGGGTTCGACCCCGCGACCTCCCGCGCCTCAACTTAATGCTGGCCCGAATAGCCAGTCGGGCTAGTGTATTCGACGGGAAAGGAAGGAAGAGTCCTTCCTTTTATTTCCTGTCGGCGCTAGCTATAGGATTAAAAAATTAGGACTTTAGTCCCACATCCACTGTGCGGATGTTTTTGTAGGCTTTAAAAGCCTAACGTCGTCGGTAGATTCTCGATTGCCTGTGGGCAATTGGGACTGCCTTTTGCCTCCCTGTGCAAATTGTGCCTCCTCGCACCACGTGTCAGTCTGGTCTGCTCTTGTCTGGTCATGCCACGTGTCAGTGTCTGGTCTGGTCTGGTCGTGCCACATGTCCACGTCTCTGGTTCTGTCCGCTCCTTGATCTTTGTGCCTCTGGGGTCGACTCCTTGATCCATGTGCCTCCAAGGTCACCTTGGTTCACGTGCTACGGGCTAGGCTAACCTCCTTGATATTCATGCCTACCTCGACAACGCCCACCAGCTTCGCTTCCAACCTGCTCTGATACCAGATATTGAGATCAGGAGCTTAGGGTTAGAAACCAAAGAGTCGAAACAATAAAAATCAAATGAGCATTAACCATTAATAATAATAATCAGGTTACAAAGTTTAAATAGGAGCTAATTAACCATACACCTAACTTAGGGGAAAGAGAATAGGGAGAAGGAAAACAGGGAGGAAAGAAGAAAAGGAAATTGAATTTGAGTTCTCTCTCTGCCGCCCATGCCGTCCAAACTACGTCGTCCATGAGGTAAAAGGTAAGTCCACCATTTCACTGTGGTAAAAACATTTTTACCTAATGTAACTTCCAACAGTTATGGCCACCCTCCTAGATGGTGGGCTTCACAAATTAGGGAAGTTCTTCTTTCTATAATTTCTTTGGATGGCTCTAGTTCTGAAGGTACATAGTTTCTTCTTGCTTTTTCGTGCTTCTCTTTGGTTCATTCAGGTTTTTTTAGTTCCCTAGCTCACTCTTTTCTTTCTTTTTTTTCCTTTGTTGTTTCTTGCCTTAATAGTCTTATGGTCTAGATAGGTCGTTGTTATGTTCAATTTTTTTTCTTTTTTATTTTTTGTTTAGTTTTTTATGGTGTGTGTGTTCTTTTGTTTTGTTTTTTTTTTGTGTTCTTTGTGTTGTTTTTTTTTGTTCTTGTGTTTTTGTTGTTTTGTGTTTTTTTTGTTATTGTTCTTGTGTTTTTGTCGTTCTTGTTCTTATGTTTCTCTTTGTTTGTGTTAATTCGTGTTTTTTTGTGTGAGTGTTTTCTATGTTTTTTGTTTTTGTTTATTGTCTGTTGTTGGTTGTTTTTTATTTTTATTTTTATTTTATTTTTTTAATATTTTAGGTTTTGGTTGTGTTTATTTTTCATGTTTTTTTTTTGGTTGTCTTTGTAGTGTTATGTTGTTTTTGTCTTGTTTGTGTTTTGTTATGTGGTTCTTGTGTTTTTATATGTGGTTTGTGTTGTGGTTTCTTTTATATTATTGTGTGTGTGTTTGGTTGTGCTTTTGTTTTTGACACACTCAAGGAGCATGTTTTTTATTTTATTTTATTATTTTTGTTGTTATTTACTTATTTATTTACTTATTTTTAAATTGGTTTTGTGTGTTTGTTTGCTCCTTGAGTATGTCAAAGGTGTTAGGCCAGGTCCTAGTCCCAGGTATTTTTGGCGGAATGGATACTCGTGCCTCCTTGGGTCTTACTCGAAAGTGGCATCCCTTTTGGGATGTTTTCTACAAAAAAAAATTAAATTAAATATCTCCATCATCGGGGCACCTTTTTCGATGAAACAAAATGCCAACTTGGGTTTTAAGAAAAACCCAGTTAAAATATGTCATCCATGGTTTTAAATAAAAACTTTTATTTTACCTACCTTGGTTTTCACAAAAACCCTGTATTTATCCATGCTTTCCAAAATATCATTTGGCTACCAAAACTCAATGTGGTCCATGTGACATCAATGAAAACATAAAATAACTCAAATTGCCAACAAACTACTCAAAAACCAAGAGTGCTAGACCTTGGTGGATTGGAATCTAGCCTCTACCACCTTGAACATCCATCATGGACTTCTTCATAGACTAGAATAAAAATAATGGGATATTCATCCAGATTTACCTCCTAAGGTGGTTCAAAAACATAGCATGGAAGCTCTAAATCACATCATACATAGAATCAAGAGTGAAATAATCCATAATCACTTTGGCCACTCTATCCCAAGGGGAAAGAGCCTTCACACTAAACCCATTATACATTCTCGAGAGAAATTCATCTACATCCAAAAAATATTATCTCCTTAAGTAGAGAGTGTTTCTCTTTATTAAGGCAAGCCCCATCGAAAGGAAGACTAGTGGTCCTACTGATCAACTTGGTTGATACTTCAAAATGCCAATTACCTACTCTCACTCGACCATCATTCCAGGTGTGGACCATCCATTTTGAAAGGATTGGATTGTGGCCATTTAATTTATGAATACAATTCAATAGCCCCCCATTCAGTAAAATTAATGTAACCTCCTCATCAATCGATAATGAGGTAGGTTCCACGTGAAACTTAGCATGGTAATATTTAGGACTTAGTCTTAGATTTACCTATGATAAATCACATATAACTCACCGATCCTACACTGAATAGTAAGAAGACCCCCTCCACCTTACTTATAAAATTAGAAGTTATACATTCTGATGAAATAGTGCCAAATATAAAGGATGAGTAAGCAAATCCACTCCAAAAAAGGACCGCAACATCAAATCTCAGGAGCAAACAACAATTGAAACTGAAGGAACCCAAAAATCACCACAAGTTGGACTCCCCATATTGACCACGGATACCCAACATGGATAAGAATACCAGACCTTGCTTTTCATCCACCCGCTGGTCCATCTTGTAAAAATAGAAAACCAAAAAATAAGAAACATCTAGGCCAATTAATTCGAGTGGGTCACCCTATTAAAAAAAGAAACACTGAAGATGCACCTCTCTCTTAGGTTTCCAGCACAACAAAGATACCAAATTTACTGAATGAGACTTCCAATACAAAGAGGAGAAAGACCAACCATGGATCTTGGTCTATTTTTTGGAATAAAGGCTAGCTCAGCAAACCATATGGGAACCACATAACAAAATATTGAAACTTATGAAGGGCAATGATGCATGTCATTAATAGCATCATTAAATCTTATGATTTATCAATCTGGGGTGGTGTCCAAGGCTGTCTACGATAGAAGGTTAGGGCAGAGTACAATTCAGGCATTCAAGTTTCAAGCATTTATTGGGTGAAATAGATTTTGGTTTAGCCTTTTGGTGTCACACTAAACCTAGTATGCAGAATGGAAACTTGCAAGAATTGAAAACTAATTCTAAGTTCAAAAATTTAAAGTTAACTACAAGTGCAGGAATGGAAATTGTTGAATTGAAATCTAATCTACTTTTGCATAATTGAAATAACATAATTGAAATTGCTAAATTGAAATGTTGCTAAAATGAAATCCTAAATTACACTTGTAGAATTGAAACCTAGTTTACTCTTGTAGAATTGAAATGATGCTTGGAAATAAAACTTATGCTAAAAACACCTATCAGTGTCTTGCTATAGAAGGTCGTCAAGCTTCTGCTACAATGACTGACAACAAAATGAAATCTGCTAAAAATTGAAAGTTGCTGAAACATAAAAACAAAGAACATGGAAAGTAGAGGAAACATGGGAAATAAATGTCTAATCTAATTTTTCAGCTGACACACACACAAATTTTGTATATAAACATAATGGAAAATATAAATAACATCACACAAACTTAAAACAAGAAAATGAAATCTGACAAGCAATCTGTTAATTCTGTTGCAACAAAATTATAGATTAAAACTTGTCATAAAAATCCTCCTTCTAGGCCTGAAAGTGGGCCCATGCTTCCTGATCTAGAAGAAGGTGGGAAAAACACTCCTTAACTAATTAACAATCACACTTTCTCATGAACAAAAATTAACAGAAAAAACTGCACTTTATTTCTATCAGAACTATTACAAAAAATGTTGTACTATGCTATTTGTTGCTACTAACTACTCTCCTCTATTCTAATTCCTACTTAGCTCAACCAAGGAGGGATTTGTGTTATTTATAATAAAATATTACAATATATCTCATGCTCAAATCAGCCTATTTGCTATTTTTTAGTGATCTGCCAAATAATCTACAATTGAAATAAGTGTAATTTTGGATAGTTTGTGCTACAACAGCACTCATTGGCCCTTAGAAGGCATCTTCAGTGGTAGGAGTACATTGGAGGAGTCTTATAAATATCTTGCACACCTGTATCCACTTTAAAATATCATTTCCTAATATTCTACAATTAATCTGGGTCTATTTCAAGACAGGGTCAATTGCATCAATTGATATTTCCTCGTGAGTTGTGTCTTCTGGTCAACAAGGAACAATGGGGATAGTTGTAGAAGACTTTTCCTATATCCTCTCAACCTTAATTTACCTTTTCAACCGCTTGGAAATCACAAAAAGTCAAACAAAAGCGTGTTCCCCTGTTATTCCGAAGATCTTCGGAATAACTGGTTGTAGGTGCACTTTAAGTTCAAAACATCTTCAGACTACTTGTTTTGGTTGCTTATTTTAGGTAGGTCACTTAATCCAGCTCCCAGGAGGTGATCCCAACCATTTTTACCTTCTTCTATTGGTAAATTCTAGGCCCTACCATTCATTGGTAGTTGGTTGGAATTTACATGGTAAATTACTGCATTTTCCAGATCTACTGCACAGTTGCAAATTATTGGCATTTCTTGCAAATTCAAACAAATTATAATGTGGTAAAATCATTCAAATATCAACATGAAGGAGTACATCAAGTTGCTACTAAATTTATACACTTCATTCACCAAGTAACCATGCTGAAATAGTGCAATAGTGTTGCACAATTGTCCCTGCTCTGTTATACCCTGTTGTTGCCTATTTAGACCATGTGGGAATGTTTCTAAATAGGTCATATGTCTTATGTAGTCCTTCTGAACTCATTCCATCCATTTCCTCATGCTTTGCTTGACAACTTCAAGGTGCTCCTATAAAGTGACAACTTGTTGATTTTTATATGGTTATTTTCTGCAGATTTTCAGATTTATGACAATCCTAAAAATTTGGCTTTAATGTGGATTTCAAACAAGTTGAAGGGTAGGAAAACATTCAAAAACCATTGTGAAGTTAATGGATATCAGCATACCACATTTGGCTAATTGAAATGCATGTTTTTATTTGCTACTTAATCAAGCAAAAATAGTCACAAAATGTTGAAAATAGTCAAAAATAGAGATATAGTGTTCCTAACATAAAATCATGCAAATACTTAACAAATAATATATTCTAATCAACTATTTGGCAATTAAATTTGTCATGTTTGGTAATATGGCAGTTTTTATATGTCAAACATAGTGTAAAAATGAGGTATTTCTAGGCCTCATCATTCCCCCCAGCTTGAACTGATGCATGCCCTCATGCATCCTAGTAGGCCATAGTAATATGTTGGTTTTATCCTTGTGAAAAACATCCTTTGCCACCTACTACCTGAGAAATTCCTCCTTGCTGCACTATATCAAGCATTTTGTAATTAAGCACATGTATGACTCTGTTTCTGCTTTTCTACAAGTTTTAGTGTTGCAAGGTACCTCTTAAAGGCTTGATATCATGTGATTCATCTTGCAATAGCCTTATTGTGGAACCATATTTGGCAGATGCACTACTACTAGTGGAATTTTCTATTTTGACAACATTTCAGCCTGAATGCCTATTTTTGTTGTTTTTGCACCTTTGAAACAAAATTGACAAAAATTTAAATTTGAATCTTTTTGAGGGATGTACTACTTGTGGTGGGATGATTTTGAGCTTTAGGAACCTTAATATTTGATGTGCCCTACTCTTTTTGCTATTCTACAACATTTTTAGGAATTTTTGGCATAATTTCTATCTTATTCCAAAGATCTTCGAAATAAGACTGTTATTCCGAAGATGTCTCTGCTTATTCCGAAGATGCATCTAAAAATGCAGAAATGACCTCATATGCAAAATTTAGTTGTAGATTCTATTCTGGACCCATCTCTAGGGTATGTAAGCCTTCCATAACATCAAAAATCCCCTCTCTATCCTTTTGTTTAGATGTTATTCTTCATTTTGTATATTGTTATTTTATTGCAGCAGTAGTAAAACAGAATCTTTAGGTGCATTTTCCAGATTATCCTCCTCAAATTTATGAGACAATTGTGAGATATAAACTTGCAGTTCTCCTTCTGAAACCTGCCCTACTAATTGAAATAGAATTGTTGCCATGTCTGTCCCAAAATCAGGTTTTTGCACAGTTTTGAAGTTCTCATGCAACTAAGGGCAGAAGGGGGTGTTTCTTGACATTTTGAACATGTTCCATTTTCAACTTGCCAATATTGTATGAATAGTTTATGCCAAATACCGATTATCATACACTAAATTCTAAATGCTTACTATGACTTAAATGCAAGAAACACATACCTTACTGTCCTAAAAATTGATCATGCACCTTAGAGGTTGCTTCTAATGATTGTTAGCAAGCTATCTGAAAACATAAACATAACTCATGTGTAGTGTGAGATTTGTACAATGGTGGAACAATGATGGGTGGATCAACAAGGCAATGCACGTCGAAAAACCGGTTTTCATGCAAGCCAACTCAGCAGCGCCTCAAGGAGGTTTTCACTACTGAATTATTCATTTTTTTCTTTTATTTTTCTTTTTTTCATCTTTTTTCTTTTTTCATCATAAGAGGCTGCCATTTCTGGTTTTCAACCAACTTCTATCATTTTTTTTAAATGCTTCAATGAGAGAGAATGTCTCTCATGAGGCTATAATGAGAGAGAATGTATCTCACTCTTATTTGGATAAGAAGAATCCTTATTCTGCAAAAACATGTCAATCTTTGTATAAAGACACCATCTTTTTCTGCTGAAAACTGCAACAATGATGCACCCTTTCTTTCCATATAAGTAATAAGAGCCTTCTTATGTCATCATTAACTCCTTATTGCTGGAAATGAAATATTGACTTCATTGTTCCTCCTCCCTGCTGAAATTGATGCTTGTCCTCATGTATCCTCATTTTATGGGACATGCCTTTTGCTATATTTTTTTCTCTTTTTTTCATCTTGTTTTTTTTCTCTCTTTTTTTCACTTTTTCTTGTCTTGCTTGTGCCCATGAAGGAAGTTCACAAGCAAGATTATTCTCTTTTGCTTTTCTTGTATTTTTTTTTTTTTCAGACTTTTATCATCACTCTAAATCTGTCATGGAAGAGAAATTCTCCTCCATCCTATGTACATCCAATTGTTCACCTCAAGAACTCCTCCTTACTTAATGGTGCATGGTATACCCGAAGGCAATATCCATTCACCACTAACTTCCTCTATGAATCACCAATGGGAGAAAGAAGCACTACTCCATATCTAAAAATTTCTTCAATCAAGTGTTGTCCATGCCTCCTAGTCTGCAAAATCTTGTCAATCTGTACTTGAAACAATTCAATACCAATTCCCAAAGATGTTAAGTGCATACATCAAGATGAAATCTTGACATACCCTTGTAATTCCATGCAAAGGGATTGAAATATTATTTCAAAATAGCAAACAATTTTTCTTTTTGTTCATAAATCAGCCAACTAATAATGTTTAAGAATTTTCTTGGTTGTACTTCAATTTGTTTCATTCCTAGGAGGACAAAATTTACCCCTAAGGAGTTCAATGGAAGTAAATTTTCTATGTGTAGATTTTCTAGTTTTTCTCCTTTATCCAAGGCTGATTTCTGTGTGTCTGGACTAAAGGGTTTTTGTGTATCTCCATTGACTTTTATCTCTTCAAGCTCAGGTAAGTTCTTGTTTGAGCACAGTTGGATGTTGTTGTAGTCAATAACATTTCTTATTGTTTTTATCAGATTCAGCTTACATAGATAGGGGTTGCCTATCTTGTATTATTCAGATTGGCCATAGGTTGGGCTGGAGGTGGTGGTTGATTTACTTGCCCTATTTGTTGTTGTTGGGATCTCTCTTTGAGAAGAATTTAGACTAGGCAACAAATTTTGCATCTCTAGGATATTTTTGAGTTGTGGAAGTAAATGGCATTCATCAGTGATATGTCCCTATGAACAAATGCTACAAGTAGTTGATATGGTTGTTTTTTTCAAGGGATAGTCTTGTATATTTGCCATGATGTCTTCCTAACACCTAGTATAAATTTGTTTATACTACCCTGATGATATGGATATAAAAATGGTAGTACTAGCAAATGGCTCCTCTAATATTTTCAAGAGATCTTATGTTTCCTGACAATGAGGATGATGAATTTCTTTCAATTTTATCAGGAATTTCAAACATAGGCAATTTTAACCCCCTAAGTGTGAAGATCACCTTCCTGTGATTTCTTGCTTGTTTTCTAAATGGACTGAAATGCAACTATCAATAATTATTATTTATACTAGTTATTATATTCATATTTTACTCTGAAATTCACAACTTAGCACAATAATAATTATTTGATTGCTTTTACCCTCTAACAACACCGTGTTCCTCAAAAATAGTGCCAAATGATGCGTGTCATTAATAGCATCATTAAATCTTATGATTTATCAATCCAGGGTGGTGTCCAAGGCTGTCTACGATAGAAGGTTAGGGTAGAGTACAATTCAGGCATTCAGATTTCAAGCATTTATTGGGTGAAATAGATTTAGGTTTAGCCTTTTGGTGTCACACTAAACCTAATCTATAGAATGGAAACTTGCAGGAATTGAAAACTAATTCTAAGTTCAAAAATTTAAAGTTAACTACAAGTGCAGGAATTGAAATTGCTGAATTGAAATCTAATCTACTTTTGTAGAATTGAAATAATAGAATTGAAATTGCTAAATTGAAATGTTGCTAAAATGAAATCCTAAATTACACTTGCAAAATTGAAACCTAGTTTACTCTTGCAGAATTGAAATGATGCTTGGAAATAAAACTTATGCTAAAAACACTTATCAGTGTCTTGCTACAGAAGGTCATCAAGCTTCTGCTACAATGATTGACAACAAAATGAAATCTACTAAAAATTGAAAGTTGTTGAAACATAAAAATAGAGAACATGGAAAGTAGAGGAAACATGGGAAACAAATGTCTAATCTAATTTTTCAGCTGACACACACACAAATTTTGCATATAAACATAATGGAAAATATAAATAACATCACACAAACTTAAAACAAGAAAATGAAATCTGACAAGCAATCTGTTAATTCTACTGTAACAAAATTACAGATTAAAACTTGTCATAAAAATCCTCCTTCTAGGCCTGAAAGTGGGCCCATGCTTCCTGATCTAGAAGAAGGTGGGAAAAACACTCCTTAACTAATTAACAATCACACTTTCTCATGAACAAAAATTAACAAAAAAAATTGCACTTTATTTCTATCAAACTGTTACAGAAAATGTTGTACTATGTTATTTGTTGCTACTAACTACTCTCCTCTATTCTACTTCCTACTTAGCTCAACCAAGGAGGGAGTTGTGTTATTTATAATAAAATATTACAATATATCTCATGCTCAAATCAACCTATTTGCTATTTTTTAGTGATCTGCCAAATAATCTGCAACTGAAATAAGTGTAATTTTGGATAGTTTGTGCTACAACAGCACTCATTGGCCCTTAGAAGGCATCTTCAATGGTAGGAGTATGTTGGAGGAGTCTTATAAATATCTTGCACACCTGTCTCCACTTTAAAATATCATTTCCTAATATTCTGCAATTAATCTGGGTCTATTTCAGGATAGGGTCAATTGCATCAATTGATATTTCCTCGTGAGTTGTGTCTTCTGGTCAGAAAGGAATGGTGGGGACAGCTGTAGAAGACTTTTCCTATATCCTCTCAACCTTAAGTTACCTTTTCAACCACTTGGAAACCACAAAAATTCAAACAAAAGCGTGTTCCCCTATTATTCCGAAGATCTTCGAAATAACTGGTTGTAGGTGCACTTTAAGTTCAAAACATCTTCAGACTGCTTGTTTTGGTTGCTTATTTCAGGTAGGTCACTTAATCCAGCTCCTAGGAGGTGATCCCAACCATTTTTACCTTCTTCTATTGGTAAATTCTAGGCCCTGCCATTCATTGGCAGTTGGCTGGAATTTACATGGTAAATTACTGCATTTTCTAGATCTGCTGCATAGTTGTAAATTATTGGCATTTCTTGCAAATTCAAACAAATTAGAATGTGGGAAAATCATTCAAATATCAACATGAAGGAGTACATCAAGTTGCTACTAAATTTATACACTTCATTCACCAAGTAACCATGCTGAAATAGTGCAACAATGTTGCACAATTGTCCCTACTCTGTTATACCCTGTTGTTGCCTATTTAGACCATGTGGGAATGCTTCTAAATAGGTCATATGTCTTATGTAGTCCTTCTGAACTCATTCCATCCATTTCCTCATGCTTTTCTTGACAACTTCAAGGTGCTCCTATAAAGTGACAACTTGCTGATTTTTATATGGTTGTTTTCTGCAGATTTTCAGATTTATGACAGTCCTGAAAATTTGGCTTTAATGTGGATTTCAAACAAGTTGAAGGGTAGGAAAACATTCAAAAACCATTGTGAAGTTAATGGATATCAGCATACCACATTTGGCTAATTGAAATGCATGTTTTTATTTGCTACTTAATCAAGCAAAAACAGTCACAAAATGCTGAAAATAGTCAAAAACAGAGATATAGTGTTCCTAACATAAAATCATGCAAATACTTAACAAATAATATATTCTAATCAACTATTTGGCAATTAAATTTGTCATGTTTGGTAATATGGCAGTTTTTATATGTCAAACATAGTGTAAAAATGAGGCATTTCTAGGCCTCATTAGGAAATACCTCTCCCATCTAAGCTCCACAAGAAAAAAAGAGAATTTGAATTTGGGGTATTAGAGGTAGACTGAACCCCCATCACCTGACGTGGTATAAAATTTAAGGAACAATGGAAATAAAAAAATCCTCAAAAATTCGATGAGCTCTACATGCTCAAAAAGAGCATTGCTTAGGAGCCTCACTTTCAAAAAATTACCAACCCTATGACATTCATAAATATTTCTAGTCATTGATACGATGTAAAAGGTCCTTGATAAAGAATGGGATTTCTCTTCACTGATCATTGATACAATATAAAATTTTGGACAATTGAACCACTGGTAAAGAGTATTTAATAACACATCAAATTAAAATGACCAAGATGATGCTTACAAATTCTATTAGTTTTGACACTTGCAGATCTATGTTTCTAATTTGAACCATTGAGTTATTGTTGAGAAAAAGTTGTTGAGTTGCAACTTTGTACTAAATACTCATGCATTCATCCAAAATTTGATGTCTGTTAGACTTCTTCTGAAGAAGTGAAATTGTGTAATGCTTTTTCCAAATAAAAATTTGTAGAAAAACATTCCTTTGAAAAAATATTCCTTGAAAATCTTCATTGTCCAAGAATTTTCCACCCCTAAGAAAGTGGAAAGAAAAATTCCTTTACATCATCATATGATAAAGGCCATTATTGTTCACTTGAATCAACCACTAGAAAAAATGATACGAGGGATGAGGAAGTACAATGCACAAGTTCAAATATAGAAGGAGCTAAAGGTGTGAAGGAAGAAGGGAAGGGAAATTTTAAAGCAAAGAAATATGGGGAGATGAATTTTAAAGCAATTGAGGTGAAGGGGGTCAAGCTTAATATAGTTAAATCATATTTTTTTTCTCAATTAGCAAACAATATTCTCCTTACAATAAAAATAAAAGTAGTAAAAAGTGTTTTCATTGCACTTTAAGGTTTCAAGAGTGGTACAATAAAAAAATCTTATGGAGGATATCCAAGGAAATTTAAGGTTTATAGGCCAACATAAGAAAGTAATGACTATGGAGAATCATTTGTGTACTTTAGGGGTTGTAGGAAAACATAAAGAAGAAAATTATAATAGGGCTACTCCTTGTATTTTAGATTATTTAGGATAATATAAGTCTTTAGGAAAAAAGTCTCATCATGAACAATATAAGAATAATAGAAGAGATTGATGAATATGAGAGTGTTGGTGGGAATGGATAAAGGAGAAAAAGAAAAAAGAAAGAAAATCAAAAGGATATTAATTTGGGAAGCTAAATAAAAATATCACAAGTGTTAATAAGAAGTGGGGCTAAGCCCACTAGCAAAAATAAAAGGCGTTGATGATGAAAATGATATCATGAAATATTAGGGGTATGAATAAGATCCCTAAAAAAGAGTTATTAAGGAATTAATAGGCTATTATAGTCCTAATTTTATTTTAATATAAGAAATAAAATTAAGTAGTGAGGAATGTAAGGATGCTTTTAAGAAGATTTGGAAGATGGGTGATTTTCTAGCAGTTTCTTCTATATGATATTTAGGTGGTATTGTAATAATATGGGACAAATGTAAATGGGATTTGTTTTGGTAATATTAAAAATGGAGAGGGTTTTAAAGGGATCCCATAACCACTATAGTAAAAATGCCACCCGAGTGAGAAATATCAGAACTAAACCTCACTATACACTATGAGGTAGACCAGAAAAAGATTGCAAAAAACTAAGATCCCAGGACATAAAAGAAGAGAACTAAGATAGTTCTACCCCAACCTACCCATCCCTTGAGAAACAAAAAAAAATAGATGAGAAATATCCTCAGAATGATCCATCGTTGACCTCAACGAACTCCAAATTTTCCTTTGTTTAATATCAATGAGCTTAAAATTATGAAAGACTGAGCATTTTATCTCCTCTAATACCTCTAGGGCATAGATCTACTCAACCGATTTATCCTGATGGTAGTCACATGGAAGGACATTGAAATCAAGAGGGAAATAGATAGGGGAGAAGCCGTCATCCTCACCCACTTTACTATGCAGACACTTAGATTTACGTAAGCCACTACCCACAACAACACTAGTGGGATTTAGGTCCACAATCACAAGTTCCTCAACAACCTCCTTAGGAGACACATCAAATTTAATAGAGGGGCCAACCAAGGGAGCACAATTACCACCATCCTAAGCCTTACCCCAAACCCCTTTAGTAAAAACCTAAATATTTCTAGAAACCTTCTTAGGTCTCAATTCGAAGGTAAACGAATAAATATCATCACTACACTCAGAGTCAGCCTCTGAAAACACCTTAGAACCACCAACAGTTGGACCAGGTAAATCTGCTACCACCTTAGAGCCACCCACTGTAGGACCTGGTAAATCTACAAAAGGCTTAAGGATATTGTCAGCAACTAAACCTTGTTCCAGAGCTACCTGTTCAAACATAAGCAAGGCAAGGCCCTGATGGATGTTGGCATGTCCACAACCACCTTGTATATTCACAAAAGGCTTATTCAAAGATTGGAAAAGAAACAAAGGAATATTCATGCGAGCGTGATGATACAAGTGGTTTAAAAAAATAACGTGAAAACTCCTAATTATCTCATAAGAAGAATCTAAAGTGAAATAGTCCATAATAACCCTAGCAACACGGTCCCAAGGAGTGGATAAGGCCGAAGCATTAAAGCCATTTTAAACTCTAGGTAAAAATTCCTCTTTATCCAAAAAAAAACTAATCTTCTGCAACAAAGAGTTTCTATCATGATTGTGATAAGAATCATATAAAATCAGTCTATTGGTCCTACTAATGAGCTCTTCTATGACCTGAAATGACCACGAGATAATCCTGACCCAACCATCATTACAAGTAGCAACCATCCAACTTGTAAGCATCGAATTGTGTCCATGAAACTTTTGAATGCACTTCAGAAGACCTACTTATGCCAGAATAGCTTTAACTCCATCATCAAAGATGATGGACATAGGTTCCAATTGGGGATTACTCAAAATTTTCTTAGGAGAGAAGAACTTTACCTTACCCAAAAAAACAAAAAATAGATTCTCCCAAACATAGGCAAGAGAGAAAAAAACCAACCAACCACACTCGAGCCAACAAGAAAAATCCAGTGGAGAATACCCCATGATGGACCAAGGTAAAAATACATGTTCCTCACCACCAAAGTCAAAAGCTGAAAATAAAATAGGGAGTTGGGACTCACCGATGAGGAAAACCTATGAATCCTAGGAATCAACACAAAGAAATATAGGCCATCCATGGGATAGAAAGCAGAAACCAACATGACGGGTAGAAAAAAAGTCCCCATCATAGGGAAAGACGACAAGTACAAAATTAACATACAACAAAAACAACTGAGAAGAATCTCGACAAATGGGGGGAAAAACCCGAAAACCACAAAAGCAACCACAAAAGGGCTTTCCCAAAATAGACCAAAATATGCCAACTCAAGAGGACCTCCAATAGGTGTAAATAACTGTAGTGACCCTGAGGAAGTGACACACCGTCCACAACTCTATTTGTGAATATTTTTTACTTAATCATGCATTAAATAAAATATGCGAAAGAAGATACAACTGAAATACGAATAAATGAATAAATAATGCTCTTTATTGCTTTTCTCAAGTTTGGTTACATATAGATCCCTCTAAGGGATTCCCTTCATTTGATACAAATTTTACAAATAGGGGTAGCATATATATAATATCATCGTGCAAGGGGTGGTGCACTTTTGTAGGCTTCCCAATGACGCAAACGAAACTTTATGAGGGCTTACATATGCCTCCTTATCCAGGTCTGGCTCCTAGAGGGATCCTTTTGCTTTCGTATGTTGGTAACCTATCTAATGAACCTGTAGTCCTGCAAGCATGAAAACAACAACAAATGCTCAACTATTTGATATTGCCTCCTAGGATGAGGTTGTTAGCAATAACCTTAATGATAAACAGAGATATACTTAATGATCATAGAAACTAATGCTATGAATGCAACTGAATGAGAAAAATCAGATCTATTCTAATGGTGTGAAAATATGTAATAAGCTAAATAAAAGAAACTAACACTAAGAACCCTAGACTAGGCCTACGGACCACTATTCGAGATAGTGGCCACTAAGATGAAAATATGTCTTTATTGCTCCAAAGCTATGGATCTAGGATTATTGTTGAAGTTGAAATGATTGTCATTTATGCCTGATGTTGAATATCCTACATATGGTAACCTCTCAGTTGACCAACACTTAATTGCTCCTAAAAGGTTCTCCAATTTGCTCTTCGATCTAATAGTGCTTTGCTACAAGAAAAACTCTCCAAGTATTGAAAATATCTCCTCGGTTGTATCTCTACAAAAATATCTCTAAATTCCTCTTAGTACCCTTAGGTTTACACCTTATAATGTCTTTGAAGCCCTAGGTCAATGTCCAACCCTAGGACTAAATTTTGCATGCACACTAGATGTTAGCATGAGAAGTTTTATCTTTTTCTATGTTTGAAGGCCAGTTAAACTGATGTCTAAACCTGGACTTGAGTCTTTCATGTAGATTGTCTGTGAGGAGTAATGCAAATTTATCCCCACTCGGTCTTATTGCATGTAAACTACCACTTCCACCCGAGATTAGGCTATTTTTATGGTAAGTTGTATTTTAAAGCTTAGTCGTTGTCATCTATAGTGGCTAGTGATTGGCCGCTCTAAGTTTCAGTGGCGAGGATCTAGCCACTCTGGTTCATAGTGACCAGGCTTGGATGGGCTAAAAATACACCAAAATGAGTGGTGAAAACTACTTTTGGCACTTGGAAGGTTCCAAGGTTTAGTCACATGGTCTATGAATTCCCATATGGGTAGTTCTCCTAAATATGATACATTTTAGGTGTCTATAGATGCCCCTTTTTGGGATGCATTGTGAGCCAAACACAACGCGGAGAAAAAAAATAGACCACCTAGGACCATATTGTAGGGTGTGTGATGATCATTGATCTGATCAAAATTGGATGTTCCAAGTCATGGGCTTGAGGGGCATTTTGTGAGTTGACCAAAGGGCTTATGATACCTTTTGGGGCTTTTGTGAGTTGACCAAAGGGTTTATCCCCTTTGGGGCATTTTGGTTTGACCAAAGGGCTTATGCTACCTTTGGGACATTTTGGGTTGACCAAAGGGGGGCATTTTGGTTTGACCAAAGGGCTTATCCCCTTTGGGGCATTTTGGTTTGACCAAAGGGTTTATCCCATTTGGGGCATTTTGGTTTGACCAAAGGGCTTATCCCCTTTGGGGAATTTTGGTTTGACCAAAGGGCTTATCCCCTTTGGGGCATTTTGGTTTGACCAAAGGGCTTATCCCCTTTGGGGTATTTTGGTTTGACCAAAGGGCTTATCCCCTTTAGGGCTCTTTGGTTTGACAAAAGGGCTTATGTCCTTTGGGATATTTTGGTTTGACCAAAGGGCTTATCCCCTTTGGGGTATTTTTGTTTGACCAAAGGGCTTATCCCATTTGGGGCTTTTTGGTTTGACCAAAGGGCTTATGCTACCTTTGGGGCATTTTGGGTTGACCAAAGGGCTTATCCCCTTTGGGGAATTTTGGTTTGACTAAAGGGCTTATGCTACCTTTGGAGCATTTTGGAATTGATTGTTTAACTATTTGATTTCTAATTAGGGGAGGTATGATACCAATAATACCCCAGTTGATGTTTAGAAATGTTTTTGTTTTGATTTTATGTTATGGATGCAATGATGGATGCTATGCCTAGATAATGATTTGATTTTTCTATATGTATGTAATGTGTTGATGACGTGTTCTAGCTAGATGATAGATGTGTTATTAGATGCCATGATCTAGATGTATAGATGCACTATGGTGATGTATGCATTTATGGATGCAGTGCTTATTTTTAAATGCATGTTTAATTTTGATTTAATTGTATGCATCTAACTTATATTGTTATGATATGATAAATGAAATGTGTGAAATGCATTATGATGGTGATCTAATGTACATGAACCTATATGCTTTAATCACTTAAAATATAAGGTATGCATGTGATATGAGTTTAACAATCTAATGGGAAACACCACAAAATGTATAAAAATCATGAATAAACAATAATTCTTATAATAATAATTAATCATTTAAACATCAAATGTGGGGTGAGATGATGTGATATGTATGTATGATTTGATGGAATGATTTATTGCTATGAGGATATTTTTGAGGTTTTCCCTAAGACTCAAACACCCTAGTTGCTTCATAAAATGGTTGTATACTGATCATACAGAGCCCTTGAAGGATAAATCTCTTGTTATGAAGACCTAGATACTCATTATCCATGTGTGTGCAAATGAATACATTAGATAGAACATAAACATACCCCAGTGCTAGGCAGGATTCATTCAACCCATTGTTGTATTCGGGATCCTCAAATGTTTATATTGATCCTAAGTTGGATTTAGTTGGATTAAACCACTAGAAAATATAGGACACCTAAGGCTATCTCTTCCACATGCAAACATTGGTCTATAAAAAAGCGAGATGCTAATGTAACAGACATATCATCATGTGTAAGGCTCGGTCACACTGAGAATTCCAGGTATTTAAGTTCATACTCTCTTATTTTCTTCATATTTATTAGGGATACTTGCTCATGTTTTAGTGATGAAAACCACTTTTTATTTTGACTTTTTGTTTTTCCTTTTGAGCAAGGGATTTATGTACTGATGATCATCACTATTTATTTGTACTTTTGACTTATTCTGAACTTGGAACTTTGATTTGTTTGGGGACTTTTGTAGTGATGATAATCACTTATTTTTGAACTTTTTCTTTGTTCAAGATTTTTTCTTGTTTTGATAAAAGCAAGGGATTTCTTTGGGTAGGGGTGAACTTGTCCTTTTTCCAATTCTTAGCATTTTTGAACCGGCCGCATAGGGGGATGAGCAAGATAAATATTTTTTACCTTAGAATACCTAATACCACTTCATAGCGTTCATATTTACCTTGTTTCAACTAGTATTTGAGTGCTTTGATTAGTGATAGGATTCTGAGATTTACTAGGTACTATCAAAACTAAATCTATTCTATCAAAAGCTAAGACAACTTTCTACAAAGTTTGATAAAAGCACTAGGTATGGTTGAGTGATCGAAAAACCCTAGTATATTTCTTATAGCAATAGGAGGGGTTGTGTTGAAAAACACAATTACACACATGGGTGATGGATGGCGATGGATTTTGATGATGCATGATTGAGGTACAAACATGGTGTCATTTGTAAGATTGCAAACACAATTGTTTTTAATGCAGAAGCAATGGATGCAATGCCTATATGCAATGCAACTATATGAATGCAAATATGAAATGCAAATATTTTTGTATTTTTGATGTTTTCCATTGTTTATTGAACTTTGATTATTTTGAATGTTTTTTAAATTTTTATTTTTGAATTGTTGACCAAAGGGCTTATGGTGTCGTTGGGGCCTTGTGTGATCTGACCAAATGGTGTGAAGATGCCTCTGGAGCCTTTTTGTGGTTTGACCAAATGACTTGGAGATGCCTTTGGAGCTTTTTGGTGGTTTGACCAAACAAATTTGAGATGCCTTTGGAGCCTTTTGATGATTTGATCAAACGGCTTGGATATGCCTTTGGAGCCTTTTAACATTTTTTTTTTCATTTTAATGTTTTTTTATTTGTTTGGATTTTTATGATTTCTATTGTTTTTATAATTTTGAAATTTATGAATATTTTTGATATTTTGTTGGTTTTATAGGGAGAAGGTATGATACCTTAGGTTCCCCAGTGTGCATGTTGTCTACTGAAATGTGGTCATATTTCTTAGGAAGAGTGACAGAAATCAACTATTCCAATTGGGGCATGTACCTCTATGGGGTGCCCTTGTCTTGGTGGGGAGAAATGAGTGAACCATATTCACGGAGCTAGTTTCATTCTAAAAGATCTTGGACCACCTTATGAAATTATTGAAAATTGTGGATGTCAGGCCCTTGTATACAATGATACATATTGAAGAGGCTTTCATCAGTGGACCCATGCTTGGGCTCTCTTTGCTTGACCTTGGGCAACACAAATGCATTTGCCTCGTACAACTTTTGAAATAAAGTTGAAGTAGTCATTTCAAATGTGACCACTTGTTGAGGTGGCTTGCTTAGCCTACAAGGTTGCGACTGACCTTGGGGTCTCATCTGGGATGATGTAGCCTCTATTTTGGTAGGCTGGGATTTTGTGGATGAACCATTTATGGGAAATTATCCCCTATCTATGAAATCTTGAACTACATGTCTGAATACTTGGGAATCACGAATGCCATGACCCTGCACTCGATGATAGAGACAATAATGGTCCTCCCTATAACCCTTAGATTTAGCTCTATTTGGATATAAATGTTTTATGTTAGGTAAGGTGATGACCTTAACTTCTTGTAAATTTTGTAAGATGTATGACATAGACTCGTTTAAAGGAGTCCAAATGCGTTGTTGTTGTTTTGAGCGTTTAGCCTGCTCTAGTCTAGCTTGGCAACCAGATTGAGCCATAGGCATTTCAATTGTTGTATTAGGAGGCTCCTCTTGCTTTTTAGGTGCAAGGGGTGGATTACTGACTATGGTCACTTGTTGGTTGATAATTTTAAGTTGCTTTTTGTTCATCATGTTGTGTACTATGGCTTTAAAACCTCGACATGATTGAATATCATGCCCATTTTACCTATGATATAGATAGTGTGAGTCTTCCTCATACCCTAGGGGTTTAATATGATTTGCATATAAATGTTGCACCTCCGGTAGGGTGATGGCATTTGCGGCAATTAACCGATTTAAAATTGATAATGTAGGCTTAGGCAATGAGGGATGCTTGCTAGGTTGCTGAGGTGGTCGAGTTGGTGCTTGCTCTGGTTGAGGCTTTTCCTAAGGATGCAAAGGAGGTAGTTTGATATTAGATGAGGGTGGCTTCCATAATTCTAGGCTCTCAAGCTGGTTCATGATAAAATGCAATGCTTCATTTTTATTATCCATTTGGGCCTCTATATTATAGAGGTGATTTTGTATATGCTCCAATCCTGACAAGGCTCCCATGTGTATTTTTAGTGATTGGTTTGAAATAACATTGTCTACTAAAGGAGGCAAAATAGTAGGTGCTAAAGATCTACCAGGTAACTCTAAGTCATTTATTTCCTTCATATGAGTCTATGTGGAGGATTCATGATGACACATTTCAATAGTGGCATCCACATGCTCATGTTTATGACTCAGTTTATGTTTCTATCTTACTTGATGATGTTGAACTATGTCAAATTTGGTACCTCTAGTCTGATGTGGGGGAAACACCTATTCTTGTTCTTGAGGAGGCATCATGAGAAGTGAGTCAGGGGTGACTAAAGGCAATGGTTTTGATCCCTTCAATGGGGAAGCAACATCTGATTGATCCACATCTTGTTTTAACTACTTTAGATTCCCTTGGTCCTCTACCTTGCTATTGACCATTGCCACAAACTCCTGAGAAGGCTCTTTTTCTTGTGTCTCATCAATCTTCTTGTAATACTTGAATGGCTTAAGGTTCTGGGGGACCACATACACTTGTCCTTGGTGTATGAATTTTATGTTTTGGTGCACTATGGAACGTATGCATTCCATATATCTCATCCATGGTCTGCCTAACAATATGTTATACCGCATATCACCTCCCAAAATATGGCACAATGTAGGTATTGTCTTCACCCCAACCTGTATAGGTAGGATTACAATGCTAATTATTGAGGAAGTGGCATCATTGAAGACTCTCAATGTGAATGTTGAGTCCATAATGCTTGAAGATGGTAAATTTAAATGCTTCAAGGCTGCAGTTGTGATGATGTTGATAGATGACCCAGTGTCAATCAAGACTCTCTTGTATAGAATTTGATTGATGCTTGCTATGATGTGTAGCTAAGTATCGGATTCATCCTGAGATATTGGCTTAATATCCTATATTTAAAAGGTAATCACAAGGTCCTTTTGTAAGTGAATTGAACTCATTTTTGGCGTGGAACATGATAAATTATTAGCTTTAGTTTATCTCTTATGTATGTGGGGTTGATCAAGCATATTTTTCTTCCTATTTTAGTATTGATCATACCGATAAAACCCTCATTAGGTGGGAATAAATGCACCATGTTGACATGCTCAACTTGATTGTTTTTGGCCCCATGATTGGAAAGATAATTTTTGAATATGTCGATGTTCTACAATTCATTCTTATCCAACATATTTTCCACTATATTCTTGAATGCAACACAATCTTGGATATCATGGCCATTTTGTTGATGATAAATACAATAGAGATCTTCCCTATAACCCTTAGGTTTGGGGTAATTAGGATCCAAGAGGCGCTCCTTACGCAAGTTTAGAACCTTGGCCTCACAAAGGTGGTTGAAAATTGATTCCAAAGATTCAGGCAATGGCATATAGTTGTGAGGGGGTTATTTTTGTTTATCCCTACCTTGATTTTTTTTACATTGGTTGTAATGCATAGTAGGAGGTTGAGCCTAATAGTTTTCTTGTTGTTGGCTCTGTACTACTTTTGGAATGCTTAACACAATCTGGTTGACATGCGTAGGTTCAGACTATTGTTTTTTATGTTGCGTACTCTCGTTCCATTATTTATCGCTACGAATATTTATGTCTCCTTCTTCCAGCGTTATATGTTCAATAAGCTTGGTTGAGCCAAGGCTTCTTTGAATGTATCATACTATTGTAGTTGTAATAGTAATGAGATGTGCTTGGAACAAATTTTTGTGAACATTTGGATTAGCTCTTCGATCGGGACGTAAAATGACAAATTTGCCATGATTTTTCTCCATCTATCCCCATAATCCATGACTAGATAATCATCATAATGCTTTAAATTGGCTAGGTCTAAGAGATTCACCTTCTTCTTAGCACCAAAAGAGAAATGTTTTAAGAAAGCATTTACTAGTTGTTCAAAACCGGATATGTTGTGCTTGGCAGCTGGTTGAACCATTGAGTGGCAACACTCAAAAATATCATAATGAAGATTCTTAACATAAGAGCATCATTATCTTCAAGATGAAAATATGCATTGATGAATTTGGTAACTCTATTTGTGAATATTATTTACTTAATAATGCATTAAATGATATATGTGAAAGAAGATACAACTGAAATACAAAGAAATGAATAAATAATGCTCTTTATTGCTTTTCTCAAGTTTGATTACATGTATATCCCTCTAAGGGATTCCCTTCATTTGATACATATTTTACAAATAGGGGCAGCAGATGTATAATATCCCCATGCAAGGGGTGGTGCACTTTTGTAGGCTTCCTGGTGATGCACATGGAACTGTATGAGGTCTTACATATGCCTCCTTCTCTAGGTCTAACTCCTAGAGGTATCCTTTTGCTTTCATATGCTGGTAACCTGTCTAATGAACCTGTAGTCCTGCAAGCATGAAAACAACAACAAATGCTCAACTGTCCGATATTACCTCCTCGGATGAGGTTGTTAGTAATAACCCTAATGATAAAAAAAATATGCTTAATGATAATAGAAACTAATGCTATGAATGCAACTGAATGAGAGAAATTAGATCTATTATAATGGCATGAAAACATGTAATAAGCTAAGTAAAGGAAACTAACGCTAAGAACCCTAGACTAGGCCTACGAGCCATAGTCCAAGACAATGGATGCTAAGATGAAAACCTGTCTTTATTGCTCCAAGGCTATGGATATAGGATTATTGTTGAAGTTGAAATGGTTGTCGCTTATGTCTGATGTTGAATATCCTATAGATGGTAACCTCTCAATCAGCCAACACTTCATTGCTCCTAATAGATGCCCCAATTTGCTCTTCGATCCAACAAGGTTTCACTACAATAAAAGCTCTCCAACAGATCTCCTTGGTTGTATCTTTGCAAAAATATATTTGAATTCCCCTTGGTACCCTTAGGTTTGCACCTTATAATATTTTTGAAGCCCTAGGTAAATGTCCAACCCTAGGACTAAATTTCGCATGCAGCCTAGATGTTAGCATGAGAAGATTTGTCTTTTTCTGTGTTTGAAGGCTAGTTAAACTGATGTCTAAACTTGGACTTGAGTCTTTCATGTAGACTGGTTATGAGGAGGCATGCAAAGTTATCCCCGCTTGGCCTTATTGCATGGAAACTACCATTTTCACTTGAGATTAGGATATTTTTATGGCAAGTTGTATTTTAAAGCTTAGCCATTGTCATCTGCAGTGGCTAGTGATTGGCCGCTCTAAGCTTCAATGGCCAAGATCCAGCCATTCTAGTTCATAGCATCTAGGCTTGTATGGGCTAAAACTACCCCAAAATGAGTGGTGAAAACTACTTTTGGCACTTGTAATGTTCCAAGGTTTAGTCACATGGTCCATGAATTTCCATATGAGTAGTTCTCCTAAACATGACACATTTTAGTTATCTATAAGAACATACGAAGCACACTAGCCAAAGAAATACCATGAAGGTGCCATCTCATGGAAATACGGAAGACACAAACGAGGACCCCAACACCCTCATGACAAAAAATGTCAGAACCTCACCAACCATAGAACAAAAGTGCGACCAACTTCCCAAGGAAAAACAAAAGGGAACTAAGGAAGAGGTAATATAACACTGGCACACTCAGCGAAGGTTTGAGAAACCAATGAAAAGCTAGAAAGTCCCACCACACAAACACACAAGGGAAAATCAGGAATGAGGACTTAAAAATTTTAAATTCAAAAAATATGAATGGGGGAAAGGACTCCCTGACACCGCCTTAAAAAAAAATGAACCAAGAGGGTCCGAAAAAACATTGCAATAGCCATAAATAAAGGTTCTTTGTTGTCATGACAGTGATAATAAAACTCCAGTACCGACTAAAAACTAGAAAAGTAACCATTTTCAAGGTACCATATGACAGACATTAAGTTTTGTCTTCATTGGCAAGGCGTATGATCTCATGTGAAAAAATTATATGCCAAATCATCAAGCACTGTTTGAGATACGCCCATATTTGAAACAGAGTCGACCATCGTATTCCCTTCCCTATACTCATGCTTGATTTAGGTCTCCTCCAAATATGATAACTAGGATCTGGATTCATCAATTAAATTAGAGATTCACCAGCTGGAACGATAATCACCTTTGAGCATATTTATAATGTTCAAAAAATTCCCTTCAATAAATGCTCTACGGATGCCAAGATATTTGAGCATTTGAATTCTAAACACGTGCTTTAGCAAAGTGCGAAGATTGGACATCAATATCCTCTACAAAGGCCAAAATCATATTATCAATGTGATCACGAATTACACCCCCAACACCAACTTGATATGCATTGCCCTTTGATGCGCCATCAAAATTGATCTTAAACAAGATTTAAGGATGCGGGGACAAGTGAATGGATGCACATAAATTCAGAGCTAGAGGGGGTCTTAACTCTGGGTGTAAACCAAGAATATGTTCAACAACATAGTCAGGGTGGTCCTTAGACACAGAGGGGAGAGAGTCTTTCAATGCCACCAACACATTCTCTCCCACCTTCCAAATTATTTTTTGACTTAAATGAAAAATATCACCCTCAGAGTTTTTAAACACCCTCGCATTTCGCTCCTTCCACACACCCCAAAGGAGATGAGGAAGCAAATATTTCTAGAAGTATTTTATATGGGGGAAAGAAAAGGGTGACATCCATTGTTGAACAAAGTCATAGATAGAATCCGATAAAGTCCAAGCAACCCCAACATGCTAAAGAGAAAAATAAAAAATATCCCGAAAGACTTTGCACTTAAGAAACAAATGGGAAGTGGATTCCTAGTATTGCTTGCACAAAAAATAGTGGTTTAATAAATTGAAACCCCTCTTATGCAAATTCTCTATGGTCAAAACCTTATTTTGCACCGCTATCTAGAAGAAAATATTTATCTTTGGGATCAAATTCTTAATCCAAATATTTGACCAAGGGAAATCACCAGCTCCCGAGGGCAAAGAAGGGAATAAGCAGACTTAACCAAAAAGGACCCCTCACTGTCACCATCCCAAACCAACCGGTCTACCACCTCCTCCAACCACACAACATACCACCGCAACTCAATCAAGAGAGATTCCCACATTATTCTATCTTGGGTATTTCTTAGGAAGGGGGGAGAGACACCATATTTTACAATCATTCTGAAGAAAAACAAAATTAGCCACCTTAACATAGCTTGCCATTTTGAAGAGCAAACACACATCCCTGAAGCAAGGATCCTTAGAAAGGGGATGGTATCTAAGCCATGGATCATACCAAAAGGAAACAGACCTGCCATTACCAATCACCCAAAAATAATTGTCTTTGATAAAGTCCCTAGATTTAATCAAGTTGTTCCAAAATGTAGAACCTCCAGAAGAGAGATGATGTGAGAGAAACTATTGAAAATTATATTTGGCCTTAAAAATTTGACACCAGAGATGATCAAAATTGGAGGTAACCTTCCAAGCAAGTTTGGAAACTAGTGCCTTATTCATAACAACCACATTCTTAAGATTCAATCCCCCATCCCTTTTCCTTTTACAAATTTACTCCCAAGAAATAAGGTGAAACTTTCCCTTCAATTTCGGACCAGCCCATAGAAAGGCCTTACAAATACTATCAAAATTGGATGTCGCCTTAGATGAAAGATTGAAGAGAGATAGGAATTATATGAGAACACTTTGAAATGTGCTCTGAACCAAAACCGCTTTTCCTTCTTGACTAAGGAGGGCACCTTTCCATGAGGATAGCTTCCTATATACCCTCTCCAAAATTGGAGTCTAGAATAATTTTTTCAAATGACCTATGAACAACGGAAGTCCAAGATAGGTAGTCAAGAGAGAGATAATCCTACAACCCAAAATAGAAGTAATCTTTTGCTGACGGACCTCCGGAGTATTAATAAAAAAGATGCTACTTTTGATAGAGTTAATCAAATGACATGTTGCTCTCCCATAA
The DNA here is from genome assembly GCA_028583015.1 of Wollemia nobilis. Taxonomy (NCBI): domain Eukaryota; kingdom Viridiplantae; phylum Streptophyta; class Pinopsida; order Araucariales; family Araucariaceae; genus Wollemia; species Wollemia nobilis. The sequence continues at coordinate 4,873,206 of JAQPPZ010002230.1, read as the reverse complement.
TAGTCCAGGGTTATTTTCACATCATGAGCATGAATGATCGATGCCATACAAGGGAGTGAAGTATCATTGGTAAATTGCTAGTGAGAAATCAGGCTAATCTGCAAGGCCGACCTAAGATCGAAATCAACACTTCAAATTTTAATAGATCAGCCAAGAGCTTCAGCCATAAGTATAAAGAGGAAGGAGGAGATAGGATCTCCCTAATGAATCCCCTGACATGATTTGAAGAAAACAACAGGGGATTCGTTAATCAACATAGAGAACCAAGATGAAGAAATCAAGGTCTCCATAAAATTGACCCAAGAATCACTGAAATCAAACTTCCTCAATACCCTAAACCAAAATGACCAAGACACCTGATCATAAGCCTTGTTAAAATATAGTTTTAGAAAAAAAACCACCCTGCCACTCTTTTGTATCGAATATAAAAGTTCATGGATAACGATGGTGTTGTCGAGAATTTGCCTCCTTGGCATGAAACCACTCTGTGAAGAGTCAGTAAGGGTAGGAATAATCAACTTCAATCTATTATCCATAGCTTTTGAGAATATTTTATAGACCATATTGCATAAAATAATTGGCTTGAAGTCATTGAATGAAGTCATTGAGTCTTTTTTAGGAATGAGAGCAAGAAAGGTCGAATTCAAAGTCTTAGGAAAGACCAAAGAACTCTAGGAATGGTGAATAGCATTACAGATGTTCTCCCCATAGATATGCCAAAATTTCTAGAAAAAAATATGTGGGAAGCCATCTAGGCCAGGGGCTTTGAGAGGGCCCATATACTTGAGCATTGACAAGATCTCATCATCAAAGAAGGGAGCTTGGAGAGCAACATTCATCTCATTAGAAACCAAACATGTAATTGCCTCCAACATACTATTTTACGCATCTCTATCGTGAGTCGATGGAGAGCATAAAAGTGACCAAATAATTTCATTGCCTCTTCCCATATCTCCATAATATCCGAAGAGTGGATGCCATCAGACTTAACAATTTTCCTAATTCTGTTCCACCCCCTATGACACAAAGTGGAAGAATGGAAAAAATGAGAGTTACGATCACCTTCTTTCAACCAAAGCTCTCTAGATTTTTATTTCTAGAATAATTTTTCCTTTTCCTGAACATTATGAAGGGCATAAAGAGTAGCTTTTTACCCCGAGAGCATATGATCATAATACCCTTGGGAATAAATCTATGCTTCAATCGAGAGCAGAAGCGATTTCAAGCATTATTTTTCCTAAAAAATATTTCCAAAAGAAAACTTATTCCAAATTGCAAGGTGGATCCTCAGCTTCTTCAATTTGTTCAACAGTTTAAACATACCAATTCTAGGAATTGGGTCTTGTCACCACTCATCAACCTTAACCTCAAAATTGGGATGAGAGCACCACATAACCTCAAAATGGAAGGACCAAGGAAGAAACAGGAGACCCTCAGGAATTTCCAACCATAATGGGTTATTATATGAACCAATTATGGGAAGGGTGGATAAGGAGGCATCACCAAAAATATCAGAGGAATTCAAGATGAAGACCCTATCAAGCCTGATAAGAATAAGACTATTTCCTTCTCCATGATTACTCTAGGTAAAGTTCCGATTGGTTCACAAACTCATGGAAATAAAAAATACTCCACTCATAAACAACATTGCCTCCGCACTTCTCAGAAGGAAACAAGGGATATTTGAAATTACCAACCACCATCCAAGATTCATGTTGAAAAGTAGCCCTCATATCCAGCAAAAGCGTCCAAAATATACATCCATCAGTATAGGCATTTGGGGAATAAATATTCGACATAACCCACTGCCTTTGAGATAATTTACACCAAAAAATGATATTAATAACCCTATTATATGAGGAAATGACATAAACCTCAAACTTAGCTGAATTCCAAAAGAAGAGGAGACCACCATCTAAGCCAGAGGCTTCAGAAGCCATAAAACCCAAGTATTTCTAGACTACTTTCTAAGCTTCCACCCAAGAAGAGGCATCCAAATTAGACTCCAAAATACATAAAATATCAGGATATTTCTCTCTCCTCAAAGAAGTAAGTAGGCATTTATTAGAGGCACTATTAAGCCTTCTAGTGTTCCAATAACACACATTCATTAAAAATTAAAAGGAAATCTTTTTACCAATCCCCCCAACTGAGGGAGATTTAAAACCATCAAGCTTGAGATACCTGTCACAATTTTCAACTTCCACAACAAGGCGAGCTTGACCACCATTTTCCAAAGCCTCCTCCATAACCCTTTTTCTCCCCAACTTCACTGGGGATCAACCAAATTTCTTTACCAAGCCAAATTCCACATGTTTCTTACGTTGGCTTCTAGTCTTGGGGATAGGAGAACCTTTCTCCATGACACACTTAGGTGATTCAAATCACTAATTATTTAAGAGGGGAAGCCACTTTCAAAGGAGACGACTCTTGAATAGGAACCTCCAAAGAATACTCAAGCTCGATCAGGTCAAGGATTTGAAAAAAATTCGATAGAGTAATATCATTTCCAACTTCAAAAGGATCCATAGACAATACCACTTCCCAATTACTCTGAAGAGATTGAGTCTTGGGCAGACGAGGTGACTTTGGAATACCTTTTGGAGGAACCAAAGCACCACCCCTAGATGAATGGGACAGTTGATAAGAGAGAACACTTTTGCCTTTCAAACCCAAATATTGTTTCGAAGTCTTTTTTTTTCCAAATCCTATTCTTCTTGGTGGGGGTTATCCATTCATTTTTTTATCTTGATTAGGGGTAGTAGCCTCAAAGGATTCAGAGGGAATCCCCAGCTTCTTCTAGGGACATAAACTTTGGTGATGTCCACCCAAGCCATAAGATTGGTAGGCATGTGGTTTTTTTTCATAAATGATAGATTGAGACCAGGTTCTCAGGTGGGAAATGAGCTCCATCGCACTAGGAAGCTCTTTCTCAATATCAACCAATAAACACATCCTGACAAACTAATAGCAAGAGTGAGACAAAAAAACTTTGTGAAAGGATATAAAGTCCCCTATGGCCAACACAACTGCTCAAAAAACACTCTCATGCCAAAGATACATCAGAAATTAAGGCAAACCCACACATGAACCATGTTAACTCTTTGAAGCACTAGGTTAAAATCATGGTCCCATCGATGGAGTAAGAGAACATGCTTGCAAAAGAAACAAGGTCCACCCTCAAAAAGCATCCTTGAATCCTCCTCACATGAAAGTCTTATGAGAAAAAATTACAAGGAAGTGAAACAAGGTCAAGGGAACCATTTGGACGCCATTTGGACAAGGCCCAACACTTTAGAGAATCCAACTCTAGATGACTGTCAACCAGCTTACCCACCAGATTCTAGGACCCCTTTCTCAGCAAAGAATTAACAGTAAAATCTAGGACATGAATTTGAAAGGAATTCCTATCAACCTTACACGGGGTAAACTCTTCTCCAAGAGGATATCCCAAAATTTCCTGGTCATAGGAAGAAAGGGGAGGAGCCCTAGGAGAGGCCCTACCCTCAACAAGCCCATGCTGAAACTTACCAAGATTCCACCATGGTAAAACACCATTTGAAACAGATTTACCTGACCAGAAAGGATCTTCCAAGTTGATCTCATACGCCATCAGAGCATCACCAACAACCGAATCATCAGGGTACCACATCGCTCCAAATTTAACACTTTATGTCTACTTTTATTTCATATATTTTTCTACTTTATGTCTACTTTTATTTCATATATTTTTCTAGTTTTGTACAAATGCAAATAGGATTGGCAATTATTAGAAGCAAAAATTAATTGGGTTGTTAGCTTATTTTATGAGAAAGAGAAAACACCAAATTTGGTGTTGTAAATATATATGTTCCAACTATAGTTACTCATCATGAAAGATATTGGAAGGACCTTAGGATATTTTTATCAAATACAATTATGATTCATTATGATCCATGAATTCGTGGGGGTGATTTTAACACTATTCTATCTCCTGTGGAAAATAAGAATGGTGTTCCATGATGGTCTAAATCAATGCAATATTTTGCTTCATTTGTCAATTCAAATGACCTTTGGATGTTAGTCCTTCAAATATACAATCTCTTCAAATATTTTATTATGAGCAAGCTTAGATAACAAAACCTTTGTTTTGACTTGTGATTTACCTAATAATGGTCATCCAAAGCCATTTCACTTCTAGTCTATATGGCTCCAAGACCTTGATTTTTCCAAATGGTTATGTTACAGTGTGATGAATTGAAATTTGAATAATCATGTATGTACAAGTTTATTTAAAGGATCAAATGAAGATTTGGAATGCCAAATATTTTGGTAACGTTTTTAAAGAAAAGAAAGAAATTGAATCCAATCTCAAAAATTTACAAGAGATAGCAAAATTAATGGAATATTTCGTGAATCTTATATGAAAGAATAAAAATTTCAGTTTATTATCGTAATACATTGAAAAAGGAATCATATTGGTTCCAAAAATCTAGAGAAAAATGGCTCAAGGAAGGAGATAGAAATACAAAAAAAAAAAATCATGCTATAGCAAAAATAAAATTTCTTTTCATCATATAAAAAATAATTTAACTCAAGATGGAAGAAATATTGAGGACAAATAAGATATAAGGAAGGAAGCAATTAATTATTTCAAAAATATTTTATCAAATACTAGGCAAGATAAGGAGGCATAAGATAAGCTTTTGTAAAATATTCCATCAATTATCACATAGGTACAAAATGAAATCTTGATAAAAAAAAATATCTATGGAGGATATCCATGAAATAATTTTCTCTTTCTATCCTAACAAGGCACCTAGCCCTAATGGATTTCTTGCAATTTTCTTTAAAAAAAATTGGTATTTATTGAAAATGGTATGTTAATTGCAATTGAAGAGGCCTAAAAATATGAAGGTTAGAATAAGTGAGATCAATGCCACTTTTATTACATTGGTTCCCAATAAATGTGATAAAACATTTTGATAATTTTTGTCCAATAATCCTTTGTAATATGATATTTAAATTTATTTCAAAGATTATGACAAATAGATTGAAGATAATTCTAGGTTATGTTATCTCAAAGGAACAAGGTGGTTTTGTTCATGGTAAACAAATTATTGATGGTATAATTATTGCACAAGATACCATACATTCTCTTCATTCCATGAAAATGTAAGGTATGCTTATGAACTTAGATATGAAAAAATCATATGATAGGGTTTCCTAGAATTTTATACATACTATTATGAGAAAGTCCGGATTTGATTATAGTTGGTGTAAATGGATTAAATGTTGTTATTTTACTACAAAAATTTTCTATTTTGATCAATGGTTCTCTTGTTGGTTACTTCAAGTCATCTTATGGACTTTGTCAAGGTGATCCACTATGTCATTATCTTTTCGTTATTCTTGCAAAAGCATTAGGGAAATATTTATCAAAGGTAAAAATAGAAGGAAAAATCAAAGGTATTCAAGTTGCAAAAAATGGTCCCTCTGAATCTCATCTCCAATTTGTTGATGATGCTTTTATTTTAGGCCATCCCTCAATCAATGAGACCACAAGGTTTAAATCAATATTACCATGCTATGAGAATGCTATGGATAGATGGTTACTACTACAAAATCCAAGATTTTTTCATTAATCCTTCCCTAGATTTACACAAATTATTGTGAATATTTTAGGCTTTAAAATTAAAAAAAAAAATCCATAAACCTACTTGGGTATTCCTTTTTATCTTAAAGGAAATAAAAAGGATTTGTGGATTTATTTTTTGGATACAATGAAATCTTGTTTGGTATGGTGTAAGGGTAAGTTCTTAACCATGTCAGGAAGGCTACAACTCATAAAGACTACATTACAATCCATCCCCATTTATATGATATTACTTTCAAGATTACCACGTATAGCATGAAAATTTGATAAAATTCAAAGAGGCTTTTCATGCAAAGGCTATGAGAAAAAAAATTAGGTTTCCTCTTTGTAACTGGGATAGGGTTTGCAAAGGAAAGAATATTGGAAGACCAGGCTTGTAAAATTACAAAATTATGAATTTATCGTTAGTGGAAAAGCTTGGGTGGGGATTAATAAGATATCAAGGAAATAATTAAGTAAAAATATTATGTTCTATTGATGAAATGAAATTATTTTTTAAATTAACCCTACCCAAAGAATTATCAACATGGAATTGCATATCAAATAGTTTGCAATTGATAAGAAAATATATTTGATGGTCAGCCAATGAGGGGAGTTATGCAAATTTTTGATCTAATTATTAGTTGAAGCCTTATCCTATTATAGTTGACTCAAAATGGTAACCATTGGATTAAGTATACCTAGTATGTAAAGGTCCAAAGTTCAAATACTATATTAATATGAACAACAACTCTAGATCAGGGATTTAACCTGGTTGAAGGAGATGAAGTAAAAAAAAATGCAAATGAACTTCAAAAGAATGCTTCAAGAGTTTTATTTATTAATTTCTACATGAAAGGATTATTTGGTTTGGAATTTATCAATGTATGGTGGATACTCAGTCAAGTTGAGATATGGGAATTAAGAGTAATCAAAATTTTCATTTCCCAAATATTTTCCTTGGAAGAATGTTAAGTCATTAGAGGCTCCTCTTAAGGCCACACCATTCATTTGGTTAGTAGTTCAAATTAATAATATTATAGCAAATATTTTTTAGCAATACAACTATATTTTCCATAGGATCAATATAAAATGTTCATACAAATGCATACATTCAATATCAAACTTATTGAATAATATTATTGATGAATATTTTAATATTTCATTGCTATCCGATTAAATTTTTTTATCTTCAATATATATAAACATGGATATGAGAATAATCACATTCACAACCCTTGACCTTTCTACTTACACAATTTTTTTATCTTCTCATACAGATGAGAGATCTAACACTACATATTTTTCATGGGAGATATACCACGCAATAATAAATCTCTTACATATCCATAAAATGACAAATATTAATGATTAAACATACTAGATTACAAACTCTTAAATAATTACATACTTACATGACACCTATTATATACTTAAATATTTACAAAACTCTACACTATTTACATGGTCCTTGCATTAATATTGCAAGGTACCAAAAAATGTAATACTTTCAACACCCTTTGTATTACATTATTTGGTATGAAGGTACTTTTTCTTTATTATGATTTTCTTGCTGTGCAAAGATAGCTTTGAAGTAACTTAAATTATTTTTGTCCAAGTATTTTTGTAAAATTATCTACGAGTTGATCTTTAGTAGAAACATATGTTATTTAAATATGATGATTTAGAACATGATCATGATAAAATAACATTGAAATTAGATATGTTGTATTCTTTCGTGAAATACAATTTTTTTTTATTAATTTCTAAAATCCTTGATTATCACAATTTAATATTGTAGGAATTATTTTGATCCCCATATATGATAGAATGTATTGGAACCAAAGTTCTTCACATATAGCATATTTTGTGATATGATGATTTTCTATTGTCGATAAGAGAGCTACTACATATTGTTTCTTACTATGCCATGAAATAGGTCCTAATCTAAGATGAAATGCATAGTTTGATGTTGATTTTCTATCATCTATTGAACTTGCATAGTCTGAGTTTGAACATCCTTGTAAATAGAAAGTATTATTTTTTTGTACTTTAGACCATATTTTGTGGTATTGCTAACATAATGTAGTATCATTTTTATCATTTTCCAATGCATTTATTTAGGATGTTGCATAAATATAGAGATATAATTTACAACAAAATAATATTTGATCTAGTATTTATTAAGTATATAATATTTTTGACTATTTGATGATACATAGTAGTAGATATTTGTGGAGATTCATAATATCTTGATAATTGTAGCCCTTGTTCCACAAAAGTATCTTAAGGTTTACAAATTTTCATTTTGTACTTTTCAAGTAATTGTTAGCATACTAATATGTATTTTGTTTTTATTACGTTATTAGCTCATTGTTACAACTAATGTAACAAGTTCAGTTTCTTCTGTTCAGCCGGTGACTATTCTTGGCATTGTAAATGCTATTTAATCCACTGCTGAATAATACAATTATGTTCCTGATTTTACATGGCATCAGAGCTAGCTACGATTTTTTTTGCAGGGAGGCGTGAGGGGAAGGCTAGAGGTTGCTACATTTTCAGTTGGGCGAAGGCTGCTATTTTTTTTCTGAGTGCGAATAGTGTTTTTTTAATCACGTAATCGTGATTAATTCGAAAAAAAAAAAAAAAACGTACGCAGCGTACGCTGGACGGAGCGCAGAGCACCCCCCCTGGACGCTGCGCACACTGGAAGGAGCCTGTACGCATCGCCAGCGCAGAGCAGAGCGCACGTCGCGCTCCCCCTGCGCCAGTGCTCGTCGCGTTCCCGCAGAGCGCGGGTAGCGCGCGGATTGCGTCAGGGAAGGGAGGCCCGACGCAACCCCCCCCTGGTTGAGGGAGCAGTCCGCGGCCGACGCGCGGACTACGCAGAGAAGGCAGGCCCACGCGGACTGCGTGCGACGTCCCCGCCCCCCCCCCCGCGGATGTGAACGCAGCGCGTAACGCGCTGCGACGTCCCGCCCCCGGAAAAAAAAAAAAAAAAAAACGAAATCCCACCCCCCGTCCGGGCGCTTGAGCGCGGAAATTAAAAGGTGGGGCGTTGTTTTTTTTTTTTTTTAAACCATCGGCGCGCGAGGAAGCTGCAGAGCGATTTGCAGAGAAGGAGGCAGGCTCAGGGGTTGAAAGAGGAGGAGCTTCACAGATCCTTTCGGATCAGCCCGCTAGCTCACTTGGCAGTGAGCTGTGCGGTAAGGCTCAGGGAGCCTGCAGGTCGGGGGTTCAAATCTCGCCGACTCCCCCCAAAGGTATAATTTTTTTTTGCAAAGTTATTTTTAATTATTATTTTTTAATTAAAATTTTTAATTTTAATTTATTTTTTAGTTTTTAAACTTTATAAATTAAAATTTAATTTTAATTTATTTTTTTATAAGTTTTAAAACTATATAAATTAAAATTATTTATTTTAATTTAAAAAATATATTAATTATTAAAATGCTTTGTTAAAAGAGAATTTTTTAAGGGGGGATATTTTGTTTTCAAAAAATCAAAGGGGGATAGAGAGTAATTTTCTAAAAAATAGCAATTTGGCATTGTAAAAGGTGCATTTTCGGCTGTGACCGACACCTTGTGGGTTATTCTTGTGGGCAGTTTTTTATGTTGTATGTTGCATATTTCATTTTTGCACTATAACATTAAAAACTTAAAAGAAAATTCACTCCCTAAGTCCCCAAAATAATTAAAACCCATCCGTGCAATTTATTGCACTGCAGCGTTTGGTATTTGTGATACCTCTGGCCAGAACTTATAGGTAAAGCTGCCGTGATTTGGCTACTTTATCCACCGCCTAATATAGCTGCTACAACGACGTCTGAGCTTGTTCTCTATAAATCGTCGGGGAGAGATAAGTTAGCCATTTTTGCATTTTTTTACTCCATCCACTACCCTTTATCGCACTTGTGTTTAGGCGTAAATCCTAACGAAGTATTCTTCATAGTGTTTAGGGCAAGTTACGCCCCATGCATGAGAAGAATCTTCTATGGTAGGTGCCATCAACAAGGCGATTCCCTTTCAGTACCGCTTATGTTCCACGTATTGTATGATCTCTAAAACTCACCTATAGTCTCCCTCACGTAAGGGCGGGTGATTTTTGTTGATCTTTCTAAATACCTATAGTTTCCCTCACATAAGGACGGGTATTTTGTACGGTATATTGGCCTAGCAAAAAGGTATATCGAAAGGGGGACCAATTGGTGATATAAGGAACCTTCACTATGGCCGCTGTTGCAAAATTGATGACTGATCCACATCAGTTATTGAAAGGTCCAAATTATACACCATGGAAACATAAGATGAAGGCAATTCTCCAAATGGAAGATTTGTGGGATATTGTTACTGGAGTAGCAACTAGGCCTTCACCAACAGTAGGATCCACAGGTCCTTCCGTAGATCAGATAGCTTTTGACAAGAAAGAAAGTCAAGCAAAGGTGCTCATTTTGTTTGCTGTTTCAGATGAAGTGCAACCTCATATAGCTGACAAAGCAAGTGGTAAAGAGGCATGGGATGCCTTTATAACCATCTATGAGGGGAAGAATGATTCAACCATTCTTCATCTTCAACAACAACTTCATAACCTAAGTTTGAGGCAGGGTGAAACAGTTGAACTCTTTTTGTGCAGAGTGTCTAAGTTGAAAGAGAAATTGAATTCTTTGGGAGATACTGTGGATGAAAAGCTTCTCATTTCACTTATGATGAGAGCTTTACCTTCTTCATTTGATATGTTGATAACCTCCATCCAGGTGTCTCAACGACAAATTACCTACATCGAGTTGGTCAATCTGCTTCAACAACAGGAGGCACGCCAACTTCACAAGGATGATTCTTCCAATATAGCCCTATACACCAACAGGCAGGGTTCTAGGAAGAAAGGTAATGGGCAAAAAGGAGGTAACTTTTAGAAAGGAGGAAATTCTCAATAGGATACAAAAGAAAAAGGCAAACAACCTCAACAGAAGAAGAGGTGGTGCAAGATCTGTGAGAAAGACAACCATGACACCAACAGGTGTTGGCATAAGAACAAGCAGAAAGGCCAAAACAAACCACAAAATAAAAACAAGCAACCCCAGGTGAATGTTGATGTTGAAGAATCTGACTCAGATTTTGAATGGGCACACAAGGTGCTCATGACTACCACAGATTCCACACAGAGGGATTCAATTTGTTATGTCGATTCTAAAGCTAGCAAACATATGACTGGCGACAAATCATGGTTTGAATCATTTGTAGCCAAAGAGGGCAAACCTGTCACCATTGCTGATGATAAAAGCTATAGGGTTCAGGGAGAGGGTACAGTTTCAGTCACTCTTCCTGATGGCAAGTGTCAGATTGACAAAGTCCTCTATGTTTCGGGATTGGCCAACAATTTTTTGTCAGTGACACAAATCCTGGATAGAAATATGGTTGTCAAATTTCGTGTTGAGAATGGAAATAAGTGTTGTACCATTACCAGGAAGGGTAAGCAGATTGCAACAGCTTCATATAAGCACAACTTATTTGCACTATATGCTATCTCTACTCCACATGTTGCCATGAATGTCTCTACCAAAGAGGCAACTTCCCTATGGCACAAGAGATATGGGCATCTTAGTTCTGGCTACTTACTTGAGCTCAGTAAGTATGAGATGGTAAAGGGTCTTCCTTCCCTTTCTGCCACATTTCCAGTGTGCTCTGACTGCTTGGCAGGAAAGTAGCATAGAGTACCATTTGAGAAGAGCTCTACAAGAGCACGAAAACCTCTGGAGTTAATTCACATAGATCTGTGCGGTCCTTTCACACCCAATAGTTGTGGAGGGAAGAGGTACTTTCAGTTATTCGTAGATGATTACTCACGAAAGATGTGGGTTTTCTTTCTCCAACTGAAATCTGAAGCTTTCGCATTCTTCTAGCAGTTCAAGAAATTCGTTGAGAAGGAGTCAGGAGCTTCTATTAAAACCCTCCGCTCAGATCGAGGGGGAGAGTTTACCTCTAATGAATTTTCTGCATTCCTAGATAAGCATGGAATCAAGAGACAGTTAACAACTGCCTATACTCCTCAACAAAATGGAGTTGCTTGAGAGAAGGAACCGTTCTATCATGGAAATGGTTCGTTGTATGCTCACAGGAGCTACTCTTGGGCAACAATATTGGGCAGAAGTTGTCACCACTGCAGTGTATCTATTGAATAGGGCTCCCACAAAGGCCCTAAAAGGAATGACTCCACAGGAAGCATGGAGTGGTCGAAAACCCTCCATATCTCATCTACATATTTTCGGATGTCACGCTTTCATGCACATACCGAAAGAGAAAAGGAAGAAGCTAGATGAGAAAACACTGAGATGTATTTTTCTTGGTTATTTTGAGCACTCTAAAGGATATCGTTTGATAGATCCTTTGACCAAGAAAATTCATATCAGCAGAGATGTTGTCTTTGATGAAGCTTTCACATCATAGAGCACATCTAAAGTACACCAAGATATTGTGGAATCTAAGGAAGAGAAGATTCCTTCGTCAACACAGACAGGAGGTCCTTCTACATCTTCTTCAACTCCACCGAAGAAGAATCCTAAATGGTGTACAAATACAATCAGAGATGCAAATTTATCCACTCCTCCCAATTTGAACTTGGATAGACCTCGTACACGCAGTATGGCTCAAAAGGAAAAAGAAGCCAAAGAAACTGGTGAGGTTGATGATCTTTGTCAATCTTTTGAGGAACTTTCTGTAACTCCAAGTACAAAAGTAGAGGATATGGATATTGTTGATGATAGGGCGTTCATGTCTACCATAGATGGTCTTGAACCTGCATCAGTGCAAGATGCTCTTAGTGAGCCTCAGTGGAATGCCGCTATGGATACAGAGTATGAGTCTCTGATGAAAAATAAAACTTGGAAGCTTGTTGATCTGCCACATGGAAAGAAACCCATTGGCTGTAAATGGGTATACAAAGTCAAGTACAAGGCAGATGGAACAATTGATAAGCATAAGGCCCGTCTTGTTGCAAAGGGCTATGCTCAAAAGGAAGGCATTGACTATGATGAAACTTTTGCACCTACTGCTCGGATGACCATAATTCGGGTTATGTGTGCTATGGCAGCACAATATGGGTGAAAAGTTCACCAGATGGATGTCAAAAGTGCCTTTCTAAATGGTGATATCCAAGAAGAAGTCTACATGACTTAGCCTGAAGGATTTGAAGTGGAAGGCCAAGAGCAGAAGGTTTGCAAATTGGTCAAATCCTTATATGGTCCGAAACAAGCTCCTCGAGCTTGGTATATAAAAATGGACAATCACCTTATGCAGCATGGATTTAAGAGATGTCCGTCAGATGCAAACCTCTATTTCAAGAAATAGGGTTCTGAGATAGTGTTGCTTGTACTCTATGTGGATGATCTGCTCATTACAGGGAGTTCGGAAACTATGATCTCTCTTGTCAAAAGAAACTTGTGCAAATATTTTGAGATGACAGATCTCGGACTTCTCCATTATTGTCTTGGTCCGGAATTCAGCCGGAAGGAGCACTCCATCAAAGTGTCTCGGAAAAAAATATGCCAAGACATTGTTGGAAAAATATCACATGACTGATTGCAAGCCAATGGCAAATTCGATGGAGAATGGACTTCAGTTATCACGATATGATGATTCACCTCAGGTAGATGGTACTCTCTATCGACAGTTGATTGGGAGTCTCATATATCTGACCAATACTAGGCTAGATCTCGTATTTGATGTCAACTATCTTTCGAGGTTCATGCGAGGAGCCTAAGACCACTCATTGGAAAGCATCAAAACGTGTTCTTCACTATGTCCGTGGTACTATGGAATATGGCCTAGAATACAAGAGGAACAACAAATTCTTCTTGCAAGGATACACGGACTACGACTATGCCGGATCATTTGATGATCGCAAGTCAACTTCTGGATACATTTTTCATCCGGGATCCAGTCCTGTCTCTTGGCATGCAAGAAGCAACGGTGGTTGCTATTTCGTCAACAGAGGCAGAATATCGTGCCGCACGTGAAGCCGTGTGCGAAGTGATATGGTTACGTCGCATTCGACAAGTATGGGCCATCCATAAAAATCTCCAATACACTTGTTTTGCGACAATCAGGGTGTTCTGAACCTCGTCAAGAATCCAGTCCATCATGAAAGAACAAAGCACATTGACACACAATGTCATTTCATTCGAGATGAAGTTTCAAAGCACCGAATTTAGCTTCAACACATTCCCACCGATGCTCAAGTTGCAGACATTTTCACTAAGGCACTTGGACGTGTCAAATTTGAATTGTTTCGCAGCTCACTTTGTATTGCAAAATGATGTAAGGGGATGTTAGTATAGCTATTAGTTATTACATTACCCAAATAATGTAATAAAGGGGGATGTTAGCGTACTAATATGTATTTTGTTTTTATTACGTTATTAGCTCATTGTTACAACTGATGTAACAAGTTCAGTTTCTTCTGTTCAGCCGGTGACTATTCCCGGCATTGTAAATGCTATTTAATCCGCTACTGAATAATACAATTATGTTCCTGATTTTACAGTAATATTATTGCGTATTTATTCTAAGTCAATGTGATACTATTTTCCTTTTAACAAATTTCTAGTCCAAGACAATAGTGGAGTCCCAAATTTGTCATTTCATATTCTTTTGTCAAATCATTTTCACACTATTTATTAGTATGTTTAAACTTACTTTAATTAATATATCATCAACATATACTACAAGAATTATTATTTTAGATCCAATTTTTTTAGATAAATACTTGAATTAGATGCACTTATTTTAAAATTGTGTCATAGTAGATGGTCATTAATTTGAATGTACCATACTCTAGGAACTTGTTTCAAACCATATAGTATTTGTTTTTTAAATTTACACACATTTTTTCATATCCCTCAACAAAAAATCCTTCTACTTGAATCATGTTTACTTCCTCTTCAACATCACCATTAAGAAATGCACTTTTAACATCCATTTGATGTATTTCCAACCAAACTGGGCTACTAGTGCACAAATTGTACGAATAGTAGTCATTTTCATTGTAGGTGCAAAAATTCCTTTGTATTCAATTCCTTCTATTTGGGCATGACCTTTTGCAACTAATCATACCTTATATTTATCAATAGAACCATTGTTTTTGTATTTTGTCTTGTAAATCCATTTACATCTTATTGTTTTTTCATTTGTGTAGATCAACTAAATCCTATGTTTTGTTATTTATTAGTGTTGTATGATCTGATTCCATTGATGCTTTACATTCTAGTTGTCTTATTATATCTTACATTGGCATTGGTTTTGTTACTAATCTCATTAGTCCCATATTTTTTCTTTCTCATCATACTATGATTTTGAGGTCTTGTAGTGGTAAGATCTCGTAGTCTTTATAGTTTTGAGTCTTTAAGAGTGCATGAACACCATTTTTCATCTTTTTTTTTCTTGTGATGAGGCTATGACTTCTAAGTACTCAACTGGTTCATTAAATATTTCTAATTCTTCTTATTTATTTGGTGTAATATCTAAAATGAAAATTGTATTATCCTTTGGATGTTCAATATTTGCTTTGCATTCTTCATCAAATATCACATATCCACTCACAAATATTTTTTTATGAATGGATCAATTAGTCTATAACCTTTTGAGGCATAATTATATCCAATAAATATGTCACATACATTTTTTGTATCTAATTTTGTTATTTTTTATTTTAGAATATGCATGTATGTTTTACATCCAAAAATTCTTAGGTACACTACTAAAGGTTTTTATCCTGATCAAACTTCTTCAGAAGTAATATTTCTAAGAATTTTTGTGAGAGATATATTTTGAATGTATATTGCAGTTTTAGCTGCCTCTGCCTAATATTGATGACCAATATTTGCTTCTTTAAGCATGCAACATACCATTTCCATAATAGAACAATTTCTTTATTTTGTTATACCTTTTTTTTATGGTGTACATATTTTAATTAAGTTGTCTTTTTATACTGTTTTATATTAGAAATTATTCAAATTCTTTAGAAAAATATTCACTACCCCTATCTGAGCAAATATTTCATATTGATTGTCCAACTTCTTTTTCTACAAGTTGTTTGAAATGCTTACAATATATAAAGGATTCAAATTTAAGTTTTAAGAAGTAAACCCATATTTTTTTAGAATAGTCATAAAAAATAGCTGAAAAAATCTTTGTCCTCAAAGACTTGCTGCCATTAGTCCATATAAGTATGTATGTACTATTTCTAGTGGTTTATTGGCTCTATGTAGGCTTATTTCAAATGGTACTCTACGTTGTTTTCTTGCTAAGCATTATGGACAAATTGGAGGTTGACATGTTATATTGGGTAAACATGTTACCATTTGATATCTATTCAATTCATTTAAGTATGATGCACTTATATTCCCTAACCTCTTATTATAAAGATGTCTTGTTTATGATGTTATTACTGATAGAGCAATATTTTATGAAGTAGGTTGATATTTTATTTATGATGTTATTATTTCATATACTTTTTTAAAATTTTGTTTTGAATTTACTTTCTCATTTTCTTGTCAAAAGAATAAAGTAGGTTGATACATTTGACCATGTTGCTTTTCATAACTACAATTTTTAAACATGGGAGGCATTATAGAATAAGTTGTCATGATTTGTATAGACCTTGAGCTATTTTGATTCTTTGAGTTTTTATAATTAGTTTACTTCATTGTTGAAATCCTTTTAGCTCTAGAATTGATAAGAAGTAGTAATCCTGTTTGATTTAGTGTACTTGAAAGTATATTCTTTTATTATATAGTGAATTTATATAATAGTTGATAATACCTGAGTTTAAGTGATAAATTTAAGTTAGTTCTTGATCCTGAAGAAGAATATATGATTTAGAAGTACACTAAGGATTTCAATACTAATATATTTATTGTAAGAATAGAAGATTCAGTGAGTTGGGAGACTTCCTACAAGAAAGTTAGAAAGAGTATCTTCTTCATAATTAGCTCAATACTAAAGCAAAAGAGAAGAGATCAAGAGAAGATCTCATTGAGGATCTTCTAGTATTGGAATAAGAATAAGAATAAGAATAAGAATAAGGACTAGGAGAGTCCTACTGTAATCCAAGATCAATAGAATCATCATATCTAGAAGAAGATCACACCACCAACACTTCTAGGAGTAGAAGGTTGAAGTAAAAAACTAATAGTATTAGTAGGCACTTGTGTAGTAGGCTACTAGTAGTACAACTGTATGAAAGGTACATTATATTAATTTAATTATCTAATGTAGATAATAATAAAAATTGAAGAGCGGAAAAAATGGTGCACCTAACAAATGAAATTGAAATGCATCTAATGTTCTAATCAAGAATTCAAAAGAGATGATAATGTACCCGGGTGTTGTAGGTGAGTTGGAGAGGAGAGGGCAATCCTCCAAGGGAGGTCCCAGGTTCAAATCTCCACCCTACCAAAAAGTTGAATTGGGTATGCAAAATCCAATTGATAATGTTGGTGCGAGCAGGGTCGGGTGCGACCCCATTGTGACTTTGACGATGTAGAACCCCCTGTTCGTGGTCTCTCAGACCAAGGAGACCCCGCAAGGGATTTTTTGCTTAAAAAAAAAAATGATAATGTAAGCAAGTAAATGAAAAATAAGTTAGAAAAAATGGGGGTTATCTTTGTATTTATTCATTTATCAAATAGGATTTTACAATACATCCCCTTGAGGACTTTCAATGTGATAAAATTCAAATTACAAAGTTGAAGGATCAAATCCCTACATGAACTTATGACATGCTTGCAATGTTCCTCTTGCATTCATGATGAAGAGCGGGCTTGCACTGCCGCTGCTTTGAGCTATCTTTCTTAAACTTCTTAGCTCCTTCTATATGCACTAAAATATCTATACCTACACACAAGTAATTGAAATATGTTAATAGCATATGCATATTATGATAAAATCCATGAAATGCATGTAGTATTGAATGTAAAAAGTGCAATTGACAGATCTAAACAACTCCAAATGACATGAAAAATTAGCATGATGTATATTATATTATTTTGTAATGATATGAGTAGAATTTAAAGTGATATTATAAGCAGAACCTGTGGCCATCCCTGGGAGGGCCAATTAGGACTGTAATCACAAAAACCCTAATTAACAATTCAAAAGCACTCCAAACTTCACGAAAATTAAGTATGATGCTAATATAATGCTATAGAATTGATCTACACTGAGATTAGATCAAAATTGTGGGCCAATTCATGGATATACTTGAGAGTTCCAATTGGGACTGTTAACCATACCATTGGGAACAACCACAAAACAGGGTGGTTTTTGCCACCAATTCCACTTGGATCTAGTCTAGAATCCTCCTGGGGATGTTTTTGTCAGATTTGGTAACTTAAATCACTAGAAATTTTGGGTTTTGAAAAGGATGGGAGTATTTGGGGATGCTTTGAAAACACTTTCAATTGATGAGGTTTCCAAGGGCAAATACAAGGGCAAAAGGTGAGGTCAAATATCGACAACTCTTCGTGGTCAATGCTTGCAAAGGTCTCTCTTTGAAATTTAGTGAAAACACTCCAATTTATATCCCAAAAGCGTAAAGGGGTAATTTGGGGCATGCAAGGCAAGTGTCGCAACTTGTCAATGCCTTTGCCATGCATAGGGTGAAATATACCTCCAATTTGCAGTTCCTAATGGCCTAGATAGTCTTCCAATATATCATAAGTGATTGGGTGGGATAAATGGTAGAAATTGATTACCATTTATCCCATATTTGAATTTTTGTGGGGTATGGACCATGGCCATCCCACCCAGGGATGGTTTTTTGTGGTCGTCCCTAGGTGGGATGACCATGAACTGTGGTCATCCCTAGGTGGGATGACCATGAACTGTGGTCATCCTGGGGTGGGATGTCCATGGCTACATGGCCCAGAACCTCCCAAAAGTGGGGTAAAAATTTCAAAAAGTGGTTAGGACCCCTAATTAACCCTTGAGGGTTGCCCAATAGAGCCATATGATGTCAATAAGAGTGGCACCTTCACAATATTATCCGATTTACATGATTTTAGTGTCTATAGATACCCCTTTTTGAGATGCATTGTGTGCAACAGAGTGCTGAGAAAAAATAGATGACTAAATTATTAAATGATTAAGGTTATTCAGTAACCTAACAAAATTTAGATGCCTCCATTGTTGAAAGAGCATACATTCTTGGAATCCTTGCTTTTGACATAATTGAAGGATTGATTTTGGTATACCTTTCAACCACTCTACAATGGCAGTCGTAGGGGCTTAGGGTATACTTGGTATTGGTTCCTTATATTACCTATATTGGGATACGTATCCTGAGGCTTCAAGTATACCAAGAATTTATTTTGTTGAATTTTTTGAATTATTTGCTCCAGTGTAGGCTTGAAAATTTATCTTTGGCAATGATTCTTTTGAATGTATGCAAGTTGCACTTTAGAGTGTTTGAGTGTTGATTTTGATTATGAAATAATTATTATGACTACTCCTCAAGTGAAGAGTCTATGAGGGCATGACCAATGATAAAAGTGATGAGTCGCTTGTTGGAAATTTTGAGTAAGTTGTGTTGTCATTGATGTCAAAAGGTTGATGTTATAAGGTTGATGTCAGAGAGCACTTTGTATGGCAGGAATATTCTTCTATGGTTAATATGGTTGAAATTCAAATATTATTATAATATTTTTTAATATTATAATAATTGGATCCAATAAATAATTTAAAAAATATATCTTTGACAAGGTTTATTGAGCTTTTATAAAAGGTTGCAAAGGTTTCTTTTTAAATTATTTAAATTAAAATATTTTGACAAAAGTTAAAATTCTAATTTAAAGTAATTTATGGTGCCAAAGTTTCAAATCAAATTTGAATTCAAAAGCAAGAGAGTGCTAACATTTTTAAACCAAAGGAAAGAGTATTTAAAGGAAATGATTTTTCATTTCCAAATTTTTGAGATTCGAATGCCTATGTGGGAAATATAATTCGTGTGCATCGTTTGTGAGGGGCAGAGACCAAGGATAATTCAAGAAAATTATTCAAGGAGAATTTCGTTGAAAATCATGGAGAGTGTGAAGATAATTCCTAATTGTTGGATAGCATAGACAACAGTTGAGGCTTGGCTAAGGCGCTTGCGAAGGGTTGGTCTCAGTTTTGAATCCCATGCAGTTGGCTTTTGTAAAGGAGGAAAGAACTTTTTATTTTTGATGAACTTCATGAGAAGCAGACAATGTATGAGATAGTGTATCCATTGATTCACGTGTGGGTGCTTAGCGTAGATGATAGCCTATATTTGACTAGGGCATTATGGTGGCTAAGGTCACGGGTTTGAGCTTGGACGTTGGTCATTAAGACATGCAATATTTTTTACAGGTAGAATATTAAAAGGTATGATTTTTAATTTATGTGATTCTATGGTCTTGGAATACGTGATTTGACTTTGATACTTCGAAATCGTGAAAGGGAAATAAGTGAAATTGTTTAGGGAGTCATAAGGGGTGTTAATTAAATATTTTATTTTGGGTGCTTAGGAATTAAATTAAGTATTGGATATTATAAGGTGTAAACAAAGGGAATTTATTTTTGTGTGTTGAATATTATTTTGAAAGAGAAGGAGATTATAAGGTGTAAACAAGGAACTTTATTTTTGATATGTGTTGAATATTATTTTGAAAGTGAAGGAGTGATAATGTGTATTTGTGACTTGACATTTTATTGTATTTCTTGTATGGTGAAATATTTTTTGAAGTAAATATTCTTGTGGATATTTTGAGATATATTGTTGCTATCTAACCAAGAATTGGCAAAAGGATTTGGTTGTGAGTAAAACATGTTTTTAAGACATATCTCCATCAAAGCAAAGAGGTATGGGCACATCACATTTTGTTTGAAATTTTGTAATGAATGTTGTAAAATATAATGTGGAGTGAAAAGGATTTTTTGATAAGGATTGTTGGAAATTTATGAGTGAATTATTATATGCTTCATTGGTGAATGTTTAGAGAACATTCAAGATAGAGATTGAGGATTATTTGAGTTAAGGTTTGAAACCCATATTATGCACTTTGTTTGAAGAAGTATGAAAATACTTGTTTAGGGTTATTGAGCAAGTTGTGTTTCATTGGTTGAATGATTGAGTGAAATTCTTGAGCATTGGATTTGAGTGATATTGAAAGTGAATGTGCAAACATTAGAAATCAGATTTTTGAAAGTGACAAACTTAATGACTGAGTAAGAACATATTGATTTTTGATAGAGTACATCATTCTCTATATGTTCCAGAGGTTAATTAATTCTGGATAAAATATGTCTAAACTACTTCAAGTTAAAGGAATTACCTTGAAGATTAGACACAACATTTGATAGCATTGTGTGCAAGATTTGAGATTGATTGAGCATATTTTATGAGTTGTTTTTAGTATGTATTAAGACAAATTTGAGGTAAGTCTTGATGAGGACTTGAGAGTAGATTGAGTAAGTTATTGAGAGGACTTGAAGGTATATTTGAGGCAAGTCTTGGTGAAGACTTGAGAGTAGATTGAACAAGTTATTGAGAGGACTTGGAAGCATATTTGAGATAAGTCTTGGTGAAAACTTGAGAGAAGATTGAGAAAGTTCTATAGAGGACTTGAAGGTATATTTGAGGTCAGTATTTGTGAAGACTTGAGAGCATATTGAGAAATTTTTTGAGAGGACTTGAAGGTATATTTGAAAAAAGTCTTTGTGAAGATTTGAGATCAGAGTTGATTGATTGATTTGTTCAAGATTTGTGTTAAGGCGTGGGGAAAATATAAGCATAGTTGATTTGTGATTGGATCAAGATTTGTGTTAAGGCTTGAGGACAATTATTTTTTTTGGTAGATAAGATACTATAGCATTAATACCGGGTTTTACAGGTTGACCCAAAACCTTTTACAAAAATCAACCCAGGGTTGTTGATGAACATGTCCTTACTAAGGATCCTATATATGTAAAATCTACATACCGCCAAAGCCATTACATCCGGTAAGGCACATAACCTATTATCAAAAAGAAACTTTTCATACAACATTTTGGGTATACCTCGAGAAAACACACCTGCATCATAATTACAAAAAAATAAACAGACACATATACCTTCCTTGAAACAATGGAGAAACAAAAAGCTGCAAACACACATAGCAGAGTACTGAAAAAAACTCCCACAAGCTTTGTATTGACAGTTACTCTTAATAATTATTTGGTAATTTCTTTATTCTGTATATGACATGCTTTAAGACCACATCTCGTCTTGGCCAATTAGCCTTGGAGAAGTGAACCTGCTGGCTAGATTTATGGCGATGGCTATCTAGTGGTCCATGTGGCTCTGATTCGAAGTCTTATATTGATGTTTCTTTCCTACCATGTGATTATAAACCAACCTAAAATTACTAAGACGACTAGGAGCCATGTTATCTGACATGTGGCTATCCCCATTAGTCTTTGTGGTATTTACAAGTAACATCCACCAAGATTGACAATTCGGATAATTTTTATTGTGAGTACATTTCAAAAAAGAGATGGGAATACTCATAGCTTTCAAAATTATAGTGCCTTCCCTATTGGTAAATTTGACTATCATTCTTGAAATTCTTGTTAAATAATCTCCTCTACTTCGCTCGGGATACCGTGTTACCATTTGAAAAGTCCATCACTGTCGACACCCAAATTGGCCAGCTTATCAGCAACTTTGTTAGCTTCCCGAAAGACATGTTGGGCTTTTTTGTCCTGTCTTCCTTGGAAAATGATCCTAGCCTCTTCAACAATTGTTTTAATCCTCCAAGGAGGTGTCTCCTTGGAGGTTGAGGATAGAGTTTGGTACATATTTGTGAGCATATTTGTGCTAGACCTAAGATAGAGTTAGAGAATATTTTTACTACACTTGGAACATAGTTTGGTGCAGATCTGAGATAGAGTTGAGAGCAATATTTGTAGGTGATAGAGAAGAGGATTGGAGTCTCTAGTGCATAGATATCCACAAGCCAGTACATTGAGGACAAATATATTTTACAAAAAGAGATCCATAAGCTAGATAAGTGGGGGTTGAAGTCTTCTAGAATATCATAAGCCAAAGAAGAGGGGAAAGAGTTCTCCTGTGGATAGAGATCCATGAACAAGAGTAAGAGGAAAGAGTTCTCCTATGAAGTGTGATTCATGAACAAACTAAGAATATAGATTTATTCTATGTAGAGAGATCCATGAACCATTTGAGGAGATAGAGGTCTCTTGGATCACGTTACAAGAACCAGAGAAAAATAGAAAGAGTTCTCCTATGGAGAGAGATCCACAAATCAGAGCATAGGGGATTGGTATCTCTTTTGGATAGAGGTCCATAAGAATTGATTCTAAAGAAGATTTATTGAGAAAAATTAGTAGAAATATTTTCTCCGTGGAGTAGCCCACATTGGGTGAACCACATTAAATTGGTATCTCTATTGTGTGTGATGATTTGTGCATTGTTTTTATTATTGCTATTGATATTGCCATTGATAATATTGGATAATATTGTTTGGGAAATAAAAGTAAAAGCCGATATTATACTATTCACCCTCCCTCTTAGTATAAGCTTATGTTCTTCATCACTCGATCCATATGACTTGATTGGGATAACCATTAGTTTTACCCATTGTAAGATGTTTCAATTTTGCTAGGATTTTGATCATTTTGTTGATATCTCGTGGAAAAAAAATGACCTAATACCTCATTCTTGTGGAGCGGTCCAGCCATAATAGCCTTCTTAGAGAGAAAAGTAGAGAATTTTCAATTCATCCATGAACAATTTGAATGCAATCTTGATCCTTTACGAATTTCATCAATTTGACCTATTTTTGGTGGCTTTTAGGCCCTTTTTTTGGTCTTTTTTTGGATGTTTTTGTGAGTTTTTTTGTGGCCATCCTAGAGTGGGATGATTTCAAAGTTTATGGCCATCATAGGGGTGGGATTATCAAGCATTTTTTATAGCCATACCACCCTAGGATGATCATGCTCATTCTAGTGCTTTTTAAGCCCAAAATTGTGCAAATGAGCTGATTTTCACATGTTTAACTTGGAACTACTGAGAACATCCCACAATAACCATGAGCTAGTGATAGGACTTGATGAGTGATGGAGCTAGTGCGAGATGAGTAAGGGCTAAATTTTCTCTTATTATTTATTGAACTTGAAATTGTAATTAATTGCACCTTTTTCCAACAATATCACACTAATTATTGGTTAATGAACTGTAGTAGTGATAAAAGATAGAAATGTAGGCTTTATTTGTGGTTTATAAATGGTCCTTTTTAGAATTTTTGGGGGTCGTCCCTAGGTGGAACGACCACTAGTAGCCATCCTGATATGGAAACCTGAAGCTCTAATTCAAATTATAATGCAAGTACAAATAATTACAAAAAAAATGAACTATACGAGGAAGAAGGTTCAGATCCAAGGAGTTCATAACAAAACTAATCCTAAAAATACAAAGGATAAGAAAAAGGCCTATGAGGCTATGAAGAACATGCCACCTAGCCTATGACCTAACTAACATGAGCGATAAATCACACTCACATGGACAAGCCTTATTACAACAAAGACTAAGTCCTAAAGGCTACAAAACCTAGGCTAAACCTAAGTGCAAGAAAAATAAAAATTAAGCCTCATCACTCATCCCATCAAAATAAGCATAGGACTCCAATGATTTTAAAAAATAGGGAAAATCTTGGGACATATGGTGAGCAGATATCCAACGAGTCTAGTGTGGAAATTTTTTGTGGTGGGAAACAAGATATGAAGTAGAAGTACCCTAGTGAGTCTGCCGAGTCTTCGTATCAAAGAGTGTATCGATAGCGAGTGAAAAATGTGCATCAAGAACCACATCAACATGATGATTGATAGTTGGAATGCATTCCAAGGTGGAATCATAGTATGGTTTGAGGAGATCAACATTGACGACATCATGAATGCCAAGATGAGTCAGAAGATCCAATTAAAAGGTATTCTCTAAAATCTATTGAACAATTGTATAAGGGCCATAGCAGAGAGGCTTGATTTTGCTATGTACCTTATCCACAAAATGTCTCCTATCGAGGTAAAACTATACTTTGTAACCAACTTGAAAATTATGAGGAGTATGGTGTCGATCATTTGTTGTTGTTGCTTGTGCTGAGTCTTCTGAAGAATCTGAACCACTTTGGACTGAAGGCTCTGCAGGTGTTGTATAAAAGAGTTTGCCTTTTCCTGCTCCTTATGAATATGCATGATAGCTGGTGAGGGCAAGGACAAAGGCAACTCATAAGGAGCCACGACTAAAATCTAAAGCAAATTTCAAAAGGAGAGTGCCCAGTAGAACTGCGAACGACCCTGTTATATGCATGCTCAATGTGAATGAGGTTTAAATACCACCTAGCAAGAGTGGAATGATGGAAAATCCTCAAACTCTACATAAGCATACGGTTAACCACCTCTGTCTACCCATCGGACTATGGATGATAAGTAGTAGAGAAGTTAAGTGAAACTC
Source organism: Wollemia nobilis (assembly GCA_028583015.1). Classification (NCBI taxonomy): domain Eukaryota; kingdom Viridiplantae; phylum Streptophyta; class Pinopsida; order Araucariales; family Araucariaceae; genus Wollemia; species Wollemia nobilis. The sequence goes on along the minus strand of JAQPPZ010002230.1, from coordinate 4,848,070 downwards.
CTAAGATCTTCCAAAGGGATCTCCAAAAGTGACCCACAAATTGTGAGTCTCAATCGAAAACAATATTGGTAGGAAGACCAAAAGAGTGCCACATTGTTTCAAAGAAAATTTGGGCCAAGACCTGAGTAGTACTCGTCTTATGACATGGAATGAATTTGGACATATAATTGAATTTGTAAACAATGATGAAGACACAATCATGTTGTCACACGATCATTGGAAAATTACCCAATAAATCCATGAAAATGCTCTCCCAAGGACGGGAAGGAATGGGCAAAGACATGCTCATGCCCAATTTCCTTTTTGTGAATTTATATTGGTTACAAATGACACACTGTCGCAAGAAGTGTAGGACATATCTCTGCATATGAGGCCAAAATAAGAATCGCTGAAGATGATGTATATATTTTTGCTTGCCAAAGTGTCCTCCATACAATGTAGAATGAGCCTCCTTCAAGAGATACTCCCTATGCTGACGAGGAACACAAAGCTTATCCAATTTATACAATAGTCCATCCTGAATGTGAAAGTCATGAAGGGCCCTCAAATTGGAAGATGAAGGATGAGAAAGTTGTTGAAATACTTTGGCAAAGTCAGGATCCAATGGATATTGTGAAGGCCATATCTGAAAGCCAATATGAGACATAGTGACAACTGTCAAGGCAAGGGCTGATGCAGGCCGACTTAGACAATCTGCTACTGCATTATTTTACTCTTTCCTATACTTGATCATGAAATGGAACTACTGCAAATAGGATGCACACTTAATGTGTCGAGCTTATTCAAATTTTTATTGAGATTGAAGAAACTTAAGGGGCATATGATCAATGTGAATAAGAATCTCTTTGCCCAATAGATAATGCCTCCAATATTTTATGGCTTGCACCAATGCATACAACTCCTTATCGTAGGTGGAATAATTTTTCTTGGCCTCAAAAAAAGTTTTAGAATGATAGGACACTGGATGGTCATTCTGTTTAAGCATGGATCCAAGTGCATATTGTGAAGCATATGTATCAATATCAAAAGGTTGTGCAATATCTGGCAACACAAGGACAGGTGCACTACACAATTTGTGTTTCAAAGTGTCCAAGGTTATGCAAGATCTAGCAACACAAGGACAGGTGCACTACACAATTTGTGTTTCAAAGTGTCCAAGGCTTCCTGTTGTTCCTTTGTCCACCAAAACTAAATCTTGATCTTTTGTACAAAATAGCTAGCACGTACTCGGGGTCAAATGGCTGCCAAATTGGCCGACAAAATGTCTTAGCTCACACAACTTTTGAGTGCTTTAGCCGATAAGGTCACCACTCAAGATATTCAACCCCATTATGATGTGCCCATTTATGATGGTTCGTGGGATCCTGAAGTTCTCAATAATTGGATCTTATACATGGATAGTTGGTTCGAATACACAAAATTGGAGAAGGCCCAGAAAGTTGCGTTTGCAAAACTTAAATTATCAGGTCTTGCTAAGATCCTTGTCACTGATCGCCAGAGGACTCAAAATCCCATTAATACATGGGATGAATTGCAACATGTTTTGAAGAGTAGTTTTTACCCTTCAAATTATGCCAAAGACCTTGAAATAAAATGGCTACATCTTTGACAAACTGCTCAAATGAGTGTTCATGATTATGTGTTGCAATTTAACAAGTTGAGAATTTTGAATTCAGTGCAGGATTCCACCATTCAACTTGTAACAAAATTTAAAAGTGGGCTGCAGGAACCACTTTATCGCAAGTTGAAGTACAAAACGATTGTAAGCATTGGTATGGCTTTCAATCAAGATATTCTTGCGGAGGAGGAATTACGTGAGTCATCGCGCGGGACTTGCTCTTTATCATCGGGAGGAAATCCGAAGGCTTCACAACAGTAATCCAAGGTGGCTAAGTCTTATTTTTCTCCCTCTTCTCCTTCTCCCACTTATTCTTCTTCTCACAAATCTTCCAAAATGCCTATGGAATGTACTTATTGTAAGAAGGGTCATCAAAAAAATCAATGTTTTAAGTTGAAGAACTTGAAAAGAAGTCCCTAGTTGTAAAGCCTTCAAATGAGGAACCTCAAGAGGGTCCCATTGAGGATATAAGGGAAAGAAAGACATATAAGGAACTGATAGGTTTGAACAAGTTAAACCTCATGAACACTTTAAAAGGGGATCATGAGAACTCGTTTGTGAGCACGGTTCACCTTAATGATTCCTTTATAGTTGATTATATCATCGATAGCGGCTCTAATTACGAGGTCCGCTGTCGACAAACTAAAATTTCCCATGCAACCCCATCCTCATATGTATCCTTTAGGGTGGAAGTATAATGGGATTTCGTTAGACATCACACACACATGCACCATGAATTTTACTTTCAATCCCTCTTTTATGGATACAGTTGTGTGCGATGTCACTCCAATGGACTGTTGTGGTTTATTTCTTGGGATACCCTATCAATATGATAGGAGGTATATTCATGATGGGTTTAAAAACACATATACCTTGCACAAATATGATAAGGCCTACATAATCAGAAGCACTCAAAAAACTCCACAAAATTTAATGCTCAGTTGTAGACAAGCACACAAAGCTATAAATAAAGCAAGAGAACTAGCACTGATATTTATCAAACCACAGAATGAAGACAATCAAGCACCTAAGAAAAAACAACATATGCATGCTTCAATTAATTCTTTGCTACAATCATATTTAGGTGTGTTTAAAGAACCTACAAGTATTCCTCCCCAAAGAAAAATTAATCATGGCATTAAAATTGTTCATGCTGCTTCACTTCCTAATGCTCCAATGTATAGACAATCAATAGTGCAAATGGAAGAAATCGAAATGTAAATTCAAGACTTATTTTCTAAAGGTTTTATTAAACCTAGCACTTCTTGTGATTCACCTATTTTGCTTGTATTGAAGAAAGATGGCACTTGGAGACTATGCATTGATTTTAGAGCATTAAATAAGACCACCATAAAAAATTTATAATATATCCATTTCCACGAATTGACGATCTCTTGGATAAGCTCCAAGGAGCTAAATTCTTTTCCAAGATCGATCTCAAAAGTGGGTACCATCAAGTCAGGATTGATGTAGAGGATACCTACAAGACTGCATTTAAGACTAAGATGGGGTTTTTTGAATGGCTTGTCATGTCCTTTGGTCTTACAAATGCTCCAACCACATTAATGCAGTTAATGAATGAAGTGTTCCATGATTTTTTGGATAAATTTGTAATCATTTATTTAGATGACATCCTTGTGTTCTCCCTAACTTGGAAAAGTCATCTTGAGCACTTGCAATATGTTCTTCAAACTCTTTAGAAGAACCAAGTGTTATTTTGGTTAAACTTCCATTACCTATTTGGGATTTGTAATCAGTGAAAAAGGAGTTCAAGTGGATCCTACCAAGATCGAAGTCATCCTCAAATGGCTAACTCCTACTTCTGTCACGGAGTTGAGGAGTTTTCTTGAACTTGAAAATTTCTATCGCAAGTTCATTGTAGGATATTCCACCATTGTTGCTCCGCTGCACCATTTAATAACAATAAAGCCTAATCACATCCTTAGGTGAGATGGATACCAAATTTGGGGCCGTCCCTGGGTGGGAGGGCCATAAAATTAGGGCAAAAAGGTCCGTTTTTGAGTATTTTTTGCTATTTTGGGCATTTTTTGATGTTTTTTTGGAGCATTTTTATTAACTTGATTATCTCTGCCAGGTGGTTAAGAGTCGATACCAAATTTTGAATCTCTTTCAGACCACTAGGGACTTTATAATAAATGAGTAATGGAAATAGCTTGATGCCATTGGTCTTAAGCAAGTGACACGGTTAGAGCCAGTAGTGGGTGATCGAGCTTATTTGATTGCTTTGATAGACTTATGGGATCCTTGCACCAACACCTTCCACCTACCTATAGGGGATATGACAGTGACTCTAGAGGATGTCTATCATATTTTGTACATTTTTATAGAAGGATGACCTATTGTATCTACTCATCGAGATCTGAGAGATATGATTTTGCAGAGATACTTTAATAGGGACTAGCGCGAGGCAGTGCGAGACTTACCTAGAGATGGTATATTAGTGGAGTTATGGTACGAGGTAGAGGTATTGACTACGAGATATTCACTACTGATGATACTGATCTCCAACATGTTGCTACCAGACTCATCAGGAGTCAAGTTCCCTTGGAACCTTTTGGAGTTGGTACTTACACTTATAGAGTGCACCATAGATTAGCTGGTAGTGATGGCTTGGGGCACTACTTTGTTGGCATAGCTGTATGAGATCTGCTCCTATGGTAATAAAGGCTTAAGATGCAAATTTATACTATAGGCATGGGGATGATAGCATATTTTTGTGGATCGACCATAGGGACTGCCTTGGATGACATGAACACAACTTGTGGATAGGGATATAGGTTATGGGATTCTATGGAAGTGATACCAGGAGATAGGTAGGAGTAGTCCCTTTGTAGGTATGATTGACCATTACACATAGTCCTTTGTATGTATTAGGGTAGAGGAGGTTACTTGGAGATCCTACATGGATTATCTAGCATGGCCTAAGGCTGAGGCATAGCTTTTTTGGGTGATGCAAAGGAGATGGTTAGTTGGGCAACATGGGATTGAGCGAGAGTACTTTGCATATGCTCGATTCTTGCAATAGTTTGGGATATGCTAAGGGTTTCTTAGTAAGCCAGTGATATATCAAATATATGGGGATGAGAGGACACTTGGTTGGCCTATATTTGAGGTAGTGGGAGAGGATGCAGATCCTGTAGTGGATATTTCTAAGCTAGATGATGCCAAGACTACAGTAGAGTATTACTCTTGGTGGGTGATATTTTAGTGGTGAGGGAAGGGACCACTAGGAGGGAATACAACTATGGCACCAAAGGAGGCTCACAGGGATGCTCCAGATGAGGGTCATGATGAGGCTTTAGATGAGGAGGAGCTAGATGCGGGTGAGTGACATGTGCATCACCAAGTAGAGGATGAATGGATAGATCTCATTGATGTAGGGAATGCACAGGATGAATTTAGTGAGGATTACTTTGATGAGCAAGGAGTGCAATCACAGTTGGAAGTATGAGATGCTACTATTACTGAGCTATGAGGTGAGCTATTAAAAGATAAATGAGATCATGTAGAGGAGAGAGCTCTCCTATAGGTATAGGTACAAAGTGCATAGGCTAAGATTGATAGGCAAGAACAGAGATATATACTCTTCGATACAGGTTACTCTAGGGATCTTAGGCTAGGCGGCATCTAGTGGTGATGAGGTAGCTAGGCTACAAGAGGAGGTGACACAACTTTAGGTTTTATTGGGGGACTTCTAGGCTCATCATCAAGAGGAGATATCGTACACCCAATATTTTGAGGATGAGGTAGTGTACTGAAGGGGGTGCTTACCAACCCATCCTTCCACTAGTGGATCCCAATAGAGTAGGCATAGTGGTACAGGGCAATCATCTATGATTATGGGGGCTCCTAGCTTTGCATAGAGGTCAGATAGAGCAAGAAGTAGTAGATCTAGGAGTTCTTGATGGACGATGTCCAAGGGTGGGGGTGAGAGTCATAGTGTCAATTTTGCATGACCATGGATTTTGAAACTCTATGGTTCTTTTTGGACTTTGGGAGCATGAGGTCTAAGGACCCACGTGATTGTAGCCTAAAGGAAGTTTTTGGATTATGATGTATCTTTTGGTTCCATACATATATGTATATATATATATAGATATATAGATGCATTTTTATGTTATCATCATGTGTTTCCTTACTTCTTTATGAGATGTAAGTAGTGCTTATATTTTCTTTATGAAGCTATGATGGATGCTTTATTATGGATGCATGCATTATAATATGATTTTATTTTATGATATGTATATGAGCATGCAAAATGAAATGAATGATTTGTTAATATGTATGATGGATTATGAATACTATTTGACATACTAGATGCTAGCACCATAGACTGTATAAAATTTATTTCATAATTTTAACGTTATTATGACACTATGTAATGACTTGTGTAAACAAAACGTAACAAACACGTGATAGCATGATATGAAATGAAATTAATAGTATAATGTTATATGATGTGTTTGGGATTTTCAGGAGACTCAAACACTCTAGTTATTTAACCAAAAGTTTTATATTGACCATGCAAGATTTTTTGGCAAAGTATAAATCTTCTAGGATGACCAAGATATTCAATATCCCTGTGTGTGAATGTGAGTTCATTGCTATGATAACACATAAGGTTACCCCAATGAAAAACAGGATTAATGCAGCCAATATGTACTGAAGATAAAATTATGAATATCATTATCCTAAATTTTGTATGTAGTTGGATTCGATCACTAGGCAATACAGACTACCTAAAGCTAACTCATCCACATGCACACATTGGTATATACAAGAGTAGGTTTCTTATGTGATAGACATATAATCATGCGTAAGGATACTACCATTTCTAGGCAGGATTGATGCCACCTAACCTGTAATGAGGATCATCTTAAGCTTGTCAAATATTGAGAATTCCAGGGATTCAAGTTCAGTACTCCCTTCTTTTCTTTTATTTTTAAATTGCTCTAGGGATTTTCTCATTTTTGTTTTGGTGAGCAAGGGATTTTGGTAGTGGTGAGAACCATTGTTTATTTTACTTTTTGCTTTTGCTAATAGTAAGAACCACTATTTATTTTTTAATATTGTTAAGTGGTAGCAATCACTATTTATTTATTTATTTTTTGGATACTTGCTCCAATTTGGCATGAAGCAAGGGATTTTAATTGTTTGGGGTAAGGAGGAACTTGTCCTTTTGTCAATTCTTAGTATTTTTTAACCATTCACACAAGGGGATGAGCGAGGTAAAATTTTTTCTTAAGGTAACATGGACCACTTTGTAGGTTTCATCTTTCCTTGTGCAATACTTGGATTTATTAATGTGAAAATGTGTTTGGGATTTTTACGTATACAAGGTAAAATAAAAGCAAGACTCTACCTTCTAAAAATTAGGATAGCTTTCTACAAAATTAAAAAATAAAATGAGAGACGGTTGAGTGACCAAAAACCCTAAATATACCTTATGAACAATGACCAAGTGAAGGGAAACAGACACACAGTATGGAACGTGTATGGAAATGATAAATATAATGTAAAAGCTCGTAAACTGACATTTGACAACATTGATTTTGATATATGTCTAGTGTACATATCTGGTGCTAGACATGTATGATCAACTCTAAAATGCAAAATGCAATGATGGTTATGCCTAATGCAACTGAGTACTATGATGCAATGGTAAGAAATGTAATGCAATGCAATATCTTTGTGTTTTTGATATTTTTGGATTTTGATATATGTATATACATATGACCTATGGGCTTAATGGATGCCATTGGGGCTTTTGGGGTGACCAAAGGATTTATAGATAAATTTAAGAATTTTGGGATGCCCAAAGGGTTTATAGATACCTTTAAGGATTTTTGGGGTGACCAAAGGGCTCGTAGACACCTTTGGAGTGTTTTGGGGTGACCAAAGGGGTCGTAGACACCTTTGGAGTGTTTTAGGGTGACCAAAGGGTTTGTAGACACCTTTGGAGTGTTTTAGGATGACCAAAGGGTTTGTAGACACCTTTGGAGTGTTTTAGGGTGACCAAAGGGTTTGTAGACAACTTTGGAGCATTTTAGGGTGACCAAAGGGATTATAGACATCTTTGGATCATTTTAGGGTGACTAATGGGATCGTAGACACCTTTGGAGCATTTTAGGGTGACCAAAGGGATCATAGATACATTTGGAGCATTTTAAGATGACAAAAGGGATCATAGAAATATTTGGAGCATTTTAGGGTGACAAAAGGTATCATAGACACCTTTGGAGCATTTTAGGGTGACCAAAGGGATCATAGACACCTTTGGAGCATTTTAGGGTGACCAAAAGGATTGTAGACATCTTTGGATTATTTTAGGATGACCAAAGGGATCATAGACACCTTTGGAGCATTTTAGGGCGACCAAAGGGATTGTAGACATCTTTGGAGTATTTTAGAGTGACCAAAGGGATCGTAGACACCTTTGGAGCATTTTGTAACTTTGATTACTTTGTGATTTTAGGAGGAAGGTGTGATACCTTGTGTACCCCCAATGTGCATTGTGTTTGATGCACTATGATTAGCTTGGCTAGGGGGAGTAGTATAAAATGACCCCCTCCTATGATGTGTAATTTTGTTCAGTGCCAATGTTCCATTGAACCAAGACGAGCAAAGGTGAAACATTGGATGATGCCAAAGGTTGTGTAGATCGATTTTGATATTCCTTTTTCTCTGTTACAACACTGATCATTCCCAAAAAATCTTGGAGAGGTATATTAAGGTGCACCTCATTAGGTTGTTCAACTTGATAGGCAAATTTTGTGTTTACTTCGTGTGCAGGAAAGATGTCCTAGAATAATATTATCTGACATTCCTGCATCTTGATCATATATTAAACTAACTCTCTAAAGGGATAACATGTTTGGATGTCATCACCTATTTGTCTATGGTAAACATAATATGTGTTTTACATGTGCATATTTGATTTACGTTTCTTAGGTTTCAACGAATGAATATCAGGAAGTATGATTGATTGTACCTCATATAATCTATTTAATATTGATGCTAAGGGTTATGACAAAGGAGTAAATGTGTGAGGTTGATGGCATTGTTGCCTCTACCCCATATTCTATTGAGAATTTATAGTGGACTGCATAGGAGGTGGTTGGTCCTAAAAATATAGGGGTTGAGGTTTTGGATGACTCAATTGTAACTCGATGCTTGTGAGTCTATTCAATATCTATTATAAATCATTGTGTTGGTGAGTCACTTGTAACTCAACATTGGCTAGACTATCCAAAATTGTTTGTGAAAATAATGTAGGCGATGACTGGATGGTGGTTGAGGAAACTGGATGGCAACTGATAGGTGGAGAATCTCATCGATCAATGTCGATTACCCCTAAGTTGAGGTGCAATGGCTTTGATGGGTCATTCGTACCATGCAATGGTGTAGTAAGATCTATGGAAATCATGTTGATGGATGGATTATTTCTAGTAAATGGGCCATTGGGTATAGAGATAACAAGTTGTCTCATGAATCATGGGGGTGGCTGCAGTGGTGGTGGAAGGTGATGAGCTTGCTATTCGAGTGGCAAAATATGTCATCAAATGGGATGTTGCACTGGGAAAATACGTAGATAAAACTCTTCTTCATAATCTAATTGGATGTCATACTCATATTCCTCATCTAAACTAGGGTAGTTTATGGGTGCTATACCATAGTCAGATTCATCATTTGTTGTTCATTCATGATGAGGACCTTGATCCTCTTCCTCACTATCATATGGTAGGGTATGTGAAACCTCACCCACTTCATGGGATTGGGTGAAATCACAAGATAGCCCTTGATCTATCATATTTATAGGAAAATAATCCCCCAATGAGTGGACATGATTTGGATTAGCATAGGGATCGCGTGCAAGCTCATCCTTGTAGTTCATACCTAAGCGTTCTAAAAATTTTGTGAGGACATCCAAAGGTACTGGCTTGTTATGTCCTAAGCCAGATTTATCATATGATAATTGATATTGTGGTTGACAAGGAACACGAGTACCTTGTTCATATAATACCAGACCATAACCATGTGAATGGTAGTGATGGAGATATCGCAAGGCATAGTCAAGATTTGACATGTAATTTATGTCCTCTGAGAAAGGTTCCTCATCCTCTTCTTGTTGATCAGCTGGTAATGTTCCATATTCAATACCCCCATATATGAAATTAATTTTATTGGGTAGTATACCTAGAGGTAGAATACTACCTATGGGGAGATGGGATTGTCCCATATTTTACACTGTCTCAATGGCTAGAATTGTTGTGATGTTTCTCATTAGGTATTATTCTAACCCTATATTAGCTAAATGTATTGTCACCTAGGACAATTAAGGTGGAGGAGATAGAATAGAGGCTTGATATTACTTGATTTTTACCTCTTGAGATGGTTCCTTGTCTTCTATACTATGAATCTCTTCCATGGAAATGGTGGAAATGATGGGAGGGATCTCATCGATCGACCTCTTCGACATGTTCCTCTACGAAGGGTTGGATGATGATGAATATTTTTATCAAGGTGCCAATGATGATTATGGTATGTAAGAAGATGGTAATAGATTTATGGAAGGTTATAGTGAGGGAATTGGACCTTGAATGGATGTATTTGGTTGTAAGTCCATGTCAATCGATGATAAGGTCAACTCGGGGATTTTTTGCACCAAGTTGCAGTATTTGAAGGGATAAAGTTCTATAGAGATGATATGAACTTACCTTTTATAAGTATACTTCAAATATTGGTGAGCTATGGAGGGTACACACTTCATTTCCTTAATCCAAGGTCTGCCTAACAATATGTTGTAGGCCATTATGCCCTCCAAGACATGACATAAAGTTGGTATAGTTTTACGCCATACTTGAATGGGTAGGACTATAGTGCTAACTGTTGAGCATATCATATCATTAAATGCTCGAAGGGTGTAGGTGGATGCAAAAACATGGTATGTTGGGAATCCTAGATGTTTGAGATCATTGGTGGTAATAATGTTATTTGATGAACTAGTGTCAATTAAAACTCTCTTATAGGGTGTTCCATTCACACATGCAATGATGTGTAGAGGAGGATCCACTACATCACTTGATATTAGTTTGAGTTTGTACTCATGGAATGTGATCACTAGTTCCTTACACTGCTAAATGCGTCCCACAAAATTGATAAAGGAGTTAGACTCTCGGGGTTGTATATCAATCGACTTAAGAATATCCATAAGAGTTTCTCTATGAGGTGGAGATTGTTGAATAAGCTCGTATATGGAAAGTCTAGTTGATGTTGTTTGTAATCTTTGAGCCAACTTACTTTTGATTCTAACCACTGGACATGGTGGAAGGATTTGCACTAGAGGTGATGGAGGCTATGATGTTAAGGGAATATCACTTGAAGCTGCAGGTGGTCCAACTTGACTTGGGTAGTGTCTATTCCTAGCCATAAAGCTAACCATATCGATGAACTCTTGTTGAGGGGGTATCATTTCAACCTCATTCATTTGCTTGGCAGGATTTACCTGTACCTCATGAGTGGGTAGCGAGTCTTTAAAAATACCAATTTGTTGTTTTCTTGTGGTGAGAGGATTATCCACTTGAAGGTCATTCCTCTCGATCATATCTTGTACTAGGTTTTTGAAACCGTAGCACGTTGTCAAGTCATGCCCAATTTGCATATGATATCTACAATATAGGTCTTCTCAATGTCCCATAGGCTTTTTTTTTGCTTGTACTCGGGTCTATAGGCCATATTTTTGGTAAAGTAATAACTTTTGTAGCTAACAAATGATCGAATGGGGAGTCCATTGACTCAACAAAGGGTGTATACTATCGCTTAGGGTGACGTTGTTGATTTTTTTCCTAATTCTCTTAGGTGTTATTTTTGTAACTCGTTGGAGGAGGTTGGGCCTGATAATTTACCTTTTGAGGTGGCGTTGTTTGTGTAGACCCTGGGATATTGATGGCAAATTGGTTGACTACCATCGGCTTTAATTGTGTAAGATTTCCCTTTGGGTTTTTAGTCAATTCCTTTTTGAGAGGTTTTGAGATTTCTCCCTCTTGAATTTTAATTTCTTCTATGGTTCTATCATGCGCTAGAGCATCTTCAAGAGTGGAATACTATTGGAGTTGTAACAATAATGATATTGATTTTATACAACTCTTTGAAAACATTCGAGTCAAATTGGACACAAGAAATAAGTATGGTAGCTTAGATAGCAGCGTTCACCACCTATTACCATAGTCTGTGATGGACTCATCTTCATATTGCTTTAACCTTGTAAGGTCAGCTAAGGTCACCTTTCTCTTGGTATTAAAGGTGAAACGTTCCAAGAATATATTTGCAAATTGTTCAAAGGTATAGACATTGTGCCTTGGAAGTTGATTATACCACTCAACGGCTGGGCTAGAGAGGGTAATAAAAAATTTTCTCATGAGGAAGGCATCACTCTCATGGATGCTAAAGCACTGGCTCATGAACTTAGTGATGTGCTCCTGTGCATATTCCTCCCCCTTAAATATATCTAATTTGGGCATTTTAAAATGCTTTGGATATGGAGGGGAAGTTATAGATGGATGCAGTGGTTGACTGCACAACTAGTGTAACGTGGGATTTTGTTGCCTAGACTCAACTATCTTGCTCTCTATGGTTTCCATGCGCTCAATTAGTGCTCTATACACATCAGAGTATTTAATATCCTCTTCCTTATTTTGGACCCATAGAGGGGGGCGAGTAATGTTTAGCATATGTTGATGTGGTTGATTTTCATCAACCATACCTCCAAAATGTGCTTCTAGGTATTCCTTTTCTTGTTCTAAATCATCATAAGCCCCATAAGGTGTTTCTTGAATGGACCTACAAGGAGGAACTAACACCTTCTGAAAGTGATCTATGTTAGGCGTAGTAGGCAAATTATAATCAGTCCTAGGAGGTCGAGGTGACAATATTTGATTAGGCCTAGGATACCTATTTTGATGGAAAGTGGGTTGCCTCTGACGAGCCTCCTGTCTATGTATGATTGGGGTAGGAACCCCATTGTGTAAGGTCTCTTGAATCTGCTATTCAAGATTTTATATTTTTAAATGATGTTGATGATCTAAGAGATCTAAGCGTTGTTTATCTAACCGAAGTTGATTAAAATTAGCTTGACGATCAGCATACCTTTTGACTAGTTGGTTTATCTGCTCAATTGTGTGAGGCCTATGTGCCCTAGCACTATTGCCTTGATACCTATCCTATTCAATAGGATTTAGGAGGTCTACTATGAGTTTCCCTCGATTGAGATAAGTCACATTTACTTGAGGCTCACTCCTAAACATATGCTCTTGGTATTCTGTTGGCTTAGAGGCATATCATGCTTGTATAGAATGATGCGATCGAGGATAATAAAGATTTTCCTTGGGTCTTCCTTCATAAATAAGGAAGGGTAGGGTAAAATTTTCTCACCCAATACGATGAGTATCATACTCATCTTGGTATTTATACTGTGGATACCTATCAAGGTGATATGATGACGTATTGTGATAATTTTAGCCCCGCCCATGGTACATAGTCTTTCTCCTACATGTAAGTATGCAGGGTAGACCAAGTAGGCACACGAATGCGTGGTATTGCTCTATGTGTTGGCACCTCAATGCACAGTTGTTGTTATTGAAAGAAGGCCTATGAAGTGTCCATACTTGGGAAGTAATTTCCTTGATTGGGACTTCAACATTTAGCGGTGCTCTGCATAGGGGTCCCTTGCATGCTAGGTCCCTTATCTGACACTCTAGGACTTGGGTGAGTAGGAGTCCACCAAGGAGGTATGACCAAATCCTCGGGGTCAAATCAGAGATGTTATACGTGTCCTTACCTACTCCCCATAGCATCAACCCTTAAGTGGGCTTGGCTACGAGTATATACCATGACTACTTTTTCTAAGTACATACATGATTATCTCCTTTACAAATTGACGGGGATCAGGACATACACCTTCAATAATTTTCTAACCTTTCATTAAAATCTTCTGTTTTGAATAATTACATGCATAAAAAAATTGAAACAGCCTACAGGCTTTACAAAGGCTAGAGCCTGTCTGGAATCATCCACAGCACACTCTCTGTCCCCCAATATTCCAGTCCACCATCCTCGACAAATACAAACAACTGGGTTTTTATAGAGGCCCCGACCCTCTGAAGCAATTAATGCCCCGCCTAACAAAATTTCAAAATCGATTTTCCCTCTCGGCCGAGTTTTCAAAACTTTCTGTCATAAATGGGCCACTGCCCGATCCGTCAAGGAGCTTGCATTCATGGTCTCCCTCGACCTGCAACCGCCATTTCAACCATATTTTCCCAGGCCTGCAACTGTCGTCTTGTCAGAATATTTTAAATGCGATGGTTATTCCCTGTTGAATACACGCGGTCGTCCTCTCTAATCTGAAATACGTGTCCTTCATCTTTTTTAAATACACGTATGTTTTCGCGTGTCAATTCCGACCTCAACCCCAACTGGTTGCGCTACTTCAAACACACGTGGCAGCCACGTGTCAAAATTTGGCCTTGCCTGGCCATCCACGTACAAACTCCGGTCTGTCTTCATATTGGCCGCGATATCGCGATAGGTCACGAAATCATGACATGTCATGATATCGCGACCAAAAGCGCCTCCCTTTTGTCGTAGCTCTCTGGGGTCGCGATTTCATGACATGTCACGAAATCGTGACATGTCATGATTTCGCGACCCCCTTTTGCCTTCGCCTCCTTCTACGAGAAATGGTCGCGATATCGCGACCATTTTCGCCTCTGCCAACTGTCGCGAGAAATGGTCGCGATATCGCGACCATTTCTGCCCTTTGCCTTCACCTTTGTTCGCCTTGTCTTGCCGAAACTTACCTTGATTAATCTGCTCTCCGACTTGCCTTATCTGCTCTGCCACATGGCAGTTTCCCACTGGTCGCGATACCGCGACAGGTCGCGATATCGCGACGGAACTCTCTCCCCTTTGCCTTTGAAGTAAAAGACGTCGCGATATCGCGACCGAAACTCCGCCTGGTCTCTGCTGTCGAAAGACGTCGCGATATCACGACAAGACTGGCCCCGCCTTTGCCACTGCTTCGGAGGTCACGATTTCGTGACCTCCCCAACTTTTGCCTTAACTTTTGCCTTATCTTTACAAAACTCTCTCCTCTGCTTTACAGAACTGCAGTTGAAGCCGGATGCTCCTGCATCAGACACCCCAGGTGAAAAGGAGAAGTGACCCTCACTTCTATGCTGCTCTGTCCGCGTCTTCCGTAACATCTCCGAACACTCATCAAGCTTTACAACCTGTTCCAATCCCGTTTCTTGGCAAGAAATTTTTTTGCCCTCGACCAGACAAATTTTGGCATTGCTGCACACCTTCTCATCCTCTGTCTGTAATGGCTTCAACTTGTGCCGCACTCCATATTTCATCAAGGAGTACGTATTTGCATGACCATCATGCACTGCACTCTGATCAAACTGCCATGGCCTTCCCAACAGCAAATGGCAAGCATCCATGGGGAAAACATCACACAGGACTTCATCCTGGTATCTCCCAATATTGAACGTGACTAAGCACTGTTCACGGACCCAAGCTCTATGGTCCTTCCGCAACCATGCAATCCGGTATGGATGCGGGTGCCTCCTTCTCTCCAGCTGCAACTTAGTAACCATCTCCTCGGAAACTAAGTTGTCTGTACTCCCATTGTCTATAATAACATTACAAACTTTGCCTGCACTTTTGCATCGAGTGTGGAACAGGCTTCTCCTTTGTTCTGACTTGTCTTCCTCAATCAACATGGTCCTCCTTACAATCATTGCTTCTCCTTTTTCAGCTTCTTCAGAATGTTCTGAGTCAGCATCTTCAACTGCCACAACTACTCTGGCAGGACCCACTTGTTTCTTGTTTACTTTCTCGGGGTGCTGGGGACACTCATATGCCCGATGCCCCTCTTCTCCGTAGTGGAAGCATGTTCCTTGGAAAACTCCTCTTCCATACCCGCGTCCAGATCTACCTCTTCCTCTTGGGTAGCCATTGTTCTGAACTTGCGGTTTGGGCTCTTCATCTTCTTTCTGATTTCGGCTGCTGCTAACCTCTTCTTTCTTCTCTTCCTTTCCTTCCTCTTTTCTTCCACCGGTCTTTCCTCCAGGTCCTTTTACTCTTTGCTTGCTTTCAAACCTTCTGTTCAGTTTTTCTTCAACCTTCAGAGCAAACTGGTAAGCATCTTCAATGGTGCTCACCCGCACTAAGCTTAATTCTTCCTGAACACTGGGTCTCAACCCATTAATATAACGGGCCACTTTTTCCTTGCTTGCTTCCAAATGACCGGTTCTGATGGAGATTTTATAAAACTCCTCCGTATATTCCTGGACAGTTTTATTCATCTGTCTCAAACTCTGCATTTTTCGTAGCAGGTCCAGTTCATAATCTACGGGGATGAATTGTCTTTTTAATTTTTCTACCATTCTGTCCCATCTTGTTATCCGCTCTTTTCCTCTTCGGTTCCGTTCCAGCTGTACTCCCTTCCACCATATGCTGGCATGACCTTTTAATTTAGTTTTGGCAAATCTGACCCGCTCGGGATCTTCAACCTCTTCGTATTCAAAATATTCCTCTAAGTCATTTATCCAATCTATTAATTCCTCCGGATTCAAGTTCCCGGAATACGTAGAAACTTCTAACTTCGGCCTCTTCCCGATCTGAGATATGGCCTTGTACAGTCTGGCTTGTGCCGGATCCACAACTTCTTCTTCTTCTTCTTCAAACTGATTTTCTTCTTCATCCGCTTCATCCTCACTGTCTGCATCTCTTCTCGGTTCATGTCCTCTACGTAGTTCTTCTTGTAGGGCCTGAACTTGCCGCTGCAAAGCCCGAAAATCCTCTGCTGCCATGCCTCTTCCACCCACGGGGTTTCTTCTCGGAGGCATCTTCTCACACTCTCACGAGCCTTCCCACAAGTCCTGGTACAACTGCCTCTCCTTCGACGGTCTGTTGTACGCTCAGGAACCACTGGCTCTGATACCACTGACGGGGACCGGGATATACACCTTCAGTAATTTTCTAACCTTTCATTAAAATCTTCTGTTTTGAATAATTACATGCATAAAAAAATTGAAACAGCCCGCAGGCTTTACAAAGGCTAGAGCCTGTCTGGAATCATCCACAGCACACTCTCTGTCCCCCAATCTTCCAGTCCACCATCCTCGACAAATACAAACAACTGGGTTTTTATAGAGGCCCCGACCCTCTGAAGCAATTAATGCCCCACCTAACAAAATTTCAAAATTGATTTTCCCTCTCGACCGAGTTTTCAAAACTTTCTGTCATAAATGGGCCACTGCCCGATCCGTCAAGGAGCTTGCATTCATGGTCTCCCTCGACCTGCAACCGCCGTTTCAACCATACTGTCCCAGGCCTGCAACTGTCGTCTTGTCAGAATATTTTAAATGCGATGGTTATTCCCCGTTGAATACACGCGGCCGTCCTCTCTAATCTGAAATACGTGTCCTTCATCTTTGTTAAATACACGTATGTTTTCGCGTGTCAATTCCGACCTCAACCCCAACTGGTTGCGCTACTTCAAACACACGTGGCAGCCACGTGTCAAAATTTGGCCTTGCCTGGCCGTCCACGTACAAACTCCGGTCTGTCTTCATATTGGCCGTGATATCGCGACAAGTCGCGAAATCGCGACATGTCGCGATATCGCGACCAAAAGTGCCTCCCTTTTGTCGTAGCTCTCTGGGGTCACGATTTCGTGACCCCTTTTGCCTTCGCCTCCTTCTGCGAGAAATGGTCATGATATCGCGACCATTTCCGCCTCTGCCAACTGCCGCGAGAAATGGTCACGATATCGCGACCATTTCTGCCCTTTGCCTTCACCTTTGTTCGCCTTGTCTTGCCGAAACTTACCTTGATTAATCTGCTCTCCGACTTGCCTTATCTGCTCTGCCATGTGGCAGTTTCCCACTGGTCGCGATACCACGATATCGGGATGGAACTCTCTCCCCTTTGCCTTTGAAGTAAAAGACGTCGCGATATCGCGACCGAAACTCCGCCTGGTCTCTGCTGTCGAAAGACGTCGCGATATCGCGACGTCACGATATCGTGACGTCGCGATATCACGACAAGACTGGCCCCACCTTTGCCACTGCTTTGGAGGTCGCGATTTTGCGACCTCCCCAAATTTTGCCTTAACTTTTGCCTTATCTTTACAAAACTCTCTCCTCTGCTTTACAGAACTGCAGTTGAAGTCGGATGCTCCTGCATCACAAATTTAATGAACACACAAAAATAGAAACACACGAGAATACAAATGTTTATCTCTTTTAAAGATTAATATGTGTTCTTAAATTGTTTAGTGTGTTTTTGATTTTTTGTTTTGTAAAGAAATGTCTTTTCACGTGTTTGAATGTTATTGATGTAATTCTCAATTGTTTAATGGATTTCACCTATATACTCATAGCTCGATAATCGATAATGAAATTCAGATCACGTAAACCAACTAAAGTATGGAGATGAAGCCCATACTTGATTAGGAAGCACAGGTCCTGCCAGTACTCACCTAGTTCACCGTGGTCAGTGATATACCTCTGTGAAGAGAGATACATTCTCTATTCCACAAGCTATGATGGTTTTTGAAGCTAGTTTTGGCCAAAATAGGGTTCATAGGATTTGAGCTAGCAGGTGGAGATGAAACCCACCATATTTGAACTCTAGTAGTGGTTGGGGATGAATTCCAACTTACTAACATTTAAAAGTGATGTGGCATGTGTGGTTCCTCTTATAATTAATGAAAGTAAACAAAGTAGCATTCAATGACTTTTCACTAAATGCATAATAAGCATTTTACTTTTAGAATTATATGCATGAATAAGGAACCTACAAAAGTACTTATCCTATATGAATACCTAACCATTAGGCAGGTTGCACGCAGGTAAACCATTCAAATGCATGATTAAGACTGTTATTTTTCTTGTTTTTCTTCAATTTGCTACTTAGATTTTTATGAAAATAAAAAATTACCCTTTCTATCAACAAAGAGAATACAACTTAATTTACCCTTTTCTAAACAACCTTAATGGAAATTGAGGGTTTATGCACTTACCTTGTATATTTTTGAAGCTGCTATTTCTAAAAATTTGAGCAAAAAACCCCCTATTTTGTGGTCGTCCCTAGGTGGGATGGATGCATATTTGGGAACCATCCCTGGGTGGGACAGTTGTTGTGGTCATACCTGAGAGTTCCAGTTAGGAATTTAGGGATCTTTTTACTCCAGAATGGCCAGAACCTGCAATATACAAAGTACAAAAACAAGGTTAAATATGGAAAAATTGAAAAGGGACAAGGATCCTACCATGATTACCACTGAAGAGTGGAAAAAATGGTGCACCTAACAAATGAAATTGAAGTGCATCTAATGTTCTAATAAAGCATTCAAAAGAGATGATAATGTAAGCAAGTAAATGAAAAATAATTTAGAAAAAAAAAGGGGGTTCTCTTTGCATTTATTCATTTGTCAAATAGGAGGTTACAATACTTCCCCTTGAGGGCTTTCAATGTGATAAAATTCAAATTACAAATTTGAAAGATCAAATCCCTCCATGAACTTATGACATGCTTTCAATGTTCCTCTTGCACTCATGATGAAGAGCAGGTTTGCACCGCCACTGCTTTGAGCTATATTTCTTCAACTACTTGGATCCTTCCTTATGTGGTGAAATATTTGTGCCTACATACAATGAATTGAAATATGTTAATAGCATATGAGTATTACGATAAAATCCATGAAATGCATGCAGTATTGAATGTAAAAAGTGTAATCGATAGATCTAAACTACTACGAAGACATGAAAACTTAGCATGATGTATATTATATGATTTTTTAATTATCTAAGCAAAAATTGAAGTGATATTATGATTAGAACCTATGGTCATCCCTGGGATGGCCAATTATAACTATAATCACAAAAACCCTAATTAACAATTCAAAAGCACTTCAAACTTTACCAAAATTAAGTATGATGCTAATTTAATACTATAGAATTGATCTACACTAAAATTAGATCAAAATTATGGGAAAATTCATGGTTGTCCCTGAGAGTTCCAATTGGGACTGTTAACCATCCCAGGTGGGGATAACCACAAAACAAGGTGGGTTTTACCACCAATTCCACTTGGATCTGGTCTAGAATCCTCCTAGGGGTATTGTCATCAAATTTGGTAACTTAAATCACTAAAATTATTAGGTTTTGAAAAGGATGAGCATATTTGGGGATGCCTTGAAAATACCTTCGATTGACAAGGTTTCCAAGGATAAATACGAGGGCAAAAGGTGAGGGCAAATATCGGTAGCACTTTGTGGTCAATGCTTGCAAAGGTCTCTCTCTAAAATTGAGTGAAAACACTCCAATTTATAGCCCAAGAGGGAAAATGGGGCAAACTAGAAATTTGGGGCATGCAAGGCAAGTGTTGCCACTTGTCAATGCCTTTTCCATGCATAGGGTGAAAGAGACCTCCAATTTGGGCCTCAAATTTGTAGTTCCTAATGTCCTAGATAGTATCCCAATCTTTCATAAGTGATTGGGCAGGATAAATGATAGAAATTGATTACCATTTATCTTTCCTTTGAATTTTTGGGGGGTCTAGACCATGGCAATCCCACCTAGGTATGGTTGCTTCTAGCCATCCCTGGGTGGGATGACCATAAACTATGGCCATCTTGGGGTGGAACGTCCATGGCTACATGTTCCAAAATCTCCCAAAAGTGGGGTAAACCTTTCCAAAAGTGGTTAGGACCCCTAATTAACCATTGAGGGTTGCCCAATGGGGTCATATGATGTCAATAAGAGTGGATCCTTCATAGTCTTATCCGATTTACATGATTTTAGTGTCTACAAAAATATAGTACAACATTCAAACGTGCCTACTAGTAATAAAATTATAACTATTAGATAAGAGTAAACTATTTAATTATTCTTATGTATTTCTATTAGTAAACTATTTAATTTACTCCTTTAAAATTCAAATCTTTATCTTTTACCTTTTATTTAACTATTATAATTTCATTTTGTGTTGGAAGTTTGGTTAGAGAGGAATAGGAGAATTTTTAGTGGAGAAAAAACGTATACAATGAGAAGTTTTGGAAGTATCACCCACTTTTTAGAGGATAATGTTAAATCTATCAAGTACCCTATCAAGCTAGAGAATATTGAAGAGATTGTGATAGCTAAGACATGGAATTTAGAACCTATTAGTGGTGGAGAGGCAAATGTTCAGGTTAGAACTGATGTAAAATGACAACCACCTTGAGATGACTGGTTGAAGTTAAATTTTGATGGGGCATCCAAAGGTTTGATAAAATTAAAATATGGCTAACATTCTAAGGGTTCTCCATCCAGTGGTAAATTTGAGGAAACCTTAACTACATGCATAATAAATTTTATAGTTCAAATTATAAAATGCCCTCGCTAAACTCATAAAGTATAAGGGAAATATCCTAATTTAGGTGATCAAGTATTACTAATTTTATATATCAATGTGTAAGAGAAATAGTTTCTCATATGCATCATATAGTTATAGTCATTCTTGCTTAAGGATGGTAGAGTAGTAATGATCAATTATTATTGTTAAATCAACTTTAATATTAAAAATTACCAAAATACCAATTATGTAATACCTTCAAATATTAATATGATTTGATAATATATTTTTATTGAGATCAAGTTGATTATTTAACAATGAAGCAAACTAATTATAAAAACTCAAAGAATCAAAATAGTTCAAGAAATAAAAATAGTTCAAGGTCTATACAAAACATGACAACTTCTTCTATAATACCTCACATGTTTGAATTGTAGTTACAAAAAAATAACATGGTCAAATGTATCAACCTACTTTATTCTTTTGACAAGAAAATGAGAAAGTAAATTCAAAACATTATAATAGTTTACTACATTCAAATATAATATATCCTTTCATTATTATCTCTAACAATACAACATTTACATATTATAATATAAGATAATAAAATTTTATTATCTCTATCCTAACCACTATATATTATCTCTATCCTTTTTATGTTCATATTATTATTATATGTAGAGGATACATAATAAATTAATATAATCTATCCTTTCATTATTATCTCTAACCATACATAAGAATAATTAGATAGTTTACTCTTATATAATAGTTATAATTTTACTACTAGTAGGTTGTACTATATATTTTTTCTTTAACTTGCTATTTTGAAACCAACTGTTTTTTTTAAGCAATTCTATGATTTAAAAAAAAAAAAGCAATATTGAATTAGAAATGAAAGATATTAAAGTCCTTATATACTATAACATTTATATTAATTTTATTTTTTTAATATGTCCTTTTCTAAGAGAAGAGAATAGTATAAATTCTAAAAGTCATGTCAAAGCTAAATGTTGTAGGGAAGGACGGAAAAAGAAAAGTTCCATGATGCCCATTCTCCTCTCCATAAAATTTTATTTAAAATAAATGTAAATAACATTCCATTAATAACTACATTCAAGGTAGTATAAATTATAATCCTTATTTTCCATAAGTTAATATTGACTAAAATACACTATTTAATCAATATTAATAAGACAAAGGTTACTACATTAATTAATAGTTCCATCTCATAAGTGTTGTTAGGAGCATCCCTAGGATTTGAATCCTACTTAGTAATAGAAAAAGATCATGAATGTAACCAAATTCCTTATGAATATATATATATATATATATATATATATATATATATATATATAAACTAATAATCACTTAATATAATTAGTTACCAGGATTGGGGGTAATTTTAATAAGAGAATTTTGGTCATTATAATATTTTTACAAGATCTTCTTGCTGTGGTGTAGTGGTAAATGCCTTGGGTGCTGGTAGAGGCCGACCCAGGTTCCATTCCCCTTGTCTCCATCCTACAGATATATGGTATAGTTAGGAATGTCCTATGTGCTGGTAGGGCCAACAAGGCTCCATTCTTCCTATGCCCAACCTGTTGAAAGTGGCACCTCAAAAGGGGTGTTTTCCACTATAAATTAGTTTTTTACCCAGGTGTTGTAGGTGAGTTGGAGAGGAGAGGGCAATCCTCCAAGGGAGGTCCCAGGTTCAAATCTCCACCCTACCAAAAATTTGAATTGAGTATCCAAAATCCAATTGATAATGTTGGTGCGGGCAAGGTTGGGTGCGACCCCGGGTGACTTTGACGGTGTAGAATCCCCTGTTCGTGGTCTCTTAAACCAAGGCGGATCCGCAAGGGGTTTTTCGCTTATATATATATATATATATATATATATATATATATATATATATATATATATATATATATATATATATATATATATATATAAGTCTTACTAAAGAAACGTTAATTTGGTATAATTGATTAATATATACAGCTTTACTTGATTCTTTTAAAATTTGAAATCATTTCATGAAGACAAGATTATATATTTGCTATAGGTTTTTTTAAGATATGCATTTACAAAAAAATAAATTATCGAATAATGCATAGTGAACATTAATAATAGTTTTTAATCTTTACATTTATTTTTATTTAATTTTAATTTAAAAGTCTTAATCTCTATATTTAATTTTAATTTAAAAGTCTTAATCTCTATATGGTTGTTAGATGAATTTTTAGATAATTTTAAGGGTAGAGAATTTTGCCTTTTTTATTTTGAAAAACTATTACCTCTATTAGTTTTTTTTCTTGTAGAAACACAATTAAATTAAATATTCATTAATAATTTTTTAATTAATAAGCATGGATGTCCTAACCACCTAGTCGTGAGCTTTTACTTTATTATTTTGACAAGAAAATGAGTTAGAAAATTATTTATTTAATTTTTTATTATTTAATATATAATTTTTAATTTTTTTTTTAATTTCCTTTCTCATTTTCTTATAATTTTTAATTTTTTATTATTTAATATATAATTTTTAATTTTTTTAGGTTGATACATTTGACCCTGTTGTTTTTTGTAACTACAGTTTACAAACAAGTGAGGTATTATAGAAGAAGTTGTCATGATTTGTATAGACCTTGAACTATTTTGATTCTTTGAGTTTTTATAATTAGTTTGTTTCATTGTTGAAATTATTTTAACTCCAAAATTAATATATTTATTCTTCAAACATTTTCTTCATTCAAATAATTTTTTTTTTAATCTTTTTTTTTTATTATTTGTGGAAAATATCCCAAAAGGGATGCCACTTTCGAGTAAGACCCAAGGAGGCAGGGGTATCCATTCCGCCAAAAACGCCCAGGACTCAGACTTGGCCTACCACCTTTGACATACTCAAGGAGCAAAAAAACACACAAAACCAATTTAAAAATAAGTAAATAATAACAAAAATAATAAATTAAAATAAAAAACATGCTCCTTGAGTGTGTCAAAAACAAAAGCACAACCAAACACGCACAATAATATAAAAGAAACCACAACACAAACCACATAGAAAACACAAGAACCACATAACAAAACACAAACAAGACAAAAACAACAGAACACTACAAATACATAACCCAAAAAAAACATGAAAAATAAACACAACCAAAACCTAAAAAATAAAATAAATAAATTAAAAATAAAAATAAAAAAAAACCAACAACAAACAATAAACAAAAACAAAAAACATAGAAAACACTCACACATAAAAACACGAAATAACACAAACAAAGAGAAACCCAAGAACAAGAACGAAAAAAACACAAGAACAAAAACAAAAAACATAAAAAAAAAACAAAACAACAAAAAACAACACAAAGAACACAAAAACAAAACAAAACAAAAGAACCCACCCACCTTAAAAAACTTGAACAAAAAAAAAAGAAAAAAAAATATGAACAAAATAATGACCTATCTAGACCAGAAGACTATTAAGGCAAGAATCAACAGAGGAAACAAAATAAAGAATAGAAAGATCTAGGGAACTAAAAAAAACTGAATGAACCAAAGAGAAGCAAAAAAAAAAAGACAAGATGAAACTAGGTACCTTCAGAACTGGAGCCATCCAAAGAAATGATAGAAAGAAGAGTTTCCCTAATTTGGGAAGCCCACCATATAGGAGGGTGGCCATAACAAGTAAGATCACATTTGTCCAAAGCCCAATTAGCTAAAGCATCAACACTCTTGTTTTGATCTCTGACCACATGATTGTAATCAACTTTCAAAAATCCCATCTGGATTAATTGAATCTTCTCAATAATTCTTTTTATTATCCAATCCACCTTATGATTCTTAGAAGGAGTCTTCAAGATATTAATCATAATTTGAGAGTTAGACTCAACTAACACCTTTTCCAATCCAACTTTAGTAGCCTTGTGAAGGCCTCTAAGGATACCATACCCCTCAACAAGGTTATTGGAAAGAATACCCAAATTCTCAGCAAAAGTAAAAACTAGGGAGCCATCTGAAAGTCTACCAATTCCTCCCACACTAGCTTTTCTAGGGTTCCCTCTAGAGGCTCCATTAGTATTGACTTTTCTAAAATCCTTAGGAGGTTGCCAATTTCTAGTCCTATCCATCTTACTAATAATCACATTCCCTTTAAGTTGTTTGCCCTTAGAAGGTTTAACATTCAATATTTGCATCACTTGATCCCATATTTGGTGGGAGTTTTGGGGGCGATTAAGGAGTTGATGGACTGATTCAACTAAGTTGGCTATGGTCTTTTGCCAAATATAGTGAATATCCTTCCTATCTTGATTAAAAATTTGGTTGTTCCTTTCATTCCAAATATTACAAAGAAGAATGGTAGAACCCATCCAAACTAATTGCCTAATAAAATTATCAACACCCTCTTGATTAGGCCAATCCCTCCAAAGTTGTTCAAAAGTAAAAAAATTGGACCACTGTAATCCAAGTAAAGTGGCCATTCTCCTCCATAGCTCAGAGGCTAAAGTACACTCAATAAAAATATGGTTGATATTTTCTACATTCTCTTCACACATTTCACATCTAAAAGGGCCATGAAAACCATGCTTCATAAGTTGCTCACCACTAAGCACCCTATGATGCAATAAAAGTCAATTAAAGAACCTCACCTTAGGCCAGAGCTTTTGAGCCCACAATTGAGAAAATATGTCAGAATAATGGTTGGGATTATTATGGGATAAGGTCAAATAACCTTGAGCAACTGAATACTCACCCTTAGTAGTGTTGTTCCATCCAAAACAATCTTTTTCATGGGACCAAGAGAGAGATCTCATATGAAGGATGCCTTGGATATCTTGTATTTGCCTTTCTAATATTTGAATAGGCCAGTCCTCAATAGGGATCTAATATCTACCAACCTTTGAATTACCAGTATGGTACCAATAGTAATTAGCCACCTTTATCCAGTTAGCTCGGTGAAGCTCCTCCATCCAAGGCCTCCAATCAGGAAACTGAGTTATCAAAGGCTTGTGACCATCCCAAGAATCTGTCCAAAAATTTCCTTGTTGACCATTATGAATGATCCAAAATAAATTTTTATTTATCAACTCTCAAATATTCTCCAAATACGTTGGTGTCAAATTCATTTGCTTCTCCTCTCTTTCGATCTTCTTATAACATAGGTGATTCAACTATGCCTTGTTTCTTCTCAATGTGAGTTTCTCATAATATGATTTCCTTCATCCTAGAATTCTTTCAAATGTGGCTTTGATACCACTATTAGAAATTTAACTATATTTTCTATAGGATCAATATAAAATATTTACAAAAATACATGTGTTTAGTATTATACTTATCGAATACTATTATTGATGAATATTTTAATATCTCACTACTACCCGATTACATTACTTTATGTTCAATATACACAAACATAGATATGAGACTCTCCATATTTACAACCCTTGACCTTTGTACTTACATAAAATTTTCATCTTCTCACACACACAAGAGATCTAACACTACATATTTCTAATGGGAAAAGTACTACATAATAGTAAATCTCTTACATATCCACATAAGGATAAAAAATATAATGATTACACATACTAAAAGATAAAATATTAAATAACTCCATACTTACATCACACCTACTATATATTTAAATATTTACAACACCCTACACTATTTACATGGTCCTTGCATTAATATTGCAAGGTATCAAATAATGTAATACTTCCAACAAAAGTCTACAAAGAAGATGATATTATGAACCTTTTATATGTGTCTTGTGTGAGAAGGATTTAAAACATCAAACCATTTACTTCTTCATAATTTATTTTCTCACACCATTTGGGTTACTTTTTTAAAAATATAAAATTATATTAGATAGTTCCATCAACATTGAAAGAGTTGATGAAATGTTAGATTAACTATATCAAATCTAAAGCATTATGCATTATGTGGAGGATTGGCCTTACCATTATTTGTTGAAATTTATGGCTTGAAAGGGATAATAGAATTTTTAAAAATACATCTCAAAATCATGCTCAAGTTTAGAACCACATTATTGCCTCTCTTGTAGAATATATAAAAATATGGTGCTCATCATAGGAAGTCTCAAATGCAGAAAAAGAGGTGTTAATAACTTATCTATAGGATCTGAACATATATGGAAGAGTCATCGACAACAAAATTAAAACAAAGGATCAAATTCAATTTAGGGCAAAATTAAAATGTCAAAACATTGGGTTTGATGGTGTTTCTAAAGGAAATACGGTAAAAGCTAGTGGAGGTGGTGCTTTATAAAATAGTGAAGGCACAATTCTCATCACTTACTCCAAATCATTTGGTACTTCAACTAACAACTATGCATACTCTAGGGCACTTCTTACAGGGATTAAAATTGTAATAAAAAAAGATAGAAATATATTTCAATTGAAAGGGATTCGCAAATTATCATCAATTCTATTAAAAAAATGGATTTGGAGACTAGATAAAAAATAATATTATTGTTGATGTTCATCACCTATTACTAAGGGCAATGCCTTATAAGTGTGAGCATATTTATAGAAAAGGAAATCAAGTAGCAAATAATTTAGCCAATTACGGTGTTGATCTTCATCTTGGTGAAATTTAAATTTTAGAAGGCAACTAGCCAAGTGAGATTTTATCTCCTAATCAAAATGACATCAAGGAGCTAATTTTGTAAACCAAATACTTCGAGGAAGTTAAAGAATATATTTAATAGAAAAATAAATGAAAAAATTGTGATAAAAAGGCATGTTGGATATGGTTTATTTAACATAACAACAAATGTAATATTTTGATATTTTCATAGGAATGGCCCCCAATTGAAGTCACATATAACCTATTAAAAACATAATGAATCACAACACTTTGATACGATTGATGGAGTGGTAGGGGTATTTATACATACTAACACCCCAATTACATAATTAAGTTTAACCTAAGTTGACATAATAAGAGGGATTGAGCTTAATTTCACATTACAAGGGTGATTTTAATTATAACAAGTTTAGCCATGAATCCATAGGGCTTGTGTAGTAAAATATTAGAATAAATTAAAATATAATTGTATAATTATTGCCCTTATGCCTATACAAGATTATATTATACAATGTTGACCTTGACCATAAGTTCACTTTATAGTTTCAACACATCCTCCATAGTACTTACTTTCTTATGATTCCTTAAAAACTCTAAATGACTACGGATACCCTCCATATTTATTTCTTTATTATAGTGCTCTTAAAAGTTAAATTATGAGGTATAAACTCTATATTATCACTTTTTATGGCAAGGCAAGGATTGTATACTACTTAAGAAAAATGAAAAATATTCACCTAGATTACATTTGACCTATTATACCTTGTTTATTTTAAAATTTTCCTAGACATCTTCCTTGATGCCATTAGTTATTTCTAAATTTGAACATACATAATTTACATTTTCATCCCTTGTATCCTTCTTTGTTTCTTCTAATGGTTGATTCAAGTGAACTACATGGATTTATTTACCAATTTTTGGGGGAGTGAAAATTCATTGATCTAATCTATCATCTACTACATCATGATTTACATGCTTCATCTTGAATTTCGTATCATCACTAAAATATTCCCTCTTTTTCTCCATTATTTTCACTTTGTAATATTGACCATATGTTCAATCTCATAACTTTTACCACTTGTTGATTCCTTTCCCTTGATTCATATTTAATATTAATTAATTCTATCAAATATTTTGAAATATTCATCAACACATATATCTAAAGCATATATAACATATGTTCACTCATTCATATTTGGTCCTTGTTAGACAAAATCCCCTATAATATTACAAATATTCTTCAATTTTTCCTTATATAAATCATATAGAAGAACAAAAATCCCAACCTAAAAGCCTTCAAATAGTTTTTGTCTCCCTAGAAAAAATTCTCAATTTATGGTCTTAAATATAAGTCATCTCTCCTGCTAAACCACATTCCACCATCTAGTGTTTTACCATCTAATGTTTTATCCCTAAATTTTGAACTATAAAATATGGTGAAGAAAAATCATTTCACAAATAAATTCACAAAGTAATTTGAAATGAATCCCATTTCCATTTGATTTTTTTAAAAACATTAACCTTTATTTTTAAGAACCATTATATCATTCTTGATCATCTTATCCTTATAATTCACTTCAAGTGTATCATATATTACTTAGATAAAAACCCCAATTAAGACATCTATACTTTCATGTATGAAAATGACTTCCATACTACCTAAACTTTCCTCATAAAAACATTTTTTACTTATTTTCCAATTTTACTTAAATAAGAACCCCAATACTTAAATAAGAACCCCAATTAAAGCATCTATACTTCCATGTATGAAAATGACTTCCATGCTACTAAATTTTCCTCATAAAAACATTTTTTACTTATTTTCCAATTTTCCTAAAGATTTGAAATAATAAAAAAGGATGCTTTGCTCCTCTTAACATATTAAAAAAAAATAGTTAACATTAAGTATTTAATCATTTTTTATTTTAAGTATATAAAAACAAAAAAATGCGAATGCGAATGCGAATGCATGCTATCTCCAATTTATTGGGGCATGCTAACAATCAATCGATCTATATCTATATCCATATACAGAGGATAGGCGCACGCAATAGCAGCAACCCCTCTCAGGAAGGATACTGGTGACATGTATTTACCAATATTGTAACTGGTAAATGCGATTGCCGCCATGAAAACAGAAAACTAATATTAACAACGAGGAGCGGGTGCCAACATGGAAGACACCTCAGTTGTTCAAATGCGTACAATATACCGAGATTGCACTAAAACATATATACAAAGCCCTGCCTCTAAAATTGGTTTCCTTGGAAGGTCTGGCCGAACTGCCAGTTAGAGGGAGCTACATTATATGAAACTATACTTCTGCCGTCGCTCGTAGTCACCTTGAATGACAGGCTCTGTCCATTCAGGTATGAATTGCTCTGCCAGTTCTGACCCCAATTTCTTGACATCGATTGCCAACCAGTGTTGGAGCCCTTGATCGACACACTCTGCACGTCCCCTGCTCCTCCCACATTGCTTATCAGCACCAAATTGAAGTAGGAATGGCCGTTTATTGTGAACCTGATTCCTCCCTTCCTTACACATGGAACCCTGCAATACGTTACGGCATTCTTCCATTTCATTTTAACATTTAAATGGAGATTAGAGCTAATGATTTTAAACTGTGAATGTGGTTACTTACCTTCTGAAGAGGATGGGGACAATTCCGCTTCTATACTTGGCGATCTGTTCATAGGCAGGCTGAGCCATATCGAAGTGCTGAAGTGGGGGGTTACACCATCCGCCCTTGTCGTTGGGAAGTGCATAGTTTGGTGGGCAAAAGTTTGTGGCGGTGACGGTTACTGTGCCCGGCAAGCACCACAGCGGATCCTTATTGCACTTGATTTCATAGCAGGCTCCGCACACGAACCCATTATTGAAAAGCGCCGCACTCAGGGCAGCAGTGTCGGTTCCATATCCTTGGCTATATAGATTACCGTATCCGCATGCCCCTCCTGATAGAAAAGAAATAAATTAGAATGAAAATTGTATTTGTTTGAAAACTAGGAACTAACTATATCTAGTAATAACTAGCTCTATCTGTGAGCTCTGCTGGTGAATTGTTTTTATTTCTATTTTTTTCTCACCCATGGTTCCAGAAGCATCCCTGCCGCCAAAGAAAGTAGCATGGGCTGATTGCCACCCTCCACCGTATCCAAAAGCTTGGGGAGACAACGAGGAGAATGCCAACATGAATACGAGTAGGAACGCCATTTGGCAGCTACGCATGACCATGTACCACCACATCAATCCCTGCTATACATTCATAAACGATAGATAAAAATAGTCACTAAAGGTGAAGATTACCTGGAACAACTTGAACTACGGCTTCTGTTGGGAATTCCGGAGGGGGAAGCAGTCCTTATATAAATGGCTGAAGGACCTAGTTATGCCCTTCTGTCGCTGGGTACTTACGTGTACCGAGTAAGTCCAAGCTATTTTTTGTCGAAGAAATTGTACCCTATGGAAAGCATGTGCGGAGGAACACAAGAGAATTAATGGTAAAGCTGCGCAGGGACATGTTTTCCATGGAACGGTCGGTGCACTCTTACGCAACGGGGGTAGGAATCTTTCTTAATAGAAGGAATGGTCGAAGTGCACACGAATCCAATTCTATTTTATTTTCTCTTCTATTATCATAGTTTTCGATCAGATATTTAAATTTTCCAACTCTTTTATTAATTTTTTAAGTCAATTTTAACAGCGTACACTCTTTTATTATTCTGACTTTTGATGTACACCCCAACGTCGTTTGAAGCGTTTTTAAATTAAACAATTTATTGGGTTTGTCTTTTTGTCATGGAAACATAACAGTTTAAATTTTATCTCTTAAGAATCTAAAGATATACTAAGTTTTACCTCTTTAAGAATTTAAAAATATACTAATAATTCAATATCTCTATAAGGTTTGTTATTTCTGAAAAATTAATTTAGAGGGTTTGTTATTGTGCATATGAAACTAAACATTACGTCACGTCACCTTTAATGCACAGTTTCACTGAGTTTTTTTTTGTGAAGCACAGTGTGAACCAATGCCTTTAGAAGGACGAAAGGGCGCAGGTTGACGCACCGACTTTCAAACGTGTCGAAAATAGGCTCGATATAACTAGCCTTAAGACTAAGAGTTAACCACCTCTTTCCAGATTTAGTACGACCTAACGCTCTTATGAGCTGTCTCATTTTGCATTAAATGTTTGCGTTTCAATTCAAAAATGGTTATAGCTAACTTAGCTTTTGTGAATTGTCTCTTCTCTTACAACCTGTGACCATAAAGTGCAAGAGCCAGTCCTCTCACGGCACGTTTAGCTTTCAAGTGACATAAATAGTTATTGCAGAGGACAAAGGGGCTGTTACCCTGAAGCTTCATGGAGATAAAGACAAACTGCCCACTTTGAAATTGAGGAATAGAGACAAAGTCATGTGAGATATACAAAATGTGGCGGGTAATGAAGATACGTTGCAGAGTTCGAAGCCAGCTGAAAGAAAACGTTAAAATAGCAAATCTGCGGTTTGATGAATTAAATGGATGGCCTTTAACCAAATTTATCGTCTTTTTTTACATTCGCCAGACGTACCTCGCACTTTTAGAGTAACTTTGTTTTGAGATTGAACCATGTAAAAATATTACAACAGTTTAAATTTTTATTTATGTATTATTTGGTAAGATTAAAACCTGTCTATTTTTTTATATCTTTTTAAATAAGAATCTAAATGGTTGGGCTAATACTATTTGATAGCAGTTTTGTTATTATTATTTAAATATTTATAAAAATTTGTAATATCATGGTTGTTGTCATTATAAATTTTAGATCATCAACAAAACCCTCAAATCCTTGAGGCAATGAATTGGGCGTAGCTAACGGACAAACATTCAGCTGCTATTATCCATACGAAGTGGTTTGAACCTTGAACCTCAAAAGAAAAAAAAAATTATTATTTAAATATTCATAGAAATCTGTAATATCATTGATGTTGTCATTATTTAGATCATCAACAAAACCCTCAAATCTTTGAGGCAATGAATTGGAGTAGCTAACGGGCGAACATTCAGCTGCTATTATCCATACGAAGTGGTTTGAACCTTGAACCTCCCAAAAGAAAAAAAAAAATTACGGTTGCCTTTTAAATTTTTATTTTCTTAAAAAAAACTTAAATACATTAATTTAATGTACCCACATAAAATTTATTACAATATTTTAGTTTAAAATTTAAAATTAAATATTTAAATAAGGTGATTATAATTAAATTTATATGTTTTTTATTTGAGGGATGCGGTATGCAAGGATCTAAAAGTTTTAATTCGTTTTTTTATAATCATTTAATTTTTATTAAAGTTGTTTGTTTCTTATACTTTGTATTTAGGATTAATGAAATATTAATTTTTCTCTTTTAAATTTACAAATTATTGTTTTTATACGATGGAAAACACAAATTGTTTAAAATATTTAAAATTAAATAAATAATTTAAACAATTCCTCTCAGACTTATTTTATAAAGAAGTTTCTATAATAAATGTAACCCCAAATCATATGTACAGGTCTTCTAAAACTTTGTAACGGTTTATCGAGATTGTTTAACCAGACAATCAAAATATATATATATCGCGGATGAAGCAAAAACGTTGGATATTGTTTTCAATACAGACTTTAGGTGATAATAAACTGCATTTAACTTTGTTGGTGCTACGAATGACAAAGAATGCTATGTACGAAGATATCATATATGTTTTGTTGGATTTTCGCGTCCAAAAGAGAAGAGAAAGAGCAAGAAAGAAAAAATGTTGCGATATTACGACATGTCGTTTTTTCGTCATCAAAAGAGAAGAGAAAGAGCAAGAAGGAAAAAGTGACGCGATTTCGCGACATGTTGTCCTTTCGCGACCAAAAGAGAAGAGAAAGAGCAAGAAGCAAATGTGCCGCGATATCGCAACATGTCATATTCTCGCGACCAAAAGAGAAGAGAAAGAGGAGGAAAGAAAAAGTGTCGTGATATCGCAACATGTTCAGAATGAAAGAATGAGTGTAGCGATATCGCGACATGTCGCTTTTTCGTGACCAAAAGTGAAGAGGATGAGCAAGAGGGAAAAAGTGTCGCGATATCGCGACATGTTGTATTTTCGCAACCAAAAGAGAAGAGAAAGAGCAGGAAGGAAAAGTGTCGCGATTTCGCGACATGTCGCATTTTCGCGACCAAAAGTGAAGAGGATGAGCAAGAGGGAAAAAGTGTCGCGATATCGCGACATGTCGTATTTTCGCGACCAAAAGAGAAGAGAAAGAGCAGGAAGGAAAAGTGTCACGATTTCGCGACATGTCGCATTTTCGCGACCAAAAGAGAAGAGAAAGAGGAGGAAGGAAAAAGTGTCACGATATCGCGACATGTCGCATTGTCGCGACCAAAAGAGAAGAGAAAGTGTTAGGAGGCAAAAGTGTCGTGATATCGCGACATGTTGGTTTTTCGCAGACAAAAGCCAAGAAAAGGAGCATGGAGGTGAAAGTGTTGCGATTTCGCGACATGTTGTTCCTTCCTGTCCAAAAGCAACAAAAGAGGTAAATGTGGCAGAAACGCCGCGATTTCACGACATGTTGTTTTATTGACATGTTGCAGTTTCGTGACGATCCAGAGCAAATGAAGAAAAAGACTCAAGGACGACACGATTTCACGACATGTGGATTCTTCGCGGATGGAAGCGACAAGAGAACAAAACAGGCAAAGGAGCAGAACGAAGGTAGAATGTTGTGATTTCACGACATGTCTCTTTTTCGCGACAGGTCACATTTTCGCGAATTTCCAAAGTAAAAGATGGAAACGACTTAAGGATGTCGTGATTTCGTGACATGTCACATTTTTGTGGCTGGAAGCAAAAAGAGTGCAAATTGGGAGATGACTACCACGATTTCGCGACATGTCTCATTTTCACGACATGTTACCATTTCATGACTCTTTAGAGCAAGTGAAGGACAAGACTTCAGGACATCACAATTTCGTGATAGGTCACATTTTTATGGCTGGGGCAGCAAGAGAGCAATGCATTGGGCCACTGCCTGGTTCTAAGGTGTTTGTAATCTTGTGTAAGGGATGATGCTCTTTTTTGGCAGTGTGGCCTCAGTAGGGGGCTAATTGCAAAGGACAGACTGTCCCTATTAAGGTTTTGTTTCGTTTTAGCATTGTGCTGATTTTGTAAAAGGTTTTGGGTCAACCTGTAAAACCCGGTTGTAATGAATTTGTACCTTAATTACCAATATATATATATATATATATATATATATATATATATATATATGTCAATTATTATAAAAAATAAATAAATGTGAAAGCTAAATAATTATAATTTATATAAGAACATAATTTTTTAATAAAATATAGGAAAGAAGACTATTGAGTGATCTTTTTGTCTTTCCTCGGTCCTTTGATTCAAACCTCCAATCCTAGATTTACTATGATATGGAACTCCTCTCTAAGCGGTTGGTTAAAACTTAATTTTGACAAAGTTTCTAAAGGAAACCCTAGGTTAGCGGGAGCATGAGTAGTTATCAAAGATGGGAATGGTAGCATTGTAGTGGCTTATGCTGAGCATATTTCCATGAAAAATTCCTTCTTTGCTGAGGTCAGAGCTTATCAAGGTATATTGATTCTACAAGAATTAGGGATCATAAAGGTGTTAGTGGAAGGCAAATCCTTAAGCCTAATTAATATGCTTAATTTAAACAAACCTCCAAATTGGTGCCTAAGGAATATGGTGGTTGAGATGAGAAGAATCCTCTGGGATATGGAGGAAGTTCAAATTGCTCGTATTTGGAGAGAAGGGAACAAATTGGCTAACTTATTGGCCAATTGGGGGGTTTCTCACTTTAGCAAGTTTGAGTGGAGGTCTAATTTCACTAAAGAGTTGAATGGCCTTCTCATCGCAAAAAAATCTTGATTTGTTCGTGGAGACCTTTTGGGGTATCCTCGGGGGTTGAGGTGACCTTTCCTTATGCCACATTTCCTAGGGCATGCATGCTCCTTCCCCATTGGTGGGCCCTGGTGGTTTTTTTAGGTGTACTCTATGGTTGGTTGCGTTGGCTTCTTTTGTGTTGGTTTTTCCCACGATGTTCTAAAGGTCATTATCTTCCCTCGTGGTTTTTCTGACTTCAAGCCTAGTTGTTGTTTTTCGTTTACCTTGGAGACCTACTTTTTACTTTATATGTTGAGTTGGTCCAAGGTATTGAGGTTTCATTTCCAAAGCATTTTCTTGTGGAGGACTTGGAGACCCCATAGTAGACTCTTGGGTTGTGCGAGGGACCTTTGGCTTCTGATTGTTTTGCTTTAGAAGTCATCCTTCTGCTCTATTTTATATTTTTATTTGGATAGATGTGTGCCCTTGTGGCTTGGTAATCATTCCTCGAGGTAGCTATTGCTTTGGTTTCAATGGTCGATAGTCATCCTTGTTTTTTGGGCACTAATGCTTTTCGACCCACCTCTCTCTCTTTAAAATGGCTTCTTGTCGATGTTCTCTATCAGAGTTTGCTCAGCCTTCATTCCTCTCAAGATTTTTGGTGTTTTTTGTGTGTGAGAATCGATTGTTGGGAGGGGTTTTCAAAAATGGAGAGAACAAAGAGCTCAAAATCGAGGCTTGTGTACCCGAAGCTTCATTTGGAGACAGCTTCCCTGAAAGTAGATGATGAGGTGATTGATATTCTGAAAAGGGATGGATTCTTGGACTGCATTAATAAATATCATGGGCATAATATTCTCCTCTCTAGGTATATGGCTTTCTTGTGGATTTATGGCTTGGTTAAAGTGGGGAGTCTTATTTTTAAGTTTGATGCGAAGCTAATTGCCAAAGTGATCGGCCTCCCTCTAGATGGGGACTGCCATAATAGAGATAAACATTTCCTTCTTAAGGAGCTAAGCTACTTCCTAGATGAAGGGGAATTTTTGTTGCCAAGTGTGTAGAATGGATTCAAAGCTAATTCCCTCTGGCCTCCATGGAATCAAGTGCTCATTAGTTATCATAGATTACTTCACTCTGAACCCTTCAAAATATATTGTTAGGAGCTTTCACATGATGTTCCTCAACCAACTGTGTAGGGACAGGTTAATGAATATTCATACATTCCTATTTCAGTCCATAAATAAATCAATGATAGATGTTAGGAATGGGAGAGGGTTGAACCTGATTCACCAAGGTCTTGCCTCGTCGAATGTTGAATTTGTGGCTAATGCCAGAGGATTAGAGGTAGCAAATATTATCAACTTCATCGAGTCCAATTCTTTGCCTTCGTTGAACTTTTCTATCGTAGAGGAGAATATTTATGCTCATGTTGAGTCTAGTGATTCAAATTTTAGCATAGATTATTTCTCTTTGGTGCCCATCTTGAACGATTGGCTAGGGAGCTCTTTGTTTCCTCTAGGGGTGTGAGAGGAGGTAAATTGCATGGTTTCAAAATGATTGATTCAATATTTTTGAAGGATGTTCAATTAGAGAGTCCCTCTGACTCAATCAAAGTGGTTGATAGTAGTATGAGGTTTGGGGGTCTCTATGTAGCTTTGAAGGGGTTGCAAGGAGTTAATATGAGACGCTCTACGAGAATATCAGATAAGAGAAAGTCCAAGGAGGCTTCACTGGTTAAGATTATCAATTATGATTCAAAGGACCCATTGGTTGTGAAAAAATATTTTCTATTTCAAGGGGCAGTTCCTCTTGGTACTCCTATGGAGTCCCAATGCAATTATATTTAGGCTATAAAGGTTATAAAATATAAATAGTGGTCTATCTTGGGCACTCTAAAAGTTGTAGTTGAATTCATGAAGGATGTGAATCGACTCCTGGGCCATTTTATAGAGGATGTGAATCTCAAGTGATGCCTTGGAGTTGTTTGGGTATTTGCTTAATTACAAGTTGTTAATCTCATGACTTCGGGTGTGGATGACCTGGTATTGGATGACCTAGTATTGTGTCTGTGCCCTGTAGGGGAACATGGTGTGATTTGTCTTTTTTGGTGGTCCTCTAGTTGGTTTTTATGGTGGGTTCTTTGTTTTGACCTCCTACGAGAGTGGTTGTTTCAGGTTGTGGGACCCTCTCAAAACCCTCACCTTTCAATTAATCAAAAAATATATATAGGAAAGAAGACAACAAAAAATGAAGTGTAAGTGCTTTAATTTTTATGTTACTATAACATAAAAATTTTAATATATATTTTTATATAATCATGATGACATTTTATTCACGTAACTTGGTTATTTAGTAGATTTTTGAATTTTTAATATTCTTAACCAAATAACTTAGTTATTTAGTAGAGTTTTGAAGCTGTAATATTCTTTTAACCAACTTTTATATTGTAGAACCTTAACAAAATTACCAAATGTCTTTCAAATATTAAACTAAAGAGTATTAAAAAATAATTTAGTTTTGTATGTCTTTGTATATTATATATGGATAAAATAGATGAATATTATTTATATCAATGGCAATTTAGCATGCTCACCAAAGAAGAAATTAAAAAATACACAATCTTTGTCTCGAATTTACTAAATTAATCTATATTAATTTTAAAATTTTATTTTGGGGTTATATTGCATAAATCTTTTATTTTGAACATGATTCTAAATAAAGTGACATTGTGCTTCAATATGTTTAGTTATTTTATAAAACATTAGATTTTTAATTAGTTTTACAGTTCCTTGATTATCACAATTTAGTATTGTAGGATTTCTTTTGATCCCCATATCTAATAGAATGTACTTTAACCATAGTGACTCAAATATAACATCTCTTATAGCACGATATTATGCTTTTGTGTAGGAAAGTTTCACTACATATTATTTTTTACTATGCCATGAAATAGGTCCCAACCCAAGATGAAATACGTAGTGTGATGTTGATTTTCTATTGTTTATTGAACCAACATAGTCTAAGTCTAAATATCCATGTAAGAGAACATCTCCACCAATTTTCAGATCATTTGGAGCAACACAGATTCTAGCACATCTCTATGTGTGAACGAGATTTTTGGCAAACAGCTATGCGAGGGTTTCATCTAGGTTGAGTGCAAGCAACTCTACAGGTTGGTTTTTAGGGCCTTCGAGCCCTAGCGACCAATATATTTGTGGTTTATACTCAATATTTTAGTAGGATATGTTGTAGGGGATCCAATATGGGTTAGAAATATATATTTCAACATATCATGCTATGAAATTGAGTGACAACGGCTTCCAATTTACTGCACAAAATAAAAGTGAAAACCATACCTTTCCACGACATTTAGGGCAAGGATTAAAGAGATCACAAAAAATTTTCAGGCAATTGGTCAAAAAATGGCTCAAATCTCAAGTGAATCTGGTGCTAAGGTGTACCCACAAAATAAATCTACTGTGAAAACCCTTGTCAAGGGTAAAATTTTTGAAGACTCAGCCCCAAAAATAAATTTTAGGGATGCCCTCCATGGTGGACAGCCTTAGCCCAATGCTAATATTAATCTTAGGGCTCCCCATAAACCTTTAAGAATGCCTAAGATTGATCTCAGGAAAATGGAGTCAAGATGCATTAAAGCAGCTGATGGAACTCCTATTGATAAGCTTGATATGGGTAGCATTTAGATTGACATTGAAAATCTAGAAAAAAAAAAATTAATTTATCGATTCGTAGGTTTTCGTCTGATCCTATCTACTTTCAAAGTCTGAGCTACAAAAATTTGGAAAACTAAAGGTGAGTTACAAATATCTATTTATCCAAAAGGTTATTTTTTTGTTTTATTTGCTAATAATGAAGATAGAGAGAAATTTTCAAGGGGGTCCTTGGTTTTTTGGAAGGGTAGGGCTTTTCATGAAGCCCTTGCATACTAAATTAAAAGCCGAAGAAGAGATGCCTTCTATAACTCCTGTGTGGGTTAGACTCTTTGGCCTTCCTATTGAATTTTGGAATACTACTAGTTTTTATTCAATTGGAAACTCTTTAGGAACTTTTATGATGACTATTGATTGTACTCAAAATTTTGAACATATTATTTATGCTCAAATTTGTGTTTTAATGGATTTTGACAAACCCCTGCCTAAAAATATCACATTAAAATTTGGGGAAGACACTTGGGAGCAAGTAGTGGATTATGAGAACATTCCTTTTTGTTGTAGAATTTGCCATGAATATGGTCATTTGGCTAGTGCTTGTCCAAATAAAATTCCTGATAAAAAAGAAAGAAGATATAAACTCAATAGGTTTCCAAATTCCTAAGAAGAAGAACACTAAAAAAAAAACTAGTTATGAAGGATCAATCAAAATCATCTGCTAATATGTTTGAAATACTTTCCACAAATGATATCCCAAGTGCGGAAGAGAAATTAATGGAAACAAAAATCTTAGAAACACAATTTAAATATGAAGGGAAGAACTCAGATACAAACCAACAAATCAAATATTTTTAATAGAAAATAAAAGGAAGAAAATTTACACAAGAAAAGCAATATTTTAAATGTAAAAAATTTAAATAATACAAATCCCAATATAGACTCTTTTGGACCCTGTAGTAAAATTTTGGATGTGTATGAGCATTCTTCAAGGTTAGAATCCATATTAGATTCAATTGGAGTAAAGTCAATAAATAGGAAAAAAAACTGAAGATGGATTCTAATAAAAAGGTAGGTCGCAAGACCAATCAATATCATATGGTAAAAGAAGGTGCAAATCTTGTAGAGGAAGGTAAGATTAATGCCCTTCCCAAATTTTTTACCCCTGGTATTAATGAATATCATCACTTGGAATATTAGACGACTCAAAGGGAGTCTTTCAAAACAAAATTTATTCAAATAAATCATCCACATCTTGTTTTCCTTCAAGAAAAA
Organism: Wollemia nobilis; assembly: GCA_028583015.1. Taxonomy (NCBI): domain Eukaryota; kingdom Viridiplantae; phylum Streptophyta; class Pinopsida; order Araucariales; family Araucariaceae; genus Wollemia; species Wollemia nobilis. The sequence goes on along the minus strand of JAQPPZ010002230.1, from coordinate 4,807,590 downwards.
AAGATGTCAATGGAGGATATGGACTCAATTGCTAGTAAAATTTAGCCAACTAGAAAAGTGGTTTCCCTCAGCTCCCAAGGGACTTCTGGTGGCATTGCTTGTCTTTGGGACCCAAAAGAGGTAGTTATTCACCATATGGTTGGAATTTGAGGTCTTTTGGATATAGCTATTCAAAGTAGACATTCCAACCAACTTATGCTCTGCATTATTGTTTATGCTTCGACTACTTTGGAGGAAAAAAAAATATAGTGGAAGGATATAACTCATATTATCTCTCATTTTCCTAAAGCTTGGATCTTGATCGGAGGAGATTTCAATACCATCCTCTATTTATATGAGAAAATTGGGGGAAATAGAAATTTGGACAAAAGCACTGACCTCATGAGTGAATATATTGCAAACCTCCATATTGTGGATATCCAACCAAATAATGGCCTTATGAATTGGTCTAATAGAAGGTAATGCTTAGCTTGTATAATGAAGATATTGGATAGGTTTTTGCTCTCTGAAAATTTCTTAACCCATGGTCACATTCATAAAGTGAAGACTCTTAACAATGATGGTTTGGATAACTGGCCACTCATGGTGGAAATGTGGAAAACCAATGTGAGTTTCTCTCCTTTTTATTTTTAATTAATGTGGCTCAGAGATAGTTCCTTTAGACCTCATGTGCAACAATGGTGGAAGGAAGGCAAGCCTAGGTATAGGACTAAGATGTTATGTTTTTCCAAAAGACTACAATACATTAAATCCAAAATCAAGACTTGGAATTGGAAGGAGTTTGGGGATGTTCATAAAAAAAACATGAAGTTATTGCTCAACTTGAAAATTTGAATAATAAAATCTGTTTATATGGCCTCGGAGAGAACATAAGTGCAGATGAAATTAAACTCACAACTCAGTTAGAGGAATGAGAAAAAAGAGAACTCTTATGGAAGAAAAAATATAGAATTCAATGGCTCAAATAAGGAGATCGAAACATATTTCTTCCACAAATATCTTCTAGCCCAAATATTTCACAACTTTATGTCTTCCCTAAAATTATATTATGGAGATGTTGTCTATACTTGGAATGGCATGAAATCTATTGTTGTCGATTACTTTTCCAATACTTTTGCTGCTACTCCTCTTGACTCAGCTTCTCAATAAAATGTTCTTCAAGCAATCTCTTCTCTTATCACTTTTGAGGAGAACTCTATTTTGACTACTCCTATTACTATCAATGAGCTTCAACATGTAGTTTTTAAAATGCAAAAAGGAAAAACCCAAGGTCTTGATGGTTTTCCCATTGAGTTCTACCAAGAGTTCTAGGATAAATCCTTCATGGTGATTTATTAGAGGTGGTGGAAGAAACCAGGAAAGCCCAAGAAATTTTGAAGTTTATCAATAAAACTTATATAACTCTTGTTCCAAAAGCTTAAGAGGTTGATCATATCTCAACTTTTAGACCTATTGCTTTATGTAATGTTCTTCTCAAAATCATTACTAATATCATGGCAAAAAGGTTGAAGCCTCTTTTGCATAATATTATTTCCCCTGAAAAAGGGGGTTATGTGGAAGGGCATAAAATAGTAGATGAGATAGTTCTTGCTTAGGAAGCCATCCATTCCATGGATATGCAAAAATCTCCTTCCACGTTCATTTGGTTAGACTTATCCAAAGCTTATGACATAGTGGATTGGAACTTCCTTATCAAAGAGGTAATTTAATTCTCTAATGATTGGATGGATTTAATTATGGGATGTATCTCTTCAATTTTCTACTTAGTTCTTATCAATGACAAGCCTTCTTAGTCGTTCTCACCTTCGAGAGGTATTAGGCAAGGTGACCTACTATCCCCTTATTTATTCATCATTCTTACTGAATGCTTGGGTAGGACTATAACCAAAAAGAGAGAAAACAAAACCCTTGAGGGAGTTACCATTGCTCATGGAGCTAGACCTATCTCTCATATTCAATTTGTTGATGACTCTACTCTTATAGGTAAAGCTACTGATGAGCCACATAATTGCTCATTTTTTGTACTTTTTTCCCCATTATGCGCGACATATATTCTTGTAGATATAACTATTTTTATGAAAATTATATATATATATATATATATATATATATATATATATATATATTATTGATAGTTTATTGTGCATGTTCTCTAATATTTGTCTTTAAGTGTAATGTGTGTAGGTTTAGCGAAAATCATTGCATTTTGGCATATTTTCGTCAAGGTCCAACCCGGACCTGACACTTGCAAATTAATGAAGGACAAACATCTGTAGAGTATCGATAAAAGGCACGAAGTCAAGAACCAAGTTCTTTTAAGTGTTTGAATTCCATTCAAAACCTAATTGTTAGGCGCATAATTTCTATTAAGCTCCTGCTTCTCGTTGTACGATGAAAGGCACTTGCTTCCCATTGTACGATGAAAGGCACCTGCTTCCCATTGTATGGTAGAAGGTGCCTACTTCCCATTGTATGATGAAAGGTGCCTACTTCCCATTATACAAATGAAATGTGCCTGCTTTTCGTTAGCATCAAACTCCAACATGACTTTGTGGTCGACAAAACAGAGCGCATCGACAACCAACTTGAAAGGATTTTTAGCACCATAACCAAACATGGGATAATGTCAAAGGTGATTCGTCACCTATGTTGTAGCTATTACATGAATTTATTTTATAAATCGGGTAAATCGAATATCAACATATTCTGGAAATAGAATACGCTGGGATATTTTATGATATTTTATCCGATTCATCAACCAATTGTAACAATGGATCATGTATTGATTCGTTATGAAGGGTAACAGGGCTAGTCGTATACTATATAAATATGCAAGCCACCCCTGAATAATAACCCTAGGATTTTTATGTAATTTTCTAGTTGCAAACTGTTAATAAAATATTTTGCATTGTTCTTGTAAAAACTATTTTCTAAGCATCCGGTGAACATTCTATCACAGGCAAAACCTGCTGGGAGCGTGGGCCCACTTGCAATAGAGTTCTTCCCCATTTCCCTATTTTTTTGCTAATTATTATAATAGCTTAATTTATTTCCAACACTTCCATATTTTTTGTAATTTTCAGCAAGGTGGACATTTATAATTTTAATATTTTCAGTCATGTTTCTTAGATTTAGCATAGGATTATAGGTTTAGATATAAACTTCAACGAACATTAAAACACCCCCCAAACCATAATCCAAGGTACTCATATCCAAAGGAGGAATTGCAAGCATAGATTTTGCATGTCTACTCACAAGACTACGAGCTACCCCAGGTTGACAATTAAATGGAGGCAATTAATTGAACCATAGAAAAAACTAACCAATATTTTACCCAAAATTTTGGTGTCATTTTTGGGGAGTAGCCATTGTAATTTTTTTCTGAAGAAAGCTTAGTTACAGTAGTTTAGAGTGTTTTCTTCAAAAACCTTCATCTAAAATTTTGTATGAGTCCACCTAAGGATAGGGGACCAAAAGATCGTTTTGTTAAAAACAAATAAGTAGTTTCTAAAAATCCTTCCACTTCAGTAGAACCTCAACTTGAGACTGAACTCTCACCATATCAATCCCCACCTTTGAATTAGCAGAAACACCCACTATTTTCATAGGATCCTTCTGAAACAATTCAATAGAATACCAAAGCAAAATTAGAGATAAGTAGAGTTCAATCTAGGGAGGAGCTACTAAATTTTGAATGTTGGCAAGTAGTGTTAGATGGAACTATCTCAAACACTGACTTATCCCTCCTTTTGAAGGATAAAATAAACAAAATAGAAGCATTGAAAACTACTTTGAACGAAGCAGGGGTAGAAACCCCAATAGTAGGCAGAATGGCATAAAATCCAGAGGAAACATCTACTAGTCTTAGGTTTCCAATAGATAAGGTAGGAGGAGATCACAAGATGAAACACATCTCTCCTACCCACCTTCAAACTTTTAGAGGACTACCAATAACACTGAAAAGGCCTGATCAACCTTATAGCGCATATATAAGGACAATTCAACACCTATTGAATAAAATAAAAGTGCCATGTGTTTATATTTTATGGAAAAACACCTGCTTCTAGTTATCTGAAAAGGTGTCTGCTTCTCGTTGTATGGTGAAAGGCACCTGCTTCTCGTTGTACGGTGGAAGGCACCTAATTTCCATTATACGATGAAAGGTGTCTGCTTCTCATTGTATGTGAAAGGTGCTTGATTCTCATTGTACGCTTCATGGTGCCTGACTACCAGTATGTTACAAATATGGCATCTGCATCCTGTTTGCTGATAGTGCAATGCCTAACTCCCAATTTTTTAGGAGAATGACTGATTTCCAGTTTTTAGGAAACTGACACCATATCCTCTTGGCATACATAAAAAAAATGTTTGTATAAAGTTTGTTTTATACGTACGGTACCTAATAGTAAATAAAAAGACATCTTATTCCCATGATAGACATAATATCCTGATTGCTAAGGTGCCTGCTTCCCATATAAGTAAAGCGCTCGATTCCTACAGTGCCTGTTTTCAGTAAAAGGTACCTACGAACTGTAACTCGAAAAGAAGGTGCTTGATTTCCATACAAAAAGGTGTCTAATTTCCATTTATTATGGTCATTTTTTGCCTTGATAGAATAATACATAAGCCTTGGGATGTGGCCCGAGCCACGTCAGCTCCCCCTACACGTGTAAAGTCAACTCCACCACGGATAAAATTAAAAGTTGACATCTACCAATTTCCAAGGAGGGGACATCTATCATTCCAAAGTGCTACGTTTTTCTAATTGTTTTTTTTTTATTTTTGCAGGATTTCTTGAATAACCCATAGTGCAACTACCAAGAACCAATCATGTCCAATGAAATTCATTACATGGGAACCATGGCCATCATTGTCTATTACGGTTTGCCCAATGATCAAATGCCATTCAATAGTGATGCACCACGAGCATTTACATATATGCACCCACAAAAAAAATTTAGGTGCATGTTTAAATTTTATGTTTCTTGTCTATATTATTTTCATGAACATGTGTATCTATGGAAATGTGTCGGCACAACCTCCCATTATTACCTTAACCACTTGAACAAATCCACTTGGCATAATGTTGCGTGGTATACCTCCGATTGGTCGACATTTTATGGTTATCACCTTCGTACAATCAGGAACATGCTCAAAAGAAATTTACTATGGATAACCATAATCATTGTTGATTATGGTAATTAACTACCTACGTGCATAAACGTAGTTATTTTAAAAGTTGTTTACCAGCTACTGTTCATCCAATTTTAGTAAGAAAAAAAATGTAGAACAATGAGGCATAGTGGTAATTCAAAGGGGATATAGTAAAATTATTGAGTGAATTGGGAATGAGAGGGAAAGTATGGGGGGAAAGTCAAGAAACCATGAATTGAATAAGAGTGAGTTGATCGATTACTTGACCATTTCTATAGATGTCCAAACATAATTGAACGCTACAAAATGGATGAACTACTGTCGACTGGTCATTCAAGGATAGGATGCAGTAGTAGCGAATGAATTTGTGGCATCGATGAGCGAGGGGGTCATGCACATGAGGGGGATGGATATCCCAATCATAGAGGACTACATCTCCAGAGTTACGTACCTCCATCTTATAGGGGAGCACACATACAAGGAGGATAACCTTACCCTCTATGCGCAAAGATTTTTTGGAGCACCAACATAGCACCTGACACGTGCTGGAGTGTCGAAGAAGCACATTCCTAATATTTTGAGGTTCATTTTGAAGTAGATCACCTATTTCTTTACATGCTCTGGTAGGTACTTCCACCTGAATGTAAACCATTTTTGTTTCCTCAATAATATTCTACATGGGGATAAAATAAACGTCCCCTACTACCTTACATGCACCTTGAAAGAAGAGGCCAAGTGATACCAAGTAGGCACCATTTCTACCCTGGCTCACCATGGCCTAATTTCTACCTTGGTGAGATATGCAGTCACATGGAAATATGAAAATTGAGGAAGTAGCAGGTACTAGTGCAGTAGCAGGGGCATAAGCAGAGGAGGAGGTGCCCATTTAGAATGAACCAAAAGGCGACGAGACAAGAAATGATGGTGTCTGCATCCCAACCTATAAGAAATACATAAGAAATAGGAAAAACCTCGTCCCCTTATTTTTCCCAATTTTGGGAAGAAATAGGGCAGGCTCCATCACCTTCCATGCCCCAATTTGAGGAGGAGGCAATGCAAGATTCTATGCCTATCTCCACTAGGACATGAAGTAGAAGAAGGAGTGCATCGAAGGTGGTTTCAAGTTCATCCTATCAGGAGGAACCCATCGATGAGCTTAACAGGGAAGAGTATATGTCCCATATTTTATAGAACATTTCCTGTGGGCCAAATCCTCAATAGTAGGTAGCCATGGCAGATGTACCACTAGAGGGCCATGTGAAATATCTACAATAGTAGTTGTAGGATCTAAAATATCAGGCTTCCAAGTGGAAAGCCAAATTCAAAGAGGAACATACTCTATTTGAAGAGTCTAGAAAAGAGGTCTCCCTCAAAATGCACAAATTATATCAAATAATTTGGTAACTACACAAGAAATTGCAGTTGTAGGGCGGACCAGTGGTAGTCAAGCATCAAACTAGGGTTGACTTTGCAGTACATACTGATGGAGTAATAGAAGTACCCCATGCTGATAATGAACCAGAATAGGGAGACACTGATGCAATGGAAGTGGAGCATCCTTGCTCTACATCCCCGTCCTTAGAGCAAATAATTTAGGAGAATGCGGTTGAAGTGGAAGAACCTAAAACTATAGATAAGCCTAAAAATGGGGGAGAAGATGGAGAAAAGGAAATGGAGACCAAAGAGCCTCAAATCACAAATAGAGAGGGAGAGGTAGAGCACTCTTTAATTAATACAAGGGAATCTCAGCCTTAAGAAGAAGCAGTAATCCCTAGGGTGCATCAATAAGCTATAGATGAAGAAAATAAGCTTATACTGAGAGGGGGGGTGAATAGTATAAGATCACTTTTTACTTTTTTTTCCCAAACAATATTAATCAATATAATCAATGGCAATATCAATAGCAATAACTAAAGCAATGCACTAATCATCACACACAATAGAGACACAAATTTTAATGTGGTTCACCCAATGTGGGCTACCTCCACAAAGAAAATATTTCTTCTAAATATTTCTCAAATGATCTCTTGGGAATCCTTCCCAAATTACAATGTTTATGGACCTCGGTCCAAAGGAGATGCTGATACCCTGATATCAAGTTCATGGATCTCTTCCACAGGAGAACTCTTTCCCCTTTTGCTCTAGCTAGTGATCTTCTAAAAGACTCTATCTCTATGCTGCACTGACTGGTGGATCTTTCTCCACTTGAAGACTTCTCACTCAGATATTGTATTCAATTGTCCTGGATACTGGATCTCTATCCACTGAGACTCTATCCTCTATACTCTATCACCTCCAAAGCTCTATCTCAATATTGTACCAAACATAGTTTAGTCAGTCTAGCATAGTTCTTCTCAATATCTTGCACTAAATATAGTACAGTCGATCTAGTACAATTCTTCTCAATAGGTTCGCTCAGAACCTACTCAAATATTA